>CM076569.1:249642989-251038789 GCA_034641835.2 Pinus albicaulis
TCATGATGCGTATGGAGTTCAGAGAGGTGACTGGTCGGCTATTTGTAGTCTTGTTCTTGTTCACTCTGAGTTTTAGATTCAGTGCACTGTCTCTGTCTTCTGGCTCTGGCTCGTCTATGGATTCATCGTTTCAAAGGATAAAGGAGTCTAGATCTATGTGTACAGAGTACAGAGGTGAATTTTCAGGCTTTTCAGGGCTGCTGACCATGAGCTTCATTTGTGCCTCTCTATACAGTCTCCTAAGCTGGCTAAAGACAGGGATTGTGGCATATGAGCCATCCATCTTCATTGTGCCTTGCAACTTGGCTCCTCATGACTTGGATAGCAACATGCCATACTTAGGTGGCACATCTGCCACCACAACATCTATAACCATACATTTGGCTGGAATATGGGTCAGGTTCACACATAGATCTTTGATTAGGCCAAGGCATTTTACTCTGCTAGATTCAAATGAATATAAATCTTTATAAGGATGGGTTATCTCTAGGCCTAACCTATCCATAACTACCTTAGGCATTAGGTTGTGTGATGCCCCAGAGTCATGCATTGCATTGTGAAGGATCTTGTCATGGATATTGAGGCTGATATAAAAAGGAGGTACTACCCCTTCCTGAAACTTCCCTTCTATCTTTAGACCAAACAGAAGGGCTGGTTGGTCATCACTTAGATTGACAGTGTCACTGCTTTCACCTAGATTTAAATCTTTCAAAATTTGGCCTTTATATACATCCTGAGTGGCCAGCTCAGAGAGTGGGATAGAGATTTTAATTTTAGCAATCTCACTCTCCAAATTGAAGGGAGATTGACTCTTTGTAAGACTCAACTCTGTTTTTTTAGCCACTAATTTAGTGGCAGAATCAACGTGCTGATTCTCACTATGTACAGTGCTTGTGGCTGCTTTATCAGGATCATTAGCTGCAATGCTAGTGCTGCTAGTTTGTTGACTTTTTTTATCAGTATTTTGGCCGTCCTTTTATTTGTTCTTACCAGAACTCTCAGCTGCTGATTTGCTACTTTCAGCAGTAACCTTAGAAGTTTTCTCAGGTCTTTTCTTAATGGTAATCTTAGAAGCTTTTGGTTTGGAATTGTCTAAGCTCTTTTTGCTTCTAAGTTCATACTGTTCTCTGACCTGCATGCTGGTATTTTCAAATCCTAGCCTGTAATCCTCAGATTCTAACCTTTCCTCATCCTAATGTGAGTGTGAGGTCTGATCTTCTTCTTTGGAATAGTTGTGGATTGAGTTGTCTATTTCAAACATATTTATTGTGTTTCCCTCGGACTCTTCTATTATCCCTTCATCCTCATCAAGAAAGTTCTCTTGAAATGGGGGTATAACTTGTTGATCAGAGTCTCTCTGTCTGTTTGGGGGATTGTTTCTCCTAAAGTTTTGGTTCTGGTTATGATTTTGGTTTCTATTCTGGTTACTAACTTGGACAGTCAAATTTTCCACCATTTTTCCTAGTCTCTCCATGGTTTTGGCTAGACTGTCATACTTGGGATCGGATGTGGAAGTTTTTGTGTCATCCCTATATGTTACCTTTTTCTCAGACCTCATTTTGGCTCTCTATTCAATCAGGCTAGCTTCTACACTCACTTCTCCTTTTTGCATATCTTCCAATGTGTTATAATCTCTCTCCCTAAGCTGGTAGGCCATGTCAGCATCAAAGCCTTCAGGGTATTTCACTAAATCCATACCTTGCGGAGGTTTCATATGTGGAGGAAGAGCATTGTAAAGGCTGTTAAACCTTGTAGAATAGTCATGGACACTCTCTCCTACATTTCTTTTAAGTTTCTTGTATGCTGCTAATATTTGGAGAGGGTTTGTCTTGACTTCCCATTTGTTTATGAAGGATTGATATAAAGAGGGAAGATCATGGATACTATTTGGAGGTAGGCCTTTAAACCACTTCTTCACATCACCTCCTAAACTCTAGGAAAATATTCTCATCTGGACTGTCTCATCATCTATTTCCATATATTCAAAAGAATCTTCCATCCTATCTACATGGTGTTGAGCTGTGGTAGACTCTTTTACAGTGAAATGTGGCATTTTTTACTGATAATCATTGGGTAAAGGCACTAAGGGTTGTGGTAACACCAGAGGTGCATACCAGGCTGCCATAATGGTGTTCTGAGGAGGTAAAGGATTGGCTTGAGAAGTAGGTATATGGATGACAAGAATACTAGGACCAGAAACACTCTGTTGAGTTGATTTAGGGTGATAGAGCCCTAAGTTTTGAATGAAATGAATATCCGGAGGAGTAGATGGGGAAGTCTCTCTATCCCTAATGTGTTGACCACTGTGAGATGGTGAACCAGGAAGCTCAAGGTCTGACTGGTCTAGAGCACTGAATGACCTAGTTCTAGGTAAACTGCTTTGTGAGTCTAAGTCCAAAAGAGTGTCTGATAGAGCCGTAAAGTCTTCTGGTGCAGAATTAGCTCTATGGATGTGTTTGGAAATAGTTGGCTTTCTAGGTGTAGGAGATTTCATGAGGACGCTCTCAGTGTTGTCAACTATTTCAGGTGGGTTTGGGTTAGCATAATCCCTTGTATGAATGGTTCTTGAAGCCAGTATGTTGTCTTCCAACAAAGCAGCTTAATCCTACTTGTTACTTCTAATATGGCTGATGTTGTAATGGACTTTGGTCTCCCAGTGGAGTCTTATGTAAACCAAGATAATCAGTAGGCCTACTGATCACCAGTGGAGTCTTTAATCATTAAGGAACTATGGAGTCGCCAGGTGGAAGGTTTAGAATGTTTCAAGAGGGTATACTGTCCACCACAGTGATTAACCACCAAAATAAGGCTACTATGGTCTTCTTTGAGTCTTTCAAGTGTTTAAAGGTGTATTTTACTCAAATTCCCCAGTGGAGTCACCATTATGTTGGAGACTACAATGGGACACAAGACCAGATATAGCAGTTAAGGGCACTCAAAGTTTTTTCCCCAGTGGAGTCGCCATTATGTTGGGGTTCCCATGTTTTGGCAAGTTTGGAAATACCAAAAGATGAGACAACATCAGAACCACTTTTAGACCTCAAGATCTAGCCCTCCTGGGTCCATAGAAGGATCTCTCTATAAAGGCAAAGGTATATGTCTTTGAAGCTTGATTTGAGGGTATTAGGCTAGTTATAAGTCGTAATGGTTTGTTGTGTTTTGTTTGTTTGTTTGGTTGTTGGGAAACGGGAATGAAGGGTTCAATACAAGACAAAGGGTGAGAAAAGAGGATTTTAGGCAAAGGAGAGACACTTTGGGGAATACTGGAGACTATTGGGCAATGGATTCATGAAAGGGTTTACTTGCTATTCAGTATTCAAGGCTTTCAATTGGGCTACTCATCTAAAACAGTGGATCTTTAAAGATGATAGTGTGGTATGAAATGATAAGGAAAGAATGTGAATGACAAGGAAACCTCCAAGGTGACCACTTAGGAATTATATCTAGGGACAGGGCATTCCATTAGACACCTATGATCTGCCTCCTAAGAGGTTAACTCTTCAGAAAAAAAGAAAAATTTAAGATTTAAACACAAAGGTGAAGGCTTGAGATCAGAGAAAGGATTTGAACTTTCAATGCTTCAGCATCCAACTTAAGGGAACTTAGAAAGGTTCAATTGATTGAAAAAGACCCTCGTAAGACAGAATCAGCATTCTAAACTCCCAGTGTCCCAATTATTTCAATTAAAACCCAACAAGAACATCCAAGAACATATTCATAAATTCATACATCAGTTAGCAGTGAATAACAGCTACTACACTGGTTAAATTATCTTGAGTTATTTCTTAGATAACAAAATCAGTAGAAAACATTAAAGGTAAGGAGAGAAGAAGCATTAGGGTACCATGCAAGGATATATCCTAAGCCATATTTCTGATGCTTACCAGAGAAATGAAATGTAATGAATTATAGAAGGAAACAGAGACAAAGGCAGAAAAACATCATTGATGCTTTAAATCAGGATCCAAAGAAATGTGCTTGTTATATTAAAGAACAACACCAATCATGCACAACATTTTCCAACAGCTTGATATTCAGTTTGAAAACATCTTCCTTAGCCTATCATACAACTTTACATAGAGAACTATATCTCAAGAGAAACATCTTACAATTCGCAGTTATCCGATCAATAATCAACAACAACAACTTACAATGCGTTTTTCTTAAGTCCTTATAGCTGAAAGAGAGGCAGAGGAGGTAGGTGAAACACAAAATGAAACATTAAAATAGAAGTAGCAGAATAGGGCTCGAGGCCCATTCTGTCTTAATATCCATGCATTGATTTTTGGTACTCTTTGGATGAAAGAGTGGTCTTCGACATGCTGACATTAATTCTGGGTATGTTCTTTGATGTACCTTCCGGCTGTAGTACTCTGTAGTACTCTGGTGGATAGAAAAAGGTAGATAAATGACTTCAAGGTCTACCATACTGCATAAAAAATGCTCTGGTAGCATTAGGACTTCTGTCAGGATGGAAGTCTTCTCAGGAGCACGATATAGAATAGAAAACAGTATGGGTACTTTGTCCTTTCTCGGGAGGGAACTTTCTGCTGATGTGAAACACTGATCAGATTTCTTTCTGTGCTTTAGGCCTCATTATGCCTTTTGTGTTAATCACAAAGTCTTCAATATGGTACATTTTCCCTTTTAACAGTTAATTAAAGCTTAAAATCTTCAATTATAGGCTCTAAAACTCTTTAATCCTGTACTGATACTCTTTACCGCTTCATGACTGCCTCTGTCTGTGAAAATGGAGCTTTAATGGTGCAGGAATTTTCACAGAGTAAAGCACTGGTCTTTGATGAGAAAATTTCATTTAGAAACCTTCCCAAGCATTTTCTGTGAAATCTAGCTCTTGAAAATAGCCTTCTCTACGCTTTGTGTCACAATAGCAGTGACTATGAACAATGGCAGTTTCCACCACCTGTACCCTGTAAAAATACACAAATACATTAAGAAATACATGCATGGGGGAGGATGGATGTATTTGAAGGTTGTGAGTATGGCAGCGCAACAGAGGTGAATGTGGTGGATGCGGCAGAAAACAACTGGAAAATGTAGTGAAACGGTGAAAAAATGGTCTGGTGAAAGTTTGTTGGAGGAATGCATGTGCACTGTCTGATCAGATCTGGAGGTGATGATCGACGGTGGAGATTAACTAATGGAATGACTTTGGTAGCTTGGATGTTATGAAATGAACTTTAATTTAAAACATTAAAGTCGTGATATTAGACGGAACAATATAAACCTTTGATGTAAAACATTAAAAGTTTAATGTTAGCAGGTTACAAAGGTTTTAATGTAAAACATTCCATCTCGACCTTTGGATAGAATACAAAGAAAATGCGTGAAAAAAATATGAAATGGGCTTGAATGGTGGGACCCGGTCATGGGCGGAGGGAGAGTTAACATGGACCGTTAGATCTCAGGAGGAGATCAACAACTGCGATGATCCGATGCAATGCTGTGGTAGCGCGATGGGAAAAATGTGAATGGAGTGCGAGATGCGATGAGGGTCATTGACCAATATAGATCAATAGTTGAGATCTCTTAATGGACTTTCAGAGGCGCGAAGTGGCGCGGAAAAAGGCGGGTAAAGTGGTTTTCATTTTTTGAACGCGATATAGGTCCCCAGCTGACACGTGGCCTTTTAAAACTACCTATATCGCGTGAATTTGAACTGTTAACATTCAGACAAGGAAACAACGCGATATTGATGTGGGCCATTGGATCTGGGACTATGAGATCTGACGCTAGGAGCTGGAGCGCGACATGATAACGTGTGCGGTTAGTTAAGGTGGGGTCAAGCGGAAGGTGGTTTGAATACAGGACGTCCGATCTATGAATGAACGATCGAGATCTGGAGAGAGAGAGAGCAAAGGTGGAGGATATGGTTAGTGGGCGGGAGAAATCCTGGCCGTTGGATCAAGAGGGATGAACGGCTGCGATTCAATTGGAGGGAGAGTGATGGAAGGGACAAAATGCCTATCGGATGAAGGAGCGATTGTATCTGGACCGTCGGATCAGCTTCGGATCAACAACTGTGATTGGATCAGAAGGTGACCAATCGGGGACATGGGGTGGAGCGAGAGCGAATCCTGGTCGTTGGATTAGAATGGATGGATGGCTCAGATTCAATCGGGGATCGGCCAATCGGGGCATCAGAGGGTGGCACATTCTAAAATCTCTGATTGGAGATGAGCACGGTGCTGCGATGTGTTGAGATTGCAGCAAGATGATGAGCTTAGTGGAAAGAAGTCGTCTTCACTAAGTGGGCCCGTAGGCTATTTTTGGCGCAAAGTCTATTTTTATACTATGTCTATTTTTAGACATATGGATCATGTTCTATGAGTTGCAGGATGCTATTTGTGGATGGTTGGTCAAGTCAGAAAAAATAGATGGACTTCTATTTTTAGACACATTGGGCGGAATCTATTTTTAGATTGCCAGTCTAAAAATAGATATGTCAAATATTATTGAAATTTGTTAATAATATTTGGACTCCTAAACATTATCTTATCCTCTTGGAGCACTTCGATTAGTGCACGAAGTAGCACATGAGGCCGACGGAAGAATACGCAATTCTGAGGGTTAAGTGGAGCTATTGCATGGAGACTTGATTTGACTCCTTGTGAGTTTGGTGGAGTTGATTGAGGAAGTTAGTGGAGTTGTATTCGATTTAACTCGGTTAAACATAGTTGAGCTGATTTATCGTCTAGTCTAGCGCGATTGTTCCACTAGTGGTGGTGTGAATTAATTATTAATTAATTCACTAATTATTAACTCATAAATCAACTAAAGAATACATCAATTGGCGATTGCATGGATAGTTTCGGTGGAGACGGTGGAGAGGTAGGTGGTAAAGTGTGACTATCGAGTTGTGACCATCTTGGTGTAATTTTGCACCACACATTGATGGAGATGCCAATGAGGATTGCGCAGTGCATACTAGGTGGATTCAAACTCAGTCAGGGCCATTATTCATCTTGGATTGTGAAGTAGAGGCAGGATAACAGGTGGAGCAGATTGGAGCATGTGTTTTGCTAGATCTGAGCTTGTGTAGTGTGTAACAATTGGAGATTGTACTGAGAGCTTGTGAGGAGTTTGTACAATGATTGTTACATGATCTCTATAATTATAATATACAGATAGTTGGGGGTTTTCAGCTTTAAGCTTTCCCATAAATACTGTGTTTATATGTGTGATTGTTTATGGTTTTAATGTGCGCATGTGATTGTTTATAATTCCACAATTAATGATCAATAGTAGAAGAGGTTATGTATTATGAATGAAGCTCAAATAGTGTATGATCAAGATAATCTCGGTGAATAATTTAACAGTTATTCAAATTTCTACACAATGGTCGTTGGATGCTTAAGATCAACGGTGGAGATCTTCATCGGGAGTTTACAAAGGAGTGAGATGGGCACGAAGAAACAAGCATTGAACCATTAGATCTATTCTGATCAATGGCGGAGATCACTTCAAAGGCCGACAGAACAAAAACACTATCGCATCGGAACTTTCATTTTACAAAGAGAATAAGCGCTCCGACCAATCCTTCCGATGCAATAAGTGCTTTATGCCTTAGTTCTTGGTCTTAGTGCTTAACTGCGTGGAGGGGAAGTGGTTAAGGGGCTAAGCCTGTAATATGGTAAAAAATGGGTTTTTTGGCCTAAAAACAAAGTTTTTAAGGCTTAAAAGAGGATTTCGATAGAGGGAAATTTTGATTTTTAATCCAAAAAAAGGGTGTTTGTCAAGTTTAAAGGGGTGATGGGATGATTTAGTAGGCTTATGAAGGTATTTTGGGGGTTAAAGGGGAAACTTTGAAAAGGGGAAAAGGGGTTAAAATGAGGAATTTTGCAAGGATACAAGGGGCAAATGGAGGCTTTTCTGAGCATAATTTTTCACAGACAGTGGGGCTTTTTGGATGGAAATAGCAGTGAAGATATTTTCAAAGGAAAAGAACACACAGAGGCTTCAAGGATGAGATATTTTCATAGGAAATGTATCTCCTGAAGGCTAAGAAAAATACTTAGCCACCTGTTTTCTTGCCAAAAAATTCATAGGTGGCTAACAAGACTGATGCCAGTGGGATAGTAATTGGAGCTGTCTTGAGTCAGGAGTAGAGACTGATAGCTTATTTTAGTGAAAATTTAAATGAGGCCAAGAAGAAGTATTCATCCTATGATAAGGAGTTGTATGCTATTGTGCAGGCTTTAAAGAAATAGAGGCATTGTTTGTTGCCCAAGGAATTTATTTTGTATTCAGATAACCATCCACTACAGTTCATAAACAATTAGCCAATGTTGAACCAAAAGCATGCAAAGTGGGTGGAGTTTTTGCAGATTTTTACCTTTGTAATTAAACATAAAAGTGGTAAGTCAAACAAAGTTGTTGATGCTTTAAGTAGAGTAAACCTGATTATGTAGGAATTGAAAATTGGCATTTTGGGGTTTGAAGAGATGATTGACATGTAATAGGAAGACATAGAGTTCAAAGAAATATATGTAGCTATTAAGAATCCAGTGATTTATAATAGAATATAGTGGTTAGATTACTTGATCCAAGGAGGATTGATGTTCAAGAAAAATAAGTTGTGTATACCTAAGTGTTCCATGAGGGAGAATCTGATTAAGGAAAAAAAAAGTGGAGGACTGTCTGGACACTTTGGACAGGACAAAACATTTCCTCGAGTAAGTTCTTTTCATTATTAGCCAAAAATGCAAACTAGTATCAAAACTTAAGTTGAGAAGTGCAAGATTTGTCAACATGCCAAAGGAAGAAGCCAAAACACAGGTTTATATTAGCCATTTCCAATACCCAATAGACCTTTGGATGTTGTCAGCATGGATTTTATTTTAGGATTTCCAAAGACTCACTTTCTGTAAAAAATTGCAAGACCATGAAAACTCCTTACCTCAAATATACTTCTCGAAGTATTACCTGAATCTTTTCTAGGTCCATCTTCAAGCCTTCCTCTGAGACTATAAATCCCAAGTAAATGAGCTCCTTCTGCATGAAACTACACTTCAAATTTATGAGAAACTTCTCCTTTTGTAAAGTATTTAACACCAGCTTGACATGCTCTAAATGCTCCTCCTTACTCTGACTGAAAATCAGAATGTGTAACATTCCAAAATGGGGAATGCAGCAATACAACGCAGAATAGCAGGAAAATTACGTAGTTCATCTTAAATAGAGTAGTAGGCCAATATGGAGACCTTACATTTGTTATAACAGCAGCAAAATAGACATAAAGAGTGGCCCATAAGATGCATAACAAGAAAAGATAGCCTCCAATGGAAGAAAATCCTCAAAAAGAGGTGCTACAACCATATATAAAGACTGGAAATTTCTTTACAATGTTATTTTATTGGGCTGCAACAGCTGAAGATTACACTTTAGATCTAGAGCAGGTAAGTGCATGAAAATTTAGATATATAACAGATCCATACACTATATAGGATCTTCTTCAGAATCCCCTTAGGGCTTTCAACAATACACCATGTACCATGAGTAGATCTAAGATCTAAGTGTGCAGAACTGTAGAAATATTCAGATTTAGAATTGGATCTGATCTAAGATAAACAATAAAATGATCTCCTCCAAAAGATCTCCAAGGTGAAGGGAAAATCCCCAACACTTGAAAACCAACTCTCCAGATGGTGTGCCAAAACACCTTGCAACTTCACCTACAGGAATAACGCAGCTCTGGAAGTAAAACTGCGTTGTAGGGTTTAGAATGTGGTTGGCCACATTCCAAGATCAGAAAATGAATCTCAAGACATCCAATACTCTCCTCCCAATGTAATAGAAGCCTCCTCCACTGTAAAGGACCACTGAAATGGCTTAGATCTGAAAAGATCTAGCCTCCACTTGGTATAGCTTGCAAAGAAAACCAAACCATCAATAGGATCTGCATTGTAGTTGAAAGAAGAAGCTTGGCTTTCAGCCAGATAGTGGAAAATACAATGCAAACTCCCCCAAGAGCTACTCAATAGGAAGAGGTGGGATTCCCGACCAAGAACGCCCAATGGTAAACAACATTAATTTTCAGCTAAACAGCAAGAGAATGATATATGTCTAAACAAACAATATATTCAAAGATATATCATATCATCAACAACCTTCTAATGATGCCATCCCCTTCCTTTTATAAGTTAAGAGCTTGCAAACCCTAAACCACTTCCAATGAGATCACTCCTTTCACACAAGGCATCTCCATCTAAAACTGTGTTGTGGATGGCCAATCCTCCAAGACAACGTTGTAGATTTGGTCAAGGTTGACCCAGTCAAAATATCCAGCCCCTTTCACACCTAAGGGTGCTTGATTTAGCAACCAAGATTCAGCCTTTTTACATTTGGCATTGATTTATTCATTATTTAGGATTATTATGGACCTCCTTTACACTTTTATTTTGAAAACAAATAAATAAAACAAAAATGAATATTCCAATTAGCTCATGACTAATTGGGAATATTACAGAATTTCACCAAGATATACTATCACAAACTTTCATGCATACTCTTTCAAAACCTCATTCATTAGTCTCATAAATGTTCTTGGTGCATTAGTGAGCCCAAAAGGCATCACTAGCCATTCATACAATCCATTGTTGGTCTTAAAAGCAGTCTTCCATTCATCACCTTATCTAATCCTTATTTGATGGTATCCACTCTTCATATCTATTTAGTAAAATACTTTGACCCACTTAAACAATCAATCAAATCATCTATGCATGGCAATGGAAATATATACTTCATAGTGATTTTGTTTATGGCTTTGGATTCAGTACACATGCGCCACTCACCTCCTTTCTTTGGACTAAGCACAGCTAGTACTGCACAAGGACTAAGAATTTATTTGATTATTCCTTTATCTAATAGCTCCTGTACCTGTCTTCCAACTTCTTCATTCTCCCGAGGGGTCATTATATATGCCGCTTTGTTTGGTAAACTTGCATCGAGTATTAAATCTATGTGATGACTGATACTTCTGATTGGTGGCAATTTACTTGGTAATTCATCAACAACTATATCAGCATTGTTGGCTCGAGGGGTCCTGACCCAGGTTCGGAGGTTAAAGTTTGCCAAAAAACCCCTATACTACTGGCCCTTTTGGCAATAACCTACTTGTGCAGGCCAAAGTCTCACCCGAAGCAGTATGGGAGGGGTGCTGGAACCATGTTTCCACACCCTGAGAGAGAGTAGGTAAGTCAAGAAGATCCACATTCGCAACCTATCAGGTTTGGACAAGATAGGTCTATTCACAATTTTGTTAATAGTATAATCCATAGTATAATAGAGCTATTACCATGCATAGATCTATTCAATACCTTCGCATCCACGTGGCTATCAACAGTTAGCAATACACAATATCATAATGCATCATTAACATATTACAGATATACCATAACATAGACAGATTCGTAGCATAATAGATAACACAATTATATTCTTAGCTCTAACATATCCCAAGGTTCACATCAACAGTAACACATCACATCATATAAAATAGAGCTACTTTAACTATATCCGCATATATTAGCATCCAAAACCCAGTGCAATCCAAAAACAACCTGCGCACACAACCAGCAGGGTCTGCACACAGTAGGACTAAGGATCTTCGTGAACATAGCCAGCAAGAGTCCTTACCCAAACAACCCAACAACCAATCTAACAATTCACACTTAGCATCAGACTTAATTATTTCCTACTTTAAGACCAAAAATGTTCATCTATTTATCACAACTTAGCCTACACTTTCCTGTGGTCTGCAAACTATGGTTTGCGGACTCTAGGTCTACCCTTGACCCATTACAATGCATATGGGGCTTTGACCCACCCCAAAACCCCTGCCCTAGACTAATTATGACCAAAAACATACAAAATTGTACAAAATTTGCAGCTTTAGGGGACCCTGCTCCAACAGTCCCCCAACACAATCTTGTGACTCGTCCCAAGTCACTGTGGTCATGGGCTCTCCACCTACGCCTGTAGCAGCCTGATTGCCTCAACTAGTGGGGGTAGCACTCCTTCACTCTAAGCAGCAGCATTTTGAGCAATATCTACCAATTTTTGCAAAGTTGGTCCTTCTGTTGCAACTGTGACGCTCTCCAAAGTTTGGTTCAGTTGTTTAACAGAGACATCAATATCCTGAGAGAGCTTGAGGGCTTCATCAGCCCATGACTTAAGTTGGTTGCTAAGGGCCTTATTCTTTTGGTAGAGTTCATCAATATCATCCCGAAGGGCATGGATGGTACGCAGTCGTGCCAATTGTTGGACAGAATTGTGAATTACAAATAAAACACGCTTCCCTAGACAAGTGCTAGTCTAGAACAACATATTAAAGACTATACGACTATTTTTCCTAACTAATAACAAACACACAGAATGGATTAGAGGCTTACTTGGGATCAAAGCGCTTCTAAATGGCTCCTTCTGTAGCTTCCATTGTAGCTTCAAATTCCAGTCGGTTGTGCAAAATACTTCCTGCAAGAATGAACACTAAATAGTAGAATATAGCAATAATACAGATGTCTATTCAAGCTAGTTTTCTAAACCAGTAAAGCATAATCCATATATATCAACTAAGATCTTGAAATATGGAAAATCAAAGCCAATACAGATGCATATAAGGAAAAATAAGTTGTACTCTTTATTAATGATAGAAGAAGAGGTTACAACCCAATGACTGATTTGAAGTGACCATCTCCAACAATGATCCTCAGCCTCATCACAGTATAAATCTCTCCAGCAGCTACTACAAAAATATAACTCTCAATTGAAAATCCACCAGCATTTCTCTACTCAAATTATTCCTTTCCAAGCACTCAGATCTATGCTCAATTTATAGAGGAGCTGAAGGTTTTTTTTACAATCAATGACTTTTCAATAATACGCAAGACATGTTTGCAATCATGTATATGTCAAATGGACACTTGGATTAGAAGCTTGACACATGTGAACTCTTCTAGAAGGCACTAGCCAAGTGGAGATTCCGGAACAATAATAATTTCGCTCCCAATGTGACCAACGCACATGTGAATGTCAGGAAGTGCTTTGTAGAGTAACCTTGCATGGGGCTACTTTCATATGCAACGCACTTAGTCCCTTTAGAGGCAGCGTTGATGAGCTCTCATATGATATATTATAAACTTCAAACCTTGGAAACCTTTGCTTGATGAAAGTCATGTATTATTTGTCTTGTTCTTTGTCTTAGGGCATGTAGAAACTTGAAATGATAGGGAATGATAGACCCTTAGTCATTGGTTCTAGAGATGATGCAAAATTAACCAATTCATTGGGAATGATGCCTAAATTGACCTATAACAAATTTCCCCTAAAGCATGAGGTCAAAATAATAAAAACATTTGATTGAGATGCTTTACACTGTGAGGGGATGGAGATGAAGTGGAGTGGTCACCTGCATCAATCTTACAATAAATTAGATCATGATATCCTCTTTGATCATAATTTCTGAGGGTAGGCATTCCCATGTCAGCACATAAACAATCTAATAACATGTACATAATTCAGAAAGTCGTCTTCATTGGAATTTTGCCCAAATGCACACATGCCTACAGATATAAGCCCATGTTTGGATGAAAATCTGTATGTAAGGTCACCGTACATATGATGTGTACAACAATCCTGAAATCGCAGCCCGGATGGCTAAAACTAGATCCGGGTTCTTCTTATCTCATTCACTCGATCATTTAGGTACAAGTATAGCCATGCGAATATATGATTTGTAGTCGAACATGGAAAGACATCGTTTGATTACCAGCCAATGATGTGAGCTATTAACAAACACGAGAGAACCACCATTAATGTCAATGGTCCTCAAGGTACTGCAGTACATTTTGTAAGGCATGAATAGATGATTTGATGTCGAATGCCAAACAAAAATTTTCAGTCAAAGGTCTGGAAGCGAGGATCTTGTCGATGCTGTAACAAGCCTCATGGTACTGGAATATGATGTTTCTAAGTGAACTTCCTAGATATTAATTTGTCATTGATAGGAAGTCACCTTATTGCGAAATGGGAGTTACTGATTTCGGAGACAAGGGTATGACTTGATATAGCAATTTTCAAGGATGACGGTCATGAGAATGAAGGTTTATGAGTATTGCAGAAGGATGAAGTATTCACTGGATGACTTCTCTTGAACATATCAGCGACACTGTGATGAGTTAGCAGCATTGACCCAAAACTGAAGTGAAGCTATGATGAAACATAGGTATGAATGAACCATCAAGAAGATTAGCCAACCCAAACAGTCACGAACATGGAGTGAAGGAAGTTTCGTGTTCAAGAGCGACTTGCTACCATAAAGAATTCTTGCTCATTTTTCCCAAATTTTCCCTAGTCATTTGTCGACTGGTACCTCTTTATTTTTTAACAAGAATGAGGAGGATAACATTTTCTTCATCTATAATTCAACCCTTCGGGTGAATAAAGTATCTCTATTTAATAATTTAACGGGTCTAGCGATGAATGAAACTCGATTCTTGCCATGATCAATAAGCCCGTTGCTATTTTAAGTTTTAACAAGCTTAACGACACTGATAGCCTAGTCCTTTTTCATATTTAGAGAGTTTGAAAAAGAGGACGAAAGAAAACTCCATAAGTACTTTTTTGTAAATTTGTCACTTAGATCCGAAAAAGTGTAAAATAATATCTGAGAGAACCTCTTTGGTCATGTTTAAGCAAGGTATTCCTTTTTTGTAAATAATTTATCTCATTCCGGAAAAGGGTTAAACTTATATTGAGTAGATATCAATTCATTTACTTTTACAAGCTCGAAAAGACAAGTGCTCGGCAATCTTTTCACATTATCAGAGACTGAAAAGAGCTGAAAGAAAACTCCAGGGGTTCCTTTTTTTTTGTTATCGAAGCTTGAAAAAGAGATAAAAGTGTGCTTCAAATCATTTTTCGTTTTTAACAAAGCTCGAAAAAGAAGGAGAAAAAGTATGCTTTGTGGTCAAGTCATTCTTTAAAATAAATCTGCATGACTAATCTATTCATCGGTTGTATATCCTATTCAGAACAACATCAAATGGATTAAAAATACCTGTTTCATGATAAAAAACATAATAAAACTATAGTCATAGAAATAAATTTAACTTGCAAATAATTAAATGACTATTAAAATTAGTTTCACCATTCATTTTTACCATTCCATAGTTACCATTTGCATTTTGGAGCTCTGAACCTGATTTTTCCCCTAAACTTCAGTTGTTGATTGCAATCGTTTCTCTAGACGGATTTCATCGCCGTTTGATCCAGGTTAGTACCATGAACCTCATCTTTCCTTTGGTATTCATTTCATTTCCAATTTCTGCAAATTTTTAGGGTTTTAAGGCCCCTAGGGTAAATTCTGCCCAAAAAGAGGGCAACGCACCCCTGAATGTTGAAACCTGCATTGCATGGCAGGTATAGTGAAGGGTACTTACATGTGCAACACACGATCTCTTGTTAGGGAGTGCGTTGGGTGCAATCTAAGTTTTTGATTTTCTCATTATGCCCAAAATTTGCCTAGTTTTTTGCAATGAATGGAATCTAATGGATCTTATGGTTGTATTTTAGGTTTCCATCGGATTACAATGAATATTACATGGAGGGAAAGAGAACATGAAGAAAAATATATGATTGCCTTAAATGATCCGGGTACTGTAAGATCCTTAAGATATTGTGGACTGCTTAAGTACTTCAAATTGTCGGGAATGAGGCAACAGATATAACTCTTGGAGTTCTTAGTTCAAGCATGGGATCTGGCTATAGAGGAATTTCATATTAAGAACCAAGTGGTTCCTATAACAGTCGAGGATGTGTACTTTCTCATAGGTTTTTCGAGGAGAGGCTTGCCCATTTCACTCTGAGGGTCTACCATTGGAGGAGAGACAGTGAGGGATTCTATTCTGCCGCATTGCTATCTAGGGGAAGAGCCTAGCAAACATGGAAAAATAAACATCTGGGATGTCAGATATTTTCCTTTGAGAACTATCCTTTTCACAATCGCTAAACTTGCTAGCACCATTACACTACATGTAGCGAATAGATCATATATGCCGCGCTAGAGTGCTTAGAGCCAATAATCTTCAACTGGTCTGAAGTTGTTCTTTCTCAGATAAAGGAACAACTGAACAAAGAAAAGGGAGGAAGGGAGAATACTTTCAGTTACGGCTCAATCCTTATATCCTTCGCTTTGGCATGGATTCGACTGATGCAGCCACAACATGTGACACTAGATATAGCTAGTCCTAGAGATCCTCGAATGCAGAGATGGGTAGAACTCATGATTTGGCATGTAGGCCAATCTACTATTGTGTTCTCTATTGCATTATTTTCCTGGTTTCGGTGATAGATCGTCGCCATCAACGAATATGCATACACAAGCATATATTTTCGAGGAGATCCAGATTTAGCATTACCAGTAGGTGCTCAGTGGGGTGCAATGGATAAGAATGTTTTTACCATGTTTTTTTATTTTCCTAAGGTTTATACAATTTATTTTTATTTTTATGTTTTTCCAAGGCTAAACTAAATGTTTGATGTAATGCAGATGTTGGTCCAGTAGAGGAACCAGAGAAGGAAGCAGATGCACCAGCAGAGAGGGCTGTCAGGAGAGAAATCCTTTAAGATCTTTATATGGCTGAGACTCTGACTGAGCTTCAGTAGTAGATAGAAGATTTGACGTTCGAGATTTTGGATTGTCAGATCAAAGAGCTTCCTATGCGACTGCAGCGACACAATATTAAGGTTCATAACCGTTGGATGTGGTTACTCCGTAGGATAGCTAGATCT
Organism: Pinus albicaulis; assembly: GCA_034641835.2. Taxonomy (NCBI): domain Eukaryota; kingdom Viridiplantae; phylum Streptophyta; class Pinopsida; order Pinales; family Pinaceae; genus Pinus; species Pinus albicaulis. The sequence continues at coordinate 249,659,802 of CM076569.1, forward strand.
ATAGCATGTTACCACGAGCACCACTAGTTTACTTGTGACATTTTGGATACATTTTGAGGTCGAATGACCAATGTGTCTTGGGCACAAATTTTGTAGAAACCTATAACTATCTCTCTATATGATTTCAGAGTTTTTCCTATGTTTATTGTGCAATCCTATTCAATGATGTGAATGTTTTCTTTAAATGTGTTGCAAATGTCTGTCTAAAACTTGATTAGCTAATGAATCAGTCAATGTGTTCAAATTTCTCGAAATGTGTTGATATTGAATAAAATAAAAATGTCTTTCCAAAAGTTGAACTCTTAGGAACAATCTAAGAAGTGTTGGATTTCTAACAGTATAAACACTAGTAAGTTGTAATACCATAAGTTGTGAGTCTAACCTTATGATTATGCGGTTAATACCAAATGAAATGGCATCAAAGATAATTTCGATCAATGTGCTATACTCAGTGATATTGTTCTTCGATCTACCGATACAAATACCTTGAAAACTCACTAACTCGTCGTTCGGAGCGAAAATGGCCCACGTTGCAGAGGATAGATTCTGCATACTATGACTAGCACCATCAGTATATCCAAAAAATGGTTTCGAAGCTTCAGACATCTGCGATGAAATGTAAAGTGGATTACTAACGTCAATAAAACTCTAAAAACAAATTAATATAGTGAATGCAAATCAACAACATATATATACAATATAATACAAAAAATTACCACGCTCATGATTAAGCATAGTAACGTTTCAAATACAACCCATTTCTAAGCTGTGCCAATGGAATTCCATCATAATAAACCAACTTATAGGCACCCTCAGAAAGAACTCTTTTGACAATATAGGGGCCATGCCATAATGGCTCAAATTTCCCTGTACCTATTACTTCAGCTTCTTGATCGTAAAGAAGGACCAAGTCGCCCTCTGAGAAGATGTGAGGCTGGAAATATTTGTCGTATTGTGCCTTTATACGTCTCTTATGTGCTTCGTTGGCCAATTGGGCTTCACGACTCGTTTCATAAAGATGGATGAGGTTAAGGAGGTGCGCTTCTTCTTCTGAGGTGTCAGACAACAAGTATATTGCGAGTTTTAACGATGATATTTCACATTGGATTGGTAAGATAGCTTCCAGACCATAAACCAATTGAAAAGGAGTAAATCTGATTGCGTTTCTCACCGAGGTTCGATATGCCCACAAGGCAAAGTACGGGATCAAATGCCAGTTTCTTTTACGAACTCCTATCATTTTTTGAAGCATTCATTTAAGAATTTTGTTAATAGCCTTAACTTGTCCATTTGATTGTGGATAATAAGGAGTAGAATTATCATGTGACAATCCTAACTTGGCAGTTAATTCATAAATCATGTCGTTGCGAAAATGCTTCCCATCATCTATAGCTATAGCCTGTGGGACCTGTTGATGCCCCGAAAATCGGGTCTACAACAAGGGGGATACCCACCCGGTCCGAACCTTGGTTAGCAGCTCCTTTTCCGTTTGGTGTAGTGGGTCCGACTGGGGATAATGGGACCAATTTCCCAATATGTGTGTGTGTGTTGAGAATAGATATTTCCTTTCTAAAAAGGTTCCTAAGTGAAATGCTTTTATTCTATTTCTAATCTAATCATATGCAAATTATATTCTAATTTAAACAGAAATATCTAATTCTAAACTAAACCCGGGATGTAATCTTTCTGTTTATGCGATCTAAAATGATTTCGAATAACAATCGATAATAAAGATCATTCAATTGTTATAAGAAAAGAATTCAATAAAGATAAACCACTTCATATAAAAAGTTAGATGAAACAATTGTGAAAAACATATCACATAATAAGCTATTCATACATTAAGCATAAATAAATAGCTATCACTGTACAAAAGTGCCAAATGATAACTTAAACATTCAAGCATCAATATATAAATAACTGAAAATATATATCACTTTAACACAGAAGCAGAAATAGTTAAGAGATAAAAGTACCATTTATAACTGGTTCTACTAATGAGCTAGAAGAAATAATGACTTATTTCTTCTTGATCCAATATCTACTAAGAGTACAGAAGTGCAACATCAGTAGCAGATATTAAACGCAGATATCAATAAATCTCGTTCCATTCATTCATCAAAACCTCCTCTGAGGGTGCAAAAGTGCATGTTCTGAGGACAAGTTTTTGACAAATTTCAGGACCCTTCTCTAAATGCATGAGAAGGGTTTAAATACTACTAACTAAATATAATTATAGTTTATTACAAAAATTTAGGATTCGGTTTAAATGACCGTCCTTTTTCTAGGAAAAAATAAAGTAAAACTAGTACTAAATCTAAAACTAAAATTAACAACTAACTATTTATGAATCTGATCTTTGAATTTGCAAGCATCCAGCATTGATTTGAGAAGAGGAGGTTGGCTAACTTCATATTTTAATTGTCCTGAAAAAATGGAATCGGAAAGTGTTGGCGCAATCTTCTCAGCAGAATTAATGATGCAATTAAGAGCACTGCATTGACTGTGTGGTTTTACCAGACATGTCCAGTAAGAATCCCAATTTAACTTTGTCAATCCTTGAATTGATTTTTCCTTTTCTTCAGCTTTCCGTTTCCACTCTGTTTGCAATTGCTGTGCTTGTGGTAGGTATCCTGGAATAGTTTCTGAAATCAAATTAACTTTGTGCAAATTTTCATTTACACAATCAGTAATGTTGCTTGCTACTGTAGCTGCTTCCTCTGCTGCTTTTTCTGCCTCTCTGATCTGTGCATCCCAATTATTGAAGAGCATTTCTTTATGACTGTCATTGATGATTGGGGCTCCTGCCCTTTTTCCTTCCTCTGACTTCTGCCAATTTAAATAATTAGTAACTCTTTCATTAGTTAAATCATAATCATGTCGTAATTCTACGACATGATTAGTGATTTTATCACTTTCATGACAAAAAGAGTTCCATTGTGAAATTTTCTGGCATAATATATCTTGTTGTTGCAGTAGTTGATTATTCAAGGAAATAGATTTTGAAATAAACTCTGTAAGCTTGGGGTCATCTTTATGCATCTCTTGCATAATCTGTATTTTTTTCTCTTTTTCGGCCAAGATTTTCTGATCTCATCTGTATTTGTTGAAACTCTTGCTGTAACTTTTCAAGTTGTATTTGTGTGTCACTGTTAGCATGGGCTTGTTGCAATTGTTGTTGCAGAACTTGTATTTGATCTTCTTTTTCATTTAATAATAGTCGTACCTCATATGCTTTGTCAATAGTTGCGGAGGCATAAGCTCCTGTAATCTGAGATAATTTAGTAAGATTTTCAGTTGGATCCGTAGTAGGATCTTTCCATAAAACATCCAATTGTTCTGCATCAGTAGAGAGCACGCTTTCTAATTTCCTTTTCTTTCTTTGCTTTCTTACTACTGCTTTATGTTGTGGACTATAGAATATATCTAGAGGAGGAATTTCCTCTATTTTAAGTACAAGCTCAGAGGAGGGAGTAATGGGTATATGTTCTGTTTCTGTGACATTGCCACTTATTCCTGTGATTAAACCTTTTGTTGTATGTACAGGAGTTTGTATGTTCTGTCCTTTAATATTAATCATTTCATTAAATGTCCCCCATTCCTTGTCTAATTGAGTGCTAACTGATGGTTATTGTACATTGAGAGGGGGAATATTTAACTGTGGAGTGGTTGAAGTCTGTTGTTGTGAGAGCTCTTTTGATTGAGCCGTATCCTTCACTGAGCCTTCACTTTTATCCTGATCATTATCAGACTTTTTTGAACGTTCAGAAGTTTCTTTGCCAGACTTTGACTTAGACCTTTCTGTATCTGAGTTTCCACTGAGACTGACACTAGGAGTTGGTTCCCTTGTGGGTTCCAAATGCAAATTATCCAAGGGGATAGTAGTCAACCTTATTTCTCTGTACATTTTAAATTCTTGGAATTATTCTGGGGAAAACTGTGTTTGAGTTGAATGCAAAATCTCTTTAAATGTGCATTTTTCTTGAAACATATCATCAAAATGATCCTCTTCTCCAGAAAATATTCTTACCTTGACTGCAGTGGTGAAATTCTTAACAAAATCATATGGATCGAATAGCCTTCTTGGAAATTTAAACAATTGTAAACATGTAATATTTTTTACTTCCTTAAACGCATGACCAACATCAAATAATGAAAATGCTCCGCAAGACATAGAAAATTGTGGCCAGATGGCCTTCTTTTTATCCTTTAATTCTTTTTTCAAACCTCCCTATCCACAGGTTTGATATGCAATTTCCCGAGCTATGAGTTTATCCGAAACATACAAGGGTAAAACATGAGGAGAAGCAAAGCTTCCAAAAACCCTAACATAGGTAAATAATTCTTCTCCAAACCATCTTGCGACAGGGAGAATTTCTACTTCTGCTTCAGGGGAAAACCTTGGAGCATCCTTATTATACAACACTCTGTATAGTGGCAACATTATGCCATGGCAAATCTTGTAAAAATGAGGAATGAACTTTGATTCCCACAATTCTTTGTGATAAACGTGAATGGGTAGGGGATCTTGAATTGTCCATTGCCAACCCATTAAAGGGAACTTAGAAACAAATCAGATTGAATCCATAACATAGGCAGATAGATAAAAAGGAGGATAAATCCTCTGAGAGACAGTCCGTTTAGACCGGTAATTGAAAATAGTTGTGGCTAAGTTATCAGACAATATCTTAGCCCAATCCACAATGGTAGCGTTAACAGCAGCATTCAATAATGGTAACCATTCAAGAAAAAACTTATTAATGTTAGGCTTTCCAAAAAGCCTACATAGCATAGCAGCGGCAAAACAATATGGAGAAGTAAGAGAACCAGTACTGTACATACCGTGTTTATCTTTCTTCAGTGGTTCATCTCTTCTGGACCATTCCTTGGTGCATTCCGCCAAGTTTGCATTTTCCTTGGCAAACTTCTCCATAAATTGTTTGTGGTAAGTTGCCTGAGGTTCCAGCAAATGATACATAAGCCTTAAATCTTCTGGGGTAAATGACCCAATGAGCTCCTGGTCTTGAATTTTAAACTGTCTGTCCGTAATATCAGTGCTATCCAGCACCCATTTCACCATGTCTCTATACAGAAGAATTCTAGGTCTTGCTGCTATCCGGTGCAAGAATGAACAAGCCAACTCTGTAAGAGATGCTTCAGAGGAATTACTTGAACCTGCAGTAGCCGAAACCTTCATTACTCTGGGATTTTCTTCTTCAAGAAAATTATACATACCCTCCCAAGTGGTGATACCAGCGTCTTTGTTGCAGGCAGTGTCTGTGTACAAGGACGCCATCTCTTTACTTTCAAAACTCGGAGCTTTCTCTTTCTTTCCCATAATACTCTGAATATCACTTTGTATAGTCTTCTGTTCTTCGCGCCTGCGTTTTTATGAATTAAGTGAGAATAATGATATGAGAAAGGTGACGGGATAGTTTTAAATGCTGAAGGCGTATGAAGTATATTACTTTAACGTGAAATAACCCTTCAATCAAAACAAAATCCTTTTTCATTAATAAATGACAATCAATTCATTAACTTCACATAAAAGCGTATAACAGGTCTCGATTTATGGAAAGATTTTCTTCGTACAACGAGCTTTAAGAATCTGCAATAATGCGATCTGCGATTTTCTTTGCAATATCGCAAAATCGCAATATCGCAGATCGCATTATCCGTAACATCACAATATCGCAAATCGCAAATTTCGCAAATTGCAATCTCCGTAACATCACGATTTCGTGATATCGCAATATCGCAAAATCTAACATATGAAAAATATCAGTTAATATATTTTCTGCGATATGCAATTTGCGATAACTGTTGTCGCACATCAATGATTTGAAGCGTAAGATATGAAATGCGATAAATATTTTAATGCATAGTTTTGGATAATGCGCTATCGCAATTTAGAAAATTCTGCTTGCAAAAGACATCTTTTAATTACTTGCAATGGATGTGATATTTCTTCAAAGAAAGATTTTATTCTAATCTATCATAAACTTAAGTTTATTTAAATATTTTCCAAGGAATTTTCTCAAGTTAATGATAGTAAGTTTTATTTGAAAAAGAAAACAAGCACTAATTAATTTTTTGGATTTTTAAACTAAGGGTCTCCACTTATTTATTATTATTACTTATACTAAATAAGAAGGGGGATTGTTGCTGGCCACAACAAGACCCCAAACCGTGCAATAACATGATTAAAGAAAAAAAATTCAGCTGTCTGTCTCATGTTGTTAAATGTAGGCATCGCTTCTGCCCATTTGGTAAAGTAGTCGCCAACGATAATAATATAATCGTGCCCCCCGGACGAATGAGGCTTACAGGTCATCAAGTCAATACCCCATTTCGTAAATGGTCCCATAGAGACAACAAGATGCATTTGTACTTGCGGTTTGCGGATTTTACGATCAAAAATCTGGCACACATGACAACTTCTGACAGCGAGGATGAAATCTCGAAAAATAGTAGGCCAAAAGTAACCGGCACGGAGTATCTTCTGTGCGGTAGCATATCCAGATAAATGTCCACCACAAGCCCCATCATGACAATCATTTAACAATTTTTTGGCCTCCTCATGAGTGAGGAACCTCCTTAAAATTGTATCGACACCACGAAGATAAAGTGTATCGCCGACGATCAGATAATCTTTGGCTTGGTATCGAATACGTCGTTGTTCAAAGCGAGAGGTATCAGGTTGAAAAGATTGGGTTTGGAGATAAATGATGAAATCTCCATACCAAGGATCAGATGATCCAATCAGAAACAGAAACTCGTATGGAATTGATGGTTCCAACGTAGTTTCTGTTACACCATTTTTTGGTCATCTAACCTACTATCATTAGATGGACCCAAGTACACCATGTAAGACCAATTTTACCCTAAGTAAAATTTCCTTCACTATGTAAAATAACTTAATAAAACACATTTATTAGGTTGTTTATGGTCTAAATAGGAAACCCCAAAAGGAAATATTAAACAAACCTATATTTGTTTGATTTTCCTGGTCATGTTTAACCCAAAACAAAGAAATTAATAAGATAAATCTTTATTTATCTTATTATTTTCTAGGAATAATTATTTAAATCTTATTTAAATAATATTCCTTGTTAAATATGACTAAATCACCCATAAATAATTAAATAAATCATTATTTATTTGATTATCTCTCAACCACTTCCTTAAAATGATAAATAAATCATTTATTTATTTATTATTGACAGATAAAGGGATTTGACCCATGTCAAATACTTTTTCCCTCCATCAAATATAATAAAATATTCCATAAAAGGTGGATCTAGATTTGGTTAACGTTATTTTAATCATGCACCAAGATCTAGAATGACCCAATATTTTGTTATAAATAGGAGGGTTTTTCCTACCATCCTTCACCTTTTTTTGCCCATTAGATCACTTTGGATCTAAACTCTTGGTCTTACTTTGAGCCATTATCATTGTCATATTTTCAATTATTTGTTGTGTGAGCTCCCTTTGAGTTCTATCTTTGTCTGGGTTTTCTACACCAACAAGAGAGAGAAATTCTAGGTCTGAAGTGCTGAGGACTTCCAAGAACCCATCCCATTGAGGAGAATTGGAAACACCTTCTTGTTTTCCTCCCAGGTGCCCTTAATACAAAAAATTCTTTCAAAAAAATTTCTTGTCTTGTCTATTGGATGTATGGAGCAAAACCTCATTTTTACTGCTTAATGTCTCTATATGCATAGATCTGGTTTTTTGCAGCACTTGTCTTGATCAACTAACTGCAGATCTGAAGATATTGGCAGCCATATTTGATGTTAGGGCTATAAGTTATGCATAGCTAAAGTGGTTTTTTTTTCGTACACTTCGACAAAAGATTCATACTAACAACTGGCGACTCCACACGGGTTTTCAATTACGACCGCTGTCGTTTTTCATATTCCTGCATATCCAGCTACTTCAGACCCTAGGGTTTCTTTTCAATTTTTTTTTTCCTATTTTCATGTTGTTTTTCACCTATAAAACCCTAAAACATTAAAATTTCTAACTTCCGCGTGTTTCTGGCCCTATTGCGCAGGTGACAGACATCAGCCGCAACTGAGACGACAACTTTTCTGGAAATCTCCCGCCGGGACACCCGGAGCTTCAGGTCGCACTTTTCAGCCCAGAAACTGTGACCTAGACCTCCAGTTCACACTTTTCAGCCCATTATCTGCGACCTGCACAGAAAACAGGTCAGAACCTGCGACCTGCCAATTTTTCTGCTATTTTTCTGCAATTTTTCTGGGTTTTTCTGAAGCTTCTGTCAGGGTTTTCTAGCCTCTGTCTCAGCCCATTTCGACCTGTTTCTGATTTTTTTTTCTCATCTAAGTGGGAACATAGCCCCCTCAGGCTTCAGTACCCTCCACTTTTGGTGGAAGAGTGTTTTATCTATTTCAGGTGTCTATTTTTTCAGAGTTTCAACCCCCCCTTTTCCAGATCTGATACCTCATTTTCAGATCCCTTTTAATCAACTCTTCTCCCTTTCAAATCACCTCCTGAAGATTTGTTTGGATCTACCTTTAGGACCTCCTCCTTGCCCCTTCTTCTTTTTGCTGATTTCCTCCTTTTTTCCAGCCACCTTGCCTCTGCCTCTTGGCTGTGATCTGCACCTCTTTTCAGCAGATTTCTCCTTTAGATCCCTGTCCCTTTCGACCCTTGATCTATTGGCCTCTTTTTAGTGTGTTTTGACTAGATTTTTCCCGTTGTTAGACTAGTTTTCAGAGCCCCGCCTTTTTGGGTTAGATCGATGCACTGATTAGTTGTTAATTTTATGTTATTTCAGCATTATATACTGTTCTCTGCAGCATTATTTTCAGTTACGCAGCACACTTTTTTCTTGCTCTCAAAACGAAAAGGGTTTAAAAAATAAAATTAACGCACACCACACACTCACCCTAAGCAAAGAAGAGCCTGGTTTACACCGCCAGGCAAAGACTTTAAAATCAATTGACACCGCACCTTTCTGCCCTTGTTTCGACATTGTAATCACTTGATTCTGCACCTCCCTGCCTTTGACGGTCGTTCTTCTTCCCCTCGTGCCGTGTTTGTGTTGTCACCATTGTGCCCCCAAAGCACACATCCCGGAGACTTCTTGGCCTTCACCCTCAGTTTTCGGTCGGTCGACCTACTCCTTCCCGCCGTCGTCGAGTTACTCCTCCTCCGAGTCCGCACTCCAACTCCTCTTCTGATTCATTGGGTTCTCCTTTTACTTCTAGTTCTCCCCCTGTCACCTTCACTATGTCTGGTCCAGGGCCTAATGCTAGCGGTAATCTCGGCCCTAATGCCGGGACTACTACTAGCGGAACCACCACAGGAACTACCTCGGCTGCACCTTTGCTCCCTTACATGGCAGGCCTCAGCCTCCCCGATTTCAATCAGTTGATCAATGACCCTATCCGCACGATGTTGGTTGGCCTGCTATGCCAACCAAGCTCCCCTCCGACATCCCTAAGTTCGAAGGCCTTGCTGGAAAAGATCCAACCAACCATGTCTGATCTTTCCACATGTGGTGTTCCTCCAATTCCATTACCGATGATTCCATCCGTCTTCGGTTGTTCCAACGCACGCTTACCGGCGAAGCTTCTAAATGGTATGTTGACCAAGCCACCTCTTCCCATACCACTTTTGTGACCATTTCCCAAGCCTTTTTATCCTATTTCTAGCTTCCTCTCCGATAGGATACCGGTACAGAGCTTTTGACTTCTTTCAAGCAAACCTCTTCGACCCGCCTTTCCACTCATGTCCAGGAATGGCAGAGAAGACGGAGCTTATGTCGAGCTCCCCCCTTCAAAGATCGGGTTTATATGGACTGGTTCCTTCGCACTCTCTTACCTCCCATTGGCAAAGATGTCACCTCCCATTTCCCTCAAACCGAAGAAGCCGCCCACCAAGTAGCCTTGAAATATGACCTGATCTACGCTCAGTCTGGTTATGTTTATACCGTCCTTCCTGACCTCCCCAGGCCCGGTGGCGCTAACGCCCCGGGGGCATCTCATTCCGCCGACGGTATCGTTGGAGCCCTTTCTCATCCGTATCCTCAACCTCCTATGGGCTATGGTCTCCCTCCAGGAGGGGCCAGCACCTCTAGCACTTTTCCCCCTCCAGGTAGCATGTATCCGAGATACGGCATGCCTCATCCTTTTACCCAACCTCCTGCTTACCTCAATGTTGCCCAACCTAACCATTATCCTTATTCGCAGCCTGGTGCACCAGCTCCTCCAGCATATGCGCTTCCACCTCCCTTGCCTCCTCCACCCCCGCAACAGCACCTACAGCCCCCTCCAGCGCAAGTATTTGCACAGCAGGGCGTGACTAATCCCCCTTCTTCTCAACGAAGGCGGAGAGGAAATCCAAATCAATCCGCCCCTGGTATGCGTGGACCCAATCCTCAAGGTAATGACTCTAACACTGCTAACCAGCAACAAGGCACTCAGCCCAAGCCGGACAGGCCTCTTCGCACCAATAAGCCTTGTTCATGTTGCAGTGTTTACGGTCATTACACCCACGATTGTCCCCTCTTACCACAGATGCGGCAGATGTGGGAGTCTCAAGCCACATTGTGAGGAAAACATGCCTCCCCTCATGCTCCCCCTAATGTGGCCACTACTCAACCGGCTATGTTTACCGATCCTTTCCCCCAGCAAGGATTCGTGGCTGCCCAACCACCTGACGAATAGCTCACCACTCAACCTTCCCCCTCTGGTTCCTCTGATTACCAGATCCACATGATGAACTCTGATCCATCCCCAACTGTCGACCTTCACCTTCAAACTCAGTCTCGCCAGTACCCCAAGCCTTCCGCTCATTCTGCCCCCGAGTCCCCTTCTTCAAGTTCTCAAGAGCCTCTTTCGACATCCAATGGTCCCTTACATATCCCTCAACCCAAAGTTGAGGTTCATACCAAGATTCCTAAGGGACCATTACGTTGAAATGCTGCTTCTGGTCGAGCTGCTCATTCGTATAGCATAGTAGATGATTTGGCGTAATCTCCTTCTGCCATTTCCACATTGGAACTCCTCCAGTTGTGCCCTTCCCAAAAGAAGGCTCTGCTATCTGCCATGGGCGCTGTAGATCCTGCCAATGACCAAATGATTGTTTTCGACGCCCATCAATCAGAACATCCTCCTCTTCCTTCTTCCGTTGCCTTCCAAATCCCAGTCAAAATCCGGAATGCCAACGTCTCTCGGTGTATAATTGATGAGGGGGCATCCACCTGTGTGATGTATGCTTCAGTTTGGAAGCAACTCGGATCTCCTGTGTTGGCCCCTTCCACGATCACCCTTCGAGCGTGGGACGGCCACGCCTCCCAGCCCATTGGCCTTTTCCGTAATTGTCCTATCACCCTTGCAGGCAAGACTGTTTTCGTTGACGTTGAAGTCATAGACTCCCCTCTAGACTACAACATTCTATTGGGGTGAAGCTACACCTATGCCATGTCCGTTGTCCCATCCGTGGTTTTTCGCAAGATGTCTTTTCCTCACAATGGAAAGATAGTCACCATCAACCAGTTGACTTATCATGAGCCACCGTCTCAGACCTCCCCGGAGACGACCATCTCTTCTGTAGCCAATAAGAAAACCGTCGATTCCTTGACCAGTGTCTCTCCCGACGTCTACAAAGACTCCTCCCTGCTTGGAACTTTCCCTGGTCTCCCTCCTCCTCATATCTCTGATCCCAGCTTATCGAATGTTTACATGATGCAATCGTCTCGGGCTGCCCTTAAGCAACCCGCTTCGGCTATTCAGCAACCTCAGACTCAACCTCGCCCACCGCAACTCGCTCCTAGTCATTCATCTCAGCCAGCTGGACCTCCTCCTTCTAGCCCTTCTCCTACAGTTGGTATCCCTGAACCCCTCTATCCTCCTGGGTCGATCCCCCCAGACCTCAATCATCTCGGAGCCGTCCCTCCTGGTCATTATCCCGCTGGTCGGATACCTTTCCTGGCTCCCCCTCCCAGAGTCTATACGGTCCCTGTCATGGCCACCCTCTCTCTCCCTAACCTGACCCTGGGCATACCCGTCTGGTACCTTGACCCTCCAGCCACTACCCCACCTGGTCACCCCAAACCCTATCGTGATTTGACACCGGCTCAACCGGTCCCCCTCACTTTCTCCGTTGCCACCATGCCCCCCGCACCTCCCCAGGACCCTACCCCTATGGTGACAGCTCTAGGAAAGAAAGGCAAAGCTCACAAGGGGGCATCCAAAGACAAGGTCACCCCGACTGACCCAGCTCCTCCTCCGCCCACAAAGCCTTGCGCCTTGTGTGATTTCGTCGGTCACGCCACCCATACTTGTCCCGAATTGCCCCGCATTCAACCCATGGTTAAAGTCACGTTCCCTGAGTCTACGGTCCCTGACCCCTCTCTCCCGTCCTCGTCTGTAACCAAGAACCCAAAAACTATTCGCACCAGCAAACCCTGTGCTTTGTGCGGTGTCCATGGCCATTATTCCCACCATTTTCCTCACCTGACTTATTACCGTGCCTCTTTAGAAGTAGTCCGTGAGTATGAGGTGGAACAAAACTAGTCCGCCTCTCCCATACTTGCGCAGTATGCTTCAGGTCAGCTTGAGGATCCCCTCGCTCCCATTGACATTCCCCCCCATGATGTCCAGATGATGGAGTCTACTACCACCATTCTTTACCTATCATCCTCTGTGAGACCCTTGGAGCACATTCCCTTTGAATCCCCCCCTGTTGTTTCGCTTGACCCCCCTTCAGCGACCACCCCGAGCTCAACATCATTTAACCGTTTGTTTCCCTGTTCTTCTGTTATTCCCCATGACGATCCGTATGCGAGCCTTTCTTCCTCTACGGATGATTTAGGTACCTTTTCTGTGTCACGTGGTTTCCCTTCCACTCTTCATTCCCTCTTTTCCTGTCCAGATGCCTCCTTGGGAACCTTTTCCACCCTTGACTTCCTCCTTCCCACCCATACACGGGATAACACCACCCGTATCTCTGTTGACCTCCGCAGCCCGAGTCCCAGCCACCCCTTCTATAGCCCTCATATACCACCATCTAATTTGTATATGCGTCATAGCCATCTTTCCCATCACACTCCCTCCCGCAGTTGCCGCTCGATGTCTACTATACACTCACGCTACCGTCATTGTACCTCCTCCCCCCATTTTTTGTCTTGTAACGCTATTCCGCAGGACCTCTCATCCCCACCCTATATCGATTACGCCGATGGTGCAAGTCATTACTCCCGGAATCTAGCCTCGGCAGGTTGGGCCATTTTCACCCCCTTGCATGCCCTTGTTCTCTCAAACGGGATCTGCATTGGTACTGCCACCAACAATCAGGCCGAATATGATGCAGTGCGTGGTCTCTTAGCCGATGCCCTCTTTCATCGCATCCTCCATCTGCATGTTCGTTTAGATTCCCTACTTATTGTCATGCAACTAAATGGTGTCTATCGTGTGCGTAATCCTATGCTGTTTAGACAATATTTACGGGTGAAACTCTTGATACGTGAATTTGAAACCATAACTTTCAACCATGTACCTCGAGAACAGAATCACTATGTAGATAGCATTGCAAACCATGTTCTAGATTGGCATTTATCACATGCATTTCATACAAGACAATAACATTCATAATCATTAAAAAAAAAAAAGATGCATATCCATAATATGTGTCGCAAAACATGGGTTTAGAGTCCATCTACTCTGATACATATGACATGCCCATAGCATGCTATAAAAAACTCAAAACTGGGGACACCAACTGTCCCTACATACACACTAGGGGGCACCACCTTCCCCACACCTAGTCACTATCTGGCGGATCCCGAGCCAATGGCTCTGCTCCTGCAGCCTGTAGATCACGTATCCCCTGATCGGCCATCGCCATGCGCCGCATGACACCTCGCCATTCCGAGGGTAGACCAATACATGGCTCTATGTACTCGTCGTCTAAGTCTTTCCACCCGCGCTCTGACACTCTGGTCAGCAACCTCTCGCATCTACGGCGGATATCCTCCAGAAGGGCAGCCACATCCTCATTACGCGCTGCTCTCGACCCACTCGGACCTGCAGCTCCAGATGCTGCCGGTCATCCCATATATCGAGCCGGTTTTACCGGAGCTATATCTGCATACCAAAAGTACATGAATCAATACCCTATCTACTATTCACTAACTTTAACATGCCCAAAAAAGAATAGTTACTTGTCACTTACCATCAGGTCCCCATACTCGACCAGGCGGAAGTGGTAGGTCCAGATCCCCACAATAACTCATCACACTATAGGGATAGTCGTCTATGTATAACGGCATCTGATCCCAATGGGCAAAGAACTCAGGTCAAAACACTCGTCCAACTGCCCCTCCCCCTCCTCTGCACAGTAGCCGCCCCCACCGGCGCATCCTGGGCTCTCTCGGGCCCCCATCTGGGAGCTGTATATGAGGTCGTAAGGTCGGGATCTTCTCAAAGAAGAAGGCGCACAATAAAGTCCCATACGAGCAATCGTGGTTCACTTGCCGCTTGTAGAGAGACAACTGTCGTTTTAACGACACCAACATCATTTGGGCCCACCCATAGTAGGTCCCACTCAACACACTCTCCATAATCATCATCTGCCCCCCGGTGATGTGATGGAGCGCCTGGATGCCCAAGATCCGCAGCACCGTTGCGACCACCGCACGGATCTCTAACCTCTCTAGGTCCCCGATCGGTATCCGAGTCCCTTTGACTTGGAGACCCGGTCGGCAATGTCGCTCCACAAACTCCATGATATGTCGCCCCCACGGTAACACTGGCTGCATGTTTCCCACCATCCCAAGTGGCAGGAGACCCATCAGAAAATACAGATCCTGGACTGTCAATTCGATCCTGTGCCCCTGCACTATAAAGACCTCATGATCTGGATCCCAATAACTGACAATCCGGGCCAACAAGGGCTCCCCAGCCCTCATCAAAGGGTTCTCCAAAAACTTCAGAACCCCAAACCTGGCCAGTACACGACGGACACCCTGATCCACCTGGATCTCTGACCGCAATGTACCCGGGTCTCTCTCTCTCCAGTTGACCTGTATATCTGCCATATCTGCACAAAAAACATCATCTTTGTCAGCATACAGATAAGAAACACTGCAACCATCCACAAAAACTAAAATCTCAGCTCTCACACAACACTCAAATCCCCTCCATCTTCAAGTCACACTTTTCTGCCAAATCCTGGGACAGGTCGCACTTTTTTGCTAAAAACCTGCTTCCCAGGTCACAGCTTTTGGCCCAAAAAGTGCGACCCAGCCGTAGAGATCAACGAGGGTCTGTTCCTGAGATTTTGGGCCCTAAACTGAACTTTCAATACATCAAAATGAAAGAGTAACGTTAGGCCTCTTACCTGCAACTGACGGATCTCGATTCCAATGGTCGGTTTGTTCGCTACGCTCACCGCAAGATTTACGGCCTTCTCTCCTCTCTACATTCACCACAACAACACTAGCAAATGAGTGGATTTGGAGGGAAAACTGCCTTATTAAAAGAGAACCCTTGTTTCTTCTTTCACCTGCTGCGACCATACCGTAGCTCCGTTTGAAAAACCATCTACACTGTTGGAAAGCTCTCAACGAGCCCTCAAATGGGTATCTGTTAGTTTTTTGTGATTTGATACTTCACCACGACACATTTTGTCCAAGATGGGTCACTTCACCTCCCCCCAAAATCAAATTTCCTCACCTACAACACTTGTACTTGGGGCACCACTTTGCCTCCATACTTGTCTTTGTTTATGTCGATTTTCGTCATGAGATACCATCTTGTACTCATGTTTTTTGGGTCCCCCGTGGGATTTTTTCTGTGTGGCAGCACCATCGCGTCGCCCTTGTTTAGAGCATCCAAGTTGAGTCATCGCCGTATTCTTGGAGTCTATCCCGATTCCCTTTGTACCCCGCTATAGTCCTCCATCCTTCATTGCTTGGTCCCTCTCTTTTGCTTGCTGATACAGCATGAATCTGTGTCCCTATCCCTCATGACATTGTCGATCGACGCCATATCATTCTGTGCCCTTCTGTCACTCTATGAGGAAGTCGTCCGGTAACTACTCAGTCCCCTCCATTCCATCATCATCATTGGTATTAGTCTGTCCATCGCTCTACTATTTTCTCTCGTGCCTTAGTTGAGGATCTCTCATTGCCTCACCTATGGCGGACCTCCTTCTGTCGACATCAGTTCCTCCATTCCAGAGGACTGGTCTAGAGGGTGGTGTACCTTAGTTCCAGCTTCCACTCTTGTTCGGTGCCTCGGATCAGGCAAAGGGATCTCTCATTACCCTTTTACTTGATTGTTTCTCCACTCCAGCTCCTTTCAGCATGATCAAGATACGTATGCTTGATGGTTTAGTGAGGCAGCTGCAGCTATTGGTGATGCCCGGGTGTGTGTCAGATGTCTCAGCCCTCATGAGGGGGTGGCCCTGCAGGTAGCCCCCCACATGCCCGGATGACCTCTTCATTGCAGCCTTTGATGCCGCTCCAGATTTTGATGATGTTGGCCTTAGCCACTTGCAGCACCTCTATGATTTGCATGTATCAGTCAGATTTTGTGAGCCCTTCCCCATTTACAGGGGGCATTTGGGTTGTATTTGTCTCATGTACTCAGATATTATTGTACTAGTCCTGGCTGTTATCCCCGAGACTGTTATATATTATGTGAGATCCTCCTTGTATTTCTATGCGGCTCATGTTTATGCCGGCTGTACTTTATAGTTCGGTCCCTTGTTTACTGGACACACTATTCTTTTGTACTTTGTCTCGGCGGGCATAGGTATGCCTCCCCCGCCGCCTTTAGCACAGGTACCTTCTCATAAAAAGAGACTTGTTGCACCTGTAAGTCTCGTCTCCTCAGGGTCTAGTTCTTCAGCACGTTAGTCTACCTTACATCTCTCTCTCTGACTTCCCTTTTGATGTCTGGTGATTGAGTTCTTACAACGTACTTCGGTCATACGATTTTCTCCTAAAACTCGCACGCTGGGGGGAAATCTGTTACACCATTTTTTGGTCATCTAACCTGTTTGGTCAATTTAGTGTGTCCTAAATTGCTACATTAATTTATCAATCTGGGACTCGTAAGCTGATGAAGTGTGGCGCACTATATATGCAAGATAACCTATTTCTTAACTTTTTGTCGTTTTTGGTTTTCTAATGTGAGATGGAAATAAAAACAAGTATGGTTATGATTGTTCAAGGAAATAATATCCTTTATAATGATTTACCAACTTGAAACTTAAAAAGGAATTTGAAACATACAATGACAAAACTTGAAAGGAAATGAAAATGTGCTGCTGAAATGAAAATGTGCTGCTAGTCTAATAAATCAAACAATGAACTACTGATCATGAAACTCATTATTCTTGCTGTTGTTCAAACACAAAAGAAACTATGCTGAAAGAAATCCAAAAGTTGCAACAAAGGAAATCTAAATCAAATTACATCAACTTATCTTCTGATCCCTCATCATTAGTCCAGCTATGATTTTCGGAGGTAACCATAAACAATTTGAGTAACCTGATATCTAACTTGCAGAAAGTAAACTAATATCAAACTACACATTCATAATTCAATCTCTCACCATCAGTCCAGCTGTGGCTTTCGAAGGTAACTGAAGATGTCATGAGCAATTTAATATATCTAACTTTCAGAAAGTAAACTAATATCAAACTACACATTCATAATTCAATCCCTCACCATCAGTCTAGTTTTGGCTTTCGGAGGTAACTGAAGATGTCATGAGCAATTTAATATATTTAACTTGTAGAAAGTAAACTAATATCAAACTATACA
This sequence comes from Pinus albicaulis, assembly GCA_034641835.2. Lineage (NCBI taxonomy): Eukaryota > Viridiplantae > Streptophyta > Pinopsida > Pinales > Pinaceae > Pinus > Pinus albicaulis. The sequence goes on from CM076569.1 coordinate 249,677,611, forward strand.
TTCATAATTCAATCCCTCACCATCAGTCCAGCAGTGGCTTTTGGAGGTAACTGAAAATGATATGAACAATTTGATATATCTAAATCTAACTACTGAAACAAATGTGCAAGATTGAAATAAACAAAGCAGTACTGAAATTAAAAAGAAACTAGGAAAAGTAAATTAGCAGCAGAACAATATTAATTCCATGTCATTAGTCAAAAATTTATGCAAATGCCCGAGCTGCCTATTTATAACCTGAAACAAGAACACTGATCAGTTAACAATAACATAAAACATGAAAGACAAAAGTAAAATGTGAAGCATGAAAGATTATAAACAGAAATGAAGCATATATACCATGCAAGATGCAATGTATAAACATGTGAATGAATTATGGAACAATGAGCTTTAAGAAATAAAACAAAAACTATACAATAATGCACAAAACCTCAGCGTGTGTAGGGGCCTTCTACACCAGCCTTGGCAACAGACTTCAAGTACGAATTACACTTGGAAACAGAGTCTTCTTATATATTAAAATGTAGTCATAACAGCAAGGTGATATTACGGCACAGTGGCAACGTAATTACATTACAGAGCTAATGGAGACTAATAAAAACTAACAAAAAACTAACTCTTATGCATATGCAAACGCGTTATTTATAACTGAAGGTGGTGTAACTAATTTCCTAAAGTTTATGCTGATACAAAACACGTAAACCATTACGTCCAAGGATCCAGGATCATGGTCGCGTTGAGGAGTAAATTTATGAGAAGTGGATGCTGGATTCGGCTTATGGAGCCGTGTACAAGTGTTGATTTGTCTCCCGCAATTCAGAAACGGCCATAGAAATCTCCACGTGACGAGAAACAGAGTCCTGTCACCGTGGGACTCTACGGTTGACTTCCACTTGGCCACCTTTGACCGTAGCCTCCTTAGGTGAATTTGCTCGAGCCAATAGGACACGATCCATGTCCACATCATTTATGACTTTCCCATGTGGCTCGTTTTACCTGAAGACACCTGTAACATAGAGTTTCACAAAATGGCTGCGGAAAGTTGCAGCAGCTGCGGAAAGTGGCAAGATTCCGCAGCTAAATGAGAAAAATCTAAATCAAACAGCAGACACAAAAATATAGTTAAAAACCATTTTAGATTCTCTTTTGCAATTAATATACAATGATATTGACAACTGGGAAGGTTCAGGTGAGTGAAAAAGGTATAGAAAGGTGTATGGAAAAGATGCAGATTTGAGACTCAACATACCCCCACTGTGAAGGTGTTGCATGTCCTCATGCAACCAAAATTTTAATAATCCTTCTTCAGTTCATATGCCTTGACACTTCAGCCAGTACATCCAATCCTCTCCTCTTCTTCCTTGGTGCTGCCATCATCCTGGGCTTCTTCATTAAGCACCTAAATTTGATATTCACTAGTGCTCTGCTTAACTTCTGGCATTTCTTTTTCAATTTCTTGTTCTTCTTCTGCCATATTCCCATATGTAGCATGGTATTATCATGAATGATTTTGTCCAATTTACCTTGTTCCTTCAATGCCTCATTTTCATTTTTAATGTGTTTATTTAAAATCTCTAGCTCAAAGACTTCATGTTTCAGTGATTGGACTAAATCATTTTGTACTGTGTGAGGCTGAATGGACGAAGTACTGGGACCTGTAGCTGCTTTTTCCAAAGATTCTATATAATCATATACTTCTTGCTGCTTGGGGTCTATATCAGGTGTCATTTTTATTGGGCTGTCCCCAAAATGCCGTGGAGGAGAGTTATCTTCAAAATCTGGCTGAGAAGGGCTCACATCAACATCTTGCTGAGAATGGGATGGACTATGTTCAATGTCTGACTAAGAATGAAATGAACCAGGTTCACTAACTGACTGAGGGTGAGATGGACTATGGTCAGCTGGGGATTGTTCAGATGTTTCCTCTCCCAAATCAATGAAATGAGGACCCTTCATTTGCGTTTTCCTCAATTTCCCCTTAAGTCTGGAACTTCTTCTCACACGTTGTGGACCACTGTCCTTTTGCTTTTGTTTCCCTTTCTCTGTCTTCTTGGTCATAGATGATTGTTTTTGAAGATGAACTAATCTCTCAGATAACACTTGATGATCTTCTTCTTCGGAAGAAGGGGTTTGATGTATAGCCTCAATACTTTTTCTCTCTTTTGGTGTTATTGGCTTCTTACCCTTAGTTTCTTTCTTCTTCCTCTTTGATAGTCTCTCTTCCCTATCAGTTCTTTCAATTGTAGTAGTAGGAGTATTTTGAATTTCATCATTTGTTCTCTTTTTCCTACTCCTTCTTGATATGCTACCTTCAGGAATTTCTTGAGTAGGAGTACTTTGGGTTTCATCATTTGTTCTTTTTCTCCTACTCCTTCTTGATGTGTTACCTTCAGGAATTTCTTGAGGTTCCTCAAAGAAATTTCTAATCAAAAATTGTTCCCATGTGTCTTTCTTCTCCTTTAACTCTTTTTCAATCAAAATTTTTACAAGACCATGGTGATATAGATGTGGTTCTACATCTCCTAAATGTTTCTGAACAGTCACAGACATTTTCTTCAAACTATTTAATAGAAAATATGGGAGATTGAGAGTTTGATTGTCTAGAAAATTCATCAGCAATCTGGTATGGTACATATACATGGACCCAAAACGGCCTTCACAGGTAATGAATTTTTGAACAACTAGCAGCAAAGTAGCCCATTCCTCTTTCAATGCATGAATAGGAATTCCTCTTTTAAAAATAGTTATGTCCATACCTTGGTTTCGTAAGATTATTCTCCAGGCTTCATTACTAATGCTTTAATTCTTAAACCAACGCTCACCCTCTTGAGGAAGTTCCGTGGCAGTTGCTATAGATGCCTCGTTCACTGCAAACTTAAGGTCTCCAATCTCTACTTCCAGGCCATTGAACGACCTTGCAAATGCTTTTGTCACTTTTTTTATGATAACCTCTGAAATTTTGGATAAACCGTAGCCACTTTGCTTTCTTCAATATATCCCTTACTTGCGGATATCCCTCCATGAATTTAGGTCCTTCTGGTTCTGCTCTTAGAAATTTACCCATTCTTCTTTTTGCTCTTCAAAAATTTGCCTGCGTGAGGGTTCAATGGAAGTAGAATGGCTGAATGCACGGAAATGAGCACAATGACTGTAGGTAGATATCAGAGAGTGGGTATACAGGCTGTAGCGTAACAAAGAACGAAATGGAGTGAGGCGGAACAGAGAGGGGTTTCGTGAGCACGGCAGAAATACGGCTGTGAGATTAATAGAACAATGGGAGGAGTATAACACATCCAGCAGTGTTTTGAAATTTGGTGGCTGCAAAATAAATGTGAGCACCTTTAAACAACGGCTATGGATTTATGCGGCTGTAAGAGGCCGTGGTCTAATCAACTACATCTCATTGTCACCGGTGGAATATCGGAGTATGAGTGAAAATCGAGGGTTTTAATTATGGAACCGTTTGAGAATGAATGCGGGGGGATCATATGGAGATCGTGAAAGGGTTACGGAATTTGTCAATATAATCATTGCACATAATGGATGGAGCTTATGGTTTAGAACTATATAAAAATGTGTTTTCAATGCTATTTGAAATGAATTTTACTCATACCTTGGAATCTTTGCCTTTTTCCTTGGTCTTCAATTTGTTGCTCTTCATTGATATCTTGAATGCTCCATGTCTTCATTTTTTGGTCCTCCTACCTGCATTTTATTTCATGATTATGGAAATAACATCTGGCTGTACATTCTTTTGAAAACAGAGTAGTAGCTGCGGAATCTGCTTCTGGCTGCGGAAACTGGTGTCAGCTGCGGAAATAGATGTCAGCTGTGGAAACTGACACAGCTATTATTTGCGTGAATGGAAATGAACGGATGATAAATGACTGAATGGAATGGTCATGAAAAAGAATTTTATTGGTGAAAATGGAATGAAAAATGAAGTGAAATGGAATGAAGTGGAGTGAAGTGAAGTGGAATGAAGTGGAATGGAATGGAGTGGGTGGTCACAAGACTTGTGAAATGAAAGAGAGAGATTTTTTTTGGAAAATATAGGGTGTCAGGTGTTCCTGATTTTCACCCAATATTTTCTGTATAAGACTGCCAATCAGTGATTGGTTTTCAGGCTTATACAATTTTTATTTTATTTATTTATTTATTTATTTTTTAACTGAAAAGAACAAAAGCTAGGTTGGTGGAGAAGAAGAATTCTTCTGTACCAGCCTGATTGCAGAATTTTCTTGAAACATTTTTACAAAATCCTCTTTTGAGAGTGGCTTATGATAAACTTTCAATCTATGGCCATTCACAATAAGAGGAGTTTGAAACTCATCAATGGTCTTGATTCTTACCACTCCATTGTTAAAGATCTTGTCAATCTCATATGGCCCAAGCCAATGAGTCTGAAATTTTCCTTGGAAATATTTAAACTTGGAATCAAATAACAATGCCCAATCTCCTTCTTGAAACTTCTTCTCTTTGATGTACTTGTCATGCCATTTAGCTCTTTGAGATTGAACTAGATCAGTTCTTAAAATTGCTTCTTGTTTGATCTCATCTAGCTCATTCAATTGCTCCATTCTATGCTTTTGGGCTTCTGATAAGTTCATCCCCAACTGAACTGCTATCTTGAAGGTCTTGACTTGGAACTCAATGGGGAGCAAGACTTCTTTCCCATAAACAAGTTCATAGGGAGAATGTTATGTTGTATTTCTCCATGTACTTCTGTAGGCCCACAAGGCTTCAGGAAGCCTTTCTGCCCAATCTCTTCTATGTAGATGAACATTTTTGGTGATGATACTTTCAAGAACTTTGTTTGTAGACTCCACTTGACCATTTGCTTGTGGATGGTAAGGAGTAGATCTTCTGTGCTTGATTTTGTATTCTTCCATCAACTTCTCCACCAAGTTGGATGTGAATTGGCTTCCCTAATTTGTCACAATTTCTCTTGGAACACCAAAGCGAGTAAAAATATCCTCATAAAGAAAATGAACAACTAAATTTTCAGTAGCAGATACTAATGCTTTGGCTTCTACCCATTTAGTAACATAATCAGTACAAACCAATATATATTTCTTTTGCTTAGATGGTGTATTAATAGGTCCAATGAAATCTAAAGCCCATTTTTCAAAGGGTTCAATGAGTACCTGTGTTTGCAATGGCATTTCATTTGAAAGGGTAGGTTTCCCTACTCTTTGGCATCTGTCACACCTTTTGACATATTGTTTTGCATCTTTGAAGAGGGAAGGCCAATAATATCCTAAAGAGAGGATTTTATAGGCCGTCCTTTTGTCTGCAAAGTGTCCGCTGCATGGTTCATCATGACATGCCTTAAGAATATCGGGCATTTCATCTTCCCTGACACATCTTCTGATCACAATATCTAGCCCTGTTTTAAAACAATTCGTTAGAAATCCATGAATATTTTGAACTCTCCTGAATAATTTTTAGTTTTTCATTTGGAAATAAATGTGAAGGCAGTTTCCCTGTAACCAAATAGTTAGCAATATCTGCATACCAAGGAGTCTTAATAGTTACTGCAAACAAGTATTCATCAGGAAACTTATCCTCTACAGGAGAATCTTCTTTAGTATTTTGAATCCTAGACAAGAAATCAGCTACTGTATTCTGTTTTCCTGGTCTATCCAACACAGTAATATTGAATTCTTGCAAAAGTAAGAGCCATCTTGTCACTCTGCCATTAGTAACAGGTTTGTTCATTAAATATCTAATTGCAGAATGGTTAGTATGAATAAAAGTTTCATAGCCTGTTATGTAATTGTTAACCACCTATAATTTTTTGTTATACCCAAAGGTGGTTAAATATGTTTTGAGCCTTCAAAGAACAAATTTCATCACTAAAAATTGTTGGCTTTTAAAGACTCCTTGAAGGCATTCTGCCTTTTGTCCAAAATCCTCATTGTTGTTCTCATCTCATACTCTGAAATTTCTGCTGAAATACAAAGAGGAAACTGCTGCAAAGCCATCCCTTTTCCCTTTCTCCCACTCGAAATTAACCTTCTTTTCCTTTCCCTTTTTTCCATATTTTTCCTCTATTATTCATCTTTTCCTTTCTTCCCTTCATAAATCACCCTTCCCATGGTTAAAAACTCACTTTTTAACCCTTTCGGCACCCTTTGTTTCCATTAAAAAACCGTGAAAAATCATAAAAATACAAGTCTTTTTATTGACCTAAGCCCCTTGGGCTAAGCCCTAAACCACTTCCCCAATACGCCCTCATCATAAAAACCAAGCGCCAAACCCATGAAGCGCTAATCGAATCGAAAAGATTCAAGTGTGCATGTTTGTGAGCCATTTCAAAATATCGATTGCGATCAGCCCCTTTGTCCTAAACCGCAGATCGTATTATCATTGCATCTGCCCCATAAGCCCGCAATCAGGCACTAAACTATTGAAAAATCCCTTTCTGATCAATATTTTTCTTTGTAAAACTTCAAAACCCATTATTCCAAAGTTTGTTTTAAAAATGCCAAAATCACGTGTTTAAATAAAATGGGTTGATCAAAAATAAAATCAACGCAGTAGTCCAGGCTAAATGGATTGATCAAAAGCCCAGGGCCGAATGTTTCGATTACGATTGGCCCTAGTTATATAAACTTCGGGCCATGGTGCTCCATACACCGATGGCCCGCCGTCGGCGCATTTTATCATATATATATATATTCATACATTTCATAAAACCTTGCTTTTTGTTGAGGTTGTGGGTTTCTTCACAGTATAAGGTCACTTGATTACAAGAAAACAAAGGATCTGGGCGATCGATCGATCTACGGATGAACGGTTATCATGTCCAATGTTCCCAATCAGAATGTTTCCAATCGGAATGTTTCAATCGCAATGTTTCAATCGCCATGGAAATTTTCAGTAACATCCCCTTTTAACACCTCGATTGAGACCTTCGATTAAGTAGGTATCACGTGTCCCGAGATCGGACGATCCTCTAAACTGCTTTCAGAGCTTTGTTCATCACTCACCGCTCTCCTTTTCAGCTCGTACATGCAAATATCCTAAAATTGGTTTGCCTTCATCAATGACTACGCTCCTCCCCGCCATCTGGAAACGTTTAAACTGTTTTAAAAGCTGGATTTCTTCGCTTTTTGTGCTTTTTGTGTTTTGCAGGCGTTTTAATGGTTTTCCATTGTTTAATGAAAGAAAGCCGAGGGTAGGGAAAGACGTTTCCTGCGCCTTCGAGCTGATAAAGAGAACCATCTGCGGGGTTTCGCTCCATTGTTTTCTCAATGCTTCATGGGCATTGATGCCTTTAAAAAGCCCAGTGCGGCCTGCACATCAACAAGACACTGTTTTAATTCAAAAACAGTTAAAGAGTATCAGTTTGAAGACAGAGCAAAACAGATGAAGATTGAAGACGGTTTTTATGGGGATTATTGCTAAGACCGTTATCAAAAGCCTAATCCCCAATCTAAAACATAGTTTAAAGGAAAAACCTAAAGTGTTTCATAAGAACAGAAAGCCTCCACCGCCACATCTGAGGCAAATTGATTCCTCAGCTACCACCGAGCCACCTGTCGCCTCAAACCTTTCAAACAGAGGCCGAAGTTATTGAAGAAAGTCAGATATCCGCCTCCAACACAGCCAGGGAGTTACTTCTGCAAGGAAACCAATGAATAAATATCTGCAGAGTTACTCCAAAACATACGCAGAGCCTCAAAGTCAAATAAAGCTCCTACTGAGCTTAATTCATAAATGTAAAACAGTTAATACAGTGTTCCACCTGTGAATTTCTTCGTCGAGCCCCTCAAATGGCCACGAAGTCTTGAATCTGTATTAATTGCTTCGAGAGATCTTTTTTTAGCTCTCACCTCCTCATCCTTCTATAAATACTTCAGTAGAAGATGACTGAGGGGTTGGATTAGTTGGTTGTTAATGTAATTGCTGAAACATTCTATGTAACTGAGCTGAAAACTCTTGACTGTAGATAGTGGTTTCATCGGATCTTGGAGCTCTGCTTGTAGCAGATAGGTTAGGTTGTGAAGAGAGATGGATTAAAACATTGGACTTGAAGATTGTAACCGGTTTGAAGCATCAATACAAGCTGTTTTATGGGATCCTGGTCTATGCTGATGGTGATGTTATTCTTACTGTGAACTTGTCATTTTATTTCTGTTTTCAATTCGTTTCATTTTCCACTGTAAAGAACAGTTTGAACAGTGTTAGGACTTACTGTATACTAGTAACCTTCTCTGGCTGAGAAATATTTATTTCAATGTTTTCTTCTTATTGTGTTATTTAGAAATGATTTAATTTAGTCTAAGTACAGAGATGCTGGCGTTCCCTCATCTTTTCGTCACAGCTGAATGTTATTTCTAGATGTTACTTTCAATATATGTTGTGTAAGGAATGAATTGAGGAAATCAAAGGTTAGCCCTGAGTCCCTTTCTTGTTTTCTCAACTATTCGATTGTTTCCCTTAGGATGTGTTAAAAGCTGACTAGTTTTGAAGTACTTATCAGATCTTAGGCCATTCTGTGTTATCTTTGTGATTGTCTTGGATGTAACTAAGTAAAGGAGAGCCAGGAGAGGATTAGGGTGAGCCCAGCCCACTAGTTTCTACTCCAAAGGTTGCCTTCAAGTTTCCCTTCGTTTTTATTTGTATTCTATTAGAAGTGTATCAAAGGTTGGATAGTTTCAAAGTACTTACCAGATCCTAGTTTGCTTCTATGTTTTTCTTAAGTGCTTGGTCAAAGGCTGGCTAGTTTCAAAGTACTTACCAGATCCTAGGCTGCTCTTTGTTCTGCATCTGTCTTTTCCCTTTCTTATTTGTATCACTCCATCCCATAAATCAAACTCTAAAGAGATCCTTAGGCATAGATGACTTGCCCCATAGATCATTCTTGAACTTGAATGTTTCAATTAAATCCTCTTATGACTCCATAGCCCAATGGATTGACAACTTGCCATCATCCCCCTTCTTGATCAAAGCTTACTCTTTTGCTTGCAACTTCTCACCGTTGAACCTATTTACATATAGATCTTTCTGCCTCAGACAGCAATTATGTTCAATCATCCGAAAAGACCAAACAAAACCCTTGGACCTCATAACTAGCCTAATATCATTACCCTAAGCTTTCAAAGACAATATCCATCTTTGTACATATTGGAGAGATCCCTCTCCGGATTCAGGAGGGCTAGATCCTAGAATCCCAAAGTTGGTTGAAATGATGTTAACTCTGTGATTGGACTCTCCCAATCTTGCTAATAAATTACAGAGACCTAACATTTTTGGCGACTCCACTGGGGATACTTTAACTCAAATCTTTGGTTCCATGACAATTGTTCTATTTTGCAACTGAGCCACCAGAACCTAACATTTCTGGCGACTCCGCTGGGGACATCGAACCCAGAATAATTTTCATTTAAAGATAATCATACGACGTCAGAGATTTGGTTCATAGAGCATCTGCTTTATTAACCAGAGTAAAAATCAGCCTTTTCAAGCACTGCCTAATATAGGTAATCATGATGGAACTTGTTTGAATCAGTGACAAACTAGGTAAACCCTAGGTTTCTCTTAAGACTTCATTTAACCTTGAAAAATCAGCTGGCTTAGCCATAAGAGTAGACTGCCTTTGTCTCACAACCTTAGCTAAGTTTTGAAACAAAGTTAGGACATTCTTAGCAACCACAAAACTGAAAAATGACTTAGAAAAACCTAAAAATATTTCAGATTGGAATTAAATAAACATGGTGGTGGACCATAAGACCTTTTACCTCTGAAAGGAGCTAAAAATTTCCACTTGGCGACTCCATAATCCTAGCAGACCTTAAGACTCCACTGGGAAGAACCCTTATCATTATAAAATCATTCAAACTCAGTTAGAGGACTGTGGGATTTAAAATTGTAAAAACAAATTGGTTAACCTCTCCAAGATTGTCATATCTGGTTGAACTTTTCTTGTTTTAGGTCTAAACAACATAGCATAGTGGCTTCTAAAAAGATTCACACCAGAGCCCACCCAGACCCTAACCCACCTGAGATAGTTGATAATCCAGAAAGTATCCTTTGGAAGTCTCCTAAGGTTAAATTATTAACTGTTTTCAGATCACCCTTGAGAGCTAATTCAGTCCCTGAAAATATTTCAGCTCTGCAACAATCACAAACTGACTTAGTAAACCCATTTAGGACTAGGTCATTTGATGATATAATCTAGTTAGACTCTGAATCTTCACTTTCATCTCCTGAAACAAGTGAACATCCTGGTAGCAGGGAAACAACACCTCCTGATTTACATTTCCTTCACAATCTAGGTGTCTCTCATCCAAGATCATCTCAACAGTCTACTCCTGGTCCATCCACTTCTACTCACCCTACATCCACTGTTCAAACCACTTCACCTCAGCCCACTTTCCCTTCTGTAAATCCACCTCCACCTCCTGCCATGGCAACATGGTATGCTCCCTTGGTCCTTCCTGTACCATTAGCCAATCTTCCATAGGACTATCAGTCCAAAATTCCATTATATGATGCTAGTAATACTATAACAGCATCTCAACATGTGGACAAGATGAATGACTACTTTGACAGAAATGAAATTGATAATGATTCTGTCAAGTTGAGACTATTTGATCAAATTTTGGGGGGAGAAGTAAGAAAATGGTTTAAATGTTTAAGCCCCCATAGTATTAACGATCTCCAAGCCTTCCATCAAACATTCTTAAACAAATGGGAAGTGAGAAAGAATCCTCTCCAAGTCCTTGCTGACTATAATAATCTCCATAGGAACCCTGGAGAAAGTGTACAATATTATTGTACCAGATTTAACAGCGTCTATAATGCACTTTCCCCTGAGCTAAAACCTCCTCAGGGCTCAGCTTTAAACAAATTTCCTGAAGGGTTTGATCCAGACATGACATATTCACTCAGAGAAAGAGTTTTTGAAACTCTTGAAGACATGCAAAGGGGTGCTCTTTCTGTGGAAGTGAACTTGATGGAGAAAAGAGCAAGAATGAAGAGCGAGAAGAGAGTATCTTTTAGAGACGAATCCACGCCTTCTACTTCCAACTCAAAAATGGAAAGAATGATGGAAGAAATGATGAAGAAAATGAGCATTCTAGAGAGAGCGCAAGTTTAAATCAAAACACTCCTCAAAACAGAAACCAAAGCCAGAATCAGAATATTAGAAGAAATCAGCCTCCAAACAGACCCCGGGAAGATGATCAACATATCACCTCTCCCTTTCATCAAAACTTTTTAAGTGAGGTTGAGCAAGCAGAACAAATAACAGAGGAGGATGATATAAACTTATTTGGGGTAGATGATGATGACTTTGAGGTTCATTATGATAAGAAACAAGGTCTTTATACACCTTACGACGACAAAAGAAATGATAATGAAAATTATTATCAGAACATGGAAAACGCGGTCATAGAACCTTTAAAGGAATATGAACTCAGAAGAAAATCTAATCAACAAACCCCCAACAATAAAACCTCTGAAAAACCTTCTCAAAACAGCACTGCAACCCAGTCTAGAACCATCAAACAAAAAGACAAAACAGTAGCTGTTAATTATGGTAGTGGTAAAGAGAAAGACACTCAAAATATTGAAAAACAGAGTGCAAACATTAGCAGTACTAACACCCCAGCTAGTACTCCTGGTAAACAACTGTTCCAACTGTAGATAAAACAAATCAGCAAGCTGTTATTGCTGATAAAGTGGCAGTAAACAAGGCTGAAATCAATGTTTTAAAGAGTCAAAACCTTTTTAGCCTAGAACAGGAAATCTTAAAGATCAAAATTCATGTTCCTTTGACTGAGTTGGCTGCCCAACATGTATATAGGTCCAAAATTTTGAAAGCTTTGAACTTAGAAGATAATGAAGATTCACTCAATCTTAATGATGACCAACCAGAGCTTATTTTTGGTCCAAATATTGAAGGAAAGTTCCAAGAGGGTCCTGTCCCTCCCTTTTACGTAAGCTTAAACATTCATGACAAAATTCTGCACAACGCTATGCATGACTTGGGCGCTTCCCATAATTTAATGCCAAAAGCTGTAATGGAAAGCCTGGGTCTTGAAATTACCAGACCTTACAAAGACTTGTACTCCTTTGACTCAAGCAGAGTTAAATGTCTAGGATTGATAAAAGATCTCTGTGTTAACTTAACCCAGATTCCAGCCAAATGTTTAATCATGGATGTTGTTGTGGCTGATGTACCCCCAAAGTATGGAATGCTTTTGTCAAGATCTTGGGGGGCTAAGCTACAGGGAACCATGCAGATGGACATGACTTATGCGACTATCCCTGTTTTTAATCAGACTAGAAGACTTTACAGGGAAATCCACATGCAGTACATAATGACAAGTCAAGACCAGCCTCAAAACTCTCCTTTGTACGCTGTAAGCACAAGCCTCGATTCTTTTATCATGTTTAATGATGAAGCACTTACAGAACAAATCATTTCAACAGAATCAAGGGCTAAAACGGAGGAAGAGGACCACAACGCTGAACTGCCGAAATAGTCTAGTGTGTCTAAAAATCCTAGCAAACTAAACACAGGTCTTGAACTGCAAGTCATCAATCCATTAAACTTAAAACTTGACAGTCGAGAAGACAATCCTCAACCCGATGAAAAACTGGAGGGATCAAATTATATAAAGGAGATACACCAAAACAATAAAATTGAAAATGTTCCTCTATGGACGATGTATTTTGATGGGTCATGCACTAAAACAAATGCTGGTGCGGGTATCTGGATCACTAACACTGAAAACAATCATACAGAATGTATTTCATGTAAATTAAACTTTCAGTGTTCCAACAACATAGCGGAGTATGAATCCTTTCTCTTAGGCTTGCATCTCTTGAAAAAGCTAGGTGCCAAGAGAATCAATGTATATGGCGATTCCGAATTAATCATTAGGAAAGTTAATGGGGAGTATAATGCAAATCACCCCAGACTTAGGGCCTACAGGAATGATGTTATGGATCTCTTAAAAACGTTTGAGGAGTCCAACTTGATTTTTGTCCCAAGGAAAAGAAACATTGCGGCCCACAATTTAGCCTTTGCTGCTAGAACCTGCCCAATACTGTATGATGACACCTCTCAGATAAAATTCAGACCAGCTATCCCAGATAATAAGAAATATTGGCAGGTGTTTGACGGAGATAAACAAATAGAAGACTTCATGCAATTCAGAAATGAATTTGAGCTCCATAGTTCAGATTCAGATTATGATACAGACTGCAGTGAAGAAAATTTCCTTGGGGAAGAAGAAACGTCTCCTGAGCCTATAGACATTAACCTTCCGACTATCAAACTTAGAGACCAGGTAGAATTAACTGCAAAATATGAAACAGAGGAATGTGAAACTCTGCATTCTAAGGATGATAGTTTGCCCAAGGGTTTGGCCCCTCTAGAAGAACTGTTTGATTTTGATGATGTGGCCAATAAACAAAAACTGGAGCCTGTAGAGACTGAAGTAGAGGAGTGCAATATAGGCAGTGAGGAAAAACCTAAAATGATCAAACTGTCCAAAACTTTGCCAGCTCACATTAAACTCAAATACATAGAGCTATTCAAAGAGTTTTCTGATGTTTTTGCGTGGAGTTATGAAGATCTTAAATCCTATGACACTGAAATAATACAGCACAAAATTCCTCTTAAAGAGAACCAAAAACCATTCAAACAGAAACTGCGCAGAATAAACCCTGTCCAGTTGCCATTGGTTAAGAAGGAAATCATGAAGATGCACAATGTTGGTATTATTGTCCCTATTAGATATTCTGAGTGGGTATCTAATCTGGTGTCTGTTAGGAAGAAGACTGGAGAAATCAGGCTTTGTATAGACTTCAGAAATTTAAACAAAGCTTCATTGAAAGACAACTACCCTTTACCCAAGATGGATCACATTTTGCAAAGGGTGGTGGGGTCTAAAAGAATTTCTTTGCTAGATGGCTTTTCAGGGTATAACCAAGTCTTAGTCCACCCTGATGATCAATTAAAGACGGCGTTTACTACACCATGGGGCACTTTCATGTATGTGAAAATGCCTTTTGGTCTAATGAATGCTGGAGCAACTTTTCAGAGAGCCATGGACATAGCATTCTCGGAAGAATTGGGCTTCTTCATCATTATCTATCTCGATGATGTAACTGTGTTTTCAAAAACGGATGGAGAACACTTAGAACATTTAAGAAAGGTTTTCGAGAAGTGCAGAAGGTTTGGAATATCTTTAAACCCTAAGAAGACACTATTTGGTCTCCAAGAAGGTAAGCTTCTTGGACACATTATTTCAGAAGAGGGTACAAAGATAGATCCAAAGAGGATTGAGGCTATATTGCAAATATCTCATCCTCGAAATATCAAAGAGTTGTAGTATTTCATTGGAAAAATTAACTTTTTGAGAAGGTTCATCCCTAATTTGGCAGAGCTCCTTAGAAATATCACAAACATGTTGAAGAAGGAGCAAGGGATAAAATGGACCTTGGAAGAAAAGACATCCTTTGAGCTGGTGAAACAAGCATTAACCAAAACACCGGTTCTCATAAGCCCTGATTTTTCAAAAGATTTTTATATCTTCTCATTTGCATCGGAACATACCATTGCTGCTGTCCTTTTACAGAAAAATCCACAAGGACAAGAGCAGCCTATTGCATTCTTTAGCAAGGCATTGAGGGATGCCCCTTTGAAGTATAATATTATGGAAAAGCAAGCTTTTGCTTTAGTTAAAGCATTGAAAGACTTTAGAGTATACATCCTTCACTCACACATCATTGCCTTTGTCCCTAATTCGGTGGTTAAAGACATTCTAACACGGGACCCAGATGGTAAGAGAGGTAAGTGGATTGTTGTTATTCTCGAATATGATTTAGAGATAAAACCCACTAAACTCATCAAAGGCCAAGGTCTAGCTAGATTAATGGCTGAATCCAATTTTGAAGTTCTTGATATCAATATGATTAATGCTTTGGACAGCCAAGAAGAATTCTCAACTCCTATTATTGAAAACCATTTTATGAATTCTCCTTGGTATGCTGATATCGTTTATGTTTTGCTTAATTTAAATACACCTCCTGGTTTGTCGAAAACAAAGGCAAGGTTCTTAAAACTGAAAGCAGTAAACTATTGCATTGTAAATAGGTGTCTTTGTTGGAAAAATGCTAGTGGTATATTGCTT
This sequence comes from Pinus albicaulis, assembly GCA_034641835.2. NCBI lineage: Eukaryota > Viridiplantae > Streptophyta > Pinopsida > Pinales > Pinaceae > Pinus > Pinus albicaulis. The sequence continues at coordinate 249,692,769 of CM076569.1, forward strand.
AAATGTTTGCCTGAGTTTGATGCAGAGAAGGTTAAGCAGGAATTTCATGAAGGAGAGTGTGGAGGCCATTTGTACTGGAAGTCAACAGCCAAAAAAATTTTGAGGGCTGGTTTCTATTGTCCCACCCTTTTTTCTGATGTTCACAAAATGAAAAATACTTGCCATAAATGCCAATTGTTTGAGGGCAAGAGAAAATTATTACCCCTTCCTCTGCATCCGATCACTGTTGAAGCTCCTTTTCAACAGTGGGGACTTGACTTCATAGGTGAGATCCATCCCTCATCTTCTGCCCAGCATAGATGGATCCTTACTGCCACAAACTATTTCACTAAGTGGATAGAAGCCATTCCTTGTAGGCAAGCCAATGATTCAGTTATTATAAAGTTCATAGAAACCAATATCCTTTCCAGATTTGGCTGTCCGACCAAGATCATCACAGATAATGCAGCAGCGTTTGGATCAAAGAAAATGGTTGACTTCTGTCATAAATACCAGATAACACTAGGGCATTCCACAGCCTATTACCCTCAAGGTAATGGACTTGCAGAATCTTCCAAAAAAAGCTTAGTGAACATAATCAAGAAACTGTTGGAGGACAATAAAAAGTCTTGGCACACAAAGCTAGTCCATGCACTTTGGGCTAACAGATTAACTTTGCAGAAATCTATTGGGATGTCACCTTTTCAGCTTGTATATGGTACAGATGCAATCTTTCCTAATAGCCTTGGTGTACCAGTTATGAAGTTTATCCAAGAATTGCAGACTGAAGATAATGACATGATTAGAAGAATAAATCAGACCATTCATCTTCAGCAAATCAGAGAGGAAGTGTACAACAAAACATTGCAGAAACAGGACAGCATTAAGAAGATTTTTGACAGAAGAACAAAGGCCAGCAATTTCAAGATTGGGGACAAAGTTTTAAAGTGGGACTCAAAGAGAGAAGACAAGGGAAAGCATGGTAAATTTGACAATCTATGGCTTGGCCCTTACTCTATTCATTCAGTTGCTGGAAACAATGCATTCTTCTTACAAGAGTTGGATGGAACAGATTTGTTTGGGGGTCCAGTCAATGGCAGGATACTCAAGCATTACTTATCTTGATTCATGATATGTTTTTAAGCCTTCTTTTTTCTTTTTTTCCATTGTAAACATTTCATCCATCATTGCATTCAAAGTTATGAAAAATCAAAAAATACAAAAACAAAGAAAGAAAGAAAAGAGGGCAGAAATGAAAAACAAGAAAGGCACAGCCCCATGCCAAAAAGAGAAATAAATCTGAAAGTGTGCAAGCTTAAATGCCACTCCTGCAAAACACACTTCTAGTTAGTCAAACTGTTTAATCTTGACTAATTAACTTTCAATTTTCTGCTGATAGGGTAGTGAATTTGATTTGCCAAACTGTTTAATCTTGGCTTATCAGTAGATAGATTAGGATAGAAATTAAAGGTTCAAACATGTTCAAAATCTGAACCAAAGTTTCCAAAGAGAGATGACTCAAAATTGTTTTATTTTTCTGAGTCATAAAAGAGAAAAACTGGTTCTAATTTGCCCAAAATCTGAATCAGATATCAAGAAAGAGACAGCTCAAAACAAAATTAAAAACAGAGCTGTAAAGAAAAAGAAGGCCGTAATAAGAAACTTTCAGATCTTAAACACACTTCTAGTTAGTCAAACTGTTTAATCTTGACTAATTAGCCTTCAATTTTCTGCTGATAGGGTAGTAAATTTGATTTTCCAAACTGTTTAATCTTGGCTTATCAGTAGATAGATTAGGATAGAAATTGAAGGTTCAAACAAACTCAAAATCTGAACCAAAGTTTCCAAAAAGAGATGAATCAAAATTGTTTTATTTTCTGAGTCAAAGAAAGTGTAAATCTGGTTCTAAATCACTCAAAATCTGAACCAGAAGAAAAGAAAAGACAGCTCAAACAAAGTAAAAAACAGAGCTGTGAAGAAAGGGAAGGCAGTACTTAGACTTTCAGATCTTAAGCCTTCTATTTTTATTTTTATTTTCTGCAAATAATAATCTGTGTGCAGCTTGTTTTTATTCCATAGATCACAGCAAGTCAAACTGCTTAATCTTGACTTGGCTGTTTTTTAAATTTCTGCTTTAAGAATTTAGAGAATGAAAGTCTGATTGGACAGTTTAATCCCAACAGACAGTAAATTAGGTAGAGAAACATCTGAACTCAACTGTTTAATCTGAGTTCAGGGAGAAATAAGGAGTAGAATTAGATTAGTTTTTTATGCTTTCGCAAGAATAAAATGTTGTTAAGAGTCTGCCAATCCAAGTGCACTCTGTTGATGAAAAAATGTTAGATCAATAGGATTGGGTAGGTAGAAGGTTGTATTAATGAAGTTCATCATTTTTCATAACTAATATCATTTTTTCAGAGCTAATCAAGACCATTCAGCAAAGAAAGAGAAATTCATTAGATAAGGCACATGGTCAGCATCCGAGGAGGAATAATGGATCAGGCATAGGCCTACCTCCCAGAGAAATCAAGTCTGAATTCTTGATGCCTTCAAGAAGGCACCATCCCCAAGTGGAGCCACTGTTAGCCACCTATAATATTTTGTTATACCCAAAGGTGGCTAAATATGTTTTGAGCCTTCAAAGAACAAATTTCATCACTAAAAATTGTTGGCTTTTGAAGACTCCTTGAAGGCCTTCTACCTTTTGTCCAAAATCCTCATTGTTGTTCTCATCTCATACTCTGAAATTTCTGCTGAAATACAAAGAAGAAACTGCTGCAAAGCCATCCCTTTTCCCTTTCTCCCACTCGAAATTAACCTTCTTTTCCTTTCCCTTTTTTCCATATTTTTCCTCTATTATTCATCTTTTCCTTTCTTCCCTTCATAAATCACCCTTCCATGGTTAAAAACTCACTTTTTAACCTTTTCGGCACCCTTTGTTTCCATTAAAAAACCGTGAAAAATCATAAAAAATACAAGTCTTTTTATAGACTTAAGCCCCTTGGGCTAAATCCAAACCACTTCCCCAATATGCCCTCATCATAAAAACTAAGCGCCAAACCCATGAAGCGCTAATCGAATAAAAAAGATTCAAGTGTGCATGTTTGTGAGCCATTTCAAAATATAGATTGCGATCAGCCCCCTTGGTCCTAAACCGCAGATCATATTGTTATTTCATTTACCCGTGGGCCCGCAATAGGGTGCTAAACCATTGAAAAATCCCCCTCCAATCAACATTTTCCTTTCTAAACCCAAAAACCCACTTTCCGAAGTTTTAAGTTAAAATCTTGAAGTCACGTGCTAAATATAAAATGGGTTGATCAAAAAGACCGATCGCGCAATCGCGATCGGAGAATTTAAAATGGGTTGATCAAAAAGACCGGGCCCGAATGTTTCGATTACGATTGGCCCTAGTTATATAAAGCCCGGGCCCATGGTACTCCATACACCCAGTGGCCCCGCAATCAGGCGCCAGCCTATCATATATATATTCCGCCCATTTCACTCAAAACCTTGCTTTTTATTGAAATTTATGGGTTTCTTACGAAGTATAAGGGTCCCGCCGGTGCAAGAAAACAAAGGATCTAGACCGTCGATCTAGACCCAATCGAACGGTTATCGCCCAATCGAAATGTTCCAATCGAAATGTTTCAATCGGAATGTTTCAATCGGAATGTTTCAATCGGAATGTTTCAATCGCACTGAAATTTTCAATCGCATCCCCTTTTCTGCCACCTCCGATTGAGACCCTTCGATTGAATCTGGACCGTCCACGTGTCCAGATCGGACGGTCCAAAACTACTCCGACTTGTTCATCTCCCCGCTCTCCTTTTCGCCTCGTCTACGCAAATCTCCACCGTTGGTTGCCTTCATCCGACGGCTACGCTCCTCCCCCGCCATCTGAAGCAGTTTAAACCTATTTCTGCAGGATTTCTTAACTATTTTTGTGTTTTGCAGGTGTTTTAATGGTTTTCCATTGTATAATGAAAGAAAGCTGAGGGTTGGGAAAGACGTTTCCTGCGCCTTTGAGCTGTTAAAAGGAACCATTCACATGGTTGGATTCAATGATTTGTCAATGTTTCATGAGCATTGATGCCGAAAAGCCCAGCGCGGCCCTGCACATCGACAAGACATTGTTTTATTCAAAAGAACAGTTAAAGAGTATCAGTTTTGAGAATAAAGCACAGCAGAAGAAGATTGAAGACAATATTACAGGGATTACGGCTAAGACAGTTATCAAAAGCCTAATCCCCGACTCAAAACACTATTTAAGAAAATCATAAATGTTTTGATGACAGAAAGGTTTCCACCGCTTCAACTGAGGCGAATTGATTCCTCAGCTACTACAAAGAGCCACCTGTTGCCTCAAACCTTTCAAACAGAGGCCGAAGTTATTGATTCAGGGAATATCTACCTCCAGCGCTACCAAGAAGTTAATTCTGCCAAAGGAGTGTAATAGAAAATAGCTGCAGAGTTGCTCCGGACGGAACTTAGAGCCTCAAAGTCAAATAAAGCTCCCGCCGAGCTTTGATATTAATTGTAAAACATTAATACGGTGATCCTTTTTTGTACACTTCTCATCGAACCCACTCAAGAAATAGAAGTCATTTAATCTGTATTAATGGTTCACGAGATATTTTTGTTAGTTCTCACCTCCTCATATTCCTATAAGTACTTCTGCATAAGATGAGAAGGTTGGTTGCTGTTTGATCACAAGTTGTAATATCGAAACTCTCTGAAATAAATATACAAGTCTGTTGAAGTTGAAAATAATTTGGAGTCTTGGATGTCTTGATGATGTCGTTGCATGTCTGTTCCTGAGAAGGCTCTATCATTTGATCCATGAGCTTGGCTGTTGGTGAAGTGCTCTGAACTGTTAAATTTTTTTTCCTTGTTTTCATTATGTTCCATAATTTCTTACTATAGTAGGCTGAAAGTTTTAGGCTAAGAAATGACTCCTGGAAGCACCTTAGACCTGTTCACCCTTCACTGTTTTATGTTTTCTTCTGCTGAAGTATTTTAGAGGCTTTAAAACTTCTCTTTAGTCTTCATGCTCGTTTATTTCCTTGATAGCTCAAATAATTGGTTTCAGCATGTTATGGTTCTCCCTGCTTGTCTGCCATCACTTGAAAGCCGTTATTGAAGTCTCCCTTCGAAGTACCATTGTCTTAAGTTAACCAAAGAGGTCGGTTTTGATCTTACCCTTTGCCCTTGCTTAAACAGTTGTTTTGAAGGTCTTTATAGTTGCAAACACAGATGTTATTTAGGTGTTCCCTCTTCTATGAATGCAACTATCAGTGAATCTTTTATGTTTTCTAAGTCCTTTAAAATAAGATCTTTGAGGAAATAGGGTGTTCCCCGAATCTTAGATTTCATTTTAAGAAGTTGTCTTGAAATCATTATTTGCTTAAAGAATGTTTGTATAATTTATGGTTAGCCCTGTCTATCAAATATCTCTTTATTGATAAGTCATGTTTCTCAAGTCCCTTTGTTGAGAATTAAATTTCTTTTTCCAAACCATTAATGTCCATCTCATTCCAAAACAAAGGATCCCGTGGCCAAGTTAGATTTGCCCTTTGATATCCCATATCCCTTGAAGAGTTTGTCATGATCTCATTTTGACTCCATAGCCCAATGAACCAGATATTTCCTCTCTCTGTCTATCTTTCCTAGACCTTTCATTTTCTGATGTATCAACTCAACCCAACCAACAAACATCTGCACGTAATAACTAGTCTAAAATCCATAACCAAAGCAAACAAGATAAACCTTTGCAAATAAATATTTGAGAGATCCCTCTCTGAGAACAGGAGGACTAGATCCTGGAACTCTAAAGATTGGTTCTGATGTTGCCTTGTCTTTTGATTTGCCAAACTGTCAAAACACGGGACACCAACACCTTGGATTTAACTGCACTTAGTTGACTCAACCTCTGAACCACCAATTCTATGCAATTTGGCCCATCTAAATCCCTAAAGATTAAATCATCCCTCTCAACCAAGGAAGAAGAGAAATTTTGCTAGCTCCTGTAGGAAAACTTAGATGCTTTTTATTTGGACTAAAAGGACATGAAAGGGGTGCATCCCTTGGTGTGCACACATCATATTTATATTAAATATGTATGTAATCATGTGCGTCAGCCCCAAAGGAGGATGAGCCCAGTCTTAAATGACATAGTGAAGGATGATATGCAAAATTTGTTGGATGCAAGTTTCATCTAGCCCATATCAGATAGTGAGTGGGTGTCTCATCTTGTTCTAGTCCCAAAGAAAAATGGAAAGTGGTGAATCTGTGTTGACTACCGAGAACTAAACGAAGCCACTAAAGAGGACCATTTCCCTTTTCCCTTCATTGATCAATTCCTAGATGGTCTTGCAGGAAATAATTGTTTCTCATTCCTGGATGGATTCAGTGGGTATAAATAGATTCAAATCAGCCCTGAGGACCAATATAATACCACTTTCACATGTTCCTGGGGCACTTTTTCTTATAGAGTCCTTCCCTTTGGCTTGTGCAATGCCCCTGCTACTTTCTAGAGAGGAGTCCTAAGCATTTTTTCTGAACTAGTCCATGATTTTGTAGCGATCTACATGGAAAATTTCACACTTTATGGGTATCATTTCTAGGAGGCTCTCTCCAATCTAGGAAAAGTGTTGAGGAATTGCATTGAAGTGCATCTCTCCCTGAGTCCTGAAAAGTGTGAATTTATAAAAAGGGCAGGGATAGTCCTAGGAAACTCAATATCACAAGAAGGAATATAGGTAGACCTAAACAAAATCACCATCATCAAAAGGGTGCTTATTCCTCAAAAATAGAGAGATGTCAGAAGTTTCTTAGGTATGGTTAGCTAATACAAGAGGTTCATTAAGGACTTCAATAAAGTGGCTTTGTCATTATTGGGATTTTTGTCCAAATATTCTGATTTGTTCTTGTCTATTCTTTGTCAGGAGGCTTTTGATCTCATCAAGGAAAACATAACCACTGCCCCTATTCTTCGAGGTCCTAATTGGGCTCTACCCTTCCACATTCATACAGATGCATCGGATAAATTTGTGGGGGCGACCTTAGGGAAATTAGAAGAAAAATTACCCTATGCCATTTATTTCATTAGCAAGAATCTGTCCAAAGTTAAACTTAACTATATTGTCACTGAAAAGGAACTCTTATGCATTATCCATTACCTAAAAAAATTCAATCATTACATTATTGTTTATCATACCTTTGTACATACTTACCATGCAGCAATCAAGTACTTAATGAATAAACTTGATGTTAATGCTAGAATCATTAGATGGTTGTTTTTATTGCAATAGTTTGATTTGACAATTGTTGATAAACCGGGAAAGGAAAATGTTGTTGCAGATTTCTTATCTAGAATAAATTTATCTACAGATGAAGAAGGAATGGTGGATGATCAACTTCTGGATGAACATATATTTTCTATCTCAGCACTCTCTCCTTCGTTTTCTGACATAGCTAACTACTTTTTTCTGATATATTTCCTCCAAACCTTTCATCTAGAGAAAAGAACAGAATTATAAGGAAAAGAGCCCCTTTCACTTGGATTGGTAGAAATCTCTTCAAATTGGTCTGAAATGAAATTCTCAGAAGATGTGTGAGGGAAGAGGGGGTCTTTGACATCCTCTCAGCTTGTCATGATGGTCCCTGTGGGTGTCATTTTTCTAGTAAGAGGAAAGCCTTCAAAGCTTTTCAAGTAGGCTATTATTGGCCTACCCTCCACCAAGATTCCAAGAGATAAACCAGTAGATGTGAACAGTGTCAAAGGATTGGGAGACCTACACCGAGGGATGAAATGCCTTTGCAACCTCAAGCACCTTTAGAGCCATTTGACAAGTGGGGCACGAACTTCATTGGACCCATTAATCCACCATATGGGTAGAAGAGATATATCATAGTTTGCACCGATTACTTGACCAAGTGGCTTGAAACAAGGGTTGTGAAGGCAACAACAAAAGAGAAGGTACCTGAGTTTTTTAGAGAGAATTTGTTCTACAAGTTTGGATACCCTAGAGAGGTATTCATCGATCAGGGGGCTCAATTTACATCTCATCTCATTGAGAATCTTATGAGGCGGCACAAAATAAAGCATAATACTTCCATTACCTATCATCCTCAAGAAAATGGCCAAGTGGAAGTAACAAATAGAGCCTTGAAGAAAATCCTCACCAAATTTGTGAGAAACAACAGTAAATACTGGGTAGAAAAATTGGTGGAAGCCACTTGGGTTTACAATACCACCTAGAAAAAAACTACAAGGTTTACTCCATATGATCTAGTTTATGGGAATAAATCCTTGCTTTCCATTGAGTTTGAGCATAACACCCTAAGGATGGCATCTCAAGTGGACTTGCACATCACAAAGGCACAACAAGAAAGGTTGTTTTAGCTAAATGGTTTGGATGAGTTTAGAACGCAGGCCCTCCTTCACACAAATGTAACCCAGCTGCAAAGAAAATTTTGGCATGACAAGCACATCAAAGAAAAGACATGTCAGGAAGGAGATTAGGCTCTCATCTATGACTCTAAATTCAATTACTTCAAGGGAAATTTAATGAATATATGGCTAGGACCTTATCAAGTGGAGAAATGTCGTGAAAATGGAGTTGTTTAGATTAGAACCATAGATGAGTATGGGATCCCTCTGCTTGTCAATGGTTACAAGATAAAAATGTATAAGAAGCCCATGTCTAAGGCTGAGTTTATCAATACAATAAATAGGGAGGTGAATTTCATTGAGAGCTCCATAATTTCTGACCCCTCATGTTCCTAGAAAAAATAAAAAATAAATAGGCCTGAGTGAAAACCTTTCTAAGGAATCCAAGGCCAACTCCTCGGTTGAATGGAGAAAAAGAAAAAAATAGAAAAATAAAATATCCTTGGGTGAAAACATCGTTGAGGCACCCAAGGCAGGATTTTGGGTTGAAAACCTCTACTTAGGCATCCCACCTGTCTTCAAATAAAAAATAGAAGAAGGAAAAAAATCAAAAGAGTGACACAACACCTATGTACTAACCTGCGTATGTTTTACAGGTTGTTGATCAAGGACAATTTGGAAAAAACATGAAAATTTCCTTCTCTCTCTCTCTCTCTCTCTCAACTCCATGTCCAACCCCAACATGCATTCATTCATCCATTTCTCCCACAAGGTGATAAAAAATTCCAATTTTCTCTTACTCTCTGCAGTGCTACGGGATGTCTTAGGCTGCTACGGGATTTCCTGTAGTGCTACAGGAAACCCTGTAATGCTACACGAAAGTCACCCGAAGATGAATGAGCTCACCCAAGGCCACCTAACCCTAAAAAATATATAAAAATTTATATTTTTACCTATGTCTACCATTCCTAACCATCACTACACCCCATTCCTAAAGATTCACTCATCAAACCCTCTATTTCACCATTGTGAGCTAGTTTATCTAGATCCTCACATAGGGCCTCTCCTCTCATATCCTCCTCCACTACACCACTACATTCACTTCCTAACACCACCCCTAGCATCCCTACACTATTTTTCTTCATTCCTCAAGTCATTTGAGCTCTAAAACTGCAACAAGGTAACTACTACAGGAAGATGATCACTTCTTGTAGAAATTTTTTTCTTGCATCCAACACATCGGAAAGGCATAAGATGATTGATGAAGATGGCTCATGAATATCAACAGAGGACTCCAGAAGAGAAGCTACACCAGCAGAAACATCCTAGGATCTCCATGTGGCACCTTCAAAAGAATCAACAAAGCAAAGAAAATAGGCACCTCACTCAAAAAACAAAAACAAAAAAACTAAAACTAAAACAAAACAAAAAACGAATCACTTGTGACCATCTAAGTGCTCTATCCCCATGCATCAAAGGATCTTTCCACTCATCAGCATCAGGTAGGCTCATGTATGGCTCCCTCACCCTCTCTCTATGCATCATTTGACTAAAATGAGTAAATGTAGAGAAAAGAGATTTTAATAGGAAAAAAGGTGTCCAATTAACTTAGCCACACTCGAATAGTTAAAACAAAAAGTTAGTGGAGTTTACATGCCACTTGGAGATATCACATCAGTTAAGGGAAATATCATGAGGATTTGGATTTTATTATGAGGCAAGATGGAATGATTGGATCGAGTGGGACCAATGGTCCAAATGAGGAAACATCGTGCCAAATCCACATCACCAATACACTCCAAGCCCACTCAATTTGGAATAAAAAGTGTACTTTGGCTCATCCCCCTTCATTCTATTGTGCATTTCAAGACCAGTTAGAGAAGGAAAGATATTGGAGACACTAAGGAGCTTCGATCCATGGTCGATCTTTGCATGCATCTCATGCTACATGAAAGTAGTTTATTGCTACATGAAGTTTCTAGGGAGGCCACAAAGTGTTAGAAAGTATCATGTAAGCCAACCTCAGAGTGTGTTGACACCCCAACACCGTCCTTCAAGCTAGAGATCATAATAATTACATAGGTAAGTGTCCATTACCCCATCAAGTTGCAAATATTTTTCATGGTAATTTACACATAGTCAAGCCATAATTCAGAAAATTAAAAGGTTTTTCAAAGGAGTAGGGATAATAAAACTAGATTGTGTGTAATGATAAAACCTTTAGGGTCCCATATCAAAGTGATTTTAGAAACAAACCACAGACATCCATCTCTCTAATATAGTCACAAGATGGGGGGAGGTTTCAATAGAAGGGATCCCATAGACATAAAAATAATTAGACTACACACTCCTGTGGTTGACATCTTTACAAATCACTAGTGGTTGGGGTTCTTTGAGCCCCTCAAAGGATTTTATGATGAAGTGGCTCGAGAATTTGTAGTAGCCTTGCACTCCCAAGCAGATGATAGGGCCACCATAGTTGTAAGAGGGCTAGAAATTACCATAATCCCTGATCTCATTAGAAAATTCACCACCTTACCTCTAGGAGTTAAGTGGAATAGAGAGGACAGAGTCTCTAGTACTGCCTTTAAGAATAGTTTCGTATTTCCCAACGAAGAATACATTGAAGATAATAATGGGGTAAGAAGAGAAAGTATACCTTACCCATGGGATGAGGTAGCCTACCACATCATGAAATATATCTCCTATGAGGGAAAGCTAAGTGTGGTCTATGGATACCATTTTAGGTTGTTGCATGAACTTAGGTTCAAAGGTGATATGCCCTTATATCAGAGACTCAACATATCGTACTTAATCCTCCATTCAATCAGAGATATGATCCAGAGGTTAAGGGAGAGAAAGTATCAACACCTAGCTCATCATGGTCTCATTAAACTCATAGTAGGAGATTCTCTCAACAGGCCCAACATCCATGTACCTTGGTCCACCTTCATTGACATGGACAAAGAAGCATTCATTGGGACACAAACCATCACTCCTGTAGATACTCATGCCTCTAGCCTTGGAGAAGGGAATCAAAGCATAAGAGGAAGGGACTGAAAGGACAGAGAAAGAAGAGGAAATGGAAATAGAGGAAGAATCCACAGAAAATTTAGGAGTAGATGAAGTAATATAACAGGAGGAAATAAACATGAAAAATGAGAAGAAGATGAAAAATAAGAGGAAGAGAAAGATAAAGAGAAGGAAGGAAAGAAAAAATAGGAGGATATACTAGACCCCAAGCTTACCACTGATATCTCCCCTCAATAAACTATTGTTTCACTAGGGACCTATGAAATGGAAGTGGTTTCCATTTTAGCCACTCTAAGCACCCCTGTGAAAGCAAAGAGAAAAAGGAAGACCCCCATGTACTTCAGGACAAGAAAGAGTTCCAGGGTGAAACAAGGGATGCATAAAACTCCAACCAAGAGCCCCATCACAATTTATGAATCACCAAATAAAAAATAATAAATAGGCCTAGAGGAGAGAAATATTGTAATATCCCAAAATGGGAACTGTCAACAAGGCATGACTGGAAAATGCATTTTCCATGAATGTCTACTACATGATTTTAAACCGGCACTTGTATCTCTTATATCTGAGTATATAAGTCATAAATCCAAGAGGATATCAAAAAAAAATCCGTATAGATGGGGCAAATAAGCCTCCCACACCTAGTATTGCTTGATAAATGCCCCAATGAGGGACTGCAGCAATGTATAAACACAAAAATGGATATGTAGCATCAAATAAGCTCATATGAAATTTTAAAAACACACAGCCATCATTCCAATATACATTAGAAAACTTTACTTCATTTTGTGAGCCAAAAGTTGAGGAAAAGCAGCAATTTATGCCCTAAAAAGGTTAATTTCAGAGATGAGCGTAAAAATAAGGGCAAGTGACGGTGGGATCTCGTAGCTTGGGTCATAATATACTTACATATAAAATTTTAGCCCAAAAAAATGGCTCTAGCTATGTTAAACAGATCTACCACTCCCAATATAGCTTAAAAATGCCCAATCCCCATGACTTGTGGTATGCAGAAATTACTGAAGCACAAGAAGCGTGATTTTCTGAAGGTGATGGATGCAATATGGTATGTAATTTAGTAAATCATATCCATATCATGGTTTATACAATTTACAATAGGTAAACAAAAGAATCACATGAAAAAACCCTCAAGATTGAGGTACTGCAACAACAAGATGAGACTGCAAAGCTTGACAACATTATTTTATAGACTGAAGTAGCTGAATATTAAATTTAAGATCTAGAACAGATATGTGTGCAAAAATATAGATCTATATTAGATCTGTACACTAGATGAGTTCCTCTACAATTTCCCCTTATGGTTTTGATCAAAACATGAAGGCACAGGAGTAGATCTGAGATCTAGAATTACAAGTCTGCAGAAATATTTAGAAATTCTACAGTAAATAAATACAGAAGTAAATCATATCTGAAAAAAACATGGATTGGTTGGCAAATCCATGGATCACCACAGTGAAAAGGAGAATCCTATCACCGGAGATCTCTCCTCCAAATAGCAATCAAAACACCCTACAACTTTCCTCTTGTAGATAACGTAGTATGGAAGGGAAAACTGCACTGTTAGATTCAGTAGTGATTAGGCCTAATGCCTGGATCTGAAAATGCAGCCCTGATGATCCAATACACTCTTATAGGAGGTTAAAAGACACACTCACTGAGAAGAGGCACTAGATTTTCCTAGATCTGAATAGATCTAGCTTCCACTGCTGCAGCTTAAAAAAACAATCAAACCCTCAACAGGATCTAAATTTTGGTTGGAAGATGAAGCTTGGCCCAAGCCTGATAGTGGACAAGATAGAACAAGTCTCCTCCAAGAGCTACTCAAGAAAGGAGGTGGGATTCCCGACCAGGAACACCCAAGTGCTAAACAACACTATTCTCAGCTAAACAGCTAGAGAATGAGGGTTTTCTAAACAGAAAATACCTTCAGAAATATGAAATGATCAACCCCCTCTTGGTGTCCTCATCCTTCTTTTATAATGTGGGAGCCTTGCCAAACCCTAAACCATCTTGATGAATTAGCCTCATTCACATGAGTGGCTTCCAATATGGACTGCGTTGTGCCTTTTGGAGATACATTGCACCTAGACAGTGCTATTGATTTGGTCTTGTTGACCCAGTCAATTGTTCCAGCCTCGTTCACACTTAAGTGTGTTTATGAAAGTAGCTCAGATTTAGCTTGTTTCACATTGAGCATTGATTTATTTTGATGTTTAGGAGTCATTATTGGTCCTCCTTTACAATTTTATTCATAAGCATGAAAAAAAAAAAAAAATTGAATATTCCTATTAGCTTGGGCTAATTAGGAATATTACAGTCCTCCCCCTTCAAAATGTTGCTTGTCCTCAAGCAACTACAAGGTAGAGCAAAATTTCTTCCTCCCTCTTCTTGTGGCCTCATCAATGGATCACACCATGGTTGAAAATGATAGGCAATGAATCTGTCCTCCAATGATTCCTTCCAAGTGTAAGATAACAATGTGTACATCATGAATAAATGGAAGGTACAAGAGGTGATCTCCTTGCTGCTCAATGGCCTCCTCAAGGTAGGAGTGATGAAAACATGGGAAGTCTTGTTCCCAATGAGTGGCTCCCTCACCCATGCAATCATCCAAATGAAATGAGCCATTTTAGGTAGCTCATCAAAGAAAACTTCAACCTCGGATCTATGCAATGTGTTGGGGCTGAATGGAGAGTTTAGATTTTTCCATCTAGGTAGTTTCTCTCTCCATTTATGATAAGTGTGGGGCTGTTTATGTCTTTGGGCTGAAACAATATGGCCTCAAAGTATGGCCCAAGCGACCCCATCACATAGTTCAGCCATGAAGTGCCTCATCCAAGCACTCAAGTTCTCCAAATGGCTCATCCCATATGAAGAAAAGAGTTGAGATGTGGAAATCATGGTTTTCCCATTGCTCCTCTTGAAAAATATAGCATGAATAGTAGGGAGAATCATACTCCCAATGGGCATCTCCATCACATATCCCACTATCCAAGTAAAGCTTCCCATGAACATAGAAACATTAGCAATATATGGAAGCAAAAACAATTGAAAACAAGCTGTCACATGACAACCGGAGAGTGAATCATAGTTCCACTCATGGAACCAGCAGAGTGCATCCTTTTCCTGCATCAAAAGAAGAAATAACAAGTGTTTCACCAGCCACTTGTTTGCTGCCACAGTCATCTCATAATATGGAAACATGAAGTTACAATATGGTGTCAATGGTGCACACCAAGAATCATGTGGCTTCCCCCACAAACCACCAATGAGATAGCCAATCTCAATGCTACAAAAGGCTGCAAGTACATTATTATAAAATATGCAAGAAGGAACAAATCTCCTTGATACATCATGTTGCTCAAACAAGGAAAAGAAGTACGATAGAAAATATGAAATTACACCTCCTCCATCATGTACTTGAGATCTTGAGCTGAAATGGCTCAACTGGAATTTCTGCCTCACCTCCAATGAGTAGGGAAGTGGTTGTGGCCTCCTCTTCATTACCATCCAGGCTATGCATCTCTCCATATGCTGAAATATGTCATGTTGGCTGCCCTCCCAAGTGAACTCCTCCATCAAATGGAAATGTGCATCAAAGTGCATAGAAGAGAAGTCCTCATGTGTTGCATGTAACAAATTCTCCTTGAGACTAGAAGATCTAGCCAATAAGATCCTGCCATAGGAATAGATGACCATATCATCCACCATGTATCTATCATCTCCATCCAGGTCATCGAGAATCATGCATGCACCAAGATCCTTGGAGTACTCTATCAAAAGTTGAGACCTCCAATAGGGATCAATCCTCCTAAGAGACAGTGCTGGTGATCTAGAATGTGAAGCTCTCCTCATGCTGCTACCTGCTACTTTGACATTCCTCATGCCAAAGTCATCCTCCAAACTCCTCACCTCCCTGGAATCCAAGAATGGTGAGCCAAGGGGCAATATGTATCTCACCAATTCTAGATATGGTGGCCTCCCAAGTGGAATACCTCCATGTAGTGAGACATCAAAGTCTGAAGTGGACTGCATGTATGAGTGGGCTGATTTGTCCCTCTCTTCTCTGCGCAGTGCAGTCTCCTTCCCTTGTGTAGGATTCTTCTGAAATATATAAGGGTGAATGCTCATCATCCCTTGATGTTGATCCTCCTCCTCTTCTTCCATGTGTGAGAATTCCTCATCCTCAATGAGAGACCCTTGATCTCGGTCATCCCTTGAAGAAAAAGACTCCATGTCTTCAAAAATAGAAGAGGGCTCTCCAAGAAATGGGGATCTTGCCCTTGGCAAGCTATACTACATGTTTTTATCCCCTTTAAAATTATGAAGTGAAGTTGGTTCAATAGGTCTCTCCAACTCATGCAAAGTGTTTGAGTCTTTTCTTTTAAAAAATGATGGTTCACAATGTTCTTTATCAAATCTCCTCATCAATCCTTTAGTGAACTCAACACAGGTTTCTACTTTTGCATGAAAAAATGAAGTAGAATCATTAAACCACCAATCATGAGCCATACCTTTGAGGTGCAGCACTGCTACTCTGATGGCTTCCTTCTCTGAAACTTGGTGTAGCTAAAAATAGGAATATAGCTCTTCTACCCAAGCTTTTCCTGTGCACTCTTCTAATCCATCAAAGTGAGATAGGAAGATTCTACCTCTCTTGCTTCTTTTGTGGCTGCTAGATCTTGCCTCCTTGAGTTTGAAAAACCCTTGGAAGTCTAAGTGCTCTCTGAATCTCCATGATTGAGATTCATACTCCTGAATATAGTCACTCAAGGTCTCCTCCCTTGGTGCATCTTCTTCCTCCATTCTTATTGCAGTCAATGTGGGCAATAGCATGCACTATGGATCTGCATGTGTGGTTGAATGCTCACACCCATCATGTGAATAGCTAGGGCATGTTTCAAACCCTTCCAAAAATATTCTATACTCCTCCCCTTCCAGCTCCTTGAGATCTTCTTTCATACCTTCCAAGGTTTGGAAAAGAAGCAGGGAGACCTCCTCTTCCATCATTCCTCCTTTTCCTCTTTCTCTCAACAAGAAATTAAGCATGTTACAGCGTTGTAGATCAGATTATGTCGTTGAATTCTCACACACAACATAAGAAGTACTGGGGCTTTCTTCATGAGAATAAATCCTTGATGGATTTGCATGTATTCCCCTCCTCATTCCCCTGATTTCTTCCTTCAATTCATGCATGGCTTAAGAGAGAGTGTTAGAAAACTCTTCCCTTCCAATCCTTCCAAGTAAAGGAGTTTCACCCTTCTTCTATTTGTCCTCTATGTAATATTTATTTTGTCTTCTTATTTGGTAACTTTCCTCCATGATAGTGAGATTTCCCTCCTCTTATGGAGACATATTGGATCTGCAATGAAAGAATAGGCTGTGCCAAGAAAGATGCTTTGATACCACTGTAATATCCAAAAATGGGAACTGTCAGCAAGGCAGGACTAGAAAATGCATTTTCTAGGAATGGATGCTATAGGATTTGAAACCAACACTTGGATCGCTTATATCTGAGTATCTAAGTCCTAAATCCAAGAGGATATCAAAAACAAATCCTTCTAGATGGGGCAAACAGGCCTCCCACACCTAGTATGGCTTGATAAATACCCCAATGAGGGACTGCAGCAATGTATAAACACAAAAATGGATATGCAACATAAAATAAGCTTATATGACATGTTAAAAACACATAGCCATCATTCCAAGCTATAGCAGCAAACTGTACTTCATTTTATGAGCCAAAAGTTGGGGAAAAGTAGCAATTTATGCCCTAAAAAGGTTAATTTCAGATATGAGCGTAAAAATAAGGGCAAGTGACGGTGGGATCTCGTAGCTTGGGTCATAAGAGACTTACATATCAAATTTTAGCCCAAAAAAATGGCTCTAGCTATGTTAAACATATCTATGATGAAGACAATGGAAAAATTAATGGATAGGCTTGCCCTTGGGAATGCCTCTGCTCCTCCTACACAACATGAACCTTAGTTTAGAAGACCTCAAAACCAGCAGAGATCAAGGGAAAACAGAAATCAGCTTGACCCTCAAGTAAGACCTCCTTTTCAGAAAAATTTAGTTGATGAAGAAGATCAGCCTGAAATACCAGAAGACTCTATTCATTGCTTTGATGAAAACATGTCAGGGATTTTTTTGACTAAGGAAGAACATGATGAGTATGATCATGATATTAACAAGAGTGAGGAACCATATGATTACTTTAAAGGATATCAACATGAAATATTTGAGATGCAGAAACAATACAACCTCAGAAACATAAATGTTCCAATTACTGCAAACAAAATACAGCCTAAGAAAGATGCCCCTAAAGCTACTGAGGTTAGAAAATATCCACCACCACCTCCTCCTATCAAAGAGACTGAAAAAACTGCTTATGTTTTTAGTTTGGATAATGAGATCTCCAAGATCAAAATCATAGTTCCTTTTGGAGAAATTCTTCAGGTGAATGAATACAGAAGTAAAATTGTAAAAATATTGAACTCCCAACCAGGAGCTGCTGACATCCTTAATGTTCAAGAAGATCATCCGACCATTTACTCAGGACCAACATTGGAAGATGAGAAGAATGAAGAGGTGCCTCCTTTCTATGTTAGCCTTAGTATTCATGACATGAAAATAATTCCATGTTGGATTCAGGGGCCTCTCATAACCTCATGCCTAAAGTAATCATGGAAAGGATGGGATTGGAAATTAATAGGCCATATAAGGATTTGTTTTCTTTTGATTCAAAAAGAGTTCAGTGCATTGGTTTAATAAAATATGTTGTTTTTGGTCTTACACAAGTCCCTGCCAAGACAGTGGTAATGGACATTGTGGTAGCAGACATTCCACCTAATTTTGGCATGCTTCTATCTAAATCATGGCCAGCAAAGATCAAAGGAACCATGCAGATGGACCTAACTTATGCCACCATTCCTATTTTTGTTGAGAAAATAAGATTATACAGAGAAAAAAGGATGGCCAATATGGTAAGTAGCAAGGAAAAACCTTAGAATTTCCCAATATATGATGTTGATATAGAATTAGGATCTGCTATACTTTTCAATGAACTAACTGATGAAGCACAAGATGAGAAGAAATTAGAAATTCAGTAGGTTGAAAAACAACAATCAAAAAATCAGAAAATCAGTGAAGAAAAGGCAGAAGGTTGGTGGTTGTTACACTTTGATGGATCAGTAGTAAGAGAGGGGGTTGGAGTAGGAATTTGGATCGCAAATCCAAAGGATGAAAGTAATTTATTTTCTTTAAAACTAAACTTTGATTGCACAAATAACATGGCTGAGTATGAATCTCTATTTTTGGGTTTAGAAATTTTGAAAAGAATGGGTGCCCAAAAGATTTATGTTTGTGGAGATTCTGAATTAGTTATTAAACAATTTTAGGGTGTATATCAAACCAAGGATGTGAGAATGAGAGCATACAGAAATTTGATCATGGAGATGTTAGATAATTTTCAAGAATATTCCTTTATTGTGAAGACTAGGGACCAAAACTCAATAGCTGACTCCCTAGCTGTCTCTGCAAGTCTGTTTATTATTCCTGCACATTCCACTAAAAGATATGAGGTTGAAGTTTGTCATAGGCCTGCTATCCCTGACAACATAATTCATTGGCAAGTTTTTGAGGATGACTAGCAAGTCAAAAAATTCATAGAATTGAAAGAGGATTTTGAGAGCACACAATTAGAACAGAAAAACATGATTGTTGAAAGAAAGGGGAATTTTGAAGTATTACATCTGAAGAATAATTCTATACCCAAAGGTCTCATCCCACTTGAAAATATTTTTGACCAAAATGATGTGTTCAAATCTCCTAGGATACAAGCTGATGATGAAGAGGTAGAGATTTGTAACCTTGGTACAGTAGCAATGCCAAAATTGATTAAGCTTTCAAAGTTTCTTTCATTTGACATGAAACAGAAATATATTTAGATGATTCAAAGGTTCATAGATGTTTTTGCATGGAGTTATGTTGATTTGAAGAAATATGATCCTACTATTATTCAACATACCATTCCCATTAAAGAGAATGAAAAGAATTTCAAATAGAATTTGAGGAGGATTAATCCACTTCTCATGCCTCTGATTGAGAATTAAATTAAGAAACTATTTGATGCCAAAATTATTGTCCCAATCAGATTCTCAAAGTGGCTTGCAAACTTGGTTCTAGTCAGGAAAAAGAGTGGAGAAAGCAGAATTTGCAATGACTTCATAAACTTGAACAAAGCTTCTCTGAAGGACAACTACCCTCTCCCAAATATGGATCAAATTCTACAAAAAATTGTTGGTTCCCAAAGGATGTATTTCTAGATGGTTTTACTAGGTATAATCAAATACTTGTGCATCTAGAAGATCAAGAAAAAACTGCCTTTACCACACCATGGGGCACATTCATGTATGCCAAGATGCCCTTTGGTCTGATGAATACAGGAGAGACCTTTCAAAGAGCAATGGACATTGCATTTTTTGAGGAGAAGGATAATTTTGTGGTTTTCTATCTAGATGACATGAAATTTTTCTCAAGGAGAGAGTAAGACCACGTGAAGCATCTAGAGACAGTTCTGCTGAAATGTAGAAGGTTTGGAATTTCTCTCAATCCCACTAAAAGCATTTTTGCTCTGACTTCATGGAAGTTTCTTAGAAATATTATATTTAAATATGGGATTAATATTGATCCAAACAGGGTCAATCCCATTCAAAAAGTAGATCTGCCTAGAAGCAAGAAGGAAATTCAGTCTTTCCTGGGAAGAGTAAATTTTGTGAGGAGGTTTATTCCCAATTTTGCTGAGGTTTTCAAAGACATAACTAAGATGCTTAAGAAAGGAGCTGACATAAAATGGAAATTGGAGGCAAATCATTCATTTGAGGAGATCAAGAAGGCACTCACTCAAGCACCAGTGTTGATCAGCCTAGATTTTTCAAAGGAATTTCTGGTTTTTACATTTGCATCAGAAAATACAATTGTTGGAGTTTTGCTGCAGAAAGGATGGCAAGGTACTGAGTAGCCTATTTCATTTTTTAGCAGGACCTTAGCTAATTCAGAACTAAATTACAATATCCTAAAGAAATAGGCCTATGCTTTGGTCAAAACCATCAAAGATTTCAGAATTTACATTCTTCATTCTCATGTTATAGCATTTGTTCCTAATGATGTTGTGAAGGACATCTTGACTCAAGTTGACCCTAATGGTAAGAGAGGGAAGTGGATAGCTAACTTGTTGGAATATGATATAGAAATCAGACCTACAAAATTGGTAAAAGGTCAGGGGCTAGCAAAGCTGATGGAACAGTCCAATTTTGATTGTCTTGATATAAATTTAATTGCAGAAATTTCTGAATTATCAGACGAATATGAAGAGTTGATTGCTATTAAAGAGAAGTAAATCTTTTCTGACTAGTACAAAGATATTTTTTTTGTCTTACATCATCATAGGGCTCCTACTGAACTAACAAAATCTAAAGCAAGGTTTGTGAAGCTAAAATCCCTGAGGTATTACATCATTGATAAAAATATGTATTGGAAAGATACTGGTGGTATTCTTTTGAATTGTTTGTTGGAAGAGGAGGCAGAAAAAGTGATTGAGTATTTTCAGAAAGGAGATTGTGGAGGTCATCATTATTGGAAGGCCACAGCAAATAATATTCTCAAAGAAGGGTACTACTGGCCTACTATGTTCAAATATCTCTACAAAAATAGTATTGCCTGCCATGAATGCCAAATTTTTTATGGTAATAAAAAGCTTGTTCCTTTACCCTTGATGCAAATTTATGTTGAGGCATCATTCCAGCAGTGGGGGCTAGATTTTATTGGTGAGATTCATCCATCATCTTCAAGTCAGCATCGCTAGATCCTGACAGCAACTGATTATTTCCCCAAGTGGATTGAAGCAATCCCAACTAGGCAAGCAAATGATTTAGTTATTATTTCATTTTTGGAGAATAATATATTGTCTAGGTTTGGCTGCCCTATGAAAATCATCACTGAAAATGCACAGGCATTCAAATCCAAGATGTTGATCAGTTTTTGTCATCAATATCACATTACACTTGGACACTCTACTGCATACTATCCATAAGGTAATGTTCTTGCTGAATCTTCTAACAAGAGAATTGTGATGGTTATTAAGAAGGTGTTGCAGGAAAATAAAAAGTCATGGCATATGAAGCTAGAGTATGCTCTGTGGGTTGATAGAGTGTGCACAAAAAGGTCAATTGGCACTTCACCTTATGACTTGGAAAATGGAGCTGAAGCCATCTTTCCTACATCCTTGGGAGTTCCTGTCATGAAGTTGTTGCAAGGATTAGAGGAGGAGCCAAATGCAATTCAGAGGAGAATAAATCAGTTGATAGCCTTGTAGGAAAAAAGGGAGGAAGTCTATAACAGCAATCAGCAATCTCAAAACATAATTAAGAAGACATTTGATAGGAAGTTCAAAGAGCAAAAATTTTAGATTCAAGACGTGGTATTGAAGTGGGAGGCCAGGATTGAAGAAAAGGGGAAACATGGTAAGTTTGATAATATTTCAAAAGGTCCATTCATAGTGGTTACATTCCATGGAAATAACACTTACATACTGCAGGAGATGGATGGAAAACCTTGTGTTGGAGGGCCTGTTAATGGCAGGTTTTTGAAGCACTATTCCTTTTAAGTTCTATTGATATTTCATTCCATTGTACATATTCCATTTTGTTATGTTTTTTCTGCTAATAAATACAAGGTGATCATCAAGCTTGAGCCTGAGGTTAAGGCCATTAGAGTTTGAAGGAAGCTTGGAAGACTTCAGAGTTTTTATTTCCAAGAAGATGGATAGCATTGGAACTACAGGTTCTTTGGTATACCACAGGGGCACACCATCCCAAGTGGAGCCATAGTTATCACTCAAAAAAAGTGAAACATTATTTTTCATGGTCTTAGAATTCATTTTTCAAAGGTATGGTAATAGAGTTAATTTGTCACAAGTTGGTATAGGAAAATTTAAATTTTTTCATCTTAACCTATTCTAAGGTTCAAACCCACCTTCAAATCATATCATGTCCCATCAGTCATCATTTTCTAAAATATTTCATTTCCCAAGCTTTTGAATTCAAAAAGGTCAATTTAGCCAGTTTTTCTTGTTTTTGTAGCGATTTACACAGTAAAAAGGCAGTTTTCGCTACGAAACTGCCTAATAGTTTCGCAATGAAACTGCCAGGAAATGAACTAACCATGCTATGAAAAAGGGTATTTTTGTTTGTCTTCTGAAATCTGGTGCAAGGTGTCAGTCCATGATTAGAAGTGTTAGGGTAGATGTCATTTCAGTCAGTTAGGGTTAAATCAAGGTACAAAGGTCATGTCTAAGGTCATTATTATTGTTTTTAGCATGTATGAGGCATGATTAAAGCATGAGTTGTCATCGAAACTTTAAAACATTACCCAATTGATTCTTTTGTCATTCTATGCTTCATCTTTGCATGTTATTGAGTTCTGGAGAGTTGTTTCACCAAGCCAAGCTGGTTTCTGGCATTTTCAAAAGTTGCAGGTGTTGTGTAACCAGCTACAAAAAGAGAAGAAAAGAGATACAAACACCTTAGAAATGAGCCACTTCAAGGGGGAAACCTCCAATACATTACATAAATGAAAAATTCTTGGATGATACAAATGAACAAAACCTCCTTCTATATATAGGAGTCCATGGGGCCACAATATAATCCTAGTGGGCCACAATGTAATCCTAGCTGACCTAACATTAATAATTTAAGTGCACAATAATAATAAAATGGGGGTTACAAGGGTACAATAATAACAATAAGGGGGTTACACTAACAACAATAAGGGACTATACTAGTAATATAGGGACCTAACATGCCCCTCTCCTTAAAAAAAGTGTTGTCCTCAACACTTGAGTAGCTCTGGGTGCTTATGTATAAAATTCTCATCCTCCCATGTAGAATCTTCAGTGGGTAAGTTCTTCCACTTGATGAGATACTCTGAAATTGATCGATTCCGTAGTTGTCGAGTTCTTGTTTCCATGATTGCTTCTGGTTCCAATATAATTTTTCCTTCCTCATCAAGTTCTCTCAATATTTTTTGAACTGGAAGATTTCACCTATAACCTTCTTTAAGCATGAAACATGGAAAATTGTATGCACTAGCGAAGAAGAAAGAAGCTCCAATTTGTATTCCATAGTACCAATATTTTGCAACACCTTGTAAGGACCATATTAATTTGGTGATAATTTATTATCCTTCTTAGCTTGCTTGAGGGGAATTTGTTTGTATGGTTGTAGCCATAAAAATAACCAGTCTCCTACATCAAAAATTCTCTCGGTGCGATGTCTATCTGCCTGTTGTTTCATTCAATTTTGTGCAAAATTTAGGTTATCCTTTAAGAGTTGGAGAACTTCTTGTTGATGTTCGATCTGATCTTCCACTACTTGAACCTTAGAATTTTCTCTTAAATATGATGTGATGGACGGTGGATGATATCCATAAAGTGCCATAAATGGGGTCATTTTTGCTGCTGTATGGAAGGAAGAGTTATACCACCATTCAGCAAGAGGTAACCACTTGACCCATTGTGTTTGTTTATCAGATACAAAACAACGAAGATATCCTTCCAAACATTTATTTACTATCTCGGTTTGACCATCGGATTGAGGATGATAAGATGAGCTATGAGCTAATTGAGTACCCAAACAAGAAAATAACTCCGTCCAAAAATTTCCAGTAAAAATGGGATCTCTGTCGCTCACAATAACCCTTGGGCTTCCATGTAGCTTTTGAATTCTGTCCATAAATGTAGTAGCAAGTGTACTTGCTTTAAATGGATGAGATAATGCACAAAAGTGTGCATACTTGGTAATTCTATCAACTACCACCATGATGACACTCTTTCCTTTAGACTTAGGTAAACCTGTGATAAAATCCATTGAAATCTCCTCCCAACGTTGACTTGGAATGGATAAAGGTTGTAGAAGTCTCGGGGTCTTAATTGTTTCCACTTTATTCTACTGGAAAACCAAACATTCAGCCACAAAATTTTGAATATCAGATTTAAGGCCATCCCATATTTCTTCACCCTGTGGTAAGTTTTTAAAAATCCTGAGTGTCCTCCTAAAGGAGAAGTGTGCAATTCGAGAAGAATCTTTTGTTTTAGTTGGGAATTCTTACAAAGATATAAGCGATCTTTGTACCATAAGGAATCAATTTTCCAACTAAATGTATCGGATGTACTAGGATCTTGCTGCAACTTTTGAATGAGTGTCCATACATCTTTGTCCTTCTTCCATTCATCTCTTGCTTCGGTTATCAAATCTGGTTGGATAATAGAAATGGCACAAAGCAATGCTTCCACCTCTTCATTCTTTCTTGAGAGTGCATCTGCAACAACATTAAGCTTTCCTTTTTTGCAGATTATTTCAAAGTCATAACCCAACATCTTTGTGACCCATTTTTGCTGCTCTTCTGAAGATAGTCTTTGTTCCAAAAAGTGTTTAAGACTATCATGATCAATTTGTACCTTGAAGTGTCTTCCCATTAGGTAAGTTCTCCATTTCTTTAGTGCATGCAGTATTGCTAACATTTCCTTCTCATAAATAGGTTTCTGTAAATACTTTCCTTTGATTGGACGACTTTTAAAAGCAATGGGTCTTCCTTCCTGCATTAAAACTGCACCAATTCCATTTCCTGAGGCATCACATTCCACAATAAAGGTTTTTGTGAAGTCTGGTGTAGCTAAGACCGGTGCTAGGCACATTGCCTCTTTAAGACGTTCAAAGGCCTTAGTTGCTTCAGGAGTCCATGAAAATACATCTTTCTTCAATAATGTTGTTAGAGGTGCTGCTATTCTCCCATAATTCTTAACAAACTTGCGATAATACCCTGTTAACTTGATAAATCCTCGCAACTTCTTTATGGTTGTGGGGACTTTCCATTCCTTAATGGCTTTAATTTTGTTAGGGTCTACTTTAACACCCTCGTGAGATACAATATGACCCAGATATTCCACCTCTTGTACTCCAAAGAAACATTTGGATTTTTTTTTCATATAATTGTTTCTCCTGCAATAGTTTGAGCACCCTGTCAACATGTTCAACATGATCCTTCCAAGACCTGCTGTAGATTAGTATATCATCAAAAAATACTAGCACAAATTTTCTAAGGAAGGGTTTGAAAATGGAATTCATCGACCCTTGAAATGTAGAAGGTGCATTGGTAAGGCCAAAAGGCATGACCAAAAATTCATAATGACCCTCATGAGTTCGAAATGTTGTTTTCATAATATCTTCGATCTTCATTCTAATTTGATGATATCCTGAATGAAGATCCAACTTGGTAAAATAAATTGCTCCATGTAATTCATCCAATAATTCATCAATCACAGGAATGGGAAATTTATCTTTAATGGTGAGCTTATTGAGCTCCCTATAATCCGGACACATTTGCCATGATCCATCCTTCTTGTGTACCAATACTACGGGAGCAGAGAAAGAACTTTGACTAGGTTGAATTATACCCGCCTCTAACATTTCTGCAATCATACATTCAATTTCGCTCTTTTGGAAGTAAGGATATCTATAAGGCCTGATGTTTGGAGGAACACTTCCTGAAATCAAATGAATAGCATGATCATGATCACGAAGAGGTGGGAGTCCTTTGGGAGTTTCAAACACCTTGGAATGATTGTCCAAGACTTGTTGGAGATCTGCAGAAATAGATGATTTTGATGTTGGAACTTCTAGTGAGCATAATTGTGCAATTACGCCTCATTGTTCTTTATTTAGAAGCTTTTTCATGACATTAGAGCTTATTATCCTTCCTAGCTTCCCCGCAATACCCCGTAATTCGACTTCCTTTCCTTCTGAAAAAAATTTCAAGAAAATTTCTTGAAAATTAAAAGCTACCGTCCCCAAAGATTGTAACCATTGTACTCCTAGTACAACATCGGCACCTCCCATAGGAATGGCAAGCATTGGACTAGTCAATACATATTCCCCCATGGTTAGCTTGATATTATGGCATTTTCCAGAGCAATTTATAGTTCCTCCATTTGCAACGATCACTTGACATTCTGGTGCTGGGTATAGGAAACAATTTAATTCCTTGGCTACCTTATAATGAATAAAATTATGGGTGCTACCTGAATCAATCAACACTATTACCCTTTTCTTCTTGATATGTCCTTCTATCTTGAGAGTTTGAGGAGTGGTAATTCCTACCAGTGGATTACACGATATGGTCGGATTCATTTCTTCCTCTTCTAGGGCTGGTTCCTGGTGTATATCCTCTTCTTGTTCATTTTCTTCTTCTTCTTCACAATCTATGTAAAATAATTTCTTCTTCTTCTTCTTCACAATCTATGTAAAATAATTTCTTCTCAACACACTTATGACCTTTAGTGTATTTGCTATCACAACTGTAGCAAAGCCATTTTGCTCTTTTTTCTTCCAATTGTTATGGTGTCAACCTTATAGGTTGTGGAAATCTAGGTGTAGCAACACTTCCTTCTTTATAGAATTGAGTGGTAGGCTTCCTTGTCGCCATAATTTTACATTCAAATTTTCTTGCCAACCTGAATGCCTTCTCCAATGAATCAAGTTCCAAAACGTGAACTTCATGTTGGATGTTATCCTTTAAAGTGCCTATGAAGAGATCAATCATATGTTCCTCTGGAATATCAGTTAACCTTATATTCAATTTTTGGAAGTCCTCAATTTGCTGCCCCACTAAACCCTTTTGTTTGAGATTTATCAATTGGCTAAAAAAGGTGTTGCTCTTTGTATCCTCATAATGTGCTATCATTTCCTCCGTAAAAATTGACCAAGTGACAATTTTTTTACGGGAGCAAAGCCATCGATACCATACAAATGTATTTTGTTCTAAATGTAAAGTTGCAATGCGTACCTTTTGTGTGTTTGCACGTTATGGAGATCAAAATATTGCTCCATCTGTAGTATCCATGTTACAGGATCCTTTCCATCAAACTTCCTCATATCCATTTTTGGAATATGGTGGTTCTTCCCGCCAACATTCGAGTTTATGAAATCACAATTAACATTTATTTTGTTCTCATCATGAGGTTCTTCTACTATATTTCCGCCATTAGGAATCATTTCTTGTTTTAAGCTTGTCATCAAGCCTTCCATGTATGCTTTTAGATCATTCTTCATGTTTTCCATGTTGTCTTTCATGTCATCCATCTTAGCTTCCATGCCTTCCATCTTAGCTTCCACGCCATCCATCTTAGATTCCATGCCTTTCTTCAAAACGTCCATCTTCACTTCCATGCCTTTCTTCAAAACTTCCATTTCATTTTTTGTTGCTCTTTGCGAGAGTGGAAACTGTTGCACTTGCTCTTGTAATTTTGATAGATCATGTTGCAATTCTTCATCTTCATGAGTCATAGTAGAGCCTTCTGAAGGCTTAATGGGTGCTGAATTATTTTTATGGGCCATTTTAGAATCCAATATTGATATCTATTCTAAAATATGCCCTTGGAATCAATTCAACTTGATTCTTCAAACAAGACTTATGCAATTCGGAAAAAAAAAATACACACCTTTTACTATCTTTTAGGAGATCGATATTGAAATTGAATTATCTCTGTAATTGAAAATCTTCGATATCTGAAATTCAGCCCTATAGTAGCCCTCTGAAGCTTCTTTCAAATGCCACAGGTCTGACCTGATTGTGATTCTCCAAGACAAAGTTGTGTCCAATCTCCCACAATGACCTAATTCTGGACTGGTTCAGTAGAGCGAACTTGTACGACTTGCCACGTGTCACTGTTTTGTCCTTTGTCTCTGAAATTGATAGCCAAGAAACTAAAGTCCGTGTACTTGCGACCAATTTTTACGGCACTCCAATACGATGCCCAGAGAGAGAGTTATTGAACTTTTCCCACGATCACCTCTTTGAGATGAAATTCAGGAGCCTGAAAAAGCACTACCTTCCACAGATCATATCTCCAAAAATATTGCGAACCAAGCTCTGAAATGTTTTGATGAATTTCCTCAGGATTTCAGCTTCGCACCATATGAATTTCAGATTCTGAACCTTCGTAGAAAAAAAATTATAGCGCAAATGCCACGATGACCTGTTTAGGAGCCTGAAAAAAATACCTGACTTCCACAGATCATATCTCCGAAATTATTGCGAACCAAACTCTGAAATTTTTATACAAGCTTCCTCAGGATTTTTTCTTCGCACCCTAAAAATTTCAGCTTCTGAAACTTCGTAGAAAAAAAGTTATAGCGAAAATGCCACGATGACCTTTTTGGAGCAGCGAAACCCTAGAATCCAAAGCTCTGATACCAAATGTTGTGTAACCAGCTCCAAAAATAGAAGAAAAAAGATATAAACGCCTTAGAAATAAGCCACTTCGAGGGGGAAACCTCCAATACATTACATAAATGAACAATTCTTGGATGATACAAATGAACAAAACCTCCTTCTATATATAGGAGTCCATGGGGCCACAATATAATCTTAGTGGGCCACAATGTAATCCTAGCCGACCTAACATTAATAATTTAAGGGCACAATAATAATAAAATGGGGGTTACAAGGGTACAATAATAACAATAAGGGGGTTACACTAACAACAATAAGGGACTATACTAGTAATATAGGGACCTAACAGCAGGTGTCACTAATCAAGTGAGGCTGACAAGGTATAAAATCACCATGGCTGCAAAGAAGAAGACCAACAAAGGTGGCCATTGCCTCAAACATGAGCCATCAGACATAAATTTTTTAAATGAATACCCAACTGCCTTAGAATTTTTCAGAAGAACAGGGTGTTTATATTTCTGCCAAAGATTACAAAGGTGCCATGTGCAGGTTTCTAAGGAGTTTTCTATCAGCTTAAATGGGACAGTTTCAAAGGTGGGAATGTTAAACATTATAGTAACACCAGAGACCATTGCAGCAACAACAAGAATCCCTAGAGGAGGAGAGAAATGGTTCAAAGGCATCAAGTTCACCATGCAGTACTATAAAGAATTCATTAATACATAGCATAGTGAAATTGATCTCACAAATGCCATCCCAAGGAGCTACATGAAATAAAACTTCACAAAGTTGTTGCTAATC
Source organism: Pinus albicaulis (assembly GCA_034641835.2). Lineage (NCBI taxonomy): Eukaryota > Viridiplantae > Streptophyta > Pinopsida > Pinales > Pinaceae > Pinus > Pinus albicaulis. Next base: position 249,722,287 of record CM076569.1, read on the forward strand.
ATTCAGAAGTACTTCACCTGTGAAGGGAGGAATCACATGGTTTACTCCTACCACCTTAGTCTTCTGCTGCATTTTGTGGGTAAGAGGTCTCTTGATTTGCCTTTTTACTTATAAAGAAGCTTAGCTAAAATTTCAGATAAATTTCAAATTAAATCTGAAGGAAATGAAACCTCTCTTTTACATCATGGTTTGATCAAGTTGTTAGTGTTAGAGGATTTAAAAAGATTAGGCAGAGATTGGTCATCTATTATGTTCATAAGTGGTTTTGAAGTAGATGTTATCACTCCTAAAAGGACTCCCAAACCTAGAGATATCCCATCACCTTCAATGGTAGAGAAAGTTGAGCTAGTGATCATGGAGACAGAGCCTTTGTAGAAGGTTGATACACCCAAAGCTACACCAGCAAAAAAAAATCCAATAGTGAGAAAACATGGCAGCAAGAGGGTTACAAGAATCCAAACAGTGGCTAAGGGTAACTTAGAGGACATTTTTCATGCTATCAATATTGAATAAAATCCCATAGTCCAAGTTGGAGACATAGATGAGGGAGGAAGTGTAATATTCCTAATTTAGCATGCAGCTAATATGAATATTAATTTTTCTTGTAATATCTAGTTAGATGAATAAATAGGCAAAGAGGCTCATAAGTTGATTAAGTAGGAATAAAATCCCTCATAATGTGAAAAGGGATCATGTAATAACTAGATCAAGCATCCACATGTGTGAAAAAGGTTTTAAAATTGTGGGCAAATTCAATTTTGACCAAGTCAACAGCATTAATATTTGAAGAGTGGATCCTAAATAAAGACATCTCAATGTGAATGAAGATCAATCTAGCTAGTCAAAATGAAGACACCTTGAGTGTGAAAAGGAACAATGCATGAAGATCCAGTAAAGGTTGACTAAATCAAATATAGATGTAAAAATATGAGTAAGACTTGTGGAGACAACGTAATTTTGGTGGAGGAGCCTTTTCATGGAAGCAACCTCATAATGGGGTGGGACCCTTGGTGAGGAAGCTCATCAACTATATAATGGAGGGGATGGAAACCATATGGGGCATGATTGAATATTATATTTTGTATGTGGTTTTTTAGACTTTCTACATCCTTTGGCTATTTAGCTAAGCTTTTTGCACTGTTTAGTGTAAGGGTTTTCTCATGCGGAAATTTTCCACTCTTGCTTGGAGATCTTGTTTAAGAAATCTGAGCAGAGAATCTTGTGCTATATTTTCCACTATCTAGTGTTAGGCCAAGTAGTCACCCTCAGCAACAGTGTAGTCCCTTGGAGAAACTGCGTTATTTCTTAAGGTATTGTAGTGTAAGGGTTTAATCCCTTGTTTTGAGAGCTAGTTTCCCAGGGGGAGGATCAGCCTTTCCTCGGAAAGTCTAGAAAAAGGAGCTACAGCCATTTCTTTGCATGATCAGCCATATTTATGTAGTGCTTCAGCCATACAGCGGGATTCATCCATATATCTACAGCAAGAAATTTCATGTATATCATTTCTGTCAAGAAACCCTTCCCGGGTCATCTTGGATCTATGTAAAAGAGGCTAGATATTTGTTTTTATGCCTCATTGATTAATATAATAGCAGATCTGATTTGTCTCTATATTTATAAGCATAAAACCTCTATAAATTGTGCTATCTCTTTATGCAGTATTTTTGTGTTGTAGTAGTCTTGGGGTTTCAGTGTTTTTAGGATGTTTTGAGCATGGGCGGCTTGTTTAACTAGGAAAAAATCATTTTTTTCTGTTTTCCTCTTAGATATAGGTGTAATAATGTTAGATCTAATGGATCCATGGGCTTAATTTTTTTGTTTATACTTATATTTCTGAAAAATGTTTTTTTCATGCAAGTATTGCTGCATTTTCCCTTTTGGGGATATTACAGTGGTATCAGAACCTTAATCTTGGCTCATCCTGTGTTCTTCAACCATTATGGAGTCTTATCATGAGAAGGGAAAGATCTGCAAGAGAGATCAAAGCAAACCCTTATTATATGGAGGAAAGAGGTTCTCAAAACTTCTCTTTCAAACTATGCAGGATATAAGAAAAGACACCAAAGAAATGAGGAGGGAAAAACATGGAGATCCCTCAACAAGATCTGCAATATCTATACATGAGGAAAGCTCTAATTCCTCATGTTATGGATGTGAGCATTCAACCACATCATCATATTTACAACGTTCTATCAGCCACTTGTTCATGACAAAGAAGGAGAAGAAAGGAGATGTGCCAAAGAAGGAGACTCTTGGTGATTATTTGCAAGAGTATGAAGCTCAATCTAAGGGGTTAAAAGATCACTTGAACTTCCAAGGGTTTTGCAAGATCAAGGAGGAAAGAAGCACAAGGAGCAAGCAGCATGGTGTGGGTAGATTCTTTCTATCTATTTTTCATGGATCACCTAAATGTCGAGCTAGGGCTTGGGTGAAGGAGCTAGACACCTATGTGCAACAACATCAAGTTTCAGAAAATGAAGCCATCAAATTTACAGTGCTACATCTTGAGGGTAAGGCTTATGATTGGTAGTTGTTTGAATATTTTTCCCTAAAGAATGCAAAGTTCATTAGAAGAATAGTGGAAAGGTTTGATGAAAAATCTTATGAAACACCTTCTATGGAGACTATCAAACCATATCAAACAAAACTTTTGCATGGGTTGAAAGGGTCCATAAACTCAGCTCCATTTCAGAAAACCATTGAAGGGGACGAAAACTTATATGATATCCTACCAAGGGCAAAGGCCCCATTGCATAAAGAGCTTTCTTCTCAAGAGGAAGACATGGAGATTCCTCCTTCAAAATAAGACCAAGATCTAAGGTCTCTTATTGATGATGAGGCATTTTCAACTATTGAAGAGGAGGAAGAGAAGGATGGAGATAACAGTGCATTCATGACAAGAGCACATCTAGTACCTCATGGAGAGGAATATGGAGCACTTTCTCCAAGGAGAGAAAATCTTGTACTCTTGCAAAAAGTTCCAAAGAATCTCACATATGAAGATCATGGCACAATCCATGTGCAGCATGTGCCATCATTATCAAATGGTGAGATATTGAAGATGGGAGAAGATAAAGGGGAGGGAAAGTATCACATGATGAGGAGAATACACCCCTCTTTATTTCATAAGGTTGATACACAAAGAAGGCAAGAGGATATATGCAAGGATGGCAAGGAAAAATCTGTCCACACACATACACATCCTGCTCTATGCCTTGATGTCTCTTTGCATGGAGGCATTCCACCAGGCAGACCTCCTGATTAGAGGAATCTCTCAACTATGTGCAGCAGTGACATATTTTGCTAAGGAAGGAGCCTTGAAGGGAACTACCACAGCGCTGAGAACTATTGATGGATTCCAAGGAGAGCTGAGCAATTTTCTGAAATTTACTTTGCTATCTTCCACTCATCTATTTGCACTAGAAAAGAAGAGTTCAGAAATCTGTGTTGACATAAGCATGGTGTCAAAATGCCACTCCATAGCCTTGGAGCAGCAAAATATACTTCCATATATAATGAATATTTCTGAATATGACAAGAGGATATTACCACTCTTGTATGCATGAGAAAAACTATGGAAGTTTTGGAGGAAAGAAACCTTTCAAAAGAAGTTTAACTTCCATGAATTTAAATCTTGTCTTGAGCAAGATCAACTGCAAGAGAGGCAGCAAAATAAAGTTGATAGTACTCCAACATGTGATTTTGGCATCAAGTATGACAAAGAGGAGAGCCATATCATGACAGGGGCTGCATTTCAAATTTCTACAGCGTTGTCATTGTTGGGGAGCCTAGATCCTTATTGGGAGTCCCAACTTTTGATGGAATATTCCAAGGACCTCTTCACATGTAAGGTTCTTGATGGGAAAGTAAGGGATGGGAGGTATAAAGTAGTTGATGGAGTCATTTATTCTCATAATCAAATTTTCTTGACAAGAGGCTCCAAGCTCAAGTATAAACTACTTAATGCAACCTATGAGATCTTGCTTTCTAAACCCACTCACTTCATTTAAAACATACCATACTATCTTAGATGGATTCATGTGGGTAAATTTCAAAGAGGAGATGCACTCTCATATGAGGAAGTGCATAGATCATTTGTTGGTTGAGGAGTCACTAATTTGAATCAAGTGTATGGTGAAACTTGTATTTCTGAACATCATAATGTATCTACTATATGCTTGTATTTTCTTAACACTCATGTGCAGGGCTTTGCTCCAAGAGGGGGCACTTTTTCTTATGGGCTTCATAGGCCACTTTGGGCCATGAACAATGGTGATGTTGGTCATTCCTTGGAAGATCTTGGAGAGATGATGTGATATTCATGGTGTGATTCATTAACACCAACAATCATGCACCTTCTCCAAGCATGCAAGAAGGATGGGCCAACAAACAAGTGTTGGGAAAAACACTTGTCATTTTATATTCTATGGCAGTTAGGAGTAAAACTATGTTGGTTGCACATGAGGGGCCATTTTCCTTCTCCTTTACTATATATGGAAGCTAGAATGACTCTAATTATGATTCCATATGCTGAAAATGTTCTTATCTTTGTTGAGGACATGGTTGGAGGAGAGACACATTGGTTGGATGTGTCCTTAGGGAGAGAAATTTCCCACATTTTTTGCACTACATGTTCCAAGGGGAGCATGGGAAACTTTATGGCCACTATAGTACATCACTTATTTCTTCATGAGGTGGACCATATGAGTGTTTGGAACACTTGGGACATGCCTCTCATGAGCAATTGGGAGGATATTTTCTATGAATTACCAAGCTGGGAGTTGATTCATTTTATTTGGATGATAGCATGGAGTTGGAAGTCCTTCATTGATGATGAAATCCCATATGATTGTCATCACTTCTATCTTGAGGAGGCCATTGATCAGCAAGAAGATTTCCATATAAACCTTCCATTCGTTCATGATTAGAGCCATTTGGGTTATTCACCAAAGGCCAACTTATACACTTGGGAGGAACCATTAGGAGATAGAATAGTTGCAGAATATCTGAAGCAATGGTGAAGACTATTGGACATGGAGGCCCCAAGAGGAGGAGGGGAGATTTTGCAGCACCCTTGCAAGTGCTTGAGGACAAGAAACATTTGGGAGGGGAAGACTATAATATTCCTAATTTAGCATGCAGCTAATAGGAATATTAATTTTGCTTGTAATATCTAGTTAGATGAATAAATGGGCAAAGAGGCTCATAAGTTGCTTAAGTGGGAATAAAATCCCTCATAATGTGAAAAGGGATCATGTAATAACTAGATCAATCATCCACGTGTGTGAACAGGGTCTTAAAAGTGCGGACAAATTCAATTTTGACCAATTCAATAGAATTAATATTTGAAGAGTGGATCCTAAATAAAGACAGCTCAATGTGAATGAAGATCAATCTAGCTAGTCAAAATGAAGACACCTTGAGTGTGAAAAGGAACAATGCATGAAGATCCAATCAAGGTTGAATACATCAAATAGCACTGTAAAAATATGAGTAATACTTGTGGAGATAGCGTAATTTTGGTGGAGGAGCCTTTGCATGGAAGAAACCTCATAATGGGGTGGGACCCTTGGTGAGGAAGCTTATCAACTATATAATGGAGGGGATGGAAACCTTATGGGGCATGATTGAAGATTATATTTTTTATGTGGTATGTTTAGAATTTCTACATCCTTTGGTTGTTTGGCTAAGTTTTTTTCACTGTTTAGTGCAAGGGTTTTCTCATGCGGGAATTCCCCACTCTTGCTTGGAGACCTTGTTTAAGAAATCTGAGGAGAGCATATTGTGCTATATTTTCCACTATCTATTGTTAGGCCAAGTAATCGCCTTCAGAAAAAATGCAGTCTCTTGGAGAAACTACATTATTTCTTAAGGTATTGCAGTGGAGGGGTTTAATCCCTTGTTTTGAGAACTAGTTTCCCAGGGGGAGGATCAGCCTTTCCCCGGAAAGTCTAGAAAAAGGAGCTATAGCCATTTATTTGCATGATCAGCCATATTTATGCAGTGTTTCAGCCATATAGTGTGATTCATCCATAGATCTGCAACAGGAAATTTCATGTATATCATTTATGTTAAGAAACCCTTCCCAGGTCATCTTGGATCTATTTAAAAGTGACTAGCTCTCTGTTTTTATGCCTCATTGATTAATATAATAGCATATCAGATTTGTCTCTATATTTCTGAGAAGAAACCCTCTATAAACTACGTTTTCTCTTTATGCAGTATTTTTGTGTTGTAGTAGTCTTGGGGTTTCAGTGTTTTTGGGTTGTTTTGAGCATGGGAGGCCTCTTTAACTAGGAAAAATTCATTTGTTTATGATGTCCTCTTAGATATAAGTGTAATAATGTCAGATCTAATGGATCCATGGGCTGCATTTTTCTGTATATACTTATATTTCTGAAAAAAAAAAAAAAAATCATGCAAGTATTGCTGCATTTTCCCTTTTGGGGATATTATAGGAAGGAAGCTCAAAAAAGCCAAAACAGCTAAAAAATTAGATTTTTCATGTGAAGATGTAGGATTCATGTTTCAAGCTAGAAAACCAATGATAATACATGCCAGAAAGGTCTTGGAAAGCAACAAATAAGCTCAAAAGGTCAGTGAAACTACTCAACCACCACCAAGCGTCATAGACCTCTCCTCACCTGAAAAAGAAGAATTAGTCATTAAACAAAGGAAGGGTAAAGAGAAAATAATTGAAAAAATATAGATTGAAATCCTTAAGGAGAAATTGAAGCTGGAAAATGATGAAATATCAGTCTTGAAGAAATAGGAAAGGAAGCACAAGGTTCATAAGGTGCAGTTTGAAAAAATGAAAGAAATTTGGGAAGAACAACTCATAAGTGTGTCAAAGACCTTGAACAACATTGAGAAATTGATCAAATGGACTCAGCCATTGAGAGGAGAGGTTAAACATATCAGAAAAATGAACCTGCATTTGAAATCTAAGAATAGGACACTGAAGCACCAAGTCAACGATCTTCAAGAGCAATTAGAACTGATTCATGAAGAGTTGGAAAATAAAGGTTTGAAGATGACTGTGGTTGAGGAGCCCATAGCTCAACTAATCATAAATGAGGAGGAAACACCACATAAGCCTTAAGTTGAGTTTGAATGTGTTTTAGAAGGTTCATGGCATGTTGAAGATCAAGTTTTTACAGCTGGAGGTCAATTTTTGGAGAGAGTTTTGAAATCTGGAATTTACGCACTTTTAGACAGTTTCGTAGCAATTCCTAGGCTTAGAGCCAGGAAAATGCTATGAAAAAACCTGTAGCAGCCTTTTTTCCTCTAAAGTCACTTTTTCAATTTCAAGGAGAGATTTTGATGGTGGTGATGTGCCATGACTTGATTGACACCATGGAACATGTTGAGATTCAATAATATGATGAGCTTAGTGAAAAGAGTCACCTTCACTAAGTGGGCCCGCAAGCTATTTTTGGCCCAAGTCTATTTTTAGACTATGTCTATTTGTATACATGGTGATCATATTTCAGAAGTTGTAGGATGTTATTTTTGGATGGTTGATCAAGTTGGAAAAATAGATGAAATTCTATTTTTAGAATATTGGGCGAACTCTATTTATAGATCGTCCATCTAAAAATAGATGCATGTCGATTATTATTAGCTCTTAATAATAATCAGACTCTAAACAGCAAATTATTCTCTTGGAGCACTTAATTTCAATATACAGATTTGGAAAATCAGTGGGCTAAAGGAATTACGCAATTCCTAAGGGTTTACTAGAGTTCATGCATCGAGGACTCAGTTAGAACTGAAGTGGCAAAGTTATGACAGAGTTTGAAGAGTAGTTCATGGAGTTGTATTCAGTTTAACTCAGTTAGACTCAGTTGAGCTAGTTGTATCTAATCTAACTGAATGATACACTAGTGAGAGTGGAGTGAATTAATTAGTTAATTAATTGACAAATAATAACTCATTAATCAATTGAACAATACAGTAGTTAACTACAGTGCATGTCAGATCCAGTGGAGACCCAGTTTAGAGATAGGTGAAAGGGTGAGATAGACTATCTGTTGTGACCATAGTGATGCATGGATTGCATCTATATATACATTGGAGTTGCCAATGATAATAATGCAGTCAAGGAGAGTGGGATTGCATCGAATTGGTCTTTGTAATCAGCGTGGATTGCGCAGTGGAGGCAGGCTAGCAGGAGGGCTAAGATTGGTGCATGGATTTGCAGATTTCTTCTATGTTAGTGTGTGACGATTGATTGTACTGAGAGCTTGATGTACTAAGATTTGTATGAGATTGTTACATGATATCCATGATACATAATATATGATAGTTTTGATTTTCAGCTTCAGGCTTTCCTGTTAAACAACTGTGTTATGTGTGATTGTTTTTATTTATGCTTCACATGTGTTCGCAATTAATTTTCCTCAAAATATTAACAGTGGAATGATTCTGTATTTTTCAAGAAGTTAAATATTGTGAAATCAGGGGAGTCTAGGAAATATGCATTCTTAATGTATATAATTTATACATGGTATCAGAGCAGTGTTAATTCTTGAAGATTTCAATTGTGAAGAATTGTTGAGTTTGTATTGGTGGACAATTCGAATTTTCTACAGAAGATTCTTGGTGCAAAAGTTGAGCATACATTGAAATGTCTTTCAATGGGTTGCGATTGGAGTATACCCTTGATGGGAGCTCGAATTACATATCCTGGAAGGATAGGATGGAGGTGGTGTTCGAGGATAATGGACTACAGGAGTTAATTGATAGCGATGTTCCTAAGCCGGGATCTAGCGATGCTGCATTACTTGACGAATGGCAAAATAAGACAGCAAAGACAAGAAGAATTTTGTTGGAAGGTGTGAAGGACCATATTGTGTCCAGCCTTCATGGGAAATCCACTCCATTCTTAATGTGGAAGGCTTTGATATATTTTTTCCAAAGCAGAAGTGACCAGAAGAAAGTTGGCGCTTAAAGACAAGCTCAGAAAAATAAAAATGGAGAAGGGAGACAGTATTCCAAAATCCCTCACGAAGTTTGTCCACTGCAAGGATGAACTGGGAAGTGTGGGGGTTACTGTTGATGAATAATACTTGGTGATCTTGGCTCTCCTTGGGCTTCCGAAGAGTTGGCATAGCTACGAAGACTCTGTCAATGGACAGGAGAAACTGCCGGGATGGGAGCGACTTTGGTTGGATCTTGTGCAGGGGGAGATAAGGCGGGGTACCAGGGATGGATATTTATCAAAGAATGAAGATGAAGAGAATTTCACTTTGGCTACCAAATCAAGGAAAGGGAAGGGGAAGAAATTTCCTTCAAAATCGGAAGCTAAAGGCAAGAAGCAGGATTTGTCCAAGGTGAAGTGTTTTCACTATCACAAACATGGGCATTTCGCCACTAACTGCCCACAGAAGAAGAAGAAGAAGAAGGATGTTGGAGCTACAGCTGGAGAGGCCTTAGCCTCACAATTTGAACTTGATTTCTCCTTGATCACATGCTTGGTTTCAAGCCATATGGGATTGGTGTGGTATCTTGATAGTGGTGCGTCTTTCCATATGACGGGAGAAAAGGAGTTGTTTAGTGACTTGGAGGAGAAGGACCTCCAGATGCATATAGAGATGGGCGACGATGGTCGATACAATGCGATTGGCATTGGGACCATTACCTTTGAGAAGGAGTTTGGTAATCCATTCTTGTTGAAGGATGTTATGCATGTTCCAGGTCTGAAGAAGAACTTGGTCTCAGTCACAATATTGGAAGTCAAAGGTTATGATGTTATTTTCAGTGAGGGAAAATTTTTCCTTCAACATAAAACAACGGGTCAAACCAAGAAGATAGGGGTTCGAATTAATAATCTCTACAAGCTAGAGGTAGATGGTTATGCTGCAATGGTGGGCAAAGCAGAAGAAGTAGTGAGCCAAGATGAGGGAAAATTATGGCACAGGATATTGGGCCATCTTCACCATGGCTCTTTGAAGATTTTGCAGCAGATTTCTACTGGACTTCCTAAGGGTACTCTTGCACAGTAAGATCAGTGCAAGGGATGTACTATGGGTCAGTTTTTGAAGACCACCTTCATGAGAAGGAGAACCGTGCTTCAGTGATCCTGGAGAGAATTCACACAGATGTGTGTGGATCTTTCTAAGTTGCTTCAACAGCAAAACACAGGTATTATGTTAATTTTTTGATGAATATTCTCGTATATGTCGGATCTTCTTCATACAGAAGAAGAGTGAAACATTCTCAAAGTTCTGTGAGTTTAAAGCATTGGTAGAGAAGGAGTCAGGGAAGCAAGTGAAAGCTCTACGGAGCGATAATGGTGGTGACTACATCTCGAGTGAATTCAAATACTTCTGTAGAAAAGAAGGAATTCGAAGAGAACTCATAGTGCCTCATAACCCACAGAAGAATGGGGTCACAGAGAGAAAGAACAAAACGATCGTAGATGCTGCACGAGCGATGCTGCATGATCAAGGCCTACCGATGCACTTGTGGGCAGAAGCATGCAACACTGTAGTTTATGTGCAAAACCGTTGTCCTCATAGAGTACTTGGCATGAGTACACATAAAGAAGCTTTTACTGGTAAGAAGCCTGATATTTCTCATTTGAAGATTTTTGGCTCATTTGTTTACATTCATGTGACAAAGGATGCCAGGAAGAAGCTAGAGCCAACTACGGAAGTTGGGATATTTGTTGGGTACACAGAAACACCCTATAATTATCGGGTGTATTTTCCAGACAGTCGGATGACTGTGATGCTACAGGATATAAAATTCAATGAGGTGAAAGCCATGAAGTTGTCGCTTGAGAGGGAGCTACACTTGCATGCAGAGGAGGAACTTCTTGTTCCCAAAGATGAGCCTCTAGATGTGGATCAGCCACAGGAGGAGATTCATGGAGTGGAGGAGTCCACTCATGCAGACCCAAACATCATACAAGGTAGAAAGCGTACCACAGAAGCTGAGAGACTGAAGCTTGATGCGGCATAGAATGTAGGAGTCCCTCCATCACAGCGCAAACAGAGACAGTCACCTGACCATTATACTGAATACATGGCTCTTATGAGCAAGTGTATTGTGATAGAGCCATCTTATTTCGAAGAAGCAGTGCAAGAGCCCACATGGGTAGATGACATGGTGGAGGAGTATGACTCCATTGTCAGAAACAGTGCTTGGGAGATTGTTCCAAGGCCGGTGGGAAAATCAGTTGTAGGATCAAGATGGATCTACAAGGTAAAGCAAGCTGCTGATGGGAGTGTCGAGAAGCATAAGGCAAGATTTGTTGCCCGGGGCTTCTCACAAATTGAGGGGATTGATTATGAAGAAACCTTTGCACCTGTTGCACGGTATTCTTCCATATGGACCATCCTTGCTCTCTCAACACAGATGGGTTGGCACATTCATCAGATTCATGTGAAGACTACGTTCCTTAATGGGTTCATTGAGGAAGAGGTGTACATTGAGCAGCCTGAAGGATTTGAGATCTTTAACAATGATTCACATGTGTGCAGGCTTAAAAGAGCGCTTTATGGGCTGAAACAACCACCACGTGCTTGGTACACTCGGATTGATAGCTATTTCACTAGACTTGGCTTCACCAAGAGTGAGGCGGATGAAAACCTGTACCAAATTGTGGTGGAGGGTAAGATTTTAATCATTTTTCTTTATGTTGATGACTTAATACTAACGGGTGATGAGCATTTGATACACTCATGCAAGGCAGATCTTGCAAAGGAGTTTGAGATGAAGGATTTGGGCCTCCTTCATTATTTCCTTGGATTGGAAATATGGCAGTGGGAAGGTGAACTATTTGTGTCTCAAGGCAAGTATGCCCGGGAGATACTGGAGAAGTTTCACATGCAAGGCTGCAAACCTATTGATACTCCTCTTCTAGGAAATTGGAGGAAAGCGGATGCTACATCGGCAGAGGTAGTGGATGCCACTATTTATCGACAGTTGGTGGGTTCGCTCATGTATTTAGTTAATACAAGACCGGAAATATGTTATGCGGTGAACCAGCTTTCATATGTGATGGTTAAGCCTACCAAGATATTTTGGAAGGCAAGAAAGCATGTCTTGAGATATCTCAAGGGCACATCTGAGTATGGTTTATGGTACAAACAGACGGATGAGGTGAAGTTACATGGCTTCATGGATGCGGATTCGGCAGGCAGCCCAACAGACAGAAAGAGCACATCAGGAGGGATTTTCAGTATCAGATCTACAGTAGTTTCATGGTACAGCAGGAAACAAATATCAGTGGCACTCAGTTCAGCAGAAGCAGAATACATGGTAGCAAGTCAAGCTGCATGTGCGGCTATATGGATGAGGAAGATCCTGGTTGGTTTGTTCGGTTCACATTTAGATCCTACAGTGATACATTGTGATAATCATAGTTGCATTAAAATATTGGTTAATCATGTGTTTCATGATAGATCTAAACATATTGATATCAGGTATCATCATATCAGAGATTTTGTGCAGCAGAAGATCATGTTGCTTTAGTACATTCCTAAGGAGGATCAGGATGTAGATATTCTGACGAAGGTGCTCACCAAGAGAAAATTTGAATACCATAGAGGCAGGATCGGGGTGAAAGATAATCCCTATCTTGTTGAGAGGGAGTGTTGAGATTCAACAAGATGATGAGCTTAGTGAAAAGAGTCGCCTTCACTAAGTGGACCAGCAGGCTATTTTTGGTGCAAGTCTATTTTTAGACTATTTCTATTTTTATACATGGTGATCATAATTTAGAAGTTGCAGGATGCTATTTGTGGATGGTTGATCAAGTTGGAAAAATAGATGAAATTCTATTTTTAGAATATTGGGCGAAGTCTATTTATAGATCGTCAAATCTAAAAATAGATGCATGTCGATTATTATTAGCTCTTAATAATAATCAGACTCTAAACAGCAACTTATTCTCTTTGAACACTTAATTTCAGTATACATATTTGGAAAATCAGTGGGCTGAAGGAATTACGCAATTCATAAGGGTTTACTGGAGTTCATGCATGGAGGACTTAGTTGGAACTGAAGCGGCAAAGTTATGAAAAAGTTGGAAGAGTAGTTCATGGAGTTGTATTCAGTTTAACTCAGTTAGACTCAATTGAGCTAGTTGTATCTAATCTAACTGAATGATAAACTAGTGGGAGTGGAGTGAATTAATTAGTTAATTAATTCAAAAATAATAACTCATCAATCAACTGAACAATACAGCAGTTAACTACAGTGCATGTCAGATCCAGTGGAGACCCAGTGCAGAGATAGGTGAAAGGGTGAGATCGACTATCTGTTGTGACCATAGTGATGCATGGATTGCATCTACATATACATTGGAGTTTCCAATGATAATCACGTAGTAAAGGAGAGTGGTATTTCATCGACTTGGTCTTTGTAATCAGCTTATATTGTGTAGTGGAGGTAGGCTAGCAGGAGGGCTGAGATTGGTGCATGGATTTGCAAAGTTCTTCTATGTTAGTGTGTAACGATTGATTGTACTAAGATCTTGATGTACTATTCTTTGTATGAGATTGTTCATGATCTCCATGATACATAATATATGATATTTGGGGTTTTCAGCTTCAGGCTTTCCCGTTAAACAACTATGTTATGTGCGATTGTTTTTATTTATGCTTCACACGTGTTCGCAATTAATTTTCCGCAAAATATTAACAGTGGAATGATTCTGTATTTTGAAAGAAGTTTAATATTGTGAGATCAGGGGAATCTAGGACATATTCATGCTTAATGTATATAATTTCTACAGAACAGAAAAAGAGCATATTTTTTGGGTGTAGAAGCTACTTTTTCGATGCTACCAAAGCTCGCTATGAAACTGTCTTATTTTCGTAGCGAGCTATTTTTGAAGGTTTTGGAGCATCTTAATAGCAGTTTTGGACAGTTGGACTCCTCCAACATGTAAATGGACCTTAACATGAAGTATTTATGAGTCGAAGGAAGTGTTGTGGAGACAAGTCATCAGTTAAAGATCTCGTTGAAGATAAGGATTATGCATTCCTGAAAAATAAGGTTTTGTTCCACATGTTTAGGAGGGTTTTTAATATGTAAAGTGGTGATGAACTATGTCATATCTTTTTCGAGCATGTGATACTTATTTTAAAATTGTCATGTAATTGTTTCACAAGATAAGGTAAAGTGATGTAATAAATAGGAGTTAGAATCCTATTAGGAGATGTCTTCTTTAAGGTGTAGCTATCAGTTTCTTGTTAAAAGTCATGTTTTTCAGTTATGTGATGTGTCATAGGAGAATTTGATGAATCTAGCCACCAGGCAGATCATCCTTGTTGTAAGAATTTATATTTAAAGACAAAGCATCGAAGTAGTGAAGGGTTGGAGATTTTTTGCACCAAACTGCTGCTTTATGTATTTTGACTTATATCAGTAATACATAGGGACTTTCTTCTTGACAGACCTGAGATTCTCATGGGGTTTTTAATGTCTTATTGATCTACATCTTATGTTTTACCACTTGCAGTAGATTTCATTTATATTACTCAGAATTCATAACTCTATGCTCTAACTTCCTTTAGTAATGAAATGACTATGTTTTCCTATGTTTTATGAGTGAATTTCCTTTGTTAAATACCCCTATCTGCCTCAGCTTCCATGTCAAGAAACCTTTCAACTTAAACTACTGATTTTTGACTCCATAAGCCCAATGGTAGCAAGCCTGCATTCTTTTCAACCTACATACATAAAAAAACAAGTTACTTTTCAAATAGAGTTAGCCATCTAGTACTATCATTATCAAATATCATAAACCCCCTTGAGAGAGCCCTCTCAGACTGAAGAGGCTAATCTTCAGTCAAAAGCTGGTTTGAAAAAGTTACATAGAGTTTCCTGATCAGCAACCAATTAAGTACAATTTTGTGATAACACATGCTTAAAGAAGGTTATAGGTTACAAACTCCCATTTCAAACAATATTGTTAGAACTTGAAGAGGAAGGAAAAACCATATTGGAACCTGAAGCAGTCACGGAAACAAGAACTCAAAAACTACGAAATCAATCAATTTCAGAGTATCTCAGCAAGTGAAAGAACTTACCCGTTGAAGGTTCCACATGGGAGGGTGATAATTTTATACAGAAGCATCTATAAATAATCAAGCTTTGAGGACAATAGTTTTTTGAAGGAGAGTGGCATGTTAGGTCACTATAATACTAGTGTATCACCTTATTTTTGTTGTTATTATAGTCCCCTTATTGTTATTGTTGTGCCCATGTATTCCCCATATTATTATTATTGTGCCCCATAGAAGCCCACTATTGTTATTTTTGTTCCCTTACATTGTTATTGTTATGTCGGCTAGGATTATATTGTGACCCATTGGACTCCTATATATAGAATGGAGGTTTTGTCATTTGTATCATCCAAGAATTGTTCATTTATGTAATGTAAAGGAGGTTTCCCCCTAGAAGAGGTTGATTTCTAAGGAACTGATCTATCTTTTCTTCTATTTTGTGAGTTGGTTTCATAACACCAACACATCCTGTGAACTTTTCATATGCTTCGACACACCATTTTCCATGTACCATGCAACCTCATTGATGGAACCCTCAGATAAATGAGAAATTAGAGAAGAATAGTCACTCTCTAATCTCTTGGAGAGGTAATATATATTGGTAGAAGTGGTGACACATGCAATCTCCTTCCCCCTCTTCTTCTCATCATCTCACTGCTTCTTATTCTGACACGTCATCGAATAATAACTATACTTTCCATAGTTGAGACACTTTAAATTAATCAAGTCATTTTTATTTCCCTTAATCCTTGTTTCAAGAGCCACATCATCATCAAAATCCTTCTTCTCTGAATCAAGATCCTCATCTCACAATTCTTCTTGAATGAAGTCATCCCACATCCTATTCTAGTATGGTAGCTTCTCTCTAGAAATGATCCCTTTAATGAAATACTTTCATTATAGAGTGAACCCCTTAAAATAAATCCTCACCATCTTAGAATCTATAGTAGTCACTTTGATGGTTTCAAACTCATCTCGAACTTGAGACAATATCATCAAATACGAATTCACTGCTTTACCCATTTTCATCTTGGTAGCCTTCAACTTATCCTATAATACCAACTTTTGTTGTCATTCTTATTATGGAACAAATCTTAAAGAGCTTTCTACATTTCATGGGAAGTGATATTCCCATAAAAATGAGGTATCAAAGGATCCTTGACACCATTTAGGATAATAAACTTTGTCCTCGTATCCATCTCTCCATACACTTCCAACTCCTTATGTTCAATAGGCTTCTTGATATCTTTCTCGACAAAGTCCTAGATCTTGTTCACCATCATAACCAAATTAATCCTTTCCTTCCATGGAATATATTTGGAAAACATTTCCATCATGTCCTCATATCGCATACCAACCCACATCTTTGACATTTTTATTAATCCTTCAATAACAATGTGACCAACTCTCTCTTGAGGTGTACTTTCTATGCACACTCTGATTCATTGTACCTTCAAAGTAGCTTTGTGTTGTTGTTGTGATCAACACGCTCCAAAATTTTGCTCACACTTGAATTTTGGAGCCTAATGGGGATCTTAAAATCTATTTCTCTATGGTTACTCCATGGTCATTTGATGTTTTGAAAAATTTTTAGGTCTTCTTCCTCGTTTCAAACTATCAAGTCACTTGCACACACATGCCGAGTCTATGATGGGTTCATGAGAATAATTCCTTTATTTGAGTTTGGATAGGCGTAGAATCATCCATCAAGAAAGTTCATGTGTGATTTTAAACTCATTTCAACATTCAATGGACATTTTTATTGACATTCCCCCTCACGTCATTGCATCTGTAATTCTATTTGGTGATTTTTCTCAACTATCGTCTTTTCCACATTTTCACTTTCACATTCACGGTTGTCAGTTTGACTTGATTTTACTTTAATACATGTATTTTTCATGTTATATTTTCTTTGTAATGTGTCACTTTTAAGGTTGTTCATTTTTTGAAAGTGTCGTCTTATGTTTTCCTCATGTTGCATGTGTCATTTTTTTTCACTCCTCCATGTGTCACACCTTTGAACATCACCAAAATTAGTTATGGCACACCCATATGCATCACATGGTGGTACATATAATTGGAATATGTGCTAGACACATTCTTACATCTTAGTGAACCTTTTTACCACATTCATCACTCCCAACATAACTTGTGTTCTAAGTGTTGTAATGTGACATTCCAACTATCCTACTGAGAAATAAGTGTCTCTTTGTTGTCGTTTCGAGGTGTGATTTTTATCCATGAGTCTTGTGTATCATTATTGCGTGGTTGTTGTAATTTATATGTGTGATCGATGTATAATTCATGTTCAGATGCATTTCCTTCTTTCACTCTATTGGTCTCGTATTTATCCGTTTTGGAGCCCTTCTTGGTCCTTCAGCTCAGTGAAATTTTTAAAGGAATTAGCCCTCTTACTAGGTGAGGATTGAAGCCTATTCATGAGCCTCGTTGATGCATATTTTCCTCCCATACTTATGCACTAATTATTTTCTAAGGTATCCTCCCTCTCACAGTGCATTAGTACTTCCTAGGATAAGTAACCTAGCATTTTGTTGCCTCCCTCAGTGAACAGTGCATTCTAGATGAAAAAGCATCCAATGTTGGAGAGAATTGCACCCTTCTAAGCTAAATCACGCTTCAAAACATCTAAGCACACTTCAAACTCTCAGTTAAAAATTGCACAATGGAAAAATACGAACCTTCTTGCCTTCAAAAGCGCACTATAAGAGCCTGAGCGCAATTTAGAATAACGGGCACACTTCGAGACTATGAGCGCCCTCCTTCGACTCAAATAATTGCACCCTTATTGAGTGCATGGCACACTCACAAAGTATGAAGATTTATTTATCTCTTAGAGCACATGGCACATTCACAAAGCACGAAGCTTAATCCTTCCCTTTGATCGCATCTTTCGGTCACGAAGGTTGAAGCTTCAATGCACTCATTTGACACGAAGAATTGTGCCCTGTTTGAGTGCATGAGCACATCCTAAAGGCTTGAGTGTTTCTCAAGTTCCTATCTTCAGCATGAACCCTTGCTCTCTCATTTTTCTCATGAGTGCATGAGCGCAACTTGAAGGCATGAAGGCCTGAAGCCTCACTCCTTTGTCTCTTCGTATTGCACCCTTGCGCCCTCTTATTCTCTTTCAGCGCATGAGTGCACCTTGAAGGCCTGAAGCCTCACTCCTTCATCT
Source organism: Pinus albicaulis (assembly GCA_034641835.2). Lineage (NCBI taxonomy): Eukaryota > Viridiplantae > Streptophyta > Pinopsida > Pinales > Pinaceae > Pinus > Pinus albicaulis. The sequence goes on from CM076569.1 coordinate 249,740,503, forward strand.
CTTCAGAGTGTGCCCTTGCCCTCTCTTATTCTCTTTGAGCACATGATCACACCTTGAAGCCTTGAATGCTTGAAGCCTCACTCCTTCATCTTTTAGGAGTGCACCCTTATGTCCTTGAGTTCTCTCTCCCTTGTTTGAGTGCACAATTGCACCTTGAAGGACTCTTATGAGCCTTGATGAATTTGACTATGCCCTCCTAACTAAGCCTTCTTATTTTAATCCTCTCACATACTTATCATGAGCTAATCATTCCATGAGCTAAGTGTTGGGAAAAATACTGAGAGGGGGGGTGAATCAGTATTTACTGCATATTCAAAACTTTTACTTTTTCTTGCTTCTAAAACCCATACGCTACTTTCCTGAAACAGACTCGCGTATATACGTGGATACCCTTTATGAAACTCGCGTATACACAGATATCTAATTATGTTATTAGATATTCACTTAAATCATTCCATCATTCATTCATCAGATGTTTAATAAACAGTAAACATGAACAGTAAGAGCAGAGTAAATCATCACACAAAGCATCACACATGAACACCGGGATTTTTAGGTGGAAACCCAAGTCGGGAGAAAACCACCGCTGCCGTTGCTCAGCCTTCAATATTTTATTATAGAGAAAACATCTTACAACATATGTGCTGGTGCAGACTCCTACCAGCATGCAAGCACCCACCTGCGCTCGTTTACCAGCCTCTCCTGGAAGGGAGCTCCAACCCCCTGACTCGTTTACCAGCCTCTCCTGGAAGGGAGCTACGACCCCTCGATCTCGTTTACCAGCCTCACCTGGAAGGGAGCTACAACCCCCTGACTGAAGGCTACAACCCTCAGCACCTCTATGGACCACGTTTCATCAATTTTCACACTGGATCCAAAGCTTCCTTTAGGACACCACTTGCAGGCCACATTTCATCATATTTTCAAACTGGACCCTTTCCATACTTTTAAGCATAGTCAACCATGAAACAGATACATATAAATCACTAACAGATATCAGTAAACCAGCAGAATAGATCAGACATTTATTACCACAGACTTCAACAAACCCTAGTTTGCATACGCGCTTTTCTTTCTCTGATGTCGCGTATATACGCGCTTCCGATCACATAAACCCGTGTATACTTTAGCACAAATTATAGAGCTAATTTTATTGCGCATACGCGCTTTCTATTCAGCGAAGCCGCGTATATACGCGCTTCCTCTGCGGCGAACTAGCGTATAGATCTTCAACTATTATAGAGCAGCATATTTCTTCAGATCAGATATTCAGTTCAGATTTACCCTTTTCTTCAGACAGATGTTCGCCTCATCTCAGATCTAAGCCTTCCATGAACAGATCTAGCAGATACAAGTACAATACAGATCTAGATCCCCTTCTTCATCACTCCTTCATCGGTGCATCATACATTCAGACTATTCAATCAGAATCTTTCCATTCAGATATACTTCCGCAGAGAAGTATTCATTCAAGCTCGACATCTTGCACCCACACTATGGTTGTACAATGAAATTATTCTCCTTATATAGGTTTACCCTTTTTCAATACCATGAGCCAAAACCACATTACTTCCGATGGTATTCCTGGACGGGGTCATTTAGACGAATCATTACCCAATACAATGGGTCAATACCATGGTGGTTACCCCTGGTTTTGCACTTTAAGAGCACTTTTTCCCATACGCGACTTGGCACGTTGATTACCGTGTGCATACGCGACTTCCCTTAGGAAAATCTGCGTATGCCTAGAGACATACTCTTTTCATCAAGATTTAGCACATGCTGAATTCCTTTCTTCATTGCCTTCTGTACACACTGTAGATATATCATATTTACTTCATCAAGAACATATTCTATCAAGCACAACTTCATCAAGTAAGTTGCCATCATCTTCATCAAGTGGGTTGCCATTCAAGGACAACACTCAACATCATATTGCTAGCAAACATCATTTCATATCAGATTTACATCTTTTACCAAGTCCAACAGGTCAAGAATAACTTCATCAGGTGGTTCGCCATCAAGGACAACACATGTCAATAGTCGCATGTCTTCATCTTCATTCAGTGGGTTTCCATCAAGGACAACACTCTGCATCATATTGCCAACAATCTCCCCCTTTGGACTTGATGGCAACCACGATGGTGTTTGGTTACCACAACAGATAGGTAGATGAATACAATGACACCATGTCACATGCCCCATTTTTGACTTCATTCAAACACCATGTCACTCTCCCCCTTTGACATCAAGGGCAAAGGGTGGATCAAAACCAACATACTCTCCCCCTGTTCTCCGCATGTGGAAGAAGCGTTCTGCAGATCTGATAAATACTGAAATGACCAAGCTCCCCCTGAGTTCATGTTGAATCTTCAAACATATTTTCCAAAGAAGTACATGACTCTATGAACTTCCTATCACCAAAGACTCATACTTACATCAAATATCCAACCAAGTGGATTTACATATGAGACTCAAGTACCCAACCAAGTGGGTTTACACATTTCAACTCAGCTACCCAACCAAGTGGGTTTACAAATTTGACAAGTCCTTACATGACTGAAAGTTACAATTTTTACATCATGAGTCTCAACTTGACCTTTTCATCAAACTACAAATATTAACTTTAAGACCAACACCGTAAAAGTCCTCAAGAAAGAGAACATATTTCGTAACCATCATAATGCCAACAATGCATTATACCAAGCAACGCTAATGCTCCCCTTGAAAATGCCCGAACATCCTTTTCATATGACTAAGGCTCCCCCTAGTTTCAGCATCCCGAACACTTTCAACAACAGATCATCAACGTATCTTTATCAAAAAACATTAGAAATAGAATTATGAGAACCGGAAATACGACCAGAGATACCAAACAAAAGATTTAGGATACCAACAAGACTTAATTATGTCAAGAGAAATAATCCAACATAAAATTTGTCAACAATCAGACATACGCGGTTTTATGTGCATGAACTCGCGTATATACGCGATCGTGTTTCGGTGAAACCGCGTATCCAATACCATCTTTATAAATTTATGCATTTGTTATTTTGATCGGAAGAGAACACTCGTGCCTTCGTCTTAGATACTCGAACGCTTCCCCTCGCGCAGGTTTGGTAAAGATATCAGCAACTTGTTCTTTGGAGGGAACATACTCCAACTTCACCTTTGCTCAAGCACTTGTTCACGTAAGAAGTGATACCGGATGGAATGTGTTATCTTCGAATGCATAACAGATTCTTTGAAATACTGATGGCACTTGTATTGTCACACATAATGTGGGACAGTAGTGTACACTTGATTTGAAAATCTTGTAATGTTTGCATCATCCAAAGGAGTTGAGTGCAACAAGATGCGACAGCCCACATATTCTCGCTTCGCCGTAGATAAGGCAATAGAATTTTGCTTCTTGCCGAACCAAGATACTAACCTGGGGTCCTATATAGAATGCACCACCACTAGTGCTTTCCGATCATCAACACTTCTGCACTAACTGCATCGTTGTAAGCATGAAGAGTAAGATCAGCATTCTTTGATACCAAGAGACCAAGGTCTTGAGTTCCTTGTAGGTATTTGAAAATTATTTTAACAACCCGAAGGTGATATTCCTTGGATTATTGAATCATCCAACAACTTCAACTCGCATGCATAATGTCCTGGTCTAGTTCCGCTGAGATAAAGTAGACTCTATCATTTATCTCTAGACTGCTGATTCACCGGGAGAACTATCATGAGCACCGAGATTGCATCCGGTTATCATGGGTGTGCTTAGCTGTGTTTGCATTCTTCCATGCCATATTTTTTCGTAATTTGCTTAAGATATTTTCATTGAGATAGGAATATACCATCTCAGCTTGATGCACTTGTAAGCCAAGAAAGAATGTTGTCTCCAAGTAAAGACATTTCAAATTCTTGCTTCATGATGTAAGCAAATTTTTGACTCTATGATTCTCTTTATACTCCCAAAATGATATCATCAACATATACAACCACAATCAATAGTTTATCATTTTCAATTTTTTGTGTACAAGTCGCTATCAACACCCCCTTGAAAATCCTCGTTGATGAAGATATTTGTCAAGATGATAATACCATGCCCTTGGAGCTTGTTTGAGACCATATATAGAGCCTTTTTAAGTCTACAAACAAGATGTTAATTATTTCCTCAAAATGAATCCTTCCGTTGTTCTATATATACTTCTTCTTCTAGATCTCCATTAAGAAAAGTTGTATTTGACATCCATTTGATAAAATCTTTGATTTGTTGATAACTTTGAAAAGTATAAAACATTCTTATGGCTTCAAGTCTAGCTGTGGGCAACGTTTCTTCAAAGTTCATACCTTCTTGTTGAGTGGTATACCTTGCAAACGTCATCAGCTTGTTTCTTACAACATCCCCATTCTCACGCTCTAATTTGTTCTCTTGAAAACCATTTAGTTCCAATGACATTTTTATCATGTGGTCTTGGTACCACCCTTGTATGTCATTTTTTTCAATTTGTTCAAGTCTTTCATCCATATGGTATGATTCCAACATTCATATTTTCAGCTTCTGTCATTACTGTGTGGTTCAATTGTGGATAAGTGCCATAGACTAGAAGATCCTACAAGAGTTCTCCTGCTCGCACACCCTGATTCTCGTCTCCAAATTCTGAGATTCGTGATGATTCTTTTGTACATATTTGGATGGTTTTTAGATAGATCATTTTCAGTTCTTCATTGGATCCATCAAGCTATATCATTTCCATTTGATGTAATGCCATATGTCACTATCATCTTCTTTTTTGTTGTTTGTTTTTCTTCTTTAGGGAGTCATAGAGACTCATCAATAACAACATCAATACATTCAACAATATTTCGAAGCCTTGATCGTAACATGTATGCTTGCTTGAAGATGAGTAACTTCAAGAAATATCCTTCATTCGATTCTAGGTTCAAACTTGCCAAGCTTTTCATCATTATTTTTGATAAAGCATTTACTCTCAAAAACTTTAAAATGCTTCTATGGGAGAATTACCATACCAGTTCATATAGAGTTTTGTCACTTTATTAACGAACATGAGCTCTCGTTATAATGTTAACTACTCCAGAGGAAGTTGTCATCTTGTAACATGTTTGAACACAGAATCAAAGAAGCATAGCTCTAGCCATTTGAACAATTGTTCTATTCATTCTTTCTCACACCATTTTGTTGTGAGTGCTCCTGCTACAGAACTATTCTTATGCCATGTTTTTCATGAAAATTCAAAGAATTCATTTGATGAATATTCTCCTCCTCGATCGTATTCAGACACGGATTTTTTAGACTAATCATTTTCCACACGTTTTTAAAGCTCTCCTGAAAATTTTCAAATGCTTTGATCTCCTTGTGTTTAATAAACCCTAACTTGCCCATATTCTAGAGTAGTCATCAATAAATAAGATATGTTATTCTTTCCCCACGTAATGAATTTTTCCCCAGGTCCGTCGTACGGGGTCAAGATGAATGAGTTCAAGAGGCTTACTGGATACATCCTTCTTTGGCATTAAATCGTACTCTTGCCTTCTACCAAATTGACAATATTTGTGCGAAGATACTTTCAGAAGATTGACTTTGGGGAGATCGAATAATGGTACTAAGTCTCTGGCTGTTTTTTTGATTTGAGAGGAAACTCGATGTCTAAAACTTTTCTATGTTGCGAGCTAATTTTCTTCCTTTAAGACTTGCTCAAGTAACATTGACTTGCGTCGTTTCACTGCTGCCAGGTTTCTGCATTTTTTCTTGCATTTGGATTGATTTTTATCCGTATCAAGACTACGAAAATCACATATCTTTCTTTGAACTGAAGACCACTTCCGTTCTCGATCACAATACTCTGACTAAGTAATTTTAATAAAAAGTTATGTCTTAATCCATCCACATACATGACATTTTTAGCTTTTAGCTTTTTCTTCAAACACCACCCTTTTCCTTTAATTATAGCAGAGTATCATTTCCTAAATGTAACTTTTCCTTTTCTATACCTATGCAAGAAGTTTGCTTGCCGACCACATGTCTTGAGCACTCACTAATAATGTACTATTGATTTTCTCACCTTTCCGTAAATAAATCGCTATCCCACAATTTTCAACCGTATTTTTCTTTCCATACTTCCTTAGAGCTTGAGAACATGTTTTTTTGCCTAGATTCCGCTCTCGCATTCACTCTTCACACCGTGTTATCAGTAATATACATCTCAACTTCGCTGAAAGATAAATAAAAGTTGTTGTGTGGTAATTTTCTTGTCCATATTCATCCCTTTTTATTTCTGCTTTCTGTCATGATTGCTTGAGTATAAACATTAACAAACGTATAATTAAATGGTGACATGGAGAAACATTTTCCATTGAAGTAGAAATTTCTTTGATCGTGAAATCTTCTATTATAATTTAATCGTTTATTGTAGTTTTTTTGAACGATCTCTTGTTAGTGTTCTGTGGGAATTGAGATGATCATGTTTTCACTCAGAAGATTCCTTGTTCCCAGAAATCCAAATTTTGAGTTTATTTAGGAAATTTCAGGCCAAAGTCTGGGAAGATTCCTCAGTGATAACTATGGGACTCCGTTAAAGAGGGGACTCATTGTATCTCTGTTAATCTCTATCTAAGGTTTTCGAACTTTTAGCAAATCTAAGATTGAGATATTTCACTTTCTCATTATCTTTTCTTAGGATTTACTACTTCACACTCCAATTTCTCAAATGCGTTTTTTCTTTATCCAAGCTGATTTTTGAGTCTCTCATGATTATGTTCTTTTCTTCAGTCACTTTGAGTTGAGTGTTTTCTTCTACGAAAATTATTTTCTTCTTTGAGCATCCACAAAAGTATCCTTTTTCTTTCTAAATTCTTGTCCACATTCTTTCAAGATTTCCCATACTTTTGCACCAAGATTTTGCGTATAAGCTTTTTTGGTACCTTCCTCCATTACCGGGGATTACCCATTGAACAGGTGGCTTTGCATATTGGCCTTTCTGACTTCCATTGCGACGCATCTTTAAGCGATCGTTTCACACAAGGGACCCTTCCGTATACTTCAATTGTTGGAAAAATAACGAGAGGGGGTGAATCAGTATTTACTCCATATTCAAAAATTTTACCTTTTTCTTCGTTTTCAAAACCCATACGTTTACTTTCCGTATACGTACTCGTATATACGCTGACATTCTTTATTAAACTCGTACACAGAGATACAATCATGTCATTAATTCTTCACTAATATCATTCCATCATTCATTCACTCATGTGTATAATAAGGAAACATGTGCGTAAGAAATAATAAAACCATCACACAAAGCATCATGAAATCAGACTACATTTTTGTGTGGAAACCCAAGCTCTGGAGAAAACCTACCCATTGCGCTGTCTTTACCTTCAATATTTCTTTATTTATAGAGAAAACATCTTACAACATATGTGCTCTGTGTGTGACGGACAACACGTGCACCCACCCGCCTGCCACTGCCCTCTCCGGAAGGAGTTCAACCCCCCGACTCATTTACTTAAACCTCTCCCCCGGAAGGGAGTTGGCCACCGATTCCCGCTATCAAATTTCTCTCCTGAAGGAGCTAACCCCCCGACCGAAGGCTACAACCTTTCGCACCTCTATGGACCACGTTTCATCAATTTTCACACTCGGATCCAAAGCTCTCACTAGGACACCACTTGGTGCAGCGACATTTCATCATATTTTCGTACCAGACCCTTCCATACTTTTAAGCTAAACATATCACTAACAGATACTTATCAATTCGTACAAATACAAGATTTATAGCGTAATGCAAAATAAACATCAGATATTTATTAATACGTACTGGCAAACCCAGTTTGCATACACGCGCTTCTCGAGCAACATAGATATACGCGCTTCCGTTCATGATAAAAGCCGCGTATATCAAAATATTAAACACAGAGCCAATTCTTATCGTCTGTTTGCTTTCTTCTGTGGAAGCCGTATACACGCTCTTTCCATGCAGCATATAGATATTCAACCATTACAGAGCGTATATATTTCTTCGCATTGTAAAACAAATTCGGGCTCGCATTCAACCCTTTACTTCGTACAGATGCCCGCCTATCCTCGTATCTAATCATTCACACAAGGTTCAAAAACTCATGTATTTCAGATCTAGATCCCCTTCTTCATCACTCCTTCATCGGTGAATCATACATCGACATTCTTCGTCCTTGAATCAACTCTTCTGTATTCCAGACATACTCCAGAGACATTCATTCAAGCCGACATTCCGTACCCACACTCATGATTCCACAATGAATTTCTTCTTATATAGGTTTACCCTTTTTCAATACCAATGAGCCAAAACCACATTACATCCGATGGTATTCCCGGACGCGGTCATTTAGGCGAATCATTACCCAATACAATGGGCTTCACTATCATGGTGGTTACCCCCGGTTTTGCAATTTTTGAGCGCTTTTGCCCATACGCGACTCGCACGTTTATTCCCGCGTGCATACGCGACTTCTCCTAGGCGACCCATGCCTAGTGACACTATTTTTATCATAGATTCAGTGCACACATCGAATTCCTTTATTCATTGCCTTCTCGTACACACCGTAGATACATCAGATTTAGTCTATCAAGACATGTTCTATCAAGCACAACTCACCTAGGCAAGTTGCCATCATCTTGCCATTCAAGGACAACCTTAGCATCATATTGCTAGCAAACATCATTTCATATTAGGATTTACATCATTTACCAAGTCCAACAAGTTAAGAATAACTTCATCGTGGATTGCCATCAAGGACAACATATTTCATCCGTTCATGTCTTCATCTTCATTCGGGTTGCCATCAAGGACAACACTGCATCATATTGCCAACAACCAAACTTTCTAGACTGAGTTATATTTGCCTCTGTTTCTCTCTTCCTTCTCAATCGAACTATTTGGACTTTCACATGACTCCATTGCCTAATGGCTTGTAGATTCCCATGCTTCCCATCTATACCGAATGAAACATATTTGTCCAACCAAACAAAACAAACAAACCCCATCATAACGAATTCCAAATCAACTTTCAAACCATTAAAGACATCCTAGAAACATATTGAGAGATCCCTCTTCCGAGACTAGAGGGCGACTCCTAGAGCTCTAAAGCTTGGTTTTCATTGCTGCCTTGGTCACTTGCATGCCAATCCGCCAAATCATAGGACCCCAACAAAGTGACTTCTTTTAATGCCCCATTCCCAGTTTGACTTCCTTCAGACTTCCATGATATCTCATTCTTTATCTACTCAGTTTACTTGATGAAGATACCTCTACATTGTGTTGTTTCGAATAACTGGAGTATGAGGTTGATGGTTGATGAGTTTCCTCTAAAACTCAGGTGGTTCATTGTCTTAACCACCGTGTCCGTATCAACGATTTAAATTGTCTCAAATTGATCATTTACAAGATCTAAATTTTTGGGCCTCTTCTTGTACATCAGTTTAAATTTAGTTTCGGTGAGGGTTTGAGTTGAATATGATCCTTCTTCTTCTCTTGGCATATTGGAGTTCCTATATTGTAGGGTCGGAGTCTACAAAATAGAATTGGTTCAAACTGTTTCTAGCTCTTTCAGTTCATCTTCCAACCACTCGATTGGTTGAGACAATTTCTAGTTTGGAATCATGGACAAAAGGGAGTTAATTTAAACTGATTCTTAACTTGCCGATAACTCCTAAAGGATCATAATTTAATGAAACTTTGACCAACTTGAATTCGTGTAAGTACTCCTTCTTTTTCTGCTTGTTGACTGTGCTACCCCGTTATTGTAGATGAAAGGACCAATCTAGTTTTTGATTTTAAACCGTGTTTTCTTTCGCTCTACGTAAAATTCACTCTACCTAGGCTTAGGATCTTCCCGATATATTCATGAAAATAACCTCATTGGGAGGTATTTGGGCAAACGCCTTATATGGAACAGTTGACATCCATATACTTAATTTAAAGGTGGTTCTTGGTATAAATACTCATCTCCCCGTCCTACTATGTTCAAACAATCGCAATACTTTCTTTATCTCATCATCGATTCTAGGTTCACTCCATATCGATTAGCATGTTGAGAACTGGATGAATAAATGAATCAATGAAGTCTTTGTAAGTAAACTTTGTGGAATCTTTCCCGATTAAGGATGTCTAGAAGACAACCGATTGGGGATTTCCTGTTGTCCAGCTTTTTGAAGTCTAAATGCGAAACTTTCATATTGGAAGTACATGAACATATGAAACAAAACAGATGAATACTTAAACACTCCTTATTCGTAATTTACCTAGTTTCTCATGGATATCATCCGATAGGTACCGAGAAAAGTTAAATGTGGAAGCAGGAGGCCGTCCTAGGTAGAATATCGACAAGAAATCCTGTGATTAAAGCATCACATGGCCTGTCCTTGCAAGTATCCTAATATACAAGAAATCATTGTGATGACCCTGTCAGTTCATTCTGAAAATTGAGGTTGGACAAGGAGGCTATTTTTTCGGTTTCCAACCATGAAGGTATAGCGAAGATCCGAAACCCTTGGGAAAGACAAGTTCAGAGGACCATGGAGGATTTCACGACAAAGGGCTTCATTGCTTGGGTTTGAATTTGAAGCATTTGGCTTTGTAGATCGTGGTAATGGGGTGCAACGAAGATCTTCACAGGTTACTATGCTCTTTCTATCAGTAGATAATTAGCTTCTGATGAGGTCAATGATTTTGAACTGAAAGTCCGTAAGGATGTACTTGGGTAAATTTGATTCCTGTTGTAGACATCATTAACCCACAATATGATTATGGCTCCAACAATGGATGTCAAGGAGGCTGAAATCAAGGATAGGTCACTAATTTTGAAATATTTGTCTCCAAGTGGGGTAGCCAACATAAAAACAGGAGGTTGTAAGGGATTGGCCACCACAATGCCCGAGGTTGCCATAGATTTGTTTATTTTATTCAATTAATTACTTTCTGCTTTAAGAAACAGTGTCAGTTCCTCAGAATATCTCTTTATAAAAGATGATTTTAGTCCAGGGCATGTTTTGAAGGCATTAGGCATTTTTCAGTGGTCTACAAACCTTTAAAAATGGTCAATCGATTAATTTATTATTTTCTTTTCTTAAGAATAGTGTTCCCAATTTTTTGTGAATACCCTGAAATGAAGTTTTCGCATGTAGAAAGTGTTCTAAAGGAAACAAGAGGTTTTCCTCTCGGGCAAATGTAAATAGTCTTCAATGGCGTTTATAAGGCTTCAAACCGGTTCTCGCACCAGCTTTAGGTAGCAAAAGGCTTGAATTCTAATGTAATTTGATCTTAATAGTCGCTAACCCGTTGATTTTTCTTTAAAAATAAAGCCTAACAAGCTCTATTCTTGCAATTTTTAACAACACAAATGGTGAAAAAGGATTTTTAGATGTATTATTGTTTTTAAACAATGACGTCAAAGTTTGGGCGCCAAGTTAAATTCAGTCACAGTAGTGTATGATAGTAACGGGTGGAAAGAGGATGAGGGAGCCATGCTGCAAGCGGGTATATGGTTTATTGGGATTGCGATGAGCCGCGTGAGATGCCACATGCAAGGGTTAAGGAAACTACTTATTTCGTAACTCTTCAATGGTGTTGTATATTCAGTGTTAAGGTGCGAAAGTAGCTATTGCCCATTATATCTATGAATGGATATTCAATACAGAGTGAATAGGAGAGGATTGATAAGCGTGGCCTGGGGATATTGTTGTGCGATTATATATGAAGGGATATGTAAAGGGGTCAGAAGACAGGAAGTGGGGTTATAATTAAAACTATATAGGGAAGGGGTTTAATAAGATATGGGATCCGAGATATATATACATCGGGGTTTTTAATGTACCCGATATGTTATAATAAAATAAGGGGGTTGGGGAAATATAAAGTATTATTGATAGATGCGTGTAAATGTATATATATGGGAGTTAAACTAATACAGTTAAAAATACAATATTAATACATGCGAGATTTCAAAATATTTAGGGATATGCGTTTTTAAAAGATATCGGGAGGGATTTAGAGTGGGGCCCAATTCTTTTATACTTTTAAACTATACAAAAAAAGGTTTTTTGCATGTTTTTATTGGAAAAGGGGGTTAGTAAAGGGATTTTACTTTTCTAATCTAAAAGATGTTTTTTAATTAGGGAAAAGGGGTTTTGGGAAGGGAAAATGGGTGAATAAGGAGAAAAAATTAATATGAAGGGAAAGGGTATTTTTACATGTAGAAAACACTCTTAAGAATGGAATTAGTAAGCTAAAACAAGGGGAAGGGGATTTTGGGGAACAAAATGACCAATCGATGCTCTTCATGCCTTCGTGAAAATCGCTTTCCGCTTAACGTATCATTTTACCCTAACATTGTTTCTTCATTTATTCTGGGTGCATTTGAGCTTGTCGACCCTTTTTATTTTTCTTTTATAAGAAAAATAATATACTTAACCTTATTACTTCAATGGCCGAGATTAAACCGTTGAGCTCATTTTTATTCTTTACCTAGCTACCGATCCGCCAATATTAAATGGTTTGGCTAGATCTTTATTCTCTAACTATCAACATGAAATTCAAAATGCATGAATGAGTCAAGATTAAGTTGTTCGTATTCATCATGGGATTGTGGCATTTTTGACAAGTTGCACAATCTTATTTTTTTCAAAGTAAATTAAAAGTATTGGCATTTGAATTTGCATCACTTTCGAATCTATTTTTATCTCTTTTTGGTGGGGTTCATATTTTATATTCTTTATCTTTTCTTTTAGTCCTTTGATTTTTCTTTTAGGACTTCACCCTTTTACATTTTTTATTTTAATATGGGGAAAAAAATTATAAGAAGAAAAGTATGTACAATATTACAAGACTTTAACATAGTCAATTCAAAATTATGAACCCTATTATTACAGGACACTAACACCCCCAATTGTAAAAGAAAACACCATTTCGATGATACTGTACATACTCCTGATTACTTCATATTAGTATCCATATTCTCTCAAAGTGTATTTCAAAAAGGCATTCATAAATATATTATCTCTATTTGAGATGATACTCCTTGGCGTCCCAAAATTCAGCCCAGATATTTAAAAAACACGATTTCTACCTCTTTGTCCCTTTATGGTTTTTTTTGTAAGACACGAGGACGTACATTTAAATAAAATTTTCAACTACCACAAATTAATATTTAAGTCACCCACTCTTAGCTTTTGGAAGACCACCTACTAAATTCAGGAAATGTGCTCCCATGATCTATGTGGTAGGTATGGGATGTTGCAAACTTCCGGTTCCTATTGCTTGGCTTGTTGACACAAACAATTATGCATCGTCTGAAGAATTGATCAACATCTTCTTGAATTTTAGCCCAATACAAATATATTTGTGGGTTGGAACTTGTATTTCTTATATGAAAATATATTATAGTTTTAGAGGTGTAAACCTTTCTAATAAGTTGCAATATTTCATATTTTAGACTATAGGGCTTGTCTAATTTGTAAGAGATTAACCCATATTGAGACGATAACAAATTTCTTGTCATGTTATTTTAAATAAATTGATTTTATAGTTGTTGGAATACATCCTTTAAGTCATCATACTTATGTATTCCTCTTTATATACAACATGGTGAAAGTTTGTATGTTCATAAGAGCATCCAAAGCTATGATCTTTGATGTTGGTATCCTTGAGAGCAGTTTTTCAAGTCATTAGTGTTGTTCTTCTTATATTTGATGATAAGATAAAATTGCTATAAAAATCCCATCCACTTGTAGTATCTATCTGTTGAAGCATATTTTTGGGCTTTCAAATATTGTAGTCGTTGGTAATCAAAGTGATGGTGGTCTCTCGCATATCAAATAGTGCTTCCACTTCTTCAAAGCTTGAAATGAAGTATTACGAGTTCCTTGTCATATGTAGGATAGTTCGGTGAATTTTCCATGGAAATACTTTACAATGGCAACATATTAGCTAACCTCCTTTTATGGATACCTCTTCCATATCATAGCCACCTACATATATATCCACTTAAAAGGGATTCTACAAATTAAAATGTGAGAGTTTATGCTCAACTAACTTTCTTTGCTTCAATGCTTCGAAATCCTTCTATTGATTATTTCCCTGATTGGAAGCTTTTGATGTTAAATATACAAGCTATTCTACTTCCTTTGTTCCAACGCAATAGCCTGGCGTACCTTACTCTTCTTAGTAAGATATCAATAACAAATATAACAATGATGGGAAACCCTTCCTTTCCTAGTATCCCAATATTTAACAATGTCCTAATAATTATATATGGTGAGGATTTTTCATGTCTCAACTACCAAGTAGGTGAGGGTTTTATACATTCTAGAATATTATTGAAATCCATTCAGGATTATATCCATAGGTTTTAATACTGGGTGTTGACATACATCCAATCAATACCATGTTGGTGAATAGGTAACGTCTAGTTGTGGGAGGCATAACAACCTCATGCAAACTTTAATTGATCTTACATCATTGGAAAGTACCTAGATGCAGAACAAAATTGAAATGTTGGGAAATTTATTCACTAACACCGACTTTCAAAAATTATTTAGTCCTCAAATGTGATCCAATATTTTTGGATTTGAAATCACCAAAATAGGCTCCTACTTCCTTGAAATTGGCACTACAAGTCAATAATGCAAAATTTTTTCCTCGAGAGTACCCAAAATAGATGAAAAGTAACATAATGATCATTCTAGATCAAAAAATATAACACCGTCCTCCCACATTTACCCAACGGACCCGGTCCACCGGTAAAAATGTGACGAGAGGCTACTATGATGTGATTCAACAACCCATGTATATTTAAGGAAGTGGAACCGAGAAAACAAAACCACACCGACCTTCCACACATGCTAACCTCCAAGAGCCAACCAACCTTTCTGTGTGACCAACTCCGTGAGGCAACTTAAATTTTCACCGATATAACACTTCGCCTGTTCTTTGACAAGCCATGCATGTGACCTTTAGGCCTCCAAATGGCCCACCAGCAAGGGAAAGCCAACGAATTTGAAATTTTTGCCTAGTTTTGTGCCGCCGACCGCCGCATTCTCGTGCCACTTTCAAAATAGCAGCGATCGCCCAGAAATTCATTAAAGCTTCAAAATGATAAATAACACCTATAAAAAGGTACTAATGCAAACATTTGATCAATGAATTTATTGGAACCCTACTAGATATGACAAGCATTTGGTCAAACATGTCAAAAATATGCAAGCCTACTTCGGTCATAATAACATGTCTTACAATAGGGGTCTCATAATTCTATGAGAATCACTAAGAAGAATGATTCCTTATCACATTAGCTTCATTATCATCTATTAGGTCATATATCCATTTTTCATTCATTTACAAATCAAAACATGTTGAGAGCCACATTATCACCGTATAAACATACCATAACCATTATATGAACAACATAAATGATAAGTGATACAACAACCATAAATGCCACATATGTTCAGTGCTGTATTTCATATAAATATTTATTTTATATCTATCCATTCAATGGTCGACGATTCCTAGGCTTGGGATTCAACTCTCCTAGATTTACAACAATCCCCATCGATCACCAGGCCCATCTGAAAAGTACACACCTCTAGGCTTTACCGTATATCCCTCCATTCATCGATCGAGGATTCCTGTGCTCACGAGGCACAATATCTTGCTTTAATGCAACCCACAATCCAGTTTTTAGGGGTTATTAGTCTAGTGTCTTTACCGCAATCCACAATATGGTTCATATCATTATGCCATGTGTTCATTCATTCGCAGGACACCTCACCTAGTTTAAACCATCCGATAATATAGCTCAACCAAAACATGAGAACCCCATCACACCATGTATATCCGGAAATGGCAAGGTCAGGGATGAAGAACACCTCCGTCACACCCGGAAAAACTAATGCCAATGACAACAATGTAACCAAGAACACACATACATAACCATGCATGCCAAAAAAGCAAGGAAATCATACATGAAACTCGATAACTACAATTAATCCCACCGTAGCCACTTGATCCTCGCTTCTTCGATTGATATTTGCTTACTCTTTGTCTTCTTTTATTTTCTTGATCTAATGCCGAAATGCTCCATGAAAACCCAAGTGTCCAAGGGTGTTCTAGAGAGATAATAGAGATAGAGCTCCAAAACTAAATTGAAAAAATGTTGTATTGACAAAAAGGTACCAACTCGGTCTCCGTATGCATTTTTATTAATAAGGCCTCTATTTTCTTCAATTTTCCATTACTTCCCTCCTCACATGCAACCGATGACTCCTTCACCTTCCTTTTCTCCCAATTTCCATTATTTTCATAAATAAATTCCAATTAATACCACCGTTCCTTTCCAAAGACTTTTCCAATTTCCTTAGACATAATAACCGAAATGAATGCCCACACTAGGATGCTTTCCCCAACATTCAACTTGGAATAAGTGTCCCATAGTCGTGGTTATTATTTTTCCTTTATTAACTTTTATTACACGGAATTTTCACTAGGGTTGCTTACAAACCCCTCCCTTGGGGGGAACACCGTCCGTAGTGTTCAATGACACCTACAACCACCAACATTGTTGGAAATAAAAACATACGACCCATGGAGATTTATGAATTAGATCGTTGCGTATTTACAATGATCAATATGTTGAGAAGAAAACCAACATGAAAACATAAAACATGGCAAATATAATGCCATGACACCCATAGTTCTTATTGGAGCTTTATAACATAGCTCATGGAAGTATTTACATCCATATACATATGTAAATATACCAAATCATCACATCAAGACATATACCAAAAACATTCACTCAACCAGGGAATGGAGAAGGATACATAGGTCACATTTGATCCACCATCTCCCATGTAGCTTCGATCGGGTCCAAAGGGGATTCCACTTCACCTTAACTCCGCCGATTTATTGAGCCAGAGCATGAGCATATTTCTTTGCAAAATACACCGCGGATTCAGCTAGAATTCTCCTTTGGGCTCCACTTTCAATACCACATACTACCAATCACATGATCAACATATTTGACATACTTCTTAAATAATAAAACATGGAAAAAATTGTGGAATTTCACTATCGCAGGCAAGTGAAAGTTGATAGGACATCGTATCTATCCTCTCAAGAATCTTGAAAGGTCCACAACCGAGGTGTCATCTTGGTACACGATCCAATCCGTAAGGAGTTCTTCTTGGGATTGATGTGCAAGTACACATGTTCCCCAAACTGAAAACTCTTAAACAAATATGTTATGATCTACATATATTTTATTCTTTCTTGTGCTTACCTTTAGCTTCTTCTTTATTACCCTCGTATTTCCCGTTCCATTTATTCCAACATGTGCACCAACTAATACCCTATTCACCGATCACTCCAACCGATGGGAGTATTACAACTTCACCTCCACAGCCTCAAATAGGCTCATCCTCAAGTAAATCCTCGTAACCATTATTGTAAGAAAACACAACCAATGGAAGGTACTCCTCCCATATCCTATGATGATTCATCACACACATCCTCAACATGTCCTCCAATATATTGTTGAACTTCTCTATATGTCCATATGTCCGTTTATTCGTACTCAACTCGTAAACAATCCCTCCAAAACCTAGAAGTGAACTTAGCATCCTCGTCCGGCATAATATTATTTGCAACACCATGAAATCGACCACATCTATGATGAATACTTGTGCCACATCACTAGCTGAATACATAGTCTTTACCGGGAATGCAAAGCATGGCCACTTATTCCAACCCTGTCCACCACAACCATGATAGAATCATGATGTCTATATGTCCTCGCAAACTTCTACTAGAAATACATGGAAATGAACTCCCATTTACACTCCGGAATCAAAATCGGTTGTAGAAACCAACTAAATGTTTACATTCGGGCTTTACCCGCCGACAAGCCCAAACATATAACCAAAACATTTGCCACTCCCTTTTTTCACCCGACCAATTATGCAAAACTTCTTCATCAAGAAGTCAATGTCTTTTGATATCCTTGCTAACTTGAATACAAGCTTTTGCATGAAAATCTCTCAAGATAATCTTCTTGAGCCCCGCAATGTATGTCGCATAAATCATGTCCCTAAATTTGACTGGGCCATGTTGTGAGATGATATTCCACATCTTGTGCACCTATACCGCACTTCTACCCATACCTTTACTTCCGTACCACTACATGTACCTCGTAGTCAGCATGTACTTTTACCTATACCGTCGTAACCCGTGCCTAAGATCCTTGTACCTATTATCCTATTTTCCTTCCTATAAGATCTGATCATGTAAGTATGTACCATAATAAATCATTGTTGTTATATGATTCATCTCGTATCCTCCTCCTAAGAGCATTCCGTAACCCTATTCTCTTTACCCTTGATGTACCTGATCTCAAAGTAAAATTCACTAATCATGGCCAACCATCTAGAATTCCTAGCATTCCGCATTCAACCGAACAAACAATATCTCAACTCACTATGATCACTCATCAATACGAACCTCCTCGCCAAGAAGATAGTGCCTCCACATCTTCAACACATGTGGATGATCGATGCTAACTCAAGATAATGTTTTTGATAATTCTTCTTGTGCTCATTCAGTTTTTGCATTCATAGCATAATACCTATCCTTGTTATATATGGAATCCACCAGTCTTCTCTCTTGCAAGCATCCGTACATACACAAATTATTAGTCCAAATATGAAATCTTTAACATTGGATAATTTTTCAAGCAAGAATCAAGCCTAATTGTTCAAAACTCATTTCTGCACATTCCTCTCTCCATTCAAATTTATTACCTTTCCTATGCAAGACGTAATAGGATATGAAATATGCGAGAATTTCCCGATGAACCTCCTATAATAACATGCTATTCCCAAGAATGATCTTACTCTCATCCACATTTGTAGGATCTACCAATTCCATGATAGCCCTTATATTTTCCATGTCCACCTGCCATGCCTTCCTTGGAAAAAAACAAGTCCCAAGTAGTGTACCTCTCGTGTGAAAGAAACTCGCATTTAATAAGGTTGGCATACAATTGATGCTCTCTCTAGAAATCTCAACATCGATGCTATATCCCTGTGATGTTCTTCCTCATTCTTAGAATATATCAAGATTTCGTCAATGAATACAATATCAAACTTGTCCATTTAAGGACACAACACATAATTTATCAAGAACATAAAAATAGCCGGAGCCTTAGTCAAACCAAATGGAACTACAACAAACTCATAATGCATGTACCGTGTCCAAAAAGTTGTCTTGTAAATGTCCTCTTCTTTAATGTGTACCTAATGGTATCTTGATCTTAGATCAATCTTCAATAACACCGTCGCTCCCTCCAACTAATCAAATAAGTCATCAATCCTTGGCAACAAATATCTATTCTTGATGGTCACTTTTTTCAACTTCCGTAATCGATGCATAACCCGAGAGTACTATCCTTATTCTTTAAAAATAATACCAAAGGCACCCAAAGGTAATACACTTGGCCTAATTTATCCCTTTTCAAGAATTTCCTTCATCCGTAAATCTATCTCTACTAACTCTAGAGGGTCATTATATAGTTCGATGTCGGTGTTGTACCTAGTACCAACTCAATATAAAACTTCTACTACCCCGTGAGGTGTAAAATCAGAAATATCTACCTGAAACACATCCCGAAACTCGTTGTAAAACCGGGTACCTACCAATATCTTCGTCCTCATCCTTCGTACCTTTATCATTAGAAATATGAAATGCAAATAACACACACCCTTTTCGTGATTGTGCTTTTCCGCATAGATGTAAACTATCTCCGACCGATGTTTCTTTTTCTTTACCCCCCGTAAGACTCTCTCTATTCCTCGTTGTCATCCAAGAACTCAAATTTTTCTATAACAATCCACTTAGTCCTATGAATATACAACTAGTCCATACCCAACAACATACCGTACGACAACCAAAATACATTAGCAAAGCTGATGTAGGAATACCATTCCTACCCAAAAGCACAAGCTCTTACCCAATGATGAATGCTCTACTTTCGCACATATAACCAACTCGCACTAACCAAGATTCTACATGCACTTTATTGAAACCACACTTATCCACCAAGTCCAAGCTAACAAAACTATAAACAGATCTAGGGTCAATACAAATAGCAAAAACTTATTCAAGCTACCACCCATCTCAATGATAGATGGCCAGATACATTCATGCCTTTTATCCAATGCTACATAAATAGGAGGAATTTCCGCCTAACATCCCCAATAATCCGCGCTCTCCGATGCATTATAGATCCGAGGCTCAATAATTCGATTCCGTAAAACATCTTAAGATGTTCCTTACCACATTTCCAACATTCCAACTCGTCTTGTACCATCATCTCTATTCTGCCGCTTCTTAATCCATGTCCCTATAACTATGTTGAACTCTTGTATAGTGCAACATTCTCTTTCTTCTCGTATTTTGGAGGCTTCCTCCGCTGGGTTGCCATTTACCTTTAGATTTTTCTTTCCCTTTCCAACCTTGCTTAGATTCATTCATTAAAATTTTGTGAGGTCTAAAATGGGCCTCCAAGAAAAAATGTACAACCAAAATAAACTTTATAAGAATCAATAAGATTCAACATGATGATTTCAACCATGGGTGATGATCCACCATTTTTTGAGTAAGAAAGTAAAAATATTAAAAAATAATAAAATAATAAAACTATATTTTTTCAACTCACATTTTCAAATTATCTCATTAGTTTTTACTCAAATTTTGAGGAGGGCTACTCATTGGATGTAAAATTTAATTCCTCATCCAATGAGTACCCATGTTGCATACTTTTTGAACTGCTACATGAAAAATGAGAAAGCAAAAAAACGTGATTGCAATCTGGCAAGTTTTTTCATGTATTTCTATTTTTCGGTAGCAGGTCCATCAAAAGTATGCAAATATGGGTACCCTTGGACGAGGAACTAATTTTTTCATCCAACGAGTGTTCCCCTCGAAATTTGAGTAAAACTATATGGAGATAAGTTGAAAATACGAGTTGAAAAAATAGCTTTTTATTTTTTCCATCTAAAATTTGATGATGTAATCTAATATTATTTTTATTATTTCTACTATTATTTTATATTCTTTACGAGGCCCATTTTAGACCTCAAAATTCCTCTAATTATTATACTTTTACTTCTCATAACAATGCTTCAATTTCCCAATAACTCCCCGTGATCGAGGCTCATCCTACTCAATTCGATCTCTAAAAGATAATGGGAAATCTACCGACAAATATATGAACTTTAGCCTTTTCATACTTAAGATATGGTACATACCTCAAAATTTCAGAACTTTGGTCGTATACTCCTCATATGTCATTGATCCCATTTTAAGCTCATATAATTTACTTGGATTTATTGTCGTAGTGTCTTTTTGATACCGTCTTTCCCGAAGAGTCTTCTTTAATTCATGGAAACTCAAGTCTTATATCCTAATGTCTCTAAACCATTTTGCATCTTCCCACCGCATTTTTTCTTTCCATTCGAAGATGAAGATAGTTATTTTTCCTTCATATTCTCTATGTACCGATGCAACTCAAATAAATTCTGTCCCAAGTAACCAAGTCGCTCATCCTCCTCGACTTCTTCAAATATCCATCAAAAGTAGGATTTTCTTTTCTTCAACTCATATGGAAAGTATCCCCTATCACTCCTTCTAAGGGTGATAATGATGATAATAATAGTGCCTTTCATAAACTACAACTATAATATACCGTTGTCCATCACCCCTCCCATCCTGAGTATCCAAAATTCTTCCATCTCTAACCATGTCATATTTATTCGACGTATGTCCACCATGAGATATAATTCCATATGCCTTGTTAGTCCTATCCCCACATGGCTGATCCGAAGTGGTTCATATTCACACCCGAAAACTTTGAAGGATTACTGCATCGAATTTTACTTGTTTTTCATGTGCCTACATTATTTTTTTATTGTTTTCTTTACAACTTCTTATTTTTTTCTTCAAGCTTCTCAATGTGTCTACTAAATCGAAGAATTTCCAACGTCACACCGGAAATCTTAGTATATCTCGTGGAGGATATCTCATCTTCAAGATCAATAATATTACCGCAATACATGTATAAAAATAATCATAACAACATGGCGTATATCATCCCAAATATAGTCTAGTCATCAATGCATGACCTTCATGCTATAAATAAACTTGTTCTAAACATTGTTTTCGGTGACCACATTCCCTCATGTGCAACTTAATTCCAAACTTCTTCGCATCTAATTTTTCGACAATAATTTTTCGTCGGAATTTTAAAATGTGTTTTTTGGGCTAAATTTTGAGAGTAAGTCTTTTGGGCTAAATTTTGAAACCGAGTTTTTGGGCTGAATTTTGGAAAGTGAGATTTGTAGGGTGAATTTTTAAAGCGATTTTTTTTTGCTCGATTTTGAAAGTGAGATTTTTTTGATGGATTTTGGAATTCAATTTTTTGGTTTTGATTTTGAAAATATACATAGATTGAATTGTCATGGGAAATTTAAATAAATTGCAAGAGAAAATGTTGGAACATGGTCTCTTACAAAGCTATAACTGGTCCATTTTGTATATTTTTTATTATATTTAGTCTAACGCAAGGGTTTTGGGGTGGGTCAAAGTCCCTAATGCATTGTAAGTCAGTCAAGGGTAGACCAAGAGTCCGCAAACCACGATTTTCGACCATTAAATGCGTAGGCTAAAGTAGTATAACAGTTGAACCCTTTGGGTAGATAGGTAGAAGATGAATAGAGATTGATGCAAAGTATGAATTTCTAGATCTTGAGTTGGGTCGTTTTGGTTAGGAATCTTGGCCGGGCCGTGGTGCACGGAGATCCTCCGTCCTCGCCGTGTGTGGACTCGCCCTCTCGTGTGCACAAGTGGTATTTGGGGAATGTAAGAGGATTTTGATAAGTAATATATGTGGAATATTGATGAAACATATGATGTTGTCCGGACTGTCTTGTTATGATCGATGCGAACTAAGATCGTCCGATTGTCGCGAACCTCGTCTATTCATCTCCGTGGTATGAAAGTATCCGCACTTAGTATATTACCTTGATGTGAATTTTGTTGCACTTACCGCTCGTATTCGTTAATAAACACGAACTATGTGTGTTGACAATATTGGTCGCGATTATGTTGTTTTATGGTTGTAATTGATGACATGCACATGGTTGTGAACCTACTAGAACAAACCCGATAAGAACTATAGTCCGGTAATGTTTTGGAACTCGTGAATCAATCTTTTGTGTAGATCCGATAATTGCGGGCTTGCGTTATTACCTACTCTATCTCAAGGTGCGTAAACCTATGTTCCAAAGACCCTCCCATAATCGTCGGTGAGACTCTGACCCGTGCAAGGTGTCACCGCCGAAAGGGCCGTAGTATAGGGGTTTGTTGGCAAACATTCAACTCCGAAACTCGGGTTAGACCCCTCAAGCCAAAAAATGGTTCCGCTCCTAACTTTGTTGTCTTTTAGGGAGTATATTTGGTAATGCCAAGGCTATATTGGAAGCCTAAAAAGAAAGAAATCGACGGAGGGTTTGAAAAGAAAGTTTATGAATTCGCTCAGAAAAGAAAATCATAACCTGCGAACTTCATCATGAGAGTGGAAAAATAAGTATATTTTCTTGAAATTCATGAGATTTTCTTCGTAACTTTTCAATCAAGCTGAAGGAGTGGAGCCCGCAAGGCTAGTTGATTTTCTAAAGTGTTCGAAAGACAAACGTAGTCATGAAGGGACTCCAAAACTAATCCGGCAATGGAGAATACCTACAATACCATTACTCGCACGACATATCATTGGGTGGACAAGATAGAGTGATTTGTGACTGAATTTGCAATCGACAAATTTGTGTCCTACCTGTGTATGAGCGAAGGTTCTTCAAGGGTTTCCTGATAAGTTTCTATAAAATTTGTCGTTACTAATTAAGATCTTATTGTGTGAAAAAAGTATCCTGTAGCCATACCGAGTGAATGAGCTCCGATCAAAGTGAGGGTACAACGTGTGTGGTAAGTACTATAGAACTAATCAGCCGGGAGGGAGATTGATCTATCTACGACCCGCTGACCACCTTGAGTGCGCATAGTCCCCCATCAACGCCATCTTCGAATCCTCGTAAGTGCAAGAACTCACCTCCGCCACCACTAGAAGACGATATGGCTTCACATATGAAGCTACCCACCTTCAAGGGTGTGGGTGATGAAGATATGGATTGATTCTCGCTTGTCACGGTTTGTAAGGGATCGCGTAATGTAGTGAGTGATGTTGTGAAAAGAGCGCAACTATCTCTTGTTTTGAAGGAAGGGCCCCGGAGTGGTACATGGGATACCTCGACCAGCATGCGAACACGAGCATCAGGACATTAAGAATGCCTTGAAGCAACAATTGAAGAAGCCTAAGGCCTACTCCCGCATAGTGAACAACCTGAAATATTTCAAACAAGGTACATCTCGAGTCCGTATGGGAAGCCGATCAACGATTGAAAAAAGTAATCGCAGAAGGAGGATTCCGCATGATGAGCGTATAGCATGCGTAGTGTTCATTTCTATGTTGTTGCCCCACCTATGCATACCAATGGGCCACCAAGACATTGAGTCATGGAGAAGGCTCTTGAGATAGCAATGATGTTGAGGTCGTGCCACGAGATGAAATCGAGTTGGGTGTACAATAGGTACAAGGATATTCAATCCGACCTCCGAAAGGAATGAGGAGCGAAGGGATGTGGCATATGATGCAGGTCAATGGCTACACCAAGACAATCGTCTACTATTAGCAAGACTACATGCGACGAGAGGACCCAGCTCGGCTATGCCCCAGAGAAGCCACGGGGCTAAGTAGGGCGACACCATGGTGTGATGACTATCGCGTTGCGTAGTTGCACGACACCAACCACCGCCCTCACCTTGATGCTTGTGTTTCGGATTTTAAGCAACAATGATGCTGGTTTTGTAGGTCCGTGGGGCATGGATGAGCAGAATTGTCGGTCCTATGATCCGCCGATGTAATCGAGGAAACATTTATAGGGTACGGCATGCATCCTTCGTCACCAAGGATTCCTCCGAGACGAGGGCTCCCCCCGTTAGGGATAGGGGGAGGGGGCCGAGGAGGAAGCGCGGTAGGGGAAGAGGCAAACTAATATGTTATAACTGCGGGGAGATAGGTCACTTTGCAAGGATTGCTCGAACCCTACAAGGAAATCGTAGGTATTGCAGCTAGATCATGATCAAGGACTCCTCGATTTGGATGGCTAAGGTGCAGAGAAACAATATACACCTACGTTAATGTGCAAAGGAGCAGTGATGGAGCCTCGTAAAAGAGGGATGAGGTATTAATATCATAAACCGTAGCGGCCTAGCCACTAGGGGGGGGCGGTATGAAAAAGTTGTGGCTAAGCCCTCCTCGATCGAGCTACCATCAAATCGCAGGGCTCCGGACTCACAAAAGGAAATGGAAAACCTTATCACGCCCAACAAGACTTCATAGAAGCATCTACTTCACAGGTCACTACAACCACCAAAGAAGGAGAGGGGGTTCCACTCATTTTTACAAGCATGCATGAAACTTCTACGCAACCAAAGAAAAGGCCGTTGAGAACCTCTATGCACTATTAAACATATGCGCAGAAAACCAACCCGGCCCCGGAAGTTAAGGATGTAAACACACTACAAGTACAAGAAACACACCAAAATAGGGAAATGCGTCACGCACAAATCGGGGATTACGAAATGGAGCAAGTTATTATGGATCTAGGTGTTGAGCAATGAAAGGTATGAATTTTCCGTTGAAGTTCTTTATCTTTTTCATTTAATCATAACTCCTTTATATTATAGAATGGTAATATATTAAAGAATTATAATAGAATCAAGGAGATTAGTGATTGTTGAAAATTGATTAAAGATTGTCTTTTTCTTATATGCAACAAATAGATGAAGTGGGAAGCCACCATTTGGGAGAAAAAAGACAAAGCAAATAACTGTTGTCCCTTCAACAAAAAAAGGTCATATCCAGAAAAGAAGGTCGATATTGGAGCGCACAGCTGCGAAAAGAAAAGGAACAACGATAACGAAGATAGAAGATAGAGTGAATCCTCAGATTCGATCCCGAGGGATCGCCGCTCAAAGCTTATATGTATTTCTTGTTTCGTCCACTCGGCTATTATAAAAGGATGGCACTTGTAGAAATCAAGGGGTGTATTATGATTATTCAGATTTCGTTGTATTTTGACGATTTCTCATCGACTCATTGGTTAAAACAAGAGGCACTTGTCAGAAATCGTTACATATGATTAATATATAATCCGGTTGTCGTTCCATTATTTGATACCGGAGTAGTTCGACGCTCGCTTCACTAGCGGCTAAGGGCCCTACCGTGGATCCACTTTCTATCCGTACCATTACTTTCCAATTCCGCTTGTGTGATGGTTTGCTTTAGTTCTCATTTCCTTTAGTCGTACGTTTCCGCGCTTTCCATAATGGTAGCTTACTATTTTGTTTTATGAAATCGGTTTTTTGCATCGCTTGTGAGTGAATTGCGTTTCTATTCCTTTCCAACATAACAATATTATTTTTATTATTTTGTAACTTGTATTGTTATGCTTCGTACATAAAGTTTTGCCGTTCAAAATTTGTTGTCTATTTCCATTAAATAGCTTTGGTCGGGTCATTTCGATAACTAGTTTTATCGTTTTTTATTCATTCGTAAGTATTTGCTTTTGTTTTGGAATGTTATTGTAGAGAGCGTGTTTATTCTATTTCCTTATTAGCAACATTATTGCTGATTTAACTCAATTACCATTTCCAATTAGTTTCTTTATTGTGAGGTAAGATCATCAAATTGTAAAGGGACATTGGTTATTACCGTCCAAGTTCTCGCATTGGAGATCTTGTTTATGCTCGATTTACTTAATACCGCCTGACGAGGAAAGAGTTATTACCACCGCATCCCTTTGACTCGATGACTCGCCGAGTGAGTGATTGGATTTTAGAGCTTTAAGTTTCATGTCATTGTAATAAGATTTCATTTTCAAGCATCCATTTACTTGTATTTGAAACAATGTACCGCAAATTAGAGAGCATTACCTTAGATTAAATTGCCGCCCGAGACTAAGTACACTCTTGAGATAAAAATTGTGACTGGATTGATAATTAATGTAGGATAAATAGGAGTTAAAAAGACACCTTTATACCTCAACATTTTGGTGCCGTTGCCGGGGAGAGTGTAGTAGTTATTTAGAAAGAGTGATGTATATTTGATTTTCTCTACTAAGGAAGAACCGGGTATTAAAAATGGAAGGTAAGAACCCGCATAATGAACGAGGAACATGCTCGTTCACTTTCCCACTTCATAGAAGAACCGCAGAATTTTAAGGTAGGAATGATGCTTGCATTTTTTTGAATGACTAGAAAATCTTTACATAAAACAAAATTCTCCCGTACCGAAAACCTATGACCTATGGACCCTCGCTAACAACCTTTATCGACAATATCATTAAGAAAGTTAAATCTCAAACATCAAGAGGGCCCTAGAAAATTTCTCTAGACAACCTACTAGCTCCCTTCAAAGCCACAATCACCATCCGTAGCTTTTAAGCAAGGCATAGCCAAACAAGAGACCGAGCAAGATTCTCAAGAAATTGGGAATTATCGCTCAATTTATTTACAAGAAGGGAACTCTAGTAATCTTCGCGAAGGAGGAGGAGAAACAGGGGAAATAGAAGAACCAAGATCCCCTCAAGTAATCCAAACACAAGGTACCCCGTATAAGGGAAGTGTTATCAAAATCATCCAAAACAGCAAGAACTCAAGAACAAAATCCCCTCGTATAATAGTTCAACAAGGGACACTCATTATCCCATACCAAGGAAGTGTTGTTAAGGTCATCCCTACTCCTTCTCTAGTTAGCCTAGGAATAATTCCCTAGAAATCCCGTAAGGATATTGGCACATATTTGATCAAATGGCCCGTAACCAAAGAACCACCCCAAACTTCTACACCGCAATATCCTCAGGACACTGCAATTAATGCACCTATGAAGGCCATTCCTCTCCAACATATTCCTACATTCCATGGCTTAACATCGGAAGATCCGTATGCATTGCTGAATTCAATGTATTATGCAGGGGGTATGACTATACCACCGATCCCCAAAAAGCTAAATTATTCTCCACATTAAAAGGAGCAAAATTTCTACGATGGTCATGGGTTTAGGTGGAGGTGTTATAAATGACTCCGGGACCGTATGAAAGCCGCCTTTTCTAAAGAAATATAAGGATTAAGTCAGGGGTCTAGGAATCAAAGGATGAAATATTTCGTATGACAACAAAACCTAATGAAACATATTGGAGGAATATGTAGAACACTTTCAAGACAACCCCTCCGCAGATCACCTTATGCATCTTTGTCCTTGACTGATAACGTGTTAAAAACTGTATTAATTAAAGGGATAAAGGAAAATGGGTTGAAACATTAAAAATTATGGGCAAAGGTGACATATATCGTGAAAATTTCGCCTCGAAATTATTGATTTATGTATCGTAGCCTGCTGGTGAGTGCGCACAAGACTAAACAAGCGTTTAATGTGACATGATCACAAGGGAGAATAAGACCTCCTGGTGGAGGTATAACTCCGCACACAAATTGGCAATCTACTAGAATATTTCAAAATCGATATTCAGACTCGACAACGCAACTCGACATCATGCAAGATAAAAAAAGCAAGAATAAACAGACAAATTTGGCAATATTCTCGCCTAGATGCGAAAAAAACATAGCCATAAAGAGTGCCCGCCGAATGCAAATTCAAGTCTATGCCATCCGCACGAAAGATCACCTACGTAAAGTTGCCCCTCACTCCCGGATTGGTGCGCCCACAAAGAAGCAAGAAGAACATAAATGGTATACCTACTCAATCAACGCCGTCAATGCAGCCACGAAAAAATTAGGCATGCCCATCGATCCATCCTCTTTCGGCCTCCTCAACATAATGCTAAACAATATAATGGAATGTCGCAAAATCAACCACCCTTTCCCGCTGATCACAACAAATGCCCATTTCCGCACCGCCATGGCTAAATCAAACAAATCAAAACCAATTGGATGAAGACAGCCTTCCCCATCGTCCACCATTTTGGAAAAATAATACATATCCAACACAATGGTCCCTCCTCCACCTCGTAGAGTCGACCACTAACCGGGAAAGATCTATGAATCAACCACCGGAACAATTCCTCTCCTCCACCTACACTTCCAGCGCACCATATACATTGCAAAAAAATCCCCATACCAACTTAAGACCGCAACCCTAGCCCAACCCAACCCGAACCCCAATAATAGGCCCTCTGGCTCAACTGCTCTAAATAATCGAAGCACTAGAACTAGAAACCGAGTTAAGGGAGTGCAACGACCTTCAACTAAGGTCTCGGGTGCATAATAGAATCGGAGGGAGACAAAAATGTCTGTTTGAAAATCATATCTTTCGTAACAAACATTACAAAAGGAGAATGTGGTTAGACAACAAACTAATGAGAAAGCAACCACCTCTTCTCCACCATTCCTAGAACGACTAATCATTCCTCGTCCAATAGAACATCTTGATTTTGATCTTCTGAGAGAACTGAAAAATTTGTGTATAAAAATCCCAATCCTCCAAGCTATCCAAGATATTCCCATTTATGCAAAAACCATCAAAGAACTATGTATAAGAAAGCCAAAGAGGAGAACAACAACTAACCCAACCGTCCAAGTAGCTCGCACCTATCCGGCTTACTATCGCAAGAGAAGCACTCCGTAAAGTATGGGGACCCGTGAAATCCTATAGTTACAAAGGGAAATCAATGGAAAAATACCTCCAAATGCCTTTGTTGGATTTGGGAGCTGCAATCAATATCCTAACAACCACCACTTGTCAAAACTTGGCATTTCATCATTGTATCCAACAACAACCTTATCGAATTACCGACCGATCGGTAGTCAATCTAGAAGGCAATACTCTACATGATGTAATGGTATCTATAGACTGGGAATACCCCCGTCGACTTCCTAAGTATTAACCCCAAAACTAGCTAGAAAGACACCCTTTAATCTTTAGGTAGACCTTTTGGCCGGAAACCGCCGATGCTTACATCGCTACCGAAAAGGCAACATGACTATAACTAGAGGGAGTTATGTCAATAATTTAGCCTTATACCCTCCGGTACCTAGCTAAGCCTAACAATAATAAAACAAAGAAACAACCCGTATTATACCTCATAGAAAACATTAGATCACCATTAAACTAGAAGATGCCCTTGACTTTAAAGCACCAAACAGGATGACAACATTAACAATTTCATTAACCAACCAAAACCGCATCCCATTTGCAATGTCACATGATCAAGGCAAGATTTGGATAATGAAGAAGAAGAAGATCCCCCGAAAGACATTCGAGATCAATCAATGTCACCACTGGTGACAATAGCAAAAGACCATAGAAATTGAGCAGAAAAACGTTATAACACAGCAAGTCTGATCACGAACAAAAGAGGTGTTATTCAACGACTAAAATATGAGCTAAATGGGATTTTCCAAAACATGAGGGCATTGACCCTACATAGTCCATCCATATTCATATAAAGAAAAAATATACAGACCCTGATGCCAGCCCCCACACGGGAAGATGATCCTCACTATGAGCTTAAAAGTTACCTACAAAACTTTTTATAGTGGAAGCACTTTGTTGTCCCAGTCTGATAGTGGTCTCCAACTAAAGAAAGGCAGAAGAATGGGAAGTGGAGGATATGGTAGAGACCAGGCAAGAGAATCCAGAACAGCAACCTTGAAATCACTTCTTCTCTTCTCCTTTTCATCATTAAGATATGTGTATTATAGTTAACAGTGAAATAAATTCTTTCTTCTTAGATGGCTGAAGTGGACACAGAAGTCAGGCTATTGCCTGGTACCAAGAGATAAGACGGCCTCCTTACCTTTCCTGGGAACATTTCACAAATTTTGCCTGGTCACAGCATTCTACCATATTTCAGAGAAAATAGCCTCAAAGATCTTTCGCATTTAATAAATGAAGGATCAAAGATATATGGATGATTTCACACCTTATGGAGATGATTTTGAGCCAAGATTAGAAACATTGGAAAAGGTGCCGTAAAGGTGTATTGCCACTGTGCTCTTCTTAAGCCATGAGAAGTGTCACATGATGATGACCAAGGGACTCATCTTAGGTCATTATATCTCACAATGTACTGAGTATAGGTCGATCCAAATAAAATCTCGTATAATTTTGTTAATACCTACTCCTACCACACAAACAGAGGTACGCAACTTTCTAGGATTTTCTGGTTATTATAGAAGATTCATAGAGCATTATTCTCAAATAGCTGCACCTCTATACGCACTAACAAGGAATGTTGAATTTATTTGGATAGATAAATGTGACCATGCTTTTGAGGATCTAAAAAATCTTGTATCAACAGTCCTAGTGCTAAGGGGCCCAAATTGGGATTTGCCATTCCAAATTTCATCTGATGCCTCAGACATAGCTATTGACAGCTTCTTGGGAAGAAAGAAGATAAAAAACCATATGCAATTTATTATATTAGCAAGAATCTATCTCCCGATGAATTAAACTATACCGTGACCGAGAAATAATTTTTAGTCAGAATGTTACGTCGTAAATAAATTTCTTCACATTATATAACTGGCATCCTATAGTTTTATATACGTATCACCCCATAATTTTTTTATAAATAACCCCATATAAATGGTATAACAATATGGTTGATTCTATTACGTGAATTTTACATCACAATAAAGGATCAACCGGAAAAGAGAATCATGTAGTCGATTTTCTCTCACGAATGCCAAACCAAATCTGACAGAAGAGCAAACAAAGATTAGTTTCCGTATGAACATTTGTCGTTAAGTCATCGTCGTAACCCTATGTAGTATGTTGATGTTGCAAATTATTTAGCGTAGGTAAATTACCTAAGCATCTACACGCCCAATGAACGAAAATGATAGTACAATGCGCACTCCGATTCTCTTGGATTGGGGGCTACCTATTTACAGCGTAGCGTATATGCACATTAGAAGATGCGTCCAGGAAGATGAACATTTCTGATATCTCGAAAGCATGCCCCGACGGCCATGTGGCTGACATTTCACGATCGCAGATCGGTCGTTACTTACAAACAAAGCACACGGCCTACAATTTTTAAAGGTGCTAAAAGTTTGTACAAGCCCGTGATATTTTCCAAAGGGTGGGACGCCCGGACAATACGATGAATCCGTCATTAGTAATCGAGCTATTTGAGCGTCCTCGATTTTGTTATCCTATTAACCCACCATCAAATCGTAAAATATACATACTTCGCCTGCAACGCAGTATGTTACTAAATGTAGCGCGCAGGCACTTCCAAGAGCGCAGACTATGTAACAGCGCTCCTTTCCAAACATTCGTGCGATATGGCCTCCCAAGGGACATAATTACGTATGGAGGGACCGCACTCGTAGGTAATAAAATCGTTACAATATTAAAAAATTACTACATTCAAGACAAAATTACAACCCCATACCACCCACAGAAAATGGCTAAGTAGAGCACGAATAAGGTGATAGAAGCAATACTTACAAAAACAACAGACTACGTACGTGATCGTATCTCCAAGATTGTCGAAAGCCTTGTAAGACATCGAACAACATGGAGAAATACCACCTGGTATTCACCATATCAATTAGTATTTGGAAAAGAACCCATCTTTCCAATAGAATTCTGAAACTCAAATATTAAGAACGTACCTCAGGAGGTGGGTTTGAATTTAAAATGAGGCCTGTGTGTTGAAGCGTACTAGAGAAAAATCAACGAGTTAGATGAAATTAGGGCCGCCTTCCAAAGACACCGCATTAATTCAACAAAAGAGAGAAAAATGGCATGATGCCCTCATTAAAAAGAAAATATTCCACGAAGGAGATTGGGCACTCCTATATGACTCCAAGTTTCAGGATTTCCCCGAAAAAATCTGGACACGCTGGCTTGGACCTTATGAGATACAGAAAGTGCATGAAAATGGCACCATTACGTTAACTATCATTTATGGATCTGGACATTCGTTCAAAGCAAACGGTCATCGAGTATGACTTCACCACAAACCGCTTAATCGGGAATCTTTTACCAAAGAATTACCAAGAGACTTACCATGCATTCTTTTGAGGAAGATAACTCCCCCTCAAAGATTCATTCACTAAACAATTCCTTTATTTCGAAATTTGTACATAACCTTTTCTTTTAATTTTTTCTTGTATGAACTATTTTTTTGTACATATTTTATTTTTCGTGTTGTTCTTCTTAAGGAATGCTTGTTGTTCCTCTTATGAACAATGTTCGTTCCTTTCCAACTGTGAACAACAATCTTGTGTGCCTTTATTTTTCGTGTTTTTCCTCTTAAGGAACAACAACCATTCCTCTTAAGGAACAACATGTCTGCGTGTTCATATTTTTGCTGTTCCTTTTAAAAGGAACAACACTTCCATCAATTTTTTTTGTCAAGCCTTAAAATGGAACAGCATTTCCACCAATTATTTTTGTTGTTCCTTTTAAAAGGAATAGCATTTCCGCCGATTGTTTTTTCTGTTCCTTTTAAAAGGAACAACATTTCCGCCTATTATTTTTGTTGTTCCTTTTAAAAGGAACAAAATTTCCACCGATTGTCTTTGTTGTTCCAACCCCTTCGCCATTATTTTTCACTTTCTGTTGTTCCTTCTAAGGAACAACAGTTTCGATTTGGAGTTTTTTTTTAAGTTGTTCCGCCAAAGGAGCAACATTTCTTCTTTGTTCTATCTGTTGTTCCACTTAAGGAACAACTGTTGTTCCTCTTAAAGGAACAACAACTTGTGTGTTTTTATCTTTTTGTTGTTCCTCTTAAAAGAATCACATTTTTGCTTGTAGATTTTCTTTTTTTTGTTCCTCTTAGGGAACGACAGCTGTTCCGTCTAAGGAACAACACTTTTTGAGTGTATTTTTTTTTTTTAGAACATTTTGGGAATTGTTGTGAATTATTCATGATCCTTTTAAAGAAAATATAAAAATTTATGCAAGGACACAAAAATTAGAGGTTACTGGAATCAACATATCAAGGAGAAATTGTAATCTTTAAAGAAATTTCTGTGTATTGATAAGAAATAAAAGGAAATGACACAACTATCTATATCACTTTTGCTGTCTTTATTTTCACTAAAACTAACTGATTGATTATTTTATCATGTTGGTTCTTCCCTAATCCTCATAATTCTCTTTGAATTTTATTATTAAATAAGAATAAGGGCATATTTTCCTCTATTGAGATGTTAAGACTTCTTCCACCATCCCTACTCTTAAGGAGTGTTAAGCCATCCTTTATACGTAAATAGGAAAGTGCTATATAAAAGAAAAAGAAAAGAAAAGAATATATATATATATATATATATATGATCACTAACAATTCTATGATATGTCGTATGGAGGATAGTCTCATCAAGAGCTGCACTTACCATGATCATAAGGAAGCAAAGACGTGGCATTCCCATTATGGCCACCACACTAGGGATATGATCCAATGGGCAACTCGTAAAAATAAAAATTCCTTTGAATCTGAGGTCTCATCACCGAGCTGTACCGCCCACCTTTCACTCCTAGTGAATGGCACAGATTCATCCGGTTCCCAAGCTAGCACAATGGCCTCCATCATGACATCACAAAGCACTTTCCTAGGCATATATAAAGGATTATGTTCCAAGGGTGAAAATAAACTTTTTCAAGGTTATAGACACCTATGGGCAACAGCTCGTCGATGGTATCGGAGTCATATTTTTCACAAATCAATAGCAACATAAACCCTTTTCTTATATCTTTATCTTAATTTCAAATGAGATTATGCTCCTAAACCCCTTTGTTGAACCTCTTATACATGAAATATTGTTTATAAATCAATCATAATGGTTTAAGTGGATAACGACCGCATAAGTACTTTTATTTATAATCGTCATTTTCCTATTTCCGAATCATTACATAGCATTTCCATATCTATTCATGATTTCCATAACATGCCTCGATTTCATTAATTCGATAATTTTTTGATCATGTCATGAATATGTACGCATCAGCCGCCCCGCACGTTGTTCTCCATTTTTCTACGTAGCGACCTATCTTATTTCGTGGGGCGTGGGTGACTTCCAAAACATGCCCTCGCATACGGGTCAATTTCATATTTTCATCATATCCCCCGAAATAACAAAAGTTTACCGCATTTTTGAAATGCACGAGGTGTTGTTCCATTGCCATTTTTGTGAGCCATGGAAACATTACCGTAGCACAGGCTTGTATGAAATGGGGAGGGGGCGAGCAAGATGTAGTGAACCTCAAGTAGTTTCACGCTTTTGACGTTGTACCAGAAATTTTGGAGAGAGCAAAGGTGGATTACCTACCTTACCCAACCGGGCAGCAGCCTACGAAACTATGGCCATTGAATTTTTCGTAACTTAAGGTGAGGACCATTCCATGGTAATAGGAAGGAGAAGGCCAGTGATGATGTGCATCACGAGGTGTCCGATCTACCAAGAGTTGACCCGTATAGACCTAATAAAAATTGAGACTTCAAGAGGCCATGAACATCTTTTCAGACGAAGGAAAAAACTCCTGATCGTCAAAGGAAAAGGGGTCCGTACTGAAAACTTTGGGGGAACCATGGGAAGAACTCGGCTAGAGTAGTGCAAAGCTACATTACATGCGACGAAAGAAAGGATGTGGTAAGACCATGCCACTCCTCAAATTATTAGCAAGATTTCAAATGGGTAAATGTGCCGTGAATTTTCCCGCATATTTAATTTTTTTACCGCATGACACCGCTTGGAGCATAAGGAAATCCCGTCATACAAGGATATAAGCCACCTATCACATCTGACACGATGTAGTTATAGTCTTCGTCGTAAGGTACTAGTCAAGAATTTTTATTTTCAATAGACGGGGAACAACCCACTCGCCCCGAAATGAAAAAGAATCACCAACACAACAAACAAACTCTAAAAAAAACACAAATAATGTCCTCCACATTAAGAAGAAAGCAGTAAATGTTGGGAAACTCATAGTAGCAAAGAGCTAAACCTTAGAATTAATTTTAAATTTCCGGAGATGAGCAACCCTCAGAATCGGAAGGAAGAGAAAATTAGAAGAGGAAGAAACTAACTCTAAATCCGTTGAATAAGAAAGAGAAAGAAGGAACTCATAACTCCCTCCAAATATAAGTCCACCACACATTCCATCGCAAGAGGACGACCCGACAAAATTCTCGTCAATATGTGAGTATATGCAACCTCAAGAGTCCACCCAACCTCAATATTGAGGCAGAGCAATCACAAAGAGCCATTATTTCCATAGCAAGGATACATCCGAGGAAATGCGTGACGAGGAAGAGGCGTGGGCTGCAGGCCCCTCAGAAATAGCATCAAACCAGTTTCTCCCAAGGAACCTAACAGATAACGTGAACACCGAAGAAGTGTCTCCAAACAGAGAATGTGGAAACAAGCTAAGACAAGGCACACCCCCTCGAAGAACAAAACTCACCGAGAAGCCAAGTCCGTAAAAGGAAACAATCGTTCTCCCAAGAAAAATAAGAAGAAGAAAATTGAAATTTTGCTGCCACGGAAGGAACACCAAAAGTCGCTAAAATTAGTAAAACAACTCGGGGACATAAGATAAGGGTTTGAAAAGGGGGAAAATCTCTAAAAGAACCTCGAAAACGAGGGATGCACCATCCTAAAATAACCCCACAATACGAGGGCCATGGAGAGTCAAATCCAGCCCATATTCATTCGGTGATAGCAAGGAACAACAGCAGGCTTGTTACGTAATGCAGCTTGCTCAAACCAAAAAATGTACAAGTCCGTAATAAAGATGTTCGTACCGAGGCACTATCCTATGCGCATGGCCAACCTTACATTTTGCAATAAAGAGACACAAGACCGTAGGAACTCGATATGGTAATAAGAAAACCCAAGTAGATCTTCAACCCAAAAATGTTTCGATAAACAAATCAATTTCCGGTATAGAAACTCCGAGAGATCCTACATAGGTCAGCGGCCAGATAAAAGCTCAAGAAGAGACTATTCCTAGGATAAATATCAAGAGTTACAACAAATGTTAAAGGGACATCACGATCAGAGAGGCGTGCTTCGATAAATGTTGGAAGGCGTAAGAAAAAGTTGAAGAGGTAAGGAATAGACTACGAACAATCGTGAATCAAATGATACTCTCTATTCTCTATATACGTATGTTCTAGCATGTAGGTCCCCCCGCTGCATTTATATGATTTTTTTGTTAGAAAGATATTTGCGTTAAAAATTAAAGATGTTAAGGCGTGAAAACCTATAGAATTAAAAACCTAGATGATTTTATAAATCACAGAACTCTGAAAAAAGTGGAGTAAAGCCCAGCGTTACCAGAATTTTATTTGCACAATTTTATATTGCGCGCAGGAAATGAGACAAATCCCGGCCCTTTTGTGGGTGATGTCCAATATCAAGCATTCATTTAATACTTTCGTTAACCTAAGCAGCGTTCAAGGCCTGGTAACACTTTTCGTGAGAGCAAGAAAATGAAGAGACTTTGGGTTAGGGGTGAACCCGTACACCCCATTACAATTATGGGCTAGCAAGTAAAAGCTAATGACAAAGGAGGATGTGATCTCAGACATTGGGACCCATCCACAAAGAAATCATCCCGGATGGGTAGAATATTTTTTCCATTAGAGACTGAAAGTCAGAGAAAATTAAACTGCTGAATATTTCCAATTAGAATATTCAGACAAAGAGCCATTCAATTATAAAAATTTTGAGTTAGCCTGTCAATTAACGGTTATCTATAGTAACCTCATCTGAGAGAAGGCCCATATTGGTTAGGTTGTAGGATTTCGAAGCCCTATTATCTAGTATCCTTGTAGCAAACTATAAGGCCAAATATGAATTACCCGATGCGTACAAGGCATATTTTTGAAGTTTTAACTGCAAATCATGGTTTTATACCACCTAATGAAAAATCCTCCACCCTATTCTCTAACTACTTTACATAAACTATAGTTTTCATGAAGACATGAAAAGGTGTTGGTGGGGTGGTAAGCAGAGCATTGGAAATGTATGAATTTGCCATGTATTTCTTTATCTTTTTCCTTTAATCATAACTACTTTATATTCTAGAATGGTAATATATTAAAGAATTATAATAGAATCAAGGAGATTAGCATTGTTGAAAATTGATTAAATATTGTCTTTTCTTATATAAAAAATAGATGAAGTGAAGTCACTATTCGAGAGAAAAGATAAAGTAGAAACAATCGTTTTTCCTTCAACAAAAGGCCATATTCAAACAAGATGTTGAGATCTAGTGCACAAACTAAAGGAAGGAAAAGGAACAATGCAACATCAAAGTGTAAGAAGACAAAACGATAACCGAAGATAGAAGATAAGAGCGAATCCTCAGATCTTCATCCCGAGGGATCGCTACTCAAAGCTTATCTCGTTTTTCTTGTTTCATCCGCTAGTTGTTATAAAAGGATAGCGTCAGAGAAATAAAGGGGGATGTATTATGATTATTCAAATTTCCTATTGTATTTTCACGATTGATCATCAGACTCTCGTTGGCTAAAACAAAGTGTGATTGCTTGTAAACTCGTTACATATGATTAATATATAATACTATTGCTGCTCCATTATTTGATATCGAGTAGTTCACGGTGTTTACTTAATGGCTGGCGTCCAAACTTTGGTATCCACTGTTATCTCGTACCATTACTTTCCAATCTACTGTGTAGGATGGTTTGCTTTAGTTCTCATTTCCTTTTAGTCGCATTGCTTCACCATTTCCATGTTTTATAGATTATCGTTTCAATGTTTTATGAAATCATTGTTGCATTAGTTGTGAGTGAATTGCGTTGATATTCCTTTCCAAATATAACAAGATTATTTATTTTGGTTGCACCTTGTGTTGTTATGCTTCGTATAAAAGTTTTACTGTTAAGAATTCTGTCGTTCATTTCCATTGCAGTTTTGCTGTCATTTCGATAACTAGTTTTATTGTTTATTCATTTCGTAAGTATTTGGTTTGCTTTGGAATGTTATTGTAGAGAGCGTGTTTTGTTCTATTTCCATTAGCAACATTATTGATTTGAATTAGTTACCATTTCCAATTAGTTGCTTTATCAGGAGTGTAAGATCATCAAACTCGTAAAGGACATCAAGCACATTATCTAAGTTCTCGCATTGGAGATCTTGTTTATGCTTGATTTCATTTACATCAATTGACAGAAAGAGTTATTACTACCGCATCCCTTGATTATGATTTTCGAGTGAGTGATTGGATTTAGAGCTTTAAGTTTCATGTCGCAATTAGATTTCCCCCCCCCCCCCCTCCCTACATCCGTTAATTTTTGTATTTGAAACATTAAATGGTAACTGAGGGACATTACTCTTAGATTAAATTTCCACCTCGTACTACAGACACTATTAAGATAAAAAGTCGCACTGATTGATAATTAATGTAGGATAAATAGAGCAAAGACACCTTTATACCTCAACACTAGGGTCGGATGCGAACGTGTTGCCCAAGAAAACTTAGCAAATAAGATGGGAGAAACCCAAGTTAGAATGGTCCATTATCCACCGCGCATGGCCAATCAATAGAAGACTGGCATCATAGGGAAGGTTATCACAGATTGTAGTGATATTTATGCAGAGTTAAGGTCCTGGCCGACATTAAGGTCATTCAGATTGTGGAAGATGCGACCCTTACCCCTGGTTTCTCCTAGGATTAGATTTGGCCATCGACATGGGCGGTATTATCAACTTGAAGAAGAGAAGGCGATTTTAGAATGAGGACATTGCTATACACTCTTTAGACCTCGTAGGAGAAAAGGCTGGACGTGTGTATCAATGAGGAGGGGGGATCACATCTACAAGTTAACTAGGTGCAGGATGAAGATTGCATCAACCCTACTACCGATAGTATGCTATGGCCGCCGGGAAAAGGATAGCGACCGTTTTTCGATCGATGGAGAACCGGAAATGGCAAAACCGATTACACGACGTATCCGTGCCTGCGATGTATCATAATTTTTTAATGGATTTCCATGGTATCCTCGCAGGTAAGATATTTTCCCCAATTTGATGGTTCTTAGCATTAAGGAATTTTTGCAAAGCTTTTCGAAGCCAAGTTCCAAAGGAACGAAGGTTATGCGCCTCAATATCACCCTACACACAAGACCGCGAAGTGGTGGGGATGAGCGTAAGGTAGCACCAGAATGGGGGACACAGCGGACTATGTTACTCCTATTCTTCAACCTCCTAAGTTCACGATTTGTGGAACAACCTGCATCGATAATCGAAGTTGCGTAGACTTGCACAAGATAACTATCGCCGGCGAGAAGGGGTGCGTGAATGATAGTGTGCATTTCTTATAGAAAATCTCTTAAGATGGTGGATACTTGGTGGAAGTCGCGTATCCGGCAAAGACCTACATCTATGAAAACTTCGCCGCTCCTCCACTTTATGTGCTACTACAAAAAAACTAGTTAGGAGTATGCATTGATCGACAACGCCGCTCGAAAGAGTTGCTTCGCAAGACCTTGCCTACAGGGATGCTGAATGTCAAGGGAGATTCAAACTAGTAAAGAAAACAATAGGTCCACTCGTAACGCATGAAACGTCGTCGGACCACCGTGCACACAGAGGCCGACCAAAACGCACACACAGCGCATTTGGAGCACAGTGTGCATCGAGCACACTAGAGCTACTAAAAATAGCCGGTTGGGATAGTCAAAATCGAGTAAAATAAAAAATATACCGTTGAATGGAGTGCGCTGGCATTTAATGAGGTGATTGAGGGAGATTTTTTACCATTTACATGATGGTAAGCTCCAAGTGTGTTTCGCCCAACCACCGACCGGCCGCGTTAGCTATGCAGAACGGTCAATAGACTAGATAAGGGTTCCGTATCAATTGTATAGATTTACTTGGCATATATTACCGTGACAATTTGGTGTCACAAGACGCTCTCGTACATAAAAGTGTCTCCTTCATGTCCGAGCAACCTACCCCTGACACTGAAGAACCCGGGCAAATTTTTTTTCGCATCCAGGATGACTCGCCACGAACCCTACTAAGCCTTCGAACCAATGAATCTCGTAGAACAAAAATCGAGGAAGGGTGGAAATGGACTTCGATGCGTGCTATGTTCTCTCCACACCGAGCCCAACCATGAGGAAAGGAACAAAAGGAACAAGGTTCGAAAGCCCCCGAAGCCCATGAAATGGGCCACAGAGGCCGCGAACTTCCCCACGAACCCATCGAAAATCCCCACAGTAGACGGGAGGAAGCACAACCCTTCAAGCCACCACCGTTACCCTTTGTTCAACCACGCAGACATCATCGGCATGCCAAATAATCTCGATGGCTTCGTCACTTACTCCGCATGCCACTAACCCTGTGCGAGGTCCCCATCATCGGCGAACGTCGGTAAGCTTCATGAGGTCAAGTTTGATGATCATGACCTAGCCAACTTCGAAGCATTCCCCATGAAATAGCACCTCGCGTTATACCTTGAATCGATTCATGATGACAATGTAGTTACCGTCATCCCCCGCGTCGGTGCATGTGTTGGTCAGTTCCTGCTCCCGAACTTACTCAAGAATCCCTGTATTTTGGTCATTACAATATTACATACCGACTCACATGATAGCTACTTTCCCTAATTCAAGAAGGTTTCTTGTGGATCCAGATAAGACTCCTATTACATGCGCTAATTCATAGGATTACTAGTCTCCCGATGAATGGACCAAGCCTTCCTAGAGCAAGTGGGTAAGAAATACAAAGCGAGACTACCGAATTTGTGTGCCAAAAATACAAGGTGGAGCTTTAATACCCGAGGCTT
This sequence comes from Pinus albicaulis, assembly GCA_034641835.2. Classification (NCBI taxonomy): domain Eukaryota; kingdom Viridiplantae; phylum Streptophyta; class Pinopsida; order Pinales; family Pinaceae; genus Pinus; species Pinus albicaulis. The sequence continues at coordinate 249,782,512 of CM076569.1, forward strand.
TATCATCAAATCCATCAATGATCCCACTACGCAATGGCACGACATAAGTTGTCACAAAGTTGATGGAAAAATGCCAAGTCGTCGTCGTCCCCGCCTATGTGATCCGTGCCTAGTGGTGCCAAATGTGGGAAGGGGGTTTGTTTCAATTGGGCTCAATACTTATGTGACGAATTTTTGGCCAATGTCCAAGAATCCTAGACCGAGAACACCTTTTGTTACTTGTGGTTGTTGTTCCTCACAGTGTCATTTCGCCTAGGAAGCTCCCGCGCAGTAGTCCGTCCCTGGGGCTCACTCCCCGATATGTGTGTGTGAGAGAGAGAGACCATGTACACGTGTGGAACTCCGAAGGATGCGCAAATCTACAGAGCGGGAAACTGCCCGGGTCCTCTTCTAGACAGCTGCCAGTACCGCTATCAAATTCCAACCATGCTTATCACCAGTGAAGTTCACATGGCTAAGCTCATCGCGACCAGACCATGCAAAACATACATATTCGCAGCCGAAAGGAGAAAGTTTGGACTTCGCTTCGTATATGGCCGCAATCTAAGAAATTGAAAAATGTTATTGCACTGCCCCCGCAGCGTTGAAGATTGCTTCAAGACTGCTGTGGGCGAGTCTCAAAGATGCCAACACAAAACAATTAATTCCCCCGTCACTATTAAGGATATTGAGGCTCCAAAATAAAAGTAACGATGAACAAAACCAGCGAAGAAAGATGTGCGTTTGCTGCATCGATGAGAAGGATGTCAAGAATACAAAATATTCGTAGCCCGACTTAGGGATAAGGAGGAGATGCAGAGAACCGCATCCCCTCGGCGGACGGCGGCTGTGCGAGCTCCTCAAAGGACCCCGTAAGGAGCAACACATCACGGGACAACACAACGAAACTATCACCTTCATCGATGTGACCTTGGAATGTCGCATCGGAGTGGGCCCATCATGCAGGATCGATGGGAAGCCCTCGAAGGACAACAAGGTCGTGCACGCCACATTACAAGCCGAGCTTAGAGCTGCAACTAAAGACACACACTCGCACACCTCAGACTTTGGTATGGACTCCACAAACCACTAAAGGGTTGCTACGCTCACAACAATACAAGCCGCTCGCTCTTCGCCCGGCGCCGCCCTTATGATCACTCCACCCGACCCGAGCACGCAGTCCATAGTTGCAGGGAGGTATTGCTAGACTTACCTAGACCAGACCGCATGCGCCATAGGACCCACACGGTATATTTTAGGAGATTCAAGACGGACCCGCGTATCTGCCACCAAAACAGGCTTGGCTACAAACGATCAAGAACAAGGCCGCAATCGCCCTCGCCACCACGCAGAAGGAGCTTCCGAGAGCTTCATTCACCAACTCTACATAGAAGTTCTAATAGAGATTCTAGCTACCGCCATGCCCCAAGAAAAAGGTTGAGGGGCTGGGTCGCCGCATTGGAAGGCATATCGAACAGAGGTCGCGTAGGTTAAGTCATGGATGCCAGAGGCAGACCGTCAATCCGTGTGCTAAATCATAGCCGAAACACCTCCGTAGTGTGCGGGCCCAATGATTTGCGCCCGTTCACCACAACTACGAACGTCATCAACAGTGGTGATCGCGCAGGTGGTGCTCAATCATCGGAACCCATTATGCAGCCATGGGACCAAGGTCCAATGCTGAAGCACACTCCTCGCGTGAAATAACCCGTGCCTGCGAAAGAGGAGATGTTTGAAACATTGGAAGCCACCCGACCATGCTGGCCTTTGCCTGCTTGGCATGACTACGAACCAACCAAACCTCCAAGTTGATAGAAGATTTGACGAAGAAGAAGGCCTCAACGACCGTTGGAAGCCCGGGCTTCTAACGCCCTTAAACTCGTAGCAGGATGTTGATGTAGCCATGAAGCAGCCTCAACCGTACCTCGAAAAGTGTCACCGCTGCGACGAAGGCCCGATTTCTACGTAAATTGTCGACACGCCTGCACGTTGCCGCCTAAAGTGAAGTCGTACGCCCATTGGCCGAAGTGATCAAACCGTTGGGTGTGCAGATACCCCATTCATCCTTTCACACTCCGTGACGAGTCACAAGATTGTGTTGGGGGACCGTTGGAATAGGTCTCCTACAAAGCTACGAATTTGGTCCATTTTTTATATTTTTGATTATATTTAGTCTAACGCAGGGTTTTGGGTGGGTAAAAGCCCCTAATGCATTGTAAGCGGTCAAGGGTAGACCAAGAGTTCAGACCATCGAATGTATAGTGCTAAAGTAGTATAAATAGTTGAACCTTTTGAGTAGATGAGTGATGAACAGAGAGATTTAAGGAGAAGTACAAATTTCTAGATCTTGGGTCAAGTTGCTTGGGTTAGGACTCGCCGGTTGTGTGCATGGTTGTGTGCACGGAGATCCTCTCCGTCCCGTTGTGTGTGGACCCTACCCACGGGTACGGTGGCATTTGGGGAATGTAAGAGGATTTTGATAAGTAATATATGTGAAGTATTGTCGAAACATATGATGTTGTCTAGATCTCGTCTCTCGTTATGACGATGTAAACTAAGGTCACTGATGTTTACAGTAAACTCATCCGTTCATCTTTATGGAAGGGAAAGTTATCCTCGCACTTAGTATATTACTCGCATGTGACCGTTGTTTCACTTACCGATTTCATCTTCTATATTAAACGCGTAACTATTCGTGTTTATTAATATTGGTTGAAGTATTGTTGTGTTTTTTATGGTCGTAATCGATGATACGCACGTAGACAAACCGTTGAACGTATCCGTTAAGAACTATAGTATGGTTACGTTGAACCCTACGAATCCTCTGTTCTTCTTGTAGATCCTGAGCAATTGTGGGCCCGTGTTGTTACCTACTCTCTCTCAGTGGAAACTGAATCAAACACCCCCATACCGTTTTAGTGACTTTGACTCCGCGTAAGTGGGTCACCGAAAGGGCCAAGATAGGTGGGTTGTTTAGCAAACATTCACCTCCGAACTCGGGTCAATACCTTCAAGCCAACAAAAATATGACTTAGTCAAGAGACATTGAGGATTTTAGAGAATACTTGAGAAACTATTACAAACAAAGAAGTAAAAACACTTAAATATTCGCAGTGAAAAAAATCAATCTCAACAAGAAGTTGAACCAGGTATGTAAATGTAAATACCATAAATGATATTTAAAATTTAATAGTGTATCGTGGAATTTATTTTTTATTTGATGAACTAACTTGAAAAATATTTTTTAATGTAAATAAGAGAGAGATTTTCCTCATAACATTAGCCGTTGAGATTGAAAATGTTAAAATACAAAGTGAAAATGAAAATGAACCAATGATTGATGATGTTGTTGAAAATTTTAAAGAGATTCAAGTGAAGAAGTTAACTACCCTTATATACATGCCATGTATTATTGAAATTGTACGTATTTATTACTTTCAATTTCATTAAATCTATTTTTTAATTTAATGATTAATGTATATTTATAATTTTCATTTACATTAAATTCTCTTCATATGTACAGATGAAATCAATATAAATGATGAGATGTTAGAAAATGTCAATACATCGACACATATGGATATAAAAAATCTACCATGTTATATGTTATCATGTTAAGCTCATTATTGATAAGTTCTTCAAAGATGAAAATGTGACAATTCACGATCAAACTTTGAGAGGTCTCTTAACATCAAATAAATTAAAAGAAGCTACAACGCTACTTCCAAGTTATTCAAAAATCAATGAAAGATAAAAAAGGTGAAGGAAAATATGATTCAAAATATAAATAATTATCTAAAATAAATTGAAATGTCTAGAAAGAAAAAGTGATCTAGATTCACGTAGAGAAATACAAATGGAAGTGGTTTCATCATAATTAAGAAAATTGCTTGTAAAATCTATGGCAAAAGCATTAGGACCTCACAATTCTTTTGCAAAATAATAGGAAATTTCAGTTTAAATGTACGTAAAAGATGAGCTTTTTCCGTTGGAAAATTATTTATAGGAAACCATACAAAGATATTCTAAAGGAAGTGTCAAAAAATAATATATGAATATTGGATGAAAATTCACGTGTTTCACCAAAATTAAGGGATGATTCAAAGAAGAGAAAGATAGTTATATGAGGAACATGCAAAATATATCTTCGCATACCACTTAGATGGTGTTGTTCAATAAGTTCATGGAAGAGAAATCATGGAATTTACTCTCAACCGCACTTTTGTGCAACAAAAACATGGTATGTTAAATGTATCATTGTATGTGACACTTGTCAAAGTTGTCATTATAATGTGGAAATTCAATTATATTATGACACCTTCCTTAATTTTTGGTAATTGTTTTTGGAAAAAATTCACCTCTTTCCTTCCACTATCCATGATTTAATATCCTAAATTCTATGTGGAAGTAGAAAATCATGAATTATTTTACCAAAAGAAATGTTGGTGGTAAAAATGTGATCACCATGGAAAATTGACTTTATTTCACAACAAATATCCTATTGATATGAATGATCAATCATTTTCCATCATAAAAGTGAAATGGAAGAGGATATGAATATATCCATACATCGATTGGTTCAAGTAGTAGTACAAGTTCTAGAAGGATTGATTTACATGAAGAAGAAATTTTAGTTGATAGATTTTTTCAAGAAGTTTGAGACAAAAATTTATAAATACACCAAGCATTCTATATCTCAATCTGGGGACCTATACAATTCAAAATCCTCGTGAAATTTTTCCACCAAGGACCATTTTGTCAATAGTTGATTTTTGGTAGAAAAATACAGATTTGTTGCACAAAATGAGCTAAAAGTGAATATTATCATTTTGACCAAGTCTCTTTGATTATACATGTTGTATATAGACATGTCGAAAAAAAGTTGATAATATATAAAGTAATCATGAGAATCAACATGTTATTAAAGAATATCATTTTTATATCAACATCATGCACATGATACACATTTTGTACAAAATTGCTTTGATAATATTTATGACTCATTGAAAGGTCATGGAATAAAAATTAAATGAAAATTGGATATCTTCATATGGATGGGTGGGTTAATTGAAATATTCACGATCATTATTTTGGTTGTGTCGTTCTCATATGAAAACCAACATTAAACATTGTCGAATTTCTTTGAGAATAGTCGTGAAAAAAAATGAGAACATGATGGTGTGTGGGCATGTATAAAGTGAGTACTTCAAAGATATAAAATGGACCACCAAAACCGACTTGTCTTAGTTGAAAAACTTGTTTAATGGTGCATTGTTGTAGTAAGCCATGAGATCAATTTCGTGGAGGTACGCAATTACATATCGTGATTGCTTCATTATAAGTCAAGTAAATGTACATAGTAAAGAAACAAACTTTACCTAAATCTACGCTAGAACAAGTTATACTTAACTATTTCCTATGTGCTCTAATATCCTAACATCCCCCCTTAAGAACAACTTGGGATAGGATTGAAGACTACAAAGGTACAATAAAAGGAGACTATTTCCTATGTAGTCAAATATCCTAACATCCCCCTGAAAGAACAACTTGGGATAGGATTGCATGATTAAAAGGTGGACACAACAGGAGAAGGAAGGAGACATTAGATTCTATCCTCTCTTAATGATAACTTCCGAACTCCAAGAATAGATCGGATTTTGCAAAATTTTCTTCCGTGACAGCTCTTGTAAAGATATTATGTCAGATGATTGGTTGAACAATATTGCACTTCAAGAACATGATCATGAATGAGATTTCTATAGAAATTATACAAACAATATGTATACCATTGGATTCAATTTGATCATGAGATAAGCTAAAGAAAGATAATTAATCCTTCTACAAATTAATTTCGTAAAATAAAGATGATCGTACAATCACACCAAGTAAAAATAAAGAAGAAAATCAATCCACAACATAGATATTTTTCCGGGGAAAGCTTGTCGCTAAAACCCCCTATCTTCTATTGTATATTCAACCATGAACGGAACAATTACAATGCACTTTTCTTACAAGAGTTCCGTTCTACTCCGCTAATAATCGTCTCGCATTGATCCGGAAAATCGACCAAAGACTTAGCCAATTTCCGCCTCTCGCTAGCTTGCCTTGCTTGCGATATTACTCTAATTCCTAACCCCTATTCTTAGGATTGTGCCTTCCAAAAATGTGCAATGTTCATGGAAATACTATGGGTGTATTACTACATGCAACAAGCTTAACATACAACCGATAGTTAACATCCCTTTAACCTCTGCCTCAACGGGTGAAGGGCGCACGAAAACGCGAAAAGCGTTTCACGATAAAAGGAAAACGGAGCAAACACCCAAACACTGATAACTGAAGAAGCATATGAGCCTAAAAATAAATGAATTTGGTGACGTATTTGATCCAAAAAATGTTTTGGCATATTCTTAAAATGAAGTATAGCATGAAGTGGAGTGAGAAAGGTGACCAAATGAAGTTGTTGTTAAAAATAATGATTTTGTTGAAAGCATCATAATCAACAATGTCCGAAAGTACAGTTTCGTAGTCGACAATAGAGTAGCATGTGATAGTGAGGGAACTTTCATGATGGAAAAATTTGTGAAGTCAAATTTCGATGAGAATTATGTATCTCACAAGATCGGTTCAATTTGATGCATGAAAAGCATCTTATTGATGATTTGCTTGCTTGGTGAGAAGATATGCTTGTCTCCATATACAAATAAAATGTAGGATGACATGTTTGCAACAACTAGGGGAGCTCATTAAAGAGGTTGAAATCATGAATCAACCAACTATGAAAGTTGAAGATCTGCTTAATGATGTAGAGATCACAGAGCAAAATTATGGAGGACTCAATAGTAGCTATGAAGTTGTAGAGGACCCAATAGCACCGTTGATGAAGTTTTGGAAGACTCAATAATAGGGGTTGATGAACCGAAGAAAGTTAACAGACTTTTCAAGAAGAGGTGGTATATCCAAAAGAGCTAATAAGTTGTTGCTAAAGATGAACTTGCAAAGGATAAGTTCCAAGAACCTATAGCAATGTCGAATGCAAAGACCGTTATTCGGAAATCAAGAACAAGCAAGAGTGGATTAAGTGTTCAAGTGTTCCACTATCTTATGGCAAGAAAAGTGAAGATGAAACTACGTTTGCAAATGACAAGCATGGACCATTTAGAAAGAAGACAAAAAATGAAAGCCTTTTAGTCATGTACCGTTGTAAGCCTAGTTGAGACTTAAACCAACAGGCATGTCAATGAAGAGTATGTTTGTGTCTTATGTATTTTGTTATTTTGTTATAAAGGTGTGTCTATATATGGTTGAAATTAAGGGGGCCGTTGGATAAACAAGAATTTCCAACCAACCCCCACCGACACAATTAAATGTAAGAGTCGTCTCTGTACACGGAGAGATCACTTACCTTCCTAAAGAAGTTATCTCCACCGACATTCGAGAATCCGTGCTTCCTCATTCAAGATAAAACCCATTCTTTGTAAATGGAAAGCAACAAGTTAAGTGTTCATTCTCAGATATCAAAGCTCCTTCATTATTCTTCCGTTTCCGTCAATGGTTACACTACAACACAAAGCGGGTTTTAAGACACCTCCTTGGTACATAGTCTGACCTGAGACAAAATAAAATTTGTATTGTCTTTAATATTGTCTTTAAGCGTTGTCTCAACTCATTCTCTTAAAAATAATCTCTATAAAAACAATATATAACACAAGCATTATTGTCTCTTATGAGACAATTTCATTTTTTTGTCTCTCCAAAGACCATTTATTTTTTGTCTCTCCAAAGACAATAGTTGGAATTAAAGCATATTGCTCTTAAATATGAGCACATTTTCTTTAACTCGTATATTGTCTCTAGAGACAATATAAAATGATGAACTGTAAGTATTTCACCATTAAAATAAATAAAATAAATAAATATTTAATTATGAAGTAAAACTATACATTTTGAATAATCCATGTTAGGGGTAATACATGGAATCAAACCACCAACCTCCTGCAGATGGTAGGTGCTCTTCCACGAGCTATCACCCTTAAAGAATTATGTGAGGAGTTATGGAAGTCCTGAAATTGTATATATAGGCATTTATTTTTAAAATTGCTTCACACATAGTGGTACAATCCTTGTAAAATATATAATCATTCAAGCCCCTTTTTTAACTTAATAAAAAAATAACTCAATGGAGTTGGCTCACCGTGAAACCCTAGCTGGACTTGTACAAAAATCTAATAATAAACAATAATCTACAAACAAATTAATCTAGTCATACAAAGGAAATTAACTAGAATTAGCACAAGAAATTGTTGGCCGAGCAAATCGCATCTTGCGTACAAGATCGATCTCCTCAGTGTAAGAAGACACCCAGCAACAAACGAAATTGCTTGTCTTTCATAAATATATTCGTTTTACAAATAAATGTCATGAAGGTGTCGATCTCACCTTAGACCCAAATGCTTATTTTTGCTGTAGTGCTTCCATCACATCAATAATCCTTTGTTGCAACAAGAGTCCTTAATCACAACAATGGTCCCTTTGTCGCAACAACAGCTCTTTCATCGCAAGAAAGTGCTCGTCTTTGTTGGATCTCAACTCACAAACAAGCAAATATTGAATAGAAATCTATATAACAAATAATTGGTAAAACATACCTATCATAGTGATCAAGTTGAATCAAGGAAATAAACGATCAAATATTAGTTTATTGAAATGAAACAAATTTAACTACACCTCTATTGAGAAAACAAACTTGATTGTATTAATCTTAAAATAACCGAAGAACTTTACAACCTTAGCCTTGATGTTTGAAAGGCTCTCTACGAGGTCCGAAGCAAGAGTCTCCTCTACTTTGATAAGTCTTGGCACCTTCCTTCCGTGACACACAGAGGTATGTAATCTTTCCCCAAAGCGTAGAAAGAAGTCTAAATCTCAACAAGACTTCAACTCGCTACCACACATAAAGCTTGAATCAATTAACTCAAATCTAAACATTTGAGGCTTCCCATCGTCTTTATAGAGCAAGAGGAGGTTAGGATTCCACCTTTAGCGATAGAATCCTCCTTTAAATGGATAGACTCTCATATCAAGGTATTAGTTCTTTGAAGGTGAGGGATACATGCACCTTATCAAAGCATACTCATCCGCAAAAATTCTGATCTAGTAACCTTCTAGAATTGACCTCAAACCAAATTTAATTTACTTTCTCACATTTTTTAGTTTGGAGGGGTACATAGGAATTCCATGAAACCGCATTTTAGAACGTAGGTAAGCCATGTATTAATTACAGACTGAAGCCAGAACGAGTGTGCTTCATGTTACTCGCGTAGCCATTCTTTTCCCGTAAGTTTTTAGGGTTTTTCTTAGTTTCAGGGCTTGACATGAGGAGTAAAGGTTGTAAGACTAGCAGGAGGTATGTATGAGTGTTAATGAGCCTACATGAAGCTAGCAAGAATGTCAAGGTGATAGTTTTTAGTGTACATTTCCCAGTGTGCAAAGTCCAAATAGATGAAGATGAAGTCTGTCATATATGAAGAGGAAGTATTTTTATCATTTCAAGGATCATCCCTATGGACACCCTAGTCGTAACCTATAAAAAAATTCAATGCAAAACATATATATGTAACTTCATCATCGCCGAGGTAGGCATTCCCACATCGCATCAAAACTAACTATAAAACCTACTTTAAACTATTTTGATACAAGAATGATTTTCAATACATCAATAGTATAGACATATGTAGACACAAAGATGGACCCAAAAAATTTATCCTGCTTATGAATAGTCCAATACATAAAATGGGACAACAAAATTCCTCGCAAAGATGGATGGTAGAAACAGATTCAGGTTCTTGATTTCCGGTGATCTCGAACTAGTACACCAGTATCCACAGCATTAAATGTTGGAAGTCGAACATGGTAGAAACCACTTGATTGCCTACCAATGATGTAAATCATTAACAAGTGTGAGAGTAATCACCTATGTCAATGGCTTTCAAAGTACCTATTACAATCCATGAATTGAATGAATGAGTTGAAGCGAACATGTCATAGAATCATTCTATCGGTCACCATGCAACCCGTCGTCAAAGGCGGAACTCCGTTACCGAGGCATGCAGATTTCAAGGTGACTGTACATTGGATAAACTTCCAGATAATGAGAAGTCGTCGATGGAAAGTGATCCGTCATAGGCAAGCCCACAACACGAAACTGCTGCATCAAGTTTCAAGAAATATACTGGCAAGGACTAACTCAGGGATGGTCAAAATGGATGACGTATATTTCACAAATGAATGGTTTGCTTGATCATTCTTCAACACATATGACCACATCTACAGATGGCTTGGTGAAAATTGACCCAAAGCTAATATCGAGAAACCAAACTTGAAGACTTTCAATATGGTTTGATTAACTCCATAGGCAACGGATTTCCTAACTCAGTGGAACAAAAGTGTCGGTTCAAGAGTGGTTAACAGCTTTTCCAAATAATCAAAATGTAACAAATAGGTTTTGTTTTTCTCTCTCTCTTTTCCCCACCATTTCGGCAAGTACGTCTTTATTTTTGACAAGCTTGAGGGAGGATAACATTTGCTTGTTTATATTCATCCTTCTGATGAGTCCAACTTATTTTAAGATTCAAACCCTAAGAAGAAGTGGTTCGTTCCGTTTAAAATTTAATGGTGTCCCTTTACTCGTTAGGTTTTATCGAGTCCAAGATAGGAAACTCAAGAGCTCTTTCAATTTTATAGCGTCGAAGAAAACTTAAGAAAACTCCGTGGGTGTACTTTTTCGTAAATTTAGTCTCTCAAGCCCGAAAAAGGATAAAATAATGCGAGATAGAACCTGTCAATCGTAATCAGTCAACATATACCTTTTTCCTAAATAGTCCATTTTAGTCCGTAAAAGGGGTAAACTTATACCGAAAGGACGACTGTCCGCCCATTTTAACGAGTTCAATAATCAAGGCTCTAATCTTTTCATGTTTAGAGAGTCTTAAAAGGGCTTAAAAGAGGAGTCTCCTGCTTTCATTTTTTCGTAAGTTTTAATGAGTTCTAAAAAGGATAAAATGTATCATGGTTTCACTTTTTCATAAGTTTTGGCGGAGTTCGAAAAAGGGATAAAAATATACTCTTGTGGTTAATTTTCAATTTAATTTACGACAGAAAAGACTAAATAATCCCTAAACATTTTCATGTTTTACGAGAATGAAAGATAGCAAAATAATGTTGGGATTTTTCATATATTTAATGAGTCTGAAAAATAATAACCAAAATTGACTCAAGATAGGTTTCATTTTTACAAAAACTTGAAATAAGAGAAAACTATGCCTTTATAGTTTCATTTTTACACAAGCTTGAAACAGAGAGAAAATTGTGTTTGATGCCCCTAAGCGTAAATCGCTAGAGCGCATGCCTCCCATCTTTCATTTCATTCAACTAAGTACACATCTGGTAATTAATAGCTGGATGGAATGAAGGTTTATTTACGAGATCATATGAAAGACCCAACCTAAAACTGTAAGAAAATTATGCAAAAACTAACCTAAATATATGACTTAACATTTACAAGGTCTAGTCAAAGACTCGACTCAATTAGGGGAGGATTTGTTTCATTTTTTAACGAGCTTGACACAGGAAAAGAACTATGCTCATGGCAACGTGTTTCATTTTTTAACGAGGTTGACATAGTAAAAGGAACTTTCCTCTTCTACATGTTTCATTTTTTAACGAGGTTGACACCGTAAAAGAAACTATCCTCGTATCTACTTTCTACAATCTACCTATATAACCTACTAATTCATTTTTTAATGAGGTTGACACAGGAAAAGAACTGTCCTCATACCTGATTCATTTTTTAACGAGGTTGACTCAGTAACAAGAACCATCCTCATAAAATACTTATTTCTAATTTATTAATCTACTCTCTACAATCTACATACTGATTCATTTTTTAATGAGGTTGACACAGTAAAAGAACTGTCCTCATCGCCGACTAATTCATTTTTTAACGAGGTTGACACAGTAAAAGGAACTCTCCTCACCATCCACTGATTCATTTTTTAACGAGGTTGACACAGTAAAAGGAACTATCCTCACTCACTGATTCATTTTTTAACGAGGTTGAAACAGTAAAAGGAACCATCCTCAAAGACACCTGTTTCATTTTTTAACGAGGTTGGCACAGGAAAATAACTATCCTCGTATCTGATCATGGCTTCCAACTGGAAGAAACACATGTCAATGGACACACCTTGATCATGGCTTCCAAGAGGTCTTCGTCAGATGGAAGAATAGTTCTCTGGAAGGAACACATGTCAAGGGACTCAAAAGGGATAAGAACATCGTGTTCAAATAATCCCATAGAGTTTTCCATGTCAATTACCGGATCTAAGTCAAAAGAAGAAGAGCTTACAGTGAGAGGCTCACTTACATCGGTAATTGAAAACATGGGACTAGTTGCCACATAATTAACCCGTGGCGGGGTAGATACCACTTTAGAATCAGGAACATTTAGGGATGTCATATTATTGGTAGTCGAAACAAGACTAGGGAATGAAAGCTGGTCTACAGTCACAATATTGCCATTGTGAGGGAAAGACATCACGCGAAAGAGTGTCGATACGACAGCTTTCATTGCATAAACATAGTCTCGCCCAAGGAGTAAATTGAAATCCAAGGGACCTCGAACTACCATAAGATCAATACAGACAGCTTTACCTTCCAAAGTAATAGAGAACTTAGGAAGGATCCCTAAAGGTTCACTAATGGTTCTGTTAAAAGCTTTTAGATTCTGCGTAATAGGCACAAGCTGAGGAGAACCCAAAGCTTTCCAAGCAGTTGAGGATAAAATACTAACAGAAGCACCTTCATCTACCTATGTGCGGTGTATGTCCCTACCACCAAACTTCACAATGATTTGGAAAGGGATGGAGGAAGGAAGACGAGGTTCTGTCAGTCTATTCCAATCAAAGTAAAAGACCTTAGTACTTGGAGGGGGTTCTGTAGAAACAGGTGAAATGCCCCCTAGCGTAGAAGAATCTGATGTAACAAGAAGAACCTGAGCGGTATGAAGTTCACTCTCTACAGGGAGAATGGGATCGACCGAATGTGAAATCGAATTGACCACTTGATCAACTAATGGATCATCAACCTGAGTGATATGAGTTTCACTCTCCAATGGAAGAGTGGGATCGACTGTACTTGAAATTAGATCAATCACTCCGTCAGTTGACGGTAGGTTGGGAGAAAGTTTACGGTAACCAGTTGGAAATTCTTGTTGTGGAATAGTAAGGTTTTCCAACAATTTTGAGGCTTCATCCATGTGAGGGCAAATGTGAGTTTGATGACTCCCTTTGCATACCTTACAAGGAAACCTAACTTTACCCTTTTTCCTAGGAACCTGACTATCACTGGTTGATGGATCAACGGAAAGTTGATGAGATTTTTCTGACCATACTTCCAAGACCTTTGGAATACCGGGACAATTGATAAGGAAGTGGTCACCCTTACAAAGCTTGCAAGGGTATTTGGGTTTACGATGCATGTTGGAGGTTTCCTCAACACAACTAACACTTACAACCATGGTTGGTTGGTTGACTTCTTTCTTATCTTGCTTCTTCTTCTTCTTCTTCTTCCCTTTCTTCTTCTTCTTAGCGACCTGGTTACTAATGTCAAGGATTTTACCAAGCGAAGAGGAAGAAATGGAGGAATAAATATTAGGCGAAGAAGGTAAAGGGTCAACAGAAGGTTGGTGATGTTGAGATGGTGAACTCTGTTGAGGTGAAGCATCCGGTTGAGGTGGAACAATTGGAGTATTCGAGGCCAACGAAGTTGAAAATAACCATATCGGTAAACCTATTGTAAATCCAGGTAATGACAAAGTAGCCATATAAGGAGGACCAACATTTCCAAAACAAGGAAAAGTACTAGGATTCTCGTTAAGAGGGGTTCCTTGGTTGGTAAATTCCGGAACAGTTGCCATTATATTCAACTTCAGTGAATTTTATTAACAATTTAAAAATAAAATTAACAATTCACAATTCACACCTAACAATTAAAATTCACAATTCACACCTATGGTCTCTAAAAGTAAAAAAAAACAAATTAACACGCGCTATCAAATCTAGGAGTCAAACCACACACAAACAGTAACTTCCCATACTAAAAACACTAGTTGGTGATGAAATCCAATATCGTAGAATTTAATACAGAAAGGGCGGTTGGAACAGCTACCCCGACAACCTGCTTAATGAAACAGACTGGCACAAGTTTCTTCACAAAACCATCTCGTGTGAAGAGAACCCCCTAGAGAGTCCAAGTGAGTCTAGTCGACGTCTGCTCCAGGTACAGTGAGATCTTTCCTTCACCGTCACCTTAGGAAATAATCTTAAGTTTATGGACACTAAGGTTACCAACAGTAACAAATACAACTGGGGGAACAGTCTACGATCCGATTCCACGCGCAAGGGCAGAGTAACAAAGCTCAATCCCCTTGAAGGTTCCTCGACATGGTCAATCCGAGGTTTACCGACAAGTGACCCCAGGCTCCTCGACAATGGTTAATCCGAGGTTTACCGTTTGTAATGCGCACAAAATCTTCTATCTTCCCCAATGAAACAGAATTGATTGTCTCAAAGGTTCGGACATGATCTCGTGATTGACTTCTTTAAGAGAAGCTTCCCAGATTATACAAATTACGATTGGGTTTATTTCCTACCGCAATATTTGTCTACTTGTTTGTTTTACTACCTTGGAGAGTTAATTACTCCCTACTCCAAGATACTAGCCTAAGCTATGTTGGTGATAAGAGCCCTAGAAATGTAAAAATTACTAGATGAATTTTAATTAAGCGTTGTGTTATTTAGGTTGTTATTACTCAAAAGGGTAAATGGATATGAAACCAATGGTGTTATGACCCGACCCAAAACTGAATGCAATCGAAATTTATGATAATGTAATCTTTTCAATTCGATGAATCCTAACTAAAGTAAGGAAAGAGTTTCCATTCAATTCCAACAATGCAAAAAATTGATCACTAAGAGAAAATATAACAAATTCTCTAATGCACTAATTTTATCAAGAAAACTAATGCAAATCAATCCCAAAACAATTTTTATATTTTTGTGTTTTTAAAACAAGCATAAAAACATCTAAATTCAAATCAAAGAAAACTGATCTAAATCTATGATTGATTTTTCAGAATGTAAACTATGCAGTTGTAATCTATGCACAATTCACTTGAAAAGTATGCAAATGTAATCTATGCACATTTTTCATTCATATTATGAAAATGAGAATTCTAATTATGCAAATGTGATCTATGCAAGAGAATTCTCAAACACAAGATGATTCCAATGTAATCTAAGAACCAATCAAGTGGAAGTCAAGAAAATCGGGTGAGAGTTCCAAAGATCAAAAAACACTCAAAGGCGATTAACACTCATACACAATTTAGCCCCCCCCGGCGAATGAGGGGGAAATTTTTTTGCAAAAACAAAAGCAAAAAGATGCAAAATTGTGAAAAGACTGAGACAAACCTCCAAGCAATGACCAAAGGAAATCAAGTTAAGAATTTCTCAAAAAAGAGATTCAAAACACCCAATTAACTTAATGGAGATTGATGAGATGAAGATTGCTGAAAGAAATTCAGAAACAAGAGATTTTTGACAGAAAAATACAGATCTGGGTAGATGCTAAGAATCCTAAATTAAATCTAAACTAAACTGAAAGAAGAAATCTAAGTTTTTCAAGACTTTTAACAAGGTCCGCAGGTCCCAGAAGTAACAGGTGCGGTCCCGCACTGGTTACTTAAAGAAAGTGCGGAGATGCCCGCACTGTGTGTGAAGACAAAGTGCGGTCCCCTAAAAACTTCAAGAAAAACATAAAAGATTTCAAAATTTTCAACAACAAAGAAAACCTAAGCTACCCAGGTAGATATCAATCAATAAAAAACCAGGAAAAACGTTTCCTCAAATCAAAATAAAAGAGAACCAAAAACAACAAGTTCTTTCCCCAGTGGAGTCGCCAATTTGTTGGCCGGATAAATCGTTCTTGCGGACAAGACCGATCTCCCTAGTGTCATAAGACAATCTAGCAACAAACGAACAACTAAGTTTGTCTTTCTCTAAGTATATTCATTTTACAAATAAATTCTATGAAGGTGTCGATCCTACCTTAGATCCAAATGCTTATTTGCGGTCGTAGTGCTTCCGTTGCATCAACAATCCTTCATCGCAACAAGGGCCCTTTTGTTACAAGAAAGTATCATCTTTCATTGATCTGCAATCACAAACAAGAAAATATCAATAGCACCTGTATAACAAATAATTATAAAACATACCTATCATAGTGATCAAGGAATCTATGAAATAAATGATCAAACGACAGCTTATTGAAATAAACAATCGAACGACAATTTATTGAGAAAAACATAACTTGATTGTATTAATCTTAAAATATACAGAAGAACCTTACAACCTTAGCCTTGATGTTCGAAAGGCCTTCCCGGGGTCCGAAGCAGGAGTCTCCTCTACTTTGATAAGTCTTGCACTCTTCCAACCAAGACAAATAGAGGTATGTAATCTCTCCTCACAAAAGTCTTAGTTAACTGAGTCTGAATCTTAACAGCACTTAACCTCAAATATGCTAAAGCTTCAACTCCTCAATCCTCCAATAGTTTCACCCAAAAATCTTCACTTCACCCTTTTGAGGCTACCCAATGCCTCCTTTTATAGAGCAGATGAGGAGGTTAGGATTCCACCTTTAAAGGGATAGAACCCTCCTTCAAAGGGATAGGCTCTTCACATCAAGGGATTAGTTCCTTAAGGTGTGGGATACATGCACCTTACTAAAGCATACTCATCCCCAAAAAATCTCATCTAGAACCTTCTAGAATTGACCAAAATTCAACTTTCACTTTACTTTCTCGCCTTTTCGAGTTTCACAGGAGTCCGCCGCACCTATAACACGGAGAAAGTGTGCGGTTTAGGTCCGCGGGAGAGCTGAACATTAGGTGCGGGACCGTAGGAAGAGAAAGTGCGATACCAAAGTTTAGGAGATTTTTAGGAACTTTCTACATTTTTCTGAGTTTGACGCATGTACTCAAAAGGTTGTAAGACTTGTAGAGGAGGTATGTATAGTGTTAATGAGCTCATACGGTTAGCGAATGTCGAGGTGACATTTTTTAGTGTAACAAGGGGAAGGGGAAGGTAGTCGGGAGGGAAATCACAGATGAGAGCGACATAAGGATTGAAGGCCTGGTATACATATGCAGCAGGCCAGGTGAGCTGATTTGAAAGCGAGGGAGGTGGAATTTTGGGTCTGTGTGCTCTGGTCAGACGGTAGTTAGGATGAAAGAGGAGCAAAATGGTGGATCGGCTCCTAAATGCAGCGGACAACTACGGACGAGGAGGCTGAGCTACTTCGCTTGATGCGAAGGGGGGTGCCATGAAGGGAATCATTGGTTAGGCGCGTGGGGATCCATTGGCGATTGATCATGGCCTGGCAGCTTCGTCATCATGATGATGGCACAATCATGTTTTTCCATGTATTTCTCATATTCATCCTAATCTTGGGAAAGGAGGCGAAGGTTTCCTTCCACCCCAACATTGGCAAGTCTGTCCGCCAACTGGTTTGCTCCACGTCAGACCGCCTGGAAGGAGGCTCCTTTGGCATGGTTGATGTGTGTTTCTATCCTGTGGAGGATCTTGTTTAGCCACAAGTTGTCCAAATAATGTTCTTCTCTGCGACTTTGTTGAGGTTTTCGACAAATATGTGTGGCCACCATCGAGTCTCCTTCCACAATTAGTGGCCAGAAGTTATGGTCCCTGACGATCGCTAAACCATGCTCCAGCGCTTGAAGTTTCGTAGCATTGTTGGTTGAGTGACCTAGGTTGCCTGCGTAAATCCATATGATTTTCCCAAGGTGATTTCTAAAATCTCTCCCGAAGGCTGAGTTTCCCGGGTTGCCCTTTGCAGCGCCATCATAATTCAATTTAATGAAGCCGGTCTCCAGAGGAAGCCAAGCCAGATCAACAGTCTGAGGGGGTTATGGGATATCAGAGGAGTGGTGGGGAGAGAGATATCCAAGATTTGTAGGATGCAAAGGTCCTCTTGAGAGGGGTTAGAAGGAATGGAAGATTGCAAGAGGCTTACTGATTCTCGAATGGTTTGCTTGATGGAGGATAATATTTGTTCTTCGGGCCTTTGCAGGTTTTTGAAGGTTCTAGAATTCCTTTCCTTCCAAAGGGACCAAAATATAATACCTGGTAGAAGGATCCAGGCACGGTTGATTTGCGGGTGTGAGGAATATGAGGAGCACTAGTGCTCAATGATTACAAGAATGGAGGAGGAGTCTCTAACAATGGTTTTTGAAGATCAAGGAGGCCCAGTTCCAAATATTGGCAGTAAAAGAGTAGTCATTTAGCAAGTGGTTAGTTGTATCCTCCTCAAGTTTACAGAGGATGCATCTAGAGGGCCCAATGAAACCCTTGTTTTTGAGATTGTCTTTTGTGAGGATTTTTTTTATGCATGATTAGCCAAAGAAAGATGGAGATTTTTGGCCAATTATTTTGAGCCCATAGATCTTTCCATTTATGCTCCAAGGGGATGGGATTGGGGGAGATTACATATTTGTAAGCTTCCTTGATGTTGAAGTGGCCTGTTGGGTTCTTCCCCCATCTTAGTTGTCCTTCTCATCTGCAATTTGTATATTTCTTTGAGTGAGATCTTCAGAGAGTTTGTTCTAGGTGATCAGATAGATATGGTGGTCCCAATCTTAAGCTACTAGCCACTCTCTCCAGCCCGTATTGTCATTGTTTTCCTTCCAATAATGTTTCACCAGGGTTTTATTTTTATTCTGCATTTGAGTTTTAATTTTTTCATACTAATCTTGATTTAGTTTGGGGCTTTGTTTCCATTCATCCTCCCAAAATAAATCAGTTTCACCATTACCAATTTCCCAAAAGCACTGATTTTGGATGATGTCCATGTTTTCCCAAGCTTGATTCCATGTTGCGGAGCCTTTGATGGTGCCATTTAAGCGGATGAGGGCTTCATGGCTGTGAGTGGGAGCATATTTAGCTTTCCATAGAATAGCCCAGGAAGAGTGATGGTTGGTGATCCATCTCCACCACATCTTTTCCCCAAGTGCTTTGCCCATTCTCTTTGGGTCTCTGAGACCCAAGCCTCCTTCCGAATTTGATTTGTAGACTTTGTACCAAGCCACAAGAGCCCATTTATTGTTGTCCTTCTTGCCTTTCCAAAGGAAATTTATTTGGATATTCCTAAGATGGCAAGAGATAGCTTTGGGGGCAGTCACGGCTGAGTAATGGAAAAGGGGAACAACTTGCAAGATAGACTTGACAAGAAAAAGGCGGCCAACGAAGTTAAGAGTTCTGAAGGTCCAATTGTTTAATTTTTTTCTAGCTTGGTTGTGAGATTTTCATAGTTGGAATTAACATGCGGTTTTTCTATGAGGGGGACACCCAAGTATTTGGAAGGGAAGGAACTGAGTTTGAATTCAAGAATTGTAGCTATGTTATGTTAGATGGGAGGGGAGGAATTGAGAAAGAACAACTTGGACTTGTCAAGTTTGATGGTAGTGCCATAGGTCTTAGAGAATTGAGTCAAGATGTATTTAAAGGCCAGGGTTTCTTTGACAGTGGGAGTGCCCATGAGTAGGGTGTCATCAACAAATTTTTGATGAGTTGATGGAGGAGAAGATGGGTAAAGCTTGATACCAGAGATGGATTTTAGGGAGGAGGTAGCTAAGATGGAGTGGCTTAATCCTTCAGCGAAGATGACAAAGAGGAAGGGAGATAAGGGGTCGCCTTGCCTAATGCCTCGTGTGGGGATTACGATTTGGGAGGGAGAGCCATTAAGAAGAATGGAAAAAAAAGGACCAGAAACCATAGCCATGATCCATTTGATGCATCCTTTGTTGAAGCCGAAAGCCTCCAGGAATTTCCTTGTATATTCCCAACCAAGTTTGTCGAAGGCTTTGGACATGTCCAATTATATTGGCATACTCAGCTTCTTCTAAACTTTGAGAGAGTGGATTATCTCTTGAGAGAGAATGATACTATCTAGGATTTGTCTACCTTCTACATACCATGTTTGGTGCTGAGAGATGAGGAGAGGAAGTATGGTTTTGATACAATTGGCTAAGACCTTGGATATGATTTTGTAGATGATATTATAGA
The DNA here is from genome assembly GCA_034641835.2 of Pinus albicaulis. Taxonomy (NCBI): domain Eukaryota; kingdom Viridiplantae; phylum Streptophyta; class Pinopsida; order Pinales; family Pinaceae; genus Pinus; species Pinus albicaulis. The sequence goes on from CM076569.1 coordinate 249,802,686, forward strand.
GAGCAATAGGCCATAATTTTTTGGGGGAGTCCACATCTTTGGATTTTAGAATCAAGGTGAGGAAGGTGGCATCCAGAGCTTTTAGGATGGATTTTTGAATGCCGGATTCCTCCACTATTTCATGGATCTCCGTTTTCAGCAAATGCCAACAAGCTTTGTAGAAGTCAGCAGTAAAGCCATCTGGACCAGGTGCTTTTCCGTTGGGCATGGACATAACCACCTCCTCAACCTCTTGCATAGTGACTTTTCTGAGCAACATTTGATTATGTTCCCGAGTGAGGATGTTGGGAATATGATCCGTTCTTTTTTTATGCTTTCAGACCTATTGTGATTGGTTTCAGCAAGGAGTGATTCAAAGTATTGATTGAGTTCCTCTTCCATCTCTGCATGAGTATGTGTGATGGCACCCTGTCTGGTCTTTAGGCTCAGGATTCTATTATTTTTCATATGTTGGATCATGGATCGATGGAAGAAGGCCATGTTTTTTTCCCCACATTTTAACCAGTTGATGTAAGATTTTTGTTGCCATAGTTTTTCCTCTTGAGCAACCCTTTCCTCCCATCTATTCTGCAACATTATTTCCTCCATTTTCCTTTGCTCGTTGAGACCATTGTTGATTATTTGTTTTTGTAGGGCTTCTTTCCTAAGCTCTAATAATTTCTTCTCTGTAATGATGTTTCCAAAGGTTTTTTTTTCCAAGTTCTTATCTCGGCCTTGATGAACTTCAATTTTTGCTGGAACTGGTACATTTTGTTTCTGTGATTGGGTTGAGGGGTCTCCCACCAATATTTCATTTTTCCCATGAATTATGTGTGATCAAGCCAGAATGCTTCAAATTTGAAGGGCTTGTTTTTGGGTCCATCCAAGATATGGACTGACAGGGCAATGGGTCAATGATATGAGCCCACATGAGGAAGAATTCTAGCTTTCGTTTCCCAAGAGGTGAGGTAGATGTCTTATAAAAGGAGGAAGCGGTCCAATTTTGATGCGATTTTCTTGTCACCTCCCCTCCTGTTATTCCAGGTGAAGGATCCATTCTTGGTGGGATGTATATGAGACTTAGGTCATCTATGGTTGACCTAAAAGCCTCTGAGTCTTTGTCCAACTTTTTGAGACCCCCTCGCTTTTCCTTCAGATTGACCACCATATTAAAATCCCCTGCAATAATTTTATAAGGGTGGTTGAGAGATTTTTGAATTTTGCTGAGACTTTTTAACAATTCCAGTCTTTCAGCCACTGTATGGGGAGAATATACGTTGGTCACACACAAAATGTCTTTATATCCTATGATTTTCAAGATCGTTGTTAAGGTGTATCTAGTAGTTGTTGAGTCAGTGAGCTCGAATAGTGAGTTTTTCCAGGGAGTGGTAATACCTCCCGCAAAGCCTCTGGCCGAGATTTTTGCATGAATATAATTTTTGAAGCAGTATTTATTGATCATTTCCATGTTTTCTAGGTCACTCTTTGTTTCTTAGAGCAATATAATGGCTAGTTTGTTAATTGCTATTCTATTTTTTAGAATCATTATTTTTCCAGACCGTTGAGTCCCCTTATATTCCAGGTAATGCAAATCATGGAGAACTTTTGAGGGGTAGGGTTATGGCTCTTACCTTTCCTTCATTGATGAGACGAGCTCCAAGTTCTCTCAAGAGCTAACTGGTTGGTTTCCTGCCATGCTTCATGTTAGGTCCTTTCGGGAAGTATTGTCTTGCATTTAAGTTGGCTAGGATGCCTTTGCCTGCTTCGGTGCCCAGTAGGTTTTGTAACGCGGTTTGATTCATACTTTCTTTTAATAGGAAGGCGTCTTTGATTTTTTGGATTTGGTCCCTTGGGATGGCATCTATTTCATTTTTTTTACCATTTTTTTGAAATTTTTTGGAGCTCGACTCCCTCCAGAACCTCTTCTATCACATGTTCCTCTGGGTAGGCATTTCCTGTGCCTACTCCATCTCTATGTCTTCTTGGCTCTGTGCATTTTCATTCATGTTGTATTCTTGGGTTTCGGCGTGCTGATGTGTATTTTATGTGGAGTGTTCTTGTTGTCATTGTTGTTCCTCCCTGTTGTTGTGATGGGTTGGTTCCTCCTGCGTGGAGTTTAGAACTTCGAACCTATTGTGTTGGGATACCTTGTTTTGATCTTTCTTTGTATTTTCTCTTTTTCTTTGTTTGTTTTTATTTCCTATATGGATGAATCCTTTCTCATCCTTCTTCTTATTGGTTTGTGCTTTAGATGCCATTGCCTTTTTTTGTGGGCATTCCCGGAAGAGTTGTCATGCTCATGGAACTTTCGACGTCAAAAGGGTATGTGATCATAGTCAAATCTTTGCATCCAGATGTCGTCTCTATAGTTGAGTCTTATTGCTTCCGATAGTGCCCCTGAAACATTGGTTGTAGACGCATATTCGAGCATAGGATACGTAGTGCTCGTTTCTCGTTCCCTAATACATTTGAATGTACTCTCCTAACTCATCTCCAATGGCTTTGAGGAAGGAGGGCGCCCACTAATCCGTGGGTAGAGAGTACAGCTGAACCCAGACTAGAAATTTTGTGAAATCCTCTTTATCAGGTGTGAAGTTCTCCTTCCAAAAGCTCATGTAGAGGCCGATTGAGTTGAAGAAATAAGGGCCTCCTTCAAAGATTCTGTCTCAATCTTCCAAGAAGCCAAAAAATACTGTGAAAAATCCTTTGGAGCCTAATTGCAGGCTGATTTCTCCTTTTGGTTTCCATTTTTCTTGGATCCAACCTCCGAGGGCTCTTTCCATTGGCCATATTCACATGTATTTGCATATTATGGCATGCTCCCATGTATTCTAATTTCTCTGTAGACTGCAATGTCAGGATCTTGGATGATTACTTCTAGTGTCTTCTGAGTTTTTGGGTGGCATGCACTGGCTTGCTTGGGTACCTCTGGTGGACTAGTTTCATTGTTGCCAGCGTCCTTTGTTGCGTCTGTGTTTCTTGGGGCTGTAGTATTAGTAGCATGGTTCTTTGATGTAGCTTCAACCATTTTACCTTTGTTTTGATTATTGTCAGAGGTTGCGATGGTTAGGTAAGGCTTGGCAAAAGCAAAACTATGTGTGAGGCAGGTGAAGAACGAGGGAGCATTGAGCTTGGGCGAGCTTCCGGCAACCAAGTCCTTGAACGTGGTGCCAGATGAACCAACAGTCAGCACCACCGAGGGGCCACAGGGAGAGCCCATGCAGGGCCGATAGTGGCAGAGACCATAAGGAGTCGCAAGGGCCTCAGAGAGTCAGGTCAGTTGCAGAGGTGGCCAAAGCTAGGTCTCCTATTTCGACCTATAGAAAAAATACTTTGAAAATGATGAAGGAATCCCTAAAAAACCTTTACTCTCCATATTTAACATACACATAAATAAGCCATAAATATTAAGACTTTTGAAATAAAAGTATAAAGTATTTTATGGAGGGAAATTAATTTTAGCAAGATTACACACCTTCCATTACACACATGCAAAAAAATATACCTCCAATGGAATATGAACCTGGCATTTGAACCTAAGTATTACCTCTTCCCAAATTCTAAACCACCACCACAAAAATAAAATAACAATAACTATATAAATTAACCTAGTGCTACAAAATATCTTGTCACTAAATGTTTATCCTCTTAAAAAACAACAATCCTCATTACTTTCCATCAAACCAAAAGTACTACTAAGTTGTACAGTCACTAGAGTCCTAATCTATAGCCCCATAGAAGGACTGACTCCAATCATTCTTGAAAATTTGTCGAAAGTGAAAATGGAAAGTCATATGTTCATCTTAAACCTTTCATAATCACAAATATCAACATTAACACATAGTATATTTGAATTGGTCTATAGGCTAATTGAATTATTATTATACTAAGAAGATAAACTCAGTATTGAAGGGATTATAATCATTCCATAGCTTAAGTATCTATATGAATATAATATAATATATTTTACAAAATTCCCTCAATCAGGGTTCTAGTGCAACAAAGTGAGGTGGTTATTGGTCGGTGAAACTAGGCTACATGCCAAGGTTGCCACCACATCTCATGTCACTCATTAAAGGATTGTCTCAAAGATCTAACCTGCCACCCTATAGGACTAATCATATTGAATTGTTCGTGTGGGAGATTTCACTAGAATCGCCATGGGGATTTTCTCTACTAAGCTCATTGGCAAGCTTGTCATTTACATTTTGGAAATTGTTCCTTGGTTGTTTCCTTGGATTACCATGTTTTTTTCTGCAAATTCTCGATGTATAACTTGATGGTGGAGCATTTTCTCTGGGCCTTTCTCTTTTCCTCGCCTATGATAGATTTTGGGTTTCTTGGCATACATTTTCTCTAGCCCCCGACCTTTGTTCTCTTTTTTCCGGCTCAAGTGTTTCTCCCTCCTCCTGTGATGACTCACTAGAGATCCTTTTCTAAGAAAGGTGGTCGAGGAAGACGAACTTTGGGGAGATCCAAAGCACATTTTAGAGGTGAAGCCTCAACCTAAAGCTATCATTTGCACAGACCACCAGACATTTAGGCCGAAATTGGCACAACAAAAGAAGATGTTAGGCAGGAGTCAGGAAAAGCAACCTAGATCCACTAGAGGGCACCAAAGTCATTATATCTACACAATTGATTTATATTGGCATATAAAGCTCTCAATGAGCAAAGTCTTGGTGGATAGGTACAGGTCCAAGGAAAATGTTATGCAAGTGTTGGATGAGACGAAGGAGCTTCTTCTTAATGTTGCAAGAAGGTCGCAGTGCTTGGAGTTTGACTCACCTCTAGGTCCAACAATGTCACCCTTTAGCAACAGGCCAACCATCCCATTGACTTGGATACTTCTCTATCTACCTGACTTTCAAGGTTTATTAGTCAATCCTATTATGTTGCTTGGTTTTTTAGTTTTCCTAGTCTCCTCTATCTCTTTAGTTTTGGTTAGTTGCCCCTAGTTATGCAAGCTAGGGCTTGCAGCCCATTTTTATCACAATAATGTCAAACTCAAACATTCTCAGTTGATTTTCCCAATCACGAGACAACTCTTATATGTTTTTGAATTTGGTTATTTTGGACGTTGGGAGATAGTGGATTATTGTCTTTGGTCTAGTTTCTCGAATTACAAACTAGAGACAAATAACCTCTTAACATTTAAACTCTATCTAATTAAAAATAAAATTTTAACGTTATACAAAATTTAAAATATAATAATAGCAAATTTACTAATCACAATAATAATCAGTTACAAATATTAATATTTGATAAAACTATAAAAATGACAACTTATAAATTATTAAAAAAATATAAAACAATCCTAATATATATAGATATATATACGAGAATTCCAGGTCTTTTTAAATATTAGAGAAATTTACATCTTAATTGTTTTTGAAATCCTTCTAAATGTTAATAAATTTGTTTCGTAATAGACATATCCTAGTACAACAACCATATAAAAAATCTTCAAAACTTACGTTGAGATCTGAGATCTGATTCCGAAGAAGCTCAGAACGTGAAAAATTGGAACGGAAGCTCAGAACCTAAAAATTCATAACCCATTCCAGCACATGTCAAGCTAGAAAATATTAAAGTTATTAATCCACAGAACAAACGAAAACCATAAATCTAGTTATCCTCGAAATATATGAGGCATGGTCTAGTTATTAGATGTTATTAGGTTTTTTGAGATTTTGGTGGGAATTTTGGCTATTTTTTGGGTTAAATTTCTATTTTTGTTGTTTAAATTGGGTTTTTGACTATATATGAATTCAACACCCTGAAAAATCCCTAGTGCACTTGGATTGTGGAGAGTTCACAATTTAAACTTGTGATTTTAGGGCTGAATTTTGGGCAATTTTGACCAGAAAAAGTGTCAAAAACCCTCCAAAAAATCTAACAGATAGCCTACAGCGAAATATGAAAGCTATAGTTGAACATAGTTGTCTTTAATGCGATTTTTTAGAGTTTCTAGTGGAAAAATTTGAGGTGAAATCTTGATTTGTGTCATTTAAACTAGTTTTTTGACTGCATATATGGATTCAACACCCGAAAAACCCCAAGGCACTTCGATTGTGCAGAGTTTACCAATTAAACTTGTGATTTCAATGAATTCCTGCCATATTTTAGACAAATTAGATGGGAAAAGTAAATCAAGAAAAGTTTTCAAAAAGTCGCATTAAAAACAACTCGTAGTTGAACAGTGTTGATAAAGACCGAGATTATAGTTGCACAATGTTGATAAGGACCGATATTCAAGTAAGCAGTTATATATGTAGTGATATATGCAGAATTCATATATGCAGTCAAAAACATGATTTAAATAACAAAGATGACGATTTGATCATAAACTCCAAAACATTTAATAGTTAAATAATACATTTTTCTTTTAACCCAACGTGCTTTTGATCATCACCTTTTTTTTGTCAAACCAAGATGTTTTTTATCATCTCCATTCAGAAAATGTTTTTTTTTTGCCAGTCAAAATTCAATCGTTATATTAACATCAAAGTCAGAGTACAAAATGTATCTCAACGGACCTCTTTCTCTTAGTTTTACTAGACTTGTTGAGATTGGGACCTGAAGGATAACATGAGCTACCAGCGTCATGCTTTATTTTTGACGGCTTAGAGGCCATAACATACATACTGTAAACAAAAAGAGAAACATAACATAAGGCAACATATCAAGGAGGGGGATTACAGGGGGAGCTGCAAAATAGCCAACACACTCATGCATATGGAAATCGATATGTTTCATCCTCGCTTCCAGACTGCGAAGGTGGCTGTTAGTACGTGTTTGTTGGCAACATAGATTATCCAATTGCTCCATGATTTCACTCTGGTCAAATTGAATGTCATTGACGAAAGCTATCAACTCGTTATGGTCATCATACCTCTTACTCCCGAGGTTTTCCATGTTCAATTGAATGTTGCGGAGTTGAGCAACAATAGACTCCAGCGACGTTGGAGCTACCACAGGCCTCGGGGAACCATCAACTCGCTCCTCTGTCTTCCGACTATCTAGCGAACCCGATCAATCACCCGAGCAACTTTGCCAATTCTCACGAACCAGAAGAGGATTATTCTCCAAAGCATGGCCAAGGTCTCGCTGCCCTGGCTCTTCTTCTATCAACTCTTCCGCATCACACAAGCTAACTACCAGAATACTAATCGATTCCTTCTCTCTAGACATTTCAAGGTCCGAGGGGCCTTCCAGCGTTACCAACACACTTTATTTAGCAATATGATGCAGAGTGTTGTCCTTGATGGCAACCCACTGAATGAAGATGAAGACATGAGATTGTTGGCATGTGTTGTCCTTGATGGCAATACACTTGATGAAGTTATTCTTGACTTGATGGACTTGGTAAATGATGTAAATCTGATATGAAATGATGTTAGTTAGCAACATGATGCTAAGTGTTGTCATTGAATGGCAACCCACTTGATGAAGAAGATGGCAACTTCTTGATGAAAGTTGTGCTTGAATATGTCTTGATGAACTAAATCTGATGTATCTACAGTGAGTACAGAAGGCAATGAAGAAAGGAATTCAGTATGTGATAGATTTATGATGAAAAGAGTATGTCTCTAGGCATACGCGGATTTGCCTAAGGGAAGTCGCGTATGCACGCGGGAAAGAACGTGCCAAGTCGCGTATGGGAAAAAGCGCTCAAAAAGTGCAAAACTAGGGGTAACCACCATGGTATTGACCCATTGTATTGGGTTATGATTCTTCTAAACAACCCCGTCCAGGAATACCATCGGATGTAATGTGGTTTTGGCTCATGGTATTGAAAAAGGGTAAACCTATATAAAGAGAAGAAATTCATTGTGCAAAATATGAACGTGGGTGCAAGATGTCTGAGCTTGAATGAATACTCTCTCTAGAGTATATCTGAATGGAAAGGGTTATAGTTGAATGAAAGATCTGAAAGTATGATGCACCAATGATGGAGTGATGAAGAAGGGGATCTAGATCTGTATTGTACTTGTATTTGCTAGATCTATTTATGGAATGATTAGATCTGAGATGAGGCGAACATCTGTCTCAAGTAAAGGGTAAAATTTGTGTGATGTATCTGTTCTGAAGAATTGCAATGACCTAAAATATCTGAAGAACCATACGCTAGTTCGCATGAGAGAAGCGACGTATATACGCGCTTTGATGAAAAAAGCGTGTATGCGCGGTGGGGGCGCTACGCGGGTTTGTACGGTATACGCAAGTTTATGTGGATAAAACGTATATATGCGACATCGGTAAAAGGAAAGCGTATGCAAACTAGGGTTCCTTTGATGTAATGATGAGGGAAATGTCGATGCGTTATAACGTATTCTTGCTATACGTATTCTACGGGATTGCGAGTTGTACGTATCGATCTGGTTGTATGATTGAGCTTAAGTATGTGGAGTGGGTCAGGTAAATATGATGAAACGTGGCCCGCAAGTTGTGTTCTATTGAAGTTGTTGGATCCAGTGTGAAAATTGATGAAACGTGGTCCATAGAGGTGCTGAGGGTTGTAGCCTTCAGTCAGGGGGTCGTAGCTCCCTTCCAGGTGAGGCTGGTAAACGAGATCGGGGGGTCGTAGCTCCCTTCCAGGTGAGGCTGGTAAACGAGTCGGGGGGTTGGAGTCCTTCCGAGAGAGAAATTTGGTAAACGGCGCCAATTGGGTGCACACGTCTTTGGTAGGAGTCTGCACCAGCACATATGTTGTAAGATGTTTTCTCAATAATAAAATATTGAAGGTTGAGCAACGGCAGCGGTGGTTTTCACCCGACTTGGGTTTCCACCTAAAAATCCTGGTGTTCATGTGTGATGTTTTGTGTGATGGTTTACTCTATTCTTACTGTTCATGTTTAATGTTTATTAAACATTTGATAAATGAATGATGGAATGATTTATGTGAAGAACTAATGACATAATTAGATATCTGTGCATACGCGAGTTTAATAAAGGATATCCGCGTATATACGCGAGTCTGTTTCAGGAAAGTAGCGTATGGGTTTTAGAAGCAAGAAAAAGTAAAATTTTTGAATTTGCAGTAAATACTGATTCACCCCCCCTCTCAGTATTTTTAATACCAACACACTCTGCACTACGCACCAATCTCTGACTTCCCCGCCTCTCCTCCAAGGCCTAGACCTTGGCGAGGTGTGTAGGAACTCCAACACCCTTATCGCAATGCACAACTCTACCATCTCCCACCACGAGCAAGCAATGCATGACCAACTCCAGGGATAGGTTTAAATAACCTTCTTCATTCGTGGGTGACAACCTTGCAAGATGGCCCTTGTTGTCATTTCTCTTAAACCTGAAGATAGGGCACGTGTGTAGGCCAGACAGACTCTGACAACATCTCTCCCACCACTTGTCCCGCAATTAAGCGACCCCATCTAGAGAAAAACAAAATTTATGAATTATGAATTTTTATTTTTTTTAAATATCAACTGAAATGTATTGGTTTAAAGTATTTTCCCAAAATTGCTTTCTTTCCTTCTTTGATTTCTTTCCCATTCAAATACCATGCCTTCCTATCATTCATGGCTTTCTTTCTTTCCCATTCAACAGATATCCACATCAAATTTGGTGCCATTTGGTGAGCAAATATCATAGTCAACTACCATCGTTGTAAGCACAGAAGTTAAAGTTCAAAATCACACAATTATAAAATTCAATTTACAGGCTTTTCAAGGATTCTGCAAAGCCCTGAAAAATCCATCAATTCATCCAGAATTTTGGAGCCCAAAAATAAAATACCCTTGAACAAACAGAGTAAATCCAGAACAGAACAAACTAATCATGCAGAGCAGACTGATGATGCAGTAAGTTCATATAATCGCAAGCACAGAAGGTGCAGGTTAGGGTTCAACATAATGCCGTAGAACTCCACAGGAAAAAAACCCAATAATTATTTGTAAGAAATTCTTAAATATCTACAAATAATGTCACTTTTATTAAAAAAAACAGTTTTTGCAGTTTGAATATCAATTGGATCATTTTCATGGCAACGCGGAACCGAAGGTCCCTTACTGATATTCAGACTTCGGAAATTACTTGAATGATTACGAAACTTACGAGAGCTGAGAAGGTACCGGTTTCACAGCTATACCCGATTGGTACGTAGAAACATCAAAATAGTTTTTATACCAGGGAATTACGTATCATCCGACTTTAGCTCAGTTGGTAGAGCGGAGGACTGTAGTGGGATTTCAAATCTTCATCGTCATCCTTAGGTCGCTGGTTCGAATCCGGCAAGTCGGAAAAACCGTTTTAATTTTGCAGATTCTCACTTTTCGGAGTAAATTGGTTTGATACCAAATATTGCTTTTAATTTTTAAATTTTCATTAATTTTATTACAGTTCTTTCTAGAGTAAATTGGTTTATACCAAATATTGCTTTTAATTTTCATATTTTAAAATTTTCATTAATTTATTACAATATAATATTTTAGATAAATACATTTTACCAAATATTGCTTTTAATTTTTAAATTTTCATTAATTTTATTACAGTTCTTTCGAGAGTAAATTGGTTTATACCAATATTTTTAAATTTTCATTAATTTATTACAATTTAATATTTTAGATATATAGATTTTCTGATTAATCACATTATTAAGTTTAATATTTGTTTAAATTTTCATTAATTTTAATTTTGATTAATTTCATAACATTTAAATTTTTTAAAATTTTCATGAAATTTCATTCCACTTGAATTTTGATTATATTTTTAATTTTTTTTTTTTAATTTGTATTTATTTATTTAGCAAAGGTCCTTTGCATTATGGTTGAAGTGACCAGGATTTATACTCACATGTCATTTTGGTCTTTATCCACAAAAATTGGCATTTATACTAACATGTCATTTTAGCTCTATCCACACTAATTGGCATTACAGTTCTTTCTGAAGATGAAGCATATGTCTCTGCACATGAGCATAGTAATAGAACCGTACATATTGATAAAGGGAGGACTCGAGAAACATGTCTTTTTCGACCTAGTCTTCCCCAATATAGGGTTCTAGAATATGAATATGGTCCTAGTATTGATGTTTCACACGTTCCTCCTGTGTCTGATGATGGGCGTGAAAATTCTTATGTCCCCGCTCTTGCCATTGACCCCTTGCCCTCTAGGTCGTCACCTCTACCTACAAATGATGTTGACCCTCCGCTTTTTCTGTCAACCAACTTCTGTATAGGGGAGCCGTCTACATCTAGGACTGAAATGGAACCCGAAGAGTCAAATAAATCTCCCGACAATCCTATTCCATTGACTATCACCGATTCCCCTAGGAATTCGGTGGGGAGTGATATAGAATCACTGATGGGAAATCCTAATATTGATCTAGTTGCTCTTATGGTGTTTGATAGGCCCCTAGATCTGCTCCTACCTCCAATACCATCTCGTCAACCTCCAATATTACGATCCGTAGACTCACCAAGACAGCCTCCAATCTAATTAAAGGGAAAATGAAATCAATTGCATTATTCACTGATGATGAAGAGGATCTCACGGACATCCCAATATCTATCACTGACAATAGTTCTGCAGAACCACGAGCGCTTAGAGCAAGCAACCCCAAGGATGGCTCCCCATGAATCAAATCTTGTCCATGAATATCAGGGGGATGGGCAATGCCTCCAAAACACATTGCCTCAAGGAATTGTTTGGTCCTATGAATCCTATTATTTTTTTATGTCAAGAAACATTATGTTGTCGTAACAAGGCCATACAAGCTTTTTTAAATATCAAACCAGGATGGTGTGTGGCGGCTATCGACGCCAATGGACACTCGGGAGTGTCGATTGCAATATGGAATCTCGGCAAGGCCAAACTAAAGGCCTACATTTTCTTCAGTGGAATGCTATTATCTGGAAATTTGTGGGGCATGGATGGAATTTTCAACATTATCAATCTCTAAGCACCATATTCCAACAAGGTCTCATTCTGGTCCTGTATGCGTGACTCTGGAATCCTAGAGTTACATAATTTGATTATTATGGGAGACTTCAATTCCATTCTGCAGGCGGATGAAGTTTGGGGATCTCGAGCCATACTTGATCGTATGGCTGATTTCTTGAATGATTTGTTTATCTCAAATCATATTGTTGATGTTCAACCCTTTCCGCTTATCCCTACATGGACAAACAAAAGGGCGGGTGAGGGTTTCATTGGCAAAAGATTGGATAGAGTCATGGTGAAGGACAATTTGATGGATTATCTTGGTGACCCCCGATCCTTAGTAATGGTCTCTGATATTTCTGATCATATGCCCATCACATTGTCTTGGAAGTTGGATGGAAGTGTCAAAGGGATGGCCTTTAAATTTAATCAAGTATGGTTGGAGGATGAGTCATATGTATGGCTGATTCAGGAGCTATGGAAAGACGACTCTGATATTGGGGATTTAACAGGCTGGGATCGTCTTCATTTCAAATTACAGAAAATTAAAGGGGCTACTAAGTCTTGGGAGATTAGGAAAAATCTAGCTCTCAGAGCTGAGTTAATATCTATTGAAGTCAAGATTAAGGAGATATACTCTCACTTCCCAGACCAGGTGCCGGATGAGAACACATATGAGGTTCTAAAAGAATTTGGGATTAGAAAAAGAGAGATTCTCAGAATTGAAGAGATTTCATGGAAACTCAAGAGCAGAATACAATGGTTGAAAGAGGGGGACCTTAACACTAAATTTTTTCACAAATGCGCATCAGATAGAAAGAACAGAAATGCTATTTGGCGCATTAAGAAAGCTGATGGCTCCTATGCAATCACAACCACAGAGATTCAACATGAAGCTTTCTTACATTTTTCTGCGTTTTACCAAAAAGATCGTGGTATTGATGAAAATAACCAGAACTGGATGCTACAACATATACAAAGGTTGTTTGATGCGGAGGCCATAAGGGCTATGGATATGCCTATAACTGAGAGCGAAGTGTTATCGATTCTCAAATCTTTCCCTCCTGATAAATGCCCCGGGCCCGATGGATGGCCATCAAAATTCTTTCTTTTCTTCTATGATCTGATGGGTGTTGAAATCACCAAGGTTGTGGAGAGTTTTAGGATCCGGGGGCACATTCCTGCAAATCTGAATTCGACATTCATCGCTCTAATTCCAAAATCTGTTGAGCCAAATTCTTTTGGGGAGTTCAGACCGATTTCTCTGTGTAATTTGATCTATAAAATTTCCTCTAAGATTATTTCTAATAGATTAAAGGAAACCCTTCAGGACCATATATCAAGGGAAGAATACGGCTTTTTAAAGGGTCGATCCATTCACGACGCCATTGTAGTTGCGCATGAGGTTCTGCTTTCCATGCACACAGAGAAAAGAGAGGCCCTGGTTATGAAGGTTGATCTCTATAAGGCCTATGACAACATTGATTGGTCTTACATCCGATTGGTTCTACTTAAGATAGGTCTTCCAATATCCATAATTAGATGGATAATGTCATGCATATCTACTGCTAGATACGCAGTAATCATAAATGGTTTTCCCACGGTTTTTTTTGAAGCAAGAAGGGGACTATGTCAGGGATGTGCTTTGTCCCCAATGATTTTTATTTTAATCATGGACGGCTTCAGTAAGATAGTGCAGAAGGCAGAGCAGAATGGGTATATAAAAGGTTTCACTTTTTCTACGACTGTATCTTCTTCACATTCTCTATTTTTGGATGATATGCTGTTGTTTGGCTCTCTCATAAGAAATCATTGGTTCTATTTTCATTATATTCTTATTATATTTGGAACTGCAATGAGATTATGGATCAACAAACAAAAATATTTTCTGATTTTTGAATATGGAAATATGGATGAAATATCTTTCATTGCTGATTTTATGGGAGTCCATATTAAGGTTGCAGCAGATGGCTTTAAATATCTTGGATTCAATATCAAGCCATGTTGCTACAGGAATCGAGACTGGACATGGTTGACAGATAGGCTCAGAGAAAAAATCAACAAGTGGACTCATAAGTGGTTATCAATGGGGGGCCGACTCATTATGATTCAGTTCGTTCTCTCACAATTAACGGTTTTCTGGAGTCACCTCTTTTATTTACCTCAGCAAATCATAATGACGATCAATAAAATATGTGCTTGTTTTCTATGGGGTGGAACAAATTTGGATCAGAAGTACCATCTATGTAAGTTGGAACTGCTATGTCGCCCTAAAAAGCATGACAGGTGGGGAATTCTGAATATGAGGATCTTTAATAAGGCCCTTCTGGTAAAATATTTCTGGCGTGCAGTCAAGAGCACAGGAATTTGGAATGATATAATACGTTGTAAATATCTGCAGGGGGGTCCTCTCCATCAATTGCTATGTCATGAGTTTTTCTCTCTGTCTGTTATATCGACCATATGGGCGAGCTTCTATAAAATCCTTGGCCATGTCGTTGATCGTCTTATATGGTGCTTTCATGATGGCGGTCGCATCCCTATTGGTACCAGACAGTTGCGTGGAATTTCAAATCAACCTGGACTTTCCATGGGCCTTATTCACCGACTGAACCACCATGGCATTATCTATTTATCGCAGATCATTTTATCTTGGACACATCATGCTCCGGTTATCAAATCAGCTGAACAGTTGGGTTTGAATGGTATTTATACTGAGGAATGGGTTCAATACCAAAACACTCTTAGGGGGGTTGGATTCTGTCATGCTACGGGTGGTGATGCCATTATTTGGGATGGTCCTCTTCATGGAAATTCGGTCATTGTAAAGGATATTTATCAACATATCAACTATAATTCTTATGCAGGTACGCATTCCTCCTCTTTCTCTTAGTTTTGGAAACTTAGAGTCCCAACTAAGATCATTATCTTCATATGGCTGGTATGGAAGGGTAAAGTCCTTACTTGGGATAATCTGGTCAAAAGGGGACAATGTGGCCCTAGTAGATGCGCAATCTGTTATGTTGAGGAGGAATCCATTGCACACATTTTTTTCAATTTCCCAGTTGTTTGGAATATGTGGAAGATGTTCAGCCACTATCTTATTGAACCAAATTGGATCTCAAGTGACTTTATATCCACCACAATGGACTGGTACAAGTTGAAAGGAAGATTCAGGCCACTCCCTTTCTTCTTTATTTGGGAGATCTGGTTGGCCAGAAATAGACTGATATTTGAAAACAAGGATTTCAATATTCCTCATATATATTCTAATATTCTCAGGTGGATAAAGGAGCGCCCCCTTGTTTGTAAAGCTGTGGTGGATGGGTCTCACCGTATAAGACCACATGAAATTTCTATCCCGACGCTCTTTTTTGATGGGGCTTGTAAGGAGGGGACCATTGGATGCGGAGCATGGGTAAAGCTATCTCAAACAGAGCAGATTATCATATTTTCGAATGGGGGACCAGGTTCAAATAATAAAGCAAAGATAATGACATTGTGGGGAGGTCTCTTGGCTGTTATCAATTTAAGCCTCCAGCAGATCTATATATATGGTGACTCTAAATTGGTGGTGGATGGTATAAATGGCTGCATTAATTTGGTGGATCCGGAGTTACAAGGGTGGTTTCAACGAGCAAGTCAGTTATGGATTAGATTGAAAAGGTCGCCCATTAAACATATTTTCAGAGAGCACAATACTCGGGTTGATGGTTTGTCGAAAAAAGGCACCAGGGCTATTTTTGGTAATATGCGGGTTCAACATATCAAAGACGAATCAATGGTTTGGGAAAACAGCATCCCTCTTCCCTAATTGCATTAATCATTTTTATCAAGCGAGCCTGATTCCGAGGGCACAAATTTTGTAAGAGCTCTTTTTCAAGCGATCCTGACCACAGGAGGTTGATAAAATCTTCATCAAGAGAGCCTGTTACAGATGCTTCAACCTGTTCTTTAATTTACATATTTCCATGCCAAGAGATAGGTTATGAATTGAATACATGATAGGGGCACAAATTTTGCTACCACTACATCTTTTCTTCTTATAAAAGGAGGTTCAGGGGAGCTAAGTTCAGGGGATCGATTGGGAAATGGGATATTGAACAGCGGGAGAGATATTTGTGAATTGATTTGGCACATAATATCCATACTTCTTTTTTGGACTTTTCTCGACCTATTGTCAAGCAAGCCTATGCGTCTAATCTATTATATCAAACGAGCCTAAGGATAGACTATACATATTATCAAGCGAGCCAGTTTTTCCCCAAGCGAGCCTAATCATGTTGATGCTCATCATATCTCTCAGTCATTGATGTTACAGGTATTGCTACCATTTCATCAAATAGTGCCCTATTATAATGATCTGGTTTCGTTTTTGTATGTTTACAGGGGTGGAGACTACTCAGATTCTATTGAGTTATATATGTAATGAGTGGTTTCCGCAGTCTGAAATTCAACTTGCCAATCTACTGTGATCCTTTTTCTTTCTCGGAATGGTGATCCGGTTTCAATTGTGGCAATGATGTTTTGAGATTTTCTCACTGTAGCACAACTGAGAATGAAATTGATGTTTAAATGTACTGGCATATCTAATATATCAATATATCAGTGTTTTTTTCCTCTAAAAAAAAAGATATGAATGACATTGATGAGATGGAAATTGGTTTGATATCAAATAATGTATTAATTTTGATTTTTGAAAGATTCTCTTATAACAAGTTCTTTGATTTTATATTAATTGGCATTGGGTAGATATGAATGACATTGATGAGATGGAAATTGGTTTGATATCAAATAATGTATTAATTTTGGTTTTTGAAGGATTCTCTTATAACAAGTTCTTTGATTTATATTAAATTTCTTTTTTGTCCTAAAATATGTTATGGAATTTTGGTTAGATTTTAATAGTCATTTTTTCAGGGTTACTTGAATTGGTCGAGTTTTTGAACTTAATGCTATGTGGTTGAGCCTGTAGGAAGTGATCCTTTTGGGTGGATATGCTTGGTACCTGGGATGTAGTAATTTGTAAGGCATTTGAACCACATAGAAAAAAATGCCCAGTGGACTACGTAGAAAAAAAATGATCGAAGTCCTCAACATTTTAATAATATTTAAATTTAATTTTACAACATTTCAATATTTTTTAAATTTTCACTACTTTCATATCATTTCAATATAAATTTTCCAATAATTTCATAACATTTTAATTTTAATTTTATACCAAATTTCCCTTTTTCGTTAAATATGATCAAGTTTTTGATTAAATTTTAATAGTTTTTTTTTTTTTTTTTTCATTCAATTTGAAAGAGACATGCTAAGTATAAATGGAACACCCATCTAATCACTCATTCAAGTTGTGAGTATATGAATTTAATGGACAAGTGGTCCATTGCATTATAGCTAAAGTGACAAGGATTTATATTAGCATGCCCTTTTGCGCTCTTCTCACACTAATTGACATTTGATAGAGAAGGATGACATTTAATCTTGATGAGATGGAGTTCAACTCTGAAAGTAAGATTAACACTTTGGATAGAATCCAAAAAATTTAAGTATGTTTGGGTGGAATTATTTGGTTTTAGGCCCTGGTACCGTGGATGTAGAAATTACCTATCTCTAGGGCCTATGAACCACATACAAAAAATTATCCTGTGAACTAGGACTTACCTATCTTTGGGCCTATATACAAAAAAATAGCTCGTGAACTAGGTAGAATTTTTTTAATGGAAGTCTGCAACATTTCAATCATTTTTAAATTTTCATTAGTTTTAAAACATTTCAATAATTTTTACATTTTCACTAATTTCGTATCATTTCAATAATTTTAAAATTGGCAATAATTTCATATCATTTTAATTTTTATTTATACCAAATTTCCCTTTTCCTATGAAATATGATATAAAGTTTTTGATTAATTTTCAATAGTATTATTTTTTTAAATTAATTTTCATTCAATTTGAATGTGGCATACTAAGTATAAAGGGAACAACCAACTACTGATTCATTCAAGTTGTGAGTATATGAATTTAATGGAAAAGTGGCCCATTGCATTATGGCTAAAGTGACAAGGATTTATACTAGCATGCCCTTTTGTGCTCTTTTCACTTTAATTGACATTTGGTAGAGAAGGATGATCTTTAATATTGATGAGATGGAGTTCAACCCTGAAAATGGGGTTAACACTTTGGATAGAATCCAACAAATTTAAGTATGTTATGGGTGGAAATATTTGGTTTCAGGGCCCTTATTTGGTCACTGTAACTTTTTCAAGGTTAGGCCTATGAAACTTACATTCAAAGATGAACTAACATTGCAAAAAGTATATGAAAACATGGCATAAGTAAGCACAACTATTGAGCTCTTTCTTGAAGTAGAGATGAAGAAAGAAGCCCTTAGTGGGTATGTTTTCTTTTGAAGTCCAACTTTTATATGAAGACATGGCATAAGTAAACACAACTATGGATCTCTCTCTTCAAGTAGAGATCAAGCAAGAAGCCCTCAGTGGCTATGTTTTCTTTGAAGTCCAACTTTTATTATGTTTTGCTAGTCAATGCTAGTTTTAACTTGATTTATCAAACTTTATTTTAGCAATTTTTTTAGCTTGCGTGTTGTAACTTTTAAATATTTTTAAATAGTTGGTACACATTTTGAAATTTTGGGTTTTCATGAAAATTTGATATTAGACATCCTTATTTTGATTTGTATTATCTCATTGTTAAGTTTGGACACAAAACTCTTTTATTACAAATTATAATTGTTTAAGTTAAAATTAGAAATAAAAAGGTCTCCTTTGAATTTTAAGTTGAGTATATTTTTATCTAATCCTTCAATGATATAAAGTTGCAAAAATAATTGTACTTCAATTAAAAATAGTAAACTAGGTACTCGTTTAAAAAATTATATTTGAAATTAAATATTTCCCTCTCAATATTTCACAATGTTAAAAGTTATGTATTGAACAAATCACACACATTGAACAAAAGAAAGATCCTAGTTGAAGTGACAAGGATTTATACTACCATGCCACATTTAATTTGATGAGATGGAGCTCGATTGTGAAGGTGTGATTAAAGCTTCCAGTTGGGCTCCAAAAAATTTAGGTATGCTTGGTTGGAATTATTTGGTTTCAAGGCTCTCCTTTGGCCATGATCAAATTTTATAGCTTTGGCTTAGCTCTATGGATATGATTGAATATGCTTCAAGGATATGCTTTTCATATGTGGGTTATGGTTCTTGGTCCCACTCTAGCTCCTTCCAATGGTCTATTGTGCTTGGGGGATAGGGGATTTTCATACGAGGCTCTTTGTTTGGTTATCCTTAGGACCCTTTGTTGTATTTTCCCTTTAAGTTATCCCTTAGGAATTTGAGTGCCATGGATGGGCGTAATCATTGTACTTGTTACATTCTTTGTGAGATCTGTGACTTGCGTAGGGTTCCATAGAGAAATGCTAGTCTTATTAAGGATCACCAAGTATCGTTCTCCCATTTCAGTGGTATAATACAGCTTGATTTTACTCTCAAAAGGCTATGAATGCAAAATTATCAGCACTAGTGGAACACAAAATTTAGTAGATTCAAAAATTGAAGGTACATTTTGGCATGTCAAACAATTGGTTCTTGGTTTGGCTAGAAGTTCTCAATCAAGGGTTTCTCATTCAAAGGTTTCCATTAGGTCTATCAAATTGCAATCAAAGATAAAGAAATAGTGAAATAAGTATATGAAGACACAACATAAGGAAACATAACTTTGGAGTTCTCTCTTCAAGTAGACATCAAGAGGGAACCCATATTGACCATGTTTTCTTTAAAGTTCAAGTTTTCTTATATTTTGCAAGTCAATGCCAGTGTTAGCTTAATTTATAAAGCTTTATTATGGAAAATTTTTAGTTTTTGTGCCATAATTTTAGATATGTTTAGATAGGTGGAACACATTTGAAAATTTAGGTTTGTATGAAACTATGTGTTGATGATGTTGGATATTCTACCAACACTAGGGGGTCTCCCCATAATGAAGTCCCAGTTAGACCTCCGTTTGGGATAGGAACCCCATCCTGTTTGTGGGCCCGACTGCCACCAGGTGTGTATGTGTTTCTCTTGGATTTCAAATGCAGATAAATGAATGTGAAACCAAGTGTAAAATTCCTAAAGAATGAGGATGAAATCAACGCTCCATTAATAGGTTGCAAAAAAAAATACAAGAGAGTAGCAACAAAATAATGAGGAAGAGTATGCCTTAAGAGAGAATTAGATAGCTAAGACTAAGTAAGACATACAAATAGGAAAGTGTTAGAAACCAATTGCAAATTAGTTCAAAAATTAGTTACTACATTGCATGGAATGAAAAGAAAAGATTCAAAGAAAAAATACCAGCTATATGCAACAAATTAATTCATTATCATGTAACCAATATGTAAGCACACATGCATAAAAAAAAAAACATGGATATACATTACAAGTGTTGGAAATGTTGTCATTGATGGCAAAGGAGATGACAAAGGAGTAGCACCTAAACTATCATAAGGCAAAAGAGACAGAGAGGTAGCAGAGGCAGCAGAAGAAACAGAGAATTGAAGCAAAAGCAACAAAGGAATTAGAGACAGATCAGTGGAGTTGAAAAGGCCTGAAGGAGTGTAATACAGAGGTTTATTCATGAATTAGGGGTGTAATACAGTTTGTAGATGAATTATTGAGAAATTATTCATTAATTGAGTTTGTATGGCGTAGACTTTGATTGAAGACTAAAACCCTGTGGTAAAGACTTAATATGCTTGAGGATGAGTTGGAGCATTGAAGCATTGTGTATTTACTGTGGTAAAGACTTAATATGCTTGGGGATGAGTTGGAGAATTGGAGCATTGTGAATTTACTGGTGAAATTTCTGCGTGAAACTCTCTTAAGTTCTTGTAGAAGCTGGACTCTGTAAATCAAGCTAAGAATCTGCCTATATATTCAGGAAGAAGAGTGTATGATAATGTGTAGATATGTACTCTGCAATTTGGGATAAACTGTGCTCTGTATTTAGTTGAAGAAATTGACTTCTTGTCGATGTTGTGTCCAAACTGTATGTGCCTTGATCATATTGAGTTCTGCGCAAGCACTGTCAGTAATTTGAAATCAGGTTTTTGATCATCTTCTGAGAATTGACGTGAGGTGAATCGATCACTGTAAGGATCGATTATGAGAGTGAAGAATTATGTGCGGGTGAGACCTCGTGACAGAGTATATATATAAGAAACACATGACAGAGCTTGTGTGAGAGTTGCAGTCTCGGTTAGTGAATTGATTTCAGTATGGTAGGAACTCTGCGCCGGAGTGAAAAGAACCTTTTTACATAGAACGGGCTGAACTGGAAGCGGAAGCTGAGCGGAACCTAGAGCGTAGGAGAGGAGCGGAACTAAGACTAGTGAACAGTAACGGTGGGTTGGAGCGAGACCGTGGTTTCTTCACACCACCATTCGTCGGAAAGAGATATTAGAGGAATGGGTAGCGATTCCACAGGATTGATGACACGTGTCCCGACCGACATTTCAAAACCATTGTTTAAAGTGCGCCTTCGTGCGTTATACCTCGACTGAAGACGTGGAGCGGAATTAACATACACCATTGATCCAGAGGCTTGATATCTAACGATGGTCGCTCTCTGAAGATGCACGAAGTTTAATGAAAGAGGCCGGAAGATAACCAGGTACGGGTGCGCGCGTTTGGTTGGTTATTGATTGTATGTGTGGGGCCCAATCAAACATGTACTAAGGTTTATTATATGGTCATAAGGTTTCAATTTAATAAAGGCGCGTAGTTAAAGGGCGAGGATAGATATATGCAATGAATTTTGGTTATATTAATAAGGTTTGCCGAGTTATTAACATACGGTGGAATATATTAAAAGAGTCTGACTAAGGTTTCAAATAAATAAAAGATTGCCAATTATCGTTGAAGGCGTAATATATTATGTATAATGACTGTATATGTGAAGTGGCGCAACATGGAATATGTTTTAATACGTCGAAGGTCAATGAATATGTTGCGTAGAATGGCTGTGAATGCAGAATCAACGCATATATATCCATAATGGACTGTCGGTTATAACTACAGAGGAGTATTGAATTAATATTTCAATTCTCTGAATTGAGATATTAAAATAGTCCAGCCTTATTGTTTGAATTTTCCAACGTGGAATAAGAGATTGTGAAATTGCCCGGACTTGGGAAATGATTGAGAATGAATCTTGGATGCAATTATGGAAAAGGAAAAAGAAGAGGAGAGCTTGCAGAGATGAAATTTCGGTGAACAGGAATATGTACAAGAATGAGTTGGACAGGTGAATAATCATAGAAAACAGGGAATATGCAAATGACAGTGAACAAAGTGTATGCAGAACAGGTTCTTATCAGCAGCAGGAAAAGACAAATCCAGTAAAGCCAAAATCCATAAAAGAAGCTGAGTGGAATTGAGATGTATAATTGAAAAATGTAAATGTAAATTTTTTATATTGTTTGTGATGCAAAGGCAAGTATCCTAAGGAAAAGAAAAAATCCCACTGTAGCATGGAAATTTGTACATATTATTATTATTATAATTGAGTTGGATAAAGGAATGAGAAGACAGAAGTCAAAAGGTCAGGACTATTCACTTCAAATTCTTTGAGGAATGTAAATAGTCATGCGATGAACTCTATATATAGAATATCACATTGATATGAAAAAAATGTGAGATAGGGAGAGAGAGAAAATATAGAGAATGCAGAATATAGAAGAATAAGGCAGAGAAGACTAAGATAAGAAGAGCAGAAAAGAGAAGCTACAGAACAAAGCTGATATCTGAAGTGAATCAGCAAACATTCAGTTTGATAAATTGAGGAAGTTGGAGCTTCCCTATCAAGTTGCAGCGATAGCTGCCGCTCAGGTCGACTCTGAATCACTTCCGAGGCTGGTGCCTGGTAACCAGGACTTTGAGCGAGCCTGTGTTGTAGCTTGCGTAACTGGAGGTAGGAGCCCCGTAGGCTGGTGCCTAGCGTAAAACCACAAGAGAGGAAGCTGAGCTGTCAGCATCACAACAATAATAATATGTGGTTTTCTCTCTGGCGTAAATGGAGGTTTCCACCTATATCCGGTGTCTCTACTTATATCTGGTGTCTCTGTGCATGATGTATATGTGTTGATGTGGTTTATCTAATCTGCTTAATACTTTTCACTCACATATTAAGACTGTTGTTACATTAACAAATCTGTTTGATACTTGTTGCTCACTAATAAAGATTGTTCACATATTAAGTTGATCATGAAGTGAAGGTGTAAATAAGATTTAAGAGAAAGTTTTAAAAGTCCATGTATGTGTTAAACTGATTCACCCCCCCCCCCCTCTCAATTTAACTAAGGGTTCAACAATTGGTATCGGAGCAGGTTCCTTTGGTGAAAGCTTAATAGCTTGAAGGAGATCTGGTTGAGTCATGGACTATCAAAATGTACCTGTGCTAAATATAACAAACTTTCCTGAATGGAGAGATAAGGTTAAGACAGGTTTAATAGCTGATGAACCTGAGGTATGGAAGCTTGTTTGTGATGGTTACTGCACAGACTCCCCCACGGTGAAAGAACAACAGAGGAATGCCAAGGCAAAATGTGTGATATATAACAATCTTCATAACAAGGATCTTGAGTTAATAATGGATTTAACTTCAGCAAAAGAAATCTGGGACAGACTGCATTTCATGCATGGAGTAGACACTGAGGATTGCACTGACAAGAAGGATAAGAGAATTAAGAAGAAGAAAAATTCATGTCAACAGGAAAATATTCAATCAAATAAAGTACCTGCTAGTGTGAATGGAGATAAGAACCATGAAGAAATTACAGTTGAAGAAAAATCCAAGCTTGACACTGCTTTGACTGAACTAGAAAAATTGGAAAATGAAAACAAAGACCTTAAGACAGTGGTGCAAATATGTGATGAGAGAGAATATGAAGATAGGAAAGAAATTTTTGGCCTAAAGACACAGCTTGAAGAGGCAAAGAAAGTAGAAGACACTCTGCTGCAACAAATGAGAGAGAAAAATCTGGAATGTGAAAAATTGGAAGAAGAAGTAGTGAGCCTAAGAAAGAATTTAGAAAAAGCCCAAAGAGAACTATTAATGAATACTCCTCTAATGAAAATCTCTAGACAGTTGGACCATATTCTAAATGCACAAAGGTCACCTATCATAAAGACTGGGATAGGATATGAAGGTGAAACCAGTAAGTCCAAGGTTGAAGACAACAAGAAAATCATTTTTGTAAAAGCTGTAAAGAATAGTGAAGCAGCTCAGCAAACTCCTACAGAAGCAGAAGCCAACAGGAACATGAGCTGTAAAGAAATAAACATAATCAAGCAGCAACATGAAAGAACAGAGAATGAGAGGATGAAACAATCAGCTGCTAAAGGCTCAAATTCTCCTAAAGATGAATTGAATAAATTTGGAAGATGTCAAAGAATATTTTTTCCACCTATGAGAAGTATCACTTGTTTCTCTTGCCACAAACCAGGACATATTTCAACCTATTGCAAGACAAAAAAAATCCAGTCCAATTAGCAAAGGATGCAGCAAAAGAAAAGAATCCCTCAAGCAAGAAAATGGAAAGAACAATCTTTCACCAGGTACACAACTCATTTCCATAGCTATTGTTATGCATGCAATAATTTTGGACATAAAATTGTTGATTGTAAAATTTATCCAAGAAGAGGAACAAAATATTATACATCAGCTCAAATGCACATTGGTCAAATAAGATGTTATGTATGCCTCAAACTTGGTCACAAAGAAAAAGATTGTAATCTGCCATATACATTAAAGAACTTTAGACAGATGATGGGATCAAAGAAAATCAAACAAAACTATGAATTTAAAAGAAGTGCAGACATTATGAAGAACCCCAATAAAGTATGGAAGGAAAAGAGAAAGGGGGAGCCTATTACCTCAATAAAAAAATGAATCCTCCATAGTCTCAGGGGGAGCTGCTATAGGAAACAAAGCACAAATCCATCTAGTGACAAATATGAAGCAACATCCCAGGAAGAGAGCAGTTCATATATAGACCCCATGAAAGTAGTCTAAGAAGATCTCCTTGGAATGAAAACAGTTATAAGATCAGGAAGGGAAAGAAAATTTCTCTAAAAGAAGACTATAGAGGAAGAAGATCATCTAAAGTATTAAGTAGCCGACAGATTGATGAAAGAAGAGAAGACCTTAAGAAGCCTTGGTGGTAGAGAGAACATCCGCTATGAACATGTAATCTTGGAAGACATCAGCACCTTAAATGATGATCACATTGTGCATCATATTGCTAGAATTGAAAATGAATCACATTAAGAAGATTAAGTAAGAAAAGAGTCTACTATCTTGATGTCATTACATAATTGATATATGAAAAGTCCCCTTGGAGGAATGAAGACAAATAAGTGACAAATCTCTAAGTAATGAGCCCATGAAGATTCATAGTATAGAAATTGAAGATGTCCTTCTGAAGATCATCATGTCAGAACAGTTGAATTGGTATATAAAGCAATATATAAAGCAACAATGATTCTAGAACTTTCATAGAAAATAAAATGCAGTGACATTCTTTCAAATTAGGATGACAGAATAAGTAGCAGGTTAATGATGCCAAGGTCCAATTCAATATATTGATGGTGGTTGGTGTGAACAGTGAAAAGATCAATAGTAGAAACTAAGGGTAAATGTGCAAGCTAAAAGTGAAATCACAGCATGGTTTATCAAAATAATATCTATTGATGGTTAGGTACAAGCAGCATGCTTACCAAGCATTATCAGTGGAGCAGTAGTATGATACATGTCCACAGGATCAAAGGACTATGGCAAGAATGCATCAAGGTAAAATTCCCAGGGTTATCTGCATTTAGCATGAAAAGGTCAGTAGCAGTGCTAAAGGATCAGCATTAGGTTTACACTTGAAGGATTATATTATGCATTGCAGCAGTATCTGTTTCTATATATATATAATTTCATGCCTTCCTGAATTCAGTACATATATCTTCAAGGCCTCTTTCTGAAAATTGTTCATAAACTGGGTAAAGTTTGTTAGCTAAGATATAAATTAAACAACTTGAAGATGTTTTTGTTGGAAATAATCATGAAAGAATAGTTAAAATATCTAAATAATGAAGGACTAGTTGTGATTACCACTGAAGCCCAAAAGTCTTTTATTAGTCCATCCAAGCATACTTCAGCAGAAAGGAATTGTTGGTATTTCACCATTTAAAGAAAGAGTGATCATTGACATACATACTTCTTATGTCATAAATAAAACTGCGTGGTTGATAAGTGAAACTGACCAATACATTGAAGGGTTTATTTTGGAAATACATTGTACAAGAAGGAAAGTTAGTTGGCCTCTAATATTGAAAGATATTGCCTATTCTTACAATAAGCTGTAAGCTCTGGTTTGATTCATTTGTTCACATCAACAACAAGAACCTCTCAAAATTTAAAAGTAATATCCTTGTCAGCATCCTAGTTCATGTCATCAACAACAGGCAGGAAAGGTGTACCATAGCAATAAAAGATATATTGGCATCATTATCATAATTGAATAGGTGTGGTACTGCAGATGAGTATTGCAGGAAAAGACATATTCAATCTACAATCTTCTTCAACATAAATATATTAGCTCACTACATCAGACAGAGACAGAAATATATTTGAAGCCTTCTCAGTATTTTAGTTTTTGATCCAATAATACATCTCTGATTAGATAAAGCTGGTACAATGTGTTCTATGAAGGAACATTATCCTCACTTTCAGCCTTATACTAGTGAAAGGAGACTGTGCTTTGGATTGTACCAATTTACAGTGTATATTCAAGTCCAATAATCCTTAAAGTGTTCTCTCAACAAGTATTGAACATCAGTCTGGAGCAACATGGTACAAAGTCAGCAGAAGAGGGCCTAAACATAACTCAGAGAGAGGAAATGCAGAAAGAAAACTAGGAAATGAGCAACCCTTTGCCATTGATGTCAAAGGGGGAGGAAAAGCAAAAAGGGGCTTTTAAAAGGCAAGCAGAGGAAGTATGTTGCCATCAATGCCAAAGGGGGAGACTGTTGGAAATGTTGTCATTGATGGCAAAGGAGATGGCAAAGGTAAAGACAGGAGCAGCACCTAAACTATCCATAAGGCAAAAGAGACAGAGAGGTAGCAGAGGCAGCAGAAGGAATAGAGGAATTGAAGCAGAAGCAACAAAGGAATTAGAGACAGAGAAGTGGAGTTGAAAAGGCCTGAAGGAGTGTAATACAGAGGTTTATTCATGAATTAGGGGTGTAATACAGTTTGTAGATGAATTATTGAGCAATTATTCCTTAATTAAGTTTGTATGGCATAGACTTTGATTAAAGACTAAAACCCTGTGGTAAAGACTTAATATGCTTGAGGATGAGTTGGAGCATTGAAGCATTGTGTATTTACTGTGGTAAAGACTTAATATGCTTGGGGATGAGTTGGAGCATTGGAGCATTGTGTATTTACTGGTGAAATTCCTGCATGAAACTCCCTTAAGTTCTTGTAGAAGCTGGACTCTGTAAATCAAGCTAAGAATCTGCCTGTATATTCAGGAAGAAGAGTGTATGATAATGTGTAGATATGTACTATGCAATTTGGGATAAATTGTGCTCTGTATTTAGTTGAAGAAATCGACTTCTTGTCGATGTTGTGTCCAAACTGTATGTGCCTAGATCATATTGAGTTATGCGCAAGCACTGCCAGTAATTTGAAATCAGGTTTTTTATCGTCTTCTGAGAATTGACGTGAGGTGAATCGATCACTGTAAGGATCGATTCTGAGAGAGAATAATTTTGTGCGGATGAGACCTCGTGACAGAGTATATATATAAGAAACGCATGACAGAGCTTGTGTGAGAGTTGCACTCTCGGTTAGTGAATTGATTTCAATATGGTAGGAACTCTGCACCGGAGTGAAAAGAACCTTTTTACATAGAACGGGATGAACTAGAAGTGGAAGCTGAGCGGAACCTGGATCGTAGGAGAGGAGAGGAACCGAGACTAGTGAACAGTAACGGTGGGTTGGAGCGAAACCGTGGTTTCTTCGCACCGCTTTTGGTACGGAGGCGGTATTCCCGAGTTGGGCAGAGATTCCATTGATTGATCGATGCGTGTCCTTGGATGAACAATAAAACCGCTTGTTTAAAACGCGCCTTCGCACGTTAAAAACCGACGTTGGATGCCGAGCAAAATTGACACGCGCCGTTGATCTGGAGAAGGGACATCGGACGGTGGTCGCTTGGGGAAGATGCGCGAATTTTAATAAAAGAGCCCAGAAGATAGCCAGGTACGGGTGCGCGCGTTTGGTTGGTTATTTATTGTATGTGTGGGGCCCAATCAAACATGTACTAAGGTTTATTATATGGTCATAAGGTTTCAATTTAATAAAGGCGCGTAGTTAAAGGACGAGGATAGATACATGCAATGAATTTTGGTTATATTAATAAGGTTTTCCGAGTTATTAACATACGGTGGAATATATTAAAAGAGTCTGACTAAGGTTTCAAATAAATAAAATATTGCCAATTATCGTTGAAGGCATAATATATTATGTATAATGACTGTATATGTGAAGTGGCACAACATGGAATATGTTTTAATACGCCGAAGGTCAATGAATATGTTGCGTAGAATGGTTGTGAATGTAGAATTGGCGCATATGTATCCATAATGGACTGTCGGTTATAACTACAGAGGAGTATTGAATTAACATATCAATTCTCTGAATTGAGATATTAAAATAGTCCAGCCTTATTGTTTGAATTTGCCAGCGGGGAATAAGATATTGTGAAATTGCCCGGACTTGGGAAATGATTGGGCATGAAACTTGGATGCAATTATGGAAAATGAAAAAGAAGAGGAGAGCCTGTAGAGATGAAAGTTCAGTGAACAGGAATATGTACAGGAATGAGTTGGACAGGTGAATAAGCACAGAAAATAGGGAATATGCAGATGACAGTGAACAAAGTGTATGCAGAACAGGTTCTTATCAGCAGCAGGAAGAGACAAATCCAGTAAAGCCAAAATCCAGAAAAGACGCTGAGTGGAATTGAGATGTATAATTGAAAAATGTAAATGTAAATTTATTATATTGTTTGTGATGCAAAGGCAAGTATCTTAAGGAAAAGACAAAATCCCACTGTAGCATGGAAATTTGTACATATTATTATTATAATTGAGTTGGATAAAGGAATGAGAAGACAAAAGTCAAAAGGTCAGGACTATTCACTTCAAATTCTCTGAGGAATGTAAAGAGTCAGGCGATGAACTCTATATATAGAATATCACATTGATGTGAAAAAAAAGAGATAGGGAGAGAGAGAGAGAATATAGAGAATGCAAGAAAGAAGATTAAGGAAGGATCAAGATAAGAAGAGCAGAAAGAGAAGTTGAAGGCATGTAGCTGACATTCATAAATCTACATAATCAAGAACATTCACTATGGATAAATCGAGAAGTTGGAGCCCCTTTATCAAGTTGCAAAATGATAGTCATGCTAGTAGCCGATCGATAGTTGAACCTCGTAGAAGTTTAAGCCCCACAGAAAAATTAATGTAGTTGGAGTTTGCAAAGTTGGGGAAGCCATGCACTGATAGGAGCCTCGGGAGGTTGGTGCTCACAACCGTGTTGAGAGGGAGTTGGAGCTTGCCTTTGCATCACAACAATAATAAGATGTGGTTTTCTCCCTTCATGGGTTCCCACTTATATCTGGTGTCTCTGTGCATGATGTCTATGTGTTGATGCGGTTTATCTAATCTGCTTAATACTTGTTGCTCACATATTAAGACTAATGTTACATTAACAAATCTGTTTGATACTTGCTGCTCACTAATAAAGATTGCTAACATATTAAGTTGATCATGAATTAAAGGTGTAAATAAGTTTTAAGAGAAAAGTTTTAAAAGTCCATGTATGTGTTAAACTGATTCACCCCCCCCTCTCAGTTTAACTAAGGGTTCAACAACAAGTGCCAAAAATCAATGGAATAAGTAGAAAGCTTCTCATTAAATGATGATAAATCCAATAACATGTACTTCAATCCTCTCAAAATCAAATAATGGAAGGAAAATAGTTTATATAATATCTAAAGCACAAACCCTAGCCTCACAATCAGTCAACCTATCAACTATATCAACTACTAAGAGCAGAAATGCTCAAAGCTTAGAATGCTACAACTATTCTTTAACATTCAAATGCAAAAATACCCCTATGAATGAGGCAAGAGGGGTATGTATGCAAGTGGATAGGTGGTTGTTCACCTCTCCCATGTCTTTTGAAATCCCCTCATTGCCTATTTGACTCATAAAACTCTTCACATTCCAAGTGACTCTAGGATGACCTTTTTTTTCTTTTTAAAATT
Organism: Pinus albicaulis; assembly: GCA_034641835.2. Lineage (NCBI taxonomy): Eukaryota > Viridiplantae > Streptophyta > Pinopsida > Pinales > Pinaceae > Pinus > Pinus albicaulis. Next base: position 249,832,971 of record CM076569.1, read on the forward strand.
TTAATATCAACATAAAAATTACTTACAAAAAAATAAATGAAATAGGATTTGACTCCATAGCATGAGGCTTGTATTTGCTTGGCAATTGTTCAAGTGGTTTTGAGCTTTGAATGGTGCTAGATTCACTTTTTGGAAAGTTCATATCCCTACTGAGTTTGTTAGAGGGAGCTTACAATACGCTAACTTAGACCATAGGCATAGGGTCATTGTAGCATTTTTTATTAAAATCAAAAGAACTTCTTAATTTATCCATTTAAAACCAACTTCATTTTAATAACGCATGATTTTGCATTTAAATATCCCACAGTGACTCTACACAAAAGGAGAAACCATAATCCATGAAATCATCGAAAGAAAACATGAAATGAGGATAATTGTTTCCCTAAGCTAAGGCACAAACTCTAGACATTGCCTCACAGTATTACAATACTTTATGATTTCTAAGAGAATTATAGGTTTCCAAATACCCCCACACCATTTCTTAACACATTCATATGCCTATTATGTTTAGGATTAATATCATTTCCACACTCAAATCAACCACTAAAGCAATAATATTTATAATAGGGACACTAAAATAAAATGATTCTCATGTCATAAGACATGAATAATTATGTTGTAGCAATCCATAAGAAGCCTCATTCGTGCATGCAATTAGTAGATCATGTTAGTTTCGTTATCAAGAACCCTTTCACCTATGCATAATTTTACATTAATTTCCTAATAATGCTTCTTCACACTTGGTTGAACCATAAACAATGAAGTCATGAAAAGAAAAATAAGTAGAGCAGTTGACACAAGTTAAGGCACAATCCATAGTAAGTATCTCCCTACCCTTTATAATTTTCAAATATATATTTGATTTATACAACCTTTACATTTATCCCTTATGCCTTCCTATGATTATGATCCGTGAAACAAATAACATTTTTGTCTTTAAATCAGCCATTAGAACACAAAAGTATCTAAAATAGGACAACTGAAACATAATGGGCTTAATGCCATGAATATATGTAATGGAGTAGTCCTCCAAGAAGTGCCATCTAGCTTCATTCCTATAAGCAAGCGACCATAATCAAAATATTAGGTTGCAATATAAAAAATGGTTAAGTGTACTTCTTTATCTACCATACTGAATTGAAAAATAAAAATATCTTGTACTAAGAATTCAAAAATAATTTACATCCCTCGAATATCGAATTCATTCTCCCCTTTTGAGGTCAAAGAAGATTATCCCTTTCATTTATTTGGAAAAAAAACTTGTTGAAGCTTCCCACACTATTATGTTTTAATATTTTTTCACTTTTTTTCTTTCACCGATGTCATAGAATGTGTACAAGATCCACATGAGAGCTTAAGGCATGGATTGGAACAAAAAACCTAGTGGGCCGTATATTACTATCTTGCAGAAATAATGAAAGGACTCTATATTTTTAAAAAATATATTTGAAATAATATCACATCAAACTAGTGCATTCATGAAATAATGAAGAAGATTTGGGAATGTAGTATAGTCATTGTTATAGGCCATTTTTTCATATCCAATCATTAGGCCTCCTAAACAGATCAGCCAACATATTTCCCCCCCTTGTCATAATCATTGCGCAAATCCCTAAGAGTACCTCCTTTATTTTGAATTAGAAAGTATGTATTAATGGATTTGAGCCAGTTTTAATACCAACGCTCCTTGGATCCTTTGATCCCATCCATCAAAGGTGGATCTAAAACCTTAGATTGGCAATTGGATAAGAACTCCCAACTTACCCCACTCCTCTATATATTTGTTGCCTTGCATATGCAAGGGGTTGGATTTTGGAGAGTGATTATACACTTATACTGTTGAGGTGAGAGGTTAACATTCCATGCATTTAGGGTGATTGGAGGTGCATATTATGACAAGGAAAGGACACGACAACTTGGAGGAGATCTTCTACAAGATCAACACCTATTTTTGGTTGTAATCTCCTTCCATTTATATTAATGCAAAGAGTTTTAGGTTTTTCTATATGTGATGTCATCATTTCATATATTTCAATACCATGTTGATCTATTAAATAAAGTACTTAGATGATATTGCATAGATCTTGTAGTCCCTTGGCTCATGTTATCTGACTGTGCAAGTTCTAATTTTGGTAACAGGAGATGGAATTGGAGCATCCAAGTCGAAGAAGGAAAAAAGTGTGTGATTGATTCTAGGTAGGCTTCATTCCATCATCTATTTACTTTAAGAAAAACATTGGTTATCCAGGATTAAAATGGTGTACGTGCACAAATGGCTTGAGTACAAGGCTCAAAAAAAATCAAAGTGTTCAAAAATCCTTCGAACCAAGTTCAAGTTGTAGATCTCGAAATTTTGAATCCAACGGCGCAGACGACACTCAATTCCGAGTCCGAATGAAGGAGTTAGGAGCAGTCAAAGTTCAGAAGTTGACTTGGTGATGTGGCAGACTAAGGAGGCAACAATTTTGCTGAAACCCGGCCACCGGATTCCGACCAACCTGGCCAGATTCTGGGTGAATTTGTGGGACTGTTAAATTCACTCCTTCGGTCAAAAATTTGAAGGTTCAAAAAACAACTGTTTGTTTTAAATAACAAATAAAACAAAAAATATATATAATAAGGGTGGCGGGCCACCAACCCCGCCACCCCATGCAAATCCATATAATATTAAAAAACGAATGTTGTTGGGGGGCGGGTGGTCAGCCCCGCCACCCCCACGGTCTCCATTGTACCAATGGCCATATTAATACGGGGCGGGGGTTGTTAACCCCACCGCCACCGCCTCCACTTATATACGTAGCGCGTTTCCATATGGGGCGGGCCGCCCAACATGGGTCCGGCCCCCCCCCCCACATCCACATCAACTATTTTAAATATGGTTCAACGCGGATTAAAAAAATGTAATGCGGTTTAAAAATATCAAACAGTTCAAACGCCAAGTTAAAAATGTAATGCGTCGGCCTTTTTATGGAGGAGTCAGGATTTGACCACCCGACCTCCTCCCAACAAATGTGGATCTTCAACCAACTCGTCCAACGGTGACTTTGGAGAGTCTACCCACGTTTTATTATATGAACCTTCATTCATTTGTGTGCCCAAGGACGGACAGGAGAGGGCACGGAAAACGAGGCAGTGGAACCTTGAGCAGTGTGCAGGAGGGGGCAGAACCATGATCTGAGCCATTTTTCCAGACGGGCCAGATTTTCACTTTGTCCGATTGGGGCAAGTTTTATATGGATTCAACACTACTCGACGCCACAAATCCAACGGTGCTGCCCGTTTTGTCATCAGAGGTCTGCAATTTTCGGCCATTTCCAGATTGGGCAGGTATAAGGGTGTAATTCCTCATTTTGTACTTGTACTTTCATTTTTCCATTTAATGAAAGCAGGGCCTCCCCACTATTAGAGCAGGGCCCGGAGACGTAGTCCCTCCTGGACGAACTAAGATATCAACTCTTGTGTCTTCGTGCATGATGTTAATTGCTTCTCTCTTTTTCCGCTTATGCCTTTAAAGTTTCTTGTTTAAAAGCTACAATTTTCACATGTTAATTCTTTTATACATCTCAAACAAAAGATTTTGGATCAATTGGGTTCCTTGTTTCTTCGTTGTTCTAGGTTGGCTACTCAAACCTAGGAGAGATGCTTATGTTCGCAACTATTCATGAGGGTCATGAATGATCTTAGAGGGCTCTCTCCGGGTTAAACTCAGCGAAAGATCTTCAAAGGGGCTGAGATAACCGATAGTAAATGCTGATCTTAGGCTAGTAAAGTGATATGGATGAGGTTTTTAATAAATGTTGGGGTTTCTGGGCTGTGTGAGGCAAAGAACAGCTTGAACAGAGAAATGTAATAAAAAACACAGATTGTCTCCTGAGGCAAGGTAGGCCGGAAATTTTAACATCAAATTGAGATTAAATGGAATGGCAAGACAGCTGAGGAGCCGACAAGGGCATAGAGGATGAATCCTTGTCGAACAGAAGAAAACATTAAATATGAACAAACTTAAAGGCAGAGCATATAAATTATGAATTCTACCTTAACACTTCATTTGTTCAAATGGAAACGATCATGAAATGACCTGAACACATAACAGGCTACATATGAAACAAAAAGGACACAAATGCTAAATTTCAAGCCACAGGAATCTCAGAAACCAGCGCTGGGTATTTTCATTAAAATCTCTGTCAAAGACAGTACAATGAAAGCTCTGTTCTCTCTCCTACCCTAAACTCTCCCCACTCTCTCCTCTCAAATGATTATTTTAATACATTAAATCAACTATTCTAGAAAAACAAGTCGACCCCAAAACAGGGGCGCTGTTTCACCTGCAATTACAACAATAGAACATGTAATAACTTTCTCCTAGAAAATCTCTAACCAAAAAGCCTAACAATTGGAGCGTATGACTAACTGAGGTCATAGATAAGAACAAATCCTATTCATATGGTAACAGGTGTCTTCATTCTAACTTTGGTTTTCAGTCTTTAACTGTCAATTTTCCACTTGTCATTTGAATAAAACTCGTTGTTACAGCATTTCATACGTTTTTAACAAAGCACCAAAATTGGATCCTCTTGTGTTTCACCCGCTCCACATCTTACTTTCTTTCTTCAAACTCACACTAGCAGTCTTTCCATGGCCCAACTTTCCATCTTAAATATCTTGAAACAGTTCTACATTCTCATCAAGAACCTTAGTTAATGCAGGTGGTAATTTTATAACTTGTACCGGTACTGTGCATCTCCCATTGGGCGTGGTCTTCTTGACAAAATCAGCAGTTGTTGATACGTTCTTATAGCTGTCCACAGCAGTGGCAGCTTCCGCTTATATAATTTCCTTATAAGAAACAATAGAGGGGGGACACTTCCAGATCAACACAAGCAAATCTTAATACATCTCTCTAAATGAACCTCCCCTGCCGCTGCAAGAACTTGTTCACCTCTGCGTTTTATTTTCTCTTCCGCGGCCCTTATATGCACTCTGCTTCAATGTTTAAAATCACCACAAAATATAAATAAAAATCACCACAAACATAAAAATCGACTGCACAATGATCAAAACTTGTTGGCAATTCGTTGAAATCATTTTGGATGTCGTTGAAGTTGTTTTGGATGAAGACTGGGCGCATACAACCATTTCCGGACTTCTGTTGATGCGTGGGTCGCGCAGGCTCTGTTTGGGTCGCGCACGTTATATTTTTGCATTGCGAAGAACGCCCAGGTGGGTCGCTCGATGCCCAGGTGGGTCGCGCGATCTCCAAACCCAGTCAACGCTGCTTTACTGTATTCATTAAAACTTGTAATTTCCTGTTCTACGATTTGAACCAACTGCTGGATGCTTGTTGCGTTTGTGAGCAGTGTCTTTCTGTTTGCTGATCGACCGAATTTATTCCATTGTCAAATTCCCGCTGCGCTTTCTCCCTCTCATGGATATTCTCTTTACCTGCATTGCCTTTGAATACCCAGCCGGTGCGTGTCATCAGCTCCTGAATATAATTTCAAATTTCTCGTAGTGGAGCGCATATGCTTTGGTAACAAAGAGCGCATGTTTTCAATCCAATCTGAAGTAACACCAAACAACACCAAACTAGAATTAAAAGCAGCGACAAACGCATTCATATACTCATTTGGAGTGAAAAGGTTGAAATTGTTTGAAAAATCGAGCAGCAGAGATCAAATTTTGAACTGGGGATTTCATATTGACTTTTATCACCCAGGACACCAACCCAAATTCCTTTCTGACTGACTATAATAATCTGGGTTAGCATTTTCTTTGCAATCCATTGATGAAGATATATTTGCAGAATCAAATAAAGCTAATCGTGCTGTCTGCATTTCTGACTTCAAACTTCTCTTGTCAAATGTGGCAAAACCTGTATCATATGATTTCTGTGCTCCAAAGGGAGAAATAACAAGGCTATCCCGCAGAACCTTTGAAAACTCACAATTAAAAGTTGTAACTTCATCAACATTGAACCCAAATGATGCCCTATATGTTTCAATCTGTTCTGCATCTGATTTATTGCATTCCATATGCCAATTTGTTGCCCATTTCCACCAGTATTTAGAGGATACATTCATGTCTTGCAAAGAACTACACTGCTTTTCTCCAGATTGACATGCCTACTGCAAATGATCCAACCCAGCTGACATGGAGCGAGAATCTGTCGACTCCTGTGATAGCATGAAACTTCTAGAGGCTGCCATGTTAAGATTAAAAGACTTTGAGGGTTCATACTTCGGGAAAAAGATGTCTTGACCAGACAGTGAAGCACTCCAATGATCAGATGACTATAAATCAGAGAATGACAAAGGTGTCCCAGTACCAGAAACCCCAAGCTTTGGCAATACTAGTTGACTGGCAGGACTCCCCGAATGTAGTTGATATGCAGTTTAAAGGTCATTTGTGGCAACATAGCCTAATGCTATATAAGGGGAACAAGAAAAAGTTACTCCATTCTCCATGTGAACAGTTTTTACCTCTAATGATGCAAGTAGTTGAGCATGGAGCCAAATAATATATATAGCAAAGGATTTAAAATCTTGATTTCAAAAACTCGTTTTGCAATGTTTGAAATTTTGGCACTTTCACATTGAAACTTCGTTTTGCTGGCTTTGGCTTTCTCTTGCTTTTTCTGAGTCTTGGACTGATAATACTTTGTTGAATTTTGCAGGGATGTTTGGAGCTGGTGTCACTGAAGAACTATAGAATTTGAAATATTTTGACCACCTACCTATTTATTACCAAAACATATTTGAAAATTTCTTCTTCAAAACCCTGTTTTGAAGAAGAATCAATTTCTCATTGATGGCATTCCTGATATAAACAACTACTGGTCCTTCTCCTAACTGTGATGTTATCCCTATATTCTTAAAAGCAAGCTTTCTAACATCACAAGTAACCCGGTTCAAATTTAGCTGACCGCATTCCTTTGTATATTGTTGAAGACTTTGACATTCGCCGAATTGAACTACGACGGAAGAGGACGAGCGAGTGCCGTGGCTCCAATGGGGATGGCGGTGCTTCTTGGAGGGTGCCCGAGAACCGCGAGCTTTGGGAGAGCGAAGACGATTGCCTCCATCCATTGGGCTATGGAATCATGATCAACTTATTAACTGAAAACTGACTGAAATGATTTGAAAAAATGACTTGGCAAACCTCAAACTAAACTGCAATGAAACTGGAACGAAATGATGCCTTTTGGTTGCTTATTTATTTACAAAATCTACCCTACTATGCTGTAAAAACAATAGATCAAGTAATACTGAAATGCCAGATTAACCATTCAAGTAAACCTGAGAATGATGTCGCTTGAGAATGCTTCCACCAGGTCACAGATACAATTACTGGGAGCCCTTCATGCACGTACTGAGCCTGGTCACGGAAAATACAGCCTGATCTATCAATCAAACTGAAAAAATCTGTCCATGTGTACGCAATGGGATCACGGAAAGCTGGACTATTGTTGGCTAACACAACTACGTGATGCATACTTGGGTGCACATTGTCAGTGTAAACAATGGCAAGCCGTTCATGATATTCTGATATCTTGTTTTGAAGGAGGAAGAGTTTCCAAGAACTTTTTGGGATCTCGGATATCATAAGACTGGATCTGCTCATCTAAACATTGAATCTCCTTCTCAAATCTTTCAACAATTAACTCACAGAACCTAGTTTTAGTTTATCTTCCCCAGTATGGTCGCCACTATGTTAGGTATGCCAGTGGCTTGAGCAATAGTCAAAGGCGATACAATGAAATCAACCCCAGCCAGGTTTACCCGATCACCCCGCAAATGAAGAACAAACAAACGTGCTAATTCACGATGAGGTCGGGTTTGCACAACCATCTCACAAAATCTGAAACATGACAAGAATCGAAAACAATCCATAGCTCATGGACATGCCTGCAACCGAGCCAAAGAGGTAGGCTCCTCTCTGCGATGATCACCACTTCTGTTTTCTCTGCGGGAACTCCGTGGCACATTACCTTCAGCCACCGAATCACTGCCTGACCCTGGCTCATATTCTGACTCTGTCTCTGACATATCTCCGATCAAACCTTTGGCAATGTGTATGCTGATATGAATGCAGTGAAAGCAAGATTAGGACGTATGTTTAACATTCAATCAATATCCCACCGCCAAAACACCATCAAGGAATCAAATTATGGATAAAATCTCTGCTTCAAATGGGCTGAAAGGCAGTATCTCTGTTTTGAATGCAATTGAAATTTTGACAAAATAGGAGTAGGCAACCTTCAAAAGTTTGGACACATCTAGTCAAAGGAGAGTATGGTATAATCAGTGATAGGTTTGCCTACGAGTTTATGACCATAAAGGTTTCAATAGGTCATTTGAAACAATGCTAACATTGGGCAAACAAAAACATGAGCAAATGCTAACATTGGGCAATGTGACTCATTACACACATGAGAAATGTGACTCAAAGGGTTTAATCATGGGATAACAATAACAATGGTGATTGTGGTATTATGGGTATGAGAGCAGAGTGATTTTCATGTTTTATGAAAGGCTGACCATATCACTGTTTCAGACATCAAACCCATTTTTTACACCATTGATTTTCATTTTAACCCTGAAAACAATAATCTCATAACAGTGGGGTTTTAAATCCTTCATTTTCATATTAGAATCATGTATGATGACACAAATACGTTTGCAAACCCCAAGTGATTGAAGAAAACCTGCTTTGAAGGCAACTGGAGTCAATTCCGAGCCAATCTGGGCGCTCAAGCACAATTCCGGAATGCTGTCTCTGCGTGGGTCGCGCAGGCTCAGTTTGGGTCGCGCAGCCCAGGTGGGTCGCGCAGGTGCAAACCCACTGTGCTAAACCAACTCTGTTTGGGCCGCGCAGCCCAGGTGGGTCGCTCGGCCTCAACTTGGGTCGCGCAGCCCTAAAACCCTGTCCACGCCCTCCAAAAGTCTGAAATCGGCTTTCAATTTTGCAAATACGTTTTGGGAGCAAATGAAATCGGTTCAAATGAACTTGTTTGGCCTTTATACACTTCACAAATATCTTCACCATCATACTTTATTCCAAATCTAACTTCAAACCCACATTACAAATGTTCTTGTAATTTTCACTTTGGCTTTTTCAAATACAAACTTGCTTTGGTTTCTCTGAGGTCGATACTGATGATTTTATTGTCTTTTTGCAGGGATATGGCTGTCTTGGCTAGAGAAAAGACCAGGGGTCTGTTTTTACAATGTCTTCATGGCGGAATAATTAAAATTTATTACAAAATGATAATGACAAATTTCTAGTTCCAAAACAGAGTTTTGGACTAGAAATGTATTTTTTTTTTAAAAATGCTGATGATAATAAAAATAGAAATCCAAGTACTGGACTCTCCTCACCTTGCAGGCTTTATGACTAGTGTATAAATGACTCAAAAAACCATAGACACCAAGACCTAGGACACTTATTGACATTTTAATGACCTCATACATAATGACAATGACTATAAATAATTTTTTTTTAGAAAATATTTTTTAAAATAGCGCTGCAGGTATAACATGAGGAAACACAAAATGACACAACCCTTCGTCAGTTCATGGCATGATCCTAGTGATATGCAAAGAAGTGAAACAAGTGAGACACCTAATAATGAAAATGCAAAAGACGAAATGATCACTGACGGAGGGCAGCAAGGGCTGACTCTAACAGGAATATCATCTAGTACTCCTCTTATGAGTTTCATACAGTTTTCTCCTCCTACTACTCCTCCACTTAAACCTACAGTTAAGCAGCAAGTTGGCCCTTATGTTAGTGGGAAAGGTTATCTTCAAAAACCTAACTCTCCTTATGTTGGGTACCCTCTATTCGGGTGGCAGTTGCCTCCATCATCCCCTCCTCCTTTGGCAGGGGGGAAGCCTGTTGTTGGTATACCTCAAATTGGTAATCAACCGCATTATAGTCCTCATTATCCTAGGATGGCTACCAGCGTTTGGAAACCTACTTTTCCCATTCAACCTGGTTCATATTGGGACCGATTGTTGAATCCTCAACCTACACCATATTCTCAAAGTCCTATCTATCCTTCAGCACTCCAACAAGCTCAAATACATATGATCCAACCTTTACAGGCTATCATTGCATCACAATATTTTCCATTGGTATCTAGTACTTCCCAAGTCCCACTTACCCAGCCAGTACAAGGTACCTCACACTCTCAACTACTTGGATAATGTCCTCCTCTAGTTTATATAGGAAAAATTATTCATAGTATGGTGCAATCCCAACCAAACCCACCTTCTCATGGGACAATGCAAACTCCCATCAGGAAATAATATGGTCCATATCAAGGTATTCCTCAAGTTCCTTTTCAAGGCCAACAAATCCAAACCCAACCATTCCAGTAACTTTATCATCATCCTAGGGTTGGGAAACAAGGTCACTTGTATACTTGTTATCAAAATCCTCCTTATCCTGGTAGCTAGGTTCCTTATTATCAAACCCCCCTTATCCGGGAGTGCAAGTGCCTAGTGCTCAAGCTATTCCCTCATATCCAATTCATCCTCCTATGGAATTTAATCAAAAGTTTCCTTTTATGGTTACTCTCGAATTTTCATACTTAACTTAGCTCACTAATGACCTCATCGCTCATTCACCATGGTGGACGATTATCACCACTAAATTTACTTCTAGTATCCAAAAATTCAATGGGAATCCGGGATAAGACCTGTCGACACACGTTATGACTTATCATCTATGTTATTCTTTGAAATCCCTTAACGATGATTCCATTTGACTTTTCATTTTGCAACGAACGCTTACAAGTATCGTAGCGAAATGGTATATTGATTTACCTAGAGTTTCATTCCATAATTTCAGAACTTTATCCACCACATTCCTCACACATTTCCAATTACCCATTAGATATGAAACTGGAACATAACTATTGACCAATTTCAAACAATCATATTCCACTCCCATTTCAGATCACATTCACGAGTGGAGGAATCGCCGACAATTGGTAAAGACTTATGTTATCGATCAACTGTTAGAGGAATGGTTCACCAAATATTTTTTGTCACCCATAACAAAATATGTGGCTAAAGGTGGAGTCTTGACCAATTCAGAGAAATGTATTTCTCGTACACAATATTTGGAACTTGTTTATACCCAACCGGGCATGCTCTATGACAAGTTATCGAACGCTTCGAGACCTTAAAATATTGTTCCTCTTCCACCTGGTAAAGAATCTCATGTTGCTAATGGCATGATTGGTTCTAACATTATGTAGTCAGTGAGTAAACCATCTAGTGTTGCTCTTACCGCATCTTCTCAAAACCCTCAATCCCATCCTCCTGTGACTTCTGCTTCCAAGATAAATTTTTTCTCATATGATAAAGTAAATTCTACACAACAACCTAGAAGCAAGAAGAAAATAAAAGCTAAGAAGAAGAAATATCCATCACCGTAGGATAAACAAACAAATAAGTCTTCTGATGAGAAGAAAAAGCCTCATTACCCATGCTTAATTTGCAATAAGGAGATAACCACACATGATTGTCTACACCATGTTGAAGTGAATAAATTCCTTAAATATTCCACTTCTCTTGCCGTGATGAGTGACCCATTTCCCAATTAGGAGACCCACATGGTTTCCCAAGACCCTTCTTCCTCTAACACAATTTTTATTCTTTCATCCCCAAATATGAAATTTGATGTTATGGTGTCCACTCAGAATAAGGACTGTGGTAATGTGAATCCACTAAATGATTAGGCTAATGATCAACCTACCAGTTTGGCACCATATTCATATGATCCTACTCCACTTGTGATTCCTACGGAATTGACTATCAAACCTCCGAATGGAATTATTTATAAATATGATTTCAACCATCTTTCAAGAGCTACCCAAAATTATAACGTAGTTGAAGACTTGGATCAGTCTCCATCAACTATGTCAACTCTTGAGGTGTTGCAAAGCTGCCCCGCCCAAAATAAGGCCTTGTTTTCAGCTATCAGATGTGTGGATCCATCGAATTCCAACGTAGTGGTTTTATCTCATGAAAACTATACCGCTCGGCTTCCAGCTCAATTAGCCTCTCTAATTCAGGTCGTCACCCATGGTAAGAATGTTCATCGTTCTATTGTGGGCGAGGGAGCTTCGACTTTCATTATGTCCACGTCTTGTTGGAAGGAGATTGGTTTTCCTCAAATGAGTCAATAGACCACCACTTGAACGATTTAGATGGAAGAACATACAAACATTATGGGATTTTGAATTCCTTTCAAGTAGAATTAGGGGGGAAATTTGTCTCTATAGAAGTTGAAGTTATTGACAGACCTCTCGATTATAATATTCTACTGGGATGTACATGGTTTTATGCTATGGTTTCCATCATTTTGACCTACTTCTGTATGATCACCTTTCCTCATAAAGGCGGGATTGTAGCCATAGATCAACTCACATTTTTCGCCTTTGATTCTTGTGTTACTAGAAGTGTCCCTCTTATAGGGGAAACCCTACACACTTATTAGCATGTCAAAGTTGGCTTGTTGAAGGATTCATCACTTATGGGAGCCTTTTCGCTCCCTCCTCCTCTACTTCTCGAAAAATCATCTTTGGTTTCTTATATCAACATGCTATCATCATCTACTATCCCAAATGATCCATGGATTGTACCTAATGAAACCAACATCCAAGGTTTTGGTGATCGAATGTCACTTAGCCATGTTGAGCTAGATTATGAAGCCATCTATTTGGCTTGTGTGGATTATAACTTCTCTTCAATCAATTGGGTAGATCAATCACAGGATTATGGCACACCTTTTGATCCTTTTTCTCTCGTATTATTTATCGATGAAAGCACCATGGAGATCATGATGCCAAATTACTCATCATGGGATGAACATCACCATTTTTCCTCCTTACCATATTCCATTGAGGATAAACTCAATGAAGTATATTTTTCTAATTTTGTCGAAGCTTTTACGAATTCCACCTCTATTCATGGAGTCGACTCTGAAAAGAACCTTTCAAATATCAAGGAGACGATACCTCTTGATATCTCTATCAAACCAGGTGTTTTCAAAAATATATACGTTGGAGCATCTTCTTCTCCATATGAGATCGAGATTTATAGAGCCCTTTTTCGTGAGTTTCGAGATGTCTTTGCCTAGAATTATGATGAAATGTTAGGCATCGACCCAAGCATAGTAGTGCATGAGATTAAGATGTATCTTTATATCAAGCCCGTCCAACATCGCCTATGTCTGGTCCATCCCAAGAAGGCTTTCAAGATTAAGGCTAAAGTTGAAAAAATTCTTCGGGTTGGTTTCATATACCCCATTCCTTTAACTGATTGGGTATTGAACGATGTCCCTGTCATGAAGAAAATGGTATGATCTAAGTATGTGTCGATTATCAGGATGTAGATCGTGATTTTCCAAAGGAAAACTATCCTATCCCATTTATTGACCAAATTGTTGATGACTGTGTTGGTTGCTAGATTTATTCATTCATGGATGGATTATCAAGCTATAATCAAATCAAAATTCTCCCGACGGACTAACCCAACACTGCATTTATTTGTCCCTAGGGTAATTTTTCTTATCTTAATCTCCCATTTGTCTTGAAGAATATTGGGGCCACATTTCAAAGTGCGATGGATTACGCTTTTCATGATATTAAACACATCGTGCAACCCTATTTGGACAATAGCCATTCTCATTCAAAACATCGGGTTGATCACCCAATGCATCTTTAGGCTATTTTTCTCCATTGTAGAAACTATAACATTCGACTCAACCCACACAAATGTTTTTTTTGTGTTGGTTCTGGTCATTTCTTGGGTTTTTTTATTTCAAAACAAGGAATTCATATTGATCCTCTGAAAGTTCTCTGAAAGTTCATGTGATTGTTGACTTACCTACACCTTCTTCTCTCGTTCAGTTAAAAAGACTCAAAGAGAAAGCTAACCTCTAGTGGAGGTTCATCCCTAATTACATTGAGATGAACAAAGGATTCACTCACTTACTGAGAAAATGGGTACCCTTCCATTGGGACGACGCTACTCAAAAAGTGTTTGATTCCCTAAAAGATGTACTAGTTCGGGCATCTCTTCTATATCTCCCTAAGTATCAACGCGACTATTTCATGTAACTAGTTGCTTCCATTTCTAATATAGCAATGGTATTGGTCCAATAATACGTATTGGGACTAAACATCTTGTTTATTATCTGATTCGGAAGCTCAATGATACTGAAATGAGGTAGAATCACATAGAAAAGTTGTCTTTGGCGACCGTTAAAGTTGTCCAAAGGTTTCACCATTACATATTGCTTCAAAAAACTAAAATCATTTCTGATTATAACGCTATGACATATATATCGTCAGGTCAATTGCTGGGGGAAAAGTACTCTAAGTGGATCACTATTCTCCAAGAGTTTGACTTGGAATTTTTCAAATATGAGTCAAATAAATCCCTAGTTTTTGTCAAGCTTATGTGCGACCTTCCTTCCCCTAATAATTCATTATTTCTAATTTCGTCATATGACTCGTGGTATGGAGATTTTCTGATCTATCTCCAACCCCAGAATTTCTGGCCTAATACCTCTCACTTCTAGTAGCAATGTATTCGATACAAATCCATAAATTACATCACTATCTGTGACACCATTTACCATCCTGGTATTGATATAATTTATAGAGGTTCCTCACCCTTGAGGACACAAAGAATATCCTTGACAAATGCAATTCAGGGGCATGTTTTGGAAATCTATCTGGTTACGCTACCATAGAAAATATCTTATGCACTGGTTACTTTTGTCCCACTATCTTTCACGATTGCATCCTCGCTATCTAGAAGTGTCATGCATGCCACGTCTATGATCCTAAGATCCATGTGCTTCCTTCTCCTTAGCATCCATCTTCATTTTTGGTCCTTTTTCAAAATGGGGCATTGACTTTATGACATTTAACCCTCACTCAGTCAGGAGGCATGGTTATATTATTGTTGTTGTTGACTACTTTACTAAGTGGGCCAAGGCGATGCCTACATTTAACAACATTGGAAAAACAAATCCATATTTTTTCTTCAACCATTTTATTGCTCGGTTTGGTGTACCACAAGCGATAGTTGCGGATCATGGAAAGAATTTCTGGAATCATATGATAAATGAACTATATCCTAATTTGGGACTTTCACATGAAAATTACACTCCCTACTATTCACAGGCTAATGGACAAGTTGAGGTTGTTAAAAAATTTCTTAAAACTATGCTTCAACGTATGGTATGGGTCCATAAATAGGACTGAAACTTTCTTCTTTATGCTTCCTTGTGGGCATACCAAACCTCAGTTAGGACTACTATCGGATTCACACCCTTTCAGTTGGTCTATGGTCTGGAATCGATCCTCCCCATCGAATGTGAAATTCCATCCTTGAAAGTAGATATAAAACTTCTTCCTGCCACTTCCGTAGAGGAGGAGCGTCTTTTACATATGACTTGTTTGGATGAAAATCGACACAATGTTGATTTAACCAATAAAGCTCATAAAATATGTGTCAAGGCACAATGCGAAAAAAGTGTCAAGCCTTGAGTCTTCTTTGAAGGGGACTTGGTTCTCTTATATGACCAGGAGGCTAATAAGTTAGGTCCAGGGAAGTTCCAACCTATGTGGTTGGGTCAATACATTGTAAGTGAATCCTTGCAAAAGGGGCCTATGAGTTAGTATATTTCGATGGAGTTCCACTAGCGCAACCTAGAAATGGGTTGTACCTCAAAAAATAATATGCTTGATCTAATGCGTAGTACATTGTGTACATACTATCTATAGGTCTATTGGAGTGTTTTTGCATTTGGTTTGTAGATGTCGACATCTCTCAAACCATGCATTAGTTATGCTGATGGTGCTAGTCTTAGTACTCAGAACCTATCTTTTGCAACATGGGTTATCTTTGCTCCAAATGGTGAGCTAGTGAGTATGCAAGGGATTATCATTATTCGCTCTACTAACAACATCGTTGAGTATAACACAGTTACTGAGCTATTATTTGATGTTATTTCACATGGTATCCGACGTTTAGACATCCGACTCGACTCACAATTTGTAATACTACAACTCGCTAATATCTATTCAGTTATAAATCTCGCCATTCTACGCATGGTTTTGAGAATGCGCCTTCTAGAAAGACATTTAGATTTCATACAATATGAACATATTTCTAGAAATATAAACACATTAGCATATCCCCTAGGTAATCACGTTTTAGATAGACATTTGCAATGAATGTGAATAAGTTTCAATTCTCATCCCATCATATTGAAACATAATAGGAACTAGGAAACACTAAAAACATGTATATATAAAGAGTTTTTTTACAAAAACTTGTGCCTCGAGACACATATGGATACATTGCCCATATGAAAAAATACAAGCGAATATATAAGTAGACTAATCAATGGTGCTCATGATAAAATTACACTACGAGAGCCATCTTGCACTGTAATCGACCAATACGGCTAGGCACTCCGTTAGTGTGTCAGTGAAGTCGAATGGGAACCTTATCAGCCACGGTCTCATCAATCTCATGTGTCACACTCTACCTCAAGATTCCATAGCGCATGCCGTCCCACTACAACGACATGTAATGGTACCACTGCCTCTGGTAAGCCCTGGTATTGCACCAAGAATTTTGCAACTCCCAGATGCTACTCTACTTTAATTTATCAACCCAGGGTTTGTACAAACTTGGAGGTGATAGTGCTATATACATAAAAGATGCATTCTAATCATGTCATACTCTTCTGATTCCTACGAAATTGTGTTATTTCTAGGGTTTCTAAATGAAGTCTGTCACTTCCAAATTTAGACCTAGGGCTACAAGTGATTCAAAGCCATTAATCTATCAGCAATCAAATAACTATTCTACTACAATAAAGTACATCTCGGTACTCTTCAATGGAAAAAATATACAACTTAAGCTATGGCAAGAGATGGAAGCAAAATAGGCATCTTGCATGAAGTAAATTGTTGAATTGAAATTGCAGAAAGAAGACTAACCTAATCACACATTGTTGGGCCAAATGGCTAAACATACTCTGTCTACTTCATGTTTTAACTATCATACTATTACTCATGCATCTAATCATGACCTAATTATGCTTGTAAATCCATTTTTTTGCCACAAGGAGGAGAAAGCGCTATGGTGGTTTAGGAAGGTCTTGAACTCATGGGTGCAGGGCTGAAGGTGTCTAGATGATTTTGGCAGGTCTGGATGAGGTAGATAATGGTTTATGGGCTTAAGGAGAGGCCCACTAGTGCTGCTACAAGTTTCTTGTAGTGCTACAGGAAAGTCCCGAATCGCTACAGGAAACAGTCAGGGGGAAATCTGAGGCCGAAAATGGTGGAGAAAAGCATAGGGGAGGTGGAATGAAGGTGTTTTTGGATGAATGGAGGGTGGCCAACCCCTTGGCCAAGCTCAAAACCTATTTAGAATCCCATATTTCACTTATAGGGTTTCTCACAGTGTGAAGGTGAAAAATATGAAAAACATGGCTAATGGCGATTTGATGGAAAGAAGGCTGATGATGGGTGAGAAGTGAAGCTAAGGGTGTTGGTGAAGTCCTCCATTGCTATGCTACTTGAACCTAGAAGAAAACTATCTGTTCATGCAACAAATATTGAAAAATTCATGATGAATGAAATGGAAAAGGTGAGTTGAATTTGGAAAGAAAACATACTTTCGCCTGCAAACATAAATATAACTCAGTATTCTAGACATGTTCATGACACTACAACAACCTAATTATTATTTCCAAGAAATCATAAACTAAAGAGAAAATTTGGCCTATGGGGAAGGTTTTCCCTCCTCAAGCTCCAGTGGAAGAGATGAGAGAGGGAGGCTTGACACACAATTTTTTGAGTTTATAAACTATTCTACCAACATTTATGCAAGATTAACTACAACAAAGAAAAATGGAAGCAAACTAAAAACAGTGAATTGGAATGTAAGCAAACTAGCTAAAAAATAATAAAGAAAACTAGCTACAATGACATAAAAATAAGCATGAATACATAAGAGATACTAAGGCCAATGGATTGGGCCCTAACCCACAAGCCTAATCCTTCGAAACTAAATCAGTGAAGAACAAAATGAATATCCATCTTATTGCACAAAATAGTCTCATTACATAATCATAAAAGTCTCAAAAACCTATTACACGAGCTAAGAGTATATTAGCTTCCTCCAAAGTTTGAATCCTAATAAGCTCTTGCTCAACCCTATCTAAACTAGAGGGTAGATACCAAAAATTCCCTAAAAAGTAGGTGACGTGTCCTCTTTGAATGCAAGAGAAGTGGAGCTTTGGTGCACTTGATCTCCCACTTGCTTCGTTGCCTTTGATTTCGAGTTGTTGGAGGGAATCTCAAGGATCCATTGGCTTCCTTTGGGAGTTAAGGAAGTGGGAAATCCTCCTAGAATATCTCCTTGTTGTCTACTCCGAGATTTAATTGAAAAATATTCATCAAATGTGAAATATCTTTGTGATTATCCTGCATTTAAATCATGTTAGGTATTCAAAGTATGACAAGCATTAATCACCGTCTACAGTAGAAACATAAGAACATAATATAATATAAATGTGAGAAAGTGAGACTTAATAAGGCTAAAAGGGTGACAATTAACCCCTCCAATTATACCTAATAATGGGGCTCATCATCACCCCCCTACCAAATGGTTGCTCATCCTCTGAGTAACTTAGTCCTCCTTCTACATTTATTTCAAGACTTTAATGGACCCTCCAACTTCCCAAGGAAGAAGTGTGGGAGTCCCTTCAGGAGGGTAAAATCCATCATTATTTTATGATTCCTCCCATTATCTATTCTTCTCATATTGTTTTTTTCCATCACTTAGTCCCAAGAGAAAGGGTGGACTGAGTTTCAAACCAAGCCACTGAATCTTCCTGGCCTGCATGGCCCTCTTATATAGTGGTGCTCTTTCTAGAGCACCTCTCAATCTCTTTGGTTTGTGGTATTCCATGTTTATAAGAATTTTAGGGAGGATATTCCATCTACTTTTACTATCCATTATGAATTCATCTCCCGACAACCTAGAAAAATCATCAAAATGAGCCATGGCTTGAGCTTGTGTGCCAACGTAGTTTTCTGCAAGTGCAACATCCTCTTATATCTTGAAATGGTTGTTGATGACTCTCCTGGGGCTGAATAGTTCTTCCCTAATGTGTATAGGCTCCTTGTTTTCTCTCCTAACGACCCTCCTTACTTCTTGTGCTCCAGCTTCCTCATTAACCATCCAAGAGGTTAATGCCATTAACTATATGTCTCCCATTCTAGGATTAGGGTCCCAAATGTTCAAGTCTGTCAACACAAGATTGTGCATGTAGAATTCTGCCATTTTTTCCTTGTCTTCCATACTTGAATGGTTGAAAAATTCAATGAATTGTATGTAGTTATGAAAGGGTAAGGATCCATGAGAGGCTAGTGTTATGATCTAAAATAGGAGCCACTGCTCCTTGAGGTAGACTGCATAGGAATCTGATGGGTATCTATGTTGGATGGCCTCCATGAAAAAATCTACCATGGTGGCCATTTTTTTGTCCTTTTGCTGAAGTTGATTCTGCAATCTTGCATTCTCTATTTGGGCATTCTGAAGCTGCTCTTTCAAAATGGATTATCTGAGCCTAACATCAGAAAAATCCCTTCCCAACTCAGACGATTTTTCCTCCATATCCCCTATGTCATGCACACCTTTCTTTGTAGCAATATTCATCCAATGATTAGTGTGTGCCCTCTCCTCTTCCAACTAATAGAATGAAGGTATTGTAAACTTCCAAGGAATCAATCTACCCCCTTCAATAAATGTATAGTAGGAGCTAAGATTTGGTCAAGGGCTAGGATTTGACACTACTGATACATCTTTGAGGATATGTTTTGGTGAGGTAGGCCCCTCCTTGTCATATTTTAATTCCCCCCCTTTTTCATCTTGCCCTTCATATTGTAACTTTTCCTCAACTTCTTGGGCCTCTTGCCCATCCATGGTTTTCTTTTCTCCCTCATCCAAGGTTTCTTTCTCTGATTCTGGGTCTGTTGGAGTTTCCTATAGAAAAGACAGAGTTTCCTGTAGAAAAATGTGTTTTTCCTACTAAAAGCCCTCTCTTGATTGTTTTTCCCATTTTTCTGTCTTTTGAGGGTCTGTGGGGGTTGTTAGATATGTATGGGATGCCAAACTTTCTCAATGTATTCTTATGTAGGTCACAAGGGGTCCTCACAGGTGAGGTGTCCTCTTGAACCTTTCCTTCTTCTATCCTTATTTCATCATCCTTCTTGGGTGACTCCTCAATTGGAATAGGGATTTTAGTTGGATTTTGTGGTTTCCCTTGCCTCACCCTTTGGCTCTTCTTAGTGCTGAAATACATGGGTGTTTGCCTCTTCCTATTTATTTTCACTAGTGTGCTCAAAGTTGCTAGGGTAGCAGCCACTTCCTGATCTGTTATGTCTGGTGATATGTTAGTGTCCTGAGGGAGGTATCACTGCCTAGCATAGGGTTTAATATTTTCTTCTCATCTTTATTTTCTTCCTTCTCTGTTTCTAATGTCTATGTGTTTTCTATTTCAACCTCCATCTCTTCTTTTTCTTCCTCATCTTCAACGTCCTCTTCTTCTTCTTCTACCTCCCTCTCTCTAAGACTAGAGGCAGAGTTTTTTCCTCTTTGGGTGGCTATGAAGGCCTCCCTATCCATGTCTATGAATGAGGACCCAGAAACAGGGAGGTTTAATCTTCTCAAGAGGAAATGAGGGATGCTCAATCTTTGTTCTAGAGGGAGTTCTCCTTGAAATCTAAGCTCATTCAACAACTTGAAATGGTATCCATATACTACACTAAGTCTTCCTTCACAGGATGTGAATTTCATGATATGGAAGGCTACTTCATCCCAGAGGTATGGAAGGTTTTCTCTCCTCACTCCATTATTGTCCATAATGTATTCTTCTCGTGGCAGAAATATGATTTTCTTAGTTGTAGTGCTTGACGTCCTTTCTTTAATCCACTTAAATCCTAAGGTAAAAGTGGTGATTTTGCTGATTAGTTTAGGTGAAAGTGTGATGGCTAGGCCCCTAAACATACTGGTGGCTCTCTCCTCTGAGTGTGATTGCAGAGCCACTGAAAAATCTTGAGCTATCTCCTCATCAAAACCCTTAAAAAGCTCGAATAAGCCTAGCCATTGGTGGTTTTTGAAAATTTCCATTACTTGACAATGTTGTCTTATTCTTTTAATATCAATGGGCTCCCTTCTGTTAAATCACCCTCCCATTTTTATGGTTGTGATAGGAAGGTGGTCAGATGGTTTTTTTTTTAGAGTTACTTGTGAAGAGGTCTTGGAGATTATGGTCTAAAAAAAATCAAATTTTCACCATTTAATTCGCAAATTATAACTGACTATGTGTAAATTTCATGGATAAATTGAAATTTGGAGGGTGGCAACCACTTATGTTTGTCCTCTGGTGTTTTTCCTTGGGATATTGTAGCCTTAGGAAGTAATTTCACCCAAAGGTGTTCCTGTTTTTCCCTCTGTATCCTTGTTGATCTTCCTGTGTAGTTTCCTGTAGCACTGCACAGTTCCCTGTAGCATGATGTTGCATGCAAGCTCAGATTTGATGCTCCTCTCTCTAATGGCTCCTTTGGCTTCTTTTACTTCCAATTCTCTTGAAATTCTTTGTGAAGTGGATATAATGAGGCAAAACTTACCTTTATGGTCGTTTTAACCAAATTTGGAGCAGGGTGTTGACTTCTACTTAGCACGCGTTTTACTCTTTGGGACCATTAGTCCCAATCTAGTTAATGATTTACCCAGCCTCAGAATCAAATCCTCATCCTTGTTCAGTCCCCCTTGACTGATTTTACTTGCCTAGGTGGCATGCACTCTTCAATTTTCATTTAGTTTAACTTTATGAAGGTGGACAAGTTATCTGGCCACCCTTTTTTGCATTTTAAGTCTCTAAACCTCGACATTGAACTATTTTGGCCATTATGAGTGCATAGTGAGAGGTGAAGGGCCATACCTGAGCCTACCTAGTGATGGTGTGTTGCAGAATGATCTGGTGCAAGGAGATGGCGTTTGTGGTTGCAGAAATGATCTTCCTCTTGTTATATTTTTATTTTTTTGTTTATTTTTTGTGTGAGCAGCTTCTTTTCTGAGTGAGATGCTTGTTTTCTGAGTGAGATTCTTAACCTTTTATTTATCTTTTCTTTTGGCAGGTTCTGCATGGAGGTCCTCAGGTGCCTTTTTTGGTGTGTTCGCTCTCCTGGAGTATGTTGGTGTTCCTCTAAAGCCATCTTCTTCAACTAATCTTCAACTTTGGTCCTTGTTGTGCCA
The DNA here is from genome assembly GCA_034641835.2 of Pinus albicaulis. Classification (NCBI taxonomy): domain Eukaryota; kingdom Viridiplantae; phylum Streptophyta; class Pinopsida; order Pinales; family Pinaceae; genus Pinus; species Pinus albicaulis. The sequence goes on from CM076569.1 coordinate 249,855,338, forward strand.
TACATAGAATTTCCACAAGAAACTTTCCAACTTCCTGTAGCAACCTAATTTTCACTTTTTGGGGCTCTAGATTGCTTAGGGATGAAGTGGAATGGTTTATGGAGGTTATATATGGAGTGATGGAGAATTAAAGTGACAGGTTCATGCCAAGGTATAGATGATTTAGCTGCTAGTGGTGCAACATAGCATTTAGGGAGTGAATCTTTATGCAGGGAGTGAAGTGAGGGTTAGGAGTGGTAGGTATAGACAAAAAATAAATTAACATGCTCTTTTTTAAGTGTGTAAACCTTTTAGAGAGGTTAACTCCTCATAAATAAGTTTCTTGTAGCATTTACAGGGTTTCATGTAGTGCTACAGGAATCCTATAGCGGCTAGAATTTCCTGTAGCAATTACAATCAGGGGAAAAATGGAATTTTTTTTCCTACCTTTGAGGTGAAATGAATGAATGGGTGGATGCTAGACTGGTTCATGGAGTGTGTAAGCAAAGGAGAGGGATAAGTGAGAAAAATTGCTCCTTTGATTCCAAAAACTATCTTTGATAAAAAAACCTTCCAAAAAAAAAAAAAATGAGTGCATAGGTATTTTCTCTCTCTCTTTCCTTTTGTTTCTTTCCTGTTTTTTTTTTGAAGGCAAGTGGGTTGCCTCCACAGAGGTTTTCAACCCACAAACCTACCTTGGGTGCCTCCAGGAGGTTTTCACCCAAGGATCTTTTATTTTTTATTTTTTATTTTTCTTTCTTTCTTTTTTTTTCTCCAGGATTGCCTCATGGAGCTTTTCAACCTTGGAGTTGGCCTTGGGCGCCTTAGAGAGGTTTTCACCCATGCCTCTTTATTTATTTATTTATTTATTTATTTATTTTCTTCTAAGAGGGGGAGGCGCTGGAAATTATGGAGTCTCCCATGACATAAACCTCCCTATTTGTGGAATTTATAAATTCAGCCCTAGACAGGGGCTTTTTGTAACCTTTATGCCTATAACCATTTACAAGTAGGGCAATCCCATCCTCATTTATGGTTATGATCTGAACTGCACTATTATCATAACATATGTCCTCTTTGTAGGGTCCCAACCATCTTGTTATCATTTTTCCTTTGAAATCCTTGAATCTTGAGTCATACAACAACACCCAATCTCCTTCTTGAAAGGTCTTCTCCTTAATGTGCTTGTCATGGCATACCTTCCTTTGCAGTTGAATCACTTTTGTGCGAAGGATTACTTGCATCCTGAACTCATCCAATCCATTTAATTTTAGCAACCTTTCTTGTTGGGCCTTTGATATATCTAGGTCTAACTCAACTACCATCCTTAAGGTGTTGAACTCAAATTCAACTGAAATCAGAGCTTCATTCCCATAGACCAAGTCATAAGGAGTGAACCTTGTTGTTGTTTTCCAAGTAGCGTTGTAGGCCCAAGTAGCTTCCACCAATATATCTGCCCAATATTTTATGTTGTTGCTCACAACCTTGGCCAAGACTCTATTGGTCACTTCCACTTGGCAATTTTCTTGAGGGTGGTATGCAGTGAAAGTCTTATGATTTATCTTTTTCCTCCTTAGAATATTCTCAATGAGATGAGATGTGAATTGTGCCCCATGACCAGTGACTACCTCTCTGGGGTACCCAAATTTGTAAAACACATTCTCTCTCAGAAATTAGGTTACCTTCTCCTCAGTTTCCAACTTTACATATTTTATTTCAACCTACTTTGTCAGGTAGGCAGTGCAGATTATGATATAATTTTCTTGCCATATGGTGGATCAATGAGCCCAATGAAGTCCATGCCCCATTTGTTAAATTGCGCAAGATCCACCTGAGGGTGAAAAGGCATCTCATCCTTTTGTGTAGGTTTCTGCATCCTTTGGAACTGGTCGCACCTACTCATGTATCTTTTGGCATACTGGTGAAGGGTAGGCCAATAGTAACCTATCTGCAAAGTTTTGAAGGATGTCCTTTTTGCATAATAAGTGTCATCCACAAGGGCTATCATGAAATGCATAGAGGATGTCAAAAAATTATTCCTCCCTCACACATCTTCTAAGAATTTGGTCAGGGCCTAGCTTGAAGAGATTTTCCCCAATACAGGTGAAAGGGGCACTTTTTCTGATGATATTTCCCTTCTCCTTGGATGAGAGGTTAGGAGGAAAATTTTCAGCAACCAAGTAGTTAGCTATGTTAGAAAACCATGGAAAGAGTGTTGAGATAGAAAAGAGGTGTTCATCCGGGAGCTGGTCATCCACCATTCCTTCTTCATTTTCATATAGAGCTAACTGGGATAAAAAAATCTGCAACAACATTCTTCTTTCCAGGTTTATCAATAATGGTTAGGTCAAACTATTGTAATAGTAACAACCATATAATTATTCTAGCATTAACATCATGTTTGTTCATTAAATATTTTATGGTTGCATGGTCAATGTGTACAAAGGTCTGATAATCAGTGATATATTGTGTAAATTTGTTTAAAACATGGACAATGGCTAACATTTCCTTCTCTGTGACAGTATAATTAAGTCCGGCCTTGGACAAGTTCTTACTAATGAAATAGATTGCATAAGGTATTTTTTCTTCTAAATATCCCAAGGTTGCCCCCACATCTTTTCCTGATGCATCTGTGTGGATGTGGAAAGGCAGAGTCCAATTTGGACCTCAGAGAACGAGGGAAGCATTTAACTTTCCCTTAATGAGCTAAAAAGCTTCTTGACAAAGATTGGACCAAGTAAAATCAGAGCCTTTGGCCAGCAAACCAAATAGTGGTGAAGCCAACTTGTTGAAATATTTGATAAACCTTCTATAGTAGCCAGCTAAACCTAAGAAAATTCTGACATCTCTCTGCTTTTGAGGAGTAGGTACCCTTTTGATGATGGTGATTTTGTTCGGGTCTACCTGTATTCCTACTTGGGAGATTGAGTGTCCCAATACTACTCCTAATCTTTTCAAGAATTCATAATTTTTTGGGCTCAAGGAGAGATGCATCTCAATGCATATTATCAACACTTTTCCCAAATTGGAGAGAGATTCCTGGAAGTCATCCCCATAGGGTGTGAAATCATCCTTGTAGATTTCAACTGAGTCATGGACTAGCTCAACGAAAATGTTCAAGACAAATATTTGGAAGGTAGTTGGGGCATTGCACAACCCAAAGGGTAGGACTTTGTAAACGAAGGTACCCCAAGGAAATGTGAAAGTAGTCTTGTCCTGGTCTTTAGGGCTGATTTGGATCTAGTTATACCCACTAAACCCATCTAATAAATAAAATAATTGATTTCATGTTGTAGAAATTATATAACTTATGTGTTATATGTCCAAGATTCTTCTGATCTCACACCGGGTCCATCTCCGGAACTCCACATACCATTTCGCTGCCACTCCAGTCAGAGTGTGTTGAAAGAGTCTTAGTCGAATAGTATCATCAACAATGTTGTTCGAAGAACACCACAGGTGGAAATTCATAACATGATTTTCAGGTTCTTCTGCTTGCTTTGCTTCGAACTTTGGAATGTCTGAAGGGAGCTTCGTGGGAATGGGAGGCCATATGGGGTTTTGTGAAATGGGGTCATTTGTCAACTTGGTTAAATCTAGTAGATTTAACGAAGCTAGAAAAGGTGACTACGAGGTTGTAGTCATTGCGACTTTTGAAAACAAAATGTTCTGTTTAGGAATAGGTTTTGTCTGTGACGTGCCCTGTTGTGCGTTCACTTGGCTTCGCAAACGAGTAGCACTCCTCTGCCCTCTAGGGGTTGTGGGAGGAGTGTTGTGTGGTGAATCTGTGGGGGTGTTCACCAGTGTGGCATTGGGAGACCAACTAGGTTTCCTCACTAAATATGCCCCCATAAAGCATGAACCAATAAGGGTGGTAGCATTCTGTCTTTGATGTCTAAATGGCGAAAGACCTGCAACCCCTCCCGGTAATGGGGGGAGTTCCAAAGGATGTCTATATCATCGAGGTCCCATTGGGTCCACTCTGGTGTCGACTAGCTATGGCTTTGGAAACATTAGAGGATAGAGACTATAATAAAAGAAAAATTTCCATCGCATGCATAAAACAAAGCGAAATAAAATCAATTTTCCCTTTAGATTAATCCTATGTGATCAATCAATTAAAAAAATATATATATATATGATTTTTGTTTGTTTGCATATGATACTCAAATCCTAGAAGACATAATCGTCCTCACATGCTTAAATGTAACTGGGCCTTGAGAAGATATATTTCAAATGCTGGCACAATGTCCCGTAAGATCTGGCGACAACCCTAGTCAACCGAAGACAATCCACCAAGGTAAGGGTAGAGGATCTAGTGCTTGCCTGCACCATCACCTATAGTGAAAGGACGCCCTACTTTTGGCCACTAAGCCCCATTGTCCCACGTGAGCATTCAAGTCTTGGGCTTCTTGGTATTTCAGCTAAAAGTATCAAGTATCAGCCGGGTCAGGTAGCACCAACTGATACCGCACGCACTCTGCCTAAGCCTAACCCCCTCTGAAGCGGGTCTCTGTCGCGCTCGGGTTTTCTTTTCCGTGGGGTGATAGGTGGATTTGAAAGTTCCCTAAACAATAAACTTCTATGTTTCAAGATGAATAATGATCAAGGTGGCTTATTGAATTCCTACCCCTTGATCCTAACTTAGACTATAAATTATTTTGTGGCCCCTGTGGGGAGAATTTAGTGAATTTTGTTAAGTTAGTTTTAAGTGTCTTTGCTTCGCTTAGACTGTGGATGTGTGTGAGAAAAAAGTGAACAAACACATATTTTGAACGTGTGGATATGAGATGATCCTTTTCAAAATCTCCTATTTAAACTATGTTCTATTGTTCCTTTCTCAAAAGAAAAACATGTGTGGATATGGCCCGCTTTCTATTTTTCCTAGTTAATCTAAGTGATCAACTATAAGGAGATAGTGAATTGTGAATAGAGAGTGTTCATATGCTTGCCTAGGATCACAGAAGGGTGCAAAGGCAGCAAATATTTCTTGCGCTTCTATTGCCAGTTCAATCCTAGTCCCGAGATCCTAGTGCAAAAATTGAACTAAACCAATGACTTTTACACTAGAAAAAAGAACTAGCTAAGCATGCGTGGACTTGGGACACTTACTTTGGCTAATTACCAAGGTGTTTTGGTACCTAAATTTACGAAACGTAAACTTTTTTGGAATGCAATTTAATTTGCCTCCTACTTAAATTATGTGTCTAACTTTGCAAAAATCAACTTGAACTAAAACTAACACCTAGGCTACTAAAAGCAACTAAGAATGAGCTTTAGCAAGTTGCGGGGCACCTCAACCAGTGCTGGAACATGTATTATGGGTTGCTAATCACCTTTACAAGTAGGAAAAGATGGAATTGGTGGAGAAAATTCCCATTCTGTTTTTTGTGCGCAAAAGGTTGAAACATGTGCGATTTCTATGCGCAGGTCGCCTGTGAACGCGCGCCTTGGGGCACGCCTGTCTGTGAGAAATGAGCACAAATTTCCTGCAAAATAGTTTTTTGGGAGCTCTTAAGCTTCAGCTTGTTCACTTGGGATGAACCAGGCAGTGAAGGAGAGAAAGGGGGAAATTCCAGCCCAACTCCACAGCAAAGACGGAGGTCTCTGCAAAAAGGCACAACCAGATAAACTTGTAAATAAAAGTTAGTGGAGTCGCCAATTCTGTGTTAGTGTGTTTAGTGCACGAATGTACGAAATCACACCAACTAAAGGGGGGTGGTTTTTCCCTCTTAAGTTATTGGGCACAGGCGGAAAATAGATGGATTTAAGCAAGTGAGTGAAACATGCTCAAACATAAACATACTAGATAGAGAAATAGCATGTATATTCAAACATAAAAATTAAACTAAAACTAAAACAAATAAAACAAAATCTCTAAATAGAGTTAAACAACTTCAATAATCCAAACGGCAGTGCTTACGTCCCCTCTTATTGAGTGCTGGTAGGAAATGAGGATGAAACTTTAACCCACTTGCCAAGGGGCCCTTAGAACTAGGGGTTGTAAGTCTTGATACAAGGATGTCTTTACTTCCGAGCTGCCTTGGCGCAAAGTATCCCTCTCTCTACTATGGTGGACTGGAGTTGTTGGATGGAAAACAACTGAGTCCCCTCTATCTCTGCTCCGGATCACACACTGTTGGTACTGCTTGGGGAAATTCTGGCCAACATAACAATGTGCTCTCATTTTGTTCATCTCTTGGTGGCCTTTTATAGGAGAATTCAAATCCTCCTTCCCTCTCTTGGTACATTGTGGATAGTGATCCAAGAGAGGAAGGTGATTCCATTGTGTGCCGCATTTATTCCATTGTGTGCTCCCTTGATGTCCTAAGGACGCTTGGACGGTTGTCCTTAGGCGGCCTCAAGTGTGGAATCAATGTCCTGGAGTGTGCCTTGTGGTCTCGTAAAGTGACTTCCGCCACTCCCAAGATTGCGCACTTTTTTTAGAAAAAGGCGTGCAAATGTGCGTTTATCGAAGAATTTTGCTCGCAAATGCACATTTGACTGGTTCTTCTTGTACGCAATTTGATTTTTTCCTTTCATACCTTAGAGATTTTTAAATACTTTTGGATTCTCTAATGTCTCTCAGCCCTATAAATCCTTCTACCTGACATTAAATAATTTCACCTTTGCTTGTACGATTTTCCAGTGATAACAGTTGCCCCCTAATGTGTGAGGTCTAGGAAGAACTGTATAGCCAAAATACATTATAGTTTATTTTCTGTATATTGTGTGTAGAGAGAGAGAGACCTGCGTGTAGCTTGGAATTGGAAACACCCTGCACCGCGTCGAAGAGGGACCATGTCCTGTGTGATCCCTGTAAGTAATGGTATAATACAACATATACAAATTTTCTACGAGGCGGGCATGTCCTATGCTCGTGATGCTTTGGCTAGTTAAACAAATCTATTTGACAGATACAGATTCTGTCTATGTCACTAGTATGGTAGTGACCTGTTGGTTGATGACGATGACTGCTGATGCCCTAAAGGGCGTTTTTTCTTTGACAATAGGTGGAAAGTGGTACCCATATGTGTGAACTTGGTATGGCATATAAATGCGCATTATACACATAGGCATTCGATGGGACCTCTTGTGTAAGCATTGCTGATAGAGACACTTATAAAGGCATGGGTCTTTGATGAATTTGATCAAAGTGCAATGGTTGTAAGGTACGATACCATCTTGACATAAAAGCTTGTGTTGTAGTCGTATTTCAGGAGGATCGATGACATCTATGGGTAATGATGTCTCCCACAGTGCCACCCAAGGATGCCCTTTTTGTGGAGAGGGGTGATCTAAGGTACCGCTTCCTTTTTGGGAAAGAGGAGTTGATGTCGATAAAAAGGAAGCCTCAACTGATCAAGGGGTCACTGATATGGAGGATTAGGATCCTGGATGTGTTTAACATAGGCATGATGGCGAGGGGTGACCAAAAACTGATGATGGGGATTCAGTGGCCCAAGGTCGGAGTAGAAAAATCAGCTTGGCGACAGTCATAACTATTTCTGATGGGGAAATCCCAAGAGTCGGTAAGACATCTAGGGTGGGTATATATTGGTTATGAATGTCATAGTGTCTTATGCGTGAGGGTGGTATACTCTGACCAAGGGTGACAAGGGACTGCGCCGTGGGAGAAAAAAAAGGGCGGGTGGGTGGGGGACATAGTGCACCATTTAAGGTCTTTGTACACTTACCAAAAGAATAAAATCATGGGGTTTGGTTTGTACAAAACACAGAAACGGGTGCCCCAAAACATGAAAGTGTTCACTCACCGATGATGTGAGGAAGGTGTTTTGTTGAGGGTGGGGGCCACATTGGTTAGTCTCATGTGTGAGGTTGATGAAGCGAATGAAAAAGTATTGCAGATGGGTTATGCTGATGGAGGTATGGTGGGCCAAATGCAAGGCACGGTAGTGCGCTTTTGATCTTCTTATACAACCTGGTCGTCTGGGAAAGGGGTTTTATTTCATATGGTAAAACTTGACCTTATGTGTGACGAATGAATGGGCATGAGGTACTTCTCGGACTAAGATGGTATGGCCATGGCATCACTATTGTTGTGATATATGGTCTACTGTGGGTGTCGAGCACCATGGGGGGGGGCTCTACTAACCAAGGAGGATTCTTTTCATGTGCAAGGTGAGGTGATGATAAACATGGTCGGATGTGTGGAACCTATGGATGATTTATGATGGAGAAATGATGTCAGGATATGCAGAGTTTTTCTAGGTCTCCATCATGTTGGGGGTAGAATGATACCTGCTCTGGAACATTCAGTGGATGGAGTTGTGGATGGTTTGCATACTACCTCCAAAAAACAACTACCCTAAGTAAAGGCATCTTCTTTATCCAAATATTATTGAAATACATGTGCTTTTAAAAAGAAGATGAGAGAGGACATACCTGCCGGCGCTTAAAATTTATTTTTTCGAGGATGAAAATGTGTGGCACCGCCTTTGGGTGTTATGGAGTGTTGATCACAGTGCTACTTTCAGTCCAGTGATTGGGCCTTTTGAACTCTCGTGACGGTTCTCCAAACTTTCTGAAAAGGGCGATATATAGGCGAATATGGCTCAATTCAATTCATTTGTGTTTGTTGAGTATTGAGAGGTCAGAGGCTTCTACGGAGCATTTCTTGCCATTGTGGTCAACTTGAGCACCCGGTATTAGCAATTTTATAGCCAGGTTAACTCCATCATGTCCTGCATTTCAATTTTTTCAGTCTTGGGCTGCCAAGGTCCGTACAATACTGGTTTGTATGAATTCTAAGCTAGTTTTAGCCTTAATTATGCGGGTGATCAGGGTACTCACACGCCTTTTGCACGTAAAACAAAGGTTTTTTGCGCCTTATGCACGTTTTTCCTAGCATTGGGTGCACCTTCCTTTCGCTTGTCTGAGGGACAAGCGCGCGAAGAGCCGAGGCAAACTTTTGTCCAATTTTTTTGGAAATTTTGCCTTTTTTTATGTTTATTATGCTGTTGATGTGCTCCTGTTTTGATGATAGGATGTTTTGGAGGGAGCAGGATTGGCCCAAGCTCCGTAATTCTTTAGCTGTCGATGGTCAAGCGCGCCAACAGTTGGCGCGATGGGGTCTCCCGAAATTTGTGGAGAATGACCTTCTTCAGTCACAGGATTGACTTCTGCGCTACCTGATTCAGTGTTGGAACAGGCAGTGCAAGGTGTTTGTGCTATGTGGGTGTGACCTCACTATCCATCTTGAGACGGATATCTACTTTGTGACCGGGCTGCTGCCTAAGGGTGAGGCGCTTCGGTATCCACTTCCCTCTGGGACGGTGGATATGGAGAGGTTACAGGAGCGTCATTGTGTGACTGGCAGAGTCATCTACACCTTATCGGGCATCTTGGGTCCGCAGATCGGTGTCCTGCATCGGTTGAGGGCCGAACATTTTTTTACTTTGCCCGTTTCTGCTATGACGGGATGTTGGCACAGCTTTACAAGGTATGGGATGGATCGAATCTATTTGCCTATGCCCGCATTTTATGTAGCATTATGTACGAGCGAGTGGTGTTGCTGAGACCGGTGGTGGCAGTGCCTGTTGGGGGCCACGAGAGCCTCGCATGAGGAGGTGGGCTCTTGTGATGCCTCGAGGAGGTGGGGGTAGGGTGGGGCGTTACTAGAAAGCCACCACGCAGGCTTGGTTTGAAGCCAACCCACAGATGTTCCTACCATTCCCTTATGCAGGGATGGACTTCCAGGGGGATCCAGACATGGGTCTTCTTGCTGGCTACACTTGGGGGCCAGCAGGTATGTATTTTGTGTTTCCTACATTTATTTGAGTATTTTATGGTTATATGTGTATTATGATGACACTGACATAGTTTTCGTTACTCTTGCATATGTTGGTAAGGTTGGTCGCCCTGTGTCTCAGTTGGTTGGGCATGATCCTATTCGAAGACATCACGGAGCTCGTGGGGGGCTGGGAGGAGTTCCTGCACAACCTCAGGGTGGGGCACTTGGTGGTCAGGCTGGCCCTTCGGGGGAGGGTAATAGCTCATCCGTTGCCGAGACTACTGCTGATCGAGTGGACCCTTCACCCAGGGGATGCCGACTCGGAGCTTTTTAGATGACCTCGAGGATGTATGGTCGGAGACCTTGATGGCCCGGGAGAGGAGCTATCGGCCAGTTTTACATCGGGTGGCGGTATCGATATTGATGACAGCTCTAGTAGTGGTACCAGGAGTGGTAGTGGGTCCAGGTGCCCTGCCTGGGGCAGCATCGCCTTAGAGTCATTTTGTACACGGGGAAAGCACCCACTATGAGGATGCTTCCCTTATTTTTGACGACTTATATGTGTATCTTTTTGGGCTGACTGATGGGTCATAGACACTATTTTTGGTACTCAGAAACATATATTTTTTGCGGCTCTACATGGTGTGCCCCCTGTTTCTGCTCGTGGATTATGTTATGCTGATGGATATCTATGTTTTCTATGTTTTTGTTTTTTATGTATGATGGTTTATTCGAGATGCATTCCAGTTTAGAATATTGTTAGCTACGTGATCAACTGTTTGGTTTTGACTCCTTGGTACATGTATGAATGTAATGTAGTCAAATTGTTTGCTTAATCTTTTTGCACACAAATATTTTCTAAATAGATATGAATCTCGTATCTCAAATGTTTAAATTAACTACAACACTACTAACTGGGAATCGAGGTAGATGCACATATGGCGTATGCCCTGATGGAGGGCACCGCTCATAAGTCCTATATGGCATAATATTCTACCTAATTATTTGTTGTTGAACCGATGCATTGGTGTAGAGTGGTGATCGGTCAGGGTGACAGATAACCCAGGCGGCTGCTGCTAAACTTTGAGTCCATCTTAATGCTCCATCAGCAAATCTGAAGTAAGGGTCAGGTTGGTAATCCATTGTGACACTTGAGCACGTGTTGTAACAAGTATTTTGGTCAAAAAATTTACAGTGGTTGGGTTTGTGTACGTTGACACTAGGGTAGGACTTTCTTGGCCCATACGGGTATAATTTCTTGAGGTAAAGGTCTTTGATGGGGTTGTTAATGCATGTCTCGTCTAGTTTATTCAAGATGTATGCCCCCTGGTGGAGGCAATGTTTTATGATGTAGGGTCCTTTCCACAAACTTTCAAACTTTCCTGGCCCTAGGGCTTCTTTAGCGACATTGTAGCTGAGGACTAGCTCTCCCTCGATCAATGAGTGAGAGTTGATGTGGCAGTCGAACGATGCTTTTAACCTTTTATTGTGGGCCTCGTTGTGTTGCAGCGAATGTCATTGGATTTTGTCGACGAGCTCTAGTTGTACTAGGCGTTGTTCTAGAGGCTGGGTATCATCGAGGATTTCGATGGCGGCATGTAAATTCAGGATCTCATGGAAATCAATGCAAAAGCGCAAGGAACCTTGACCTTTTGCGACAGGAATAAGGTGGGAATCCTGGGACGTGGGGGGGGTTGCAATCCTATTTCTGGTATATGATGATACAAATCATATGTGGTGTATCGTGTCATGGGTGTTTGGTGGGGGAAGAATCTCTATGATGGCAGAAAGTGCAAGGTTGGGTCTCCCTTTAGGATGGTCAATTTTCCTGTTGGTGGAAATTGTGCCTGGTGTAAAGGTGACAGAATGTTTCCATTAACGGGCATGCCTCTGGTTCGTGGTTATGGCAAGTGCAGATGGTGCATGGTACCACTGTTCCAACTCAGTAGATTGTGTGGGAATCAACACTACTCTTCATCTCAGACATGGACGCTTGGAAAGGATCTATTGTAGAAGATGAGGTGTTCTGCTTCCATTTTCGTGTTGTTGGCTTGGGTGTGTGTAGCTCTTTTGGGGAGTGTAGACTTAATGATGCTCTTGCCACTCTTAGCTTGGGGAGATGCTCACACTTAATTGTATGATGAAAGTGTGAACAAATCCGACAATAAGTACATGTGATAATCTCTTGGTTAGAAAGAAGTTTTTGTGGTAGAGAAGAGACTGTGTGAAAACTGTTTACGAGGGGCTTCAGTTCTTTGCACTAATTGACCTGGTGGTTAATCAGGTCGCATAGTCTACATGTTATTCTAGGTTGGGCCTCGGTCGTGCTTGGTTGGTGTGTCATCTTATTTTTCCCATCATGTCGATGTGGATGTGGGCTTGTTCGTCTGGGGGTGATATACTTTCTATACTGCTTGAGGATATTGTCCTCTTTCTTCTCTAATGTGTGAATCATATCGATTAGAGGACAAACTTGCGGGATATGGTTACTGTGATTGCCTTAACATACTGGGAAAAATAGCCTAGATATGGGGTGCCCATCGTGCGTAGTTGGTGGCCCGACGGGGTACTAGCGTCGTAACGCTGCTAAATCAAGGCAAGTGGCGACCACATGATTGGGCATTTTACATAACGCACATGTTTGTCTTCTCTGTAGAGAGCGGTTGGGGATAACTAAGGGTTCCCTGATTGGACGCTTTTCAGCAGACAGAGGATGGATCTACTCGTCACATCTTCTTGGGTTGTCGAGTTGTTCATGGATTCCGAGTCTGTGCCATCTTCTTGGGAGAGGCGGACTATGGTTGATCGCATACAATCTAGTGCTGCGTGAAATCTAGGTATGTAGTGACAATGGCGCACCAAGTGATTGTGACCACATATCTAACACGAATACTGGATGTCCATGTTATTGTGATATACTATATGAACTAGATACCATCGCTGGAACATTTCCAAAGCTAGGAAATCAATGATGAAATGATCGAGCTCATCGCAGAGTAAAAAACCCTCGCTGGGAGGAGGGTGCATAGCTGGGAGTCTTTCTGGTGACTTTCATTCCTCCTGTAGGTACAGGATGGTGTGAGGTTCATCTGCAGATGAATGGTTGGAGGGATCCTCTTGATAGAATCACTTGATGGCATGTAAAGCGTCCCTATATAGTGGGATTTCTGGGAAATGATGGTTATAGTGCGCATAATTGTTGCAGATAGCGCATGCGTGATTGGTACACAATGTTTTGCCTTTACTTTTGGTGGCAGGTTCCTTTTTATGGGAACATGGTGTCGCAATGTCTACCTCAGAGCTAAGGAATGGTTTTAATTCATCCAGCTCTAGGCAGATGTGGGTAGGGTGACCTACTACATCACATATGGAAAAACCTGGTGATTCTCATTGTGTGGCGACAGTGTCCACCCTCTTTCCTCTCTTGGTTTTCTTAGTGGTAATCATTGGTTTTGTAATGGAAATTTCCTTTGCAGGTATGTTTTCGACAATTTCCTAAATGGGTGGGGCCTCTTCTGGACTGAGACGCTTTAACCCTGTGGCGGTGATGTGTGTGGCTCCCGTCCCAGTAGGGGTAATGAGGTACCAAACTGGTATTGCAAAATATGTTTTTGGTAACACCACTATTGCCAAGACCTGTTGGGATATCAAACTAGCTGGGGGGTAGAGGAAAGGGGTCTGGGAAGCGGCGTAGGCTAGAGAGGTTGTCGTGGTCTAGGACTCGGTGTCATTACTGCTCGTTTCCATGTCCTAACTAGCTTTAACATTTGATGTTGACATCATGCACATTGTAGCCCCTGTGACATCAGGTGATGACTCAGGTATAACATCAGGATCTCCTAGGAATGATCCTAGGATGGACGACGGTTTGAACTGGTCGGGGCCATATTCTTGGTACCATGAAAGCGCGTCTGCAAATGTGTCTACGTAGGGTAGAATGACATTGGTATTTGTCAGAGGCCTCTTTTCTTTATGCATCAATTGGTCGCATGTGACGGTGTGGTCCTCATGGGGGAACATCATAGTTTGAAATACGGAGGAGGCAATGGCTAAAATGGCATACATATAACTCCGACCAAGGGGATTATTATAGTCCAACTAGGCATCCAAGACTTCAATGTCTATAAGGACCGTTTTTCCAGCTACGCAGACCGATACTTTTTGGTAGAGGTTGACAAGGGCCAAAGGGTGACCATCGTATGCTTTAAGTGTGATGTTTGATGGCTTTAGCTCGGGTGACCCTAACTTCTGCCATAATTTCTTTGACATGATGGATGTGGATGCACCTTCGTCAATGATACATCGGTGAATGGTAATGTTTTGGACCAACACTGGTATCTGGAAGGCGACCATTGAAGGAAGCCTAGGGGTGCCTTTATCTAAATCAAAAGCCATTAGGCATGCATCGGCAGGGTCAATAGTGCCTAATGCAGAAAGCAAGGCTTTCTGCTACTTTTGGAATGACTGCAATACCTCCAAAGCTGACACAGCGGTGGGAGATTGAACTAGATCATCCACATTGCTATAGTTATGGGATTCTTTGGAATAGTTTCCAGCTCACTTAATTGGTTCAATAGGCATCTTTGATATGGTCAAAGGTGTTGTTAGCGCACTGGTACTGGCCCCTGATGTGTTGGAGTTGGGTGGGGTGTCATTATTTCGATTTCGTGCTTGAAAAAATATTTCCTCGCCATTCATGTATATTTCGTGGTTGTTCTTTCTGGAGTCGTCAGGAGTTTGTTGTTGCGTGCTAATTGTCCCTTGATGGGGGAAAGGTTCCTCTATGACTGTTGTCTGCTGGGAGGATACTCCCTGTCCATGGTTACTCTGAAGCTTCTTCATCTCAGGGAGATCAAGACAGTGGTGAGTGTAATGGTCATACTCACCACAGATAAAACAAGATGGTTTGTTCGAAGAGGTGGCCTTTTGTTCTACCTTTGGGAGTTTCTTGGCTCCTGGTTTTGATTTCGGTTGGAGTTTCCTCCAGCCTGAGATCGCGGAGGGCGTTGTTAATTGTTGCCCCCCTATCCAAGATTTCCTTTAGGATTTCTTTTTCCTTTTTTCTTAATCGCATTAGGAGGATGGTTTGGATTTTCCTGGTTATATGGTTGGCGCGGTTGGTTTTGGGAAGGTTGCTCAAAATTCACCTATGAATTACTCTGCATGGGTGGGTATTTTTCTGGAGGCTGAGCATAATTCATTCCCTGGTTTTTAAATGGCTATTGGGGGGGAGCTCTTCCATCAGCATGTTTATCTGCGTACTAGCTCCCTTAAGCCGGAGGATAGGGTTCTCCATGTTGATGGTGATATGACAACGCCCTACTAGTAAAATTTTGCAGAGGCATGTGATGACTTTGGTAGCTAGGTTGTGGTACGTTATAGGTATAATCTTGCGTGTAACCAGGGTATTGAACGTTGTTGCTTGGGTGACTTTGGGTCAATGACCCAATTAAACCATCTACAGAGTTTGACGCACCTGGTAATTCTTTGTAATTTTGCAGGCGCGGGGCGTTCACCAGGTTATTGTAAATATACCCTGACTGTATATAGATTAGCTCGAGTTGTTGGGCCTTACTGATGGCGTCCTCTTCGGATATGGGTTTTTGTTGCCACATCTTTTGAAATCTCTACGGTGAGAGTTTTTAGGAACAGTTCTAACAGTACTCGATTGTCAAGTTTGGCTTTGCACAAACTACGACGCCATCGCCATTCGTGGAGATGGTCTGAGATATAGACGGCAGGGGTTTACCTAAACTGGGTCAGTAACTCCATTCCGGAATCGTGGTGGATGGGTAACTGAAAATAGTTCAGGAAAATAGTGGCGAGGGTGCTAAAGGTTTCATGTGTAGTAGAGGGTTTCTCCACATACCATTTCGTTGCCACTCCATTCAGAGTGTGTTGAAACAGTCTTATTTGAATAGTATCATCAACGATGTTGTTCGACGAACACCAGAGGTGGAAAGTCATAACATGATTTCTTGGGTATTCCACTTGCTTTCCTTCGAACTTTGGAATGTCCGAAGATAGCTTCGTGGGCATGGGAGGCCATATGGGGTTGTGTGAAATAGGGTCGTTTGTCAACTTGGTTAAATCTCGTAGATTTAACGAAGCTAGAAAAGGTGACTGCGAGGTTGTAGTCATTGCGACTTGTGAAAACACAATGTTCTAGTTAGGAATAGGGTTTGTCTGTGATGTGCCTTGCTGTGCGTTCACCTGGCCTCCTGAATGGGTAGCACTCCTCTGCCCTCTATGGGTTGTGGGAGGAGTGGTGTGTGGTGACCCTGTGGGGGTGTTCACCGGTGTGGCATTGGGAGGCCGATTAGGGTTACCAATTAAATATGCCCCGATAAAGGATGAACCAATAAGGGTGGCAGTGTTCCGTCTTTGACGCCTAAATGAAGAAAGACCCAGAACCCCTCCCTGTAATGGGGGGAGGTCCAAAATATGTCTAGATCGACAAGGTCCCATTGGGTCCATTCTGGTGTCAACTATTTATGGCTTTGGAAATATTTGAGAGGATAGAGATTATAATCAAAGAAAATTTCCAATTGCATACATAAAACAAAGCGAAAATAAAATAAATTTTCCCTTTAGATTGATCCTATGTGATCAGTCAATCAAAAAAAAATATATGGTTTTTGTTTATTTACGTATGATACTCAAATCCTAGAAGACCTAATCATCCTCACACGCTAAAATGTAACTGGTCCTTGAGAATATATCTTGCGAATGCTATCACAATGTCTGTAAGAGCTGGAGACTCCCCTAGTCAACCAAAGAGAGGATCTAGTGCTTGCCTGCACTGTCACCTATAGGGAAATGATGCCCTAATTTTGGCCACTAAGCACCACCATCCCAAGTGAGCATTCGAGTCTTGGGCTTCTTGGTAGTTTAGCTAACAGTATCGAGTATTCTTCGGGTCAACTAGCCCCAAATTATACCACACGCACTACGCCTAAGCCTAACCCCTTTGAATCGGGTCTCTGTTGCGCTCAGGTTTTATTTTCTGTGGGGTGATAGGTGGATTTTAAAGTTCCCTAAACAGTCAACTTCTATGTTTCAATATGAAGACTGATCAAGGCGGCTTATTGGATGCCTACCACCTTGATCCTAACTTAGACTACAAATTTTTTTGGGGCCCTTGTGGGGATAATTTAGTGAGTTTTGTTAAGTTAGTTTTAGGTTTCTTTGCTTCGCTTAGGGTGTGGATGTGTGTGAGAAAAAAGTGAACAAGCACATATTTTGAATGTGTGGATATGCAATGATCCTTTTCAAAATCCCCTATTTAAACTACGTTCTATTGTTCCTTACTCAAAATAAAAGCATGCGCAAATATGGGTCGCTTTCTATTTTTCCTAGTTAATCTAAGTGATCAACTATAGGGAGATGGTGAATTGTGAATAGAGAGTGTTCATATGCTTGCCTAGGATCACCGGAGGGTGCAAAGGCAACAGAGATTACTTGCTCTTCTATTGACAGTTCAATCCTGGTCCCTGTAGAAATTTATAAACACAATAATGTATTTCTGAACTCCCCTGATATAAAAATTAAATCCACTGTTAAATACACAATCCTTATACTCAATTATTTGCAGAAATTAAATCACTAATTGCAAACATATGAAGAAAAATCAATCGCACATAACAAGATGTTTTACCGGGAAAGCTTAAAGCTAAAAACCCCAACTATCATGGTTCTTAAACTCCTGTGGTTGTTGTTGTTTGCAGAAACCGGATCATCCACAATACCATAAAACAGTTGTCGATGTTTCGAATCCCCATGTGGATCCATCTTCAGGACAAGAAATGAATTAAGGAAGAAAGAAGGTCGCAAGAAGTCAAGGTATAAATGGTGAAGGCTAATGAAGATGAAAAGAGGAGCCGACACTAAGTCATGCTAATTTAAAAATATATATATATATTTTTAATTAGTGTCAGCTCCTCTTTTCATCTTCATTAGCCTTCACCATTTATACCTTGACTTCTTGCGACCTTCTTTCTTCCTTAATTCATTTCTCGCCCTGAAAATGGATCCGCGTGGGGATTCGAAATGTCGACAACTGTTTTATGGTACTGTGGATGATCCGGTTTCTGCAAACCCCAACTATCATATACTATGTATATCATGGAATAATGAAACAATCTCATACAAAGCTCAGCTCTTAGAGATCTCAGTACCAATCGTCTCACACTGTCATACAAAAATTGGTTCACACATGCACCAATTTACTGCCTCTTGATAGCCTGCCTCCACTGCGCAATGCCTGCTGAAGAAGATCCCTAAATCAATTTTATCTTTCTTTGCCTTGATTGTGAAATCTACATTGGCAACTCCAATGTGTGTGTAGATGCATTGAATGCATCACTATAGTCACAACTGATAGTCAAACACACCCTTTCACCTATCTCTCCACTGGATCTGACATGCAAGTAGTTAACTGTTGTATTTCTTCAGTTGCAAGTGAGACACAGACTGTGAATTAATTAAATAATTAATTCACTCATCTATCACTACTGTATCTTTAGTTACAACTAGCACAACTGATTTTAACTCACTTAACTGAGTTAAACTAAATAACAACTCACATAACTACTCTTGCAACTCTGTAACAACTCTACCACAATCATTTATAACAAATTCGATTGTGCATGTGTCACCAACCAACCTTGGAATGTGTAATTCCTTCAGCTAACTATTTTTCCACATCAGTTAACTGAAATCAAGTGCTTCAAGAGAATAAGTTATTATTTATTGTATGATTATCATTAAGGGCTAATAATAATCGACATGCATTCTATTTTTAGATTTGCAATCTATAAATAGACTTCGCCCATGATCTAAAAATAGAAACTCATCTAAAGATAGAATTTTCTCAACCATCTAGAATTAGTCTCCTGCTAATTTTAGAATATGCTCACCATTCTAAAAATATACATACACCTAAAAATAGCCTACGGGCCCCACCTAGTGAAGGTGCTCAATTTTCACTAGGATCATCATCTTGTTGAATCTCAACACTCCCTCTCAATAAGAAAGGGATTATCCTTCACCCTGATACTGTCTCTATGGTATTCGAATTTTCTCCTGGTGAGCACCTTCGTCAAAATATCTACATCCTGATCTTTCGTATGAATGTACTGAAGCAACATGATCTTCCGCTGCACACAATCTCCGATATGATGATACCTGATACATATATGCTTAGATCTATCATTAAACATAGGATTAATTGAGAGTTTAATGCAACTCTAATTATCACAATGAATCACTCTAGGATCTAAATGAGAGCCGAAAAAACCGACTGAAGAAACATTTACCGGAGAATATTAACTAATTAATGAGAAGAATAATTAAACATAACCAGCAACAAATCATAAACAATAAACACATATTTTTAGCCGGGAAAAACCCCAAACTCCAGGGAAAACCCATCCTAATGAAATTTCATTATCCCTAGCCAAAACCCTGGCCAATCCAGCCAAGTGAGCTTTCACCGCTCACATCCGGGCCTTACATTACAATGAAGTCCTCCTAGCCTTTTATAGGCTCCATTACATGAAATACCATGAGCTTAAAACCATGGGTGCACAATACCATGTGCCCCAAAACCATTAGTGTTTAACTTTGTCAAACTTGTCTATAATCACAATTCAATTTACCTAACATTCCCCCCTTATTCTTGACTTGGGGTTTCCTGACTAAATCCAGCCGAAACTGCTAAATGAGACAACCCCGCTCACTCTAGCTCCTCCCCACTCAAATTTTTACCCAGGGTAATTGTTAATTTGACATCCCCCCTATCACCTAGGTCTAACCTAGACTTTACCAGTGATTACCCAGGGGTACGCATGTCATACCAAGTCTTACATCAGTATGCCCATTTACATGCAAAAATTAACTCCATTATAATAATAATAATTATTATTATTATTTTATTTTTTATTTTTTACCC
This sequence comes from Pinus albicaulis, assembly GCA_034641835.2. Lineage (NCBI taxonomy): Eukaryota > Viridiplantae > Streptophyta > Pinopsida > Pinales > Pinaceae > Pinus > Pinus albicaulis. The sequence continues at coordinate 249,875,023 of CM076569.1, forward strand.
TTGTTGCTCTTTTAATATAACCATCCTCTCATCTCTGAATTTATCGGACCAAATTATTATTACTGCTAGTCGACAGATCTGGGTTGTGGCATCGCCATTATCCTCTTTCTCCATTGAGAAACCCTCCATGGAATTCCCCATAGAAGCAATCAATCGAATATTTCCTATTTCCTAGCAACACCATGCTCTGTATGGCCAGATCTGCAAAAGGCTGCATTGATTTCTCCATTCACAGGCCAATAAAACCCTTGGCTACAAAAGCATCCCTCTAAAGCCAAATATGGCTCTGATACCAAATGAAGAAACATTTACCGGAGAATATTAACTAATTATTGAGAGGAATAATTAAACATAACCAGCAACAAATCATAAACAATAAACACATATGTTTAACTGGGAAAAACCCAAAACTCCGGGGAAAACCCATCCTAATGAAATTTCATTGTCCCTAGCCAAAACCCTGGCCAATCCAGCCAAGTGAGCTTTCACCACTCACATTCGGGCCTTACATTACAATGAATTCCTCTTAGCCATTTATAGGCTCCATTACATGCAATACCTTGAGCATAAAACCATGGCTGCACAATACCATGTGCCCCAAAACCATCACTGTTTAACTCGGTCAAACTTGTCTATAATCACAAGTCAATTTACCTAACACCGACCAGGATCTTCCTCATCCAGATAGCCTCACATGCAGCTTGACTTGCTGCCATGTATTCCGCTTCCACTGAACTGAGTGCCACAGATCTCTATTTCTTGTTGTACCAAGAAACAGTTGTAGATCCGATACTGAAAACCTCTCCTAATGTGCTCTTTCTGTCTCTTGGGCTGCCTACCTAATCTACATCCGTGAAGCCATGCAACTTCACCTCATCCGTCTGTCTATACCATAATCCATACTCAGATGTGCCCCTGAGATATCTCAGGACATGCTTGCCTACCTTCCAAAAGAGCTTGGTAGGCTTAACCATCGCTTGACTAAGTTGGTTCACCGCATAGCATATTTCCAGTCTTGTTTTAACTAAATACATGCGCGAACCCACCAACTGTCGATAGATAGTAGCATCCACTACCTTTGCCGATGTAGCATCCTCTTTCCTCCAATTTCCTGGAAGAGGAGTATCCATGGGTTTGTAGTCCTCCATGTGAAACTTACCGAGTATCTCCCAAGCATACTTGCCTTAAGACACAAAAATTTCACCTTCTCGCTACCATATTTCCAATCCAAGGAAATAATGAAGGAGGTCGATATCCTTCATCTCGAACTCCTTTGCAATGTCCTCCTTTCATGAGTGTATCAACTGCTCATCACCAGTCAATATTAAATGATCAACATAAAGAATAATGATTAAAAGCTTACCCTCCACCACAATCTGGTATAGGGTTGCATCCACCTCACTCTTGGTGAAGCCAAGTCCGGTGAAATAGTTGTCGATTTGAGTGTACCAAGCACGGGGTGCTTGCTTCAGCCCATACAGCGATCCTTTGAGTCTGCACACATGCGACTAGCTGCTGAAGATCTCAAATCCTTTAGGCTGCTCAATGTACACTTCTCCCTCAATGATCCCATTAAGGAATGCAGTATTCACATCCATCTGATGAATGTGCCAACCCATCTATGCTGAGAGAGCAAGGATGGTATTTATGAAAGAATACAGTGCGACAGGTGCAAAGTTTTCTTCATAGTCAATCCCCTCGATCTGTGAGAAGCCCCGGGAAACAAATCTTTCCTTATACTTCTCAACACTCCCATCAGTAGCCTCCTTTACCTTGTAGATCCATCTTGGACCTACCATTGATTTATCAACCATCCTTGGAACAATTTCCCAAGCATTGTTTCTGACAATGGAGTCATACTCCTCGACCATTGCATCTACCCATGTGGGCTCCTGCACTGCTTCCTAAAAAGAAGATGGATTTGTCACAATATATTTGCTCTTGAGAGCCATGTTTCTAGTGAATTGTTCAGGAGACTATCTCTATTTGTGCTTGAAGTAGGGGCTCCTAGATTTCAATGTTGCATCAAGCTTCAGCCTCTCAGCTTTTGTGGTATGCCTTCTACCAGTTCTGATGTTTAGCTCTACGTGAGTAGACTCCTCCACTCCATGATACTCCTCCTGTGGTCGATCCACATCTTGAGGCTCATCTTTGGGAACAAGTAGTTCTTCCTCTACATGCAATTCTAGCTCCCTCTCAAGCATAGCTCGTGCAGCACCCACGATCGTTATGTTCTTCCTCTCTGCAACCCCATTTTGTTGTGGGTTATGAGGCTCTATGAGTTCTCTTCGAATTCCTTCTTTGCTACCGAAGTCTTTGAATTAGTTCGAGATATATTCACCACCATTATCACTTCGCAGAGCCTTCACTTGCTTCCCCGACTCCTTCTCCACCAATGATTTAAACTCACAGAACTTTGAGAATGTTTGATCTTTCTTCTGCATGAATAAGATCCAGCATCTACGAGAATAATCATCAACAAAAAATAACATAATACCTGTGTTTTTTTGTTGAAGCAATCGAGAATGGTGTACACACGTCTGCGTGAACTCTCTCTAGGATCAACGAAGCACGGTTCTCCTTTTCATGAAAGGTGGCCTTCACAAACTTACCCATAGTACATCCTGTTGACGGGAAAATTTGTCCGGCCAACAGTAGGGGATCTCCCCGGTAGAAAGTCCCAATCAGACCTTAAACCGTTTGGAGTAGGGATCCCGTCCGGAGTGTGGGTCCGGCTACCACTTAAGATGACTTCTCTTTGGTCTCAAAAGAACCTGTTTGAACCTGCGGACATACACTTATTCACCTGATATAGAATACGAGATTAACGTGTTAAACATGAATCAAACACTATGTGTAGCAAGATTATAGACAAAGCACATACACCTCAAGAGATGTCATTAGCAACACATCTTTTGTAGGGTAATTGCTTGTATGGTAGTCTGATCACAAAAGAAATAGTTCTTTATGATAAGATACCTCTCCACTTTCTGAAAGATGAAACGAAACGCTAACAAAATAGTTCGTTAACATTCATTAATAGAACAGATAATAAAATGAACATCATTGATACAACACGGATAGCCATGACATATAAACGATATCATGAAAAGAGCAGTTTCATTAATCATAGGATATTCTGAAACTGTTGAAGGAAATACACAAAGTGTTTATACAGCAAAACACATCATAACCATAGGGTATTTTAACAAGATTCTATATTCATATGCTCAAGTGTCAGATCTTTAAATACAATGCTTGTAGCTCCTGAGTTTTCCCAAAAAAGAAAAGCCCTTTTACAATGTCCCGTAGGAGTATTTATAATGCCAAAATTGTCCGTTGGGTTTCCTTGACTGTTCGCCTTCTTGACCTTTGGGTTACCTTGCGACCCACTCCTTCTGCGACCTGGGTAGGTGATGCGACCTGCGACCTAGGTAGGAGATGCGACCTGCGACCTAGGTAGGAGATGCGACCTGCGACCTGTTGGTGCGATTTGCGACCTGGTTCTTCTTGCTGCTCAGGACTTGCTGCTGCCGGGACGCGAAATGTTAATGTCAGGGATGTCAACCTGTTGTTCCCTAAGGAAATCCTGCCATGCCTGGTATTCTGCCGCTATGGGGGACACCAGAGGCACCTCCTCTTTCAGCCTATGCACACATTCCAAAGCGTTTGGTACTAAGGTCTCCCTTTTCTGTCCAATCTGATTTGAGAGCGACGCAAGCTTGGTATAAATCCGCGCTGGAGCGGCGATGAATTGACTGAGATGCTCTTGAGATGCGGAGGGCTCTGGATCAGCTGCGGCCTGCTTGATAGGTTGCAAGAATGTTTGAATATCCTGGTTTACTTGTTCCCGGGTTTTCTCCTCTTCTAATGCTCCAAGCGATGGGATGTGATGCAGCGTATGCATTGAGTCGATACCACTAATCAGGTGGTCGTACGAGGACATCACTTTGTCCAGGTCTTTAGACAATTTGTCTCCAGATTGCATCGCTATGCGGAGTTGAAATTTTGCATCCTGCGTGTGGATCCAGTCCCTCTTAGGCAAATTTTCAGGTGCCTGAGGGTACTGTATGGTCCAACCCATCATCCTGTCTAAAGCCTGTGAAGCCTCTTTGAGCTGATCTTGTCTTTGCCTGGTTTCCATTCGTGCTCTTGCCAGAGGAGCGACTATTTGTTTGATGGTGAACATTTCACCATATACCTGTCTCATAGTCATTTCCAACACCTCACACTCCTTAAAAATGGCAAGCGAGACTTCATTTGCTGGTAGAGCTTGGTTTCGAAGTTGCTGGACTTCTGCTTGCAATGCTGCTCTCTCCTGTTCTGCTATCTTTTCGCTTTGCTCAGCTGCATGTAGTCTGTTTTGTAGGGATACTATTTCTCTACTCATCCGGGTTACATTCTCTTCCGTAGCCGCAGCGAAGGCAGTACCTGCTGACGCTATCATTACCGGATTAGTCCTGGTATCCAAAACTATATCCTTGCCTGTGGATACTGCAGATGATGCAGAGGGACTATGTGCCAACGACCTCCTCTTCTCTTGACGTATTTTGAACGAAAACTGATCAAATGTGAGTCTAGTCAGGTCGAACACATCTTCTTCCTGTCTCTGGGGTGATCTAACATCAGAGAGTTGTGTACGGCCCAAAGGTATGTCGAGAGGAGTTACCTCAAGATCATCTAGCGTGTCATCCTCTCTTTCCTCTGTGTTCTTCTCTTCTTCTTCCTTCCTCCGCCGTTCAGCTTCTGCTGTTGCTTCTATCTCGGCCCTCTTCTTCTGTTCAGCTGCAGCAGCCTGCTCGGCTTTCTTTTGGCGTTCAGCCTCTGCTGCTGCTTCTATTTCGGCCCTCTTCTTCTGTTCAGCTGCAGCAGCCTGCTCGGCTTTCTTTTGGCGTTCAGCCTCTGCCTTGTCCAGCTCTGCCTTAAGCGCCTATTCCGCTGCAGCTTGCGCCTCTTTGTCTTCCTTTTCTTTCCTGGCCTCTTTGGCCAGCTTCTTCTTTTGTGTTGCTGTTGCACTCTTTTGGCACGCCTCCTCATCTTCTTTTAGCTTTTTCTCCCTTTCCTGCTGGGCTTTTTCCTCTGCCTCCTTTTGTTTGATGGATGGAGTTGGCCCTGTGTTGATTCGGGATTTCTGGAGTATGGATGAAGAGGAACCTCCTAACTGACGTCTTCTGTCTTCTAAGTTCTGATCATCTGAGTCTTCCTGGACCACGTCAATTCCCGGAGCAAGTTGTCTTTCAGCGTTATACCAGTTTCTTCTCTCATCTTCCGCTGGGCGCGCAAGATGCTGATAAGTCCACTTGAGGTTGGCTCTCCGGCAGTGTTCAGGGACTAATCTCTCTGGGTCATAGTTTCGGTGTTCAAGTGCCCCCAGCTGATAACTTCTCATTGCTTCTGCCTCTGCTAGTACTTCCTTGAAGTCTTTAACTGTGAATGCACCAATAGTGAGGGGCAGAGTGGGCCATGGCTTCTTTTTGCCCTTAGACGGGATGTTGGAGAATCCGTGTGACATCTGAAAACACACCTCCTGAATAAGCATTTTGTCCGTCACGAAGCGAGGCATAAAATGTGGCGCCTTGTAAGTTCCAAAGACTCGGATGAAGGTGTACCCAGGGAAAGGGAACCAGTGCGCCACTTTAACCAGAGTCTCCTTGGCCCGCCATGACATGCAAGGGGCGTCTTGGCCAAATAAATGTCTGTACAGAGAAGGAACAAATACTTGGGAGATCTGATATATATCCTGTTTGTATTTGGACTCCCAAAATACCTTGAGTTGTAGATGGATTGCGCGCGTGTTCTCGGAGTCCCAGTTGTGCTCCCATCCATCAAACTCTACTCGGGCACAAACCGCATCTAGTAGGTATGAAGCCATGTAAAATTCAGCAGGCATTCCTTCGTCCGGGGCCAATGCCGAGTTCAAGTTGGTCTGCATCGACGTCATCAGTATGCCGACCCAGTTAAAACGAGTGCCCTGTGTTGTCACATACTCCATAATAGTGGCCCAACTGCCGTTGAAAGTGGAGCAATCTGGGCGCCCGTAAAGCCTGCAGAGCATGGCAGCAACCAATTTGTAAACTTTTCTTAGGCTCGCCAATGGGTATTCCTGGTTCTTTTTTAACTTGAACTTCTCGGGCTCTTCCCACCATTGTTTAATAGTATCAACTATCGGGACGGCGTGAGTAGCAGCCCATTCTCGAGTGAAATGTTGGTTTGGGCGAGGCAGTGAATAATAAATGTGTGCATCCGAGCCTACCAGCGTAGTGAAAGCTCTGCCTTGGGAATCCCTGATCACAAAATTTTCGGGGTCTGTCTTTTGTATGATCCAGTCTATGATCTCCGGACATGGGAATATGGCTGGATGCGCTCCTGCCAGATGTAGTTTGGACCTCTTTATTGCCAAGTATACTTCTCGGTCTGGGAGATCTTCTGGAAATTCTTCTGGCAGTTTGGCGAACTCCTGATAAATCTGGTACCATCTCATGCTGTCGTCTTTCGAAAAAGTACATAATGTATCTCGGAATATTGGGGGTGGGGACACCACCACCAACTCATCAATCTCTTCCACTACTCTCTTGTCCTTTCTCCGAGATAGCGGGGGCGCCATGTCACTAGAATCTGAGAGCACAGGTATGCACTCTATGTCTTCACCTGTCAAATTCAGAAAGGAGTCCCACGATAAGAACGACATGGCGATAAAAACCAGTTACAATTTAGTGATGAAACCTAACTGCGTTAATGCAAAACTGGACTGGTGAGTCGCTGGGTCGTGGATCACACAAACAGGGCCCGGGCGCGACCTTGCGACCTTGCGACCTGGTGACCTGGGGTCGCTGGGTCGCTAGGTCGCAGATCTACGAAAAGAATGGAAAGTGCGACCTAGCGACCTGGCGACTAGGTCGCTGGGTCGCAGGGTCGCAAATCTCGAAAACTGGAGAGAATGCGACTCTGCGACCTCGCGACTAGGTCGCTGGGTCGCAGGTCGCAGACTGGCTTGCCGGGGGTTTGGTGCGCGCGGCCTTGAACTTTTTTGCCCCCTTTCTCTTGGGAATTTGCAAGGTTTCTGGGCCCAGGGAGAGCTGTGGCATGATTTTAAAGGTAAAGGGATGATGCCATGGTGAAACAGCAAACAGTGAGGTTTTGGGCAATTTATGCAATATGTAATTTGCAAAACCTCAGAAAACATTAAAGCATGGCCAAAAGACAATTTAAAGGCTACAGGGGAGATGGGTTTAGTAAGAAAATCATTAAAAACGGAAACAGCAGGAAGAAATGGCAACTTACCCGGGAAAAACTCGTCAGTTGAGCTGTCAGAGGCGTTTTCCTTACAAATCGCTGAATGTAAAAAATGCGACCTGCGACCTCCCTTTTATAGAAAGTCGCACGTGCGGGCAATTAATGCAGGTCGCTAGGTCGCAGATTTGTAAAACTTTGAGTTTTGCGACCTGGCGACCTTGCGACCTGGCGACCTGGGGTTGCTGGGTCGCAAGGTCGCTAAGTCGCGATTTTCTGAAAATTACCAAATTGCGTTACGACCGGCGACTCGGGGGTCGCCAGGTCGCAAGGTCGCTATGTCGCGATTTAGTAAATTACCAAATTGCACTGGCGACCTGGCGACCTGAGGTCGCGTAGTCGCTAGGTCGCTAGGTTGCGGTTTTCATGAATTGTTTACTTTTGCGACTTAGTGACCTAGTAATTTCTCTTTGTTTCTAAGGGGCTCCGAAAATTTAAAATGGTAGTCAAAATTTTGGAGGGTGTTGTAGAGACTGCAACACATCCCTTGCATTGATTTATCTGTGCAATTGTACTCTTGGGAAGTCCAGTAGAAATCTGCTGCAAAATCTTCAGGGCGCCATGGTGAAAATGGCCCAATCTCCTGTGCCATAATTTGCCCTCATCCCGGCTCACCACTTCTTCTTCTTTGCCCACTAGTGCAGCGCAGCCATCTACCTTCAACTTGTAGAGATTCTTGACTCGAATCCTTATTCTCTTGGTTTGACCCATTGTTTTATGTCACAGGAAAGCTTTTCCATCGCTAAAAGCAATGTCATAACCTCTATCCTCCAACATCGCGATTGAGACCAAGTTCTTCGTTAGACCTGGAACATGCATAACATCTTTCAACAGAAATGGTTTACTTGAATCCCTCTCAAAGGTAATGGTACCAATTTCAGTTGCACTGTATCATCCATCGTCGCCCATCTCTATATGCATTTGGAGATATTTCTCCTCTAAGTCGCTGAAAATCTCCTTATCTCTCTTCATGTGGAAGGAAGCACCACTATCAAGATACCACATTGATCCCATTGCGCTTGAAACCAAGCATGCGATCAAAGAGAAATCAAGTTCAAATTGCGAGGCAAGGGCCTCACCAGATGTAGCTCCAGCAGCCTTCTTGTTCTTCTTTTCTTGTGGGCAGTTAGTGGCGAGATGCCCATGTTCATGACAGTGAAAACACTTCAACTTGAACAAATCCAGCTTCTTGCCTTTAGCCTTAGATTTTGGATAGGATTTCTTCCCCTTCCCTTTCCTTTCTTTGGCAGGAAAAGCAAAATCCTCTTCATCATCATGCTTTGATGAAGAGCCATCCCTGGTATTCCGCCTTATCTCCTCCTGCACTATATTCGACCAAAGTCACTCCCAATCCGGCAGTTTTTCCCATCCATTGACAGAGTCTTGATAATTGTGCAAACTCTTCAGAAGTCCAAGGAGAGCTAAGCTCACCGAATCATCATCAACAATTGTAATTCCCACACTCCCCAGCTCATCCCTACATTGGACAAACTTCGTGAGATACTTTGGAATATTGTCGCCCTTCTCCATTTTGATTTTTCTGAGTTTATATTTCAGTGCCAACTTCCTATGGTCGCTGTTGCTTTGGAAAAGATCTATCAAAGCCTTCCACATTGCAAATGGAGTGGCTTTACCATGAATTCTTGACACAATATGGTCTTTCAAGCCTTCCAATAGAATCCTTCTCATCTTCGCTACTTTCTTTTGCCAGGTGTTAAGTAATGCAACATCCGTCGAAGTGGACTTAGGAACATTGCTATCGATGAACTCCATCAAGCCATTATCTTCAAGCACCACCTCCATATTTTCCTTCTAGGATATGTAGTTCAAGCCACCCTCGAGTGCATACTCCAACCACAACCCATTGAAAGCCATTCCAATGTTTACTCAATTTTCACACCAATAAATTCTTGCAGCAAATTCGAATTGTTCCACCAACACAAACTCAAAACTGCTTCAATATTGCAATCTTCAGTGATTAACATTGCTCCGATACCATGTATAAATTTATAAACACAATAATGTATTTCTGGACTCCCCTGATCTAACAATTAAATCCATTATTAAATATAGAATCCTTCTAGTCAATTCTTTGCGGAAATTAAACCACCATTTGCAAACATATAAAGAAAAATCAATTGCACATAACAAGATGTTTTACCAAGAAAGCTTAAAGCTAAAAACCCCAACTATCATATATTATGTATATCATGGAATCATGAAACAATCTCATACAAAGCTCAACTCTTAGAGCTCTCAGTACAATATACAATCGTCTCACATTGTCATACAAAAATTGGTTCTCACATGCACCAATTTACTGCCTCCTGACATCCTGCCTCCACTGCGCAATCCCTATTGAAGAAGATCCTTGAATGAATTTGATCTTTCCTTGCCTTGACTGCGTAATCCTCATTGGCAACTCCAATGCCTGTGTATATGAATTCAATGCATCACTATAGTCACAACTGATAGTCAAACACACCCTTTCACCTATCTCTCCACTGGTTCTCCATTGGATCTAACATGCAAGTTGTTAACTATTGTATTTCTTCAGTTGCAAGTAAGACAATGCTTGTGAAATAATTAAATAATTAATTCACTCATCTATCACTAGTGTATCTTTAGTTACAACTAGCACAACTGATTTTAACTCACTTAACTGAGTTAAACTAAATAACAACTCACATAACTACTCTTCCAACTCTGTTACAAATCTGCCACAATTAGTTATAATGAAGTCCATTGTGCATGTGTCACCAACCAACCTTCGAATGCATAATTCCTTCAGCTATCTATTTTTCCACATCAATTAATTGAAATCAAGTGCTTCAAGAGAATAATTTATTATTTATTGTATGATTATCATTAAGGGCTAATAATAATCGACATGCATTCTATTTTTAGATTTGCGATCTATAAATATACTTCGCCCATGATCTAAAAATAGAAACTCATCTAAAGATAGAATTTGCTCAACCATCTAGACTTAGTCTCCTGCTAATTTTAGAATATGCTCGCCATTCTAAAAATAAACATACACCTAAAAATAGCCTGCGAGCCCCACCTAGTGAAGGTGCTTAATTTTCAAAAGGATCATCATCTTGTTGAATCTCAACAGTCCCGAGATCCTAGTGCAAAAATTGAACTATACTAATGACTTTTACACTAGAAAAAATAACTACCTAAGCATGTCTGGACTTGGGACACTTACTTTGGCTAATTAAATAGGTGTTTTGGTACCTAAATTTGCAAAACATATTTTTTTTTGGAATGCAAGTTAATTTGCCTCCTACTTAAACTATGTGTCTAACTTTGCAAAAATCAACTTGAAATAAAACTAACACCTAGGATACTAAAAGCAGCTAAGAATGAGCTTTAGCAAGTTGCGGGGAACCTCAACTAGTGCTGGCAGATGTATTATGGGCTTCTAGTCACCTTTACAAGCAGGAAAAGATGGAATTGGTCAAGAAAATTACCATTCTGTTTTTTGTGCGCAAAAGGCTGAAACAAGCGTGATTTTTGCGCACAGGTCACCTCTGAATGCGCGACTTGGGGCGCGCCTGTCTGTGATAAATGCGCGCAAATTTCCTGGAGAATAGTTTTTTGGGAGTTCTTCAGCTTTAGCCTGTTCACTTGGGATGAACCAAGCAGTGAAGGAGAGAAAGGGGGCAATTCCAGCCCAACTCCACAGCAAAGACGGAGGTCTCTGCAAAAAGGCACAACCACATAAAATTGGAAATAAAAGTTAGTGGAGTCGCCAATCCTGTGTTAGTGTGATTGGTGCACGAATGTACAAAATCACACCAACTAAAGGGAGTTGGTTTTTCCCTCTTAAGTTATTGGTCACAGGCATAAAATAGATGCAGTCAAGCAAGTTAATGGAACATGCTCAAACATAAACATACTAGATATAGAAATAGCATGCATATTCAAACATAAAAATTAAACTAAAACTAAAACAAATAACACAAAAGATCTAAATAGATTCAAACAACTTCAATAATCCAAACGGCGGCGCTTACGTCCCCTCTTATTGAGTGCTGGTAGGAAATGAGGATGAAACTTTAACCCACTTGGAAAGGAGGCCTTACAACTAGAGGTTCTAAGTACCGATGCAAGGATGTCTTTACTTCCGAGTTGCCTTGGTGCAAAGTCTCCCTCTCTCTACTATGGTGAATTGGAGTTGTTGGATGGCCAACAATTGAGTCCCCTCTATCTATGCTCCGGATCACACACTGCTAGTATTTCTTGGGGCAATTCTGGCTAGCATAACAATGTGCTCTCATGTTTTTCATCTCTTTGTGGCCTTTTATAGGGGAATTCAAATCCTCCTTCCATCTCTTGTTACATTATGGATAGTGACCCAAGAGAGGAGGGTGATTCCATTGTGTGCCACATTTATTCCATTGTGTTCTCCCTTCATGTCCTAAGGAGGCTTGGGAGGTTATCCTTAGGCGGCCTCAAGTGTGGAATCAATGTCCTGGAGTGTGCCTTGTGCTCCCTGAAAGTGACTTCCGCCACTCCCAGGATTGCACGCTTTTTTGAGAAAAAGGCGCGCAAAGGTGCGTTTATCGAAGAGTTTTGCGCACAAAGGCACATTGTTAGGTCCCTATATTACTAGTATAGCCCCTTATTTTTGTTAGTGTATCCCCCTTATTGTTATTATTGTGCCCCTATAACCCCCATATTGTTATTATTGTGCCCTTAAATTATTATTTTTAGGTCAGCTAGGATTACATAGTGGCCCCATGGACTCCTATATATAGAAAGGAGGTTTTGTATCATCCAAGAATTGTTCATTCATGTAATGTATTGGAGGTTTTCCCCTCAAAGTGACTTATTTCTAAGGCGTTGATATCTCTTTTCTTCTATTTTTGGAGCTGGCTTCACAACATTTGGTATCAGAGCTTTGGATTCTAGGGTTTCGCTGCTCCAAACAAGTCATCGTAGAATTTTCGCTATAAATTTTTTTCTACGAAGTTTCAGAAGCTGGAATTTTTAGGGTACGAAGCCGAAATTCTGAGGAACATCATCACAAAATTTCAGAGCTTGAATCGCAATATTTTTGGAGATATCATCTGTGGAAGTTAGGACTTTTTGCAGGCTCCTCAATTTAATATAAACAGGTCATCATGGCATTTGCGCTATAAATTTTTTTCTATGAAGGTTCAGAATCTGAAATTTTTAGGGCACAAAGCTGAAATCATGAGGAAACTCGTTACAAAATTTCAGAGCTTGGTTCACAATATTTTCGGAGATATGATCTGTGGAAGGTAGTGCTTTTTCAGGATCCTGAATTTCATCTCAAAGAGGTGATCGTGGGAAAATCTTCATAACTCTCTCTCTGAGCATCGGATTGGAGTGCCGTAAAAAGTGGTCACAAGTACACAGACTGTAGTCATTGTGGGATATTGGACATAACTTTTCCTTGGAGAATCCGAATCAAGTTAGACCTGTGGCATTCGAAAGATAATTTAGAAGGCTACCTCAGTGCCGAATTTCAGATATTGAAGAGCCGCAATCACAGAGATAATCCAATTTCAATATCAAGCTCCTCAAAAGCAAGAAAAAGGTGTGTATTTTTTTCTCCGAATTACATAATTCTTGTTTGAAGAATCAATTTGAATTTATTCCAAGGGCATATTCTAGAATAGATATTAGTATTGGGTTCTAAAAAATGCCCCGTAAAAATAATTCAACACCCATTAAGCCTTCAAAAGGCTCTACTATGACTCGTGAAGATGAAGAATTGCAACATGATCTATCAAAATTACAAGAGCAAGTGCACCAAATTTCGCTCTCGCAAAGAGCAACAAAAAATGAAATGGAAGTTTTGAAGAAAGGCGTGGAAGCGAAGATGGATGGTGTGAAGAAAGGCGTGGAATCTAAGATAGATGGCATGGAAAGTGGCATGGAATCTAAGATGGATGACATGGAAGCTAAGATCGATGAAAAAATAGAAAGACAACATGGAAAACATGAAGAATGATCTAAAAGCGGACATGGAAGGTTTGACAAAGTTGATACAAGAAGTATTTCCTAATGGTGAAAAGATAGTAGAGGAAACTCGTGATGAGAACAAAATAAATGTTAATCATGACTTCATAAACTCTAGTGTTGGCGGGAAGAACCACCATATTCCAAAAATGGTTATGAGGAAGTTTGATGGAAAGGATCCTATAACATGGATACTACATATGGAGCAATATTTTGATCTCCATAATGTGCAAAACACACAAAAGGTACGCATTGCAACTTTACGTTTAGAACAAATACATTTGTATGGAATCGATGGCTTTGCTCCAGTAAAAAAATTGTCACTTTGTCAATTTTTCCGAAGGAAATGATAACACATTATGAGGATAGAAAGAGCAACACCTTCTTTAGCCAATTGATAAATCTAAAACAAAAGGGTTTAGTGGGGCAGCACATTGAGGACTTCCAAAAATTGAATATAAGGGTAGCTGATATTCCAGAGGAACATAGGATTGATCTCTTCATAGGAACTTTAAAGGATAACATCGAACATGAAGTTTGCGTTTTGGAACCTGATTCATTGGAGAAAGCATTCAGGTTGGCAAGAAAAGTTGAATGTAAAATTATGGTGACAAGGAAGCCTACCACTCAATTCTATAAAGAAGGAAGTGTTGCTACACCTAGATTTCCACAACCTAAAAGGTTGACACCAAAAAAATTGGAAGAAAAAAGAGCAAAAGGGCTTTTCTACAGTTGTGATAGAGAATACACTAAAGGTCATAAGTGTGCCGAGAAGAAATTATTTTACATAGATTGTGAAGAGGAAGAAGAAAATGAACAAGAAGAAGATATACACCAGGAACCAACCCTAGAAGAGGAAGAAATGAGTACGACCATATCGTGAAATACGTGGCAGAGATTACCACTCCTCAAACTCTCAAGATAGAAGGACATATCAAGAAGAAAAAGGTAATAGTGTTGATTGATTAAGGTAGAACCCACAATTTTTTTCATTGTAAGGTAGCCGAGGAATTGAATTGTTTCCTATACCCAACACCATAATGTCAAGTGATGGTTGCAAATGGAGGAACTATAAATTTCTCTGGCAAACTCCATAATATCAAGCTAACCATGGGGGAATATGTATTGAATAGTCCAATGCTTTCCATTCAAATGGGAGGTGTTGATGTTGTACTAGGAGTTAAATGGTTACAATCTTTGGGGAAGGTAGCTTTTAATTTTCAAGAACTTTTCTTGAATTTTTTTCGGAAGGAAAAGAAGTCAAATTACGGGGTATTGTAGGGAAGCCAGGAATGATAATAAGCTCTAATGTCATGACAAAGCTTCTAAAGAAAGAAGAACGAGGTATAATTGCACAATTATGCTCACTAGAAGTTCCAACATCAAAATCATCTATTTCTGCAGATATCCAACAAGTCTTGGATAATCTCTCTGGAACATTTGAAACTCCACAAGGACTCCCACCTATTCGTGATCATGATCCTTGCTATTCATTTGATTCGATGAAGTATTCCTCCAAACATCGGGCCTTATAGATATCCTTATGTCCAAAAGAGCGAAATTGAATGTATGATTGCAGAAATGTTAGAGGCTGGTATAATTCAACCGAGTCAAAGTTATTTCTATGCTCCAATAGTATTGGTGCACAAGAAGGATGGATCATGGTGCATGTGCCCAGATTCTAGGGAAATTAATAAGCTCACTATTAAAGATAAATTTCTCGTTCCTATGATTGATGAATTATTGGATGAATTACATGGAGAAAATTATTTTACCAAGTTGGATCTTTCTTCAGGATATCATCAAATTAGAATGAAGACTGAAGATATTCCGAAAACAACATTTTCAACTCATGAGGGTCATTATGATTTTTTGGTCATGTCTTTTGGCCTTACCAATGCACCTTATACATTTCAAGGGTTGATGAATTCCATTTTCAAACCATTTCTTAGAAAATTTGTGTTAGTAATTTTTGATGATATACTAATCTACAACAGGTCTTGGAAGGATCATGTTGAACATGTTGACAAGGTGCTCAAACTATTGCAGGAGAAACAATTATATGCAAAAACATCCAAATGTTTCTTTGGAGTACAAGAGGTTGAATATCTGGGTCATATTGAAATTTAAGATCCGGTGATCAATGTCCTCACTTTGTTCTTTTCACTGACCACATCTGGATGGTCCATGAATTGATCTCCTTGCAATATTATCCTCTGTGGGTGCACGGTTTGTGAGTAGACACCACATGAATAACTTAGCCTTTGGAGGTGCCTCCACCACCACTTCATCTCATGGGGTTCTTGAGCTGAGATGAGTGTAATATGGACTTCTTTAGGGGTGTATAATCCATGTAGGGAAGCATCCCAAATCAACTCGCCCTCCCTCTCTGAAATTATGACATGGGTTGCCCTTAGTGCAGTGACATATTTATTCCATTCCCCAATCCAATTATTTGGGATGTTCAGTGCTTGTGGAGATTTACAAGCTCATGATTGCCATGTAGAATTGGTGAGTGTACATTCCTTGTATAGCATGGCATCACTTTCATCTGAAGGGCACCCCTTCATAGTCCAGAATTTTACATCTGGTAATGTCCGTGTACTTCAACCGATAACTTTCCACCAGCCCCTCGCGGGTGTCCAAGTGCACCAGAATTCTCTCCATAGAGATGTTCCCAGTCTCCATATAAGACTGAACATGCTCCAAGTAAATTCCTAGGTCTTCTTCAATGCACCTGAGGACGTCCTCCGTCCAAAATTGCAGCGGCAGGCTAGGTAACTACACCTAAATAGGACCAACTCCCATTTTTTCTTTGTATGGGTTGAAGAGGGAAGTCCATCGTTTGAGCAGGACTTGGGTCATCTCTATATGCCAATATTTAGAAAATACCCAGCTTGCCATGTCTGGATGAGAGAAGATACAGGTGAACCAACCCCTATTCATGGTGAGTACTACGGGGAAGTGTTCCAGTATGTTCCCCCAGATCTCAGAGGTCCATTTTTTAAGTTTGACCAAGGTGTAATTTCTTCCGTATATCCTTCCAACCAAGACCATTTGGGTAGTCTCCTCCGCTTGTTGCATGTTGATGCCTTCGTCGAAAACTAGGCCTTTGCCCTTTTCACAACTCTTAGTACACTTAGCCTTTTTTTTCCTTATTTTATGAGCTAGTATGTCTCAAGTGAGACCCACTTCTTCTGGAAGGGTATCGTCAGAGTTCGACGCCATGTTTTCTTTCAGATGAGGTATCAGTAGTGGAATTCCTTCAAAACAACCTTAGGCTTTGACAGTAGGAGGGCTCCCCAAAATGTCCTTCGGATGGATAATTTCCTCAACAGGTTATAGACCTAGGTGTTCAAATCCAAATTCCTCATCGTGGGCACCACAGAGACCCTTTGTGCCCTCAGTGGCCACACCTAGTTCCTCCGGTATAGTCTTAGGCTGTTGGTTGTTCCATAGTCTGAGAATCAACGGTGAGGGTATGGAGAAAGTGGGTGAGGCCGGTATATATGGGGCAATATCAGTAAACTGCTTCGTAATAACCGGATTAGTTTCCCTAATCCCTAGTTGCCTGAGTGATGACTCACCCACCTCCATGTCCATTAATCAGGGTTACACCTGTTCCGTTTAGGCCGATGTTACATCCATGTGAACCTGAATTGCCTATTGAGGTGGGTAGTTGGTCCAAATCTATGTCGGTTCCTACGTATTGAAAGAGTATTCAAGCTCAACCTCCTTCATAATGACGTTCCAAGAAAATAGAGGTATTGTCCAGCAGAAACTCCCAAAAGCCACTTGTCTTCTTCGAATAGTATGAGAAAAAAGCATAGGGACTCTAACCATCTGCCGCGCTCTGATGGGGTCCAGGGTTATGCAGTCGAATTATTATTATACTCATATGTCGGGTTGTTGGCACTCATGAGAGTCATGAAGCCCTCTAGGCAGTCAACCCCTCCAACTTCTACCTGAGATGGTTAAAAAAAAAATGACTTCATGTTGTGTTAGCCCCACACCAAACTCCCTCACAAACGCAAGGCCAAGGTATAACCCCATGGTATCCCATCGCATGGTATTGAAGCCGCATTTTCCGCCATTACTAGGGTATTGCACCTGTAAAATCCTCTATCGCAAGGGTCAGCTTGTCATTTGTATCATCTAAGAATTGTTCATTTATGCAATGTAAAGTAGGTTTCCCCCTCGAAGAGGATGATTTATACAAACCCCATCAACCTGTCATGTTTGATTTGCTTTGACTTATTATAGCCATGCAGTGTAGTGGTTAGTGATCTATGTGGATGATTATCTCTTTTCCCATCAGATAATGTTTCCACTTCTTTAAAGCTTGCACCAGGCATAGAGCTCCTTGCTATATGTAGGGTAGTTGATAAATGCCCCATGAAATACTTCATAACGGTAGTTTGTAGGCCTTCCTCCTTGAATAATATGGATTTGATCATTATATTGTTTATAATCCATATCAATGCTTTGAGAGTGTAAAAAGTGGAGGAATTAACTCATATGACCATTTTTACTGATGGGACAAAATTTGGTAGAATGGGGTTTGAAACCTTCTAAGAGAATTTTGAGGTATCAAACGACGTTTTTTGGGGGGTAAAACTTTGCCACAATAGTGTTACATTATTTTTTCCTATTTTACACAAAGAGACCTATCTAACGGTGCAAAATTGTCTCAATCATAGTTCGTATGTAAAATATATGCCACTTGGAAGTTGACCTTCCTATTTTGACCACCATAATTCGAGAGGATGTCACGTTACCCCCATTACTCATGGAAAAGGGGCTAGCCATGTGATCACGGTGAAGAAGACACTAGAAGAGTTAATACTTCAACTCTATTAGGAATTTGACTTCTGTGATCCATAAATTATGTATCAAATCTTTTGGTGAAAATCGCAATGGAGAAATTTGTGTCAACGCGTTTCAAACCAGCCAGTGTGGTTCATCATCAAGACAAGATATGAAATCTGATCTAGGACACAGCTTAAATAGATAAAGAATCTCCAAATAGCCGTTATGCAATAACGGCTAGTTTGACCATAAAAAATAAAACTAACAAAATGAAAATAAAACTATAAATAAATATAATAAAAATAAAATATAAAAATATAAAAAACTAAAAACTGAAAAAATAAAAATAAATAAACAATAAACAATAAAAACAACAACTAGTTTGACTAAAAAATAAATAAATCAAATAAAAATAAAATCCAAAAAATAAATAAATAAACAATAAACAATAAAATAAAAATGAACATTAAAGTAAATAAAACTGTTAAAAAATAAAAATAATATATATATATATATATATATATTTCTTTTCTTTCTTTTTCCTTTTTTTTTTCTTTTTTTTTTTTTTACCATTCAATATATAATTTGAAACTAATTTTCACCACCGAAAGTTTACGGAGGCCCTTGAGATTGAAAAGAGGCCTATTAACCTTACGAGAGATGATGGGTGGAGATTTTGCTCTTCTGTTTGTCTAAGGATCGTAGTTTTCTCCTCTCTTGTCCTTTTGCTTTTTTTTGTTTTGTTATGTAATTAGTTTTATTCCTTAAAAAAAATAAAAAAAATAAAAAATAAATAAATAAATAAATAAATAAATAAAAATTTATATATATATATATAAATATATATAAATAAAAATAAAGAAATTGATTTAGTTTCAAATTATATATTGAATTGAAAAAATATATATATATATATATATATATTATTTTTATTTTTTAACAGTTTTATTTACTTTAATGTTCATTTTTATATCGATTTATTTATTAATTTCTTACTATTTTTATCTTTTATTCTTAATTTTTTTTTAAAATTATTTTATTGTTTATTGTTTATTTATTTATTTTTTGGATTTTATTTTTATTTGATTTATTTATTTATTTATTTTTTAGTCAAACTAGCCGTTGTTTTTATTGTTTATTTTTATTTATTTTTATTTTTCAGTTTTTAGTTTTTTATATTTTTATATTTTATTTTTATTATATTTATTTATAGTTTTATTTTCATTTTGTTAGTTTTATTTTTTATGGTCAAACTAGCCGTTATTGTACAACGGCTATTTGGAGATTCTTTATCTATTTAAGCTGTGTCCTAGATCAGATTTCGTATCTTGTCCTGATGATGAACCACACTGGCTAGTTCGAAACGCGTCGACATAAATTTCTCCATTGTGATTTTCACCGAAATATTTGATACAACTTCAACTCTAATTAAGAGTTGAATGAGTCAAACCTAACCACTAGTAGGCTATCGAGTTGTGTTATAACCATGCCACTAGGAGGAAGAGGGGTTCTATTCTTTTTTATTACATAGTGTTCCATATATGAGCAAAGTAGCCGAGAGGTATATGTCGAGAACGCACAAAGAGGATTTGTGCACTACAGTAGCCCATAATCAATAGGCCTTACTTCTTTGTACTTGCATGCATTCTCTATTTATGGAAAGAGAGCAGAGTGACCTCACCTTCTAGTTGGGTTTTCTCTTGAAAAGGTTTCCCAGGATATCTCTTGCGTCAATTTTGGTTTACGATATTTTATTTCATTTTTATCCGTTTTATACATAATTATAATTTGCATGCATGCACAATAAACAATGATTAACGGGTCTATAAATCTAAGGAAAAATAAGCCCTCATAACGTATATTTCAAATTTTCTAGTATATTTTAGTAGATTTGTTGTGATGAACTTTCCAGTGGAATATCCATGGCAGTTTATGCATCACTTTATCAAGACTACCCCCATGGCATACCCACTTGCATCTATCTCCACTTCACAGGGTTGTTGCAAGTTCGGTAATGTTAGAACTAGTGCTTGATTAATCTTCTCCTTTAACTCCTCGAAGGGCCTTTTTTGACACCTTCCCCGCTGGAAACTCTTTCCACTCCTTATTATAGCATGAAGTGGTGATTCTCCTATTGAAACTGAGGCTATGAATTTCCTTAGGTACTATGTTTCCCCAACTTAACTCCCAACCTCATATACATTAGTCGACACTGACCACTTCGAGATTGCCTCCTTTTTGGCAGGATCTATCTTCAACTCTCCTTCACCTATCACATATCCTATATAAACCAGAGACTATTGTGTTTAAATTCACACTTATTGACATTTTTTAGTAGTTGGTGTTTCTTTAATGTCTCTAGCACCTGCATCAAATGTGAGACAATAAAAAATGAATCTTAAAATGGTGCAATATATCATCCATTGACCTCATAAATGTATTTGGTGCATTACATAGACCAAATGGTATGATTACCCACTCATACAAACCTTTCTTGGTTTTAAAGGCGGTCTTCCTGACTTTAAGTCCAACTTGGTGAAGTATTTAGCTTGCTACAACTTATGTAATAGATCATATATCCTTGGGGAAGGGGGGGGGCATAAATGTTGTTGAGATTAATTATTTTCAATGACCTGTAATCAATACACATATTCCAATTCTCATCCTTTTTCGGCCTAATGATGATGGGTGACCCACATGGTGGGTTACTTGATCGAATGACACCATGTTGTAGCAATTTCCACAACTACTTCTCCACCTCTCTTGCTTCTATAATGCATTATTTTTGCAATCCAATGTTTGGAAACAAGGAGTCTGAGAACAGTTGGATCTCTTCTCCACTTTCCATCTTGGGCAGTAGCCCTTTCGACTCCTGGAAAACACCCCTATATTTCGATAGCAACTCTTTCGGTTGTTGTTTATATTCCTTAGTACACACCTCCAGGGATGACTTTACGCTCACTTACTCTTCTACATACTGATTTTCTCTTAAAAATAATAAAACATACTTCTTTCTAGAACTGATCAATTTCTTGGCTTAGGAGGTGAGCTTGCTTTGCTTTCTTTCTCTGGATGGAAAATGGATGCAAGTACTAAGAAGTGAGACTTTTGGCTCGTAGATTTCTATAGTGAACACACCCTCTATATTTTCTCTCTCCCTATCCACTCTCAGCTACTCTACTCATCTATGGAATAAAATGCACTCAAATACAATGGAACCCTTTTCCCCCCTAGTGGCATGGTTTTAGCACAGCTCGATAGCATACTAGTGGTTAAGTTTGACTCATTTAACTCTTAATTAGAATTAAAATATAGAATTTCTAGAGTATCCATCATCACGATCACATGACTAGCTCATTTTCCATGAGTAATGGGAGATGACGTGGCATCCTCTCAAATCATGGTGGTTAAAATAGGAAGGTTAACTTCTAGGTGACATAACCTTTGCATATGAACTCCGATTTAGGTGATTTTTGTGATGTTGGAAAGGTATATGTGTGTAGAATATATCTATGTGTTTATGCACCTAAGTGAAAGCTTTTTACACCCCTGAGAACAACATTTTATGCCTTGAACTTCTTTATGAAGGTTTCAGATGCTAATTTTCCAAACTAGGACCCACCCATAAAAATGGTCCCATCAGTTGATTCCTCCATTTTTTCCACTCTTAAAGCATCAATGGGGATGAAAAATAATTTAACAGTCCCTTCTGTATCAATCTATAACCCCACCAATATAAAAAACTTATTTTTACTCCCTCTTTTGCAAAAAATGCTTCTTTATTTCCTAGAGGAGACTTCATTTGTGTGCCTCATTTTTCCATTCCCCAAACCTTTTGGCACACCATCCTCACCCACCACACTAGTATTTTTTTTTACCTTTACCATTAATCAATGTCCACTCACACAATTTCCCTTTATTGTGTGCTAGTGATCCAGGTGGATATTGATGGTCACCCACCTCTTCCACATATTAAACGGTTCTTTTATCTTCTTAGCAGTTTTTCTATGGTTTTTTGGGTCCCAAAGTTCTAGGGTTATTTTTGAGGCCCTAAATAATGTTTTTTGATGATTTAGGTGGACAAGGGTTGCCATGGCATAGACACAGCCAAAATTTCTAATCCTTGGATAGTACTTTTCAACGAGTTATTGTGCACCCCAAAAATACATTGTATGCAAAAGTTGCACCCCAAAATGTTGGTGTACTAACTAACCACATTGAAGCATGCAAATCTTTTGGTGCTTCATCTTCCACGATTATGTTTTTGGACCCTGTAATATTTTATTTATGTTAAAATACTATTCTTTCTATCTCCTATAATAGCTTTTGTGAGTGTGTGTAGCTGCCATATTTCTCTCTTCACAAATATCTACAACATTCTAGCCAATTTGTGTTCTATAGTGTTCAGTTATTTTATTTATTAATAAAAGTTGGATATTCACTATATTATTGTTCTCTCTACTATATTTTTATATGTGTTTTCCATTTCCTTTCCTACCTTTCATTTCATCTCTTATACAACCTGAACTAGTGGTATCAAAGCAGTCTACTCCTTGTTGTTTCCCAGTGCATGTCCTCGATGAGGTCAGGGTACAAAGAGTTGAGCCTCGAGTTAGTTTCAATTGGAAATCATTGCTCTTGCAAACCTAAGTTCATTTCCATGGTATAAGGAAAGAGAGATGATGGAATAGGAGACCTTATCGAATCTGTTATCCTCAACAGTGTCCCAAGGCTGAGAATGGAAACCGAAGGAGGTAACCTCGAACCACTTAGGATTTGGTAGCTAGCCCTACCAAATTAGAGAGGCATATCTCTATGATCTTACAACCAACAAGGTGAATGAATAGGGTAAAAATATATTAGGCTAGGTATTGAGCTTTAGGGTTTTAGCTGGATCAGGAGGACAGGTCAAGGAAACTAGGTCAGATCTAAAAGATTTCAGTTGGAGGGATACAAAGGGGCATGAAAGGTATATTCTATGATACTTTGAGGTTGTCAAGTGTAGTTTAGGGTGTAAAATCAAGGGTTCAAAATGAGCATGACAAGCATGAGTTCATTTATCAGAAGATGAATAACATAAACATGAAATTCCTACCAAAATATAGCATAAACTTGAAATTTTTGTTTAACAACTTATAGGAAGATCATTGAAAGCAAATATATGGAAATAATGAGAAATAAGCATTCATGAAATTGATTTATAGAATAAAAAACACTGCCACAAAATCACACCACATGAATCCCTATATAATAGCTATAGTTGGCCTTGTATTTCTACAAAAATAAATTGTACACAAAGCTCCAAGCCTTCTACTCTCTGATTTCCAAGACTTGAATCTGACTGAAAACAAGTTACATATAGAAAAAAAACCATATTCCCCTCTCTCAGGGGTCGAATCCCTCATGATAGGAACAATTTGCACAAATTTCTCTAACCAAACATAAGACTAGGGAGGTTAAAACAAACTCTCCTTTTAGCCTTTGACTAACCTTTCTATCATTAATGACCTTCATAATTACATAAAATTTACATTAACAAGCTTAATTACATTAATTACATCATGTAAACTCAAAATAATACAAATTACATCATGAGAAACCAAGTTTGACTGATAAAACTCGAAATTTTGACCTCCAGGGAAAAGCGCAGCAAATCTTGAGAAAAGTGCGGGGCCATCTGAGAAAAGCGCAGCGCTAACTTGGAGGGATTTTTTTAGTGACTTACATTGCTCCAAATCCTTATCTGAAGGTATCATTGGAAATATTAGGATGTCTAGTTGTCCATAGAGTCCTTAAGCAAGAAAATTGACCTCTCCAAGGTTGAGAAAATTGGATTCTCCTAAGATCGCTCTAAAAGCACAGTGCCAGAGTTAAAACAGTGGAAGAAAGTGGTTTTTAGTATGTTTTTGGCATTTTTATTACAACAAGAAGGTTGAAATGGCACACAAAATAGATGGCTGATATGTGAAAATCAAAAGCTATCCAGACATATAATTTTTTTGTGATTTGGAGCCCTCACGGAAAAGCTTTTTGCTATCATGAATTTCTTGTTTTAGCCAAAAGTCACAAAATTTTCAGAATTTTCTTCAAAAATGGTCCAGAATTGCCCCTTTAAGTTTTAAAATGGATTGTTAGGAAATGAGAGAGGCCTCAACCAACAAATCAACCTTATGTTTCTTCCTCTGCTTAATTAGGGTTTTCCTCAATTTCCTTTTCAAGTTTTTGACCCTGATCTGAGAAATTTTGTTTCTGGTAAGTAATGCATTTCCATGTGCCTTTGCAGCTTGTTGTTCCTATTAGCCTTCTTAAGAAGCTTCTCCAAGGGACAAATTACCTTTTCAATCCAAAATTCCTTATCTTGCTCAATTTCTGCTACAATTAACCCATCAAAATCCTCTTGACCGAGTGATGGAGATGGTTCAGTTTCTTACTCTTCCTGGCTCTTGAGACCTCTCGTTCTTGGCCTCCTTGGTTTGATTTGCACTTTTTTATCCTCAAGCTGCTCAACATCAATCATTAAATTACCTTTTTCATCCTCCTTCTCTAAATCTGCCTTGGGTTTGCTAAGCAAAATTTGTTTTACTTGGAGCTTCCTGTTCTCCTACTGAAGAAATGTAATCATGAAATTAGAATTTTAAAGTTTTTCCTTTAGCTCTCTAATTTCAGCTTCTTTCTCCTTGATAACTTGCTCGGGTGACTTTTCCTCTTCATTCACTTCTAAGTATTCCATGTGAGTGTCAAAATGTACTCGTTCTTCCTCTTGTAATGGTGCCTCATGTCGATATGTTGATGTCTCTTTTTCCACTGATGTAGGATGAGCCCTTTCCTTAATGTTAGGAGCAAACATCGACCTTTTCCCTTTGGTATATGTTTTAGTCACCTCAACCCTAGGTGTTCTTGTTACAGTTCTGCTTATAGAACCCACTTCTTGTTGTCTTGGTGACATCAAAGATGTAGACTGACTGCTAGAATGAATTGGAGTAGGAAAAAGAGAGGATGATTGTATGAATCCATCCCAAGACAAGTTGACATGTGTAAGATGATGGAAAACAATGATTTTCACCAAGCCATGATGGAACAATCTTGATTGATGATCTTTCCCTTTGCTATGTTTTTTTTCTTCCATTTTGACCAAGCTTTTGTAGAGGTAGTGAGATAGGTTAATAGGTTTAACACCTGTGAGTGCATTAGTAATCTAACATGGTACTGATATATCCTTCAAAACCTACCCTCACATGTGAAATATTTCATGATCATCTTCATGAGAGGGGCATACTTATCAATCAATTGTCTAAAAGGAAAAATATGCTTTGGAGCAGCTTTGTAAGGAGGCTTCAAAACATTTTGTAATTTTCAATATCTAGGTCTGTCCTTTTAAACCAGATATATACATGGCTAGGGATCCCAGTAGATATTTTAATGGCCTCCGTTGAAATATTAAAAGCAAACCTTGCAATAGTTTCCTTACCAGTCCTTAGATTGGTAGTAAAGGTGCTTGTTAATTTATCATTAAAACCAAATTCTTCAATCTTCTGGCAAAAAACAAGGCAACCTGCATCTTGGAATGACTTCTTGAGAAATGGTGAAGACATGTTATATTGTACTCTAGTGGGTTCATATATGATAATATGACCTCCTTTATGGTTCCTCTGATCAGTGATCTCTCAATCCATGTGAAACCCTAGCTCACTAGGAAGGGGAATTAGGGTTTAGTTTTAGGAAAACAAAGAATTTGGGAGAGTTTTATGAATGGAGGGAAATGAGGGGGTCTGAGAGTGTCTAAACTATTAGGAAAATTTTGGGGGGTAGGGATAGATGTTAGGGAGTGTAGGGAGGTCAAAATTTAGGAAATGAGTGAGGGGAATGGGTATAAAAATGAAAAACACAGCCCTAGCCTAGAGAAAGTGTAGTGTAGGCAAGGGTTTGTACGGAAATGAAGGAAATGAGGGAAATGGGTGAGGGCCAGTCTCAAGGAAGGTGCATGTAAGGTGAGGGAGCTTGTTTGACCATTAATTTTAAGGTTTTTCACAGCGAATGGATCAAAAACACTATGAGACCAAAAGCGCAGCAAACCCTAAGAGAGGGTGATTTTTTGAGCTTTCAAGAGTGAAATGAAGCAAAAGAAAGGTAGATCGGGGACAAATGAATCCCACTTACTTGTTTTTGATGAGATGGATCCTGTGGTTGATGAAGATACCCCTGGACAAGGAATATTTTTCTCCCTTGAGAGAAACATAGCACCTTGGAGAAAAGCGCAACGTAGCTGAGACACTTGGCTCTTTTGGGCAATAAATTGATTTTCGGAGGATGGAAATGCTTCTTGTTGATGGCGTGATGTCTCATGAGGGTGTAATGAATAAATTATTTTCTCGTTTGGTCTTCTTATAGGTTGGAGGGTCGATTTTCTCTTAGGTGGTGATGTGGCCCCACCTTGTCTTTTCACAAAATGACTTGGATTGCTAGTGAACTGCAACTTCAAACCTTATTATACATAATTAAACCTTAACAAAGATCAAAATGAATTTTAGAGATCATTATAGAACACTTTTCCCTATTACTACTCCCTCTAATGGTGACCTAGATTATGACATGACCTATTTACATGACATTTGATAATATGACCTAATGATGGAATGATAGTCAGAATGATGACCAAGATACTCTTCCAAGGAATAATGACCTGACCGTGATAATATTTATTGACCATGAGAATGGAGGGAGTAGTAATGACCTATATATGCTAACTAATGATCAAATTTTTATTTGAAAACTCCTTGAAACTATAAAAATTTGCCCTAGGACCCTATCAACCATATGAAAGAGCATAATTTGATCACTGGTGACTGACAGGACTGACAAACACTAACAGAATTGTTGCTTGAGGAAGCGCTTGCATGACAGAAGAATTATATGATAGACAATTTCACCCAGATCCTTCAATGACTACCAACAATTGCTAAGGTACCTTCAACAGGCGATAATTTTGGAGGAGTGGCACCCTTTAAGGTACAAGTTAACTTTGATATCCCCTTATTCGAAGGAAAAATAGATGCACATGATTTAGATAAAATGGTTAAATTTGTTATAGAGTTATTATTCTATCAAAAAAAATTATGACAATCAAAATATCACTTTCACACTCCTAAAATCCCTTCCCCATCCCAAAGAATTGTGGGAAGGTTACTGGGAGAGACACAACAAATATGAGTCTACAATATTCATCGCAAGACTCACTTGGGCCACTTTTTTCAATTCCCTCTAGGATTAATTCTACCTTGTAGGGAATTATGATCAGCAGCACACAAGATCGACAACTATGCAATAGGAGAGACATCATATATTGCTAAAGTACCTCAATATGTTCCATACCTTGCACTCAAATTTAGGTATCGCAATCTATGAGCAACATGTGGCTTTGAAGTATCATAGTGGACTACATAGGAACATCTAAACGAAGATGGAATTCTTGGACATATCCTCACTCGGAGTTGCTTATCAATATGTTGTCAAAATTGAGTAGAAATTGAAGCTACGAAGTAAGGGGAAGTTCATTTTTCCAAAATTGTTGCAATAAAAACCTGGAAAATGTGGCCTTAACTCGTAGAAATAGGGATGGAGCAAGGAGAGCTAGCCTAAATACAACCATCCCAAGTCACAAGCAAGAAAGGTAATGGGAAGTCGAATAAGGACATTGGAAAATAGTGTAAGTTCCATACAATCCCCTAGCACAAAATAGATAAATGTTGCTCAAAGCATCCATTGTTGGTTGGGATTAAAGAAAAAGAAGTGGACTCTAGGTTAGGTTCTAATTCATAACACAAAAAAGGAAAGTGGATCATCAATGCATAACTCAATGTTGCTATCAAAACCTAAAATATCTAATCATAATAGTTAGAGGAGCATGAGGAGGGGTACACCTCCTCCATTCACAAATGTAGGTGAAGCAAATCCCACTACATTTCATTGTTGATAGTGGGAGCTAGAAGAAACTGATCTCAATTGAGGTCGTCAAGAGATTGAATTTTTCAACCGTGCCACACCCCCAACCACGCACTATTGGTTGGTCAATCCATGGATGAGATATTTGTGTTAGCCATCAATATTTCTTGTCTTACTACATCAATCCCTTCAAAGATGATTTGTTATGTGATGTTGATCCACTCAAAGTTTGTGATTTTCTTTTAGGACAAATTTATATGTGGAAACATCATGCAGTTTATGATTCTCTTCCATGCAGTGTCATTATTACTCCAAGGAATAATCACTACAGGGTACTATAGGTAGTTCTAACTACCGTAATTTCATTGATCTTAGCAAAATAATGTTGAAAAGTAATCTCTCATATTACAAAGTTTGTCTTCTTCAAGGTTCAATTAAAGGGTGAAAAAAAGATCATTGTAAACACCACAACCTCAACATAAGGGATCTCTACAAAATATGAGCAGGTGGACAAGATTGTAGAAGCATAAAATGATATCTTCACTTTACTGGTGGGGGTGCCTCTGTACTACCAAGTCAAACATTAAATTGGTTTGATACACGGTGCTCCTTTTTCGAATGGCCCAATATATAGATGCTCCCTCTTGGAGAATGAAAAAATAAAACTTCAGATTCATGAGCTCATTGAAAATGGCCACATTTGACTAAGCTCATCACCTTGCAGGAGCCCAATTGTGTTGGTGCAAAAGAAGGATGGACAATGGAGACTCTTTATCGATTATAGAGCCCCAAAAAAATCATTGTCAATAATAGATACTCGATACCCTAAATCAATGATATTCTTGATCAAATTAAGGGTTCTAAGTTCTTTATTGAGATTGATCTGAAGTTAGCTTGCCACTAGGTTCTAATTGAGCAAATTGATGTATGTAAGACAACCTTCAAATCTAAAGAAGGCCTTTTTGAGTAGTTGTTCATGCCCTTTGGCTTGAATAATGAGGATGAAGATGATATATTGCGGCCACTCATAAGCTATTTTGTGGTTTTATATTTGGATGACATCCTCTTCTTTCACAAAACCTAGGAAGAACATCTGTAGTGCATTTAGTAGGTCTTGAGCACCTTCGGTATGTAATATCCCAAAATGGAATAATGCATTGATACACAAACACAATATTGGTAACACAGAAAATGTGCATGTAAGTTTATGATCAACACAGATATAAATAGAATAGCTGAGCCATTTTATTATATAGGAGAAGATTCAGTTACACAATGTACAAAATATGAGTAGATCTAGCCAAAGAGATGGCCTAGAATCACCCTGCAAACATGCTACAAATAGCACTGCGTAACTGGAGAGTTGTTGGAAGCAAATATTGCGATGTCCCTTTAGAAGAATATGAATATATGATTGCAGGATGAAAAGGAAAATGTACATCTACGGAAATATGGAGCTCTGATGATGCCAAGATTCAATATCCGGGCTCTATGATGGATACCAAAGATAACCCAGAAAAGGATTTTCCAGATCTACAACTTTGGAAAATCACCCTCCTAGAGTTTGATGCTTTGACTGTAGGGTTATGTAGATATGAAGCTAGATCTAAAAAATAGATGGCTGAAATATGTCACAAGATCAAGTCTAAGCTTGAAGGTTTGATCCCTTCTCTAGATCCACAATCTAGAAGCTCAAGATCTAGCTCCTCAATCCTCCAAAGAAGGTTGCAGCTACTGCTACACAACTGCTCATGAAAACTACGCTGTAAAGGAAGGAGGCTCTCTAGCCTGCTGCAAAATATGGCTATAAATCTCAAGACTGATGGAAATAATGTATATAATGTGAAGGATTGGTCCTCCACTGGATTACTAGCTGCAATGCTAGCAACTTCCCTTCTCCCTTGGATCTACAAGACTGGACTACACAATTTCTGAAGGGATTGCTACTGCTAGGCGATGAATAATAGTTGGCCTAATGCCTGATATAGATCTGAAGCACTGGAAGGCTAATCTTGAAGCTCAAGGTGATAGGATGAATCCTTCACCGGTTCTCCAGCTGAAATACTTAAGGGCAACCTCCTCCTCTCAAACTAATCTTCAGAAATGTGAAATTTCTAAATATGGATATTCTTCAGATGATGGAAAATATATGTGGCACCAATGCCTGATGTAGAATGAAGTACAATCCTCTCCCAAGAGATCACTCAAGGAAAGAGGTGGGATTCCCGACCAGGAACACCCTGTGCTAAACAACACTTGCAATCTTAGCTAAATAGCCAAAGAAAGCATGGAATGTCACCTGACAATTCCAGATCTAAATAGATCATACATCAAAAATAATATTCAACATCCCTTCTATTGTGCCTTCATCTTCTTTATATAGATTATGAGCCTTCTCATGCCTTGGCCCTCCTCATAACTGTGATGTACATGCGGACATAGGTCTCCATGTTGACTGTGTTGTCTCTCCATGATCTCCATCATGTGTGAATGCAATGATCACCCTCTCCATAATGTGTGCATTAATGCACCACTACCTCCATCATCTCATCATAAATGCTCTATGATTTTATATTTGATTCCTTCCAAGATCTTAGTTGACTGTATAGACCTCCATGATATATCTCATTAATGAGACATGATTTCCACTCCTTTCACATTAAGTAGTTACTCTACTACTCCATCATGTAGATCTAGATTTGAAATATCCACATACACACATCAAAAAGTGGATTTTATTCATCTTTGAGGATTATGGGTCCCTCCACCCTTTTATTTACTTAATTAAGTAGGTTTATTAAGAACTCTAATCTTTCAAATATCATGTGACAATTTGGGAATATTACACTGTCAACACAAGTTTTGTGCCAGTCTAGATAAATGCTCATTTGGAATGTAATGAATTCAATATTTGGGATACATCATAGATGAACATGGGGTGTTGTGGACCTAGCCAAGATCCAATTCATCTAGGATTGGCCAACGTCGATGACCCTAATAAAGCTTTGTAGCTTCTTGGGCCTTACCAACTTCTACCAAATTTTTGTGTTGGGGTTTTCTCATAACACTCGACTTGTAAGTCAAGTGACCAAGGGTGGATTTAAAGAAATTTTTTCCTAGTTTAAATCACAATGGAAAGCATTCGAGCATATGAAACATCACTTTTTCTCTGCACCAATCCTCACCTTGCTGGACTATAACAACCATTCTAGATTGATACATATTCCTCTAACTATGTTATTGGTGCAATCCTCACCCATCAAGGACATTAGATGGCTTATCACAGTAAAAATTTATAATATTGTCTAGATATACCCCACCTAGGACAAGGATATGTACTCCATTGTGTAGGAATGTTTACAATGGAAACATTATATTATGGCTAGGAGAAAATCATCCACACTAATCATAGGGCTCTACAATTCATGCAAACATGAGGAAAGTTATAGAATGAATGCCAAAAAAATTTGTCTTCATGCCTACAACAATTCCACTTGAACATCAAGAACAAAGAGGGCAACACCAACCATGTTGCAGACTACCTTAGTTGGCCC
Source organism: Pinus albicaulis (assembly GCA_034641835.2). Classification (NCBI taxonomy): domain Eukaryota; kingdom Viridiplantae; phylum Streptophyta; class Pinopsida; order Pinales; family Pinaceae; genus Pinus; species Pinus albicaulis. The sequence goes on from CM076569.1 coordinate 249,906,615, forward strand.
CCAATTGTGTCACTAAGCATAGTTCTTAACTCTTGTGGGCATGAGACTTCTAGGTGGCCTCAATTATACAACAATGACACTAAATTTGTTGTGACATTCCAAATATTAATTGTAGGTAAAAATTTATAGACTTCCAATTCTAGGATGTGCTCTTATGCTATCTAGGTCACCTTTGTGTTCCTTCAAGCAAGCGTGCAATTCAAATTTTGGAGGCACATTATAATCGATTTGCAAGGAACCTTACTGTGGATAAGATAGTGGCATCACTTCATAAGTATTTCCACTAGCCAAAGCTTCGGTAAGATGTCCACTAGTATATCAAATCTTGCATTTCTAAACCAATTGTTGAGAAAGAGTGGTTGTGCACTCCTTTACCTGCCCCTGAAAAGCTCTAGGAGTTAGTCTCCATGGACTACATTTCATGTTTAACCTCCATCAAGCATTGTAATGATTGTGTGTTTGTGGTTTTTTATCAATCTAAGATGATCATCCTGGCACCATGCAAGAAGAGTATCAAAATTAAAGCAACTTCTAAACTCTTATTTGAGCATGCATGGGTTCATTTTTAGCTACCTTGGACCATTATTTTAGATAGGGATAAAAATTTTCTCAATGCATCTTGGTCCAACCTATGGTCTCAAATGGATATTGAGTTGACCAAACCAACCACCTTTCATCCCCAAATAGATGGAGAAACAAAAGTGGCCAACATGATGATTGTGAATATCTTTCACATGTACAACTCTAAAAATTCACGTACAAAGGAAAAAACCCTTCCATATGTTCAACATAGCTATAATAGAGCCCTCCACAAATTTATTGGCCACAATTATTTTCAACTGTGCTTGGGGTTCCTATCGTTGGCCCTGATTGATATAACACTTCCCATTTCACCTTCATTGACAAAGTCCTCCCATTGTCAAGCTATGGAAGATAGAGTAGCCAAATTTGTGGAACATATACAACAATTTCATGATATCCTGCATAAAAGTAGTGTCGAGTACAAGCATCGGGTTCCACACAATTTTCATGTTGGTTATAATGTGTGGTTACATTTATAAAAAGACTGCCTCTCTAGCCTCATTAGGAAGCTCAAACCAATTCAATATCAGCCTTACACAAGTACAAAAGGCTCCGGATGAAAATCCTTTTAAAATGAGTATTCCCCCTTTCATTGGCCTACACCCAATATTTAATCTAGAGTTGTTTCAACCATATTTTCCACCTTTGTAGGACACCTTGGACACAACTCAGCAATTGGCCCCCATATAACTCAAACTTGAATGCATTGAATAGACTACATATAATTGGATCATGGACATCAACATGAAGGATACCCACCAATAAAACATACAACTCTATTGGGTTGTTAAGGCATGACAACTTCTTCACCAAGGAAAGTGTCTCACCAAGAACCAAATTCAGTAGAAGTTTTCCCATCTAATGAGGGAACTTGACGCAATGGAAACCATTTCTTCCTAAGAGGGGAAGATTCATATGGGTGGATATCAGTGGCCACCCACCTCTTCCATTAATTCAATGATTCTCTATATTCTTGGCAAAATTTTAATGTTTTTTTGGTTCCCAAACTTTTAGGGTGTTTTTGAGGCCCTAAATGATGTTTTTTGGTGATTCAAGAAGGTAGGAAATGCTATGCAAAAAGTTATAATCATTGGATAGTTCTATCCAATGGAATACTTTGTGGCCCAAATAGAAATTGTACGCAAAAGTTGTGTCTTTGTAAATTTGATGTACCAACTAATCAACTTGGGGCCTGCAAACCTTTTGGCACGTCATCTTCTAGGGTTAGGGTTTTGGACCCATGGGGTTGTTTCTTTATGTTAAAATTTCATTATTTCGACCTCTCGAAATATATTTTAGGAATGTGTGTAGTTTCCATCTCTCTTCCTTCACATATTATGACCACCATTATGGCCAATTTCTGTTTTGGAATATTTATTTTATTTTATTTATTATTAGAAATTTGGTTTTCACTATATTATTATGCTCTCTACTATATTTCTTTGTTTGTGTTCCATTTATTTTCATGCATTTCATTTCATTCCTTATACAACTCGAAGTATCTAGGTAAATCCCTTGCACTTGTAACCTCACCTCCTTCCTCTCGCAACATGTTCTACTACACATATATCATGGAATTCATTTGGGAGATGAACACTAGTAACGTCATGGATGAGGAAGGGTTCTAGGTTAAATTACCTGGACATTGTAAATACTCAATATTGCATCTCATTATTGATTCACTTAACCGCATTATACGCTTACGGATTTCCACCAGTTTGGTCTCACCAAACTATCCACTTGATTCATAGCTTGGGATATAATGTAGATTTAATCAATTATAGGATAATTGTGGTGGGAAACATGTTCTCAAATCTCTATGCCATTGATCTTAGTTTGAAAATTTTAGAGGACTGGAGATGAGATATGTCCAGGGAAGAGGACAAGCAAATTGGAAACCAAGCTATCAAATAATGGACCACATCCTTACCCTACAACCCATTACAAGGGAGGCAAGACAAAAATAGGTGAAAGTATCTTCCTGTTTTGTATACTTTTAAACAACTTTCAACGTGATTTTAAGAGAGGACCTATTTAAGATGATGGAGGAAATTTGTATATCAAATATTTTTGTTATTGCTATTATGGGCCTTTATGAGGTGATCCTCAACCATAATTTATTTTTGTGTGGTTCATAAAAGTTCATCAAGATTACCATTTGGGTGAAGCAGTGGTACATTCCCTCACCCATCATATTTGGGATCTCTTAGATGAGTTGGTGTCATTCTTTCATGAGCACATCCAATGAGGTGATGAGTATCTCCTCCGCCATGTTTGAATCTTCATGCTCCTTGCTGCTAACAATATGGTTCTTATAACATCCACCTCAAAAGGTGGACAGATATAGTTAGATGCCCATTCAAGATTTTATGCCCTTTAACAATTGATGATCAACCCTGGTAAAACTAAGGTAATGATATTCAATTAATTGAAGGAGTTTCTTCCACATTTTCATTTCTACTTTGAAGCGAAAGAGATTAAACATAAGTTCAATTTTGAGGACTTGGATTCAAATTGAGGTAGGTTCTCCAACTGCATTGTAATTAGGGGTTTGGATCCCTCATAGTTTTACATAAATAATGCTCTAGTCACCACTTTTAGGTTATCTTTTCAAAATGAGATCTCATGGACTCCATCATCAAATCCATAGTTTTGTGTAGCATGGAGGTGTGGGACCCTAACCTAATTGAGTCAAACTAGGCATGGATCAGAAGAGTTAGACCCTCTTTCTTTGTCACATTATTATATGCAAGAGGATGCCATCCTAAAGTCATTTAGGTGAGGTTTTTTGCACACCCCCCACCCCCCCACAAGATTGATATCATCATCAAAATAGTAATATCACTATGTCGTCTTTGAAGATTTGTTGATTTGGTTGTTGACAATGACTAATATCCTTACCTTGCCTATTGCAATTTGGAGGCCATAACTCAATCTACCATTATTTGCGAGAGATCAGTGTTTTTATCAAACGTATCATGTTTCCTATAGTTTGCTGACATATTATGGATAGGATTCCCTTATTTAGGTGCACTTTAGATGCTCCTAGTTGCCTCTTGCCTAATAAGTAAGAGATGAATGAGATTATTAGGGATAATATATATAGGCAATATATCCATGTCAAACATATCAGTCCTTTTAGGCATTTGAAGCCTGAGATGGTCTTTTATGCAAAGCACTTAATGGAGCTTCGAAATCACCTCGTTGTTCGTCCACCTCACACATTGGAACATTATATGCATGGGTTGAGAACCCCTTAATCCAGTTTTACGTGGGTTCTCTTTAGCTTTGAATGTAAGTTCAACATTAGATTGCACAGGAGGATAGATTTTGTCAATTTTACCAAACGCAAGAGATTGAGACAAAAGGTCACTTGGTATTCAAATGCCCCCAATATTTTGAAATGCATTGTCACTTGTACTTGTTTGGGGAGTCTCATGACTCTCTCTCCAACTTCGTTTAGTATCAAGACTAGAAACATTTGCCTATATATATGATAAAGGTCCTTTAGGTTTAGATCTCACATTATTTTTCCATTCCACCTTTCAGGCATTAACTAGAGGATTGCATATTTTTTTCTAGTGCTCTTGGTGAACAAGGGAATTCAGAGAAAGGCAAAGAGTAGTACCATGTTAGATCATAGATCTATTAGATTCCAATGTGTGGCCCACCCCCAAACTATGACGCAATCCTTGTGAAGTCATTGTCCTAAATCTTGGGACAATGTCTGCTAGCATAGTAGACAACTTGCCTCTTCTTGATCCTAGCAATAGATTGCCCCTCCACAGAGAGAGAGTCATTCCTTGTGCTAAATTTTATTCTTCTAATTATTTTTCCATCTATAGCTTCTTCTCTTTGGCCTTAGTTGGTAGAAGAGTCATGCATTTGATAGTGGATACTTCAAAGAAGGTCATTCCCCCTTCTCATTCTTTAGGAAACAAGTACTTCGGGATATGAAGCTCTTTCCTTCTTATTACTTTCCATATCATTATATCATCTTGGTTTTGTGCCAATGAAGCTTACTTCTTACAAATTAACTTTGTTTTTATTTTTCTTTTTACAGGAGTGAGTGTAACACTCCCACATTGTATTGAACAATTACATTAACTTATTTTAAATTATTTTATGAAAATAATTAACATATTAACATGTTTATCTTATTTAATTTAATCTAATATATTATTGAAAAAATTATATATATATATATAGAGAGAGAGAGAGAGATATCTCTCTCTTTCTCTCTCTCTCTCTCTCTCTCTCTCTCTATATATATATATATATATATAGAGAGAGAGAGAGAGAGAGAGATATCTCTCTCTCTCTCTCTCTCTCTCTCTCTATATATATATATATATATATATATATATATATATATATATAGAGAGAGAGAGAGAGAGAGAGAGATTATATTATGTTGGAGAATGCATGTTATAGAGAATCATCCTAACCGGCTATAGTCTGCAAAAATGGAAACTGGAATAAGTAAACATGTCATATTTTATACGTAAGGTCATAAAACATTATAGTTTGAGTTGGGTGTGACCATGCTCATTGTTATCATACTTACCAATTGTGGTTGTATCCATGAAAACCAAAAAGACATCAAAACATAGAACTAGAAAACTAAAGGCTATAGAAACCACTGCACTTACTGTTAGTGGCCTTTTACCACATGAATGTCACGCCATTAACCAGTTGGAGCAGGATGCATGGGATTACCATGGGGTGGCTGTGCTCTGTCAAGAGGCAATGCTACCTCCATTTGTTGCATCCTCTTGTCCATGATTCGATGCAACAAGTGGAGCTCCTCCATCTGAAGGAGGAGCTTTCCTTTGCTCTTTTTATGACCAAATGATACTTTTCCCATCAAATTATTGATGTGCTAATATATCAACAATGTGCAAATACTGATTTTGACAAGGTCTTGGAATTCCCAAGTCTAGCACCCATTTCTAGACTTCCACCAATATCTTAGAATTTGACATTTCATTCCTCTCGTCGACCACCTCTTGCTCAATATCATATATATATATTGTTTTTCACCAAGGGGATGTGTTCCCTATAGCAAGCTATCGAGGCTTTGAATCAGGATGGAGCTTGGGAATTGCTCGTTGGGCCACAACCTCTGCCACCCCTTCTCGAGCATACCCTCTCTTTTGGCATTGCTAACGATTAGTGAGATAAAAAAATGAATTTAGAAGATCAGTTAGGTGGAATTTGGTGAGCCCTGGTATTGCACCAAGAGTGCTGCAACTCCCAGGGGCTGCCCTACTTTACTTTATCAACCCAGGGTTCGTACAAACTTGGAGTTGATAGTGCTATATACACAGCATATGCATTATGTTCATGTCATCCTCTTCCACTTTACGAAAGGGTGCTATTTCTAAGGGTTCTCAAGGAAGTCTGTCACACTTCAATGAAACTAAACTAAATTGCAGAAAGGAAATGTCAGAAGGAAAATAAATTAAATCGCTGAAAATAAATGATAGAAAGGGAACTAATCTAAATTGCTGAAAAGAAATGACATAAATGAAACTAATTTAATTTGAAAAAAAGGAAATGACTGAAAAGAAACTAAACTAGATTGTTGAAAAGAAATATCAGAAAGAAACTAAATTAATTTGCTGAAAAGAAATGACCGGAAAGAAACTAAACTAAGTTGCAGAAAGGAAACTAATTTAAACCACACTTAACTTGGCTAATCGGCTAAAAGCACTCTATTTATCCTATGGTCTATCTACCATGCTTCTACCCATGCAACTAAGTTATCCATGACTTAATCCTAATTGAAAGAGTGTTGATTTTGTAGCTTGGAAGAAAGAAAAAGGGCTAAAGAGGCTAATGGAGGGCTTAGAAGTGGAAAACGGGGGTTTAAACCGGATTAACACTTTATTATAGCACAAAAGGCTTTGGAGCGGAATAACTTGAAATATGCGATGGTGGAGATGTGATGTGGAGGTGGGACCGACATCGTAATCGTGATATCGCGAAGTTGGATCGGTAAGCGTTAAAGGGAACAGGCTAAATAATGCGATGTGCGAAGTGTGGTAGGGAAGAGCAGCGAAGTGCAATAACAATATTGCAATTGCCAAAAGAAAGCGGTAAGCCTTGGAGACAAAAGGAAAAGGTGTGAAATGTGATTTGTGATGGGTGACGTGGTGGTGGGACCGTTGGCGGAGCATGATCGCAATATCACAATCGGCAGTTGGAGCGGTAAGTGAGAACGGGAACAAGCGAAATAATATGAAGTGCGAAATGTGATATCGCAATTTTCAATATCGCAAATCTGGAGGATTAGCAGAAGTGTTGTTTATAAAAGACTGTGAAGTGCAATTACGGAACGCAGATGCGATTGCGGTTGAGAGAAAAGGAAATTCAATGCAATTTGCGGTAAGTCTCGAAATAAAAAAGGGAAAAGGTGTGATATGCGATATGAAATCTCGTAATATCAAAATCGGATACAACGAGTAGTAAGTGTTAAAGTAAAAGGGAAAAGTTGCGAAGTGCGATTTGTGAAGTATGGTAGTGGGGATTTCGAGGAGTAAAGGCAAAGTTCGACCTTGAATGGTTTTTCAAGCGTTTTGTGACTAAATAGGGTAAGGCAACTGTGACTGATAAAAACAAAGGAATACGACGGGCTGAATGGTTTAAGTGTTTTAATGAATAAAGAGGTGGGTGCAGCAGTTAGAATAAGCGGAAAACAAGAGGGAATGGAGGTGTAAAAATCAAGGTTCAGGAGCGTAACACAGAGATCGAAAGTGAAGTAGGGAAGCACCATGGAGCTGCTCGGGGGTTTCAACAATAATTCTTGAAATCAACCTACTGATCCATGCACGAAAAAGAGGAAAAAATGTGTGATAAAAACAGTGAACGGAAATAAGTTTTTGGGTCTGTGGGAAGGTTCGCCCTCCTCGAGCTCTATTGAAAGAGATGAGAAGAGCGTCTCGATCCACAACTTTTTGGTCTTCCTCTATTCTATTACTCTCATAAGCAAATGAAAAACTACAACAACACACTGAAAGCAAAACTAAGTAGCAATGAAACTATCATAAACTAGCTAATTGTTCAAGAATAAAACTAAATAAATGGCAGAAACAAAACTAGCTAAATGACAGAAAGGAAAGAATGAAAACAACAGAGAAGTTGAGGCACATTGGTTGGGCCCTAACCCATGAGCCCAACTCTCTGGAATTAAATTAGTAAAATGGATTTTGTAAACTCATTGCATTAAAAATGAAATATTATTAGATCCCGAAGGTCTTAAACAACAAAAGCCTAACAGAATGGAAAATGAATGGCATGGGATGGAATGGAATGAAAATGGAATGGGATGGACTACATCGAATGGACCATAATGGAATGGAAGAAGAAGCGACAAAATGGAATGGAATCAACCATAATCAACTCACTACCTAACTAACTCCTTCCTAGCTCTAGCTTTGCTCTATTTATTCTATAGGGAAGCTACCAACAACTCCCTATAAAATATTGATTGAGTCCACTTGAATCCTAGTAAACATAGATTGAGTTAACTTCGTCTTCATTTGCTTGGTTGCCTCTTGGAATTCGAATTGCTGGAGACTCCAAGTGAAGTATGGCTTGAGTGCACTTGGTCTTGAGTTTCTTGGCTGCCTTTGAGAGTTAAGGAGGGTGGACAACCCCCTTGAATCCCTCCAATATTGCGCCATAATTTCCTAATATTATGCTCATTTATTCTCCAATATTGATCTTCCAGTGGCAAGGATCAAGTCCATAAATCATCTCCTTCTCCAAATCTGCATAATCTACCAGATATTCTCACAATATTCTACAAAAATAACCAATATTAGGTACAAATATGCAATTACCTTTAAAACTTCCTAAGAAAATATTGAAGCATAAGAAAACGTTATTAACTATAGAAGGAGATATATATATATTCATGTGCATAAGGAAGGTAGATGGGCTTAAGAAAGGTTAAATGGGCCTTATTTTATGTCTAATTTAGAGGCCCATCAAAATTCAAGGGACAGGAGACATGACGGACTGGGATCAAAGGGGGCAAGTTATTAAGAGATTCGTGGGTGGGAGAGATGCGAACATAGAGAGAGATCTAATTGAATGAGAGAGACTAGCAGCCTAACCAACATAAGATCCCAAGTGCAAGAAGCTAGAATAAAAAATGAAATATGGGATAAAAAATCAACAAAAGAAATATACATGAGCGAAGTCAAGTGGAGAGAGAAACAAGTGCTTGCGACCCGAAAATTTTCACTCCACTGAGATGCCGACCACATAAAGGAGTGAAAGAGGACAAACAAAAATTAACTCGCAAAACCTTCAAAGATAAAAGGACTAAGCTACGAGGGCCTAATCCTTTTGATTTTTTAGAAACCGGAGCACCCCCTATAAGGTTTGTTCCTCCTAACGCCCTAAAAATGCGAGTCTGAAAGATGTATTTATTGCCTGTAAGAGGTAAAATTCCTAAATAAGTTTTGAATATTTTGTATCATGAGTTGCAAACTTCATTGAATTGAGTGCTAACCTCCATTGTTGTTTTCACAGTGAATGCTCTCAATTAATTAGCATCTTGTGTGCTAGGAGATTGTTATGTAAAAATAAAAATAAAAATTTGTAATTATATATTAATTAGGAAAAAGAGAAAGATCAAAATATCATGCCCTTTCACCAAGAGGCACATGAGACGGTCCCTAGACCAGAGGACCTTCTATGTAACATTCATCATTCAAGTATATATATATATATATATATATATATATATATATGTATGTATATATGTATATATGTATATATATGTGTATTTATGTGTATATATGTATATATGTGTATGTATATACATATATACACATATATACACATATATATACATATACACATATATACATACATAATATATATATATATATATATATGACATTTCACACCATCGAGCTTTTCAGTCCATCTGGTATTAGAGCACTGCTCTAAGTATACGAACCTTGTTCGTTGCATTGGTATCATAACGTAATAAAACTTTTCTTTTTTTTTAACATTGGTATCAGAGCATTCCTCTAAGTATACGAACCGTGTTCGTTACATTGGTATCAGAGCGTAAGTGAACTTTGTTCGTTACATTGGTATTAGAGCCAAGCAATCCTTGCTCACGTCCATTACTGCACTGGTCATGTCCATGTCACTGTTTTTCTTTCCGTTATATTCCACTGTGTCCAATTCATCAACTGAGCCATCGTTGTCTTCATTCCATGTTGCCCTGGTGTTTCACCACAATCCCTACTGTTGGAAAATCAGAAAGGCCGATTTTTTTTCTCTTGTTGATAATTAATTGTGATTTAATTAAGTTATTCTTATCTTTCTTATGTTCTTATTGTTATCTTAGTTCATCAAGAAATTACCAAAACCAAAACACGAAGATCAAGGACACCAAATATAGGCACACAACGAGGGAAAAACCCTTCTATAGGGGAAAACTTGTTTGGTCAATTTAGTGTGTCCTAAATTGCTACATTAATTTATCAATCCGGGATTCGTAAGCTGATGAAGTGTGGCGCACTATATGTGCAAGATAACCTATTTCTTACCTTTTTGTCGTTTTTGGTTTTCTAATGTGAGATGTAAATTCTAAAATAAAAACAAGTATGGTTATGATTGTTCAAGGCAATGATATCCTTTATAATGATTTACCAACTTCAAACTTCAAAAGGAATTTGAAACATACAATGACAAAACTGAAAGGAAATGAAAATGTGCTGCTAACCTAGTAAATCAAACAGTGAACTATTGAGCATGAAAACCAACTATCCTTGCTGCTGTATAAACACAAAAGAAACTATGCTTAAAGAAATCCAAGAATTGCAACAAAGTAAATCTAAATCAAATTACATCAATCAGAGGTAACCATAAACAACTTGAGCAATCTGATATCTAATTTGCAGAAAGTAAACTAATATCAAACTACACACTCATACTTCAATTCCTCACCATTAGTCCAGCTATGGTTTTCGGAGGTAACTGAAAATGACATGAGCAATTTAATATATCTAACTTGCAGAAAGTAAACTAATATCAAACTACACACTCATACTTCAATCCCTCACCATTAGTCCAACTATGGTTTTCGGAGGTAACTGAAAATGACATGAGAAATTTAATATATCTAACTTGCAGAAAGTAAACTAATATCAAACTACACACTCATACTTCAATCCCTCACCATTAGTCGAGCTATGGCTTTCAGAGGTAACTGAAAATGACATGAGCAATTTAATATATCTAAATCTAACTACTGAAGCAAATGTGCAAGACTGAAATAAACAAAGTAGTACTGGAATTAAACAAAAAAACTAAGAAAAATAAATTAGCAGCAGAACAATATTGATTCCATGTCATTAGTCAAAAGATATGCAAATGCCCGGGCTGCCTATTTGTAATTTGAAACAATACAACAACATAAAACATGAAAGATTATGGACATAAGTAAAATGTAAAGCATGAAATATTATGAACAGAGATGAAGCATAAATATCATGAAAGATGCAATGTATAAACACGTGAATGACTTATGGCACAATGAACTTAAAGAAATAAAACAAGAAACTATACAGTAATGCACAAAACCTCAGCGTGTGCGGGGGCCCTCTGCACCAGCCTCGGGCAACAACCTTCATATACGAATTACGCTTGGAAACAGAGTCTTCTTATATATTAAAATGCAGTCATAACAGATAAATGATATTACAGCACAGTGGCAACGCAATTACATTACAGAGCTATATGGAGGCTAACTATTATGCGTATGGAAACGCGTTATTTATAACAAAGGTGATATAACTAATTCCCTAAAGTTTGTGTTGATGGAGACACGTGAACCATCACGTCCAGAGATCCAGCATCATGGCCGCGGTGAGGAGTAAATCTATGAAGAGTGGATGTTGGATTCGACTTATGGAGCCGTATACAGGTGTTGATGTGTCTCCCGTAAATAAGAAACGGTCATACAAATCTTCACGTGATGAGAAACAGAGTCCTGTCACCGTGGGACTCTACGGTTGACTTCCACTTGGCCACCTTTGACCACAGCCTCCTTAGGTGAATTTTCCCAAGCCAATAGGACACGATCCATGTCCACATCATTTCTGACTTGCCCATGTGGCTCGAATTGCCTGAAGACACCTGTAACATAGACTTTCACAAAATGGCTACGGAAAGTTGCAGCAGCTGCGGAAAGTGGCAAGATTCCGCAGCTAAATGAACAAAAATCTAAATCAAACAGTAGACACAAAACATAGTTAAAAACCATTTTAGATGCTCTTTTACAATTAATATGCAATGATATTGACAACTTAGAAGGTTCAGGTGAATGAAAAAGGTCTAGAAAGGTGTATAGGAAAGATGTAGATTTGAGACTCAACATACCCCCACTGTGAAGGTGTTGCATGTCCTCATGCAACCAAAATTTTGATAATCCTTTTTCAATTCATATGCCTTGACACTTCAGCCAGTACATCCAATCCTCTCCTCCTCTTCCTTGGTGCTGCTAACATCCTGGGCTTTTTCATCAAGCATCTGAATTTGATATTAATCAGTGCTCTGCTTAACTTCTGGCATTTCCTCTTCAATTTCCTGTTCTTCTTCTGCCATAGTCCTAGATGTAACATGGTATTATCATGAATGATTTTGTCCAATTTTCCTTGTTCCTTCAATGCCTCATTTTCATTTTTAATGTGTTTATTTAAAAGCTCTAGCTCAAAGACTTCTTGTTTTAGTGATTGGACTAGATCATCTTGTACTGTGTGAGGCTGAGTGGACGAAGTACTGGGACCCGTAGCTGCTCTTTCTAAAGACTCTATATAATCATATACTTCTTGTTGCTTTGGGTCTATCTCAGGTGTCGTTTTTATTGGGTTGTCCCCAAAATACCGTGGAGGAGAGTTGACTTCAAAATCTGGCTGAGAAGGACTCACATTAACGTCTGGCTGAGAATGGGATGGACTATGTTCAATGTTTGACTGAGAATGAAATGAACTAGGTTCACTGTCTGACTGAGAGTGAGATGGACTATGGCCAGCTGGGGATTGTTCAGATGTTTCTTCTCCCAAATCAATAAAATGGGGTCCTTTCGTTTGCGTTTTCCTCAACTTCCCCTTAAGCCTGGAACTTCTTCTCACACGTTGTGGACCACTGTCTTTTTGCTTTTGTTTTCCTTTCCCTTTCTTCTTGGCCATAGATGAATGTTCTTGAAGGTGAACTAGTCTCTCAGATAACACTTGATGATCTTTTTCGGAAGAAGGGGTTTGATGCATAGCCTCAATACTTTTTCTCTCTTTTGATGTTATTGGCTTTTTACCCTTGGTTTCTTTCTTCTTCCTTTTTGACAGTTTCTCTTCCCTACTAGTTCTTTCAATTGTAGTAGTAGGAGTACTTTGAGTTTCATCATTTGTTCTCTTTCTCCTACTCCTTCTTGATGTACTACCTTCAGGAATTTCTTGAGGTCCCTCAAAGAAATTTCTAATCAAAAATTGTTCCCATGTGTCCTTTTCTTTTAACTGTTTTTCAATCAAAATTTTTACAAGACCATGGTGATATAGATGTGGTTCTAAATCCCCTAAATGCTTCTGAATAGTCACAGACATCTTCTTCAAACTATTTAATAGAAAGTATGGCAGATTGAGGGTATGGTTATCTATAAAATTCATCAGCAATCGGGTATGGTACATATACATTGACCCAAAATGGCCCTCACAGGTGATAAATTTTTGAACAACTAGCAGCAAAGTAGCCCATTCCTCTTTCAAAGCATGAACAGGAATTCCTCTTTTAAAAATAGTTATGTCCATACCTGGGTTATGTAGAATCACTCTCCAAGCTTCATCACTAATGCTTTTGTTCTTAAACCAATGTTCACCCTCTTGAAGAAGTTCTGTGGCAGATGCTATAGATGTCTCATTCACCGTAAACTTAAGGTCTCCAATCTCTACCTCCAGGCCATTGAAAGACTTTGCAAAAGCTTTTGTCACCTCTTTATGGTAGCCTCTAAACTTTTGGATAAACCACAGCCACTTTGCCTTCTTCAATATATTCCTGACTTGCGGGTATCCTTCCATGAATTTAGGTCCCTCTGGTTCTACTCTCAACAATTTACCCATCCTTCTTTCTGCTCTTTAAAAACTTGCCTGCGTGAGGAGGGTTCAATGGAAGTAGGACGACTGAATGAACGGAAATGAGCACGATGACTGTAGGTAGATATCAGAGAGTGGGTATACAGACTGTAGCGTAACAGAGAACGAAATGGGGTGAAGCGGAACAGAGAAGGGTTACGTGAGCACGGCGGAAATGCGGCTGTGAGATTAATAGAACAATAGGAGGAGTATACACATTTGGCAGTGTTTTCAAATTTGGTGGCTGCAGAATAAATGTAAGCACGTTTATACAACGGCTACGGATTTTATGCGGCTGAAAGAAGCTGTAGTCAAATCAACTAAGTTTCATTGTAACAGGTGGAATATCGGAGTATGAGTGAAGATCGGAGGTTTAATTATGGGACCGTTTGAGAATGAATGCAAGGATTGTGGGAGGATTGTACAGAGATCATGGAGTGGTTACGGAGTTTGTCAATACAATCATTGCACATAATGGAGCTTATGGTTCAAAACTATGTAAAAATGTGTTTTAAATGCTATTTGAAATAAATTTTTACTCATACCTTGGAATTCTTGCCATTTTTCCTTGGTCTTCAATTAGTTGCTCCTCATTGATATCTTGAATGCTCCATGTCTTCATAATTGGTCCTCATACCTGCATTTTATTTCATGATTATGGAAATAACATCTGGCTGTACATTCTTTTGAAAACAGAGTGGTAGCTGCGGAATCTGCTTCTGGCTGCGGAAACTGGTGTCAGCTGTGGAAACAGATGTCAGCTGCGGAAACTGACACAACTATTATTTGGGTGAATGGAAATGAACGGATGACAATTGACTAAATGGAAATGGTCATGAAAGAGAATTTTATTGGTGAAATGGAATGAAAAATGAAGTGAAATGGAATGAAGTGGAGTGAAATGAAGTGGAATGGAATGGAGTGGGTGGTCACAAAACTTGTGAAATGAAAGAGAGATTTATTTATTTTTGGAAAATATAGGGTGTCAGGTGTTCCTGATTTTCACCCAATATTTTCTGTATAAGACTGCCAATCAGTGATTGGTTTTCAGGCTTATACAATTTTTTTATTTTTTTATTTTTTTTTAACAACTGAAAAGAACAAAAGCTAGGCTGGTGGAGAAGAAGAATTCTTCTGTACCAGCCTGATTGCAGAATTTTCTTGAAACATTTTGACAAATTCCTCTTTTGAGAGTGGCTTATGATAAACTTTCAATCTGTGGCCATTCACAATAAGAGGAGTTTGAAACTCATCAATGGTCTTGATTCCTACCGCTCCATTGCTAAAGATCTTGTCAATCTCATATGGCCCAAGCCAATGAGTCTGAAATTTTCCTTGAAAATCTTTAAACTTGGAATCAAATAACAATGTCCAATCTCCTTCTTGAAACTTCTTCTCTTTGATGTACTTGTCATGCCATTTATCTCTTTGATATTGAACTAGATCAGTTCTTAAAATTGCTTCTTGTCTGATCTCATCTAGCTCGTTCAACTGCTCCATTCTATGCTTTTGGGCTTCTGATAAGTCCATCCCCAACTGAACTGTTATCTTGAAGGTCTTGACTTGGAACTCAATGGGGAGTAGGACTTCCTTCCCATAAACAAGTTCATAGGGAGAATGTCCTGTTGTATTTCTCCATGTAGTTCTGTAGGCCCACAAGGCTTCAGGAAGCCTTTCTACCCAATCTCTTCTATGTAGATGAACAGTTTTGGTGATGATACTTTCAAGAACTTTGTTTGTAGACTCCACTTGACCATTTTCTTGCGGATGGTAAGGAGTAGATTTTCTGTGCTTGATTTTGTATTCTTCCATCAACTTCTCCACCAAGTTGGATGTGAATTTGCTTCCTTGATCTGTCACAATTTCTCTTGGAACACCAAAGCGAGTAAAAATATCCTCATAAAGAAAATGAACAACTGAATTTTCAGTAGCAGATACTAATGCTTTGGCTTCTACCCATTTAGTAACATAATCAGTACAAACCAATATATACTTCTTTTGCTTAGATGGTGGATTAATAGGTCCAATGAAATTTAAAGCCCATTTTTCAAAGGGTTCAATGAGTACCTGTGGTTGCAATGGAATTTCATTTGAAAGGGTAGGTTTCCCTACTCTTTGGCAGCTGTCACACCTTTTGACATATTGTTTTGCATCTTTGAAGAGGGAAGCCCAATAATATCCTAAAGAGAGGATTTTATAGGCCGTCCTTTTGTCTGCAAAGTGTCTGCCGCATGGTTCATCATGACATGCCTTAAGAATATCAGGCATTTCATCTTCCCTGACACATCTTCTGATCACAAGATTTGGCCCTGTTTTAAACAATTCGTTAGAAATCCATGAATATTTTGAACTCTCTTGAATAATTTTTCGTTTTTCACTTGGAAATAAATGTGAAGGTAGTTTCCCTATAACCAAATAGTTAGCAATATCTGCATACCAAGGAGTTTTAATAGTTACTGCAAACAAGTATTCATCAGGAAACTTATCCTCTACAGGAGAATCTTCTTTAGTATTCTAAATCCTAGACAAGAAATCAGCTACTGTATTTTGTTTCCCTGGTCTATCCAACACAGTAATATTGAATTCTTGTAAAAGTAAGAGCCATCTTGTCACTCTGCCATTAGTAACAGGTTTGTTCATTAAATATCTAATTGCAAAATGGTCAGTATGAATAAAAGTTTCATAGCCTGTTATATAATGTCTAAATTTATTAATTGCATGAACAACAGCTAAAAACTCTTTTTCAGTCACAGTATAGTTCAACTCTGTGGGAGTCAAATTTTTACTGGTATAATAAATGGCATAAGGAACTAAATACTTTTGACCCAACACAGCTCCCAGAGCTATATCTGAAGCATCTGTAGAAATATGGAAAGGGATTTTCCAATTTGGTCCTCTCAAGATAGGTGCTTCAGATATTCTTGTTTTCAAAGTTTCAAAGGCTGATTGACAATCAGGATCCCATTTAAATTCACAGTCTTTTGTAAGCAATTTGAAGAGTGGAGATGCTATTTTAGTGAAGTTTTCTATAAATCTTCTATAGTAACCAGTAAATCTTAGAAAACTTCTAACATCTCTTTGACAATTTGGAATAGGTAACTTGGAGATGACTTCAACTTTTGATCTATCAACCTTAATCCCATCTCCTGAAATATGATGTCCTAAAACAATCCCTTCACTAAACATCATAAAGCATTTTTCATGGCTTAATGAAAGGTTTGTTTCTTTACATCTTATAAGAACTTTTTCCAAATTTTCTAATGCCTTTTCAAATGAATTACCATAAACTGTAAAATCATCCATATAAACCTCTACACAATCATGGATTAGATCAGAAAAAATTCCTAGTACTGCTCTTTGGAATGTTGCAGGTGCATTACATAACCCAAAAGGAAGCACTTGATAGGCAAAAGTTCCCCATGGACAAGTAAATGTGGTCTTATCTTGATCTTCAGGTGCTACCTGAATTTGATTATAGCCACTAAAACCATCCAAAAATGAAAGGTACTTTTTACCTGCTAATGTATCTAATACCTGATCAATAAAAGGCAAAGGAAAGTGATCCTTCAAAGTTGCTTTGTTCAATTCCCTGTAATCAATGCATACCCTCCATTTACCATTCTTTTTAGGTACTATAACCAAAGGAGAAACCCATCAGCTATCTGAAATTGGATAAATGAAGTTTACATTGAGAAGTTTTTGGAGCTCTTCTTTCACTATCTCCCTAAGATTTGGATTCATCCTTCTTTGAGGTTGTCTGATTGGTCTACTGTTTTACTCAATATATATGTGATGGATGAAAGTCTTAGGATAAATACCTTTCATGTCAGTATACTCCCATGCAAATGTAGTAGAATGTTTCTGCAAGATTTTGGTTAGTTCTTCTTGTTGTGACTTTTCCAAATGTTTGTTGATATTCAATGTTTTTCCTGGAAAAATCTCAATAGTAGAACTACCAAACTCTTCCATAGAGTAAAGAGATATTTGTCTTGATGATAAATATTCTATGTCAGATTCCAACTGAAATTGTGTGGGGTCATATTCTGAAGATGTCTCAAAATTTTCTAATGTGTTCATAATTTGACTATCCTCACTGATTTCAGAAATGGTAAAGACAGGTTGTATAATGTCCTCATCATCGACCCATTCATTGTCTCCTACTTCTGTGATTGCTCTTGCTGGAGGATACAAATTGAATTTCTTTGTCTAATTACCATTAGAAATGTACATGTCTCCAGATCTACAACTAATAAAAGCATCAGCTGTGGCCAGCCAAGGTCTTCCTAAGATAATTGGATGTCCTCCTAGATTACTTTTGGGAGTCAAAATCATAAAGTCTACTGGATATTCGCAAGAATCTAAGGAGACTGAAATATCTTCTAATACACCATCTGGTTTAATAACCGATCGATCTGCAAGTTGCAATAAAGTAGGTGTAAAAAGAAGGTTAGGAAGTTTTAACTGTTCCATAGTCTGTCTACTCATAATGTTGATAGCAGCCCCTAAGACAATCAATGTGTTTGGAATTTCTATCCCATTTATATGTGTCTTGACAATTGGACTTCCTGGATCTACATACTTCTGCATGGTAATTTTTCCCATCATAATATCTGCAATCTTTCCTACCAGGTGGATTCTTCTTGTGTCTTTTAGTTTCCTTCCTGTTCTTTTGAAACTCAACTCCTTTATGGTTTTTGCTAGAATAGGAATCTCTCGAATGGCTTGTAGCAAGGGAATATTGATACAAACATTCTTCAATTCATCTAGAAAATCATAGTTAGGCAACAAGATTTGTTTTTCCACCCCCTTGTCAATTTGTAGTCTTTCATGAAAAGGAGGTGTAGATGAAGATGCAGGTTGCTCAACTATAGGAGTTGTGGGTGTTAACTTTTCTTTTTCTTTTTGAATGTTTGAATTTTGAAGAGATGCTTCCTCAGATCCCTCATTGACTTTAAGAGAGTCCTCCTCAGAGGTATCTTGCTCTTGAATATCTATAGAAGGTTTTTCTAAAACTCTACCAGATCTGAGTTGTACATCATTGAGAGAAACAATCATATAGGTAGGAAATTGTTGTCCTTCTACCATGTAAGTATTCTGAGGATTTTTATTGTTAGGATTTGGCAATGGCTGAGCTGGAAGTTGATTTGTCTTTTGTTGGTATGGGAGCATGAGTTGAGGATTTTGATTTTGTTGAGAAGGTTGTTGTTGTGGAAATGGAAATGAAAGTTGTGGATTTGGGTTTGGAAGTTGTGGAGCTTGTTGATTTTGAAAAGATGGAGGATATTAATAAAATTGAGCAAATCTCCCATAAGGATTTTGCATCCCTTGTACCCATGGCTGATATGGATTTTGATGTTGGGGCCAAGGTTGTTGCCAAGGATTCCAATTTGGTGGGGTTTGAATATTCATAGGGTTGTTAAACCCTTGAGTTTGTTGTCCCTGCCAAGGTCTCCTTGCAACAAAATAGAGAGATTCTACTGAATTTGGGTCTTCTTGAAAGACAGATTTGAGTCCGGGAATTGAAGGACAATCCTTGATCTCATGATTCTCTGAGAAAATAATACATGTTTCTACAACTTTTGCATCCAAGGGACATTCCCTTAAAGCATGTTTCTTCCTACATTTTGGACAAAAGATGGCTAAAGCATCTGTTTCTGCTTTCTGCTTGTTTTGGATTTTAAGGGTGTCTAGTTGTTCACTAAGGCTCCCTAAGATATCAATTTTGAATTCATCAAGCATGTTACCAATCTCTACCCTACTTACTGATCCAGTTGCAGATTTGTTAGCTCTAATAAGAGAAGGATCCCTAGGCCCTTTTCCTGTTTTAGATTTTCCTCTTGAGAGATGGACACATAGTTCTGTTATGTCACGAAGTGGAAGTTGAAAAATGTCTCCTTTCCCCATCATGTTTAAAATATCTATCCATTCATCTCTAATGGCTTTTAATATGAGGGATTTCAAGGTTTCATCATCTAAGTTACTCATCTTTGCTCTTTTTAAGTTGTATTGAAATCTTTCATGTAAATCTTCCAAGTTTTCATCTTCTTTTTGCATCATTTTGAATACCTCATCCTTGTGATTGGTGGGCATACAATAGTCCAAGTATCTATCCAAAAAATTTTGTTTCATATCATTCCAAGTCCTAATAGATTGAGTAGCTAATCCCATGAACCAGTTCAAAGCAACTCCCTTCAATGTTGAAGGAAACAGTTTGAGTTTTTGATAGTCTTCCATATAGTCATAGGTTCGGCACACGACTTCAAACTCAAACAGAAATGTTTCAGGATCCTCACTTCGCAATCCATAAAAGTTGGGGAGGACAGATGGTGAGATATTTTTCATTGTTGTATGAGTTTCCTCATCAACTATAGGGAATCCAAACAAGTTGTCTCCTTCCCTATTTCTTCCATTATTATCTTCACCATTGTTGTCTCCATTGTTTCCTCTTCCTCTACCTCTACCTCTACCTCTACCTCCAAATCCATCTATTATTTCCTATGCCATGATAGTTTCTTTAGAGTCCTTAAAGTCCTCTGGTTCTTCTATCAAGGGAGGATGAGAGGGAGTCTCTTCCTTTTCTAAATGAGATTTAGTAGGTGGTATGGGAGAATCCTCTAATTCAGCTGCTCCTTGAATTCCAAAAATCTTAAGGCTAGGGGTAGATGGTGGTGAATCTTGTTTATTCCTTGAAGAAGATGGAGTTGTAAAAATCGAACTTTTGGCTTTAGCTATAAACCTTCCCCTAGAATCTCTTGCTCTATGCATGTCATTTTTTATTTTTTTTAAGTTGGGCTAATAATTCTTTTTCTGATCTTCCAGGTCACACTAGGTGCAAGAAGAGAGCATACTTAAGAAATTACTGAACCAATAACTCTCTTTTCTGATCCTCCAGGTCACACTAGGTGCAAGAGGAGAGCATACTTCAAGAAGTTATCAAGTTTTCCCTTCTTTTATTATTTTGTTTTTTTTTTTTTTAAAGAAATTGGCTACCTAGTTACACTTCCTCGGAAACGGCGCCAAAATGTTTGGTCAATTTAGTGTGTCCTAAATTGCTACATTAATTTATCAATCCGGGATTCGTAAGTTGATGAAGTGTGGCGCACTATATGTGCAAGATAACCTATTTCTTACCTTTTTGTTGTTTTTGGTTTTCTAATGTGAGATGGAAATTCTAAAATAAAAACAAGTATGGTTATGATTGTTCAAGGCAATGATATCCTTTATAATGATTTACCAACTTCAAACTTCAAAAGGAATTTGAAACATATAATGACAAAACTAAAAGGAAATGAAAATGTGCTGCTAACCTAGTAAATCAAACAGTAACTATTGAGCATGAAAACCAAACTATCCTTGCTGTTGTATAAACACAAAAGAAACTATGCTTAAAGAAATCCAAGAATTGCAACAAAGTAAATCTAAGTCAAATTACATCAACTTATATTGTGATCCCTCGCCATTAGTCCAGCTATGGCTTTCGGAGGTAACCATAAACAACTTGAGCAATCTGATATCTAATTTGCAGAAAGTAAACTAATATCAAACTACACACTCATACTTCAATCCCTCACCATCAGTCCAGCTGTGGATTTCGGAGGTAACTAAAAATGACATGAGCAATTTAATATATCTAACTTGCAGAAAGTAAACTAATATCAAACTACACACTCATACTTCAATCCCTCACCATCAGTCCAGCTGTGGCTTTCGGAGGTAACTGAAAATGACATGAGCAATTTAATATATCTAACTTGCAGAAAGTAAACTAATATCAAACTACACACTCATACTTCAATCCCTCACCATCATTCCAGTTGTGGCTTTCGGAGGTAACTGAAAATGACATGAGCAATTTAATATATCTAAATCTAACTACTGAAGCAAATGTGCAAGACTGAAATAAACAAAGCAGTACTGGAATTAAACAAAAAAACTAAGAAAAATAAATTAGCAGCAGAACAATATTGATTCCATGTCATTAGTCAAAAGATATGCAAATGCCCGGGCTGCCTATTTGTAATCTGAAACAAGAACACTGATCAGTTAATCAACAACATAAAACATGAAAGATTATGGATAGAAGTAAAATGTAAAGCATGAAATATTATGAACATAGATGAAGCATAAATATCATGAAAGATGCAATGTATAAACACGTGAATGACTTATGGCACAATGAACTTAAAGAAATAAAACAAGAAACTATACAGTAATGCACAAAACCTCAGCGTGTGCAGAGGCCCTCTGCACCAGCCTCGGGCAACAGCCTTCAAATACGAATTACGCTTGGAAACAGAGTCTTCTTATATATTAAAATGCAGTCATAACAGAGAAATGATATTACAGCACAGTGGCAACGCAATTACATTACAGAGCTATATGGAGGCTAACTATTATGTGTATGAAAACGCGTTATTTATAACAAAGGTGATATAACTAATTCCCTAAAGTTTGTGCTGATAGAGACACGTGAACCATCACGTCCAGAGATCCAGCATCATGGTCGTGGTGAGGAGTAAATCTATGAAGAGTGGATGTTGGATTCGGCTTATGGAGCCGTGTACAGGTGTTGATGTGTCTCCCGTAAATAAGAAACGGTCATACAAATCTTCACGTGATGAGAAACAGAGTCCTGTCACCGTGGGACTCTACAGTTGACTTCCACTTGGCCACCTTTGACCACAACCTCCTTAGGTGAATTTGCCCAAGCCAATAGGACACGATCCATGTCCACATCATTTCTGACTTGTCCATGTGGCTCGAATTGCCTGAAGACACCTGTAACATAGACTTTCACAAAATGGCTGCGGAAAGTTGCAGCAGCTGCGGAAAGTGGCAAGATTCCGCAGCTAAATGAGAAAAAATCTAAATCAAACAGCAGACACAAAACATAGTTAAAAACCATTTTAGATGCTCTTTTACAATTGATATACAATGATATTGACAACTTAGAAGGTTCAGGTGAATGAAAAAGGTCTAGAAAGGTATATAGGAAAGATGCAGATTTGAGACTCAACAAAACCCAATCAAGAACTCTTCCTTCATTAATTCAAATTAGATATACCAACACCATATCAAGAGCCTAGACCAACATACCTTCCTCATCCTCCAAGTCAACCCTTAAATTGTTCTTCCAACCTTCAAAGATCAAATGCAATGATATTGCATCAACCATGCTTCAATAATGCATCAAGGACAAATTTTCGACCCTACTGCATTGGAGTTTTGGCCTAGCTTCAAGATTGAAATTTTGGCCCTCCACCAACTTCAGTTCCTTCGCACGTGTGAGACAAGAGAGTGATCTGTAAACATTCATTTATATTCCATTGGACAGTTCGAAACAAAAAATATGATAATATTATATTAAACATTTGAGATTATACACAATTACAATTTTATTCAACTTTAAGATTTGTGGATTTAACTGTAATTAGTGCATGTATGCGAATGGAAATTATGCTGAAAAGTAGAGAATGACAAAATAATAACACACACACAAACACAAGAAACAAGATATGCTCTCCAAGAAACCCTTTCGGGAGAAAACCCAACTGGAAGGTGAGGTCGCTTCACTCTCTTTCTCTGTCTCGAAATATGGTTGTAGGTACAAAGAAGTAATGCCTATGGACTGTGGGATGCTACAGTGCACAAATCATCTCTTTGTGCTATACCTCCCATCTCTATTGGCTATCTTTTCTCAACTATGAAACAAAATGATCTCGAAAGAATTGAATGTCTATTCCTCCTAGTGGCCTGGTTATAACACAACCTGATAGGCTACTAGTGGTTAGTTTTTACTATATAAACTCTTAACTAGAGTTACAATATGGACTCTTCTAGAGTATTTTACATCAAAAACGCATGGCTAGCCCTGTTTCCATGAATAATGGGGGCTGACGTGACATCCTCTTGAACTATAGGTGTGAAAATAGGAAGGTCAACTTCTGAGTGGCATAACTTTTGCATACAAACTCTGTTTGACGCACTTATTATGTCGTTGGAAATATGTATGAGTGTAAAATAGCATGAAATGATGATGCGCTAAAGTGGCAAAGTTTACCCCAAAAAAAATGTCGTTTTAAGCCTCAAAATGATCCTAGAAAGTTTCAAACCTCATTTTGCCAAACTGGGTCCCGCTAGTAAAAATGGTCCTGTGAGATGATTCATCCACTTTTTCTACTCCAAGTGCATCAAGATGGATGAAAAACAATATAATGATCAAATTCAGTTCATAGAGGGATAATTTTGAATTCGTTAGAAAAATAATGACCTCCTTCTCCTTCGCTAGCCCTTTCGTTCTTCCTTCTTGAATTTCACACTTTTACTGCTTCCATCTATTGAAATTTGAACTTGTTTCAAATGATATTCCGAATGATTTGATTTAATCAAATATATAATGATTTGATGAGGTCGAATTCCCTTGTTAAGGCCGACTTGGTGGAGGAGGCCTATTGACCTAATTTGCATTAAAATAATTTTCTTTCTTCACAAATAATTCCCAAGAAGGGTTCTTTACGTTGTGAGATGGACAAGGACACTTGACATCAAACCTACCAGACTTCAATGGATACTTTGACCTAACTGACCCAAGCATGAAACCGTGCTTTGACAAGTCAATTTCTTTAATCGTGAAAATTATTCTTTCTTTCTTTTTATAAAAACATTTAATTATGACTCAAGTATAAGAATGAATACCGACACTAGTTACATTATTCAACACTCCCTCTCAACTAGGGAGGTATTCATAATTACCTATATCTGTAGAGGTACATGGAATATCTCAAAATGAACTACGAATATCTCAACACACTCAATGCTACAGACTAGATTCCTGACCAGGGTAATCTATCCGGGTGGGACTAAGATGGACTCAAGCTTTCAACCAATCTAGGTACCATCAAGCTTGCTAACTAACTATATCGGGAACAATATCATTATATCCTATAATATCAATTTTCTACTAAATTTTTGTTGCAAATACTATAATTCACAAGCTATGAGTGTCAGCAATTGGGTTAGCATACTCACTTATACATATCTAGGATTTCATGCACTAACATTAATCATTAATGTCTACTAGGTAAACCCAAGACACAAACATCAAAATTAAAAATACAATGAATTTTCTCTAGCCTAGGGTTTCGATCAAACATATGAACATACACCTAGGGTTTCATTCATGGGATCTTACTATATATATTATAAGGGTTTTGCTCATAAACCCTAATTCATAAAAATCTGAAGATATAGGGAGCAAGATTTTGAGACAAGAAAAGCATAATAAAGATAATAATAATTTAAGGGAATACCAATTAATTAACAAAAAGAGAAAATATTTCTGCCTTTCCAATTTTCCAACATGGTATGAGAGCTAAGGTGAAGAAGGAAGAAAAAGGCATCCTAAAGACCTCTTAAAGAAAAGGAGATTGAAGGAAGATCATTAAAGGGATCATATAAGGAGATAAGCCTACTATCTACAGGAATTATGTCAAACTAAATGAAGGGAGAAAACAAATTACGAGGAGCCTCCAACTACGGAGTCTAGAAAAAGATAATAGATCTCATCCTCGAAAAGGACAAAATTTTGGATCTAGTTCTAGGAAAAGCCAAGAAGCCTACATATCTAGTTCTAGGAAAAGTCAAGAAGCTTGATGAACTAAGATAAAAATAAGAGCATAAGAAAGATAATAATAATTTATCTTTAGGGCCTCAAAATGGCTCTAGAATTTCAGGACCCAAAAATATGCTAAAAATAGTAGATAAGAAAATTGATGAAACTGACTAGGTGGAATAGGCAGGTGGCCACCAATATCCACTTGGATCACACTATGGAATTACAACTGAAATTCCAAGTAATGATGATTCTTCGTCTTTCGTGGACAAAGCATCTGCTACTATGTCGTCTTTCCCTATCTTATGTAATATATCCATGTCGAAGGCGACAAAATTTTCAATACACTTTTGTTATTCTATAGATAGTGTTTTTTGCTGGAGGATGTATTGAAGATTATTATAGTTTGTTCGTATTAAGAACTTACTTCCCAAGAGATACTGCCTCCACTTAGCTAATGCATGCATAATGGCGAGCATTTCCTTATTGTATGTAGACTTGAGACATTCTCACTTGTTGAGATTCTTGCTTTCAAACAATATTGGATGACCATCCTACATCAATACTGCTCCTATGCCAAAACCTGAAGCATCGCATTCAATTACAAAGGGCTTTGAAAAATTTGGAGTTTATAATACTAGTGCCTTGGACGTGATTTCCTTTAAGTGTTGAAAACATTTTTCTACCTTCTCATCCCATTGAAAGGAGTTATTTTTCAACAGATTTGTTAGGGGTGGAGATACATTAGCATAATTTGAATAAACCTTCAATAGTATCAAGTCAACCCTAAGAATCCACTTAATTTGAGGATGTTAATTGATTTAGGCCATTCTCTTATTGCTTTGATCTTATTAGGATCTAATTTTACTCCTTCCTTGTATATTATGTGTCTGAGGTACTCTACCTCTTCTTTTCCAAAGGTGCACTTGGAAATATTTCCACAAAACTAATATTCTTATATTATAGTGATAAATTTCTTCCGATGAAGGTTTATATTCTTAGGATCTAATAGATTACAATATCGTTAAAAAACACTAACAAAAACTCCCTTAGATATGGACGAAATACCTCAATCATGGTAGCTTGGAAGGTTGTTGGATCATTAGTTAATCTGAAGGGAATTACCTTAAATTCATGATGACCTTCATGTGTTTGAAAAGAAATATTCATTGTGTCCTCTAGCCTTATCTTGATCTGGAAGTATCCCGAACTCAAGTCCAATTTTGAAAAATATTGGGCTCCATGAAGTTCATCTAGAATTTCATATATAAAGGAAATCATAAGTACTCGATAATCTAGACACAGACTAAAGGATCCATCCTTCTTACAGACCAGAACCACTGGAGTAGCATAAGGGCTTCTACTTTTTTAAATGATTCCACACTTCAAAAGGTCTTGGTGGATATCTATATCACTTGATGTTGGTAGGATTGATTTGACTTTGATTATGTGCTTGATTTCTATTTCAGGCGGCATCTTCATAGGAATATCTTAAAACAATTTTCTATGTTTTTTAATCAATTTTTGAACTCCAGGTGGTATTTCTTAAACTTCGAATGGTTTTTCACTAACCAATATTGAAGCCAACATCTCCATGTGATGAAATTGCACTACATACGCTAGTGCTCCCTTCCGGATCAACTTCATCATATGGTATAATGATACGATTTGATTCTGAAGGGGTTGAAAACCATATAAATTGTATTTATGCCCTTCCCATCTAAACTTTATAAATTGATTTTGATGGTTGGCAGAGTAAGTGCCTAGGGTTTGTAGCCATTGGATACCTAGGACCACATCCACTACTTCTAATGGTACAGTGTAGAACGAAGATTCTAGATTGTAGTCTTGAATATGTAATTTGGCTTTATGACATTTCCCTACTTTTTCAACTTTCTTTCTATCAACGACCATCACTTTCATGTTGAGCATGGGATATGTGAAAAAGTTGAACCTTTTCACCATATTTGAGTCCAAAAATTTGTGGGTATTTTCAGTATCTACTAGAACCATTAAATTGCTCTTTTTTGTATGTCCTTTTAACTTTAATGTCTGGGGTTGAGATATACCTATCATAACCGATAATGACACTTGCGAAATATTCTCGTTATCTAATTTTGGAGAAAATTGCGGAGAATCTTAAACTTCTTCTATGTCTGATTATTCACTATATGAATCATTAGTTACTTCACATGTATACATATTCATAGTCTCTTTTCCATTATATCAATTATATGCTTCGCCTTCCATTTTCATGGATGCATGCTATATTTTTCATCGTCATTGTCAATACCGTAAATCTCGAACTATTCTTCTGCTTTTTTGAACCATGCAACACTATATTTCTCATTATTGTCAAAATTTGAAATCTTAAGTTTTTCTCTGTGTTGATATGTAGCAAAAAATGGGATTCTAAACATAATGTGTTAAGGGAAAAGAGACTAAGAATATGTATACATGTGAAGCAACTAATGATTCAGATAGTGAAGAATCAGATGTAGAAGAAGTTGAATATTTTTCGCAATTTTCTCTAGAATTAGATAACAGAAATATTTCGCAAGTGTCATTATCGGTCATGATAGGCATATCTCAGCCCCAAACATTAAAGTTAAAAAAGAAATATCAAAAAGAGCAACGTAATGGTTCTATTAGATACTAACAACACACACAACTTTTTGGACTCAAATATGGTGAAAAGGTTCAATATTTTCACATATCCCATGCCCAACACGAAAGTGATGGTAGTTGATTGAAAGAAAGTTGAAAAAGTAGGGAAATTCCATAAAGCCAAATTACATATTCAGGACTACAATCTAGAATCTTCGTTCTACACTGTACCATTAGGAGGAGTGGATGTGATCCTAGGTATCCAATGGCTACAAACCCTAGGCACTTACTCTGCCAACCATCAAAAGAAATTTATAAATTTTAGATGGGAAGGGCATAAACAAAAGTTATATGGGTTTCAACCCCTTTAGAATCAAATCATATCAATATACCAAATGATGAAGTTGATCCGGAAGGGAGCACCAGTGTATGTAGTGCAGTGCCATCAGATGGAGATGTTGGCTTCAATATTGGTTAGTGAAGAACCATTTGAAGTTCAAGAACTACCACCTGAAGTTCAAAAATTGATTCAAAAAACATAGAAAATTGTTTCAAGATATTCATATGAAGATGCTACCTGAAACAGAAATCAAGCACATAATCAAAGTCAAATCAACCCTGTCAACATCAAGCCGTATAAATATCCACATCATCAAAAAAGTGAAATCGAAAGGCTAGTCCAAGACCTTTTAAAGTGCAAAATCATTTAAAAAGTAGAAGCCCTTATGTTACTCCAGTGGTTCTGGTCCATAAGAAGGATGGATCCTTTAGACTGTGTGTAGATTATCAAGGACTAATAAGGTAACGATTAAGGATAAGTTTATGATTCCCTTTATATGTGAAATTCTAGATGAACTTCATGGAGCCCAATATTTTTCAAAATTGGACTTGAGATCGGGATACTGCCAGATCAATATAAGGCTAGAGGACATAATGAAGACTTCTTTTCAAACACATGAAGGTCATCATGAATTTAAGGTAATTCCCTTTAGATTAACTAATGCTCCAACAACCTTCCAAACCACCATAATTGAGGTATTTCGTCCATATCTAAGGAAGTTTGTGTTAGTGTTTTTTGACGATATTGTAATCTATTGTATAACATGGAAGGAGCATCTACAACATCCGAAACAATTTATCACTATAATGTAAGAATATTAGTTCTATGAAAATATGTCCAAGTGCACCTTTCGAAAATAAGAGGTAGAGTACTTCAAACACGTAATATACAAGGAAGGAGTAAAAGTAGATCCTAATAAGATCAAAGCGATAAAAGAATGGCCTAAATCAATTAACATCTCCAAATTAAGTGGATTCTTAGGGTTGACTTGATACTATTGAAGGTTTATTCAAAATTATGCTAATGTGTCTCCACCCCTAACAAATTTGTTTAAAAATAAATCCTTTCAATGGAATGAGAAGGCAGAAAAATGTTTTCAATACTTAAAGGAAATCATGTCCAAGCCGCCGGCATTATAAACTCCAAATTTTTCAAAGCCCTTTGTAATTGAATGCAATGCTTTGAGGTTTTGGCATAGGAGCAGTATTGATACAGGATGGTCATCCAATAGTGTTTTATAGCAGGAATCTCAACAAGTGAGAATGTCTCAAGTCTACATACAATAAGGAAATGCTTGCCATTATGCATGCATTAGGTAGGTGGAGGCAATATCTCTTGGGAAGTAAATTATTTATACAAAGAAACCATAATAATCTTCAACAAATCCTCCAACAGAAGACGCTATCTATATAATAACAAAAATGGATTGAAAATTTTGTTTCCTTCAACATGGATATATTACATAATAAAGGGAAAGACAACATAGTAGCAGATGCTTTGTCTAGGAAAGATGAAGAATCGTCATCACTTGGAATTTCGGTTGTAATTCCATAATGTGATCCAAGTGGATATTGGTGGCCACCTGCCTATTCCACCTAGTCAGTTTCATCATTTTTCTTATCTACTAGTTTTAGCAGTTTTTTGGGTCCTGAACTTCCAAAGCCATTTTGATCCGGGTCCGTCAGCTACTGGATTTACCCATGATATTTTAATTATTTTATGTTGTTAGAATTGAATTTTAAAAGAGCATAAATGAACATATATGCATGATGTAAAGCAGAGGAAACAAGACAATAATCAGCAGCATAAGAACACGAAACGTTGATAATGGAGTTCACCCAGTGTGGGCTACGTCTTTGGGTCCAGTGTCAAAATGGGGTAGGCCACTTCATATAGTGTTGGAAATGGTGATGATGTACATGGATGATGTTCTTTTTCATACAAGGATATGTGCCCTCAACATGAGTGGCTTGTCTCTCCACGAGACGTTTCGCTACAGGAACTCTCACTCACAATTGACCTCCTATCACCATGACATAATCTCACATGAAGCAAAAACAAAGATCCCACAAAATGCGTCAAGCAAATATCTAGACAACATAATACATATCACAGCAAAAACAGGCACATGATCAAACTACATATACCTCAACCCCTTAAATTGGCTGAAGAAGTTGATGCTGAGCTGCTGAATCTGGCTGTACCGTCGAACTCGTGGCGTTGAGGGGCATAGAATCGACTATACACACTTGAGAATAAAACATTGTCACTCCAATCTAGAAAATGGCCAAAAAATGGGAAGCTTTGCTGCTGAAATGGACATCGCCACTGGATTCCTGTTGCTGAGAGGTGTAAAATTTACATAAAGCTTTTCAAATTCGGACTCCTGCAACTTCGAGGCCTTAAGGAATCTTTTTGATACCTTCAAGATTCCCTAAGATTCTGTATGCCAAGAATCTGCAAATCTGCTACTGAGATGGCCATTTTGAGTTTACCATCGGGTAACCTGCGAAATTCTGATTAAATGAATGTAAAATTCATATCATTCTGACAAAATGAAAATTTACCTCCCCATGGAATCTTTCAGGGATCAAGGAATATTTTCTGCAAAAGATTATCTGGCTCGAAAAGTGTTCCCGCACATGGTTCTGCCTTGCTGCTCTGCCGGTCCGCCCTATGAAATAAAACTCGAAATCATGCTGCCTCTATTTTCTTGGCGCTCTCCCGTCCGTGGATCGAATGGAAAACTTGGGTTTATGTATGCATGCATAGGCGGACTTCACAACATCTCACGATTTGTCATGGTGGTAAAGAAGGGAAGTTGTTGACGGGAGGTTGGGGGATCAAATCCCACCTCCCCTAAAATTTTGTGCATACATAGATATTTTTGGCCGTCGTTTGAATTTGGTTTGGGCGCGGTTTTTTTTTTCATAATTGTTGGTTGGCAGCACCAATTATGGTGTTGTTTGGTTGTTTTGGGACCATCGTTTATGGGGGCTCGCCCACATGGGCCGGGCGGGACAAATCTCATCAACTCCACTCTTTATACATACTGTGAATTTTTTGGGTGGGTGTGGTCCATAACCCACGACCCCGATCCAACCCATATTCCATTGTTATATGGTGGGTTCCGTGGGGTTTGGCAGGGGTCATGGCCTGCGGACCCAAATATGTTTTTTTTTTTTTTTTTTTTATTTTTTTTTTTTTTTATTGTAGTATGGGTTTGACGGGGGCAGCGGGGGTGATGGCCCACCATCCCTATTTTTGATTTTTTTGTTTTGTTTTTTTAAACAATAATGGTTGTTTTTATCTTTTCTAAAAATAAGGGTTATTGGGAAAATTAAAGAGGCCACAATTTTGCTCGTTTTCGGGAGCTAAGTTCTGTGCCGGTTGATGGTGAATTTGTGGGACACTTAAACCTAGCCCACTAACCAACTTTGGAAAAAACGTTGACTTGCTCTAACTTCTCCATACGGGCTCGTGTTCGAGATCTGTTCACACCGTTGGAATCAGGGCGACGAGCACTTCAATTTGAACCTAGTTTGAGACCAATCTTACCACTTTGAATTTTGACCATTTCTGAGCCCTCTTGATCTCCCAAGCGTGTCTGGAGCCACCTGGATCAATCCTCCTCGCTGAGGAGCTTTTGGTCCACCAAAAGCATGAACATAATCTGTAGGTACTTTGTACCTTGTCTGCACCACATGTGTCTTGAAAGGTCACCCTTCATTCTCCTTCACCGTTTTTCTTTGGAGCCATAAGAGATGAGCCGACACTTGCATTCTCTGCAAACCTGTAATACATTCTTCTGAAAATTACATGCTTAATTACATAACCAACTATGACCCAAGCATCCCATACTTTCCATGAGTTTTTAGCCATAATATGTGGACAATTTTACATCAAATGGAATCAATACCCCAACTATTTATATAGGCCAAAATATCATTGTTGATTAACAAGTGATGGAAAACACATCATCAATTTTACATTTTAAATTGCAACATATGGTTTACAAAGTAAGGCCATGACACTCTACCACACCTAGAAAAACCATCTCTCACTTATCAAAGTGAATGAGTCATCTCTCTGTAGCGCATTAGCTTGTCGAACAATTGTTTCAACTGGTTCCTGCACTAATGCTTTGTCCTTAAGGTGCTTCTCTGGACGAAGCCTCCAACATGTGGCTCTTTGATGACCACTTCTATCGCAATGACTGCAATGAGTCTTCTTCCTCCAAACCTGCTTTACCTTCTTCTTTTCCTGCGGTGGAGAAGGCCTTTCACGCCTCATCCTCTTTTGTGTTGTCATTATTTTCCAACACTTAGCAAATACATGGTTATGTAATACACAAAACTACATGTTTTCTAATGTCGTGATCTATGTTCATTATTAGCGACATGTTTGTAATAAAAATGAACATTAGAATACCAAGACTTGTTATACCTTTCTCGTTGGTCTCTGGTGCAATAATGGTGACAAGAGCTTACCTCAGCCCTTTCTCTGCAATGTGCTTTGTCATAGGATGATGGTGAGGTGTTCCCATCAATCTATTTCCCCAATGGTTTCAACCATGCATTGGAAGCTCCTGACACCTTCGATCACTGTCCTTCAATGTATCCCAAACCTGCTAATCAAGGTATTTGCATGACCTCCAATGGCTGAATCATGCCTTGGCCATTACTGCCAAGTCCTCCTCCTTTGTATCCCATTTTGGTAAGGAGTCTCATGCTAGTTCCTATAATGGGTATCTCCAAGTTTCCAACAGAAATAATAACATGTGAAGATGAAACTGAAGAGCAATCAACATTGTTTACCTCAAATGTCGATTCAAAAACAGGTGATGGCTGCTTCTTCAAGCCTTTGTTGCGCTTCAACTCTTCCAAGGCCTCTTCTGTGGCTCGTAGCTGAAGCTGCAGTCTCTTCTTATCCTCTTTCTCTTCTTGTAGAAGCCTCCTTAATTAAGCATCCGTTGCTTGAAGGCTTTGGTCGTTGCACTTCAGTTCTTCCAAGGCTGCCTCTACGGCTTGCAACTGAAGCTGCACTCTTTTCTTATCCTCTTTCTCCTCTCATAGAAGCACTTTCAGTTTAGCGTTATCTTCTTGAAGGCTATAATTATTCTCCTCATTCGAATGATGAGAAGATGGTGAGGGCGATGAATATTCACTGGAAGATATGGATGAAGCATCACTTTCTACACCTTCTTTCTCTCATATTTCATGAGCTTCAAACATCAAGTCCACCATTTTGGACATCCTGAGCATGGCCTCGTACATGTCTTTGCCATCCTCCATTGTTCCACGTTCAATCATTGTTCATGCTCGCAATTCGCATTAGTAAGAAGACCGCTCTGATACCACTTGATTTGGGTCCGTCAGCTACTGGATTTACCCAAGATCTTTTACTTCTGTGATGTTGTTATAATTTCATTTTAAAAGAGCATAAATGAACATATATGCTTATTGTAAAGAAGAGGAAACAAGACAACAATCAACAACATAAGAACACGAGACGTTGATAATGGAGTTCACCCAATGTGGGCTACGTCTCCGGGCCCGATGTCAAAATGGGGTAGGCCGCTTCATATAGTGCTGGAAATGGCGATGATGTACATGGATGATGTTCTCTGTCGTATAACGATATGTGCCCTCAACATCAGTGGCTTGTCTCTCCACGAGACGTTCCGCTACAGGAACTCTCACTCACAATGGGCCCCCTATCAACATGACATAATCTCACATGAAGCAAAAACAAATATCCCGCAACATGCATCAAGCAAGGATCTAAACCACATAATCCATCTCACAGCAAAAAGAGGCACATGATCAAACTACATATACCTCAACCCCTAAAGTTGGCTAAAGAAGGGGATGCTCAGCTGCTGAATCTGGTTGTACTATCAAACTCATGGCATCGAGAGGTATAGAATTGACTGTGCACACTTGAGAATCGGACACCGTCACTCCAATCTGGAAAATGGCTGAAAAATGGGAAGCTCTACTATTGAAACAGACATCGCCATCAGATTCCTATCACCGAGAGGTGTAAAATCTACATAAATTTTGTTGAATTCTGACTCCTACAACTTCGAGGCCTTAAGGAATCTTTTTGATACCTTCAAGATTCCCTAAGATTATATTCTGCCAGGAATCTGCAAATATGCTGCTCATATGGACATTTTGAGTTTGCCATCGCGTTCCCTGTGAAATTCTAGATAAAATGATTGTAAACATCATATCATTCTGACAAAAAGAAAATTTGCCTCCCCATGGAATCTTTCAGGCATCAAGGAATATTCTCTGCAAAAGATTCTCTACCTCGAAAAGCGTGCCAGCACATGGTTCCGCCTTGCTGCCCTGCTGGTCCGTTCTCTGCAATAAAACTCGAAATTCATGTTGCCTCTATTTTCTTGGCACTCTCCCGTCCGTGGGTCGAATGGCCAACTTGGGTTTATGTATGCATGCGTCGGTGGACTTCACAACATCTCACAGTTTGTCATGGTGGTAAAGAAGGCAAGTTGTTGAGGGGAGGTCGGGGGATCAAATCCCGCCTCCCCCGAAATTCTGCACATACATAGATATTTTTTGTCACCATTTGAATTTGGTTTGGTCGTGAGTTTGTTTGTTTGTTATCATAATTGTTGGTTGGTGGCATTAATTATGGTGTTGTTTTGTTGTTTTGGGGCCGACCCATGTGGGCTGGGCAGGTTCAACTCCCGCCAACTCCACCCTTTATACATAACGTGACTTGTTTTGGTGGGTGGGGTCCGCAACTCACGGCCTCGACCCAACCCATATTCCATTGCTATATGGTGGGTTCCGTGAGGTTCGACAGGAGTCATGGCCCGCCGACCCAAATATTTATATATATATATATATATATATATATTTATTTATTTATTTATTTATTTATTTATTTATTTATTTATTTTAAACAATAATGGTCGTTTTTATATGGTCGAGTGCATTTTCAGACTTATTTCTAAACAAAGAGAGCTCAAAACTCTCGTCAAAAGAAAGCTCTTCTACAAAAAACCACTCACTGGGCCAAGTATGGGACCAGAAAATAGGTGTAGGACTTAGTGATCCCTCCTATATTCTGACTATTCTTGGGATAAGATTTGGATTTTCAAACACAGGGGGAAGATTTGGATCAGGATTAGCCCTTGTGTATCTTCTTGAAGCCAGTGTGGTCAAATTTCTACTGTACAATATTTATATCAGCCTAGAAAACTCTGAAATATCATCATCAAGACTTTACAAGAAAGATATTACTGGGGTGATGAATCTTCTATGCAAAAAGTTTATAGTGTTCCCCTGTGGAGTCGCTAGAGATGTTAGCACCCAATCTGAACCTCAGGCTGAAAAAGGCAAATCAGGGTAACAACTAAACCACGCTCAGCCTTGTAGCTAGCCCTACAAGGGTGGGAGAGGGCTCTCTCTGTAGAATAGATATTCAATAACACAATAATGAACTGATTTTAGGCTAGATATATAAAAGGGAAAAGAAGTTTTGATGCATCACTGAAATTTCAGGGATGTATGGGACAAGAGGACAGTATGAACCGAGGAATTAAATCAGGATACAGGGTATTTCATGGGGCAAGATAGGCAGGAGATTTAGCAATCAAGTTGAAATAAGATGGAGTGGAAAGACTGTTGAGAAGCTGAAAAGGACATAATAATTGGATCCTTTTCAAACAGAATGAAATACACAGAGTATGAATGGTTCCCCAAGGCAAAGCATATAAAATGGATTATACCTTTCTGACTTCAAAACATTCAACTGGAAATGTTTATGGTAGAATGGTGAAACATAACAATGTACATATGAAACATAAAGGAGAGACATATGCTAAAACTCATGCCACATGAATCCCACAAATTAGAGTTGCATCACTTTATTAATTCCCTGCCAAACTATACAATGGAGCGCAGAGCTCACCACCACACTGTTTCCCCTACTTCTGAGTTTTCAGACCTCAGACCTTTACAAATGATTAGCATTTACAATAAATAGACAGATTTTGTGGGAATACAGATCGATGGGAAGAGGATAAATCATAACTGAAGATGGAAAACCAAGAGTCAATAATCTCTTCATAAAGGAAGAGTTGCGTTACATCCGGTCAGTGAGAAGGCGAAACATTGTAATGTAAATCTCTTTACAACGTAACTGCAGATGTGACTGTTACGAATTTGGGTCTCGGCCTCTGACTGTCGCTTTTCTTTCCGTCATTACTCTGAAGAAGACCAACCATTATAATACGCTATTGAACTGAAATGAAATTATGCTTTCGTGAAGGGAAAATTTTATTTTCCATGGGAAAAGGGAAGGGGAGTTGGTGGGACCCGCATCTTAATCGCAATCGGAATGGACGGCGGAGGGGTATAACATACAGTAAAACTTACAATATGTTGTGGAATGTGTTTCAATACACAGAGGTGATCGCAATCGGGAATCAGGAGGTGGGACGTGTTTGAAAGCAGCATACAAAAGTTCTGATGCGATTGACTACTTTGAAAACCTTTGAAAATCTTTTTATTACCTTTACAAAGGGAAAAAGGGTTTTTATTTGAATGGGGCGGAAGTATTGTATGGTGGGCCCAGGGTCAATCGCATCGGAAGGAAGGGATTTGCGATGCGATCGGAGTAGGGGGCGCGATCAATCGCATCGGAGTAATTGGAAAGGGGCTGTGATCGACAGATCGAGGGAGGGGCTGCGGTCGGCAGATCGGGGGAGGAAATGCGATCAATTGCATCGGAGGTTTTGATGGTGCGATTGGAATGTTTCGATTGGCGGAGGACCGTTGGATTGGATGACGAGATTGACGGCTAAGGGATAATCGGGAGCGATTAATCGGAGGAGCAGATCGGGAGTCGGAAGGGAGACCTACGATCAATCGCATCGGAGTTTTTTGCAATTGGGGTGATCGGGGGGCACACATTACATGTTGCGATTTGCGATTGCGATGGGAAGTGGGGGGTTTACAATGTAAAAGTTTATTATAAAGTTTTATTATGAATCATGGCGGGGAAGTGGTTGGGAACGGTGGGACTTTATAATATAAAGCTTTTTATTATAAATTTCTACGGGGAATGGAGGGGAAGTGGTTTGGCATAATCACATTTGTATTTATAATGCGATTTTAATCATGCGACTATGTATTTTGGAAAGGGGGGGGGAGGATTTTATTAAAGAAATATAAAACTTTAATAATATAAAGTTTAAAGGGAAAAATGGGAAATAGGGGGTGTATGAGCATATAAGGGCTTTTACTTCACTTAAGCATAAATTTCAATCCAGAAGTCAGTTTTGAGAGTGAAATATACCGTTGGAAAGCTCTTTCCGGGCTCTTTCTGCTGGATCTTCTTGGAAAATGTTTTGATGCTGAACATGCTGTGAAAAAACTTCTCTGAAAGGCAGAGTGATGATCTTGTCGGAGATGACAGCTTCTGAATTGTGATTAAAAGGAAAAGTATTATGTTTTCTCCTCAAAACATGGTTTTGAGGTGAAACTTGCATCAAACTGAATAAATGATATCTCTGACCTTCCTGGTGCTGCGACTTTGAGTTTATTTGGCTTCCTCATGACCTTGCTGATATTATTGACATTTGACTCATTAATTTGACCATGGTGAGACCCTAAACTAATAAGACTCGTCCTATGGCCTACTGACATGGTTTTGAGAATGAAAGTGTATAATGACTGAAGACCATAGAGAGGAGAATCAACAAGTAACATAGAGAGGAAAATTTCTAAGATCAATGAGTCCATGACCTAGCGAAATGGCGAAATTTATTCGGTATGAGACACCTAATATGCAAATGCAAAAGAGCAGTTTTGATCACTGATGGCAGTATGACTAGACTGACACTAACATTGGCTCCAATGGGGATGGTAGCTCCTTTGGAGGTGCCAAGAACACCGTAGACCAAGTAGCCTTACCCATTGGGCATGGAGTCAAAAAAAAATAAAAATGCTGAGAACTGACACAATGCAGACTGACACTGACTTCAAAACTAAGACTGAAAACTGAAATAAACCCACACCATACACATATCATCCAAGATTTATAGCCTTCACCTCAGGCCCCAAACTAGAATGACTGTGTATTTGAACTTTGATCAAAAGTAACATGGTATATACAATGATGATGATATAGATCCTGATCCGTCGTCTTCAACCATGGTAGTGCTTCAAAATTCTACCATTCACTGCTCCCTTAGGGCAATCCTGGCCATCCATTTCTGAGAGCAAGAAGGCATTCTATCCTCTGTATGCTGAAATCCTGTATGGTCCTTTCCACAGATTGTCGAACTTACCATGCTTCCCTTTGTCTTCATTTCTGGCATCCCATTTCAACACTATATCATCCAGCTGAAACTTTTCTGCTTTTTTCTTCCTGTCATAGATCTTTTTAATCTTCTCCTGCAATTGAATAGCGTTCTGTGACACTTCCTCTCTTGTTTGCTGAAGGTGGATCATTTGATTGATCCTTCGCTGATTGTCATTATCCTCGCTGCCAACTTCTTGCAATAATCTCATAACTGGGACTGTAAGGGATGTAGGAAATACAGCGTCAGTACCATAAACCAGCTCAAATGGTGACATACCTATTGATCTTTTACTGCTAACTCCGTCTGCCCACAGTGAGTTGATGAGCTTTCGGTGCCAATTTATTTTGTTTACCTCCAACATTTTCTTAATTATATTCACCAGGGATTTGTTAGATGACTCGGCCAGACCGTTGCCATATGGATAATACGCTATCAAATGGCCCAACGCGATATTGTATTTTTTACAAAAATCAATCATCTTCTTGGATCGGAACGTTGCTGTATTGTCTGTTACGATTTTTCCTGGGCAGCCAAAACGAGATAAAATATTCGAGTCCAGGAATTGAATGATTACCGTGTCTGTTTCTTGCCTGGCTGGGACGACCTCGATCCATTTCGTAAAGTAATATGTCCCTGTCAATATCCATCGGTGTTGTGCTAAGGACGCGGGATGAATTTATCCTATGAAATCGAGCCCCCACTACTAAAAGGGTGCGTTCACTAAAACTGGTTTCAAAGGGAGTGGAAGCAATTTCTTCTTCCCTTGGAAGATTTGGCATTCATGACATTTCATCATTGTCTTATATAAATCAGAAAATAATGTGGGCCAATAATATCCTGCTCTCAATACTTTGTTAGCTGTAGTCTTCCAGAACAAGTGACCGCCACAGTCGCCTTTATGAAAATCGTGCATTGCCTTCTACGCCTCTTCTTCAACCAAACAATTGAGCAGAATGCCTCCTGGATCTTTCCAATACAGAGCGTTGTCTAAAATGCAGTATTTTGCAGACTTAAGCTTCAGAGATCTACCCTTACTCTTAGACATGCCCGTAGGAGGTGACAAATGTTGAAGGACATAGACAATATCTGAATACCACAGGGACTGCAGAAAAAATATCTGAAATTGGAACCAGCAAACCTTCATCTTCAGCTTCTGCCACTATTGTTATGAGGTTTATATCTAAAGCACGCAGATTTGATTGGGCCATCAATTTTGCCAAGCCTTGGCCTTTTATCAACTTCGTGGGCTTGATCTCCATATCGTACTCTAACATAGCCGCTATCCATTTACCTCTTCAACCTTCTGGATCAGTTTGCATCAACACATCCTTCACCGCTGCATTAGCGACATACGCTACAGTATGTGAATGCAGAATATAGATCCTAAAATCCTTCAATGCTTTGATAAGAGCCAATGCCTGTTTTTCAATAATATTATACCTGAAAGCAGCGTCTCTAATAGTCCTACTGAAGAAGGCAATTGGCTTTTCTACTTCATCTCTCTTTTGCATTAAAACAGCAGCCATAGTATGCTCCGATGAAAATGAAAATATAATAAAGTCTTGAGTGTAGTCGGGATTGATCAAAACTGGGGCATTAGACAAAGCAAACTTTACCAGATTGAATGATTTGATAGCCTCCTCACTCCATTTAACAGTGTTTCCCTTCTTCAACATATTAGTCATTTCCCTTAGATGTTCAGCCAAATTAGGTATAAATTGGTGCAAAAAGTTCATTATACCATTAAAATCCTGAATCTCCTTCTTGTTTTGTGGCAGGTCTATGAGCTGAATTGCCTCCACTCTAGTTGGATCGATGCGAATACCATCTTTGGAGATGATATGCCCCAACAGCTTGCCTTCATCCATGGCAAAGAGACACTTCTTGGGATTGAGAGAAATTCCAAACTTTCTGCATTGCTGAAAAACAACTCTCAAATGGTGCAAATGCTCATCATCTGATCCTGAAAACACTATCAAATCATCCAAATAAATAACCAAA
This sequence comes from Pinus albicaulis, assembly GCA_034641835.2. Taxonomy (NCBI): domain Eukaryota; kingdom Viridiplantae; phylum Streptophyta; class Pinopsida; order Pinales; family Pinaceae; genus Pinus; species Pinus albicaulis. Next base: position 249,947,252 of record CM076569.1, read on the forward strand.
AAAACATCTTTTTCATTGGCAAAAGCGATGTCCATTGCACGCTGGAAAGTAGCTCCTGCATTCTTCAGTCCAAACGGAATTTTGGCGTACTGGAAGGTTCCCCAGGGTGTTGTGAAGGCAGTTTTATCTTGGTCCTTCTCATGCACCAAGATTTGGTTGTAGCCTAAGTATCCATCAAGTAGTGACATCTTGGATGCTCCAACTACTCTCTGCAGAATATGGTCCATTTTCGGAAGTGGATAATTATCCTTTAAGGAAGCCTTATTCAAGTTCCGAAAATCTATACACAATCTTATTTCTCCAGTCTTCTTATGTATCGGGACCAAATTTGAAATCCAGTCAGAAAATCTAATGGGGCCTATGATACCAGCTTTGTACAATTTGTTTACCTCTTTTTTGATCGTTGGCAGCAGCTTCGGATTGATTCTTCTCAGCTTCTGTCTGAATGGCTTTTGATCCGGCTTGATAGGAATAGTATGCTGGATTATGTTCTTATCATACACCTTCAAATCTAAATAATCCCATGCAAATACATCAGAAAATTCAGAAAGCAACTTCACATACTTCTCCTTCGCTTCAAGGGACAATGCCTTTGACAATTTCACGAACTTGGGCTGATCATATGTTCCAAGGTTCACATCTTCAACTCCTTTCTCTGTGGGCACCAAGCTTGGCTTCTTGGCCACATCGTCTTGATCAAACAACTCCTCTAAAGGTATGAGACCTTTAGGAATTACATTATCTTCCAACTGCAATATTTCCATCTGGTTTGTTTCCAATTCTTGATCATCGACCACATACTCACCTTCTATGGGAGTGTCCTTGAATTTTCCATCACCCTGCAAAAATGCATTGATCTCATTATCATCCCAAAATACTTGCCAATACCATAAATTGTCTGGAACAGCAGGCCTATGCTTGACATGGATCTCAAACTTGTTGCTGGAGTTCATCAGAATCCTCAGGTTACTTGCAGTAGTGGCAAGAGAATCAACAATAAGATTCTGCATCTTGGGCACTGCTGTCAAGGTGTACTCTGGGAATGTCTTCAAAATGTCCAGAACTGCATTTCTGTATGCCCTCAGTCTTGGATGTTTAGCTTGGTATTCTCCTTTCACCTGCTTGATTATTAAATCAGAGTCACCATACACATAAATCCTTTTTGCCTTCAACTTCTTCAAGATTATGAGGCCTGCAATCAGAGCTTCATACTCTGCTTCATTGTTAGAGCAGTCAAAATCCAACTTATAAGCACATACTCTAACTTTACTAGGGACCTTTTCAGGCTGGAAAACAGGGCTCTGAATCCACATTCCAATACCTTCTCCATCCTTACTAACAGCTCCATCAAAATCCATACCCCATAGGCCTTCTTCTTCTTCTTATAGATGCTGAAATTTGGTTTCTTCCTTCTCTTCGCCTTGGTTGATTTCTGGCTATTCACCGTCTTTTTACTGCTGGCAGGCAGGAGACTCAGAAGTGCTGGCTGTTTTCTCTTTTTCCTGCTTGAGGACTTCTCTGAAATTCTCTGAAATCTCAGGTATCTCATCCACTTGTGCTAACTGAACCTCCTCATCGTTTAAATCACCGTCTGAATATAAGACAAAAGACTCTAAATCTGTGTGGATTGCATTGATGGGATGGTTTACTGGCTTGTCTTTGCTAGTGATTATATATTTCATTTTCTTTTCCCTATATAACTTTCTCAACTGGCCAAATACAGGGATTGTGGCATAAGAGAAGTCAAGTTTTATGGTCCCTTTAAGTTTTGCACCCCAAGACCTAGATAGAAGCATTCCAAACCTCGGTGGGACATCAGCAACAACTACATCCATCAAGACATTTTTACCTGGGATTTGATCTAAAGACACTACCAGGTCTTTGATAAGACCAATACAATGGACCCTACTCGAGTCAAAAGAATACAAATCATGATATTTTCTATTAATATCAAGGCCTAGCTTCTCCATGACAGCTTTGGGCATCAAATTATGCGAGGCCCCGGAGTCCAACATGGCGTTATGCAAGATAAACTCATGCAACCTAAGACTTAGGTAAAAGGGAGGGACTTCATTTTCTTCATATTCTCCTGTGGCTAGACCAAAAATAAGTTCGGGGTGGTCATCTTCCACATTAACCATATCAGAAAGAGGGTCAATTTGCAAGACTTTATACACCTGACTTTTATATACACTATTCTTCACCAACTCAGTCAGGGGCACAGACACTTTGAGTTTAGAAATTTCATTTTCTAAATTAAAGGAAGGAGCTTTTTCTACCTCTTTAATGGGAGGGTCTTTCTTCTCTGTTTTCTCCTTTGCTATGCTCTGTTGGCTTTTTTCATTTGTTGTGTTAGTAGTTGTGGGTGCTTCATTCGATGAAGGATTGGCCCGCTCTTTTTCTTTCTTCTGTGCCTCGTCCTTCATTTGGAGTTCTTTTCTCTTTTGAATGGGACTGATTGAGATGTTTTTGTTCCTCAGGGAATACTGCCTTTGCTGGGCTGATAGAGCGTTCATATACCCTCTCTGGTAGTCATCAGATTCTTCTTCTAATACTACATCATTTGCCAAGATGAAATTTTCATCCCTCGAATGTCTGGAGCCGCCACTCTGTATTCTTCGTCTTCTATGAGGAAAATGGGCGCACCATCAGCTGTGAAAAAGTGATTGGCCTCAAACGCAGGGTTATCATCATCTGAGTCTATCCCTTGCACGTAGTTCTGCTGTAATGGTGTTTTAATCTGCTGCTGTGGTGCCGCTTGGTCCTGCTCCCTCTATTCTCTCTGTCTAATTCTGAATTGCGGCTGTTGTTGTCCTCTAAAATTTGGATTTCTTATTTGAGTTTTTGGTCTATCCGAAACACTTAATCGATCAACCATCCTTTCCATTGTACGAATTAGTGTGTCCATTTTATTGTTCGAAGGGGAGGCTTCCTCTTTCACCACGACTTCTTTTCAGCCCTGGCTCGAGCTCTTCTAGCCAGCAGATTAGCTTCGACGCTTACTGCTATCCTCTGCATGTCTTCCAGTGACGGTGGATCTCTTTCACGCAGTTGATATGCCATATCAGCATCAAAACCATCTGGAAACTTCAGCATAGCTGAATCCACAGGAGGTTTGAGGTTAGCCGGAATAACATTGTATACAACATTGAATCTTAAACAATAGTCTTGCACAGTTTCACCCACATTTCTTTTAATATTCTCATATTCATATAGAATTTGGTGTGGATTCCTTTTCACCTCCCACTGGTCTAAGAACTGTGTGTGTAACTCCTGTAAAGTGCGAATTGAGCCAGCTAGTAAAGCTCTAAACCACTTTCTAACTTCACCTCCGAAGCTTTGAACAAACAACCTAGTAGCTACATTCTCATCTTCTAATTCATGCAAGTCAAAAAAGTCATTCATCTTATCAACATGTTGCTGGGCTGTAATGCCCTGAGTTGCATCAAAGATAGGAATTTTACTCTGATAATCAGCAGGCATATCATTGAGAACCTAAGGTAAAACCAAGGGTGCATACCGGGCAGCCATGACTCTGGGTAGATTTACAACAGGATTTGCAAGATTTGGGGGAGGTGTTGTTGGAGGAGATGATAACTGGGAGTTGACTGAAGGGGATGCTGATGAATTAGGAGGAGGCAATGTTACTCCTAATGATTCTGAAGGCTCAGGAATATAAGTTGCAGTGATGGACTGGGGAGAATTCAAAATGTAGTCATCAATGGAGGAATTCGCTCTTTGAACTTCAATATCCACAAGGAACTCTGGATCTAAAACCGTGTCTTCGAGTGCAGTTTCAGACTTATTTCTAAACAAAGAGAACTCAAAACTCTCGTCAAAAGAAAGCTCTTCTACAAAAAACCACTCACTGGGTCAAGTATGGGACCTAAAAATAGGTGTAGGACTTAGTGATCCCTCCTGTCTTCTGACTATTCTTGGGATAAGATTTGGATTTTCAAACACAGGGGGAGGATTTGGATTAGTATTAACCCTTGTGTATCTTCTTGAAGCCAGTGTGGTCAAATTTCTACTGTACAGTATTTATATCAGCCTAAAAAACTTTGAAATATCATCATCAAGACTTTACAAGAAAGATATTACTGGGGTGATGAATCTTCTATGCAAAAATTTTGTAGTGTTCCCCAGTGGAGTCGCCATAGATGTTAGCACCCAATCTGAACCTCAGGCTGAAAAAGGCAAATCAAGGTAACAACTAAACCATGCTCAGCCTTGTAGCTAGCCCTACAAGGGCGGGAGAGGGCTCTCTCCGTAGAATAGATATTCAATAACACAATAATGAACTGATTTTAGGCTAGATATATAAAAGGGAAAAGGAGTTTTGATGCATGACTGAAATTTCAAGGATGTATGGGACAAGGGGACAGTATGAATCGAGGAATTAAATAAGGATACAGGGTATTTCATGGGGCAAGATAGGCAGGAGATTTAGCAATCAAGTTGAAATAAGATGGAGTGGAAAGACTGTTGAGAAGCTGAAAAGGGCATAATAATTGGATCCTTTTAAAACAGAAGGAAATACACAGAGTATGAATGGTTCCCCAAGGCAGAGCATATAAAATGGATTCTACCTTTCTGACTTGAAAACATTCAACTGGAAATGTTTATGGATGAATGGTGAAACATAACAATGTACATATGAAACATAAAGGAGAGACATCTGCTAAAACTCATGCCACATGAATCCCACAAATCAGAGCTGCATCACTTTATTAATTCCCTGCCAAACTATACAATGGAGCGCAGAGCTCACCACCACACTGTTTTCCCTACTTCTGAGTTTTCAGACCTCAGACCTTTACAAATGATTAGCATTTACAATAAATAGATAGATTTTGTGGGAATACAAATCTATGGGAAGAGGAGAAATCATAACTGAAGATGGAAAACCAAGAGCCAATAATCTCTCCGTAAAGGAAGATCTGCGTTACATCCGGTCAGTGAGAAGGCGAAACATTGTAACGTAAATCATTTTACAACGTAACTGCAGATGTGACTGTTACGAATTTGGGTCTCGGCCTCTTACTGTCGCTTTGCTTTCCATCATTACTCTGAAGAAGACAGACCTTTGTAATACACTGTTGAACTGAAATGAAATTATGCTTTCGTGAAGGGAAAATTTTATTTTGCATGGGAAAAGGGAAGGGGAGTAGGCAGGACCCGCATCTTAATCGCAATCGGAATGGACGGCGAAGGGGTATAACATACAACGAAACTTACAATATGCTATGGAATGTGTTTCAATACACAGAGGTGATCGCAATCGGGAATCGGGAGGTGGGACGTGTTTGAAAGCAGCATACAAAAGTTCTGATGCGATGGACTACTTTGAAAACCTTCGAAAATCCTTTTATTACCTTTACAAAGGGAAAAAAGGGTTTTTATTTGAATGGGGCAGAAGTACTGTATGGTGGGCCCAGGGTCAATCGCATCGGAAGGAATGGATTTGCGATGCGATCGGAGTAGGGGGTGCGATCAATCGCATCGGAGTAATCGGAAAGGGGCTACGATCGGCAGATCGGGGGAGGAAATGCGATCAATCACATCGGAGGTTTTGATGGTGCGATTGGAACGTTCCGATTGGCGGAGGACCTTCGGATTGGATGACGAGATCGACGACTAAGGGATAATCGAGAGCGATTAATCGGAGGAGCGGATCGGAAGTCGGAAGGGAGACCTGCGATCAATCGCATTGAAGTTTTTTGCGATTGGGGTGATCGGGGGGCACACATTACATGTTGCGATTTGTGATTGCGATGGGAAGCGGGGGGTTTACAACGTAAAACTTTATTATAAAGTTTTATTATGAAGCATGGTGGGGAAGTGGTTGGGAATGACGGGACTTTATAATATAAAGCTTTTTATTATAAAATTCTACGGGGAATGGAGGGGAAGTGGTTTGGCATAATCGCATTTGTATTTATAATGCGATCTTAATCATGTGACTAAGTATTTTGGAAAGGGGGGGGAAGGATTTTATTAAAGAAATACAAAACTTTAATAATATAAAGTTTAAAGGGAAAAATGGGAAATAGGGGGTGTATGAGGATATAAGGGCTTTTACTTCACTTAAGCATAAATTTCAATCCAGAAGTCAGTTTTGAGAGTGCAATATACCGTTGGAAAGCTCTTTCCAAGCTATTTCTGTTGGATCTGATTGGAAAATGTTTTGATGCTGAACATGTTGTGAAAAACTTCTCTGAAAGGCAGGGTGATGATCTTGTCGGAGATGACAGCTTCTGAATTGTGACTAAAAGGCAAAGTATTATGTTTTCTCCTCAAAACATGGTTTTGAGGTGAAACTTGCATCAAACTGAATAAATGATATCTCTGACCTTCCTGGTGCTACGAATTTGAGTTTATTTGGCTTCCTCATGACCTTGCTGATATTATTGACATTTGATTCATTAACTTGACCATGGTGAAACCCTGAACTAATGAGACCTGTCCTATGGCCTACTGACATGGTTTTGAGAATGAAAGTGTCTAATGGCTGAAGACCATAGAGAGGAGAATTAGCAAGTACCTCACGAGGGAAAACTGAAGAAAAATTACTACCATCAATGATTCCATGACCTAGTGGAATGGTGAAATTTATTCGGTATGAGACACCTAATATGCAAATGCAAAAGAGCAATTTTGATCACTGATGGAAGTATGACTAGACTGACACTAACACCTACATAAATCCAGGTTCAGGTTACGACTCCATGAGGGTTTGAAACATATTTTAGTTTCAATGTTTTGCAGTAATATTCAGTGAACTTCATGCAAGTGCCACGATCTCCACAGATCATATTAGAGAGTGAAAATTTTCTCATTTGAAAGTATTTTTTATTATCTCAAATCAATTTTTTATAGAATTTGATTTCGTTTCTCGGTTTAAGAGATATGAGAAATTGAAGTTACACCTGTCTGGAACACAGCGTCGCCGTGTGTCCTATGAGATTGTGGAATCATTTTCTCACTCCACAGGTCATCAAATTTCAAGTGTCTTATATCACTAGAAACATATATTCAATACCTTAAATGGGTATCTGACTAAATTTGATTTCATCACCTATAACAAAAGTTATCAGCAAAGTTGCAACAAGAGATCCATTTCAACCAAGATCTGGTTCATAATGACTTAATGAAATTCAAAGTGAATATACAAAGGATCCAAAAACAAGTGATATAATCAATAACCTTCCTCAAAATTCAAAATTTGAATGGAAAAATGATATTTTCTGGTACAAGGGAAGAATTTACCTAAGTATAAATTCCAAATTAAATCAAAAGTTCTCAAGGCGTCCCATGATTTATTGTCAGTCAGGCATGTAGGTTTCTTTAAAACCTAATATAATGCATGACAATCATTTTTTTGGAAAGGAGTGAATAGTTAAATTCAAATATATGTAGCAGAATGTGATAAATTTCAGATAAATAAGAACAAGAACATTACAAACCCCGAACTACTCCATCCCTTAATTATTCTAAATCAAAAGTGGGAAGAAATATCAATGGACTTTATCGAAGGATTACCCGTGTCTGATGACAAGGAAAAAATTCTCGTAGTAGTCGACAGACTCACCAAATATGCACACTTCATAGGAATGGGGAAATTAGACTCAACAAGATAAATCACCAAGACATTTTTCAAGAATGTCTACAAACTACATGGGTTTCCCAAGGTCATTGTTAGTGATAGAGACACCAAATTCAAAGGCAATTTATGGAGGGAATTTTTCAAACATATATGAACCTACCTCAACATGAGTTCAACATACCATCCTCACACAGCTGGTCAAACAAAAGGTGTCGATAAATGTTTAGAAGCCTACCATTGTTGTTATGCAACAAACAAACAAAATAAGTGGGTTCAATGGTTACATCTCATTGAATGGTGGTACAATTCCACTTACCACACTTTAGCGAAAATGACTCTATTTCAAGATCTGTACGGATATGAACCTCTGTAATAGCCCTGGTCAAAAATCCATTTAAAAGTTAATAAAGGTAAAATAAGAACTTGGTCCTGGGACACGTATTCCAAGCTGAATGTTGGGAAAAACATCCTAGTGCGGGTGTTGATATGGTTTATTATGGCTATCGGAATTGGCAAAGGAAATGACTAAGGATTTGGGGAGGCAAAGTGTCATTTGTTGACATTTATTTATGAAAATAATGGAACATAGGAGAAAAGGAAGGTGAAAGGTCACAGGTTGCATGTGAGGAGGAAAATGAAGGAAAATAATGGAAAATTGAAGAAAATAGAGGCCTCATTAATAAAAAGGCTTATGAGGACCAGTGTACAGACTTTTTTCAATTCAGTTTTGGAGCTCTCATTCTATTCTCTCTTTCTCATACTCTTCGACACTTAGAGTTTTCTTGGATCACTCTTTGAGGAATGTGGTGCAGTTGGGATTTGGAGTAAGACGACAAAGAAAGATCAACAAAACGCAAGAGGAAATCAGGATCAGCAACTACAACGTGTTTTGCTTGCAGGTACCGAGTTACATGTATGACTTCCTCACTAGTTTTGACATGCATGGTGTATGCGTGTGGTTATTCATTTATGATTTGTCATTGACATGGAAGATTTCCTGGATTGACATGGGTTTTTCCTAGCCAGTCTAATTCCTGGATAGCCATGGTGTTGTGGGTTTTACTTTTATTTTTTGGTTGGTTTTCTTATGCCTTTGGCTATGGGTTGAGTTATTAGTTCCTCGAAGCCTTGGTTGGACAGACGCCCTGGAATCCTTGTAACAACATGGGTTGATTTACTAGTCCTGGAAGCCTTGGTTGGACAAACGCTCTAGAAGCCCTTGGTGGATTGAGTTACTAGTCCTAGAAACCCTAGTTGGAAAAACGCTCTAAAATCCCAATGAAAATTGTGGGTTGAGTTACTAGTCTTGGAAGCCCTGGTTGGACAAATGCTCTGGAAGCCCGACGATAGCTGTGGGTTGAGTTACTAGTCCTGGAAGCCCGACAACAACTGTGTGTTGAGTTACTAGTCTTGGAAGCCCAATGACAACTGTAGGTTGAATTATTAGTCTTGGAAGCTCTGGTTGGAACAAATGATCTAGAGCCCTGGGAAACTTGGGGTAGAGACCAATCTGGTGATGGTTAGTGATGTCCGGCCATGAGGTGGAATTACTAGTTTAGGGTTGAGGTGGTTAGGCCTTTGCAAGCCCTGATTTGGTATTGATTGGTGTGTTTTATGAGATCCCACATTCATGCTTGGAATATGGCACGAGGATGACTGGCTGAAAGAAATATTTGATTCAAGCTAGTCTATGGTTAGGTGGTTCGTGGAAGTCCCATACTTGGTCGACCTATGCAATCACCAATGAGAGCTTTTTCTCCTTGGTATTTTATGGGTAAAGATGCACTTTTAATATGTGGTTTATATTGTTGTTATATCCTTGATATTTTTATTGGTTATATGTTGGTTATGACAACGATAATGTATGGCTCTCATCATTTTTGGTTAAACATTGAATGTACAATGAATGTATGGCTTAATAGACGGTAATGCAGTTATTGTGACGAGGAATCAATGATTCTTAGTGATTCTCATATAAATGTGAGACCCCTATTATCATATTTGTTGTTTAAACCTGTAGAATGCATATTTGTGACATGTTTGAAGAAATATCATTCATGGATAGTAGGGGTCTAGTCAAATCCTTGTTCAAGTATTTACATTTGTATCATTGTTCCCATGTTATTTTTCATTTCTAAAAGTTTCATGGAGTTTTGGGTAGTGGCTTGAGTCCCAGCCCTGAAAAAGTGGCACATAATTCATAGTCGTTGGCACAAAACTACCCTGAAAAGTCCCCAGTTGTTTGCATGCCTTGTTGTGGGAGTGACAGGATGGTCCCAGTCACATGCCTACCCATGTCAAGGGAGCGACTGAGTCTTTAATGCAGGAAAATATCAGTTGTCTTAGGGATTGGTCACCTGGATGAGTTGGATGGATCCTGGGGGTTCTATTGCATGTGTAGAAGGTCAGGTTGTATTTGTTTTTTCGGTTCCACTTCCTTAACTGTTACATAGGGATTTGAATCGTATCATAGTAACTCTTCGTCACATGTTTACCCTGGTTGACCGGTTACTTGGGTAGATGTGGGAGGAGGGTGTTACAACTGTAGAAATTATACAAACACATGTATATCAATGTATTCAATCCAATCTAATAATGTACTAAAGCTAGATACTGAATCGCTTCTACAAATCGATTGTGGAAATTTAAACACAGTCGCCAATCACATGAAGCAAATAAAGAATCAAATCAAACCACAACATAGATAATTTTATGGGGAAAGCTTGCTGCTCAAAACCCCTCTATATTCTATTGTATATTAACCATGGAATCATGAAACAATTGCAATGCACTCTTCTCACAAGAGTCTCCTGCACTCTGCTAATTGTGTCACACTGTCCTACACAAAACTGGCCAACACTTAGCCAATTCTCAACCTCTAAATATCCTGCCTTGCTTGCGCAATTCCTGATGAATGAAATCCTTATTCTTTGGGAATTTTGGCCTTCCTAAATTGCGCAAGGATCATGGGCACTCCAATAGATGTCTGGTTTCATGCAAGCAACCTACTAATCATACAACTGATAGTTAACCTCCCTTTCACCTTTGTCTCAACTGGGTCTCCACTGGAACTGACATGCATACAACTATTAATAGTAAATCATTAGTTTCATGGAAGATCACTGATTGTGAAATAAATAATATTTAATTCACTTGATCTCTCACTAGTGCAACAAACAACAAACAGTTACAACTAGTTCAATTGACTCTAACTCACCTAACTGAGTTAACTGATTACTCATGCATTAAGCTAATGCACCAACTGCATTTCGAACTCCATAACTAATAGAAATACTCTACATGCCTCACCAACCACCTTCGACTTGAAATACATGAGCTAACTGAGTTTATTACACTTAGTTAGCTATTACAAGTGATCATGAGACAAGATTACATTTTATTGTCCAATTTAATTAAGGGAAAATTAAATTAGACACTGCACCAAATTTAGCCCACACTAGTGTAGGTGCTGCTAGGACCTATTGGTCCCACACTAGTGTAAGTGCTGCAATTTCTTGTTGGACTTAAACACTTCCTCTCAACAAGAAAGGGGTTATATGCCACCTCGATCTTGCCTCTATGGTATTCGAATTTTCTCCTGGTGATCGCCTTCGTCATAATATTTGCATACTGATATTTCGTGGGAATGTACTGAAGTAACATTATGTGCCTCTGAACACAATCTCTGAGATGGTGGTACCAGATGTCTATATGCTTGGAACTATCATGAAACATCGGATTAACAGAGAGTTTTATGCAACTCTAGTTATCACAATGTATCACTGTCGGATCCATCTCAGAATTGAACAAACCAACCAGGATCTTTCTCATCCAGATGGCCTCACATGCAGCTTGACTTGCTGCCATGTACTCTGCCTCGGCTAAACAGAGTGCCACATATCACTGCTTCCTGTTGTACCAAGAAACTGTTGTCAATCCCATGCTGAAGATCCTTCCTGATGTGCTATTTCAGTCTAATGGACCACCTGCCCAATCCGCATCTATGAAGCCTTAAAGCTTCACTCCATCTGTTCGTCTGTACCATAATCCATACTCTGTAGTGCCCCTGAGATATCTCAAGACATGCTTCCCTGCCTTCCAAAAGAGCTTGGTCGGCTTAACCATAGCTTGACTCAGCTGGTTAATTGCGTAGCAAATGTCTGGTCTGGTGTTCACCAAGTACATCAGTGAACCTACTAGCTGCTTGTAGACAGTAGCATCCACCACTTCTCCTGAAGTAGCATCCTCTTTCTTCCAATTTCCTGGAAGAGGAGTATCCATGGGTTTACAGCTCTCCATGTGAAACTTACCCAACATCTCTTTGGCATACTTTTCTTGAGAAACAAAAAGTTCACCATCCCGTTGCCATATTTCCAAACCAAGGAAATAATGAAGGAGTCCCATGTGCTTCATTTCGAACTCCCTTGGAATATCCTCCTTGCATGAGTTTATCAACTACTCATCACCTGTCAAAATTAGATCATCAACATAAAGTACGATAATCAAGAGCTTACCATCAACCACAATCTCGTACAGGTTTGCATCCGCTTCACTTTTGGTGAAGCCCAACCTGGTGAAATAGTTGTCAATCTGAGTGTACCAAGCACGAGGTGCTTGCTTCAACCCATACAGTGCTCTCTTAAGTCGACACATATGCGATTCACTGTCAAAGATCTCGAAACCTTCTGGTTGTTCTATGTACACTTCCTCCTCAATAACTCCATTAAGAAACATAGTTTTCACATCCATCTGATGAATGTGCCACCCCATCTGCGCTAAGAGTGCAAGGATAGATCTAATGGAATAGTACCTCGTGACTGGTGCAAAAGTCTCATCATAGTCAATCCCCTCAACTTGTGAGAATCCCCGGGCCACAAATATGGCCTTGTACTTATCCACACTCCCATCAGCAGCTTGCTTCACCTTGTAGATCCAACCATTGATTTTCTAACCAATCTTGGGACAATCTCCCATGCACTATTCTTGACGATGGAGTCATACTCCTCTACCATAGCATCAACCCAAATTGGTTGTTGCACTGCCTCCTCAAAGGAAGATGGTTATGTCACAATACAGTTGCTCATAAGAGCCATGTATCTAGTAACCCTGTTTGGAGATTGTCTTTGTATGTGCAGTGAAGTAGGGGCTCCTACATTCTCTGTTGCATCAAGTCTCAATCTATCAGCTTCCGTGGTGCGCCTTCTACCATTTCTGGTGGATGGCTCTACATGAGTGTTTTCTTCCACTCCATGATCTTTCACATGTGGTTGCTCCACATCTTGAGGTTCATTCTTTGGAACCAACTGTTCCTCCTTTGCATGCAAATCTAACTCCCTCTCAAGGGACAATCCCATGTCTTTCTCCTCATAAAATTTTATATCCAGTCGCACAACAATCATTCTATTGTTTGGAAAATACACCCAATAGTTGTGGAGAGTTTCAGTGCACCCCACAAATATCCAAATCTTAATTGTTGGTTCAAGCTTCTTCCTGGCGTCTTTGGTCAAATGCACATACACAGATGAGCCAAAAATCTTAAAATGTGAAACATCAGGTTTCTTACCAGTAAAAGCCTCTTCCGGTGTACTCATGCCAAGTATCCAATGAAGAAATTTTTTTTGCACTAATACCGCTATGTTGCATGCCTCCGTCCATAGATGCAACGGTAGGCCCTGATCATGCAACATCGCTTGTGCTACACCCGCAATTGTTTTGTTCTTTCTTTCTGCGACACCATCTTGTTGTGGGTTATGAGGCGTAATCAATTCCCTTCTTTGCTGCAGAAGCTCTTGAATTCATTGGAGATTTACTCATCACCATTTCCACTCCTAAGAGCCTTCACATGCTCCCTTGTGTCTTTCTCCACCAGTGCTTTGAACTCAAGAAACTTTGAGAACGTCTGATTTTTCTTCTGCATGAAGTAGATCCAACACTTTCAAGAAAAGTCATCAAAAAATATCACATAGTACTTATGCTTTGCTGTCAAAGCAGTAGAGAATGGTCCACTCACGTCTAAGTGAACTCTCTCAAGGATTTTTGAAGCTCGGTTCTCCTTCTCATGAAAAGTGGCCTTTGCATACTTCCCCATAGTACATCCCTTGTATGTGTCTGACTGCACAAGTGTACCCTTGGGAAGACCCATAGAAATCTGTTGCATGACCTTCAAGGCTCCGTGGTGAATATGGCCCAATCTCCTGTGCCATAACTCACCCTCATCCTAGCTCACCACTTTGTCCGCCTTACCCATCAATGTTGCACAACCATCTACATCAAGTTTATAGAGATTCTTAACTCGAATCCCAATATTCTTGGTTTGTCCTGTTGTTTTGTGTCGCAGGAAAGATTTTCCTTCACTGAAACCAACATCATAGCCTCTATCCTCCAACATTGCAACTGAGACTAGATTTTTCTTCAAGCTTGGTACATGCATTACATCTTTTAATTGAAAGGGTTTACCTAACTATCTTTGGAAGGTAATTGTACCAATCCCAGTAGCACTGTACTGCCCATCATCACCCATTTCGATATGCATCTAGACGTCCTTCTCCTCCAAGCTACTGAAAATTTCTTTGTCTCCCGTTATGTGAAAGGATGCACCACTATCCAAGTACCACACCGATCCCATTGCACTTGATACCATGCATGCAATGAGCGAGAAGTCAAGCTCAAATTGCGAGGTCAAAGCCTCACCAACTACAAATCCTGAAGCCTTCTTCTTCTTCTTCTTTTGTGGACAATTAGTGGCATAATCTCCATGCTCGTGATAGTGAAAACACTTCACTTTGGACATGTCGCACTTCTTGCCATATTTACCGGACTCAGATTTGGAATGGAATTTATTTCCTTTCCCCTTCTTCGCCTTGGCAGCCAAAGCACAATCTTCTTCATCTTCATTCCTAGATGAAGATCCATCTATGGTATTCCGCCTGAATTATTCTTGCAATAAATCTGACCAAAGCCATTCCCAATCTGGAAGTTTTTCCCTTCCATTGACAGAGTCCTGATAACTATGCCAACTCTTAGGAAGTCCTAGAAGAGCTAGGCTCACCAAATCAACATTAGCAACAGTAATGCCGACGCTCCCAAGCTCATCTCGACATTGGACAAATTTTGTTAAATATTTCAGCATGGAGTCGCCTTTCTCCATTTTGATCTTCCTGAGTTTGTCCTTCAGTGCCAAATTTCTATGCTCACTGCTGCTCTGAAATAGATCTGTCAAAGCTTTCCACATTGCATATGGTGTCTCTTTGGCATGGAGACTTGAGACAATGTGGTCTCGTACTCCCTCCAATAAGATCCTCCTTGCCTTTTCAACCTTCTTTTGCCAGGCATCAATATTTGAAGCATCTGCTACAGCGGGTTTGGGAACATCATTATCAATGAATTCTTTCAACCCATTGTCCTCCAGTAATGCCTCCATCCCATCTTTCCAAGCAATATAGTTAGAGCTTCCCTCGAGGGCATACTCCAATCTCAAGCCATTGAAAGCCATTTCGATCTTAGATCTCCTATCGCACCAAGAATGTATTCTACAAATTCGAATTCTATTCAGTCACAAACTCAACTTCTCCTCCACTATAGTGATTCCCTATGCTCTTATACCATGTAGAAATTATACAAACATATGTATATCAATGGATTCAATCCGATCTAACAATTTACTAAAGCTAGATATTGAATCGCTTCCACAAATCAAGTGTGTAAATTTAAACACAATTGTCAATCACATGAAACAAAGAAAGAATCAAATCAAACCACAACACATATAATTTCCCGGGGAAAGCTTGCTGCTCAAAACCCCTCTACGTTCTATTGTATATTAACAATGGAATCATGAAACAATTACAATGCACTCTTCTCACAAGAGTCTCCTACACTCTGCTAACTGCCTTACACTGTCCTAGACAAAACTGGCCAACACTTAGCCAATTCAGCCTCTAAATGACCTGACTTGCTTGCGCAATTCTTGATGAATGCAATACCTATCCTTTAGGAATTTTGGCCTTCCTAAACTGCAAAATGATCATGGGCACTCCATGGATGTTTGGTTGCATGCAAGCAACCTACTAATCACACAACTGATAGTTAACCTCCCTTTCACCTTTGTCTCAACTGGGTCTCCTTTGGAACTGACATGCATGCAGCTATTAATAGTAAATCATCAGTTGCGTGGCAGATCACTGATTGTGAATTAAATAATATTTAATTCACTTAATCTCTCACTAGTGGAACAAATAGTTACAACTAGTTCAACTGACTCTAACTCACCTAATTGAGTTAACTTATTACTCATGCATTAAACTAATGCACCAACTGCAATTCGAACTCCATAAATAATATAATTACTCTGCGTGCTTCACCATCCACCCTCAACTCGAAATACATGAGCTAACTGAGTTTATCACACTCAGTTAACTATTACAAGTGATCATGACATATGATTACATTTTATTGTCCAATTTAATTAAGGAAAATTAAATTGGACACTGCACCAAATTTAGCCCACACTAGTGTAGGTGCTGCTAGGACCTATTGGTCCCACACTAGTGTAGGTGCTGCAATTTCTTGTTGGACTTCAACAACGACCTCCTAAATGTAAGGACTTAACCATCCCCGATACAAAAGTTCCAAAAATTAAGGATTAGTTAGAAGAAACCCAAAAATTATTTCAAGCATTAAAAGAAAATCTACGTATTGCAAGAAATCGTACGAAGCAACAAGTCGATTGATCCAAAATATTTTTCTTTGAGATGGATTAAAGAATTACATGTAAAATTGCATCTTAACCATGAAACTTAAAAGGCATGAACATAAGAATAGAGAAACACATAAAATCATGCAAAGAAGACAAGAAATTGATATCGGAGTTCCTCCAGGAGGGACTACGTCTTCGAGCCCTGCTCAATCAGTGGAGAGGCCCTCTTTCTTTAAGTGGCAAATAAAATGAAAGTACAAGCATCAATGCAAAATTACACCCTTATACCTCCATAGCTGAAATTGCCAAAAAATTAGAGACCTCTGAGGAAGAAATGGACAACATCGTTGGATTCGTGTCGCCGAGAGGTGCAAAATCCATATAAAATTTGCCTGATTTTGACGCCGGACAAATATGGGCCCTCTGGAAATGAGCTCAGTTCATGGTTCTACCCCCTCCTGCAAGGTGCTCAAGGTTCCACTATGTCTCGTGCTCTGTGTCGCTCCTGGCCTTCCTGGGAGCACTTCTTAAATGCAGGTTTAAATAAGTGAAGGTGGGTGGACTTCACCAAGTCCATCGTTGGTGAGATGGTTTAGATCCAAAATGTGAGGGAGGGGGTCAAGCAGTCAAACCCCGCCCCCTCCATAAAAGGGTGTATCATTTTTAAAATCCACGTATATATTTTAAAACCCTATCGCATGTTTTAATATAAGGTAGGTTTGAGGGGGGCGGACCCGCATCGGGCGACCCGCCCCCCGTTCCCGCCGACATTGAATACATATGTCATATGGTGGGTTGGGGTGGAGGGGTTGACAGCCCCCGCCCCACCCTTTATTACACAGTTTTTGTTACGATTCTAGTTGGTTGGGCGGGGTTATGGCTGTTGGCCCATAACCACATATATTATATGGTTGGAGCAAGGGCGAGGGTCATGGCCCGCCCTTGCCCTTTTTTTATTTTTATCTTCTTGTTTTTTATTTAAACAAACTCCTTTTTTTTTTTTAATCTTCTTGATTTTGACTGAAGGAGTCAAACTAAGTGTCCCACAAATTTGCCCGGAGTTGGCTGGAATCCGATGGCTGGGTTCTTGCAAATGTTTTGCCTCCTTAAGTTGCCACATCACCAAGTCAACCCATACACTTTGACTGCTTCCAACTACTTCATACAGACTTGGAATTGAGTGTCGTTGGAATCAGAAAGACGAGATCTTCAATGCCACATTTCTCACACTTTTATTTTTGAGCCTTTGTACTTAAGCCACTTGTACTTGGACCTGTACGATCCTCCTAGATCATTCCTCCCCACTGAGGAGCTTTTGGACCACCAAAAGCATTAGCACATTGCTTGTCAGTTCAAACCACACTTTCAATCTTCTTCACGCAAATCTGGTACATCATTTTCAACCTTGCACACACCACACATGACACAACAACCCCTCACTTTCCAAGAGTTTATAGCACACACTCGTTGGCCAAGAATTACATAAAAATAATCAATACCTAAACTACTCACAAGGAAAGGCCACAACATCATTGTTGTGTTTCGAAGTGATGGGAGACACACCATCACGTTTACATTTACTCGCAACGTATGATTTGCAATTGTGGCCATAACACTAATATCTCTAAAAAAAGCATCTTTTACTTAACAAAGTAAATGGGTCATCTCCCTGCAGTGGATTTGCGTATGGAATAGCTTCGAGGACTGGATTCTTCATGGGGGATTTTTGGTCTTGACGTGTTTGACATGCAGGTTTTTGGGGTTCATCCTGGTTGTGATGATTCTTCATCCTCCAAATTTTCCATATCGTTTTGGAAAGCTTTCCCCTAGTGTTCCTCCAATAAGTGTTCATGGAACCTTCACTATCGTTGGACTATGAGGAAGTGATTTCATCATCTGTCGATGGCTGGTCACTAGCTGTGTTGGAGCTTTCTCCCACTTCCTTCTTGGTGTATCTGAGTCTTGTTGACGTGGAAATTCCTCGACTTCGATGGGGTTTACGATGCCTTGGCCATTGATGCAGGGGCCTTTTCCCTAATACCCCATCTTCTTCAGCAGTTTGGATCTGATCCCTGTAGTATGTTTTTCAAAGGCAACGAATTCATCATCATGGAAAATACATGAAATTGAAGGGTTTTTTTTTACCTCGGGTTGGTTGAGTCGCAATTTTTCCAATGCCTCATCCTTAGCTTGCAACTGGCGTAGTAACCTTTGTTTTTCTTCCTTTGCTTCCTGTAGGAGCCTCCTTGGCTCATTATTCTCTGCTTGGATGCTTTGGTTGATCTCCTTGAGTTCTTGGAGTCCTGTCGCACGGAGTGTCCTTTTCATCTTTGGTACCGTGTCTTTTGAAATTTTTGTTTCATTGCCTAAATCGGAACCCAAGTCTATGGGTCCTCCTGTTGCGATCCCAAAGGCTGCAAGCTTCATTTCATCGCCAGAATCAGACCCCAGATCAATTGGTCTACCTCATGCAAATCCTATCGCTGTGACCTTTTCATATTCCTCTAATTCAAAATCTGGGTTTTGTTGTATGGTGGTAGTGGTATTCTACTTCCCCTTTTTGTCATTCCTCTCAGGTCTCAACTCAGGGTGCAGCTTCCAGCAATTTTCATCGTCATGTCCCTCTTTCTCACAATGTGTGCAAGAGGGCTTTACTCCCCTTCTCTTGGCTACTGCGGTCCTTTTTGGGTGATCTCTTTGTTCATGCGTTCCCCTGCTTTCTATGTGCATGGCCTTCACACTAGCCTCGTCGATGGTAAGAGGCTCAAACAATAATAATGAATGACTTATGTAATTATGTAGAGAACCAATATACTTGGTTACAATCTCCGGTGAATATAATGGAATGCCTAAATTCAATGTTTGTTTTCTAAATTCTTTAGTAAAGTCTTGTACATTTTGACCTCTTCCTTGTCTTAGGTGTTGCCATTCCATTAATGACTTTTGCTTATATCCCAAATGGTAAAATTGGTTTCTCAGTGCATAAACAAAATTTGACCATGAAGAGAGAAGGTTACCCAAATTTTGGTTGCCTTGAAATTTGCTCTCCCACTAGACAAGAGTGGTTCCGTTCAACCGAAGAGAAGCCAACTGGATCTTTGCCTCATCATCCTCGATCTGCTAAATCCTGCAGTAGACTTCAGTTTGCCTAATCTAGTTGTTAAGATTTTCTGCATTACTTTCACCAATATACATGGGAAGATCAAATTCGACATATAATTTAAAGAAAGGTTTCTTAGATGCATTTCCTGAATTCCTATGACAATGGTGAGAAGAAGAAGGGGAACTTCCACTCGCGGAAGAAGGAGATGGATCCCCTCCATCATCTCCATGTGCTAAACCTTGTCCTTCTAGAGCATTCCCCCCTGCACTTTCTAGTTTCTCAAGCCTTTAGAACAACTTCTCGACTTGATCTGCCATGGTGTAGAATGTTTTGCGGAAGTTTAGCTCCTCCTCATTTCTAACATCGTCATCCATGTTTCTTCTTCGATGTGCACGTCCCGCTTCGAGATCAAAATACTTTATTTTCCCTTCGCCTCTTCGTATCCTGTTTCTATTTAGCATACAAACATGCAATTCACATCTACAAAGACATGCTCTGATACCACTTGATCCAAAATATTTTGCTTTGAGATGGATTAAAGAATTACATGTAAAATTGCATCTTAACCATGAAACTTAAAAGGCATGAAAATAAGAAGAGAGAAGCACATAAAATCATGCAAAGAATGCAAGAAATTGATATCGGAGTTCCTCCAGGAGGGACTACGTCTCCGGGTTGTGCTCAATCAGTGGGGAGGCCCTCTTTCATTAAGTGGCAAATAAAATGAAAGTACAAGCATTAATGCAAAATTGCACCCTTATACCTCCATAGCTGAAAGTGCCTAAAAATTTGAGACCTATGATGAAGAAATGGAGAACACCGTTGGATTCGTGTTGCCGAGAGGTGCAAAATCCATATAAAATTTGCCTGATTCTTACGCCGGACAAATCTGGGCCCTCTGAAAATGAGCTCAGTTCATGGTTTTGCCCCCTCCTGCAAGGCACTCAAGGTTCCACTCTGTCTTGTGCTCCGTGCCGCTCCTAGCCTGCCTGGGCGCACTTCTAAAATGCAGGTTTAAATAATTGAAGGTGGGCGGACTTCACCAAGTCCGCCATTGGTGAGATGGTTTAGATCCAAAATGTGAGGGAGGGGGTCGGGCGGTCAAACCCCGCCCCCTCCATAAAAAGGCGTATTAGTTTTAAAATTCACACATATAGTTTAAAACCTTGTCATATGTTTTAATATAAGGTAGGTTTGAGGGGGGCCAAACCCACATTAGGAGGCCCGCCCCTGATTCCCGCCAGCATTGAATACATATGTCATATGGTGGGTTGGGGCGGCGAGGTTGACAGCCCCCGCCCCACCCTTTATTACACAGTTTTTGTTACGATTCCGGTGGGTCCAGCGGGGTCATGGCCGCCAGCCCATAACCACATATATTATATGGTCGGAGCAAGGGCGAGGGTCATGGCCAGCCAGTGCCCTTTTTTTAATTTTGTTTTGTTTTGTTTTTATTTAAACAAACTCCCTTTTTTAAAATCTTTTCAATTTTGACCAAAGGAGTCAAACTAAGTGTCCCACAAATTTGCCCATAATCTGCCCAAAGTTGGCCGGAATTCGGTGGCTAGATTTCTGCAAATTTTTTTCCTCCTTAAGCTGCCACATCACCAAGTCAACCCATAAACTTTGACTGCTTCTTACTCCTTCATACAGACTCAGAATTGCGTTGTTGGAATCAGAAAGACGAGATCCTCAACTTGACATTGAGTTTGCCACATTTTTGACACTTCGATTTTTGAGCCTTTGTACTTAACTCACTTGTACTTGGACCTGTACGATCCTCCTGGATCATCGATGAACACAGAACAAAGAGAGAGTTTGAAGTTGGAGAATGGGTATTTGCTAAAATTCAACCTTACAAGCAATTATCCCTAAAGTAGAAAGGAAAAAACAAGTTGGCGCCAAAGTTCTATTGATCCTATCAGATTAACAAAAAGATCAGCCAAGTAGCATACGTCTTAAGCCTTCCTCATAATAGTCGAGTTCACAACGTTTTCCATGTATCTTGCCTTAAAAATACATTGTGCAAACACCAATAAGCACAAACAACGGTTCCGATATTAGATGATGAAGGCAAGTTCGTTTTAGAACAAGAAGGAATTGTTACCACCAAGGAAAGGAAATTACGATCTCGAGTAATTAAAGAGTACCTTATCAAGTGGAAGAACCTACCAGAAGAAGAAGCTTCGTCAACAGCACCAGTCCTTATGTATGCTTTGAGGACGAAGCATGTTTTCGAGAGGAAGGAAATACTATGTAAAAAAATTAATAATTTTGTAATTATAAATTAATTAGGCAAAGAGACTGATTAAGAATGCTGCCCTTTGCCCTATTAAAGGCCCCCAGGAGCCAACATTACATATTTCTAATAATTCATCATTATATATATATATATATATATATATATATATATATATATATATATATATATATATATATATATATATATATATATATAATGTCAATTACTGAGCTTTTCGCTCTAGAGATTGAATGTATCATCATTGTGTGAGACACAAACTGATCTGAAATGGGTGGATAACTTGTTCTTCTGTGCAATTACCTCCCACTCAGTTAAACAAATTAAGATCTAGCTTATACTTGAATGTGCGGAATTGAATTCTTGATTCAGGTGTATGTGTTTTAAATCGTTTTAATGCTTTAAGTGTGAGGAGTTTCACATTTTTTTTTGCTGATATTAAGCATGTACAACAACCATAAAGTGCAACAAATAAGCATCAACACATAACGACGAATTTAATAAAGGAGTTCACCTGTATGTCGTGGGCTACGTCTCCTTGAGCCCTTGTCAATTGACTTGGATCTTTGAGATTACGACGGAAAATTTATTTTACAAGTAACTACTAAACTTCAATGGTTATTTGGACTGTACCATTGGGTTTATAATACCATCATACCCCTGGAATGGTTGCTATCTCTCTGAAGATGGATCTCGGCTCCCTTAGAATTGACCTCTTCTGTCGGTGCCCTTAAGCTTCCCTGAGCTTCTCTGTGGCACTAACTCCTTAAGAAATCCTTTTGTGTCCCTGAAACCTTATCTACTGTCTCCAGCATAGATCAAACATCCAAAATAGGCTGTTCATATGCTCAAATTGAGCTCTGGCTCCCCAATCTAGGCCTCCAACCCCTATTGGCCTTAGGCTTCCCGGAACTTCCCTATGGCTTCTTCAGCTTTAGAAGTCTCCAAATGGCTCTGAAAATCCCTCCAACATATTTTGAATGTCCATAATAGTCAGAATAGACTATTCACTCACTGAAATTGGCCTCTGGCTGCTCTGGTTATGTCTCCAACACCTGGCGGCACCCCGTGGCTCTCAGCTCACTAAAAAATTCTTTGAAGCATCTCGGCCTTCATAAGTCTCCAAAAGATTCTGCAAATCTTTCCATTGGATTCATAAGGTTCAAAATAGTCATAATAGACTATTAGTTTGCTGAGAATGGTTACTGGCTGCTCTGAATAAACCTCATTCTCCTGGTGGCCCTAGTGGCCCTTGGAACTTCTCTGAAGCAAAATCACATTCAAAAGTCCTCTGATGGCTATGAAAACCTCACCAATGGTTCCAGAATTTCTGAAACATGAAAAAATGACTATTGGTTTCCTGAGTAAGGCCTCTAGCTGCCCTGGCTAGGCCTCTTTCTGTTACTTGCTCTTGGTGGCCCTTGTGGCCCTATAACTTGATGGTGGGTCCCCCCCCCCCATTCTTCTTCCACTCATATATAAAAATGCAATTTCAATTAAAACCCACAATCTTCAATCTCTTTTTCATACAAAACTATATGAAAGCTTTAGCTCCAAATAATTTTAATTCTGCCAATTTCACAACACTTTAATGTGGAAGCTTTTCTATCTTCATGGTTATAAAACCAATATAAATCGAACCCTGTACATGGAAGCTTACCTTTCTTCATTTATGGTTAACTCATATATTGAATCAACATTCAATATTTCAATAAACCAAAGTTTCTCACCTCGAAGGAGCTCAACCCAATATTTGAACTTTATAAAAGCCCAATATATTATATGCCCAGCATAGTAATTCATGTCATTCCAAAGCTCATTAACCCAACATACAAACCCATCTTACGAAATTTTAAATCATCTATTCGAAATTCAAATAACCCACCTATAAGCTTCCCCTTGCTTTATGAAATTCAGAATGCATTTGTTTGGTTTGGATAAAACCCAACTCACATAAAAATGTGACCCATCTAAACATATGTTCACGGCTTCTCATTTCATATCAACCATAATATATTAACATATATTACCTCCTCCATTCAAATATTAAGAGACGTTATAATAAAGCCTTGACTTAGATTTAAAACCCAAGCGAGAACATATGTAAATGTCCTCAAGGCCCACAGCTTACCTTGCTTTACCGACTATGCAACTTCATTCATGATCCCACGGTCAATCTACTCTTGCGCTCCAACACCAAGTTTTGCACACATCCGACGATCATCGCGTTATGAAAGTGCACAAAACTTAATTCTCAGAATTTATGCGATAAAAGTGGTATTAGTCTTACCACTTTTTCCACGTGTCCATCAACGAATGATATCGCGTTCCAAAAGTAAAATTAGCTTACCATTCTAAAGGTTGCGCAAGACCACTCTTGGTTTCTTCAAAACCACTTTCACTGTTTGGTCACCGTTGACTCCAAGTCCGTCCAGTCGCGCCTTCAATGCACTCCACGGTATTTCAATTCAAGCATATGATAGTATTTTGGAACAAAGCCCTCATCATTCAATCAACACATCCTACTATTCCATTGAGACTCTGCGTTTATTTGACTTGGTTTGTTTCGAAGAAATGATGGTTTAAATTCTGCAAGCTTCGCAACCAGTTCCACCAACAACTCTACCGTTCATTTAAATGCATGAAAAAATTCTATGTTCAATCTTTGTGCGTTATCCGCTTTTCATAAAAGCTCCGACTCGACTTCAAAACCGAATCTCAATTCTCTGTGAATACACCACAGATCTATGATCACTGTCGATCCCCAAGTTAAAACCCCGAATCACTTCAAACCATTACAACGCCTTTCTGTATTGCACTTTTGATTGCAATTTCTCATTGATGAATATAATTTTATGTTGCTGGTGGCTCCAGTTTCAACAACATCACTTAACAATATTATTACCTGTAGCTTGATCTACACCATAGTCATACCCCTTGCTCTAGCGCTATGTGGGAATTTAACTCATTCTTATTCTCATGGCATTTCGGCATTCATGCTCTCCAACAACTATATATATACCACATGGATATACACTACATAATTAAAACATGCATCTTCACAAGTATATGTCTAAATTAGACACCCAAATCCATTCTTTGATGGAATCGATCCATTCTGTGATCGATTCACACAAATTCCCAAACACAATTAAATATATAGTCTCGCACAATCAATCTATTTTGTAACTAATTTCATTCACGCATCATATAACTCAGTAATGGAACATAAACCCAGAAATTAAATTCTGTATTAATACACACAGTACTTACATCAAAATCTTCCTCCTTGGCCTGATTTTCAACCAGTGGCCACATTTTACAATCTGCCCGAAGGCTTACAAGAAAAACCCCTGCTTCTACTATAATCAACCTCTACTGATATCTACTATGTTCCTTCATGCTTACATTTATATATAACGATGATGAGTCGATTCAGTTCCCTGAATTACTCAACAAAACTCTTAAAATTCTCAATTTCCTAAATCTAGACCAAATCCCTAGATTATCTAAAACTGACTCTAATTCACTCCTAAATCTGAACTATCTCTTCACGTTCCCGACTAACCAAATTCCCTTGTTCTCTAATCATTTGAGAAAAGTTACATTTTCTCTCCAAATTTAATTAGAATTAATTAAAATTCACTCAATTCACTCATAAAAATCCAGCTCCTTTAAAAACTTAAAAACCCCTAAGTTTAATAAAATACAAAGTATTTTCTCTTTGCCTAATGCCCTTGCATCAGAACTTCTCTGAAGCTAAATCACACTCAAAAGTCCTCTGATGGCTCTGAAACCCTCACCAATGAGTCTGGAATGTCCAAGAAATTCGAAATTGACAATTCACACTCCCAGAATGGTCAAATAATTCTCAAGATAGAGCATAATCAATTTTGTCCAGTAACCCCTAAATAGCTCCACTAAATGTGGAGGACTTCAGTTTAACTGAAGTTAAATAGCAACTTCCGCACAAAAATGGCGTTCTGCTATATTTCTGCTAGTCTAACCGTGGCATTTAAGTTTATGGTTGGTGGTTGGGCACATGCCTAAAACCCCGCAGTCTTCTAATCACAACTGTCGGTGAAAACCCAGGCTAGAACTGTGGTAGAGTTTAATTGAACTGGAGTTAAAACCGCATTAACAAAACCGTCAGAACTAACCACGCAGAGTTGTAGCATGTGATCGTGCTAACCACTGGCGGTGGCATTAAATGTCGGGATAAATGTCGCATAAACTTTGGAATGTGACCAGGTCCGAAAACTGTTTGCTGTTGGTGTTAAGCCATTGGGTCAGGGGCGAGGTCCTATGGGGGAGGGGCTGGCCTCTCCGCTCCCCCGCATGCGAATTCAACAAACAATATAATAAACCCGCACACCATAGTTGTTAAGAAACACGGTAGCGGAGACGGTTAAGACTTATGTGTGTGTGGTTGGAGGTCATGGGGTTGACTCCGGGGATCCAAACCAAAATTTTGTTACACAGTTCAAGGGCCACGTGGTACCTTTTTACTGGCCCACAAATCCATATGCCCAATATCCATTCAACACTTGTCACCTTGCAATTCGTTCGAGAGGAATATTTCGACGAATATTATTTGGATATATATTTTTTTTTCAAAAACCCAGTCAACCCTGGTCAAATGTCAAAAATTGCAGTTTACTGGACTTTTCAAATTGCGATAACTTCTTCATACGATGTCAGTTTTTCGAACCGTTCACGGCGCTGGAATCAGGAAGACGATATCTATTTGGTCGCTCAGGTTCGACACTTTTTCGAACACTTTGAAATTTGAGCTATCACTTAGGTCCTTGATCCAAATCTGATCACAAAACATCATCATCCTCTCACAAGAAGCCACTAAATTGAAAGCTACTACCAACTGTCCTTAAATCTACCCCTCAACAAATAATCCTTCCTTAATTGCTTCATAATTACTTTGAAAACCAATATAATTCACTCCATCAAAATTTGATTTATAATTATATTATAATATTTTAATTAAAAAATATTAATAAAACAAAATTATAATATAGTAACTGATATTATTATCTAAATAATAATATAACTCTCAACCCAACCTAATATTATAATATAAACGAAAATCTACCTCTTTTAAACCATGAGATATATATTCTTTTAATGTGACATAGCTTTTTACAATAATAATGAATTGACCTCCTATCTCAATTTTGATTTAACAACTAAATTAAATTAAATTCTTTCACTCTTTTTTAATATACCTCATGTGAAAGCCACACAAAAATAAGACAATTTTAAATAAAAAAATAGCTTTTTCTTTGTTGTTTCAACGATTTTTGAATACAGTCGTTTTATTTTGTCGGGACTATTTTTCATTAAAAGGATAAAAAGGAAAAATCAATTAATTTTTACCCAAAAAGAATAAAAGAAAAAATAGTTTTGTTTTTTATTTTACCAAAAAAATAAAAGAACAAATAGTTTTGTTTTTTGTTTTTATCAAAAATAAATAAAAGAAAAAATAGTGTATTTTTTTATCAAAATGTATAAACAATATAATATTTGTTATTAAAAGCCAAATAAAGACAAAATCAATTCTTTCAATACCCATCCAGATTAAGAGTGACTAATTGCAAGGTAGAGATGGTGTTCTATTGGGGGAGTTTGTGATAAAACCCATGGGTTGCAAATGCACCTATATGCTTCTGAGCATTTTTGTAAAGTAGTGGGGATGCAAGTCAATATTAGCAAGACCAAGATAATGATTTTTTCTAATAAATGCAGAGTATGTTGTTCTTTGCAGACAACATTTTTGAAGAAGTAAATGAGTACAAATACCTCAGGATTGATTTCAACAACAAACTTAATTAAGATGACTGAAAGAAGATAATCTTAGGAGGGTGGAAAGCATTATATGCTCTTCAAAACAGATGTAGAGAGGCAGAGTTATGGGATTGGAAAACGATTAAAGTGCTTTTTGGACTCCTAGTTTGTCCAGTGATGCTATATGGGTGTGAATTGTGGGCTAGCAGCACCACTGTCTCAAAATGGAAGCAGATTGAGAAAATCCGGAAATGCTTGATCATGAGCAAGTTCAAAATAAAAAGTTCGGTACCTTATGAGATAATATTGAGTGAAACAGGAGCAACTCCTATCGAAGCAATTGCTATGGTGCAACTCATAAGATATTTAAAAAGAATTGAGCAAATGGGAGTAGGTAAATGGGTTGATGTTATCTTCAAGGAAGACATGAGTGAAAGAAAGAAAACATGGATGAGACAAAACTACACATGGATGCAAAAATGGAATATCTACCTCAATGCTTGTCCCACAAATAGTAAGGAGCTAAAGAAATTTGTAAACATGTATGGGGAAAAGAGTTGGGTAGAAAGAGGAAGTACTACATTGATGAATTCAACCCTATATATGATCTCCAACAAAAAGAGTACATTGGAGCTAACATTCCGTGGAGGGCAAAGGTTTTTATTGCTCAATCAAGAACCAACTTGCATCAACTTCGGTGTGAAACAGGACGATGAAAAAGGCCCAAAGAAGCTTGGAAAGAACGGGTGTGTACATTTTGCAGGTCTAGGCACTAAAATCGGAAAAACATTTAATTTTGAAATGTGATGCGTTAAAAGACATCAGAAAAAGTTATGAGAATATGTTGGCATCGGTTTCTTGGCATTATCATTGTTGAAAAAATAGGCCAGCTCATCATCAATTTGAATAAGAAAAAAACTAAAATGCAAAAAACAAAAACAAAAAAACAAAAAACCATAAACTATTTTTAATCTTGTAGACATTAAAATTTTATTTCATTTCTACATGAAATGATTATTAAAAACCGAAAAACAAAAGCTAGAAGTAAATAAACAATTACATGAAATGATTATTAAAAACCGAAAAACAAAAACTAGAAATAAATAATAGTGCGTATGTATAATCGTATGTGCGCAGACCGACTAAATCATATAATACCATCTGATGAACCGTATAGGATACACAATTTGAGAATGGAAAACACCGCGGTTTGGCAGGCATTTTGATGGGTATTCGGACGAGAAGCGCTTCTTAGTGGACGTCTTGCATCTGGTGACCGCTTAAAGCTCTATTTCCAGACACATCGAAGGATTTAGTGGCATCGAATAGCTATATGCTGTAGCTCCAGGGATCGAAAACATGGCTGAAGATAAAGAGTCGGAGATCAGTAAAGGAGAGACACAAAATGGAGCAGGAGGATCCAAGGGAAGGTCCTGCAAGGGCTGTTTGTATTATTCCTCTCAATTGAAGGGCAACCAGCGGAATCCTCTGTGTATTGGATTCAGCAGAGCTTTGCAACAAGGTACACTGGCGAACCCGTATTAAACACACAGTCCCAGGGTTTCATTCTTCTCCTTCCACCCTTTTTTCCTATTTTTTCCTTAAAATAGATCTGAGTTCTATTCTGTTCAATTTTAGTGAGTTAAAACATTGCTATTGTAACATCCGACAAATCTGTTCTACCCAAACATTGTATTCGTTCCCTTGTTGACAATGAAATCGAATTTTTTCGCAGGTTTGCTTATGAGATATTTTCAGACGATGCATTATTAAATATTTTTTCAGGTTCTCGGGAGCTTTCTAACAAAATTGATTTGAACAGTGAAAATTTATAGCAAAAACATGTTGAATGGTCAGCATTTTAAGAAAAACTTATATATAACTCCCCGTAGACATGCACGTAATTAAATATTCTAGATGTTTTTGTTAAAGTTTGCTTCTATGAACATGCTCAAAGGTTGGGGTTGCACTGCATAACATGGGCTTCGATCGGCTTAGGTGCCAGGTCTCAGCAGCACCTATTCCGTCAAATCTTCCCGGGAATTGCACCTGGCTAAAGGCCTTTTCGACATGCCATTCAGATGGTGTTGGCTACAATGAGAATGGAACCCTGGTGGATGGCTTAATACGTCATCAACCTCACCAGTGAACTAATTGTATTTCAAGTTGAAATACAATTTTAATGCATCGAGGGATCCTGGATAAGGCTAAGTATGGTGAACTGCTGTCAATTTAGCCACAGGTAATGTGGTGTAGACAGAAGAAAAGGTTACAGAGTTTCTTATTCTGGAAAAAAGTGATATACTGTTTACAAGTGTGCAATTATGGTTTGTAAGGTACAGTGAACGCGAGTTAGGTTGCCTGCTGTGAATTTAGCCACAGGTAGTGTGGTATAGACATAAGAAAAGTTTCAGAGTTTGTTGTTCTGGGAAATTGTGATATACTATTTACAAGCCTGCCACTATGGTTTCTAAGGTTTAGTGAACACGACTTAGGTTGTCTTCTGTCAATTTAGCCACAGAAAGTGTGGTATATACAAAAGAAAAGGTTTCAGAGTTTATTCTTCTGGGAAAAAGTAGTATGCTGTTTACAAATCTGTAATTATGGTTTCTAAGGTATAGTGAACGCGAATTATGTTCTGTACTGTCAATTTAGCCACAGGTAGTGTGGTATAGACAGAAGAAAAGGTTTCAGAGTTGGTTGTAAGTGATATATTTTTTCCAAGCCTGCCATTATGGTTGCTGTTTGACTGGTCTGGGAGCCATATTAAATTATATGAATGGTCGAATATGATTTTTCAATTGTGAATATTTGCATCTGAATTTTTGATTAGTTGTTTACAAGCCTGCCATTATGGTTTCTAAGGTTTAGTGAACGCGAATTAGGTTGTCTTCTGCCAATTTAGCCACAGATAGTGTGGTATAGACAGAAGAAAAAATTTCAGAGTTTGTTCTTCTGGGAAAAAGTAGTATACTGTTTACAAGCCTGTCATTGTGGTTTCGAAGGTATAGTGAATGAGAATTAGGTTGTGTACTGTCAATTTAGCCACAGGTAGTGTGGTATAGACAGAAGAAAAGGTTTCAGAGTTGGTTGTAAGTGATATATTGTTTCCAAGCTTGCCATTATGGTTGCTATTTGACTGGTTCGGGAGCCATATTAAATTATATGAATTGTCGAATATGATTTTTCAATTGTGAATATTTGCATCAGAATTTTTGATTAGTTGTTTGGTCTTTCTCTTCCTTTTTGAATATTTAGCAAGAAGCACTACAATTGGCTTAAGGAGGTGGTCAGACAGCACAAATGGCTTGCTTGTGCCGTGAATTGCCCCTCAAGGACTCAACTACTGAACATAAGCATCATCTTTTGGCTAATCTGTCATGACAGGGGGCACTCTTTTGTCAAATTCACCAGAGACTTGTGCTGGCCCCAACTTCTCATTCATTCTTTTTATGGAATTGAACGTTAGTGTGTGGTTTGACATACCACCCGCTTCACTGCTAAATCATGGCATCATTGGCAGTTGTGTGGTCTTATCAGTATTTTAGGCGCTAACATTCCAATAATCATTATCACTGAATGTGGGCACAGAGTATAACAAAGTGGAAGAGTCATCTATACTTTTTGTGATTTAGTTGTTTTGTCTTACGAATTTCTTTAGTCCCTAAACTTTCAGAAATCATTAACGTTGATTATTGGCACAAGTTAGGAGTTTCCAATATGTTGCTGGTTCAATACTTAAGCTTTTGTTTTATATAATAACAGGTGTCTATGGTTGAGAAGCCATGGATGAGTCTTTCAATACTGTAAAGGCCATCTTTGTACTGCCTCCAGTACTTCTGAATTAATTTCTTGCTAGCTCATTGATTCAAAACTCCTACTGTAATTTCTCTCTGGGACATTGTTTTGTTCGATAAATGCCTGTAAATCTCCAAACATAAGTGCTGATGGAATACTGGAATCTTGAACTAGTATGGCGCTATGAGCTAGGATGGAAAGCAAACTGTCAGAGGAAATGTATGGAGAGCATAAGTCTGAAGTTCAAGCCTCAAGCTTCATTTGATTTTCTTTGTAGTAATTCTTTTAGTTTTAGTATGATTTTTCCTGTGCATATCTTCCAGTAGAGGACTAATGGAAGTTTCCGACAATAGAAACTACTGCATAGTTCAATGGAATCTTCAATCTCGACATGAAATTCTAGGGATGATCATTCTTAATTGGCCTGCTATCTTGTTTTAAGGAAGACCCCTGTTTCATAACCACTGTGGCCTTGTAGCCAACTTACTTCGAACATTTTCTTTATTTTTAATTCCCATGACTGGTCTAAAGCCGAGCTTTACGTAGAAATCAGGGAAGCATAGGCTTGTAAAATGATGAATCCAGTGTATCATGCAAGGAGTTATTGTCCCTAAGAGAGTGTAATAGAGTGTATTACTATCCCAGCTGAGATTTAATTCTCCTTCCTGTTTATTTACCTACAATTATTTGGTACCTTAGACTTTGAAGTCTCATAACGGACAGTCAGTGACTATATAAATGTATAACTTTCATCCTTTCTGTGAATCTGTTTGATTTGTTCTACCTTTTTCGGTAACAGGCCTTTTTTCAGGGATGCATGTTGAATGTTCTCTCAGGAGGTGGTTACTCCAGGGCTTGTCTGCCACAGTTCCACATATTACTTATTTCCTCCAGTCTCAGGGAGAGTGGGCAAGAAACATCCTGCCAATATTTGGTATCTTAACCATGCAAGCTGGGCTCCTTGTCAGATTGGGAGGAGGTATTCTAGTAGTATTAGAGCAGCCTGAGAGAGTCATCCTTCTTCTCAGTGGTGCAGTACTAGATTCTTCTCTCTCCAATGGGGATTTATTGGCCTTGGATGTTAGGAGATGTCTACCTTTTGTGTCTGTCCTGGTGGGGACTAGGTTGATGCCACCCAGATCCCAGGGCCCTAACAACCCAGGCTAGTCTCCTGATGACATCATCTGGCATGCATTAGGTATAGAGATCTGCATTGTTGGTTCAGATGGTGATTTTCATAAGTGACCGTGTACGGTGAATTTCAAGGAAGAAATTCTAAATTTGCTGAATTTCAAGGGAAGTTGAACAAATTCATTCCTGTTCAGTGAATTTGATGGTGAACTTGAGTCTGAACACAAACTCGAACAAGTTTTCCTGAATTCGAATGGGTTTGTTTCAACTTGCCATTAAAATTGGGTTAAAGTAAAAGGAAAAATATTAAAAAAACATCCTAGGACAGACCTGCTGTGTAGATTTTTCTGTGTAGAGTATTTTTGCTCATCTCCTTGGAGCTGCTTTGCCTAGCCGATGTTGCCACACACAGGCTCAGATCCAGGCCAGGCACCAGATCCACACACCAGGCACCAGGGACCAGATTGAGGTGTGTTCTTTCCCCCCTGACTAGCTGTGGCCCTGCTAGTCTGTCCATGCCCAGGTACGAGTCATGACTACTGTGTCTTTGACTAACTTGTATCTGCAGGCTTGTAAGAGTGCCGCTTATGCATCCCCTTGAATTTTCCGGCCCCAAGAGTTGCCCATGGAACTGTAATGGAATATCAAGAGAAAAATTCTGCAGTAGATATGTGTTGTGACTGTGCTCATCTTTCATTCTTACTTGCTTTCTGTTTGTATTGTGAATGAGTACTCTGATTTAGTTTGCCGTTTGTTATTCTGCGATCTATGTGTTGTCAATGCCAATATTACAACAAAAGGGGATCTGGAGCTAAAAGCTGAGATAAACAGAATTTTAAATTTGTAGTGCTAGACTTGTGAATTTGTTGGCAAATAGATTGCATGATACAACTGTGGCCGATTGATTTGACCATGAGGATATAATGGATTAATCAATTTCAGAGTTTACCTGCCAAGAGAGATTTATCATATTTTGAAAAATAAGCTTGAGTTAAGCCTGAGGCTGCCTGAGTAAATGCAGAATGACTTTTATTTTGTTACAATGGTTTGCTCTAAAATGAAAGTCCCAATGGAGCATAATAAGCCCTTCTTTGTATCATCCTCATGCACTGGAGGCAATCCAGAAACATGAATTGGCAAACATGGATTTTATTACATATATTTTTCAAATTTTCAAATTTTGTAGTATGTTGAACTTAATGCCAAATTTTATTACCAAAATTTTCACTGTTGAATTTTTTATTGAACTTCAAGGATGCCAAAATTGATTCAGGTGATTTAGCGGGTAGGGTCTACCTCCTCTCTTTGGTTACGTGTTTACTTTCATCAGGACATGTCTGATTTTCACAGCTTCTTTCCTCGCTGACAAGGGTTGCCTCCCCAGGGTAACCTTCTTGTAGGCCCAGGTTTTGATATGTCATTTCATTTATCGTTGTTTGGCTAACTAGTTTTTCATTTCACTTTAGTATTTCTCATATTGGGGGAGTCATTCAGCTCTCCTTCTCTCTCCCAAAATTAAATATTCTACATTATAAATAGGCTGTATTTACAGTGCAATATTTTCAAGCAAGGCTGTCATTTTCATATCCTGTTATTTCCTTTGATGTTCACCACTGATTCTCTTTTAGCCATTCTTATTGACATATTGGCAGAGGGTAAAAATATATCGACATGGCAGTTTGTACATTTCACTTTGATCAATCTTAATTTGCTCCATAATGCACACTTGATCTGCATGAGAAATGAGGCGGCAAACATATAAAAAGTTTTAGGAAGAAACATGCTATGATTTCCCACTACTTGTATTAGTGATTAGATGAACCATTGTGTATCTGAATTGTAGCAAATAATATTAAAATTACATTTTGATTTGTTCAATAATTTTTACATTTTAATGTTATCTTCTCTTTTTTCTTTTTCCCCATAGAAAAAAATTCAGTAATTTTATTGATCAAAACAAAATTTAGATTTTTAGATGCCATATATAGCATTCCATCTGGGCCAGCCAAAACTGTTTGTCCACAAGGGATACAAAATAAGTCTAACCCAGAAATACCAGAAATTGTCTGTCAAAATGTGAAGTCAGAATCAGCAAGAAATGGTTATAGTATATCATCATTATGTGTTAGAGATACATTGTCATCCTATGTATTAAAAAACGAGAGGCAGCTAGATCTGAGAGAGAGAAATGTTCAGCCAAATGATAGTCAACCTCTATGCTATTTATGTCCAAGATTCATGAAAAATTTCTGAGTGTCCATCATGGAACGTTTCCTGTATCTTCCAGATACTCTGGTCCAATGCCATTCCAGCTTTTGAGAGGGCAGCTGCTTCTCTGTTCCTTTCCTTGTACACATGGGCAAATGTAATGTGTGCGAAACGTGAGCAACAAATGTAGAAAATTCTAGTTTCCCACCCCGGTTTTCAGTTTTCGCCTTATTACTCCAAAATAATTAAATGCCCTTTCCCATATCCATACATTTAATAAACTGGAAAATAAATTTTGCTGAAAACACAAATTCTGGAAATTTTTCAGAATGCTGTAAATGCAGAAATAAAATAACAGCAGTAACAAACAGTCATTCAACACATCATAACTCAGTATTTTTGGTCAAGGTGACCCTGGAAAAACCACCTACAACTCTTGGGGAAAACCAGTTTGAGAGCTCCTCCTTATTTCTGAAAAATGCTTTTTACAGTGAGAGAAATATTCAGAAAAATCAGCAAGTAAACTTTTACAACTTATCTCTTTCCGTGCTTAACCACCGCCCCGGAAAACGTGCAGACAGTAAAACTGAACCAGCAATAAATGCTGTGCGTATTTCCTTGAAAAACGTGCCCAGAAATTACAGCATTAATTTCTGCTGTACGGCCTCCTCTTTTTGCGTGCAGAACAGCAATAAACGCTGTTGTACGGCCTCCTTGGAATGCGTGCAGCTGTATTAAATGCTGCTGTACGGAAATCTGCCTCGATTTTTGTGCCAGCAATCAGCTACAGGCTGTACGACCTGTCTAGAAAAACGTGCAGCAAAAACAGCAGCTTCTCCCTCGAAATTTGTGCCCAGAAAATGGTACGGCTGCCTTGGAAAACATGCCACAAGCTGCTGTACGGATTCTGCCTTGGAAATCGTGCCAAATCTGCTTTGAACTGTGTGCAAACACTGTTGTACGGTCTTGCTGAAATATGGCCTTGGAATGTGTGCCAAGGTGCTGCCTCCTTCTCCTCACTGCTCAGAAATCTCCCTTGCTCTCTTGCTCTCCTTCTCCCAATCTGCTCATGAAAGAATGAATGACCTTTTTCCTCCTTTTCCTCCTTTAACCTAACCCTAAGTGACTTTTGGGGAATCCCTAAATCCAATGGCTGAGATAGATTGAGATCTAGGGCTGAGATTAAATGCTCATTTAAATCTCACTTTTCATTTTTTAATTCACCCCACTTTAATAAAGACCCACTTAGTCTTTTATTTCTAAAGTCACTTTTTCATTTCTAATTTTATATTGATTTTATTTAAAGTCACTTTAACTTTAGTAACTTTATCACTTAAAGTCACTTTAAAATTAGATTTGACTTTATAACTTTATAAAGTCACTTTAGTAACTTTATCACTTAAGTCACTTTTAAATTAGATTTAACTTTATAAAAATTATAAAGTTACTTTAGGAGAAAAATTAAATTCTTTTGGACACTTTTCCCTAGGCCAAAGATCAAAGCCTTAGGGAACCACCTGTCCTCCGTTACCAAATTTCAACACTCCCTCTTACCGAGGAAGGTGTTCCTCACCACACCCATCTTGTCTCTGAAGTAGACATGCTTGCCCCGTGGTAAGGCTTTGGTAAGAATATCTGCAACCTGCTCATCAGTTGGAATATACTCAAGCTTCACAGCTCCTTTCTGAACATAGTCTCTGATGAAGTGATATTTGATCCCGATATGCTTTGACCTGTCATGAAATACTGGATTCTCAGTGAGTTTAATGCAACTCTGATTATCACAGTAAATCACTGAAGGTCTCAACGGCTGACCAAATAAGCCAAACAACATCTTGCGAAGCCAAATGGCCTCACAACTAGCTAGACTGGCTGCCATATACTCTGCTTCCGCTGAACTCAATGCTATTGACTGCTGCTTTCGGCTGAACCATGACACAACTGCCGAACCCAACCCAAAACAGCACCCTGAAGTGCTCTTCCTATCAGAAGCACAACCTGCCCAATCAGAATCAGTGTAAACTGCCAATCTCACTCCATCCCCCTGCCTGTAGTCCAGACCATAATCCACTGTCCCCTGCAAGTACCGCAAAATGTGTTTTGCAGCCACCCAGTGAACCTTTCTAGGCTCACACATAAACTGACTCATCGTGTTGACTGCAAAACAAATATTTGGTCTAGTGTTGACCAAATACATCAAGGAACCAATCAGCTGCCTGTACAATGTGGGATCCACCAACTCGGAATCCGAAGCATGAAGCTTCTTCCAGTTGGTGATCATCGGTGTCGACATGGGTCTACAATCCTCCATGTGGAATCTGCCAAGGATGTCCACAATATACTTCCCCTGTCCCAGGAAGAAATGCCCCTCCCCCTGCCACACCTCCAAACCCAAAAAGTAATGCATCAAGCCGATGTCCTTCATCTCAAACTCCGCCGCAAGATCTCTCTTGCAGTGCTCTATGAGTCTCTCTGCACCTGTAATGACTAAGTCATCCACATACAACACCAGAATGAGAGGCTCCTCACCTATCACAATATAGTAAAGGTTAGGATCTGCCTCACTCTTTGTGAAACCCATCTTCTGCAAGTAAGTATCTATCCTGGAGTACCAAGCTCTGGGAGCTTGCTTCAGGCCATAAAGGGCCTTCTTCAATCTGCACACATGGGACTCCTTCCCATGCACCTCAAAGCCCTGTGGCTGCTCAATGTACACCTCCTCCTGTATGAAGCCATTGAGAAATGCGATCTTCACATCCATCTGGTGGATCTTCCAACCCATCTCTGTTGCTATCGATATAATGGAGCGGATCGAAGTATATCGAGCCACGGGAGCAAAGGTCTCCTCATAATCAACTCCCTCTACCTGGGAGAACCCTCTAACCACAAACCTCGCTTTGAATTTCTCAATGCTGCCATCTGCAGCATGCTTTACCTTGTAAAGCCATCTGGAAGTAACCACGGATTTGCCCTCAGGCCTCGGCACCACCTCCCAAACATCATTCTTCTTGATAGAAGAATACTCCTCCTGCATGGCCTCTCTCCAGACCTGCTGGCTAGCTGCCTCCTCATAGCTAGAAGGCTGGAGTCAAGGATCTTGGCCAACCCATGCCACCATAGCTGCAAAACCTCTCGGGGTGATGCTGCTCTTCTCAGTAGGCCTCTTAGGCTCAGCAGATCGGACTCTCAAGGTATCCACAAGCCACTTGGGCTTCCTTTTCCCCACACAGTGCACTTCCTCTGGCAGGAAGGCCAAAACTCCTCCTCCTCAACATCAGGAGCCTGAACTCCTGACTGTCTGTCTGCTGTCCTCCTGCCTGCACCTGAACCTGTAGATGCTGAGGTAGTGTGAAGCTTGTCCATCGGTGGACTCCCCGGTGGTAACTGTGGACTTCCTAACAGTCTTGCCCATGCCACCACCGCTCGACTCTGCCCGAGCCACTCCCCAGCAGCCAGTTTGACATCGTCACCCGGTCTGCCTCCAGGATCCTCGATCCACCCTTGCCGGATCCTATGGTGACTCAGCTAGCTGCTGAGGGTGCAGGTAGAGTCCAGGATACTCTAACTCCCGTGACCTCCTAAAGGCCCTGTCCTCCTCGAACTTCACATCCCGCCTGACAACAACTTTCCTCTGCGCAGGAATGTAAATACGAAAGGCCTTGGAGGTCTCACTGTAGCCCACAAAGATACCCTTCTCTGCGGTGGGCTCTAGTTTGGTCCTCTTCTCCTTGGGTATGTAGGAGTATGTCATGCACCCAAAGATACGAAGATGACCCATATCAGGCTTCTTCCCAGGAAAAGCCTCCTCCGGAGTCATGTGCCCCAAGGCACGATGCAGACTCCTGTTCTGCAAGTAAACAGCTGTGTTGCAGGCCTCTGCCCACAAAAACAATGGCAACCCATGATCATGTAACATGGCTTTGGCAGCCCCTCCGATGGATCTGT
This sequence comes from Pinus albicaulis, assembly GCA_034641835.2. NCBI lineage: Eukaryota > Viridiplantae > Streptophyta > Pinopsida > Pinales > Pinaceae > Pinus > Pinus albicaulis. The sequence goes on from CM076569.1 coordinate 249,985,797, forward strand.
TCTTCCTCTCCGCAACCCCGTTCTGCTGGGGGTTGTAAGGAACAGTGAACTCCCTTCTAATGCCTGCCTCCGCACAATAGTCAACAAACTCTCCAAGGGTGTACTCTCCTCCATTGTCAGACCTCAGGGACTTGATCTTCCGACCTGTCTGTGTCTCCACAAGAGCTCTGAACTCCTGAAACCGCTTGAAGACCTCACTCTTGGTCTTCAAGAAATAAATCCAGGTCCTCCTGGAGTGGTCATCAATGAATAACACATAGTACTCATATCCACTCAGGAAACATGAGACATCCGACCACTCACATCGGAATGAATCAAATCAAGTATCCCAGTCGCTCTGCTGTCACTGCTGGGAAAAGGGGATTTGGCAAACTTGCCCATCGCACATCCTCTGCAAGTATCAAAGTGATCAGTACTGAAATCTGGCACACCTGTAGTGATCTCCCGCAAAGTCCTCAAGGCTCCATGATACATGTGCCCCATCTTGCGGTGCCAAATCTCACACAACTCAGAACTGCTAGCTCTGCTGTCGGTACTACTGCTCAATGCCAAAAGGGACTGAAATGCAAACTTGTACACCTTTGCATGGCGTACACCTATCACTCTAGCTGAATCAGCTGGAGTGCCCCTGGGATACATCAACACCTGTCCTCCCCTGAATAGTATCTCATATCCTTTGTCCTCCAAAGCTGAGACGGATATGAGGTTCTTCCTCATCCCTGGCACATAAAGAACATCTAACACCTTCAAGGGAGGTTTGGACTCCCTCTGAAATGTCAATGTTCCCACACCGACTGCTCTAACAACTCTGTCATCACCGAGTACTACCTCTACATCAGTGCCACGCTCTGAAAGCTCTGAGAAGTACTCACGGACTCCTGTCATGTGACGTGAAGCCCCATTGTCCACATACCAGATACCCGAAGATGCTCCGCTAATCGAGGGAACTGCATGCTCCCTCTGAACCTCTATGGCAGATAATCCTGCACTAGAAGACTCACACGCAATGAACCCAAACTCCCGGTCAAAGCGATCTGCAAAGTCCTCAACCTCTGCTGAAGCTGCCATGCTCTGGTTCTTCCCCTTCTTATTCTTCTTCTCCGGACACACAACTGCATAGTGTCCCATCTTCTGACAATTCCAACACTTCACTTTGGAATAGTCCTTCTGTGAGTTATCTTGTTTACCTTTACCTTTGCCTTTGCCCCCACCATTGCTTGTGGAAGCCTGCTTCTTCCCTTTGCCCTTCTTGCGTCCTGCCAACAGTGCTACATCCTCATCCTGCTCAACTAGCTTGGCTGCCCCAAGCTGACCTTTCCTGATCTCTGTCTGAATGCAATCATCCCAAAACCTCTCCCATGTGGGAAGGGTCTCACGTGCACAAACTCCATCAGCAAAGTTCATCCATGAACGGGGGAGCCATTCACTGCAATCCACACCAACTCAGTGGGTGGAATGGCCTCTCCGATCGCTGCCAACTCATCTCTCACATTAGTAATCTTTGTGAGATATCCAGCTGCACTATCATTGCCCATCTTAATGGTCTTCATCTTCTCCTTCAGGACCATTTTCCGGTTCTCATTGGTACTCTGGTAGAGGTTGGTCAATGCTGACCACATCTCATGGGCATTTCTCTTTCCTCTCACATGAGGAATGCAATGGTCCTTGATTCCGTCTAGAATCAGTCTCTTACCCTTGTTGTTCTTTCTGTTATATGCTGTCAACTGAACAGGATCAGTAAGCACATTAACAGGCTGCTGTGTGGTATGAACCATGATATCCCAGACTTCCGCCTCCTCAAAGATACTTTGCATTCTCTCCTTCCAAACACTGTAATTTGTATGCCCATCCAGCCTATCCTCCACCCTCAATCCCAAAGACATCCTGCTGTCCTAAAACTGAAAAATAACACTGCTGTAGTAAAGGTAAAAATGCTGTTTGTGAAAAATCAGCTTGCTGAAATTTTCTAAGTGAAAAATCAGCAGGCTGTAATTTTCCTCCTTGCTGTCCCAAACTGCCCTTCAGCACTCAAGCTCTGATACCATGTAGAAAATTCTGTTTCCCACCCCGGTTTTCAGTTTTCACCTTATTACTCCAAAATAATTAAATGCCCTTTTCCATATCCATACATTTAATAAACTGGAAAATAAATTTGCTGAAAACACAAATTCTGGAAATTTTTTCAGAATGCTGAAAATGCAGAAATAAAATAACAGCAGTAACAAACAGTCATTCAACACATCATAACTCAGTGTTTTTTGGTCAAGGTGACCCTGGAAAAACCCCCTACAACTCTTGGGGAAAACCAGTTTGAGAGCTCCTTCTTATTTCTGAAAAATGCTTTTTACAGTGAGAGAAATATTCAGAAAAATCAGCAAGTAAACTTTTACAACTTATCTCTTTCCGTGCTTAACCATCGCCTCGGAAAACGTGCAGACAGTAAAACTGAACCAGCAATAAATGTTGTGCGTATTTCCTTGAAAAACGTGCCCAGAAATTAAAGCATTAATTTCTGCTGTACGGCCTCCTCTTTTTGCGTGCAGAACAGCAATAAATGCTGCTGTACGGCCTCCTTGGAATGCGTGCAGCTGTATTAAATGCTGCTGTACGGAAATCTGCCTCGATTTTTGTGCCAGCAATCAGCTACAGGCTGTACGGCCAGTCTAGAAAAACGTGCAGCAAAAAACAGCAGCTTCTCCCTCGAAATCTGTGCCCAGAAAATGGTACGGCTGCCTTGGAAAATGTGCCACAAGCTGCTGTACGGATTCTGCCTTGGAAATCGTGCCAAATCTGCCTTGAATTGTGTGCAAACACTGCTGTACGGTCTTGCTGAAATATGGCCTTGGAATGTGTGCCAAGGTGCTGCCTCCTTCTCCTCACTGCTCAGAAATCTCCCTTGCTCTCTTGCTCTCCTTCTCCCAATCTGCTCATGAAAGAATGAATGACCTTTTCCTCCTTTTCCTCCTTTAACCTAACCATAAGTGACTTTTGGGGAATCCCTAAATCCAATGGCTGAGATAGATTGAGATCTAGGGCTGAGATTAAATGCTCATTTAAATCTCACTTTCTATTTTTTAATTCACCCCACTTTAATAAAGACCCACTTAGTCTTTTATTTCAAAAGTCACTTTTTCCTTTCTAATTTTATATTGACTTTATTTAAAGTCACTTTAACTTTAGTAACTTTATCACTTAAAGTCACTTTAAAATTAGATTTGACTTTATGACTTTATAAAGTCACTTTAGTAACTTTATCACTTAAGTCACTTTTAAATTAGATTTAACTTTATAAAAATTATAAAGTTACTTTAGGAGAAAAATTAAATTCTTTTGGACACTTTTCCCTAGGCCAAAGATCAAAGCCTTAGGGAACCACCTGTCCTCCGGTACCAAATTTCAACAACAAAGTTTTATATGTTGAAAGAGTGGCTGAAGTGTGTAATTCTGATGTGTATATACTTCATTCATTCAGTTTATAGAAAGTGAGAGTCTCCATTAGATGTGCAACTGAGGAATGTTCCTTTACCTGGCAAGATGTAAGAGGTGCTTAAGCGACATAAGTTCTGCAAAATTATTAGTAGCCAGGCCCAGACCTGCAGAAAAACAGATGCTGTGATATTTTGAGAGGGATAAGACTCCCCCCCACCCGATATTATGAGAGTCTCCCTTCTTCCCTCCTTCGCACCCCGCATCCCATCCCCCAAGAGATGGGTTGCCCTGCATGGTCCCTGTTACCGCTCAATCTAGCAGGGGCCCTAGGAGGAGTACCTAATGGACAATCACTAAACCAACTGACAACAACGGGACAAGGACCCATTGTCACCTTAGTTGATGTCCCCTGCTCTTTACGGACTTTCACCAATGGGAGGAGTCCCGGTATGGAGGAAATCACTTGAATGATAGGATCAATGACAAGGTATAATATGATTTCCAAGGCTCTTTCAATTAATGGTTCAAATGCTGAAAGAAAAGCTGAAAGACTCTCTAAGAAAGACCTATGAAGGATGACCTCAGGCTTAGGAATATTCAGTAATGATGAATGTCTAAGATCAAAATTTCCAAAATCCCTCACTTGTGATTGATGTGTTTATACTAGGGTTCAAAGTGAGGCAAGGATGGCTCATTTAATGGAAAGATTCAATTAAAGTGTGAGCATTGGGAGAAGCTAAGGTGACTTTCCATGAAAAACTCCTTGAGAGAAATACCATAAGAGACCAAGGGTTGAGAGATATACCATGATAAAGGCTCATCCAATGATCACCTATAGCTAAGAGAAAAGGTTTTGAATGATGAACTACAAAGTGCAAACCTTCGAGAAATTCCCAAGTCAAAGCAACTTCAGGCGTTCCAACTTCCCTCTTGGTGTGATAGCCAGGGAATCAGTTTAGTTGAAATTCTACCGTCAGAATTTGTTCAAAACTGGAGGATGCCTAGAGGAGACAAATGAAGAAACTTGTTTGGACGGAATCCTAAAATTGCTCCCCCATAAAATTTCGCACCAAGCCCTAGAAAATTTCCTTATTTTTAGGGGATGAAGAAAGTTGAAGAAAGGAGGTGAAATAATGATATTTCGTTAAGTTAATGTGATCACCAAGGATCTAGGACCAGTGCTTGGCTTTTTGGGAAGATTAGAGTCAAAATGATCAATATTTGGGAACTTCACTCTTCAAGGAGGCCTAAAGAAGCAACTTCACTACTAATGGATGCAACTACACGACAACTTTAGACTTTTATACTTCGATATGCAAGATTTGATGGAGTTTCAAGGTAAATGGTGCACAACCTACCCCTAGGAAAATTCGTTCTTCTTGCCAAGATGAATAACATATGCAATGAGCCAAGATTACAAGTGTTTCATAAATTCACATTAATTTTTAGGGCACAAGCAAAATCAAATTATAGTGTTCCATACATTAGACATAAATTATCAAGAAATTCACCTGAAAAGAGCACTTACAGGACAAGAGAGTATATCCATCCATCACATTTGCAAAATAGAAGCTCCAAGAGAGACAACGAAAATATTCCACACATCAAAATGCATTTAATCATCCAAATCATTCCATAAATTGCAGGTCCAAAATCTTTAGAAAGATATATCCCAAATCCAAGTGATGATGAGATATCAAATGAACCTCTCTTTTATTCCTCTCTTTTATTTATATGATCCTCCAAGGGATTTGAATGGCCTAATTATGCCTACAAGAATAATTAGCCTCTCAAGAGGGCCGAAATAACTAAGAGGGTCGTTGGAAGTTCAAATGAAGTCCAACATGTGCCAAAATGAATAGAAGGGCTCCAAAAATAGTGATGAATGGGATGGGCCCTTTATCTCCAAGCAATGGACATGTGGTGCCCCTAAGTGGCTGTGGGGGCACAAAATCATCCTTCTGGGTCTCCAATTGAATCGAACAAGCATGTATCCCATCTGCAAGGGCTGGAACAATGATGCAAGCCCTCCCTTTGTCTCCTATGGTGAGACCAATGTTTTAAAAACCGGCCGAACCGAGCCAGACCCCTGCTCGGGTCGGCTCGGTACAAAAACCGGTTTGGTGGTCAGTCCGTTATTGAACCTACCGAGCTGGACACCGATTCGGTAATAGACCGACCGGTTCGGCGAGCCCATCTTAAAATGGCCGAGCTAGTCTGCGGGAAAAAAGGCGGCAACTCGGACTTCAAACTCAATTTTTTTTTGGTTTTTATTTTTATTTTCTTAATGCCTCTACCCTTTTCCCAAGCCTATAAAAGCGACCCAACCCCCTCACATTTACTCACAACTATCTCATTGCATTTGTGTGAGCATTTGTGAGGAGTTTGTGAAGAGTTGGAGTTGTTTTTTGGAGCAATAGTGAGGAGGAGCCATGGGTTTCCCCGTCTGACTCTGATTCACAGTCTGAGCCAAATGATCTTGCCTTGTTTAGCAGTAGTGACTAGTGATGTTTTGTTGTAGAGGCCATTTAGAGCATCCTTGGTTATGTGTTTTTGTTCTGATCTCTATCGATTGCATGTATTGGACAATGCACTGGTTGCCATTTTCATATAATAGATATATTCATGACCATACTTTGATCATATGTTGTCTTCTCTCTATCTTCTGATGCTTTGAGTTTGGAAACATGAATGAAAATCTTTAAAAATATGTTTTTTCATAAAAAAATAAATATTTAATGTATTTTTTACAACGACCTAGTCATTGAAATCAATTAGGCCAAGTCGATACCGAGTCGGAGTCGGAGTTGGAGTCAATCCTTGGTCGGTTCTGAACCCAAGTTGGAGTTTTAAAACATTAGGTGAGACACAACCCCATCTGGGCCTTGGATCAACTGCCAAGTGTGTGGTGCAAGAGTGTAGTCGGATGGGCAAGGTGGTCCATGTGCATCATCATTATCAAATAAGTGGGACACGATCGAGCAATGAATAGTGTTGAAGGATCCCATAGCATGGCTATCCGCTTTCTGCTATAGTGGAGGCCCACGACTTTCAACGCACACCCTATAAATGCCAATATGACCTTTCAGAGGGCTTAGACCTCTTATAGGGAGACCAAACCCTAAGTTGAAGACCCACATGCAATCTTGCATAAGATCCAATGCGTCTCCTCACCTTCTAGTAAACAAATCATTAGTTTAATTCAACAAATGAGCTTACAAGTCATGGAACCAAGTGGACACTTCATAGTGGCATGCCCTTCCATAATGGGTTTTAGAATGTATAGGTGTCCCTAGGCTCAAGAAGGAGGTTAATTAAGGACCATATTAGGTGGTTTCAACCTCTAAGGGAGTGATAGGTCCATTGTACATCCATCAGATGGCAGGTGTCAGTGAAATAATGATGAAACGAAGTGGGTAACAGGGAAGGCTCCAAGCCACATGCCATGGTACGAGGGTAGCTATAATGAGGGAAGCCCACACTTGGGTGTATAGATGTAGGAGGGAGCCATCGTGGTACATGAGTTACCTCGACCTTTGTTTTTCTACCTTTCTTCATATGCCTTTTTCCTTTTATTGATTTTTCTTTTTTATAACTGCTCGGGGCTCTAGGGAATGAGAGCATGATGTGAATGCTATAGTAGTGAATACCCCCTTAAGGTTGGGTAGTTCATCGCCCACTAGGGGTTGGGACAATCATGGGTTCCTTAACGATGTTAGGGGCTCATATAGGGGTCATAGGAACCAGGGTGATGGCCATGATAAGGGGTAGAGCTCATGTTTGGCTTTTGCCCATGTGCTAAATTTTTATGTCCCGACCATCTTTTGCATTTTATGGTACATTTTCTGTTGTAAGTGGCCAATTTATGCTTTAGCTTTCTTTTTAGTTGCATCAATCTCTGGGGCATTGTTCCAGGCTTGACCCAAAGTGTGGACAAGGGTAGGGGGCGGCTAACTCCTTGTGGACCTAGATGGGAAATATGTCAAAAGGGGTTATATTGAGTGGAGGCGAGTGATGTATGTGGTGTTGGGAAGCAGGTCCACACAACCAAAATCGAAATTTCCCATGTAGTGTTATTCCTAAAGCTACTAGCTAATAAAGGAGATCCCACGGGACTAGGATACAAGGTTAACCATCGAGTTGGACAAGGCGACAAGAATACAGACCAAGCCCATTCTTACCACTAAATCCCTCCACTAATCCATTCCCAGAAGTGTCCATGATAAGTAAGCAAAAATACCCCAACTACATAATGAAAGCCATAACTTCGGGGTTGGAAGGCCCACCTCCAAACATACGATCATAACAAATGGGTGAGGGCACATAATGGCGGACTCAGGTGGCGGAGATGGTGACACATTGAGCTATCTAGTGGCTGTAAGGTGCTACTGGCTAAAGACATCAAGGAAAAATTTTCTCCTATGGGTGTCACCCACAGGTGGTGGGTAATAGTCCCATCAAAGAATCCCCAAGGAAAGTCTTGTTGGATTGGAATGTCAACCCGCGAGCTGAATGGAGTTTTTGTCGGGATGTGGAATGACTTCCATTTTCCATGACAGCTAGGCTTTGTACTTCTGTGCAGGGAGGGGAAGGAGATCGGTTGTCAGAAATAACATGATTCTGCCCAGGCCAAATGCCACAGATAATAGAGAGGGGTAGAGCCTTATATTTTAATGTTATCTTATCTATCTTGTATATATTATGAATTCCTATGTATGAGTACTTTACTTTTTCAAACTCATCTATGGATGTTAGGTTATATGTTGCATAGAGCTGAGACATGGAAAATTAGCGAAATGGCAAAGTCTAAATGCTAAGTGCATGCAAGTTATTTGTTCTATTGAATTTTATATTGCTCAAAATCTTAAATTGATTAAGCTCACACTTAGTAAAGAGCTCAAGCAACAGTGGCATTTGCGTTTTAGTTTTTTTTTTCATGTATATTAAATAAATGGATACATGGTTTCATGCCTTTTTAGTGGTGTAGTTCTTTTGAACCCTCAAAATACAATTGCATGGGTTTGATTGAAGTAAGATAAACACTACTATGGTCTGATGTTTCTACATAAGATTCCCCAACAACTATGGTTCTCTTATTGGCAATTTTTTATTGTAATGTCTACATCCCCTTAGGAGACATAAGGGGAAGATTCTGCTAGCCTAATTAAGTTCTTGTAGGCTTGGATGGGAAAATTGTTCATGGGGACATGTGTCCTAGGCTAAAGAAAAGTCATTTTTAAATTATAAAGTAAGAAAACCCACTAAAGTGACTTAATTAAAAGAAAATGTAAAAATGTGGCAAAAGGGTCAAGTAGTTATAAAAAAAGGAAATGAGGAGTTTCTCCTCATTCTTGCGTTCACTCACTTGAAAATGGATTTGGCAAACTCTTGAGAAGAGAGTTTAGGGTTCTTGGAAACCCTCATTTTGGTTGTTGGATTTGATGTTGAAACTATACACCCTGGCTAGTATTGGAGCGAGATCATAAATTCTGACATTGTGCTTCATTGTTGACAAAAAAGAAGGTAGTGATAGAAATTGAGTAAGTTTAAAAAGTGTTATCGATTGATTTTATAATTCCATATTTGGTATTCCTTATTCTCTTTGCAAACCGAGTTTCGGGCTTTGTGGGGTTGAGTTTACATCCGATTAATAGGCCGAGTTTTGTCATTTCAAGAGGGCCAAGTTCAGTGTCCTCTGGGGGTCGATTTTTGTTGGTAAAGGGGTCGTGTTGCTCTTGTTTAAGGAGGCCGAGAGCCTCATTCCCTTGTTGTCTTAGTTCTGTCAAGGAGGCCAAGTTCCCAAGAAGTGGTCGAGCTGCATAAGGAGGGCGGAATTCTATTGCATAAGGGGCTGAGTTTACGTAAGGGCCGAGTTGTAAAGAGAGGGGTTGAGTTAGTATTACTTTTGAGTTTGCAGTCATCTTGGAGGGTTGAGGTTTAACTACTATTTATAGACAACATTTTTGGGTTGTCTATATCTCTGTGAGGGCCAAGTTTCCCTTGTTTGGAGCTAAGTTGATAACTTGTGTGTATGTGGAGGCTTTTCCGGGTTACATCTGCTATTTGGGGACTGATTTCCATCATCTTTAGAGGCTGAAATATTTTGGGTTTGTAGTCATTGTTTGGAGACTGAGATATTTCCGAAGATTATATCAGCCTTTTGTACACGTCATCTACAACCTGTGTATTAACAAAAGTCCTACTGATAATCGTTCATTTATCCTATTCTATTGTTGCTATTTTGAGCGCCTTTCATGGGTATGTACCATTTCCAATTTAAATATAATTATATGCTGCTATGTGAAGTATTTTTATGTCTCTTTTTGGTATGGTGTGCATTTGTTTTTAAATAAAATACAAAGAATAACACCTATAGCCATATGCATGCAAACTGCTTGACAAAATACCACAGTAACAAACCCAAACAAACTCATAAAATTAAGTGGGATTTTTTCGATATTCCAAGGGGGGTATCTTACAGTGGTATTAGAGCATGGTCTTGGACAATTGTGTTGTTTAAAGGGCAAATTATAACATTAGTTTGATCAGTACTGAATACCACCGATATATCTCTTATAAGAGGAGCTATAAGGTCAGAGAACCCACTCCAACTTGGGAGGAAGACAAAGTTCCTGAAGCAGAAGAAGAGGACGAAGAAGTTCCGAAAGCAGAAGAAGAGGGCGGAGTACAATTTGAAAAAGGTGAGGTAGTCATGGGAGATAGGGAGAGCCAAGAGTTTAACAATTTGGTTAGCATCTTAAATGATTTCGCTAAGGGCCAAAAGGCGATGATGGAGTTGATGGGGAAATTAGCCAATAACAGTGGAGAAGGCAACCATGCACGCTCAACCATACAAAGCCTACAACAAGACATCTAGACCCAAATTGCCACAATTTTAGATGGGTCAGTAGCAGACTAGATGGTGCAAGATGAGCCTTTTTGGGCATATTTGGAAGAGTATAGGAGGGAGGGGCGAGACTTTCAAGCTGCCATTACTTTCACAAACTTCTGCAACCTCAAATGCAAAAATAGGCTTAAGGGAGCCAAGAGGGCTATGATGCAGAACCGAGAACTACATAAGACACTGGGAAAAGTGACCATCCCAAGTTTCGATGGATCCTCAAAATGTTCTACTAGATCATGGGTTTAGAAGCTGGACACATATTTCCAGCTCAATCAGATGACCGAGACAGATGCCATTAAGTTGGCTGCTTTGCATTTGGATGTTGAAGCCCATCAAGTGTTGGTACCATGGGTTAGTGACTTTGGGTCATTGCATAATAACCTCATACTACGAGTTTACACAGAAAATATTGAAACGCTTTAACAAGAAGGATCAACCCTATCCGCCATCCCAAGGTATCATCCATATTTTCGACATCCAGATTTCAGGTATCCATATCCGTCATCATCCAGATTTCCGGCATCCAGATTTCCGGCATCCATATCCGACATCATTTCTGGCATCCATATTCACATGTGGGAGAGAGAAGCCTCTTCTAGGCTGTACGAAGTTCGAACCAATCAGATCATGAGGAATGTGTGTGATGAAATGATGATGAAATGGACATCATCTCTCTCCAATTTATATCAGCCAGTGAGGGTCTGTGACACATCTATTAGGCTTGTGAGCCTACATTACAAATTTGGCCGACCTTGCACATGTGTGGAAATTAAAATCAAAATATATGTTCTGCTCATCTAGACAAAATGATCTTTAGATCAATCTTGCACCTCTCCAAAAGAGGAATCCAACAAAAAGATAATCATCATCAAATGAGCAGTGCAACCCGGAGTTGGACCTAGTTGCCCAAAATTAACACCCTCTCAACTAGGGAGAACTCCATCTGTCCACTTGTGCCATCTAGAGATTAGTACCATTGTGTACTATCATATATCATCGTGCGTCATCCTGCCGTAACTTGCTTTGTTGGCTCTTCTTTGCAAATAGAACAAAAAGGTGAGTCACAAAGACATCACGCTTTGCTGACCCGAAGTCAACTTAGAGGTTAAAACCTCTCTTGGACTCAAAAAGAGTCTCATACTAACCCAAAGTTAGTTTACTGACCCGAAGTCAGTTTACAGGTAAGAACTTCATCAGACTTGATCCTAGATCAAGGTGTTGGACATGTGCCATCCTAGACATGGAGAGTACGACAATCTCCGATTCGTCCATCAGTCTTGCTATTGGTCTCTATTCGCATTTCCCACCTCATTGGCCAAATGAGAGGTACTTCCCATGAGTTCGAAACTCCATGGGTAGGATGCGTGTGGGGCATAGACCAAAGAGAGGTGAACCAACTCAATATCATAACAGTGGGGCAAAAGCACAACAAGGTTCATCAAGTCTAGCCCCGTGTGTGCTTATAGCTCTAAGAAGCTATCCCCAAGCCCCCTGGAGCTCCCAGAGCTCATTGTCCAACTCAAGCAGGACCCTCACAATAGGGTCTTTCCACGATTACAAGCTTCTCACGGAAGGTTAGGAACATGAACTTCCACAGGGGCTTCGTGAGAATATCTGCGATTGCTCATCAGTTCCTATGTGATTGAGCCTTACGGTGCCTCGCTGTACCATGTCCTGGACAAAGTGGTACTTAATATCAATATGCTTGGATCGATCGTGGAACACGGGGTTCTCAGAAAGACGAATTCCACTCTGGTTATCACAAAGGATAACGGTGGTATCTAGCACATGTCCGAACAACTCGCTGAAGAGCTTTCTCAACCAAACAACTTCACAACAGGCCATACTCACTGTAATGTATTCGGCCTCAGCGATGCTCAAAGCCACCAACTTCTACTTCCTGTTCATCCAAGATAACGAAGCAGAACGCAAGGTGAAGCAACATCCAGATGTGCTCTTGCGATCCACCACACTGCCAGCCCAATCGACATCAATATATCCATGGAGTCTAAAACTCCCGACAATTTATCTCAACCCATGGTTGATTGTGCCCCGAAGATATCTCAATAGATTCTTGGCACTAATTCAGTGAATGTGACGAGGCTAAACCATATGTTGACTCAAAGTGTTCACTGTAAAACATATGTCTGGACGGGAGTTCACTAAGAACATCAGGCCCCCCACAAGTTGTCGATACTCAGTGGGATTTCTCAGCTCGGGCCCAACAACGTTTCCACACAACTTATTAAAGTTGAGTTCCATCAGTGTCGCCACAGACTTACAGTCCACCATACCAATTCTCTCCAGTAGCTTCACGACATATTTTCCTTGAGAAAGGAAAATCTCGCTTGGCCTTTGCCAAACCTCCAAGCCTAGGAAGTAATGCATCAGTCTTAGGTCTTTCATCTCAAACTTGAAAGCTAGCTCCCTCTTACATTGATGAATGAAAGGGTCAAGACCTGTTAGGAAGAGATCGTCCACATAGAGAACTAGAATGAGAGGCCTTTCTCTATCAACCTTAAAATAAAGGTTTGGATCAACATCACTTAGAGTGAAGCCCAACTTCATCAAGTAGCTATCTATCCTCTCATACTAAGCCCTTGGGGCTTGCTTCAACCCATAGAGGGATTTCTTCAACCTGCATATGTAGGTGTATCTATCTTGGACTTCGAACCCCAGAGGTTGCTCCACATAAACCTCTTCCTTTATTGAAGCATGCAGAAAGGCAGTCTTCACATCCATCTGATGGAGATTCCATCCTTCCGTTGCAGCAAGGGAAATGATAGATCGGATGGTGGTATAGCGTGCGACAGGTGCAAATATATCATCTTAATCTATGCCTTCTTTTTGAGAGAAGCCTCGGGCAACAAATCTTGCCTTGTACTTTTCAGCACTACCATCAGATCCATGCTTGATCTTATAGAGCCATCTCGAGGTGACAACAGATTTGTCATCCCGTCTCGGGACCACTTTCCAGACATCATTTTTCATAATGGACTCATATTCTTTGTGCATAGCATCCTTCCAAACTTGATGCTATACGGCTTCTTCAAATGATCCAGGCTTAGATTTTACAATTGTACTCATGGCTGCTAGATACCCTTGGTATCTATTCAACTTCTTGCTTTAACAGAATGTTCCCCTTGGGGCAATATGTCTCTCGGCATCTTCGAGAGTATCCCTAAGCCTTGAAGTCTTCTCTTATTTGAAGGAGGTGGATCAATAGGATCCATAGGTCCTTCAACATCAGGCATCGGTTCATCCTTCGGTTCTTCTTGCTTCCCTGCTTCTTCATATTTTTTATCTTCCTTGGAGCTAGGAATATTTCTTACTTTCGTGAGGGCAACATCTTCATCGAAGGTGACATCGTGGCATATCTCCATAGATTCTATATGCCTTTGAAGTTTCATTGTAACCCACAAACATTACCTTATTTCCAGCTTGCTTCTCTTTTCTTTTGACACATGAAAGTAAACAAGACAACCAAAAACTCTAAAATGAGAAACATCAACTTTCTTACCAGAGAAGACTTCTTCGGGAGTCTTGGAGTTCAGAGCGGAATGTGGGCATCTATTTTGAACGCACACAACAATGTTCGCAACTTCTCCCCATAGAAACTTCGGAAGACCTTGGTCACATAGCATGGTGTGGGCAACTTCCACAATGGTCATGTTTTTTCTTTCAGCAACACCATTTTGCTCAGGAGTATACACAGTTGTGGTCTCCCTCTTAATGCCAACTTCATTGCAAAAGTCATTGAATTCATTTGACTCATACTGAGACCCATTGTTGGTTCTCAAGACTTTGATTCTCTTCTCGAATTGATTTTCCACCAAGGCCTTGAAGGTACGAAACCATTTGAATGCTTCGCCCTTCTTCTTCAAGAAATATATCTAGGTCTTGCAGGAGAAGTCATCTGTAAAAGTCATGTAATAGGAACATCCTCCCAAGGATGTCACGGGCAGCATACCATATAAATTAGAATGTATCAATTGCAAGATATTAGTTGTCTTTGTGACCCTTGATGGGAATGGTCCCCTTGTATGCTTCCCTTCGGCACAACCTTGACATATACCTTCATGAAAATCTTTAAATTCGGGCATCCCTGTCACCACCTTCCTTGCTTCGGGAAGCACTTTGTAATGAAGGTGTGCAAACCTTCGGTGCCATAACTCCGTTTGAAGAGTTTTATCACATAACATAGCCCCCAATCGACTTCCTCCAACCTGGTAGAGTGTATCAACTCTAAAACCAATAGTAAGAGCTTCTTTCAAGTTCTTCTTCCAGATGCGCACCTTTCCATCAACGAATGCCACCTTGAACCATTTGTCTTCCATTGCCGAAATAGACACAAGGTTCTTCTTCAAATCAGGTATGTACAACACATCTCGTAAACGGAGGACTTGACCTTGAGATAAATGAAGGGTTACAGTCCCTGTCCCTTTCACGAGATATGTGGCATTATCTCCAAGGATAATTTCTAAATTAGTATACTTCTCTATCAAATCAGAGAGGGCTTCTTTATAACCAGTGAGGTGCCTTGAAGCACCACTATCAATCAACCCAACATCCAGGGTGTTGGGAGGAGATGCAGCAGAGAGGGCAGATACAAGAATATCTTCATTTTTTTTATTATCAACAACATTAGACTCATCGTACTTGGAATTTCTTTGACCTCTTGAAAGGTTGCCCATTTCCACTACGATCAGAGGGAGCCTTCCTTTTTCCTTTGAACCTGTTGTTCCTTTGATTGCCATTCCCCTTGAAGTTGTTGTTTTCATCATCCCTGGGAGAGTCCCTTCTATTGGGGCACTCTCTTGCATAGTGACCAGACTCGTTACAAGTGTAACATTTTCCCTTCCTTCCTTTGGGCTCCGCTCTACCATTGTTTTGATTGCTCGGGCCACAATGGTTCTTCTTCTTTGCATGAGCAGCGAAGGCAATAGGGTCACCTCTATTTCCATTAGAGGGATGATCTCTCTCCATCATTCTTGTCTCCTCTTGAGTGCATCTATTCAGCAATTCATCAAAATCAGAAATCATATTATTATTAAGAATCGTAGTATTAAATACATACTAGTCTCAGGGAAGTCCTCCAAGAGCAATGAGGACGAGCTCTTGATCAGCTACTTCGTCTCCTATTTCAAGGAGATCATTCCTGATTTCTGTGAGCCTCATAAAATATGATGGAGGCTCATGAATCTTCCCTTGCACATAGTCCATGACTTCTTGTTCTTCTAATGCCAAATCCAAGGATGTAATATCCCAAAATGGGATCTGTCAGCAATACATGGCTGGAAAATGCATTTTCTAGAAATGTATGCAACATGATTTGAAACCAAGACTTGGATCCCTTAGATCAAAGTATCTAAGACCGAAATCCAAGAGGAGGCTCAAAAGAAATCACTCTAGGTGGGTTAAACACGTCTCCCACACCTAGTTGCCTTGGAAAAGTGCCCGATGGAGGGTCTGCAACAATTCTTGAACAAGAGATGGAATAACAACGTTATTTTTATTAGCTGTGAGACAAGAAGATGTAAATAGCCTTCCCTTTGATATTATAGCAGCAAATGTATACAATGCTTTGAGCAATCAATCACTCAAGCTAGGCAATGAAAGCCTCAACAAAACATGTATAAGAAATTGAGGAACACTGCTACACAGAATTTACACAAGGCTATATCAGCGCAGTTTATAGGAGACACTCCAACATGCTACATGATGATACAATGATATGACAATATATAGCTCAAGAAATGTGGGGGAGCAAGCTCTCAACCCATTGAAACAATAGTACAACAATCCTTAGAAGGATTGGCTGAAATATCTACAAAATGGCAAAACTGCAGAAAATGCTAGAGTTGCAGTGTAGCAGCTGCAACTCAGAAAATGGATGGAGATGGCTGAAGATGATGCACAATCTGAAATAGACCTTCTCCAACAGATCTCTCAAGTGATAGGCTGATCCTAACACTGAAGATCTCACCCTCCAAAATAGTGGTGCAAACCCCCACTGCAGATACACACTGGAATAACGCAGTCAAGGAGAGGGATGGGAGATGCTTGGCCTGATGCCAAGATATGCAAATCAGCTATGAAATCTTCCTAACTGATCTCCCAGAGGAATAGAAGTTCCCTCTTCTGAAAGATAAGCTCTAAAAGTAGTGTGATGGAACTTTCCACTGCAACACCCTGCAACACAACCCAGCTCTAAACAGAAACTGCGCTGTAGCTGAAGGAGGTGGCTTGGCTTTGAGCTTGAATGTGGAGAAATGCAGAACAATCCCTCAAGAGGCCTCTCAAGAAGGAGAAGGAATCCTAAACAGGAATTCCTTGTGCTATACAGCACTGCAACTTTGCTAAACAACCGAGAATGCAAAGAGTCTAGATAGACCAAAATCAAAATACTCAAACCTAATCCTCTATGGCTGCCTCTTCCTCCTTTTATGCAAATGAAACCCTTCTTGCCTTGGACCCCACACATAGGGTTCCCTCCACCAAGTGATCTTCCTCCCATTCAAACTGCGCTATCTTCCCAAGCAATCCACACCCTCTTTGGCAACGCTGTTGACTTGGTCAAACATGACCTTGTCCTCATGCATTTGCCCCTTTTCACACTGGAAGGTGCAAAATAAAGCTACTCTTATTGATCCCTTTCACGCTATGAGGGATTTTATTCCTACTCATGGGTCTCCTCACCCATTTTATTCACCTCCTAGATGATATAAGCAAAGTCAATGTTCCAATTAGCTTCTTGCTAATTTTGGGAACATTACAAAGGACATCTTCCATGCATGATAATCAGACTTGTCAGTCAACTTATCATCAGACCTTTGGTCCTTGACAAGACTTCTTCTTCGGTGATTGCTTTTCACACGACAAGACTTCTTCTTCGGTGATTGCTTTTCACACGACAAGACTTCTTCTTCGGTGATTGCTTTTCACACTATCTTTGGCTTTGTCTTCACCTCAGCTTTGATACCATGTTAATTTTAGATAACCATGGTATGTTCTATGCTTAATGCAGTTTTACTTCAATCTTTCTTATAAGCCCAATTCAATTTAGCAATCACATAAACATGAAAGTAAAATGCTGATAGAACATAATAATAGATCAACAGAAGACAAGCCAAATAATGTATATCGGATTTTACAATTCTTCTTGTCCAACAAAGATAGAGAGTGATGTGCGTTACGACAGTCAACAGGATGCATGAGCCATCAAAGTCTTTATCAACATCAGATCAACCAACCTTCCAAGTGTCACACACATCCCTCAAAGACAGCTCCAAAAGAAACAAAAGAATCCCTCATCCAGATTTCCGGCATCATCCGTATTTTCGGCATCATCCATATTTTTGGCATCCAGATTTTCGACATCCCTTTTCGGCATCATTTCCAGCATCCATTTTCGGCGTCCATATCTGGCATAATCCATATATTCGGTATCATCCATATAACTGGCATCCATATCTGGCATCATCCATATTTCCGGCATCCATATCCGGCATCATCCATATTTTCGGCATCATCCATATTTCCGGCATACATATTCACACGTGAGAGAGAGAGAAGCCTCTTCTAGGTTGTACGAACCAATCAGATCATGAGGAATGTGTGTGATGAGATGATGATGAAATGGACATGATCTCTCGCCAATTTATATTAGCCAGTGAGGGTGTGTGACACATCTATTAGGCTTATGAGCCTACATTACAAATATGGCCGACCTTGCACATGTGTGGAAAATAAAATCAAAATATATGTTCTGCTCATCCAAACAAGATGATCTTTAGATCAATCTTGCACCTCTCTGAAAGAGGAATCCAACAAAAATATAATCATCATCACATATGAGCAGTGCAACCTGGAGTTTGGACCTAGTTGCCCAAAATTAACAATGCATAATAACCATCCCATTGCTTTTGAGAGCCGCACACTCAGGGAATATGAGCGACATTACTTGATATATGATAAGGGGATGTTGGCCATCATGCATGCATTGGCCAAATTCAGACAAGACTTGGTGTGGAACAAGCTTAAGGTGAAGACAAATCATAATAGCTTAAGGTTCCTCATGGAGCAGAAAAAGTTGAGTGAGAGACATCAAAAGTGGACCAATAAAATTTAGGCATATGCAACCTTTAAGAGGATGAAACAAGTGATGAGTTCATGTCCTGTGCTAGCTTTTCCATACTTCACTTAGCCATTCGTGCTTGAGTGTGATGCTTTAGGGATATGGATAGTAGTGTTGATGCAAAATAACTATCCCATCGCTTTTGAGAGCTGCAAACTCAAGGAATATGAGCGACATTACTCGATATGTGATAAAGGGATGTTGCCCATCATGCATGCATTGGCCAAATTCAGACAAGACCTGGTGGGGACAAGTGAAGGTGAAGACAAATCATAATAGCTTAAGGTTCCTCATGGAGCAGAAAAAGTTGAGTGAGAGACATCAAAAGTGTACCAATAAAATTTAGGCATATGCTTTTGAGATTGAGTATGTTAATGGAAAACACAATGTGGTAGTTGATGCCGTTTCCAAATTTCAGCTAACTGGAAATCTCTCCTACTAGTAGAGTACTCCAAGAACAAGTTTGCTTGTGAGATCCTTGATGGGTTGACCTAGGATGATAGGTACTGCGTTATTGATGACATCATTGATTGCAAAGACACGATTTACCTAGTGCCAAAATCTCAACTTAAAGAAAAGATCATGCATGCAACGCACGACTCAACACTGGCAAGGCACCTTGGGTATTTGAAAACTTATAGGAAGATTAGTGAAAGATTCACCTAGAAGGGCCTTAAGCTAAGTTGAATGATACAGGGAAATAGGTAAGGGTACGAAACGTGACCCCCCCAAATTTTGGAAATGAGGAAACACTATATATATATATATATATATATATATAATGACATTTAAGAGAGAAATATGGCCACAAAAGACGAGAAATATGGCTGTAACTGAGCCAAAAACCAAGAATGCCGTCGCCGGAAACTCCCCACTCCAAATTTGCTTGTGAGATCTCTTTCTCTTGCTACTGAAATCTCCTTTACTCACTGTTGAAAACGCCCTAGCTGAAACCATTGCTCTCTTCCTCTTTTCTCCTTGTTAAAATCGCCCGTCTCCAAGTGAAACGACGTGCTCAATTCGTGTGATGAGGGAATGAGGTGAGAGTCTTTTTATAACTTGCGAGAGCCATCTAGAAGCATCCAAAAGATATATTATTTGCCAAAGAAAATAATAAAAACGAAAAAAAAACACCACTTAAAGGCTAAACACATGGGCATACGACCTGGAAACACATTTCAGGCCGTACTGGGCGACGTTTCCCCCACATGAAATGTGGCAGTATGGCCTGAAATGCATTTCTAGGCCGTTCCAAACGCGTTTTAGCGTTTTCGTAGTGTTTTTGCCCAGAAACGGGCTCTAGCCCAACGTTTCCTGCAACATAGGCATTAAGATAGATGTGTTGAGGTTCGCGAGGGAGTGCAACATCTGCCAACAGAAAACGACAAAGCATACTCATCTGACAAGGTTACTTTAGCCGCTTCCCATTCCAGAGCAAAAATGGGAAAGCATTTTGATGGATTTCATCATCGGGTCACCTCAGGTGTAGGGAAAGGACTGCATTTATGTGGTGGTCAGCATGCTCACAAAGTTCGCCATACATTCCTGATTTTTAGTGTCACAAGTAGCGAAGTTATTCTTCAGAGAGATATTCTAATTGCATGAGCTACCAAAAACCATTGCCAGCGACAGGGACAACAGATTCATGGGAGGATTTTGGCAAGGGTTGTTTAGGCTGGTTGGGACAAAGTAAAAATTGAGCACTAGTTACCACCCGTAGACAAATGGGCAAACCAAGATAGTCTACAAATGGCTGGAGGGCTATCTAAGAAACTATGTGTCAGGCTAGCAAAAGCATGAATACAGTGGTTACACTTAGGAGAGCATTGTTATAACACCACTTATCACATGTCGATTGGGATGACACCCTTAAAAGAATCAAAGCCTTATATGAGTATGATGCACCAACGTTTGTGGATCAGGTGTTTGGAGCCAACAGGGCACCTAAAACTAAGGATTTGATTCAGGAGAGCCAGGACATACTGCGACTCCTCAAAGATAACTTGTAGATGGCTTAGAATCAATAGAAGGTTTATGCAGATAGGCATTGGGTGGAGTGTAACTTTGAGGTAGGGGACCTGGTATATCTTTGTCTCCAGCCATACCGACAATCACACTTAAAATGAAGGGGGTAGAGAAATTGAAACCCAGATCCTATGGACCCTGCAAGATTTCAAGGCATATAGGAGAAGTGGCTTATGAGCTAGAACTTCTAAAGTGGTACAAAATACATAATGTCTTCCATGTTTCATTCCTTAAGAAGGCCCTGGGGTAGAACATTGTCACTTCTATCGAGCTTTCGCCATTGGATGAAGAAGGGTAGTTGATCCTAGTTCCGGAAGAAATTTCGTAGATAAGGTAATGAAAGTTAAGAATCAGGATGATTAAAGAGTACTTAGTTAAATGGAAAAATTTACCTATCGAAGATGCCACATGGGAAGGGGAACAAGTGTTCCAACATCCTGGATTGAAATTGCTTGAGGATGAGCAATCTTAGGCGGGGAGGATTGTAATGCCCCCATATGCTTAGGAGACATAAGGGGAGGATTCTGCTAGCCCAATTAAGTTTCCGTTGTTGAGATTTTGTGGTGTTGGGGTAACATCAGATGTGCTTTAGCTCCCAAACTTTGTGGAGGGACTAGAGTACATGAGATCTCCAAGACCTAGAAAGCGATTTAAGAAATTCCATCCTGTTTAAGAGATATTTAATTAATTAATCTTTTTAATTAAGGACCCTAAGTCTAACTTAGGAAAATTAAAAGATTAAAGTTAATTAAATTAAACATGTGATGAAAATGACTTAAGTCACACGGATCAAGTATCTTCTAATCTTAGCCGTCGATTCAAGATTAGATCACATGTTTCAACGAGAAAAGTATAAGAAGAGGGCTTGGGGTCAGTTGGAGAACACACACACAGTGGCAAAGCACTGAAACTAAGCTGTAATTCTAGGGCGTGGTTTGCTAAGAATTTTGTAAGTGTTTCAACTGCAACGAGGGGTAGTATTGGCGAAAGGGATGGTTTGATCCTAGGCCAAGAGTGCAACAAGGGCAGAGAAGCAGCAAACTAAGCAGCGCAAAGGGAGCAGCAGCTACGCAACAGCTATATAGAACAACCATAACCCAGCAGAGGCAACAGGAGGCCAGGAGGGTTGACGCTGTGCCATAGAAGGCTGACGCAGTCCCAGGAGGCCTGACGCTGGCCAACCACGGCAGCGCAGGGGCAACGTAACCTAGTCTGGGGTGACACATGCCCTTCCTGAGCAGTGCAGGGGCTGACGTAGGTTAGCAGAGCTAACACAGAGGGCTTCATAGTAGCACTGGGGTTTCTGAAGACTGAAAAGGGTTGAGTTCTGTAAATCCCGTTCGAGGGTGTGAATCAATTTGTTTTTTTGTCTCCAGAACAAAGGTATAGCTGGAGTTTATTTTTTTTTTTGTCGGGTTAACTAGTTTGGTGCCTAGATTTGTTGTACTTAGATTCTACTTAATAATAAAACCCTCCAGCAGCCAGAAGACCGATTTTCCCGCATTGGGTTTTTTCGGGGACAGTTGTCCAGAAAATCCTTGTGTCACTTTGTCATTGTGCATGTTATTCAGTTTAGATCTGTGTGTGGAGGATGTTAATGTATTTACTTCGATGTTAATGCTGAATACTTCACATTAATAAATTAATGTAAGTAGGAGAAGTAAATCTGAAATTTAACAGTAGGGTTTCTGTTTGAGCATATTTAGAAATTTCACATGGTAACGGAGTGATTGCAGATCTAGCTTGGATCTCCTGCAAGAAGGTTGAAGAATATGTGCTGCAGAAAGAAGCAGAGAAAGTAGCAGTAGCAGTAGATAAATCGAACCAGAGAAGGTAGTGCAACAACAGATGGAAGCAGAGCCGAGCAGAGGCAAGGGTGATGCAATCTCCACGCAGACTCACGTAGGCCCACGTACTTACTGCACAGAGGCAGCGCAGAGGCTAGCTAGGGTGACACAATCCAGAGGCTGATCGCTGTTCAAAGTCCCAGAAGTTGAGCTGCAGACCTTCAACAGTTGCTGGTGGGGTGAAAATTCTGTCGGTGCAGAATTTAGCCTAAGCTAAGTTGACAAAGAGCGGGAGGAGAACAATTTCTCAGAAGATTTCCTACCAAAGAAGTCTGAAGATTGGTCAGAGGATGGAAGAGAGCTGATTCGTTTTGTTTGGCAGACTTCCAAGAGAGGGAGTCAGTTGTTAGAGGGAGCAAAGGGTGCCTTTCTCGCCAAGGACCCTAGATCTGAGTCTATAGCATAGAGAGGAGGATTCGTTCTGACGCATTTTCTGAGCAGATGGCACCTCATGGACTACGTGATCAGGATAGGTTGGACGGCCTATACAAGGTTGCAATCTGGAAGGCTAGAATCCTGGTAGTCATGGAGGCATACGACTTGAGGGAGCATCTAGAGAAAGTCCTGGCCACACCAACCGATGCGAAGCTCCTAGAGAAGCATGAAGAAGCAGCGACACATGCCAAGCGCTTCATTATGGACGGGGTCAAAGATCATGTGGTTCCACATATAGCCTAGAAGGCAACAACTCATGAGATGTGGGTAGCTCTAACTACACTATATGAAGGAAGATCTATCTAAATGAAGATGCTTCTAGAGAACTAATTTAGGTTATTCATGATGACCAAGGGAGAGCAGATCGACCCTTTTCTATCCAGACTACAATCGATCCGGGATCAACTGACTAGCACGAGAGTGAAGGTAGATGACAATTTCATGGTGAGGACTGCTCGTAGTGCAGTCATAGAGGACTGGGAAACTTGTCTAAAGTCTCTTGGGCAGAGCAGACCTTCCCAATTGGGACAACATTTGGGCTATCCTCCGACAAGAGGAAATTTGCTGGATGACGAAAAGACAGTACAACACTGGTTCGAGCAAAGTGAAGAAGGAAGAAGAGGAAGATGCAGCCTTGGCATCAAAGAGGCAGCAAGGGGGAAAGAAGTGTTATCTGTCGAAGATCAAGTGTTTCCAGTGCGGTGAACTAGGACATTTCACCAACAATTGTCCTCGGAAGAAAAAGGACAAGGAAGCTTCTAGCTCTAAGGCTGCTGTGGTGGATGATGGCTCTGGGTGTGACGTAGCCATGAGCGCTCATGAACCATGAAAGTAGGGCGATCTTGATCTGTAGAGCAACTACAGAGTGGCGGGCAGGATCCTTGAGTAACCCAACTCTTGGTCACATACGAGCTACGGGAGCCTTAAGACGGTAGCGGGACAAGTGGAGCAGTGGGTGCAGAAGATCACGGATGGAGCAGAGGCAGAGCTGGATGCTGAGAGGGAGCAGGGCAGTGCAGATGCAGCAACAACAATGAAAAGGGGCTGATGTGACTTCAACAATGCAGAGCAGGCTTGCTTACGCAGTGCAGAGTTGCAGCAGCGTAGAGGCTTGAGGAGGACAGTGCAACGCAGTTGCAACGTAGGGGACTTCAGCGCAGAGGCAACACAGCGGAGGTCTGCTTAAGCAGTGCAAAGCTGCAACAACCTCCAGATGACAACACAAAGCAACAACCTATGGAGCTTCAGTGATGAGATGCAGCTCAACTGACTTGTCTGTCAAAGATTGGGTAGGAGAACTTTAGTTGCTTACTCACAGCAACTGAGTTGCAGTGTAGCAATTGGCAGCACAATGTAGCAGATTTGAGAGGGAGATGCAGTACGGATGTGGCAGTGGCGGTGGCAACGTCATGAGCAATAGTATGGGAGAGCAGCAACAGCGCAGTGATGAAGGGCAACAGGCCAAACATCAGCGCAGAGACCCACACCATAGATCAATGCAAAACTTCGGGGTGAAGTATTGTTGCTAGAGCACATTCCTCGCTAAGTGGGAGTGTTGAGATTTTGGGTTGTTGGGTAGCGTCGTATGTGCTCTAGCTCCCAAACTTTGTGGACAGACTAGAGTACATGAGATCTCCAAGACCCAAAAAGCTATTTAAGAAATTCTATCCTGTTTAAGAGATATTTAATTAATTAATCTTTTTAATTAAGGACCCTAAGTCTAACTTAGGAAAATTAAAAGATTAAAGCTGATTAAATTAAACATGTGATGAAAATGACTTAAGTCACACAGATCAAACATCTTCTAATCTTAGCCGTCGATTCAAGATTAGATCACGACCGTTGATGTTTCAACGAGAAAAGTATAAGAAGCGGGCTTAGGGTCAGTTGGAGAACACACACACAGTGGCAGGGCACTGAAACTAAGCTGGAATTCTAGGACGTGGTTTGCTAAGAATTTCAAAAGTCTTTCAGCTGCAACGAGGGGTAGTATTGGCGAAATGGATGGTTTGATCCTAGAACAAGAGTGCAACAAGGGAAGAGAAGTAGTAGACTGAGCAACGCAGAGGGAGCAACAACTATGCAGAGTAGCCATAGCCCAGTAGAGACAACAGGAGGCTAGGAGGCCTGACGCAGTGCCATAGAAGGCTGACGCAGTCCCAGGAGGACTGATGTTGGCTAGCAAGGGCAACGCAAGGGCAACATAACCTAGTCTGGGGTGACACAGGCCCTTCCTGAGCAGCGCAGGGGTTGACGCAGCCTAGTAGAGCTGACGCAGAGGGCTTCAGATCAGCGCTGGGGTTTCTGAAGACTGAAAAGGAATGAGTTTTGTAAATCCCGTTTGAGGGTGTGAATCAGTGAATTTTTCTGTCTCCAGAACAGAGGTATAGCTGCACTTTATTTATTTCTCTGTCGTGTCAACCATTTTGGTGCCCAGATTTGTTGTACTTAGATTTCGCGTAATAATAAAACCCTCCAGCAGCCAGAAGACCGATTTTCCCGCATTGGGTTTTTTCGGGGACAATCCTTGTGTGTCACTTTGTCATTGTGCATGTTATTCAGTTTAGATCTGTATGTGTAGGCTGTTAATGTATTTACTTCGATGTTAATGTTGAATATTTCACTTTAATAACTTAATGTAAGTAGGAGAAGTAAATCTTGAATTTAACAGTAGGGTTTTTGTTTGAGCGTATTCAAAATTTTTCACACCCGTAGGCTAGGATAGAAAAATTGAGAAAACTATATAAAAGCTAAAGTGGAGAAAAGGGGGACATGGGTTCTAGGATAACAAAAAATCACTTGTAAATTATAAAGTGAGAAAATGCACTAAAGTGACTTTATTAAAATAAAAAGGTAAAAAGGTGGCAAAAGGGTCTAGTGAGTTATAAAAAAGGGAAATGAGGAGTGTTTCATCATTCTTGCATTCACTCACTTGAAAAATAGATTTTGGAGAGTTCTTGAGAAGAGAGTCTAGGTTTTTTGGAAACCTTTATTCTGGTTGCTGGTTTCGGTGTTGAAACTATACACCCTAGCTAGTATTGGAGCGGGATCACTCAGATTCCGACATTGTGCTTCATTGTTGACGGAGAAGAAGACAATGGTAGAAATGTGGTAAGTTTAAAAGGTTTTATCAATTGATTTTATAACTCCATATTTGGTACCCTTATTCTTTTGGTAGGCCGAGTTCTAGACTTCGTTGGGTTGGGGTCACATCTGATTAAGAGGTCGAGTTTTGTCATTTCAAGAGGGTCGAGTTCAATATTCTCTGGGGGCCGAGTTCTGTTGATAAAGGGGTTGAGTTGCTTTTGTTTAAAGAGGCCAAGAGTCTCATTCCCTTGCCGATCGAGTTCTATCAAGGGGGCTGAGTTCCCAAAAAGGGGTCCAGTTGCATAAGGAGGGCAGAGTTTTATTGCATAAGGGGCCTAGTTTACATAAGGGCCGAGCTGTAAAAGGAGGGGTCAAGTTAGTATTACTTCTGAGTTTGCAATCATTTTGGAGGGCTGATATTTAACCACTATTTAGAGACAACATTTCTGTGTTCTCTATATCTCTGTGAAGGCTGAACCTTGTTTGGAGCTGAGTTGACAAGTGTGTGTATGTGGACGCATTTCTGGGTTACATCTGTAATTTGGGGACTGATTTCCACCATCTTTAGAGGCTGAAACATTCAGATTCTTCATTCATTGTTTGGAGATAGATATTTTCGAAGTTTATATCAGCCTGTACACGTCATCTACAACATGTGTATTAACGAAATTCTGCTGATAATCCTTCATATATCCTATTTTATTATTGCTGTTCTGAGCGCCTTCCATGTGTATGTACC
Source organism: Pinus albicaulis (assembly GCA_034641835.2). Lineage (NCBI taxonomy): Eukaryota > Viridiplantae > Streptophyta > Pinopsida > Pinales > Pinaceae > Pinus > Pinus albicaulis. The sequence goes on from CM076569.1 coordinate 250,012,400, forward strand.
TTTTTTGAGTTAAATATAAATTATATGCTGCTGTATGAAGTATTTTTTATGTAGGAGCATCACATAATTTATTTGTTGTAACTATTTAATTTGGAAATCTAGAATTTTATAGATTTTATGAGTGATTCTATAATTAATTAGGAGATTAGGAAGTTAGGATAGGTTCCTAAAGTTGAGAGGATAATTCTTAACTTCCTCCAAATATCTAGGAAGAAGTCTCTTGAAGAGATTCGAGAGATTGCTTCTATCCTAAATAAATAGCCATGTAATTGTTTGTAAGGCTAAGGCTTTGGAGTGTGATTTTATTTAATTAAATTTATGTGCGTTTAGCTGTTAATCCTTTGCACCATTTTTGGTATCAAAGCCATAATGATAATCAAGCATGTCGAGTAAGCTTGGTGCCGTAATGAGAATCATTGGTGTTATATTATCGTTTGAATAAGCCATAGATGTTGCTTCTGGGCGTTAAGAGAGAGCGACTATGAAGGTGGGGTGTTCAAAGGATGAAAGCCTGTGTATGAAGAGCAGGTCAAATGCGTGTGAGAGTAGATTGAATGCATGTGTGAAGAGCAGGTCGAAAGGGAGAATAAGAAGATTATGTGTAGAGCCTGTGTTAGAAAATTATATATTACAAAGCAATGGAACACATAAAATATGTGGAAACACAAACACATAAATAACATATAAAACAAGAGAGACACAAATATATGTGGTTCACCCAACTTGGTCTACGTCCACGGAAACAACCAGTCCTTCCTTTCTATTATGTAGTAAAATGAAGAGACACAATCTACAGATCCACTGTAATATCATCTACTCTCTCACACGTACCTTTTTTCTTTTCTTGTCTCGCTCAGAATATACACACGATACACAACCGCAATACAAATTCCCTCATACAACAGAGGGGTCACCTTCTAGGACAAAAAACCCTAAATTAAACATAACTTCTACCGTCAGATCATCCGCTTAATGAACGGCCCAGATTGACTACGAAATTACAATATTTTACAAGGCAATTTTACATCTGTTTTTAGCTTCGAGGGTGCTGCCCCCTGGACCCTCCCCCCTGGACCCCCTAACGGCTATCAACGACGGGTGACATTGCCGCTCTGTTAAGAACAGGGGTCCAACGTGGCGATATATCTAACTTAAGAAGATAATCAGGCTCCACACCCAACAGCTTGGAGCGTTAGCTGCAAGCCTCCGTTAATTAAAGCTGCAATAACATTTTTGAACAACATAATCAAAGGATTAAGACGCATACACTATTTGCGTAATTCTGTTGAGTGTTGCTGGTATGAGCAATTGTATTGGGCATGAAATAAATGCAATATAGCTGTTGCATACATTTATATCCAGTTATCAAGGTACACATAGTTTCACTTGGTGTGTAATTGCAATCGATTAGTGGGGCTGAGTTCTGAATTGAACAAGCTGAAGTGGTATTGTTGCTTGCGAATTGTGTTATGATTTTCTGCGAGTTTTTTAAAGTGAAATGTTCACACTGCCTACAAATTATGAAGTGTTTCCTCCAACAACAGATATCCAAGTAAAATTGTTTTCGTCCAGTTTGTTTTTCTACGATTTCTCTGCATATTTTCTGCGGTAATATTCAATTTATTAATTCTTGTCGGTGTATTATCAATTGAATATCATAGAAAACTGGAATGGGTATTTTGTTAACCTGTTTTGGAAGCAGAAGTTGCTGGAAATCTGAAGTTGCTCTCTGGGAAAACAAAGTTTACGCAGAGTTAGAGAATTGCAGATGCGTGGAAGCAAATTCAATGAAATATATGCATCGGACCTTTTAATATTCATTATCCAATTCAAATTGAACTGCACAATCATAACTGGTTTGGTTCGAATTGAATTGTGCAATTATAATTGGCTTGTATTTAATTTGGAGGAGTCAAATTGAAGTGCACAATCATAGCTGGGTTTGTATTTAATTTAGAGAAGTCTGAAGAGGACTATTATTGTGCAAGAGAGTTTTTATATATATTATATAGTGGAAGAACATGGAAAATGTTTTGTATTAATATTTAGAATATGTTCAATATTAATATTTTATATTAATAGAACATATTCCATAGTGCTTGCTATATTTGTATTTTGAAATAATAAAAGGGTGATTCCAATATAAAGTATTTTGGTTAATTATTAAGATGGCCAATAGAATTAGAGGAGCAAGAGGAGGTAGAGAAGCCAGAGGAGTTGGAATTGGTCGAGGAAGACCAACTGCAAATCAACTCATGCTTGATGAAGTAAGACATATTAGAACCAAATTATATGCGTTGGAGGCAACACGTCAAAGAGATGTCGACATCGAGGATATCAGTGAAGCAGAAGAAAGCTTAGAAGAAGAAGATGAAGAAAAAACTCCAGAAGAGAAAATGGTCAAGATGATCGCGGGAATAAGTACCAACCCAAGATTGGATGTGCCTATGTAGGAAGGAAATTTAAATCCCGAAGAATTGATTGACTGGATTGGCACCATGGATAAATATTTCGACTATGAAAATGTATGTAGGACTCGGAATATCCACAGTAGTCATTTTTCTGTCTACGTTTCGAGTCTAGATCTAGACTCATCATTAGGACAATGTTGCTAAGAAGAGACTCTCCTTGTCCTCCCTTCACCCTCCCCCCCCCCCCCTTTTTTCTTTTCCTTTTCTTCCCTTATTTCATACCCTGATGTTGAGCCCCGCTTCATAAAAAACCTTTAATTCTAGTAAAATTAAATCCCCTCTTTTAATACTTATCATAAAAGACCCCCCCTATTCCCTCTCATATTTTTCTACCCTTGATTAACATAATATAATATTACCTCTTAAGCTTTTTCATAAATATTTATGTTAATTGTTTAACATAAATATAAAAGTTACCTCTTAAACTTTTTCATTGTTATTAACCTTTAGTTACCTCCTTAAATTAAACCTTCCTCCCTCCCTTTTTATTATTAATTAGGTAAAATAAATTTAATTTAGTAAAATAATTAGGTTCCCCCTTTTAATCAATTAACATAAATATAAAGTATTATTTTATAGTAAAAACTTAAATGGACCTTGACTATATAATAAATTGTTAACCTTCACTACTTAGTAAATTATTGCAAATTAAAATATTAGGTATCTATATATAAATTATCCATACTATAATATTTATTAGCTATCCTCATACTATTATTTTAATCAACCCATTTATTTTATAAAGTAGCTTTTTAGATGAGCTAAAAATTATTATTAAATGAATATACCAATTTATTGAATTATAGGAATAAATGTAAATAAAATAAGAAATATTTCATTAATTAATTTACATTTATTAAAGAGCTAGTCGGCCTTTTTCATTCCTTTTCTTTTTCTCCACCCTTATTTATTAACCTTAATCTTCTCTCTTCTTAGCAACATTGTCCTGATGATGAGTCTAGATCTAGACTCAAAACGTAGACAGAAAAATGATTACTGTGGATATTCCGAGTCCTACATTTGAGAAACTACACCACCGAAACCTCCAATCTAGTATGAAAATGTAGTTGACGAGAAGAAAGTGAAGTTCGCGGTGACTGGACTAAAGGGACATGCTGCACTATGGTGGGATAGCGTGCAAGCTGAACGAAGAAATAGAAACAAAGGGAAGATCACTAGTTGGGATCGAATGGTGGTCATGCTCAAATGTAAATTTCTTCCTCGAGATTATCAGTTGAATCTTCTTCGCCAAATGCAAAATGTCAAGAAGAAATTTATGTCTATAAAAGAATATACCAAGGAGTTTTATAGATTAAGTATAAGATCTGGTCATATGGAAGCAGATGAAGAAAAAATAGCAAGGTATATTAATGGCCCGAGATTTGAAATACAAGATGAATTGAATGTTTTGTCTCTAAAAACTATTGAAAAAGCTTATCAGATATCCCTTAAGATTGAAGAAAAATTGTCAAGAAAGCAGAGTCAAAGAGGAAGAGGACGAAGCATGATAAGAAGCAGAGGATCATCAAATCGAGGACAATCAAGTGGAAGATTTCCAATTCAAAGAGAAGAAGGCAACAATTCACAACAGGTAGAATCATCAAGAGGGGATTTCAGAGGACGAAGACCATATTAAAGCGGTAGAGGTCGATCTTTTGTGGTAAGATGTTATATATGTAACAAATTTGGTCATAAAGCTATTGAATGTCCAGAAAGATTTTCTAGTCAAGGAAGCACACATATAACACAAATTGATACAGAAAGTGTACAATCCTCTACACATGAAAATGCACTAGAAACTTGTGAATCTTTGATGATGAAAATAACTTTAATTAAACTCTGTTGAAGAAGTAAAGGAACCCACACAAAGAAAAACATTTTTCAAAACTATTTGTAAATCAAGAGGAAAGTGTTGTAAAATCATTATTGATAGTGGGAGTATTGCTAATTTAGTATCCACAGAAATGGTAGAAAAGTTGAATTTAAAGAAAACTAAACATCCTACTCCCTACAAAGTTTCATGGTTGCAAAAACGACATCAGATATTAGTTAATGAACAATGTGAAGTGGAGTTTCAAATAGGATGCTATAAGGATAAAGTTCTTTGTGATGTTATGCCTATGGATGTGTGTCATATCTTGCTTGGAAGGCCATGGCAATATGATAGGAAAACAATGCATGATGGAAGGAGCAATACCTACACTTTTGAAAAGGATGTTGAAAAGCAGGTACTTTTGTCTTTGAAGAATGAAAAAGCATCAGAAGAAGACCAATCCAAGGTAATGTTACTTAGTGGGAAATAATTTCTTCAAGAAATCAAGCACGAGGAGATAAATTTTGCCTTGATTGGTAAGCCAAAGGTAGTCCTCACAAATACAAGTTTGAATGATCTTCCAGAATAAATTAAAAAAAAAACGTTTGAATGAATTTATTGATGTTGTAGTAGATGAGTTGCCTCCCATTAGAAGTATCAACCATCATATTGATCTCATTCCAAGTGTTAGCCTTCCAAACAATGCAGCTTACATAATGACTCCAAAAGAGAATGAAGAGATTAAAAATCAAGTGCAGGAATTGTTGGATAAGGGTCTCATTCGAGAAAGCTTAAGTCTGTGTGCTGTTCCAACAGTGTTAACTTCAAAGAAATATGGCAGATGGAGAATGTGCACAGATTTTTGAGCAATCAACAAAATCACAATCAGGTACAGGTTTCCATTACCCCGTATTTATGATCTTATAGATTGTCTAAGTGGTGCGACATATTTTTCTAAAATAGATTTAAAAAGTGGATATCATCAAATCAGAATCAGAGAAGGTGATGAATGGAAAACAACATTCAAAACTAATAATGGTTTATATGAATGGTTAATAATGCTCTTCGGACTTACTAATGCTCTCATAACTTTTATGAGACTAATGAATGAAGCCTTAAAATAATTCATCGGAAAATTTGTTATAGTTTATCTTGATGATATCTTAATTTACACTCAATCAAAAGAAGAGCACCTAAGACATCTTAAGATGGTTTTGAAGAAACTACAACAAGAGAAATTGCTAATCAATCTAAAGAAATGTGGTTTCATGAAGACATAACTATTGTACTTGGGTTTTGTAATTTCAAGAGAAGGCTTAAAGATGGATCAGGAGAAAGTGAAGGCCATAATCAATTGCCCAACTCCAAGAAGCATTTCAAAGGTAAGAAATTTTCATGGATTCGCAAGTTTATACAGAAAATTTATCAAAAATTTCAGTGGCATTTGTTCTCCAATTGTAGAAACTATTAAAGAGAAAAAACAACCATTCCATTGGATAAAAGCAACTAATAAAAGTTTCCAATTATTAAAGAAAAAGATCACAGAACAACCTATTTTAGCACTGCCATATTTCAATAAGTTGTTTGAGGTTGAAACTGATGCCAGTGGAACTGCAATAGGAGCTGTCTTAAGTCAAGAAGGAAAACTGGTTGCCTACTACAGTGAAAAACTTAATGACGCCAAGCAAAAATACTCTTCTTATGATAAATAATTTTATGCCATCATACAAACTCTAAAGAAATGGAGACATTATGTTATGAAAAAGAGTTCATCCTCTACACAAATAATTATGCTTTACAGAATATCAACAAGCAAACAAAATTGAGTCAAAGACATTTTAAAATGGATTGAATTCTTACAAAATTTCACATTTGTCATCAAGCAAAATCAATTCAATTTTGCGAGAATTGCAAGTAAATGTCTTAGGATTTGATGAGCTGAAAGATATATATAAAGATGATCCAAATTTTAAAGAAGCTTATGAAACTTGTGAAAATCCTGTGAGTAGAGATAGAAAACAAAGGAAAACATGATATAGGAGGGATTTCTGTTCAAAGGAAAACAATTATGCATTCCAAGATGTTCGATGAGGGAAAATTTGTTAAAAGAAAAACATAGTGGGGGTTTAATAGTGGGGGTTTAGCAGGTCATTTTGGGCAAGATAAAACTATAGCACAATTACAAGCATTTTATTATTGGCCTCAGATGTAAAGAAATTTGTTGAGAGACGCAGGATATGTCAATATGCAAAAGGAAGAAGTCAGAACACTGGACTCTATCAACCCCTACCAATACCAAATCGACCATGGAACTCCATAAGCATGGATTTTGTACTGGGATTGCCTAAAACACAAAAAGGAAGTGACTCCATATTTGTTATTGTTGATAGATTTTAAAAAATGGCACACTTTATAGCATGTAAGAAAACAAATGATGCAACTAATAGCAAACTTGTTCTTCAAAGAAATAGTTAGATTGCATGGATTACCTGCAAGTGTTGTTTCTGACAGAGACATTAATTTTGTGGGTCATTTTTGGAGAACTCTATGGAAAAAGTTGGGAACCAATCTTAGTTTCAGCTCAACATATCATCTGCAGACTAATGGTCAGACAAAAGTGGTAAATGTTGAAAAGTGTAACTAGGTCGGTCTTCATGTTGACTATGTAATTATGTAAAGAAGATGTCAAAGATAATAAAATGTATTTTTGGTGTACTTGCTTCATGGTTTTCATGAGCAAGATTTTTATTATGTAGATTTCAGGTAGGGTATACAGTTCGGATAGATGGACAGAAAGAGATGCGGATACAACCGAAATTAGTGTGGGCTTATGTATTGGTCTGAAGAAGATGCAAATGTCTATGGTTAACGCAGATTTCAGGTAGGGTATACAATTCAGATAGAAGGACCGAAAGAGATGCAGATACAACTGAAATCAGTGCGGGCTTAAGGAAGGTGACAAGTGCAGCTTAAGGACAAAGTTTAATAAAGTAAGGAGTAGTGATCAAGCATAAAGTGTGGATCTGTTTAGAGACAGTGAATGCGGATCTGTATGGTCAATCTAGAAATGTATTCACCTGCTGTCTAAGTGAAATAAGAAGTACAAATCATTCAGTAACACAAAAAGCAAGATTGAATTTTGATATAGAGACCGAGTTCTCTAGTGATGGTGCAGGTCAGTACAAATTGGTGCAGAAGAGGAGGATCAACATTGTGAACGTATAAAGAAGCATTGACAAGGTCTTGGAGGCATTCCTAGGTCAAGGGTCTAAGTTTGGGTCATGGTGCTTGTCATTTGAAGATTTATAAGAAGAATTCTTTGCGGGTTTTCCTCTCCAAGAGGGAGAGGTTTTGCCCTGGCTCTAGGAGCCTAACTTTTGTGTCTTGTGCATTTCGATAATTGACTTGATCAAAGATTAACTAAGAGAAGACACAACTAACGCAAATAAGTTCATAAGTAATTATCAAGAAGATAATTTGTATTAACCTACAACCCTCCAAATTCTCAACATTGTATCAGAGCTAAGGTGCTAGAAAGGGCATAGAGACACTCAAGGATTAGATTTCATGGATGGCATCAAAGCAAGGATTTGATTAGAAGAAAGGTCAGTCTTCCACAGTGACAGAAATAAGAAAGTATTATAGAACCATCTTAAATGTGCCAGCAGATCATTGCTATCTCAAAGTATTGCCATCAAAAGCTTCAAGGGAAGTTGCCTATCATCCTTGATCTTTCAAGGAAGCAACAAAATATCCTCATCAATCACCATTCAAAGGAAGCTTCAACCATCTTCAAAGTAATCAAGCTGATAGAAGAAGAAAAGCATCTACTCATGTAAGTATATCTATGACTTTATATGAATCTATTAAAATGTCTCCTTTGAAAATTAAGAAACAAACTGTTTGGGGTTTCAGACCTTCCATAGAAGACAAGAACAATAAAGTCATGCCAAATTCATGAAGGGAGATATAAGAGCCCAAAGGATTCTTATTGAATCCATAAAAGACTATATCATCTCCGATGTACCAAATCTAAAATCATCAAAAAGGAGTATATAAGAAATTAGTGGAGGTACTCTCTGTGAGTACCGCAGGAGAAGCAATCTCTCTGATCAACTGCAGGAACTAGGAAAATCTCTATGAAAAGAATGGGGAAATTTCACTTCACAATTATACGGGAAGATAGAAGTCACAGGATTCCAAGATTTAGGGTCTCTATATAAATAGAGGAAACAAGATTGAAAGCCAAGCTGTTACAGGATCAAGTGAAGGTTTGCAGCCATGTCCAGAAAGAAAGGAAGATTCGATAAGTTTTGGTCCTCAGAGTAAAAGAAGAAATGTGGACGAAGCACGATGCCTTGGATATGATGAACTTGGGCATTAAAATAGAAATTGTCCTTAATCTGAAAAAGGACAAGAGAAATAGGGAAGAAGCCCATGTATCTGAAATGAGGAAAGAGCGTGATAAGAAAGAAGGAGCAAGGGATCTCCACTACGATTGAGATCATCTTCTCCTTTAAGTGATTTCTGTTGGTTATATGATAGGAAGTAGTGTAGCATCCTGATGAAAGCATGGTAGGAGCTCTTGGTGAATCAGCTCGGGGAAAACCTCTCTGATAACATTACTAATGGAAAGCAGTCATCAAGAGCAAGGGTCATCATGGAAACAAATTTCTGGGATGTGATGACATTGATGGAGCAGGCCAAGAGAATGAAGCTCTTCATTCTTGAGAAATTGCTACATGATGACTCAAGGGAAAAGGGTATGAGGTATGTATATATTTATATGCTAACATTGGATGCTGTGAAGTCATGTCATATGGTTGTAGGTAATGAACTTCTGTATTTAGAAGTATGATCTATGGAGGAGTATCTCTCAGTGCACGGACAAATGAAATCAACATAATACGTCCTCATGGAATATGAGGTGGTTGTATATGAATGAGAAACTAGAAAGGTTGTAAGTTCCAGGGAATGGAGAATGTGTAGAAAGGAAGAGATCATGAAATGCAACCATGTCAAGAGGCAGTTATCATCCGGAAGCCAAGAAGATGTGACTAGGAGATCTCCTGGGAGGATATGTAAATGCTGACAGAAGTATGGTAAATAAGAAGACCCTTGACAAAACATATCATTAGGAGATGTGTCAATCTGTATGAAGGATACCGATGCTTACAAGAAGATGTCATGGTGAAAGATCATCACTAATGTAACTTTTGTTCTAAAAGTTCATATCTATATGTTTATCTGGATGAATTTGTGCAGGGCTGCTATTCATAAGAAAGGATGTATGATCCTTGGGGTTGATTCGAAGGAAAACAGCATGGCATAACGATGGACCAGATGAGGAAGATTGATGAATCACTATCTGATAGTGGACAAGACTCGTGACTGAAAGTGATGGATGATCTGTGCCCTATGAAGCCAAAAGTTGAAGATTCCTCAATATCGAAATCCATGACATCGAGGGGAGGAACTCTTCATGAGTAGCTAGATTTCCGCTGTAGGACCCTGGTTGATGAGGAGCCTGGTGGTAAGTTTCTTGCTTGGAAGAAACTTGAAATATATTCTTCCTATGTTAAGAGGGAGTGACGTATGTGATTCTCTATTACATGTGTCATGCACTAGACCAGGACTAACAACCGTAAGTCTTAGTGAAGGCCATGTGAAGAGAATGGATAGACACATCATTATGGTCTTCACCTGGAAGACAGAATGGAGGATTGGGTAATCATCTGACATTCGATACTCTTTGAGAATGAGATAGGGCATTCAAGATAAGAGTAGTCGTGGACCGATATTCTTTGAGGGTTGGCTACCCAAGAGAAGAATAGTCCAAGAAAGTCATACTCTGGGAACACCTAGGTGGGGTATGTACCTTGGAGAGATAGTGACTATGGTGTCTATTAGTCATGTGTCTCGCTGGCATTGTAGCCCATTGTCTCGTTGAGAGATGGGGCTGTTAGTCAAGGCCTTGCACTAGGACAATGCTGGTTGATATGATGCTATACTTATGCGATTACCAATTTGATTCTTCTTATGAGATTCTTCAGTTTGAAAGTAACCATGTACCTGTATGAATACCTCCCTAGTTAAGAGGGAGTGTTGAAGTGTAACTAGGTCGGTCTTCATGTTGACTATGTAATTATGTAAAGAAGATGTCAAAGATAATAAAATGTATTTTTGGTGTACTTGCTTCATGGGTTTCATAAGCAAGATTTTTATTATGTAGATAGACTTCTTCTTGATGTCTACTAGGTTTGAGTCTTCTAGACATACAAGTATAATTAAGTGTCATGTATATGAAGTGTCTAGTCTAGAAATTGTGGTCCAAGACCTTGTCATGATATCATGAAGAAATGGCTCGTAAATGAGGCTCAAAGCTACACTCTCAACGCTGGAATGAAAGTCCTCCATGTCGGCTTATGGACAGAAGTGAAAGTCGGCCTACATGATGGTGAATGGTCGGCCTAAAGCAGAAGACATGCCACTATATATAACCAGACCTGCGGTTCATTTGAGATATAGATTTTTGCGGATTTCTCTAAGGTTTTTACAAGGTTTAAGGTGCGGATTTAGGAGTAGGGATTCTAGACAACTTAAGACAGATTGCGGATAGCCTAAGGAAGGTTACGGATTGTCTGAAACAAGCCTGTGTATTGGTTTGAAGAAGATGCAGATGTCTATGGTTAATGCAGATTTCAGGTAGGTTATCTAGTTCGAATAGAAGGACAAAAAGATATGCGGATACAACTGAAATTAGTGCGGGCTTATGTATTGGTCTGAAGAAGATGCATGTCTATAGTTAATGCAGATTTCAGGTAGGGTATACAGTTCAGATAGAAGGAAAGAAAGAGATGTGGATACAACCAAAATTAGTGCGGGCTTATGTATTGGTCTAAAGAAGATGCAGATGTATATGGTCAACGCAGATTTCAGGTAGGGTATACAATTCGGATAGAAGGACAGAAGGAGATGCAGATAGAACCAAAATTAGTACGGGCTTAAGGAAGGTTACAAGTGCAGCTTAAGGACAAAGTTTAATAAAGTAAGGAGTAGTGATCAATCATAAAGTGCGGATCTGTTTTGAGATAGTGAATGCGGATCTGTATGGTCAATCTAGAAATGTATTCACCTGCTGTCTAAGTGAAATAATAATTATGAATGATTCAGTAACACAAGAAGCAAGACTGAAGTCTGATATAGAGACCGAGTTCTCTAGTGATGGTGCAGGTCAGTACGAATTGGTGCAGAAGAGGAGGATCAACGTTGTGAACCTATAAAGAAGCATTGACAAGGTCTTGGGGGCTTTCCTAGGTCAAGGGTCTAAGTTTGGGTCATGGTACTTGTCATTTGAAGATCTATAAGAAGAATTCTTTGCAAGTTTTCCTCTTCAAGAGGGAGAGGTTTTGCCCTGGCTCTAGGAGCCTAACTTTTGTGTCTTGTGCATTTCGATAATTGACTTGATGAAAGATTAACTAAGAGAAGACATAACTAACACAAATAAGTTCAGAAGTAATTATCAAGAAGAGAATTTGTATTAACCTATAGCCCTCCAAATTTTCAACAGTAAATAGGAGCCTTGGAAATATCTTGAAAAGTTTGGTAAGTGAACATCCCAAACAATGAGATCATGTACTTGCTCAGGCAGAATTTGCATATAACGATTCACCCAACAGAAGCACTGGATTGAGTCCATTTCAAATTGTTTATGGGATGCATCCAAGAGGAATTTATGAGTTGACAAACTTGGGAAAACAATAGTTCAGAGGTGCAGATGGTGAAGATTTTGCAGCCAATATGCAGGAAATACAAGACAAAGTCAAGCAACAACTACAAGAAAGCGGCAACAAGTATAAACGAAGAGCAGATTCCAAAAGAAGACAATTAGACTTTAATGTTGGAGACCTGGTTATGGTACATCTTCGGAAAGAAAGATTTCCTAAAGGGGAATATAACAAGTTAAAACTGAAAAAGTTTGGACCATGCAAGATTTTGAGGAAATTTTCCTCGAATGATTATGAAATAGAATTACCCAAAGGTTTTGACATTTCACCAATCTTTAATGTTTTAGATCTATACTCCTTTAAGGAACTAGTGAATGATCCTACTGATGCACCTGTTAGCGATAAAGTTCAATGGGAGAAACAACTACCTTCAGCACCAACAAAGCAGATTGAATCCATCATCGATCAAAGAGTGGCTAAAAGGACCAGAAAGAGAGAATATCTTCAATACTTTGTCAAATGGAAGAATCAACCAGTTGAAGATGCTACTTTGATGACAACAACAAAGATTTCAAAATATGGTACCAGTATTGAAGAACTTCAGAAGCAAAACATATGATTGTATTTTTTTTTCTTCCCCGGTGGTATGATGCAGGAGCATCACATATTTTATTTGTTGAAATTATTTAATTTGGAAATCTAGAATTTTCTAGATTTTATGAGTCATTCTAGAATTAATTAGGAGATTAGGAAGTTAGGATAGCTTCCTAAAGTTGAGAGGATAATTCTCAACCTCCTCCAAATATCTAGGAAGAAGTTTCTCTTGAAGAGATTCGAAAGATTGCTTCCATCCTAAATAAATAGCCATGTAATTGTTTGTAAAGCTCAAGCTTTGGAGTGTGATTTTATTTAATTAAATTTTTGCTTGTTTAGTTGTTAATCCTCTGCACCAATTTTCATGGTGTCTTTTTGGTATGGTGTGCATTCGTTTTAAATAAAATACAAAGAATACATCTACAACCATATGCATGCAAACCATTTGACAAAACACCACAGTGATACACCCATACAAACTAAAACTTTAGTGGAATTTTCGAGATATTCCAAGAAGAGTATCTTACATTTATGCTATCATTTTTTGCCGTGACAAAAGTGTTGAATTGTTATGATGTAAATGCCTTGAAAATGATAACAAGTAAATGAATATATTCACTTCTAGGTGGAGACCTCCTTTTACAATGAATACAATATACAAGGCAAGATGAAAGGGTATAACGAAAGGTTTTGGCCTACATAATATAGCAATGGAAATGTAATAACTCAACATATAGGGCTTAATAAGGGGTTTTAAGGTTAACATGGTGCTTGTCTAGGCTTAACATGTCCTTCCCCTTCGAACAAGTGTTGCCCCCAACACTTCACTGATTGTGGATGTTTTTGCATGAATAACTCATTTTTGTATGTCCCCTCTTCCCTTGGTAGGTTCTTCAATTTCATAAGGTACCCAATAATTTCTCGATTTCTTAGTTGCTTAATCGTTGTTTCTGGTTCTAATATGATTTTCCCTTCTTTATCAAGATTTTGTAAATAATTTGGATTGGGATCCCGTCACTGATTACCCTCTTTAAGCAAGAATCATGGAAGATTGGATGTACATGTGAAGATGGAGGCAACTTTAATTTGTAAGCCATACTTCAAGGCCTCTGCAATACCTTATAAGAGCCATAATACCTCGGTGCTAATTTATAGTCCTTGTTGGGTGTGGAGCCTGATTATCATCCTGATTTAGAGGTCTTTGTTTCAGCTAGGTGTATACCCCAGGAAGAGTGTACACCCCTCCACGCGGAGGCGACTTGTCCCCCTTGCGGGGGTTCGGGGGCACTGCCCCCGAAGCTAAAAATAGATGTAAAATTGCCTTGTAAAATATTGCAATTTCGTAGTCAATCTGGGCCGTTCATTAGGCGGATGATTTGACGGTAGAAGTTATGTTTAATTTAGGGTTTTTTGCCCTAGAAGGCAACCACTCTGTTGTATGAGGGAATTGTATTGCGGTTGTGTGTTGAGAGGGTATTCTGAGCGAGAAAGAGAAAGGGGTACCGTGTGAGAGAGTAGAGGATATTACAACAGATCTGTTGTAGGTTGTGTCACTTCATTTTGCTGGATAATATAAAGGAAGGATTGGCTGTATCTCTGTGGACGTAGCCCAAGTTGGGTGAACCACATATATCTGTGTCTCTTTTATTTTATATGTTTTATGTGTTTGTATTTCCGCATGTTTTTATGTGTTCCATTGCTCTGTAATATATAATTTTCTAACAACTGGTATCAGAGCCGAAGGTCTATTTGGCTGATAAACTCGCAAGAAAGAAGGGTTCCTGGTTCGAGTGGGAGCAATGGCGGAAGATGGTAGGTTTAGGGTCAAGAAATTTAACGGCCAAAACTATCCGCTATGGAAGATGCAAATGGAAGATTATCTGTATTAGAAAAATCTGTACCTACCATTGAGTGGAAAAACAAAGAAGCCGTCGAGTATGACAGACGCAGAATGAGAGATTCTCGATAGAAAGGCACTTGGAACGATACGGCTGTGCCTCACGGCGTCGGTAGCCTTCAATATTTCGAAGGAAACAACAACAAAGGGTTTAATGACGACATTGGACAGACTATATGAAAAACCCTTATCCTCAAATAAGGTATTTCTTATGAAACACTTATTTAATATGAAGATGTCAGAAGGTGGATCTGTTGCTGACCATTTAAATGAATTTAATACGGTTACTAGTCAGTTAAGTTCTGTAGGGGCAAACTTTGATGATGAAGTTAGGGCTTTGTTATTTCGATGCTCATTCTCAGAAAGTTGGAATGGTTTAGTTATGGCGATTAGTAACTCTGTCTCTGGATCTAGTACTTTAAAGTTTGATGATGTTGTCGGTGCTATTCTTAGCAAGGAAATGCGACGGAAAAACTCTGGTGAGACATGGGGTAATGCTTTGAGTGCAAAGACTAGGGGAAGGAAAATGGAAAGAGGAAAGAGCTCAACATATCCCAGTAAATCAAGGAAAGGCAGATCCAAGTCCAGATCGGGGATAGTGTGTTGGAAATGCGGAAAGAAAGGACACTTGAAGAAACACTGTAAATCTCAGAAAGGAAAAGAAGGAGACACACAACAAGAAAACAATCATGAAGCAAATGTGACAGGTGATGTGTTACAAGATGTTTTGATTCTTTCTTTAGAAAATGTTACTGATTCCTCACTGGTAGATTCAGGGGCCTTATTCCATGCCACACCTGATAAGAAATATTTTCATGACTATGTTCAAGGAGATTTTGGACTGGTTCGTCTCGGTGATGATAAACCCTGTAAAATCGTTGGAATGGGTAAAGTTCTTGTAAAATAGCAGAATGGAAACCAATGGTTATTAAAGGAGGTAAGGCATTTTCATATTTGAAGAAAAATCCGATTTCAATAGGGCAGTTAGGCGGTGGAGGTTGTGTGACAACTTTTACAGATAAAACTTGGAAGGTCACTAAAGGAGCCCTGGTAATAGCAAAAGGAGAAAAGGTTGGTACATTGTATTTATGCTATGGTATTTCTAATTGTGTTGATGTTTTAAACTCCACAGGAGTAGATGCAGCATTATGGCATCTTAGGCTCGGACACATGAGTGAGAAGGGGATGAAGATTCTTCACTCAAGAAATTTGTTGCCAGGTTTGAAGAATATTGATTTGGATTTCTGTGGGAATTGTGTTTATGGAAAACAAAAGAGAGTCAGATTTCTTATAGTTGGGAAAGAAAAGAAGAGCAAAAAATTAGAGCTTGTGCATACAGATGTATGGGGACCTGCTCAGGTATCATCTCTTGGCGGCTCTCGTTATTATGCTACTTTTATTGATGATGCAACTAGAAAAACTTGGATTTATTGTATTCAGAATAAATCTAATTTATTTGATACTTTCAAGAAATGGAAACCTTTGGTTGGTTGAGATTGAGATAGGAAAGAGGTTGAAGTGTCTTATATCAGACAATGGATGTGAATATTACAACAAAGAGTTTGATAGGTACTGTTCAGAGCATGGAATTCACACAGAGAAGACAGTTCCAAGAACACCACAGGAAAATGGTGTGTCAGAAAGGATGAATAGGACAATCATGGAGTGTGCAAGGTGCATGAGATTGCATGCATGATTGCCTTTACAATTTTGGGCAGATGCTGTAAATACTGCTGTTTATCTAATAAACAGAGGGCCTTCAAGTTCCTTGGATGGTGGTATTCCAGAGGAGGCATGGATAGGTAAAAAGGTAAACTACTCTTTTTTAAAGCCTTTTGGATGTGAAGCTTTTGTCCATATTAATAAAGAAAATATAACAAAGCTTGAGGCAAAATCAAAGAAATGTACCTTTATTGGATATGGTGTTAATGATTTTGGTTATCACTCATATGATTATGAAAATCACAAAATCATTAGGAGCAGAGATGTAATATTCAATGAAAAGGTCTTGTATAAGGATCAGTTGTAGGAAAACAAACAGGAAAAATAAAACAAAGAATACACAGTTCTTGATGAGATCACAGAAAGGTAAAGTTTTTGAATAATAATAATAATAATCAACAGCCACAACAACAACAACCACCACAACAACAACAAACACCTCAAACACCTGAAAGTGGTGTCAGAGGATCTACCAGGATATGTAAACCCCCTGAATGATACTCTTCTTCATTATATTATGTATTGTTGACTGATTCTGGTGAACAAGAATGTTATGAAGAAGCAATGCATGTAGAAACCAGGGAGAACTGGAAGCTAGCCATGAAAGAAGAGATGGACTCCTTGGTACATAACCAGACTTGGGACTTAGTCAGGTTGCTTGCAGGTAAAACAACATTGCAGAATAAATGGGTTTACAGGTTGAAGGAAGAAGATGGAGGAAAACAGAGGTACAAAGCTAGACTTGTGGTGAAGGGGTTTGCACAAAGAAAGGTATTGACTTCAATGAAATATTTTCTCCTATTGTTAAAATGACTTCAATCAGAACTATTTTAAGTCTTGTAGTAGCGGAAGATTTGCATCTTGAACAGTTAGATGTAAAGACAACTTTTCTCCATGGAGATTTGGAGGAAGAGACTTATATGTAGCAACCACAAGGATATGAGGTCAAAGGGAAAGAAAAATTAGTGTGCAGGTTGAAGAAGAGCTAGTATGGCTTAAAACAAGATCCGAGGCAGTGGTATCTAAAATTTGACAGGTTTATGTTTGAACAAGGTTATACTAGATGTCACTCTGATCATTGTGTTTATCTGAAAAAGCAATATGATGTCAGCTATATTATATTGTTATTGTATGTAGATGACATGCTTGGTGCAAGGTTTAACATGCAGAAAATAATTGTGCTCAAAGGAAAATTGGCAAATTCATTTGCAATGAAGGACACTCTGATCATTGTGTTTATCTGAAAAAGCAATATGATGGCAACTATATTATATTGTTATTGTATGTAGATGACATGCTTTTTGCAGGGTTTAACATGCAGGAAATAAATGCGCTCAAAGGAAAATTGGCAAATTCATTTGCAATGAAGGATTTGGGAGCTGCAAAACAAATCCTTGGTACGAGAATAACTAGAGACGGGAAAAATCACAAATTAACATTGTCTCAGAATGAATACATACAAAAAGTGTTGGAAAGATTTTATATGCAGAATGCAAAACTAGTTAGTACACATTTGGCTAGCCATTTCAAACTTAGTAAGGAGATGTGCCCCAAGACCCAAGAAGAACTGGATTATATGTCGAAAGTTCCATATGCATCAACAGTTGGAAGCTTAATGTATGCAATGGTCTGCGCAAGGCCTGATATTGCACATGTAGTGGGAGCTGTAAGTAGGTACATGAACAATCAAGGAAAAGAACATTGAATGGCAGTGAAATGGATTCTCAGGTATTTTAGAGGTACCACAAATCAAGCATTATGCTTTGGTGGTTCAAACATTGCTCTACAGGGATATGTTGATGCAGATATGGCAGGTGATAGAGATAACAGGAGGAGCACTACAGGGTATGTATTTATTGTAGGTGGAACAACTGTCAGTTGGGTTTCGAAAATGCAAAGTGTTGTTGCACTTTAAAAAACGGAAGCACAATATGTTGCTGCTACAGAGGCTAGTAAATAAATGATTTGGTTACAAAGGTTTATGGATGAATTGGGTAAGAAGCAGGAGATGGGCAAGTTGTACAATGACAACTAGAGTGCCATTCATCTTGCAAAGAATTCAGTATTTCATTCCAAGACTAAACACATACAACTCAAGTATCATTGCATACGGTCAGTGTTGGAAGATGGATAGTTGAAGCTAGAAAAGATACACACTAGCCGAAATTCTGCAGATATGTTAACAAAAGTTGTAACCAGGGAGAAATTGAGGTTCTGATAAGTTTCAATTGATCTTCAAGTATGATGATGAAGAAGATGAGAAACAACCGGGTCCAAAGTGGAGTCAATGTCCAACAAATGAAGCAACGGTGGAGTTGCTACAATCAGTCTCCAAGTGGGAGATTGTTGGTTGCGGAGCCTGATTATCATCTTGATTTAGAGGTCTTTGTTTCAGCCGGATGTCTACCCTAGGAAGGCTGTACACCCCTCCACGTGGAGGGGTCTTGTCCCCCTCGCGGGGGTTCGGGGGCAGCGCCCCGGAAGCTAAAAATAGATGTAAAATTGCCTTGTAAAATATTGTAATTTCGTAGTCAATCTGGGCCATCCATTAGGCAGATGATCTGACGGTAGAAGTTCTGTTTAATTTAGGGGTTTTTGCCCTAGAAAGCAACCCCTCTGATGTATGAGGGAATTGTATTGCAACTGTGTGTTGAGAGGGTATTCTGAGCGAGAAAGAGAAAGGGGGACTATGTGAGAGTGCAGAGGATATTACATCGGATATGTTGTAGGTTGCGTCTCTTCATTTTGCTAGATAATATAAAGGAAGCACTGATTGTTTCTCCGTGGACGTAGCCCAAGTTGGGTGAACCACATATATCTGTGCCTCACTTGTTTTATATGTTTTCTGTGTTTGTATTTCCACATATTTTTATGTGTTACATTGCTCTGTAATATATAATTTTCTAATAGTGCTCCTTTTCTTGGTCGAGGGACATTTGTTTTTATGGTCGTACTGTAAAAAATACCCAATCCCCCATTTCAATTTCCCTTTTTACTGTGATGTTTATCTGTTTGTTGCTTCTTCCTATTTGGTGCTACAACCAAGTTGTCCTTCAATATTTTGAGAACCTCTTGTCGGTTCCCTATGTGGTCCTCCATTGTTTGAACCTTTGTAGTCCTTTTCTGGGGTGATGTGAGGGATGGAGGATGATATTCATAAAGTGCTAGAAATGGAGACATTTTTGGTGAACCACCATTATGCCAAGGGCAACCACTTAACCATTGTGTTTATTTATTAGATGCAATGCAACAAAGATATCCTTCTAAACATTTACTCACATTCTTAGTTTGCCTATCGAATTAAGAATGGTAAGATAGTTGTCACTTTGGGCTTTAGTGGGCATTATTAAAAATTTCAATTTTGATTGCTTGCATCTTGCTTTTTTGGAAAACTCACTGAAGTTCCATCTATGCTTCTCTAATTAGGTCTTTATCCCCATTTGTCTATGTGTGTGTGTGTGTGTGTGTGTATGAGAGAGAGAGAGGGATTATTGTGATTCCTTTAAAGGTCCTAAGAGCTTTACAAGAGAAATGATTACTTTTATGTATGTTTTGTGAACAGTACCAAATTATGTTGAACCAGAGTCAGATATAGAAGCTGCTTCAAAGGAGGGCCGGAGCTTGTCAGACTTCAAGTATGCTTGTGTTGGCTATTCAGTTTTTGCAGACAAGAAAGATTCTTCATCTGACCAACAAGATCCACAGGCAGAGTTGCCATTTTGTGTAGGCATTGAGGTAATTTTCTATTATTATCTTAAGCACTTTGTTTTATCATTGTTCTGTTGCATAGCTTGATATTCCCTATGCGAGAGTTCTGATTCTTGATAGGCAACATGGATAAAAGTTTGGGCCAACATGTAATTGTATTGCTTGTATAGTTATCACAATACCAATTGTTTATGCCTTTTTCGAAATATGATTTGAGTGATTTAAAGGATAAATACAGCCTACCTGAAGAGATGTTGGTATCAAGAAAAATGAACAATGTCATAAAGTCATAATAGGGTATATTAGATGAAAAATCCTTGCGATCTTAACTAGCTAAATCTAAACTGAAAACATTTCAAAGTCTGAGGCTTACTAAAAAGTGCATCCAAACAAAATCTTAAAGTTTGATATTAAAAGCCCTGTAGTGTGAGACAAAGTCATAAAGAATATGCATATAGAGTTGCCGGATCTACAAAGGTGGAGGTAATCATCATTCACCTTTTTGGTTATTTTGATGTATCAAGGGTTTTGTTTACCCCTGTGAGGTCGCACCTATATTTTCTATCCTCATGAGTCCTTTTAGATGTTAGATATTGCCAATGGAATGATTAGTAGCTTGTTATCTGGATATTGTTAGAGTTTTCTTGTGTTGTTTCTCCAACAGTGTTAATTTTCAGCAGCTGAGGTGCACTTCGCAGAAGGACAGTAAAGGAGAGAGGAAGAGGGCACATGCATTCATCCAGCACGTTAAATTCTCCAACCCTAGATAACAGATGTCCTTATGATGTCCAAGAAACACAAATCAAACTGATTTATTTAACTGCTGAAATTTAATTTTTGAACATGGCATTAATCATACAATAGCTGGCAAAATAAAAGCATAAATGAGATACACACATGCACAGATGATTTCTTCTACAACTCATCTTCTCATTCCTTAGGTCAAAGCTTACAAGATAAACCCCACAGATTGCTAAATCAGCAGCTGGTCAGACAAATTACCCAATAAACAGATCTGTATGGCTTGCTGAAGAGCTTTGCAGTCTGCACTAAAGACAAGAAAAACAGCAGCCATATGACCTGCTGTATGGCACTGCTGTACGTCATGCTGTACAGCTGTTGCACGGCCTGCGATGTATGGCCTACTGCTGTACAACCTCTTCCTTCTTGAACTCCAGCATCTCTTCTGCTCACTAGATCTCTGCTCAACTGTAATTTACCTCTTCTATTTAGTCTTATTTATGCATTGCCAAATAATCCTATTCTGCCAAAATTCTAATCTTGTCTTGAGATATGGGATTAAATCTATGTTATTAATGTATTAAATACACTTGATTAGGCTCCTTAGGTTAAGTCAATTGTAAAACATTAGATATTTCACTTTTTCCCAAGTGAATTACAAAATCAAATTAATTATCCACTTATTTCTAAGTGGTCACTTTCGAATGTCTCAAAGCAATTTGTGCACATTCACAGAAACCCATGCAAGTTCTTGTTCACACCACATTACATGCTTCACCATTGGATGCACACCTGTTAATTTTAGTAACGATGGTATGTTCTATGCCTAGAGCAATTTACTTCAATCTTTCTTATTAGCCCTATTCAATTTCCTGCTTAGCAATCACATTAACATTGACAGTAAATGCTGATAGAACATAAACAAATATCCAGAAGACAAGCCAAGACAAGAGGACACAATCATTTGGCGGATGCCAGGGAAAAACCCCAATGTGGGGAAAACCCTTTGATCAAATCTTCTTAATATTCTTCAAAGTCAGCAGAGAGAGAAGGTACAATTTTCAGCAGTCAATAGGATGCCCTAGCCAGCAAAGTCAATGCTGGTCAAACCAGCGAAATTCCTCCCAATGGAGCTCGGTCAAACCCAGTCAAACTCGGCCTCAAAGAACAGGCAAAGTCAGCCCAAAACAGTCTTGAATGTCGTGGTCAAACATGGTCAACACACTGGTCAAATCTGCGGTCAACGCTGCAGTCAAACAACCCAGATTTTCTCGATTTCTGCGCCACCAAACTCAGCCTCCCAAACTCAGAATTTGTCCCAAAACTTGAGAGTTGACCCAAGGTGAACGCTACTGCAGAAATCCTTAAACAGTCCGAAAATCACAGCTGCCCTTTCACACGTGCGGAGGAGAGAGAATGTCTTCCTTAGGCTGTACGAACCAATGAGAAGGAGAGAGAATGTGAGATGAGATGATGTCCAAATGAAGTTTGAGTCTCTTTCTTTTATATCCATCAATGGGGTGGTGACACATCTTTTGGGGCTTGTGAGCCTACATAAAAATTCTGACCGACCTTGACAATTTGCACGTGTAAGAAATAAATTTAAAATCCAATTTCTGCTCATCCAAACAAGATGATCTTTAGATCAATTTTTCACCTCTCTGAAAGAGGAATCCAACAAAAATATCATCTCCATCGTATGAGTAGTGCAAAGTGGAGTTTGGCCCTAGTTGCCAAATTTAACAATGCCCTTCGGATCCCTTTGGGATAGTTCAAAGTTGACTCTCATTGAATGTGTATTGAGACTAACCACCCAAATAGGAAATGGATACAATCATTCAAGAGGATATCTATAAGAGATATATACAGGCCACTTGGATAAACCCTTAGGGTGGGTTACATTCAAAGATGGCCTTCTATGCAAAGTGCTTCATGGTGATGAGTGTTAGACTTATTGTTTATACCCATTACACGCTTTGCCATTGGATGCATGCCCTTTGGGTCCCCATGGGATAGTTCAAAGTTGGCTCTCATAGACTGTATATTGAGACTAACCACCAGATTGATTGATCTGACAGGATTTGTCGATTGTGCCATCTTTAAGAGATTGAGACTAAGGAGCATTTCATCTTCTGTTGCTCTATTTATTATGAGATTCACGAGCAACTTTATTACTTGTTCAAATGGATCCAAACTCTATCTAGTTTCTTTCAATACTAGACTAAAGATGTCTGCCCTTTGCATGAAGGAGACCCTCAGACTTCATACCCACAATCTTCAGCTTGCTTCCAGACCTAATCATATTCAGTGGATTACTACTTTTTTTGTGGTGCTCCCATCAACTAGGAGCACCAAGAGATAGATTGATAGCAACATTGCTTTTGACTACATATTGGTGCAAGCATGAGGGACCATTCACCTTCCCCAGAGACCTGAGAGACCACTAACCCAAATTCCTTTATAGTAGGCATATAAGATTACCTAGACATCAACAATGGATTAGATCTTCCAGGTAACAATACAGTAGTGGGTTTGAATCTTCTCCCAACTCTTCCTCAGGGCACCATTCTATTTTGAAATTTCTTCAATCGAACTCGGATGTTCGGAGAGAGAGATCTAGTGGTCCATGACCTTATCCATAAATCACTTCCCTCTGTACATCTCCCTCCCAATGTGGCTGCTTGCATATGGAGTTGAGGGTTTCTCAAGGTTTTAGTATACACCTTATGTCTTATTGTCCTTCTCGTTCTTTATATAGGGGATATTTTGGTTTCCTACTTTGTATCATCATCATTATACTCAATAGTGCCATTAACCTACCTTTGGTCATTTGTTTGACATTAATATAATTATCTTATCTAATTATCACAATATATAACTAGGGGAACCAACTCTTCCTGAAACAACTTGACTAACAACTTGCGAAGTCAGTGTTGGAAAGTTGACTATACTAAGCGGGGGAGCTGGGGGGGGGGGTGAAGGGGTGAATCAGTATATTGCATTCATGGACATCAAATTTATGCTTTTACTTTTCTTTCTTATAGTTATTTGACCTATTTTGGTTTCCTATTTTGTATCATCATCATTATACTCAATAGTGCCATTAACCTACCTTTGGTCATTTGTTTGACATTAATATAATTATCTTGTCTAATTATCACAATATATAACTAGGGGAACCAACTCTTCCTGAAACAACTCGACTAACAACTTGCCAAGTCAGTGTTGGAAAGTTGACTATACTGAGAGGGGGGGGGGGGGGGTTGAAGGTGTGAATCAGTATATTGCATTCATGGACATCAAATTTATGTTTTTACTTTTCTTTCTTATAGTTATTTGACCTATTAAATGGGCATCATTACATCATATGAAAATCAAATTTAACATGTAAACAACATTCAACTACAACATAAAAATCAGCACACAAAAGCAACACATGTGGACACCAAATATAAGTGGAAAAATAACGAATTTGTTCTTATGATGTAAAGCAATCATCCACTCCCTTTTCACATCAGCTTTTTGAGGCTCCAACCTCGCTACTATTTTGCAAGCTACAACTTGCTGGAAGTTCCCACTCCCACTTACATCAATTTTCTGTAGGCTTCTACCTTGATTTTCTTTTGCAATATACAACTTGCTGGGAAGCTTCTATTTCCACTTACAGGCTACTACCGGAAAGGAGACAACAATCCCCTAATAGGTAAAAGATTTGATGTGTTGATGTATGTTTGAGGCTCAAGCTAGGGCTGTCCTAACTGTTGAGTGAGTCCCATTTAAGCAACTAATTGGAGGTATGAATTAGAGTTCCTTTTTGTTGTTAGATCGCATATTTTTGAGGATCACTACAACAACATATTTGTTGGACATATCAAGAATCAAGGAGCAGGTATGTTTGAGGCTCAAGCTAGGGCTGTACTAATTGTTGAATGAGTCCCGTTTAAGCAGCTAATTGGAGGTATGAATTAGAGTTCCTATTTGTTGTTAGATCACATTTTTTTGAGGATCACTACAGCAACATATTCGCTGGACATATCAAGAATCAAGGAGCAAACCTGATGTTGAAGTTGACATTGTGATGAGTCCATGTTTCTGATATCAAATTTGAGACTAGTAGAAGTAGGTCATAGGGCAGAGCGGTGTCACATTGGTTTTTTCCTGTGGAAGCAGTTTAAGAACACGAGTTGCAATTAACAACATAATTGTGAATGAATGCAAGCAGTGAGTGTTCAACACACAATTGCAATGTGTAAATTTTTGTAGATGTTCTATGCTAAGAGCAGTTTTACTTTTCTCACAGCAATCATACAAATAGTTAAGCAAAATGCAGATAGAACATATAAGTAGATCTTACAGAAGACAAATCAGAAACAGGAAAATGTGTGTGTTCGTTACGGCGGTCAACAAGATGCTTCAACCAGCAAAGTCTCCTTGGTCAGCCAGCCCAGCATGTGTCACAACAGACCTCCAATCAGCAAATGAGTCAACCCAAGTCAACTCCACAAAAGTCAACGCTGTCCTGAAAAAGTCAACGCAGGGCAGCAAGCTAAAAGTCAACGCAGCAGCAGATTGGTCAACCCTTTGACCTCGATTTCTATGCCAAATAGTACGGCCTTCCTAAATCGAACTTCCCACAAGTTTTCAGCCCAATTGGACCATGCGTTGACCAAAGTCAACGCTGGTCAAAATTTCTGCAAAACCCTAACTGCAGAAAATCGTCCTTCAACTCAGCCGTACTGTTTTTGTCCTTCTTCTCCTTCACACGTGTGGCTGAACTCGTCCTCCAAGGAGCTCGTACTATCTCAGATGAGAGAAGAAGATGTGAGTTGTGTTGTGATGAAATGTTCTCCAACTTTTCCTGTATTTGTATCCATCATTGGGGCGTGTGACACATCTGCTGGGGGCGTGCAACCTTAAGGCCGACCTGCACATATAATTTATTGTGAATAATAAATTCAAAATAAATGTTCTGCTCATCGGATTAAGACATATTATATATGGATTTTACACCTCTCCGAAAGAGGAATCCAACAAAAAATATTAGCCTCTTAATCTGAGCATCATAACATGGAGTTTGGACCTAGTTGTCCAAATTTAACACTCCCTCTCAACTAGGGAGAACTCCATCCATCAGTGTAATCAAACATCGTGCGTCATCCCGCCGTAACTTGCTTTGCTGGCCTCTTTATTTCAGAACAGAAGTGGGTCAGTCACAAAGACATCATCCCCCGTCTGACATAATCAGTCCAGAGGTTCCAAACCTCTATCAAACTCATGAAGAGTATCCAACCAACCCAAAGTTGGTTCATCTGACCCGAAGTCAGGCAGAGGTCCCAGACCTCGCAAAACTTGATCCCAGATCAAGTGGTTGGACCGTGCCATCCTAGATAGAGAGTACGGCAATCTCTGATGCGTCCATCAGTCTTTGCTAAAAGTCTCTAGCTTTTCCCACCTCATTGGCCAAATGAGAGGTACTTCCCATGAGCCCTGAACTCAATGGGTAGGATGCATACGGGGCACAGATAAATGAGTGGTGAACCAGCTCAATAATCACAAAGGTGGGGCAGAAGCATTATGAGTGCTTATAGCTCCGAGAAGCTATCCCCAAAGCCCCCCAGAGCTCCCAGAGCTCATCGTCCAACAGGACCCACATCATAGGGTCTTTCTTCAACCTGCAGACATGAGTGTCTCGATTTTGAACTTCAAATCCCAGAGGTTGTTCCACATACACCTCTTCCTTTATTGCACCATGCAGAAAAGCGGTCTTGACATCCATCTGATGAAGACTCCATCCTTGCGTAGCAGCAAGGGCTATGATTGATCGGATGGTGGTATATCGTGCCACAGGTGCAAATATGTCATCATAGTCAATTCCTTCCTTTTGAGAGAAACCACGGGCAACAAACCTTGCCTTAAACTTTTCAGCACTCCCATCAGATCCATGTTTGATCTTGTAGAGCCATTTAGCGGTGACAACAGATTTGTCCTTCGGTCTCGAGACCACATCCCAGACATCATTCTTCATAATGGACTCATATTCTTCGTGCATAGCATCCTTCCAAACTTGATGCTTTACGGCTTCCTCAAAAGATCCAGGTTCAGATTGTACAATGGTACTCATGGCAGCTAGATACCCTTGGTATCTACACGACTTCTTGCTTTCCCGGAAAGTCCCTCTTGGGGCAGCATGACCCTCAGCATCTTCGAGGGTGTCCCGGAGCCATGATGGTCTCTTTCCCAGTGAAGGGGGTGGATCAATAGGGTCCATTGGCCCTTCAATATCAGGCATAGTCTCATCCTGGGGTTCTTCCAGATTTCCAGGCCTTTCTTCATGATTTTCTTCAGATCTAGGAAGATCTACTACTTTCTTCAGGGAAGCATCTTCGTCAAAAGTGACATCATGGCTTATCTCTACTTCCCTTTGACCGGGTACATAGACTCTATATGCCTTAGAAGTCTCACTGTAGCCCACAAACATTCCTTTCTTCCCAGTAGCATCCAGCTTACTTCTCTTTTCTTTCGGCACATGAAAATAGACAGGACATCCAAAAATTCTAAAATGTGAGACATCGGGTTTCTTACCAGAGAAAACCTCTTCGGGAGTTTTGGAGTCCAAAGCGGAATGAGGGCATCGGTTTTGAATGTACACAGCAGTATTTGCAGCTTCTCCCCACAGAAACTTTGGTAGACACTGGTCACATAGCATGGCACGGGCAGCTTCCACAATAGTCCTATTCTTGCGTTCAGCAACACCATTCTGCTCAGGAGTATATGCAGTGGTAGTCTCCCTCTTAATGCCAGCTGCTCTGCAAAAGTCTTTGAACTCATTTGACTCATATTCGGTGCCATTGTCAGTCCTCAAAATCTTGATCTTCTTTCCGGTCATATTTTCCACCAAGGCTTTGAAGGTACGGAACCACATGAAAGCCTCATCCTTCTTCTTCAAGAAGTATATCCAGGTTTTGCGAGAGAAGTCATCAGTAAATGTCATATAGTAAGAACATCCCCCCAGGGATGTTACGGGCAACATACCAGATAGATCAGAATGGACCGGTTGCAATATATCAGATGTCTTTGTGACACTTGAGGGGAAAGGTCCCCTTGTATGTTTTCCTTCAGCACAGCCCTTACATACACCTTCATGATTATTTCCAAAATCAGGCATCCTTGTCACCACCTTCCTTGCTTCGGGAAGGGCTTTGTAATGAAGGTGTCCAAATCTTCGGTGCCATAGTTCGGTTTGTCGGATAGTATCACAAGTCATAGCTCCCAACGGACTCCCTCCAACCTGGTAGAGTGTACCAACTCTAAAACCAATTGAGATAGCTTCATTGAAGCTCTACTTCCACATGAGCACCTTTCCATTAGAGAAAGTTACATTGAATCCTTTGTCTTCCATGGCAGATACAGACACAAGGTTCTTCTTCAATTTAGGTACATAGAGTACATCTTGCAAACGTAGGACTTGTCCTTGAGACAAGTGGAGGGTCACAGTCCCTGTCCCTTTCACGGGATATGTAGCATTATCCCCAAGGATAATTTCTAGATTAGTATCCCTTTCAACCATGTCAGAAAGTGCTTCCTTGAATCCGGTGATGTGTCTTGAGGCACCACTATCGATTAGCCAGACATCCATAGTGTCGGGCGGAGATGCAGCTGAGAGAGCAGATACTAGAATATACTCATTTCTTTTATCAGCAACATTAGACTCCTCATACCTGGTATTTCTGGTCCTTTTAGAAGGTTGATTGTTTCCTCCAAAGTGAGCCTTCCTCTTTCCTTTGGATTTGTCATTTCTTCGATTCCCATTCCTTCGGTTGTTGTTGTTATCGTCACCATCGGGAGAATCCTTCTTGAAGGGGCATTCTCTAGCATAGTGTCCAGGCCTATGGCAGGTGAAACATTTTCCCTTCTTCTCTTGAGTCTTTGTCCTTCCTTTGTCCTTAGAACCACCAGAGTTCTTCTTTCGGGAATGAGCACCATAGGCAGCATTTCTTTCATTATCGAATTCCTTCATCCTTGTTTCTTCTTGCATACATCTAGACAGAAGCTCATCAAAGTTAGGAATGGTGTTATTGTTGAGAATGGTAGTTGTGAATACTTGCCATTCATATGGAAGTCCTCCAAGTGCGGTGAGAACCATCTCACGATCAGCTATTATCTCCCCAATAGCTAGCAGATTGTTCCTGGTTTCGGTCAACTTCAGAAAGAAAGTTTGAACAGACTCATCTCGGCCCTTCTTCATATTCTTCAATTTGTTCTTGAGGAATAGCACTTGGTTCACATTGTTTACTTGGAACATAAGTATCAATTTGTCATACATCTCCTTGGATGTGCCTAGTTCAGATATGTAGGCAACCAGACTCTTATTTATGGATCCCCTGATCAGCAGCTTTGCTCTGATTTCTCCCTTCTTATACTTGTTTCTAACAGCAGCAGAGGCATTGGATGGAGGTTCTTGAATCTTCCCTGTCACATGATCCAAGAGATCATGATCTTCCAATTTGAGATCTAATATCATCTTCCAGGCATGGAAGTCATTACTTCCAGTCAGCTTGTCATTCTCCTTGAATTCAAGACTAGTGGAACCCATTTCTTCCGGTGATGATTGCTAAAGATAGAGTTTGTCTTCACCTCGGCTCCGATACCATGTAAATTTTTGTAGATGTTCTATGCTAGGAGCAATTTTACTTTTCTCACAGCAATCATACAAATAGTTAAGCAAAATGCAGATAGAACATATAAGTGGATCTTACAGAAGACAAATCAGAAACAGGAAAAATGTGGTGGTTCGTTACGACGGTCAACAGGATGCTTCAACCAGCAAAGTCTCCTTGGTCAGCCAACCCAGCATGTGTCACAACAGTCCTCCAATCAGTAAACCAGTCAAACCAAGTCAACTCCAAAAAGTCAACGCTGTCCTGAAAAAGTCAACGCAGGGCAGAAAGCTAAAAGTCAACGCAACAACAGATTGGTCAACCTTTTGACCTCGATTTCTGTGCCAAATAGTACGGCCTTCCAAAATCGAACTTCCCACAAGTTTTCAGCCCAATTGGACCATGCGTTGACCAAAGTCAACGCTGGTCAAACTTTCTGCAAAACCCTAACTGCAGAAAATCGTCCTTCAACTCAGCCGTACTGTTTTGTCCTTCTTCTCCTTCACACGTGTGGCTGAACTCGTCCTCCAGGTAGCTCGTACTATTTCAGATGAGAGAAGAAGATGTGAGTTGTGTTGTGATGAAATGCTCTCCAACTTTTCCTGTATTTATATCCATCATTGGGGCGTGTGACACATCTGCTGGGGGCGTGCAACCTTAAGGCAGACCTGCACATATAATTTATTAAGAATAATAAATTCAAAATAAATGTTCTGCTCATCGGATTAAGACATATTATATATGGATTTTACACCTCTCCGAAAGAGGATTCCAACAAAAATATTAGCCTCTTAATCTGAGCATCATAACATGGAGTTTGGACCTAGTTGTCCAAATTTAACACAATGGAAGTGTTATAAGAGTGATTTGTTGAAGAGGATTGAGCATTGTTGTAAGTGGGCCATTGTCCTTGGTACAGGAGCCGAAGATTATTATTCTATATTTTATTGTTAAGGGTGGCAGGGTGGTGCTAGGCAAGGAAGTTGTTGCCTCCTTTTAGTGGATGTTGGTAAACCAATGGTTGTAGCTCCTTCCAGTAGTGACATAAATAATTGAAGGTTGTAGTCATTACAGTTGTAGCTAGTAAATCGTAATTGTAGCTTCCCTCAAGAAATAAATAAATTGTTTATATATATATATATATATATATATATATATATATATCTTGTGTTCTGTAATGTCCCTATCTGTTTAGAAGACATAAGGGGATGATTCTGCTAGTCTAATGAAGTTCCCGTGGGCTAGGATGGAAAATTTCATCAAGGGAACACATTTCCTAGGAAAAAACCATACAAAAGAAAAAGGGGGAAAATGGGGACATGTGCCCTAGGCTAATGAAAAGTCACTTATAAATTATAGAGTGAGAAAACCCACTAAAGTGATTTTATTAAATAAAAAGGTAAAAATGTGGCAAAATGGTTGAGTGAGTTATAAAAAAGGGGAAAATGAGGAGTCTCTCCTCATTCATGCATTCACTCTCTTTAGAAAAAGAAATTTGGAGAGCTCTTGAGAAACAGACTCGGGTTTTTGGGAAAATCTTCATTCTAGTGGTTGGTTTCGGTATTGAAAATATATACCCTAGCTAGTCTTGGAGCATAATCACTCAGATTTCGTCATTGGGCTTCATTGTTCAAGAAGATATTGACAGGAAGAAGTAAGTCAGTGGTGTTATCAGTTGATTTTATTATCTGACTTATGGTATTCTATAATATTTTTACAGGTTAGTTGTTGAGATAAACTTGGGGGTTGAGTTACCATCATTTGCTGGAGTTTTGGGCCGAGTTTCTCTTTCTCACATCAGGACAAGAACTTCCCCTTCTTATGGGCCGAATTTATCTTCTCCTTGCTAGTCGAGTTTACCCTTTTATGCTGCTGATCGAGTAACTATTCTGTGGGGCTGAGTTTGGTCTTGGAAGATGCTGAGTTCAAACAGTTTGCAAAGGTTGAGTCACTGTTTTATGTGCCAAGTTCTGTCCCTTTGTTGGCTGAGCTACTGTCAGTATAACCACTTTTATCAAGCCAAGTTTATCATTGTATGGAAGTCGAATTCTACTATTCCGTGGGTTGAGTTGACAGCTGAGCATATGGAGGTATTTAATAATATGAACCAGTTTTGAAGGTGGCATTGTAGTCACTGCTGAAGATTGTACCAGGTTCCTCCTTACTATTGAACCCCGTAATCTCTGTTTCAAGCTAATGAATGACTGTGTGCCCTTGGACTTGTTGCTGTTATAATTATGGGTTGTTCTCAGTGAAGAAAAGAGTGGTTTTATGGTTGTAGCCAACATATATCAGTGGCATTTATATTTCTGAGTTTATATATAAATATTATTCTGCTGTTGGAAGTGTTTTGGAGCATTCATTTGGCATTGTATACAATTGTTTGGAATACAATTATATAAATATGCACCTACAACCAATGGCACACAAATTGTTTGACAAAATGACACACTGATAAACTCAAACAAAACTCCAGAACTTGAATGGAAATTCGAAGGTATTTTAAGGGGGTATCTTACATGTTCCTTGATGTGATATTATAGGTTAATGCTTTATGATACTAAACTGTAGGAAAAGTGAAATAGTGATTCATCCCCCCCCCCTCAGTATTTCCAACAATTGGTATCAGAGTCGGTTCCTTCATCATAGTCAAACAACTGGAAGGCAAATCTCGGGAACAAGATGGCAAAGGAAAAAATGCTAGCCTCCAAATGGTCCAAGGAAAATGAAGTCTCCTCCATTGGAATGATGCCCAAACATACTAAAGTCATTAATGAAGACCAAGTTAACCCAACTATCATGTCTTCACCACCTCCTTTGTTTAATGGAACAAACTATGAGTTATGGAGCGTATCTATGGAGATTTATTTGAAAACCCTGAATTATATATGGTTCACAGTTGTTACAAAGGTACAACCACAAAGGAGTCAAAAGAAGATGATGCAAGAGAAATGGATACCATTCTATAAGAGGCTTATCAGATTTTGTAAAAGACAAGGTGGGACAATGCTCCTCAACTAAAGATCTTTGGGAAAAAATATAAGAGCTTTATGCAAAACACGTTGAAAAGGAAGCTGCTCACTTAAAGACCGAGGTACAAGAGGCAAAAAAGAGAGAAGAATTTTGACAAGTCACCTTAAAGAAAAATCTGAGGCCTTGATTTGAGGAGCAGTCTGAAGCTATTAGAAGGAAGAATCTGAGATATGAAGCATAATGACCAAGGCTAAAAGATCAAATCCTTCAAGTATTTTTTGAGAACGAATCTGTGGAAGCAAAGCTGGCTGATCAGGGTTGTTTTAAAGGACACAATTGAAGCAGACTATAATCCTTCTTTTGCTAGAAAGGATGAATTTTGTGATAGAATCGTAGGCCTGTTTTGAGGCCCTATCTGAGGTCAACTGAGGTATACTCTGAGGCTTCTCCCGAGAAAATTTTTGGCCTATTTGAGGCTTGACTGAGGGCAAGTACATGCTTGATTTTAGGTCAATATTGGCCCCTCTTCTGCGTGACTAGAGAATCAAACATCTCCTTCCCTTCTGAGGGATAGTAGGGTTTCTACTTGGGATATGGACTTGTTAGAAGGTTTTGGGTTTTTGATATGTTTTCTCTAGGAGCGTATTATGAAAGTAGTGGTATGACTAATTTTAGTCTCTAATGCGAAGATAGATTGGAGGGTCTTTCAAAATTCATTCCATGGAAGTGTTTGGATTAGATGATTTTGGAGGAGCATGAGCTTTGGCATCTTGTGGAGAAGAAGGTTACACCTCCTATAGATGTTTGCTTTTTTGGCAGAATGCAACAAGAAGATGTCCAAGGGGAAGTGAGTCATCGTCGAATTGGTGAGGATCACCTAATATCTCACATTGTAAGAGCAAACACTGGTAAGGAGATGTTTGATTCTCTAGCCACTCTATATTAGAATGAGCAAGGGTTGGAAGATGCTTTGAGGTATAAAGTCAAAGTCACCAAGATGATCAAGACAAATATTTTAGCTAGTTATTTGATAAATATTACCAAACTCTGTGATCAACTGGTAGTAGTTGGAGAAGAGGTCAATGGTGAAGAGCTATTATTGATCTAGATTAGATCATTATATTATTTTTCATCCATCTTCATGCTTTTAGAGTAGAAAAAATTGAGGGATCAAATCATAGGACCATTTTATTGACGGGCCCAGTTTGGTGAATTGGGGTTTTAAATCTTCCAGAGATAGTTTATTATATCTAGAAGTCTTTAGGGGTCCAAAAACTCTATCTTGTGTCAGGCCCCTTGGCTTTGTTCTCCACTGAAATATTGTTCCAATGGCACAAGAAAGACCTCAAACGAAGTCCGTATACAAAAGTTATGGCATCCGAAAGTGGACCTTCTTGTTTTTACCACCATAATTCAAGGATGCCACGTTAGCCCCATTACTCATGGAAAAGGGACTAGCCATGTGAACATGATGAAGAAGATAGAAGGGATAATATTGCAACTATAGTTAAAAATTGGAGGAGTCGAACTTAACCACTAGTAGGCTATTGGGCTGTGTTATAACTAGACCATAAAGAGAAAAAGGGGTTCAATTCTATTCGAGTGCATTTTGTTCCATAGATGATCATAGTAGTTGAGAGTGGATAGAGAGAGAGAAAATGAAGAGGATTTATGTTTTGTTGTCGTCCACGGGCTAGAGGTCTCACTCCTTTGTACTTGCATCCATTTCCATTCAAAAAAAGAGATAGCAGAGTAGCCTCACCTTCCAGCGGTGTTTTTTCTCAAAAGGGTTTTCCAGGTCATATCTTGTGTTATTATGGTTTTGTGAGTGATTGTTCTGTTTGTTCTCTATTTAATGCATATTTATATTTTGTTTGCATATGTAGAAAACAATAACTTAATAATTCCATAAATCTGAGGAAAAGTTAACCCGCATAGTATAATTTTCGGAGTTCAATATATTTCTTTATCAGATATGTTGTGGTGAATCGTCCAGTGGAATATCCACAATAATTTACTAATCATATTGGTATCATAGCAGGTGTCTTTGGGTATTTTGAGGGAAGTTGCAAGGGATTTAGATTGGTTTAAGTATAAAGTCATAAAACCCTAGCCATGGTCGACGACTCTATCAATAACTCTCAAGATTCAGCAAAGGAGAGGTTCTCAAGGTTAGAATGGCAGGTTCAAAAATCAACAACGATAGGAACCTCCTTACGTCGGCTATGATGATCAAGATTGGAATCAGAGAAGATGGAGGTTCCAACTTAGAGGTCAGATCAGATGGAAATTCAGGGGATCGAGAAGAGCTAGTGAAGGAGGCTAAGAAATAACCCGAAAAAGAACAACCTGGTTTGAGTTCCATGGACCATTGACAATTCTTGTTCAAGATGGAAGTGGAGATCGACATCAAGCCATATCAAGGTGAGATTGACACTTTGAAATTAAATCACTGGTTGGAACAATTAGAATTTTATTTTAGCATTCATCACATAGATGAACAAAATATTTCTTTCATCCATTTGAAACTAGAGGATCATGCCTTGACTTGGTGGGAAAGCCATACGAAAACCTTGAGGCGGGAGGGGGATCCTTCAATGACTAAGTGATAGGATTTGAAAGCTCTCCTAAAGTCGTAGTTCTACCCTGTCATGTATGTAGAGGACCAGTGGATTTGGTGGCATTACTTCACTCAGTAATAGGGGAAGATTGTACAAGAGTACACAAAATTCAGGAAGATGACAATAATGATGGGTATCTCTCCTAAGAACCCAAATGTACTCAAGTATTTGAGGGTCCCACATATACATCTATGGAAGCATGTGATGCTGTTCAAACCCAGAACAATGTACGAGGCTGTGTACAAACACAATTCCTGGAAAACATAGGCCATAAGAAAGGGAAAGTAAGTGGTTCAAAGCAGAAGGAACACCAGGAAACTTTCAAATAAGGGAAGAAGAAATGGAAAAGGGGGAAGGACAAAAAGACAACAACCACAACACACCAGTGCAAAGATCCCAACAATAATTGCAATCACTATAACATTGATGGTCATATAGAAGAGAAGTGTCAAAAACTACATCCAAAACTCAACCTGCATTACCGAGAGAAGGACGTGAAGAAAAATATCATGGCCACAAAATTGAATAATCAGGTGGAAAGTAGCTTAAATGTGGATGAGAAGATTGTCTGCACATTGTTGAAATAACATTGGGAGGTTCTTCTCACATGATTTTTGTGTCGGGCGTGTGAGAATAATTAAAAGGCACAAGAAATGTTTTAATTTAATTATAAGTAGGCTTGAGGGTCAGGTCGATTCAGGTCGGCCAACAAGGCCAAGGGACATGACCCTTGGGGTTTCACATGCGTTGGGAAGGTATAAATATAAGGGACAAGAAGGTAATGGATCATCTTCTTGTGTGGTCTAAAAGAAGGGAGAAAATGACAACTCAAGGAGGGCCGAGTTTTCTATGGATTAGGGTTGGTTTTGGAAGATAAAGAAGGCTGTAGCCAAATAGGAGGGCTGGAGATAACAAGAAGGCCATAACCAAACAGGAGGGCCACAAAAAACAAGGAGGCCATAACCAAACAGGAGGGCCACAAAAAACAAGGAGACCGTAGCAGGCATCAAGGAGGTAAGCCTTAGATGTGTTAGAACTTAGGACAGGCCGCAACCATAATTCTGCTATAGGAGAGTTGAGAACTTGTAGAAGCTGGCCAAGGACATAACGAGGGCTAGTAAAAGGTTAATTGAATTGACCAAAGGTTACATGGAGTTGACTAAAGGAGAAAAGTGTTGGTTGCAAGGGACAATAGTCCAACTATGGAGGAAAACAAGGACAATAGAGGACTGTGGGCTAAAGGAACATGCTTAGGTATGTAAATTATTGTTTGACAATTTAAAGTGGGAAAATGATTGCCACAATCTTGTGTTTTGGGCTAGAAAGGCTTAGAGGATAAATCCCCAACCCTACGTACTTAGTCAAAGGATAAAATTGTATATTTGACATTGTACATGGATATAAAGGGCCATAATCCTTGGTACAAGAGCCCTATGATTTATTTGTTAAAGGAATGATAAGAAACGAGCTTGGGCATAAACTCTTGTGTACTATCATTGATCTAATTGTTGGTATATTGTGTTATGCAAAATTGTTTGAAGTTAGGCATTTTTTGTGTGTTTATATTTTTTAGCTAAGGACTTAAGACCAGACCTAGGGTGCGTGATCTCTAACATGTGATAAGAGTCAACATGCAATCAAAGGAATAGGGACTGTACCATTTAAGAAGAATTCAGGTGGATTGCTACGAGTCCAGGATGTACTTTGGGTACTGGAGCTTAGATACAATTTGCTTTCTGTTAATTTTAGTTAACAATTGTATGTTCTATGCATAGCACAATTTACTTCAATGTTCCTTCTTAGTATCCCAATAACAATTTCCAATTATTTCCAGTAGCAATCACATTAACCATTAATCACATTGACAGTAAATGTAGATAGAACATAAACAAAATGCAAAAGACAAGCCAAGACAAGAGGACACAATATTTGGCGGATGCCAGGGAAAAACCCCAATGTGGGGAAAACCCTTTGATCAATTCTTCTTATTACTATTCAATAGTTCCGCAGAGAGAGAGAGTACATAAGTCAAATTCACTTGCCCAAAATACAGACAAATCAACCTTGTCAAAACAACAGTCAACCTATAGCCCTAACCAGAAAGTCAACGTTGGTCAAATCAACAACAAATCATCCCCCTTAGCAACTCGGTCAAATTTATTAAACTCATTCTCTAAGAAGGGTCAAAGTCAACCTAGAACAGTCCCTGAAACGCTGGTCAGTCAAGCCTGCGGTCAAATAGGCTTGTGGTCAATGCAGGTCAAACTCAGTCAAATGCCTTGATTTCGGTGCCAGCAAGTACGTCTTGCAAAAATCAAAATTATGCCTAAGAAAACACAATCAAAATCGGTCAAACAAGCCCTGGTCAACGTTGGTCTGCAATCTGGAAATTTGGCCTGCAATTGATCTCAAGGGCCAGCGTAAGGCTTGCATCACCCTCTCAGGGGTTACACAGTCCCTCTCTGGGTAGCGTAGTGGCACTCTGAGGCTATTAGGGCTGACACTGTGGCTTCAAGGGAAGCGTTGGGGTTTCTAGGGCCAGATCTGGGCTGAGTCTTGTAAATCCCGTTTGAGGATGTGGATCAGTCAGATATTTGGTCTTAGAACATCAGGTTAGCTACAAATTTATTTTGTTCTCTGTTGGGTTTTCCAGATCTGGAACCCAAATTTACTGTACTCAGAATCTACTTAATAAAATAAACCCTCATATCTGCTGCACCGATTTTCCCGCTTTGGGTTTTTCCAGGGACTTATGTCCAAAAATCCATGTGTCACATTGTTGGATGAGCGTATTATTCAGTTAATGATCTGCATGTGTAGATTGTAGTTGTGTTTATTTAGGTTTTTTTTGAATCTAATTTATGGAAATAACTTGTAATAATTTAAATCAAGTAGGAGAAATAAACCATGATGCTGCAGTAGAATTTTCACATGGTATAAGAGCGACAACAAATCAAGCTGAATCTCCAGCAATCAATTGAAGAAAATTTTGTTTGCAGGGTGGCAGCAGAAGCAGCAGATCCGGAAAGGGAAACTTGACAGCAGAAGAACGCAGATCCAGGAAAGGACAATGCTGTAGCTGCAGAAGGCCATCAGGCTTACGCAAAGGCTTCCCAAGCGAGCGTAAGGATCGTGTCACCCAGTTTGGGGTTACGCAGTCCACTTCTGAGCAGTGCTGAGGCTACGCTGGGCCAGTCAGTGAGACGCAATTTAGTCATTTCTTCAGCTGCAAATTTTTTTTGCCAAGATTTGGAAGCAGTGCTTCAGATCTTCAGCAGTGCTGGTGTGGTGGAGATTCTACAGGTGCAGAATTATGCCTAGCTAAGTCAACAAAGGCGGGAGGAAGACAATTACTCAGCAGATCTGAGCCAAATGGATATGGATTCGATCAGGAGGATTGGAGAGTGCTGTCTGATTGTGTTTGGGTGAAAGATTTTTCAGGAGGGAAAGCAGTCTTAAGAAAAAGCAGTTACTAGAGGGTTTCTAGTCACCAAGAAACCCAGATCTAGAGTTTCTGTATCCACAGAAAGAGGGAGAAGAAGTACTGTTATGTCAGATTTGAGCTAGATGGCTTCTCATGGACTGAGAGACCAAGACAGATTGGATGGTGTGTCCAACTTTATCATTTGGGGGCACAAATCCTATCAGTCCTAGATGAGTACGACATTAAGGAGCATGTAACGAGTGTCCTAGCTGTGCCTGTAGATCCTGATCCTCTAAAGAAATTCAAGGAGAATCAAGTGCGGACTAAGCGTTTGATCATGGACGGAGTGAAGGATCACGTTGTACCACATATCGCTGAAAAGAACACAACAAATGACATGTGGGTCGCTCTAGAAGCGATGTATCAAGAAAGCTCCGTCCAACGGAAGATGCTCTTAGAGAGTTAGATGAGGCTCTTCCAGATGCAAAAGGGTGAGGAAATAGATCCTTTCCTTTTCCAACTTTAGACCATTTGAGACCAATTGGTTGGCATAGGTGCAACTCCAGATGAAGGGCTCTTGGTGAGGACTGCCCTGAATGCAGTCTCTGAGGAATGGGAAACATTTGTCCATAGTATCCTGGGCAGAGCAGCATTACCTTCTTGGGCAGACATGTGGGCTATCCTCCACCAAGAGGAGATCAGGAGGATCACCAAGAAGCAGAATACCAGTGGTGGGAATGTCAGAGTGAAGAAAGAAGAGGAAGATGATGCAACCCTTGCATCAAAGGAAAGAAAAGCAGCAGGGAAGAAGAAGAGGGACCTTTCCAAGGTTTGGTGCTTTAACTGTGGTGAACATGGACACTTTGCCAACACTTGTCCTAAGAAGAAGGACAAAGGATTTTCTAATTCCAAGGCTGCAGCGACAAAGGATGATGGTTCTGATGATAATGCAACCATGAGTGCCCATGTTCCTCGAGAGAAGAGGTGGGGTGACATGGATTTGTAGAGCATCTATAGACACTAGTGGGATCGTTGAGTCAGCCCTACTCTTGGATCACATACGAGCTACGAAAGCCTTAAGACGGTAGCGAGATGAGTCAGGAGATGGTTACAAAAGGTCACATTGAAGCGGAAGAGGGAGAAGTGTAATGCAGAGGCAACAACAACGTGGAGGCAGCAGCGTAGAGGGGTTGATGGGGCTTCAACAACGCAGAGAGGCTATGCTCACGCAATGCAGTGTTGCAACATACCATTGCCTCCAGGAGGATAACGTTAATCAACATTCAGGGAGCTTCAGTGATAGATGCAGCTCGACTTATCTGTCAAACAATTGGGCAGGAATCAATTGCTTACTTTTCAACAACTGAGTTGCAGTGCAACAATTAGCAGTGACAGTGCTATGGGAAGCATGATGCAACAATTTGAGAAGGAGCTATAGTACAAATGTGGCAGTGTCAGTGGCAGTGGCATGGGCAACAGTACAGAGAGCAGCAGTGCAGTGGATGGAGGGCAGCAGGCGAAGCATAGCAGCACAAAATCCAACTTCAAGATCTTGTAGTGCATGGTGTGAATGCATTGCTAGAGCACACTCTGTGCTAAGAGGGAGTGTTGAGATTTTGTATAGTTGGTATAGCATCGGGTGTGTTCTAGTCCTAAAATTTTGTGGATGGGATAGGACACACTTGAACTCCAAAACCCAGAAAGTGTTTTGAGAAATTTCAGGTGGTGTTCAAGTTATTCAAATAATTAATTATTTTAATGGATTTCGTAAGTCTAAACTTAGGAAAATTAAATAATTAAAGTGAATTAATTAACACGTGCTGAAATGTTCCAAGTGACACGGATCAAGCAGTTTTTTAATCTTAGCCGTTGATGAAATGTTTTAATGAGATGAATGAAAAAGTATAAGAGAAAGGCTTAAGGGTCAGTTGGAGACACACACACAGTTGCAAAGCTGAGAAATAGATTTGGAATTCTAGGGCACAGTTTGCTAAGTATTTCTGGAGGAATTTTCTTTAGCGAGGGGTACTATTGGCTGAGTTGATGATATGATCCCAGAGCCAAGAGTCACTAAGAGGCAGAGGAGCAACAAAGAAGGACAGTGCAGAGAAGCAGCTACGCAGCAGCTGTGCAGGTGCTACGCATGACAACGCAGAGGCTCTAGAGGGCTTCAAAATTACACAAAGGGTCTCCAGGGCTAGCTTAAGGCCTGCGTCACCCTCGCAGGGGTTACACAGTACCTCTCTGGGTAGTGCAGTGGCACTCTAAGGCTAGCAGGGTTGACGCTGGGGCTTCACGGGCAGCGCTGGGGTTTCTAGGGCCAGAACTGGGCTGAGTCTTATAAATCCCATTTGAGGGTGTAGATCAGTCAGATATTTGGTCTTAGAACATCAGGTTAGCTGCAGATTTCTTTTATTCTCTGTGGGGTTTTCTAGATCTGGAACCCAGATTCACTGTACTCAGAATCTACTTAATAAAATAAACCCTCATATCTGCTGCATCAGTTTTCCCGCTTTGGGTTTTTCCATGGACTTATGTCCAAAAATCCATGTGTCACTTTGTTGGATGAGCGTATTATTCTGTAAATGATTTGCATGTGTAGACTGTAGTTGTGTTTATTTCGGTATTTTCTGTGTTAAAATTTGGGTACCAGAGGACAAGTGGTTCCCTAAGGCTTTTTGATCTTTGGCCTAGGGAAACATGTCCAAATTTATTTGTACTTTTATCCTGAAGTGACTTTGTAAGTGGTAAAGTCAAATCTAATTTTAAAGTGACTTTATAAGTGTTAAAGTTACATTCTAATTTTAAAGTGACTTTATTAAAGTCAATGAAAAATTAGAAAGTGAAAAAGTGACCATGGAAATAAAAGGCTAAGTGGGTCTTTATTTAATGGGTGTGTTAAAAAATAGGAAGTGAGAATTAAATGCACATTTATTCTCATCCCTAGATCTAAATGAATCTCAGCCATTAGATCTTAGGGTTGCCCAAAAGGTCATTTAGGTTAAAAGGAGAGGAGAAGAGGAAAAGATCAATTTAGCCTTTCATGAGCTATTGAGAGAAGAAAAGAGAGAGCAAGGAGAAAATTTTTGAGCAGTGAGAAGTTGAAGGAGGGCTGTAAAGAGACTTCTGCAAATCCTTACAGTAGCATTATTGGCACAAATCCCAAGGCAAAATCTGTACAGCAAGAGAGCACGATTTCCAAGGAGGGAAGGCACGAAAATCAATTAAGAGGGACATTAGCTTCAGCACGAATTGCGAGGCAAATTTTGGGCACGAAAATCGAGAAGTACAACTGAAATTTTGGCATAGATTTCGAGAAAAGGGACATCAACTTCAACACAGTTTTCGAGGCAGTTTTGGTCACAGATTTCGAGGAGGATTGCTGTACAAATTCGTACAGTACTGTACAATCTGTTCTGGCCATAGTTTTAAAACCAGCCCGATTCGAATTGGACCAGGCTTGGTTGACCGAGCCGAAAGGCCTACTGGTCTGACCAGGTAGATGAAACGGCCAGTCGGCCGATTTGTTACCGAGCCGGCTGGTTTTTTGACCGACTCGGCCGGCTCGGTAACAAACTGGCCAACCAGGCCTGGTCCGAGTTAACTCGGCCTAGTCAATCCAGCCGACCGGTGGGCCCAAAAAATTGGAAAAAACGGACTTAAAACTCAAATTAATTCTGCTGTTAAGTTTTTTTTTAGGTTTTCTAACCCCACCCCATCCTATTTAACTAACCCAACCCCTCTCAATACCTCACATCTTTCTCATTCAATTTGCTTGAGCATTTGTGAGGGTTTTTTGAAGAGTTGTGGAGTTGGTTTTTGGAATAGCTTCATGGTAATGTTAAATTCTTAAAGTAAAAGGATGAAAATGAAGATTAAGGAGAATGTCACTTTTACTTTAAGAATTTAACATTACCATGAAGCTATTCCAAAAACCAACTCCACAACTCTTCAAAAAACCCTCACAAATGCTCAAGCAAATTGAATGAGAAAGATTAAGGAGAATGTCACTTTTACTTAAAATTTTAACATTACCATGAAATGACTCAGGATGTTTGAGAGTGGTTCCAACCTCATTGGATTTCATATGGAGAAAGTAGAATTTTAGATCTCATTCAAAATTCAGCAAACTTATCAGTTTTTCAGGATTTCAGGATTGGGTTATTGCAATGTTTCTATCGAATTTTGTCATGTATTAGGGTATGGAACTCGTATTTAATCAAGAGCACCAATCCCTCTATGTACTTTGATGACATGATGTTAGTGACATTGGTTATGTTTTTTGTTTTGATCTCTATATCATCATCCTGTATTGGACATTGCACTAGGTGCAATTTTGATATAATGGATATATTCATAAGCCTACTTTGATCATATGTTTGTCTTTTGTGACTTGCCTATATTGTAATGCTTTTTGTTTGGAAACATGAATAAAAATCTTTAAATTTATGTTTTTGTACAAAAAATATTAATATTTAATGTATTTTTTACAAAAACCGAGTCATTGAAACCGAGTCGACCGAGTCATTATTGATTCGGAGTCCGAGTTGGAGACGACCCTTGGCCTGGTAGCTGACCGATTCCGTTTTTTAAAACTATGGTTCTGGCACGTTTTTTGAGGCAGCTGTACAACATTTAATGTTGTTATTTATTGCTGTAAAATTTCTGTTTTGACTGTTTGCTGATTGGCACATTTTCCGAGTCGGAGTTCAAGCACGAAAATTGAGATAAGTCTATATTTGTGGTTGTTGGAATTTTTTACTGTATTTTTCAGTTTCTATTTTCAGAAATAAAGAAGAGCTCTCAAACTGGTTTTCCCCAAGATTTGTAGGGGGTTTTTCCAGAGTCACATTGACCAAAAATCACCGTGTTATTTTTTGCGTGGTTGTCATATTTTCTTGTGTTTTATTTCTGCATTTTCTAGCAGTTGTGAAATCTCCAAATTTGTGTTTTCAGAAATTTCTATCATTTTCAAATTTTAGTATTTATATCATGCTTGGCTTTAAAACTATATGCATGGAGTGATGAGGAAAACTGATAACCGAAGTGGGGGTTGAAATTCTACATGGTATCAAAGCTTGGTTGGCTGAAAGTGCAGTTTGGGACAACAAAGTGAAAATCACAACAAGCTGATTTTTACACAGAAAACTGAAACCTTTACCACAGATTTGAAAATTTCAGTTTGTTAGGACAACAAATATGTCTTTGGGTTTGAGGGTTGAAGATAGGTTGGATGGGCAGAGCAACTACAGTGCATGGAGGGAGAGAATCCAGAGCATCTTTGAGGAAGCAGAAGTCTGGGGCATTATGGTACATACCACACAGTGCCCAGTAGCAGTACCTGCTGACCCTGTACAGTTGACAGAGTTTAACAAGAAGAATGCTAAGCCAAAAAGACTGATTCTGGATGGAGTTAAAGATCATGTCATTCCTCATGTGAGAGGAAAGACTTATGCACATGAAATGTGGACAACCTTGAGCAGTCTTTACCAGAGCTCAAATGAAAACAGAAAAATGGTCCTAAGGGAGAAATTGAAGACCATCAAAATGGCTAAGGCTGATAGCGCTACAACATACCTCACAAAGATCACTTCAGTGAGAGATTAGTTGGCAGGCATAGGGGAGACCATAACACCCACTGAGTTGGTGAGGATGGCCTTGAATGGTCTTCCCAAGACTTGGGAGAGTTTTGTGGATGGCATTGTTGCACGGGAGAACCTTCCCGAATGGGAGAGGTTGTGGGATGA
Organism: Pinus albicaulis; assembly: GCA_034641835.2. Lineage (NCBI taxonomy): Eukaryota > Viridiplantae > Streptophyta > Pinopsida > Pinales > Pinaceae > Pinus > Pinus albicaulis. Next base: position 250,056,495 of record CM076569.1, read on the forward strand.
TTGCATTCAGAATGAGATCAGAAAGAACCATCTTGGGGCAGCCAAACAGGTGGAGGAGGATGACAATGTGGCATTGTTAGCAAGAGGCAAGAAGGGCAAAGCGAAGAAGCAAGCTTCCACCAGTGGAGGAAAAGGTAAAGGTAAAGGTAAGCAGCAGAACAAGGAGAAGGACTATTCCAAAGTCAAATTTTGGAATTGTCAAAAGTTGGGACACTATGCAGTTGTGTGTCTGGAGGAGAAGAACAAGAAGGGAAAGGAGCAAACCATGGCAACTTCTGTAGAGATAGAGGGCTTCTCAGAGAGATTTGATCGGGAGTTTGGGTTCATAGCTTGTGAGGCCACTAGTGTAGGATCACCTGCCATACAGGTTCAGAGGGAGTGTGCACTCCCCTCCACTAGTAAAGCATCTTTTGGCATTTGGTATGTTGACAGTGGGGCTTCTCGTCATATGATAGGAGTCAAGGAGTACTTCTCAGAGCTTTCAGAGAATGACATTGATATTGAGGTAGTACTTGATGATGACAACATTATTAGAGCAGTCGGTGTGGGAACATTGACATTTGATAGGGAACCCAAACGTCTCGTGAAAGTGTCAGATGTTCTATATGTGCCTGGAATGAAGAAGACGCTGATATCTGTCTCAACACTTGAGGACATAGGGTATGAGGTGTTGTTCAGGAGAGGGTAGGTGCTTATATATCCTCGGGGAACTCCAGCGGATTCAACTAGAGTGATTGGTGTGCACCATGCTAAGGTGTACAAGTTCTCATTCCAGACCCTAATGGCATTGAGTAGCAGTACTGACAACAAATCTAGCAGTTCAGAGTTGTGTGAGATTTGACACTGCAGGATGGGGCACATGTATCATGGGGCCTTGAGGACATTGCGGGAGACCACCATTGGTGTGCCAGATTTCAGTTCTGATGATGTATGCAGAGGATGTGTTATGGGGAAATTTGCCAAATCCCCTTTTCCCAGCAGTGATAGCAGAGCGACAGGGATCCTTGACATGATTCATACCAATGTGAGTGGTTGGATGTCTCATGTATCCTTGAGTGGCTATGAGTATTATGTTTTATTCATTGATGACCACTCCAGGAAGACCTAGATTTATTTCTTGAAGACCAAGAGTGAGGTCTTCAAGAGGTTTCAAGAGTTCAAAGCTCTTGTGGAGACCCAGACAGATAGGAAGATCAAGTTCCTCAGGTTGGACAATGGAGGGGAGTATACCCTTGGTGAGTTTGTTGATTTTTGTGCTGAGGCAAACATTTAGAGGGAGTTCACGGTTCCATAGAACCCCCAACAGAATGGGGTTGCAGAGAGGAAGACCAGATCCATTGTAGGGGCTGCCAAAGCCATGCTTCATGATCAGGGGTTACCTTTATTTTTGTGGGCATAGGCCTGTAACACTGCTGTGTACTTGCAGAACAGAAGTCCACATCGTGCCTTGGGGAATGTGACTCCAGAGGAGGCTTTATCTGTGAAGAAGCCTGATGTTGGTCACTTACGTATCTTTGGGTGCATTACATACTCCTATGTTCCCAAGGAGAAGAGGACCAAGAGAGAGCCCACTGTAGACAAGGGCATAGTTGTGGGTTATAGCGAGACCTCGAAATCTTATCGGATTAATATTCCTGCGAAGAGGAAAGTTGTTGTCAGTCGGGATGTGAAGTTCGAGGAGGAGAGCGCTTTCAAGAGGTCACGAGAGTTAGAGTATCTGGAGTCACCAGACCCTCAAGAGCAGCTGAGTCAGTCACAGGGATCTAGTGGTCGAGATCAGGAGGTACATCGATTACAGTGTCAGGACCATCTGTGAGCAGTGGCTCTTAGTGTCAGGTGGGTGGTGGTTCGGGCAGCATGCAGAGCAGTCTGCAGAGCAGTTCACAGGGTAGTCCACTGATGGATAGTTCGCATGGTACTTCAGCGTCTACAGGCACAGGTTCAGGCATGAGGTCAGTTGGCAGGCTTTCAGGAGTTCAGGCTTCTAATGATGATGAGGATTCTTTCACTCCGGTGGGAGAATTATGCTTAGGGAAGAGGAAGCCCAAGTGGCTTCAAGACACCTTGCGCGAGGCCACATCAGTTTCTGGGCCAAAGAGATAGGTTAGAGAGAGTAAACCACCTGAGCGGTTCTGTAGTTACATGGCATTGGTAACTAGTATTGTTGACGCCGAGCCTTCTAGTAATGAGGAGGTAGCCAGCCAACAGGTCTGGAGAGAGGCCATGATGGAGGAGTATTCTTCTATTATGAAGAACGATGTTTGGGAGGTAGTGCCGAGGCCTGAAGGTAAATCTGTTGTTACTTCTAGATGGCTCTACAAGATAAAGCATGCTGCAGATGGCAGCATCGAGAAGTTCAAGGCTCGATTTGTGGCGAGAGGGTTCTCACAGGTAGAGGGGATTGACTATGAGGAGACCTTCGCTCCCGTAGCTTGGTATACATCTATTCACTCCATTATATCGATAGCAGCAGAGATGGGTTGGAAGATCCACCAGATGGATGTGAAGACCACATTTCTCAATGGCTTCATTTAGGAGGAGGTTTATATTGAGCAGCCGCAGGGCTTTAAGGTGCATGGGAAGGAGTCCCATGTATGCAGATTGAAAAAGGCACTCTATGGCCTGAAGCAAGCTCTGAGAGCTTGGTACTCGAAGATTGATACATACTTGCAGTAGTTGGGTTTCACAAAGAATGAGGCGGATCCAAACCTATACTTCATTATGGTAGGCGAGGAGCCTCTCATTCTGGTGTTGTATGTTAATGACTTGGTCATCACTGGAGTAGAGAGTCTCATTGAGGGCTGCAAGAGAGATCTTGCTTCAGAGTTTGAGATGAAGGATATCAGCTTGATGCATTATTTTCTGGGATTGGAGGTATGGCAGGAGGAGGGGCATTTCTTCCTGGGACAGGGGAAGTACATTGTGGATATTCTTAGTAGATTTCACACGGAGGACTGCAAACCCATCTCTACACCTATGATCACTAACTGGAAGAAGCTTCACGCTTCAGATTCCTAGTTGGTGGATCCTACTCTTTACAGATCGCTGATTGGTTCATTGATGTATTTGGTCAACACTCGACCACATATATCTTTTGCAGTTAACACGATGAGTCAATTCATGTGTGAGCCCAAGAGAGTGCACTGGGTGGCTGTAAAACACATTCTTCGTTACTTGCAGGGTACAATGGATTTTGGTTTGGATTATAGATAGGGTGATGGAGTAAGACTGGCAGGGTACACAGATTCAGATTGGGCAGGTTGTGCTTTTGATAGGAAGATTACTTCAGGTTGTTTTTTTGGGTTGGGTTTGGCAGTTGTGTCGTGGTTCAGCCGGAAACAACAATCAGTTACATTGAGCTCAGCTGAGGCAGAATATATGGCTGCTAGTTTGGTTAGTTGTGAGGCCATATGGCTTCGCAAGATGTTGTTTGGTCTATTTGGTTAGACATTGAGGCCTTCAATGATTTGCTGTGATAATCTGAGTTGCATAAAACTCACGGAGAATCCAGTTTTCCATGACAGGTCCAAGAATATCGCGATCAAGTATCACTTCATTAGAGACTATGTCCAAAAGGGAGCAGTTAAGCTTGAGTACATTTCCACAGACCTGCAGCTAGTTCAGAGAATATCTTGTGACATTTGCTCCTTGGATGTGTCAAATAAGCCTTGAAACAACCTCTATTTATATGCTCATTAGGGTAGATGGCTAGCCCTTCCAAGAGGGTCCTTTAACTAAGGTTGACTTCATTCTTCTAGCCCTTTTACCCACACGAACACATAAAAATTCATTTCTCCATTTCTAGGCCTCAGATTTCGATGATTTTCACTGCGCCTAGTTCCTCTAGAGGTCGTCTATCATCTCCATCGGTCAAACCATCAAAAGTCAACTTAGTTTTGACCCAACCCCTTTGGGTGCAAAACCTCAACGCTTGGGTTCTAAGCTCACAAAACCCTTTTGTGTGCCCATTCCTCCAAAACCCTCTAACTTAGGGTTTCGAGTACCTCCCAAGCTAGAAATTCAACAAAATACACCTCTAATGAGTTCACTGATTTTTGTAAGGAGGCAAGGATCAAGAGGGAGAAGACAATGGCCTACAACCTGCAACATAATGGGGTTGCACAGAGGAAGAACCGATCTATCACTAGTGCGGTGAAGGACATGATCTACGATTAGAATTTGTTGATGTTTCTGTGGGCCGAGGGATGCAACACAACTGTGTATTTGCAGAACAGGAGCCCACACGAGATTCTGGAGGATAAGACAATTGAGGAAGCATAGCAAGTTAACTAAGGTTGACTTCATTCTTCTAGCCGTTTTACCCACACGAACACATAAAAATTCATATCTCTATTTTTAGACCTCAGATTTCGATGATTTTCATTGCCCCTAGTTCCTCTAGAGGTCGTCTATCATCTCCATCGGTCCAACCATCAAAAGTCAACTTAGTTTTGACCCAAATCCTTTGGGTGCAAAACCCCAATGCTTGGGTTCTAAGCCCACAAAACCCTTTTGTGTGGCCATTCCTCCAAAACCCTCTAGCCTAAGGTTTTTGAGTACCTCCCAAGCTACAAATTCAATAGAATACACCTCTAATGAGTAAATTGATTTTTGAAAGGAGGCAAGGATCAAGAGGGAGAAGACAATGACCTACAACCTGTAGCATAATGGGGTTGCAGAGAGGAAGAACCGATCTATCATTAGTGCGGTGAAGGACATGATCTACGATTATAGTTTGTTGATGTTTCTGTGGGCCGAGGCATGCAACACAACTGTGTATTTGTAGAACAAGATCCCGCACCGGATTCTGGAGGATAAGACAATTTAGGAAGCATAGGAAGTTAACTAAGGTTGACTTCATTCTTCTAGCCCTTTTACCCACACAAACACATAAAAATTCATTCTCTATTTTTAGACCTCAGATTTCGATGATTTTCACTGCCCCTAGTTCCTCTAGAGGTCGTCTATCATCTCCATCGGTCCAACCATCAAAAGTCAACTTAGTTTTGATCCAAATCCTTTGGGTGCAAAACCCTAATGCTTGGGTTCTAAGCCCACAAAACCGTTTGTGTGCCCATTCCTCCAAAACCCTCTAGCCTAGTGTTTTTGAGTACCTCCCAAGCTACAAATTCAACAGAATACACCTCTATTGAGTTCGTTGATTTTTGCAAGGAGGCAAGGATCAAGAGGGAGAAGACAATGGCTTACAACCTGCAGCATAATGGGGTTGCAGAGAGGAAGAACCGATCTATCATTATTGCGGTGAAGGACATGATCTACGATTATAGTTTGTTGATGTTTCTGTGGGCCGAGGCATGCAACACAACTGTGTATTTGCAGAACAAGATCCCACACCAGATTCTGGAGGATAAGACAATTGAGGAAGCTTTCATATTCAAGAAGCCTGAGATAGGACATCTTAGGATATTTGGTTTTCTAGTCTACATCCACATACCTGTGGAAAAGAGGGCAAAGTTGCAACCCTTAGGTGAGAGGAGCATCTTGGTGGGATACAAAGGGATACAACAAGGTTTCAAAGGATTATAGAGACTTCCTAACAGATTAGTGGAAGATAGTTGTGAGTTGAGATGCCAAGTTCAAGGAGAACTTGGCATATAGGAAATCTTAGGACCTACCAATGGTTGTAGAGGGGCCTCAAGGGTAGGAACAAAAGGAGGAGCCGAGGCATGAGACCAAAGACTTCCAGTAGCAAATATAGCCAACCTTTAGTGCAGGAGGAGCAGTCAGCTTCTTCGACATCAATCAGGAGTCGTAAGTGGGTGGGGCAGACCTTGCGAAATGCTCGGGGGCATATCAAGCCTCCCAGGACCACTTTCAAGGAGAGTAGACCTCCGTAGAAGTTTCTGACTTCTATGACTTTGATTACCAACATCATACTCAAAGCCTTCCAGCTTTGAGGAGGCAACTAGACATCAAGTGTGGAGAGATGCCATGGTGGCGAAGCACAACTCTATCATGAAGAATGATCTCTGGGAGATTGTGCCGAGACCAAGGGGGAAGTTAGTTGTGACTTCCAAGTGGCTTTACAAGGTAAAGCATGTAGCAAATGGCAACGTGGAGTTATACAAGGCTAGATTTGTGGCTTGTGGGTTCTCTAAGAAAGAGGGAGTAGACTACGTGGAGACGATAATATTCAAAATATAGTATTCAAAACCATAACCGGTGACTAGATCGGTCCACTTATCAAACCAGTTTTTGAATCGGGACCAAAAAAACTGGACTAGTCAGATCTCAATGAATAGGTCTTTAAAAAAATATAAGAAATAATTAATTGTTAATGGAAAAAACTATTTTTAAGATTTTAAGCCATGATTCCAAACCTATAGAGACAAAATATGCAAAGTTTGCTCATCTATATACCATATAAAGGTGAATATAACAAAATGGTGCCGAGTGCAATACATATCAACAACAAAATACATAATCAATGAGGCTCTAATGGCCTCTAGAGTCCAAAAACAATGCTACAAGCTTTGGGGCCATTGGCCTACTACAAGTCTACATATCAGTGATCAACATGATCAAACTCATCACCACTGCTAGACATGGGATCATCAACATGAGCTATATAAACATCATTTGGCTCAGAGTCACATGATTTTTTGGTCAGAGTCAAAAAATCATGTGACTAGTTGGTCAGAAGCTTGAGTCCCACTGTGATACCAAAGTTGTATCAAACTCTCAAAGAATCTAGTGTTTCACTCCAAGTCAAAGCATATTGAGATAAAATACTAGTTCATCACAGATAGGGTGCTGAAGGGAGCATTCAAGCTCCAATGTATTTCCATAGAGGAGAAGTTAGTAGACATTTTCACCAAGCCCTTGGTAAGGGGAAAGTTCATTTTGTTTGGAGACAAGCTTGGAGTGTTGGAGAATACCTTCCTCGCTAAGAGGGAGTGTTAGTGTTTGTAGCTCAAACAAGTATTTCCAAAAGGGCGTCTACTTATGGAAATCGTCATTAAATGCATCCTATGCGTTTTCTACAAGTTCACTTTACTAATTAATTAATAAAGTGAATGTTTTTTAATTAAAGTGACATTTAATTAATAAAGCGACTAAAGTATGTTACTTAATGATTTTATTAAAAGAGAGCCATTGATCTCACAGTTAGATCCTAACCTTTGAAGATTAGGTTTTTGGCTCATATCAAAGTTAAAAAAGAAAGAGTGGGCAAATTTTTGGTTCATATCAAAGTTATAAAAGAAAGAGAGGGAAAAGGACAAAGACACACAAAGAGCATTCATTCACAAGACACATGAGTGAAAGAGAAATTCAGGGATCTGATTTTCAACCATTGGCAAAGAGTTTCAGCAATAGTTCATCAAGGAGAAGGCAACCAGTCAACAATAGGGAGAAGAGCAGTCATCAACCCAATAGAGCATGTCGTATAACTGGATGTACATATTGCAGAGCAAGTTGCCTTGATTTTTACGTAGACTAAAATTTTTCAGGTTAGCTATTCGTTTGATTAATTTCTTAGAGCCATTTTTCCTTGTAAGGGATACCTTGTAAGTTTTGAAGATATTTTTAAATGATGAACTGATCTAGAAGAGTATAAATAGTTGTGCACTGTGTGTGATTGCTTTTCTTTCTTTCTATTGCATGAAAGAGTTAATAATTCCAACAAGTAACTAGTTCTGATCTGTTTTCTTAAATAGCTAATTTTATAACTTTTTGACAGGCATACAGTGCTATCTAGGAGGGGCACATCTCACATTTGATGACAGTGATAGGGGCATAGAAGAAGCACCAACTGTTGGCAAATCTCAAGAAATGTGAGTTTGCATAGTTGTCTTTGGTGTATTTAGGATATGTGACTGGTAGAGGAGAGCTAAAGGTAGATCTTACCAAGATGGAGGCCAATATGAAGTGGTTGGTGCCTACAAATGTTGTAAGGTTAGGAGATTCGTTGGGGTAGTACAGTACCTGAAGAAATTCATAGCCTCATTTTCTGTAGTAGCAGCACCAGTTCATGCCATAACAGTGAGTGGTAAGAGTTTCTAGTGGGGGAAGGGCTAGTAGAAGGCCTTTGAGGAATTAAAGAGGAAAATTAGTTAAGCACCGATTATTGCGTTATCGAACTTGCAAGCTGCAACAACCCATGGAAGGGAGATGGATGTGAGTGTGTGTGCTATGGGAGCGGTGTTGATGCAGGGAGGAATACTTGTATGTTACCATTTTGAAGTATTTCATCGGGCGGTTCTTAATTACTCTACCTATGACAAGGAGCTCTATGCTCTGTGCAAGCTGTGAAGAAGTGGTAACATTATTTGATAAAAAAGGAGACAATAATCCACACGGATCACTAGGTGTTGTAGTACCTGCATACCCAAAGCATGTTACAATACACTAGGCATTACAAGTAGATGGGATTTTTAACATTTTATAGCAATTTCGTTTAGTGATCAAGTACAGGAGGGGCAACATAAACAAGTTTGCTGACATGCTTTCAAGGCCACTCACATCAAAGATCACAACTCTGGGAACTCTTATGCACATGGAGCCTTTCAGCTATAATGCATATGGAGAGGCATACATAGAGGATGAGGACTTCAAGGAGGTGTTTCAATAGTTGCAAAGCTAGAGTCACGTGCACCATGGTGACAACATAATTGATTATCATCTCCATAATGGGTTACTCTACGTGTTGGACAAGTTATGTGTTCCTGAAGGTGAGTGGATGCAACTAATTAGGGAGGCGCACACCTTCAAGGTTGCAAGGCTTATTTGTGTAGGTAAGACAATGACCAACTTGCAGAGGTATGTGTATTGGCCTAGGATGCAAGAAGATGTAGCTAGGTCCATAAGAGGATGTATGCTTTTCTGTACCAACAATCCTAGTAACAAGAAACGTAGTTTATAATTGTCCCTGAGAAAGAATTTTTTGTGGACTTTGTGTGAGGCTTACCAACAACTAGGAAGGGAGATGACTACTTGTTTGTGATAGTTGATAGGTTCAGTAAGATGAGCATTCTCATGCCCTTTAAAAAGACAATCGACAGGCAAGAAGCAATAAACTTTTTCTATCGATGGGTTTGGATGCATTTTGGAATCGCAAGGAGCATTGTTTCAGATAGGGACAAAAGATTTCTCAGTTCTTATTGAACTACATTGTGGGAGAAGATGGACACGAGGTTGAAGAGATTTGTAACATTCCATCCACTGACATATGGGAAAACAAAAGTAGTTAACAAGTCTTTGGTGCAGCGTTTGAGGGGTTATAATCAAAAGTATTTGAAAACTTGGGATGAAAATTTGGTATACATACAACACTCTTATAACAAAGCAATCCACACTTCTATTGTAAGTCTCTATTTGAAACTCATTTTGGATATTTGCCACCTTCAACTTTGGATTTAGCACATGGACAACAAGGAGGTGTGAGGGAGGATCTTACAGGGGATGCTTTAAGGGCTAAAAAATTTGTTGAGAAGATTAGTTAGATCCATCTGCAGGTATAGTAGACATTACAGAAGTCACATGAAAAGTTCAAGGTCAGACATGATCAACACAAAACATATAAGTCATTCAGAGTGGGATATTGACTTTGGTTACAGTTGAAAAAAGAGAGGCTATAGGTTCCTTGTAAGAAAATCAAGGCTTTGCGATATGGTCTCTTTGAGATATTGGAAAAGGTGGGAGATAATTCTTATAGACATAGTATACCCCAATACATGCACATTTACTAAGTGGTGAATGTAGAAAATATGTAACTCTATGAGCCTTCCATGTTGGATCAGGATGAGGAACAAGTCCTACCTTCTATAAAGGATTTAGCACCAGATGCTCGGGCAATGTTGATGGAGGATACAATTTTGCAAAAGAGGTCTAGAACTACAAGATAGGGGCTACATGGCCTTTGGTAGATTGGGTTGAATGGACAACTTCCAAGAAAAGCTAAATGGTACTCCAACCAGAAGGTAGAGAAAAATTTTCACCTTATTCAATAAAAGCTTTTGGGGATCAAAAGTCTCCTAAAATGGGGAGGTATGATCTGGATTGGATCATTATATTATTTTTCATCAATCTTGACGCCTTAAGAGTGGAAAAATTAGAGGAATCGACTCACAGGACCATTTTTACTTGTGGGTCCTAGTTTGGAAAATTAGGGTTTTAAAGCTTTTAGAGGTAGTATGAGGGATTTCTTGAAGTTTTTTGGGGTCGAAACCTCTCGGTTGTGCCAAACCCCTTGGTGTTGTTCTACACGCAAACATTTATGCCTCCTTGATGTTGATCTTCTAGTTTTGACCACCTTGATTCTAGAGGATGCCCTGTGGACCCCATTACTCATGAAAAAAGGACTAGCCACGTGAAGATGAGAAGAAGACTCTAGAAGGGTCGTTATTGTAACTCTAGTTAAGAGCTGAAGGTGTTAAAGTGAACCACTAGTAAGCTATCAGGTTGTGTTATAATTGGGCCACTAGCAGGAAAAGGGCTTCCATTCTAGTTGAGTGCATTTTTTTTCTATAGACGAGTGGATTTGTTGAGAGTGGATAAAGTGAAAGCAAACAAAGAGGGTTTGTATCCAGTAGCAACCCATGGGCCATAGGTCCCACTCCTTTGTACTTGCATCTATTTCAATTTAAAGAACGTGAAAGCAGAGCAGCCTTAAAGGGTTTCCTAGGTCATATATTGCGTCATTGTGGTTTTGTGAGTGATTGTTCTATTTGTTCTCTATATTATGTTTATTTATATTTAGCATGCATATGTACTAAACAATAACTTAATAATTCCATAATTCCAAGGAAAAATTAGCCTTCATAGTATATATTTCAAAGTTTAGTAAATTTCTTTATTGGATCTATTGTGAAATTTTTTTTAGTGGAATATCCACGACAATTAATGGATCAAGTATCCATAGCATTGAATGGTATTTCATATTCTTGATGATTTTTTGTTTAGGGTGCCAGTGCTTGAGATTTGCTTTTCAATAATGAGAAGCTTGGGTATGATTTCGTCTAGGGTGAGATGAGATTGGAGACTCTTATAGGTTTAGAGAAGGAAGAGTAGAATCTAGACCTCATTAACGAGATGAAGAAAGGTGACTTGGGAGGCTTCATATGAGCAAGGAGGAAGAATAACATTCTTTATACCAAGGGAAGAAAGATTTGAGTTGATGAAGTTTTTCAAGTGCCACAAGATGGGCCATATGTATCTCAATGTGATAAGAGGAAGAAAGCCAAGTAACCACAACAGGAATTTACAGTTAGTGTATAAACTTCAATTGGAATGGGGGAGTTAGCATGTAGAATTGAGGTTGCTTTATCCATGGTATTATGCCTTTCAACTAACATCATTTTTGGTGTATGGTGGTATGTGGATAGTGAAGCAACCATACATGACCTTCGACAGGAAGGCTTCCAAGAGTTTGCATGAATATGAGGATGGCATACAAGTGGAGATTGATGGTGATGCCATTGGTCTAATGATAGGAATTGACTCTTCATAGAATATATTTCAAAGTTCAGTAAATTTCTTTATTGGATCTGTTGTGACAAATTCTTTAGCGGAATTTCCATGACAATTAATGGATCAAGTATCCATAGCTTTGAATGATATTTCATCTTGTTGGTGACTTTTTGTTTAGGGTGCTAGTGCTTGAGATTTGCTTTTCAACAATGAGAAGCTTTGGTATGATTTCGTCTAGGATGAGATGAGATTGGAGACTATTATAGGTTTAGAGAAAGAAGAGTAGAATCTAGACCTCACTAAAGAGATGAAGAAAGGTGACTTGGGAGGCTTCATATGAGCAAGGAGGAAGAATAACATTCTTTATACCAAGGGAAGAAAGATTTGAGTTGATGAAGTGTTTCAAGTGTCACAAGATGGGCCATATGTATCTCAATGCCATAAGAGGAAGAAAGCCAAGTAACCACAACAAGAATTTACAGTTAGTGTATAAGATTCAATTGGAATGGGGGAGTTAGCATGTAGAATTGAGGTTGCTTTATCCATGGTATTATGCCTTCCAACTAACTTCATTTTTGGTGTATGGTGGTATGTGGATAGTGAAGCATCCATACAAGACCTTCGATTGGAAGGCTTCCAAGAGTTTGCAAGAATATGAAGATGGCATACAAGTGGAGATTGATGGTGTTGCGATTGGTCTAATGATAGGAATTGACTCTTGATTTAGATGATGTCTTGTATGTTCTTGTTTATGAAAGAGGCTTCTATCAATATCTTGCATGACAAGGTTTATAGTGTATGGTTAAGGTTTATGGTCATAGAGTGATCATTAGAAAATGCAGCGTTGAACCTAGTCGAGTTTTGGCCATAGGTGTTTGATATGGTGGTATTTATAGGCAATTGATAGAATTAGTGGGGCAGGTATGGCAAGAAGCCACGGAGGAGTGTCTTTTCAACTTTGTGGAGACAATTTGAAAACCTACTGTGTAACTAAGGATTGATTCCATGAATGTAGATGATAAAAATTCTAAAGAGTACTTGGACCATGTTGTTTCCAAAGGATTCTCTTTGCAAGAGGGAAGTGGCCTTGATGAGACTCTTAATCTACTTGTTAGAGGATTCTCCCAAAATAGAGAGTTGATCTTATTGAGGTTTTTGCTTCAATTACCATAGGTTTTGATGAGCATCGACAGAAAACTTGTGATTGTGGTTTTGGGAATGAGCCTGTATGGGCTGATGCATGCACCACGAGTTTGTCGTTTTAGGATTGATGAGTTTTTTGGTGTATATGTCAAGTCTTTCTTTGATATATTAAATCCCCTTATCTTCGCCTTATATGTAGATGAGTTTATCGTTTCAAGAATTTCTAAATCGCTCATGATGTGGTCTAAGGAAAATTCGGCTTGTAAAAAACGTTAGAGGTTGGTAGGTTTCAATGATGTCTTCGTTGAACAAGTAGTCCTTCAGGATTATAAAGAGATTTCAAAATACAAAAGGTATTGTGAAAATTTCTAAATAAAATAATACAAAAATCCTACTTCAGTATCTTGATTTACTTCTCCTACTTGTGATTTAATTATACAAGTTATTATTAGAAAATACCAAAGAAAACACAACTAGCAGCCTACACACATACATATCATTTATAGAATATTACGCTCATTCGATAAAGTGACACAGATTTTTCGGACATATGTCCTCGGAATACCCAATGCAGGAAAACTGGTGCAACATATATGAGGGTTTGTTATTATTAAGTAGAATCCGAGTACAACAAATTTGGGCACCTCACTGGTTAACTCGACAAAGAAGAAATAAGATCTGCAGCAATATCTACTGTTCTGGAGACTGAAAAATGGGTTGATTCACACTATTAGGATTGAAATATGTTTTAGACCTTGAGCGTGCCACTGCGCGAGCTCCTTTCGACGTACCTGTGCGAGCCAAGAAATCGAAAATACGAATCTAAACCAAAACATCATGGAGGAGATCTCATGAGCGAATGTGTGCAAATGAGCTTGAGGTCGCTTCTGTTTATAACTTTGTGAGGGACCGCTTGGGGCTTTTGATCGAATCAACATGCAGTTAACCAACTCATTAAAAATATTAAATTAATTCATAACTGAACTTTTGCTTAATCGATTGGGGCGATCTATAGGTCAATTTTGACCCCTCTCGAAAAGAGGAATCTAATTAAATTATTATCTTAATCATTTGAGCTGTCCATTGTGGAATTTGACCCTAGTTGCAAAAATTAACACTCCCTCACAACTAGGAAAAATTCCACTATGCAGTCTTTGCTTGTAGATCTCTGTATCATGGAGTTATCACGGCTCAACACAATCTGTTGAAATCTGTTCATCGATCAATATGCCATTCTGATATTCATGCATCATCATGTGTCGTCACTGAACATCTCTGCCATGTAGTCGTCATGTTGTGAACCTTTCTCATTACAAATCATCAATGTGCTCTTCATGCTTATTTTTGATCATCTCTTGATTGTTTTTGGTTGTATGCTAAACATTCTCGAATCTAGAAGAAGAATTTGATATCGGAGGGGAGCTTGGGCTACCACCCTTCATTTATAAGGCTGTCATTCTGGAGTCTTTGCCATCGGGCTACTACTTACCCAGAATATCATCAATGGAGGGCATATCAATAGGAAGCACATCTCGGGGGGCGCATCTCCTGTAATCTCATGGGGGAGCTATACCTGTACAACCCCATATCTAGCAAATAGGATACCCATCCCCACGCAGGGGAGATCATCTCGACCCTGGTTTCAGCTCGAGGAGCTCACTCTCAACCCGAAAATAGGGTTATTTCACATTCGGGAGCTCATTCTCAACCCAGAATCACATAGGGTCATCCCAACACATCCTATATCCTACAGATCTTCCCATTGATGACCCTGAATAGTCATGTGGTAGAACACCTGCATCATAATCCACTTGGGTTTTACACCCCAAGTATACTCTCAACTCGTTGGCCAAACGAGGAGTGGTATTCCCGACAAGCCAACCCAGCTTGTGTTTATGATGCCAACTGGGGTATACTCCGCATAGACCAACCTATGGAGGAGATACTCGACTTGTCAAAACGGACAAGGATTACACACATACCCACAAGTGATAAATGTGAAAATTCTGAATCCTTAATATAGAAACCCTACTGCTATCTATTGATTTACTTCTCCTACTTGGTTATTAGACAAGTTATTTAACTGAATATTAAAAAAAATAGCGAAGTAAACACAAACAATAACCTACACAACTACAAATCATTTACTGAACATCACACACATATGACAAAATGACACAGATTTTTCGGACAAATGTCCTTAGAATAACCTAATGCAGGAAAACCGGTGTAACAACTCTAGAGGGTTTTATTATTATGCAAAATCTGAATACAACATTTTGGGCACCAGAAACGGTTTGCCCTACAGAGAAAATACATGGCAGTTGTACCTTATCACTTGGAGACAGAAAATATGGCTGAATCACACCCTCAATCGGGATTTACAGATAACGAGCCCTTTCTGGCCCACTGGAACCCTCAACGAAGCTCTTCCTGCAACAACGTTAGCCCCGCTAGCCCAACGTAGCCTCTGTGTAGCACAAGCTGCCCCTGCGTCACTCTGAAGGCCTCTGCGCTGCCTCTGTGTCACCCAGAAGGGTCTTAGTCACCCTCTGCGTGGCCTATGCGTCAGCTTCGTTGGGCTGTGCCCCTCCTGCTGGCCTCTGCGCTGCCTTGGTATGATGTTGCATCTCTTTTGCTGTATTCTCGGCCTTGGATTAGATCATCCCTTGCCGATCTCTGCCCCTCACTGCATTGCAAACTCACTTCTAATTCCTCAGCAAACCCCGCACCAGAAATTCGACTTAGCTTTAGTGCATTCGCTCTGTGTGTGTTCTCCAATTGACCCCAAGCCTTTCCTTTATTCTTTTCCCGTTGGCAAACCAACAACTGTGATCTAATCTCTAATCGACGGCTGAGATTAAAAGAATGCTTGATCCATGTCACTTAGAACATTCTCATCACTTGTGTAAATTAATTCACTTTAATTTTTTAATTTCCCTAAGGTACCTTAGGGTCTTCATTAATTTTTTTTAATTATTTGAATAACTATTAGACCGATGGAATTTCTCCAAACTCTTTCTGGGTCTTGGAGATCTCATGTGTTCCAGCCCCTCCACAAAGTTTCAGAGCTAGAGCACATCGATACTACCCCAAAATCTCAACACTTCCTCTTAGCGAGGAGTGTGCTCTAGCAATACTTCCACACTGAAGCATTGCGTTGATCTCTGGCATCGGTCTCTGTGCTATTGCTTGGCCTGCTGCCCTTCATCCACTGCGCTGCTGCTCTCTGCAATGCTGCCCATGTCTCTGTCATTGACACTGCAACATCTGTACTGCAGCTCCCTGTCAGATCGCTGCATCGTGCTGCCAACAACGGCACTGCAACTCAGTTGTTGAGAAGTAAGGAACTGAAGGACCATTACCCAGTCACTGACAGACAAGTCAGTCGGGCTGCATATCATCATTGAAGCTCCCTCAGTTGCTGCGCTGCGTTGTCTCTCTGAAGCCACTATGCGGCTACTGCTCTGCACTGTGTAAGCACTGCCCCTTTATGTTGCTGAAGTCCCATCAGACTCTGCACTGCTGCCTCTACGCTGATCTTCTACACCCATTGCTTCAGTCATCCTGCTACTGTCTTAAGGCTCCCGTAGCTCGTATGTGATCCAAGAGTCTCGACACCTCAAGGATCTTGCCTTCACCATTTGTAGTTGCTCTACAAATCTATATCGCTTCACCTCTTCTCTCGACGCACATGAGCGCTCATGGCCACATCATCCTCACTACCACTGTCCCCTCTAGCTGTTGTTGCCTTGGAATCAAAAGATTCCTTGTCCTTCCTCATAGGACAAGTGCTGGCGTAGTGTCCAAGTTCGCCACATTTAAAGCACCAAACCTTTGATAGGTCCTTCTTCTTCTTCCCTTGCTGCCATCATTCCTTTGATGCAAGGGTTGCATCCTCTTCCTCCTCCTTCTTCACTTTGCTACTTTCGCTGCTGAATTCCCTCTTGGTCATTTGTTGGATCTCATCCCGTTGAAGGATAGCCCACATGTCACCCCAATTAGGGAGTTGTGCTTTGCCCAAAATGCTTTGGTCAAAGGTCTCCCATTCATCAATAACAACATTCAGGGCTGTCCTTACTAAGAGTCCTTCATCCGGAGTTTCCCCTATGGAAATCAGTTGATCCCGGATAGTCTACAATTTGGAGAGGAATGGATTGATCTCTTCCCCTTTATGCATCTGGAACATCCTCATCTGGTTCTCCAAAAGCATCTTGTTGGGTGTGGAGCCTGATTATATTCCTTATTTAGACGTATCGCCGCGTTGGACCCCTATTTTTAACAAGGTGGCAACATTGCCTGTCGTTTAATCGCTGCTAGGGGGGCGGCGACAACCTTTTGGAGCCCCCCCGTGGCGGGGGGGTTCGGGGGCATTGCCCCCGAAGCTAAAATCATATGTAAAATTGCCTTTTAAAATATTGTAATTTCGTAGTCAATCTGGGTCGTTCATTAGGCGGATGATCTGACGGTAGGAGTTATGTTTAATTTAGGGTTTTTTGCGCTAGAAGGCAACTCCTCATTTTGTATGAGGGTATTGTAATGCAGTTGTGTATGGTATGTGTATCATGGGCGAAAAACAGAAAGGGGGACTGTGAGAGAGAGTAGAGGATATTACAACGGATCTGCTGTAGGTTGTGTCTCTTCATCTTGCTGAATAATATAAAGGAAGGACTGACTGTTCAGGGTGGACGTATGCCAAATTGGGTGAACCACGTATATCTGTGTCTCTCTTGTTTAATATGTTTTCTGTGTTTGTGTTTCCGCATATTTTATGTGTTCCATTGCTCTGTAATATATAATTTTCTAACAACTGATATCAGAGCTGAAGGTCTATTTGGTTGATAAAATCGCAAGAAAGAAGGGGGGTTCCTGGTTCGAGTGGGAGCAATGGCAGAAGATGGTAGGTTTAGGGTCGAGAAATTTAACGGCTGAAACTACCCGCTGTGGAAGATGCAGATGGAAGATTATCTGTATCAGAAAGATCTGTACCTACCATCGAGCGGAAAAACAAAGAAGCCGTCGAGTATGATAGACGCAGAATGGGAGATTCTCAATAGAAAGGCACTTGAAACAATATGGTTGTGCGTCGCGGCATCGATAGCCTTCAATATTTCGAAGGAAACAACAACATAGGGTTTAATTAAGGCATTGGCGAAACTACCGGAAAAACCCTCGACCTCAAATAAGGTATTTCTTTTGAAACATATATTTAATATGAAGATGTCGGATGGTGGATCTGTTGCCGACCATTTAAATGAATTTAATACGGTTACCAGTCAGTTAAGTTCTGTAGGGGTAAACTTTGATGATGAAGTTAGGGCTCTATTATTTCTGTGCTCATTGCCAGAAAGTTGGAATGGTTTAGTTATGGCCATTAGTAACTCTGTCTCTGGATATAGTACTTTAAAGTTTGATGATGTTGTCGGTGCTATCCTTAGCGAGGAAATGCGAAGGAAAAACTCCGGTAAGACATCGGGTAATGCTTTGAGTGCAGAGACTAGGGGAAGGAAAATGGAAAGGCAGATCCAAGTCCAGATCGGGGATAGTGTGCTGGAAATGTGGAAAGAAAGGACATTTGAACAAAGAGTGTAAATCTCGGAAGGGAAAAGAAGGAGACGCACAACAAGAAAACAATCATGAAGCAAATGTGACAGGTGATGTGTTACAATATGCTTTGATTCTTTCTTTATAAAATGTTACTGATTCCTTGCTGGTAGATTCAGGGGCTCATTCCTTGCCACACTTGATAAGAAATATTTTCATGACTATGTTCAAGGAGATTTTGGACAGGTTCATCTCGGTGATGATAAACCCTGTAAAATCGTTGGAATGGGTAAAGTTCTTGTAAAACAACAGAATGGAAACCAATGGTTATTAAATGAGGTAAGGCATGTTCTAGATCTGAAGAAAATTCTGATTTCAACAGGGCAGTTAGACGGTGAAGGTTGTGTGACAAATTTTACAGATAAAACTTGGAAGGTCACTGAAGGAGCCCTAGTAATAGCAAAAGGAGAAAATGTTGGTACATTGTATTTATGCTACGGTATTTCTAATTGTGTTGATGCTTTAAACTCCACAGGAGTAGATGCAACATTATGGCATGTTAGGCTCATACACGAGTGACAAGGGGATGAAAATTCTTCACTCAAGAAATTTGTTGCCAGGTTTGAAGAATATTGATTTGGATTTCTATGAGAATTGTGTTTATGGAAAACAAAAGAGAGTCATATTGCTTAGAGTTGGGAAAGAAAAGAAGAGCAAAAAATTAGAGCGTGTGCATACAGATGTATGGGACCTGCTCAGGTATTATCTCTCGGTGGCTCTCGTTATTATGTTACTTTTATTGATGATGCAACTAGAAAAACTTGGATTTATTGTATTTAGAATAAATCTAATGTATTTGATACTTTCAAGAAATGGAAAGCTTTGGTTGTGATTGAGACAGGAAAGAAGTTAAAGTGTCTGAGATTAGATAATGGAGTCTATTTCCCAACGTTGACTTAGAATGGGGTCAACATTTATATTAGTTCTCGACTCCCATTGTTTGTTTATATACTTTTAGGACATGGCCTTGCAGATGCACCTTTTTGACACAATTAACAAATTCTCTATTCTCTATGTTTTTGAGGTTTTTTGAGAACCTAGCTTGCAAGCTATTAATTGGGCATGGATGGAGAGAGGCCATTCTATCTTGCTCCATCACACGGTTCATTGCAAAGGGTTGATTCCTTACGAGATTATGAAATTTGAGTTTGGTGCTCACCCCTTATTCCTCAAGAGCATATTTAAGGCTTGTCTCCTTTCTTCACAAGATTTACATTTTAGACTTTGGGTGAATAAGGAATAGGATGGGAGTAGTACTAGTATTTGGCCCCTCAATCTCGAGAGGGGTTTTCTTCCATGGGTATTTGAAGGTGAAGATGGTGTTTGCTATTGAAAACCTCTTTGTTTCTACAATCTATTGACATCTCTATTGAGTGTCTTCCCTTGTTTAATTACTTCTTGGGAGCCCTCAGTCACTCCTTTTGGAAGGGAAGATTAATAGGGGGTGATCAAGGAGGGAGCTATATGGACAATTTATCCAAGTTGCATTGTTCTTTCCCCCAACCTCTTGGCCCCATGATGGCCTTTTACTATGAACATTTCTTATAGATAACCGATGACTTCATTGTTCATTTTGGTTATCTCCAGTGATATTGGTCACTTGACCTTAGGACGATAGGATTCTCCTTGGTCCATTGAGGGCTTGCTCTCACCAATTGCTTGTTGAGTTTGATCACCACGTCCCATGGATGGATATGATATGTCAACTTTGTTCTCTCTAGGAGTTTGAGGTAGAAGAATGCTGCATTTTCAAATTTCCCATATACTATGAGATTGGGGGGAGGTTTCATTGTTTATAGAGGGGTTTAGGAGGGTACCTTGTTATATTTATCCGTTATCAAGATCGGAGTTGTTTGGCTTTCTAAGTTTTGAGAGACACTTAATTTCAAATAGTAAGCCTTGTGGCAATCCTCCTTGCCTAGATCCACTAGGATGATCACTGCTTTCTTCTAGCCCATTTTGGTGAGCGGATGCATCAAGCAACTTGCAGATACTCTACTCGTGTACACAGAGAGTAGTAGGTTAGTGAGATGGTGTCCCTGCTCTTGTTTTGTAAGGAGATGACCCATATTTGTTGATTTATTGCAAGGTCACCTAGACATACCTATTCCAACACTTTGTCTAGGGATGGGACTAGTTCTTAGCTTAGGTTGAGCAGTTAGGTATTCATCACCAAGTTTCTCTTGTTTGCCATGGATTTTAGAGGGAGCTCCAGCAGGTAGAACCCTGCTCTTCCCTAGGATTATTTAACTTGACCCATTTAGTCCTTGCCATATTCCCTGCAGGACATTCTCAAGCTTTTTATTGGTACCTTCATAATGGTTGACGATAATGATGCTATATCCACTTCTGTTTTTAGTGCAGTTTAGTGCTTCTCTTCTTGCATAGAGCAGTAACTATTTTTGTTTCTTTATCTAGGGTTTATTTATTGTGATCACCCATTTGTACTCTTTATTTATATTTGCACATTTTTTTTGTGCCTAGCAGTTGCCTTTGGCACTCCCACATTGCCATTATGACATTTAATTTCTAGCTCCATATTATCCTTCATACTTCTGGTTCTTTTGACAATAGAAATGTTTACTGCCATTCATGAATTACTGTGCTGCTCTTTATCCAGTTGATATCATTCAGACTCAATTCTTTTAATACATAATGATGGTTTCTGTGCCATAAATTATTATATTGATCGTAGCATTGCTGTGCATAAGCTAATCCATTTCCTTTGAAGATATAGAACTGAGATTTTACTATTACGCATGCAATTGTGCTGGTGTTCTTATTAAGCTTATATCAAAAGATGCCCTCACAAAGGCTAGAGCATCTGAGAACGATGTTAATTTATATTACTGGACTTTACTTACTGAAATTTTTTGAGGACTTATAAACAGAGTCAACAAAAAATTGAAATCCTTACACCGTTTTTTAAATCCCTATTCTTGCTGCATAACTCAAGACCTTATTTTATAAGTGGAGTTTCAAATGGTGGCAATATTTTATATCTTGGCTTTTGGATGCTTCAAGGTCACTACATTTGATTTTGGATTGTGTTTTTTCATGAGAGAAGGACTTAGGGGGACAACAAGAGAGATCTTGACTATTTCCATCTGGTTTAAATATTTATCTTTTGTGGATATATCTTGTATATGGGTTTGAGCAGCCTGAATATATTATAAACAATTTTAATTAGAGGAATTGTCATGAATGTCATAACCTTTATACTTATTCTCTTTGTGCATACAAAATTCTACTTTAGTTTTTTCTAATTGACTTTTAATCTACTCCTGTAGCTTTTGGTTGACAGGAGAGCTTCAACGGCAGCGCCTGTTCATGAGCATGCTCATAGGAAAGAAGGTAGGTCGGATATTGATATTTGTGTTTTTATGGTGATGTAAATTCCATTTATTTTAATGCATCTTTAAATGCTGTGAGTTTTGGAATCGTGGTTTGCAGCAGGAACCCCTGTTTGTCTTGAAAATCATCAGTGATGATCCATCCAAGTTTGTTTATTATTTAATCTCCCTCATACCCATGCTTTGAATAAAGGCCAATTAATGAGAAACATTAATAACTGAATTGAGCAGTTACATAAGTGCTTCATTGTTTCAATATTTACAACAGCTTATATTGTGTACCTAAAGATAGGTCAATGCTTTTATCCAACAGGAATAAGTCTCAAGGTGATGGTATGTTTTACTCTGTATGTCACACAGTGCAACAGAACATTATGGCATAGATAATCTCTAAATAACATGCTATACAAGTTATTGAGGGCATTTGAGAGTAGAAGAGTCGAGGAGAGAGAATTTTATTAATGTCCAGTTTCACAAAAGTAGGTCCATGGGACTAAAGGATAAATCTAGTATGAGTACAATGTGGGAGTGCAAACACAACTCCTAGAAAATGCTAAAGCTAAATCTAGGATAAAATGAAGTAAAAAAGGATACAAAAATAGGAAAGCCTCATAAACATGTCTATAACCGGATCATAGGCTCCAGTGATGTAGAAGACTATGTGAATAAGTGCAGGGCTGGAGGTTGATGATGTCAAGAATGCCTGACTCTGACAGCCAACGGCAAGTGGGGTGACAATGGCGTTGGCTTGCTATTGGAGTCCTTTGGATCTGACGAAGTGTCTGGCTGCGCAATCCTGGGGGGAATGTAGGAGCGAGGGATACTCCTAGCATCTGAGGCTGAGGCCAAAGGGAAGAAGCTTTGGATAAATCTTTGGCTGCTCTGTTGGGGCTGGGAAGGAGTCCGTTGGTGGGGTGAGGGGGCACCTTGCTCAGGAAGCATTTGGAACTAATTCCTTTGGTGCTATGGGTGTGAGCGTGAGTGAATTGATGTGCTGTTCGGCACCTCCGCAACAGTCTTGAGGATATTGGTTGGCCTCGCAAAGGTGTGTGTGTTGGGGGCGGGGAGGGGGGTGGGGGGTGTTGGGGGATGGGAGACCTGAGGTTTCACTGTTCTACTATCAGAAATACTCTGGAACTCAGCTTGTCGCTTGCTGCTCTGATCAGCCGGATCAACCCGAAAGTATGATGTGATCGTCCAAATCATCTCTGAGTGAATCGGGTTATGTAGGATCTGAGATTTGTGTCTGAATATCTGCTTGATGAAGAGGGCTAGGCATCTCTAGTCAGGATATCGGAAGAAGGTAGAGAAGGATCCTCTTGAATCTATGTAGAGGCAGTGGTAGCACCCTCTGATCTCTTAGTAAAGGGGGTAC
Source organism: Pinus albicaulis (assembly GCA_034641835.2). Taxonomy (NCBI): domain Eukaryota; kingdom Viridiplantae; phylum Streptophyta; class Pinopsida; order Pinales; family Pinaceae; genus Pinus; species Pinus albicaulis. The sequence goes on from CM076569.1 coordinate 250,079,400, forward strand.
CAAAAAATGAGGTGCTGCTGTCTTTGGCTCCTGAAGGTGACACACTTGGCAGATCCTATCAGATCTTGGTACATGGTGGTCAGTCTCTGCACTGAGTCGATGAGAACCAACCTGAATCTTTCCTAAGGGGATCTTGATTGAGTGCATCCAATGTCTGCGTGTGTATGGGGTGCCATCAATGATGCCATCCTGTAACTCCAGAAAATGCTCAAGGTAAGTGTAGAACTTGCAGAATGGATTAGTGCAAAAATTTTGCGTCTATAGAAGGTTGCGAGTAATTGCATACAAATGTTGTGTTATGTATATGTATTAATTATTATTTAAATATATAGTTGTCTTAGGTTTATTAAGTGAAAGGGCATGATCAACGATCATGCCTCTTCACCAAGGGACACCGTAAGCCTATTTTTAAAGCCTTGGTGATTCCCAATTGTAATCATCTCATCTTTTATCTATAATAATATATACATTTCCACTTAAATCAGAGTTTGTATACTCCATTGGTATCGGAGCGGTTGCTCTTCAGGATTTGTGTGAGCAATTTGCTGTCTGTCCACACAGCTATCAATTTTTTTCCTCTCATCGAATTCCCCGACTGGAATTTTTTTCCTCTCTTCGTTTTCCTGCCACTGCCTCCATTTCCCTACCGTTTTCCTGCCGCTCCCCACCCGCCCCTCACTCACCTAACCCACCCGCCCCTCACTCACCCACCCTCACTGCACTCCCCAACCCCTCACGGCCCCTCACCTCTCGGCTCACACACAACCTTCCTCCCCATCCCCCTCGGCCCTCACCGCCCTCCCCTCAATGCTCGCGGCTCCCTCCCCCGCCCACCTCTCCTCCCCGCACTCAACCGCCTTCCCTTCCGCTGCCATTCTTCCCCACCGTCCACTGCTTCGCCGTCTTCGCCCCCACTTCCCCCGTCGTCTCCCCCGCTGCCACAGTTACCTTCCCGTCCTCCCCCGTCGTCTTCCCCGCCGTCCACTGCTCCGCCGTCTGCCGCCCCCACTTCCCTTGTCGTTTCCCCCGTTACCACAGTCACCTTCCCGCCCTCCCCCGTCGTCTCCCCGCCACCACAGTGACCCAACCCGCTCCTCCCCGCGTATTCCCCGCTGCCGTTGTCATCCCTCCTCGCGTCTTCCCTGCCCCCACTGTCATCTCCCCCCCGCGTCTTCCTCGCCACCGCTGTCAACTCCCCTCCGCCATCTTTCCCGCCGCCGCAATCACCTCTTCCACCGCCGTCTATCTGCTGTCCCCACTGCAGTAAGAAAAAAGCTAGTTTTTTTAAATTTTTTTTTGAATCATCATGTCCGTGGGTGTGGCCATTCAATTAAAACTCGATTTTTTTTTTTTTTTTTTTAAATATATATATAGTTAATATAATTCAATTTTTATATAAACTTTAATTTAAAATTAATTTTATATAAAAATCAATTAAAAAAAAGAAAAGGGAAGAAGGGAAAACTAGCAGAGAAATATTCACCACCTCATACATGTTCAATGTTTTCGTCAATGTCGATGGCCGAATTCCAAAAAAAATTGCTGGATCTGGAGAACAAGATCAATAATAATTCTGATGACTTAAGCAAAAGATTAGTGGATCTCGAGGGTACAGTTGCAGGACATTCCAACGACATCAAAAAGCTTCAAGATACGATAAATCGGATAGGAGGACAAATTTGGTTAAATCATAGCGAGGCCACAGAGAATCATAGCCAAGAAATGCAAAAGCTAACAGAACTCTGTGACAAGATAAATCAGACACAACGACCAGTATTCCCCAATATGGAACATAATCAACAGAACAATTCAGCAGATTTAGGGAATTCAGAAGAGCATCATGAAAAAACCGATTTCCCACATCATCACGAAGATAGTAATGCGGATTCTCAAAATAAGCAGTGCTGGAATGCATTTGCTAATCAATACCCCCTCCACGTTCCACCGTTAGCATATCATTGAATAGCAAAAATCGAGCTACCTAAGTTTGATGGTATTGAAAAAAATAGTGTTGCATGGCTTAATAAAGCAGAAGAATATTTTGAGATTTACGACATTAACAGTGATAACGAAAAAATTAAGCATGCTTCCATGAAAATGGAAGGAGAAGCATATAATTGGTATATGTGGTGGAAAAAGACGACGTTTGCTATTAGTTGGACGAAATTTAAGGATGCATTCTTTAAAAGATTTCAAGGTATAAAAGAAGAAAAGTTTTTTTCAACATTCATCAAATTACACCAAAAAGGAGACGTGGATGAGTACACTCGAGAATGGGAGACCTTAACAACACGAGTACTTGGATTGTCAAAATCTCGTTTAATCCAGTCTTTCATCTCAGGACTTAAAATCCATATACAAGAAGAGCTCAAACTTCACGACATTACATCAGTAGAACTAGCAAGCAAAAAGAAAAAGCTGCTGAAAAGAAATTTGAAAGGTTATCTTGGTCAAAACCAGAAAGAGTATATTCGAGACGAAGGTTTCCTCAATCTACAAATGTAGATAACATAAAATATGTTCCACCACGCCTTCGTGAAGGAGACAAATCTAACATGGAAATACAAAGGATGAGAGAGGGCAAGTGCAAACGTTGTGGCGAAAAGTGGGACCCTAAGCACAGATGTGCTAATGGAAAAGAAAAAAATCTGTATAATTGTGAAGCAACTAATGACTCCAACAATGATGATTCAGATGTAGAAGGAAGGGAAGACACCCCAGAGTTCTCTCCAGAAGTAGATGATGAAAGCATTCCGCAAGTGTTATTATCAGCCATGACGGGTATATCACAACCTCAGACACTAAAATTAAGAGGACATATTAAGAAAAACAACGTAATGGTTCTCATCGACACTGGCAACACCCACAATTTTCTAGATTCAACCATGGCCAAAAGACTCAACATATTTACTTTTCTCATGCCTAATATGAAGGTAATGGTGGCCGATGGAAAGAAGATTGAGCAAGTAGGGAAATGCCATAAGGTCAAATTATGGATTAAAGACTTTAGTTTAGAATCTCCATTCTATGCCGTACCACTAGGAGGAGTCGATGTGGTCTTAGGAATTCAATGGCTACAAACCTTAGGTACTTATTCTGCCAACCATCAAAAGCAGTTTATAAGCTTTAAGTGGGAAGGGCAGAAGCACAAGTTATATGGATTCCAAACACCAGAAAATCAAATCGTATCGTCATCTCAGATGATGAAGATGATTCGAAAAGGAGCACCAGCCTATATAGTACAATGTCATCAGTTAGAAATGTTATCTACAAAAAGGATTCGCGAAGAGTCACCAGAAGTACAAGGACTACTAGTTCAAAAACACTAAAAAGTATTCCAAGACCTACCAATAAAAATGCCTCCTAATAGGGAAATCAAACATACAATAGAAGTCAAGGCAGGTTCAGACCCTGTCAACATCAAGCCTTATCGCTATATGCATCACCAAAAGAATGAAATTGAGAAGATAATCCAAGACCTTTTAAAATGTGGGGTCATCTCAAAAAGCAAGAGTCCGTATGCCGCCCCAGTTATATTGGTAAGAAAAAAAGGTGGATTGTTCCGGCTATGCATTGACTACAGAGGATTAAATAAAATAACAATTAAAAATAAGTTTCCAATTCCCTTTATTGATGAAATGCTAGATGAGCTACATGGCGCAAAATACTTCTTTAAGTTAGACTTAAGGTTAGGCTATTACCAGATCAGAATCAGATTGGAAGATATACCAAAAACTGCGTTTCAAACACATGAAGGTCATTACGAGTTTAAAGCAATGCCCTTTGGGTTGGCAAATGCACCAGCTACGTTCCAAGCTACTATGAACGAATTATTTCGTCCATATCTTAGGAAATTTGTACTAGTATTTTTTGATGATATTTTGATTTATAGTAAAACTTGGAAAAAGCACTTGCAACACTTGGATAAAGTTCTCACATTATTAGAAGATCATCAGTTTTATGCTAAGAAATCCAAATGCACCTTTGGAAAAGAAGAAGCCGAATATCTGGGACACATAATATTCCATGAAGGGGTAAAAGTGGATCCTTCTAAAATCAAGGCTATAAGGGAATGGAATAAACCAGTGAATATATCTAATCTAAGAGGATTTTTAGGATTAATGGGATATTATCGAAGATTTATTAAAGACGATGCACACAAAATTGCACCTCTTACAAATCTTTTAAAGAAAAAATCGTTTCAATGGAATGAAGTAGGAAAGTGTTTTGAAGAATTGAAGGAAGTAATGTCTAATGCACCAGTATTGGAAACTCCCAATTTCTCTAAACCATTTATCATCGAATGTGATGCCTCTGGATTCGGTATAGGTGCAGTATTAATGCAAGAATGGCACCCTATCGCTTTTGAAAGCAGGAAGCTCAATAAGCGAGAGCGCCTAAAGCCACATACAACAAGGAAATGCTTGCAATTATGCACGCATTGGCCAAATGGAGACAGTATCTGTTAGGGAGTAAATTTTCCAGTCGAACGGATCTTAAGAGTCTTCAGTATCTCCTTCAACAAAAAACACTCTTTGAAGAACAACAAAAATGGATCGAGAAAATTGCTGCTTTTGACATGGAGATATTACATAAGCAAGGAAAAGACAATGTAGTAGCAGATGCCCTATCTAGGAAAGATGAAGAACCAACACTACTTGCAGTCTCGGTTGTTGTTCCTGAATGGCTTAATGAGATTTGAAGTGAGTACGCCAAAGATCCAGAAATGTTGGCTATAATCAATAATCTCCCAAGAAATTCAAAATTTGAGTGGAAGAACGATATCTTATGGTACAAAGGGAGAATTTATCTAAACTCCAAATCCAAGTTTATATAAAAAATACTCAAGGAATCACATGATTCCATGTCATCCGGGCATGTAGGATATTTTAAAACCTACTACAATGCACGTCAGTCATTTTTTTGGAAGGGTACGAGTCACGATATTCAAAAATATGTAGCAGAATGTGACAAGTGTCAAAGAAATAAAAGTGAAAATATTATGACACCTGGGTTACTTCATCCCTTAAATATTCCGAATCAGAAATGGGAAGAAATATCAATGGATTTTATTGAAGGGTTACCTGTATCTGATTGAAAGGATAAGATCTTTGTAGTAGTAGATAGATTCACTAAATATGCTCACTTTATTGCTATGAAGAAAACAGACTCTGCAAAGCAAATTGTTGAGATTTTCTGCAAACATATTTATGAACTACACGGCTTCCCGAAATTCATTGTCAGCGATAGGGATGCCAAATTTAAAGGAAATTTTTGGAAGGGATTGTTCAACCATATAGGAACCTACCTAAACATGAGCTCAGCTTACCACCCCCAAACAGATGGACAAACAGAGGTTGTCAATAAATGTTTGGAAGCTTACCTACGGTGTTATGCTACGGAAAAACAAAATAAGTGGGTTCAATGGTTGCATCTCGCTGAATGGTGGTATAATTCTACTTACCATACATCGACAAAAATGACTCCATTCCAAGCTTTATATGAATACGAGCCCCCGAAGTGGAAATATTTCGCTTCAGTCCAGTCAAACTTGCCAGTAGTTAAAAACCAGCTAGAAGAACACCAAAAGGTCGTCCAAGTTCTAAAAGAAAATCTGAATATTGCGCAGAATCGTATGAAGCAATAGGCTGACCATAATCGAACTGAGAGATCATTTGAAGTTGGAGATTGGGTGTTTTTCAAGCTCCAACCATACAAGCAGTTGTCCCTGAAACAAAAAGGGAAACATAAATTAACTCCGAAGTTCTATGGTCCGTATAAAATCATCAGAAAGATCAATCAAGTCGCTTATGGGTTGAACCTTCCTGATACAAGTCGTGTTTACAGCGTCTTCCATGTGTCATGCTTAAAAAAAGCACTGGGTGACCATCAGTCATCCCAAACGACACTTCCATTTTTGGATGATGAAGGAAGGATCATTTTGGAACCCGAAAGTATCCTATCTACCCGAGAAAAGAAGCTACGCTCTCGTGTTATTACGGAATATTTAATCAAATGGAAGGATTTGCCCGTAGAAGAAGCCTCTTGGGAAACTGAAGCATTTCGTCAACAACACCCGTCGTTACGTATGCTTTGAGGACAAAGCATCTTTAAGAGAGGGGCAATGTTATGTATATTTATTAATTATTATCTAAATATATAGTTGTCTTAGGTTTATTAAGTGAAAGGGCATGATCAACGATCATGCCTCTTCACCAAGGGACACTGTAAGGCTGTATTTAAAGCCTTGGTGATTCCCAATTGTAATCTCATCTTTTATCTATAATAATATATACATTTCCAGTTAAATCAGAGTTTTTATACTCCATGTTGTATATGCAGAAACTTTCTTGCTGCTTCCTAAGATTGGACCACGTTTTTTGTTTGCTTATATGCACAAATAATGCTCTCTACACAATTCCTTTGTTTCTGACAGTATATTGGGAAAAAGCGTTAACAGCAGAACACTATAGAATTAATTATATTTAAACCCCTCTAATGGGATTCACGCATCCACTACCTGGTGTCAAATCATTCTCTTCATGGATGAACTTATAGTATCTTCCTAACTGGGAGACTTGAACCGATGAAACATATTACTGTTGTGCACAATTTTACTGTATGTTAGTTGTAGGAAACCAAATACTGTAAAGTATTAAGCATTAAATGTCAATTCTAATGGAAAACAGATATATTTCCTTATTAATGCAAGGATTCTCCATTAGGAGCTGATTTACAGTTACGTACGAGGCTATCCTATAATTGTAGTCTTACATATTGTCCATTAACATTCAGAGAAATATAAAGTTCCTCCTTTCCTGAATCTTCTCTCATTTTCTTAATGTGTTTTCAGAGTGAACATGCTTCAAAGATGTCTGATTTCAATTTTCAACTTCTCATGTTGCTCACATCAGTTTATGGTATCAGAACCACATTTACTTTGCCAGAGGGGTTGCATGGGGTTCCTCCACATTTAGCATTCTCTCACAGTCCACATATGTTCAGAAAAGGGATCAAAGGTTTTAGAAAAAGTCTGCCTGTACTAGTGAAGCTGGAAGTTGCAGGTCAAAAGAAAAATATAACAAAATCAAAGATGTCCCATTTGAATGGAGGTCATCCCTTTCCTCTCTGAAGGAAGTCAGTTCCACCTGTATGAATATGAACTTGATGGAACCCATCTGGAAGAAAGTTGAGATCCTCGGATAGAGAGGTATAAAATTTGAAGTTGTCATTGATTATTGAAAACATAAGTTACTAGGTTTTTGATCCGGATTCGGATATGGATCTGCCAGTTTTTTGAAAATCCAGGACCTGGATAAGGCTAGGAGACAACAAATACAAACAATATAAATATATATATTTTTTATAATATATAACTTAATTATATTTGTAATGTGTAATAATTATATAGAACAATTAATATATTAGATATCAATTCAACCTGAACTATTTAAGAATCATAACTAATGGGTGTTGAACTTGTTAGATTTCCTTAAAACTCAGTTAACTGATTCCTAATTTTTAAGTGTAAAAACCAGAAATACAAATAACTGCGTTCTGGAAATTTAAATCACAAATACACTGAGTTTTCTAACTTAACATGCACAATGGAAAATAAATCAAAAGACAAACACATCAACACATAGAACACAAGATATACCCAGGAAACCCCAACTCCGGGGAAAACCTGCAACACTTTGTGTTTTATTATTTTCTTCAGCAAAGGAATTTCTTCTGAGAATTACAACAAGGGAGAAACTTTCCTTTTATCACAAGAAAACACTCCATCACCTTGCAACTAAATCGATTTCCCTTCCTGCGCACTAGATCTGTGAAACTCCTCCACAAATCAGTGGCTCAGCTCAGATGTGCGAGCACACCTCTTCCCTCCTGCGCGCACATTCGAATAAAACCCTGCGTTGGGCTGTAAGAGCTCGGTCCTCACTCAATTTCTTTTTCTCAAATTCTTAGTACTGCGATCTGTTGAATCCCTTGCTCTTCCTTCATTGATCTCTCACACCAACTTGTGCTCAACTGACTTGGCACTAGCTCTATCTCTTATAATTTCGTTCTCAACCCTAATCTCCTTCTCAACAACCGAGATTAAATGGTGATCAATAGTCAAGATTAAATCATAAGTTAACTTAGGAATTTTTAATATTTCCTAAATTTAACTTTAGGAAATAATTAATCAAATTAATAATATGCTAAGTGGCTATCTCATGGGTTGCTCTGCTAGCCTTAGCAGCTAGGCAAGCATAACCCTTCTTCTCCACTCCAATCAACACTTTGTCTTAGAGAGGAATGTGTTTTCCACTACACCAAACTTCTCTCTGAATTATACAAATCTAGTCCTTGGCAAAGCCTTGGTCAGAATGTCTGCTGTCTGCTCCTTTGTTGGTATGTATTGGAGTGTAATGATACCTCTTTGAACAATGTCCTTGATATGGTGATGACGTATGTAAATGTGCTTAGAGCGATCATGAAACACTTGATTTTCAAAGAGCTTGATGCAACTCTGATTGTCACAATATATCACAGTAGGCTCCAACTCTGTCTTGAACAAACCCACAAGAAGCTTCTCAACCAAATAGCTTCTCACCCTGCTAAATTTGTAGCCATGTACTCAACGTCAGTTGAGCTCAATGCAACTGATATCTGCTTACTGATGAACCAAGAAACAACTACTGATCCTGTTGAGATTTTGGGTAGCATCGGATGTGCTCTAGCTCTGAAACTTTGTGGAGGGGCTAGAACACATGAGATCTCCAAGACCCAAAAATTGTTTGGAGAAATTCCACCCAAAACCTAAGTGATTCAAAATATTAATTATTTTAATGGAGACCCTAAGTCTAACTTAGGGAAATTAAATGATTAAAGTGAATTAATTTAGACGTGGGTGAGAATGTTCTAAGTAACATGGATCAAGTCTTTTCTAATCTTAGCCGTCGATTAGAGATTAGATCACGGCTGTTGAATGTTCAACATTCACCTTGGATTTTTTGATTGTGTTAAAGGGTTCAAATTTGGACAAAGTGTCATCACCATTAGCCCCTGTATCTCGGATCTGAAGGTATTACAGTCATGGTGGAACTTTGGTGGAATACATCTATTAGTTCTCTTGCAGGAGCTCGGATAAATTTGTAAGGGCTCGAATTTATAATTAAGGATCTAAAAAAACGTTAGTGTGTTGCCACATCTTTCGGACACTTCCAGGCAGCCACAGTAACTTCAGGCATGTCATAAAAAAGGAAATTAAACTGTTTGCTGGAAGACTGTGGGGTAGCATTTGATAATCCACAGTTCGAACTCCTCAACAGAACCTCGAACTACCACACAGTCTCTTGGATAATGCATAGGATCTTGTGCTCAACGCTCGGATTGTTGGTTCAGATTGCCTGAAGTTGAAACCTATGTTCATTGTATGTAACCAGTCAACTATGGAAGGATAGTAAATATACTTTGAAGAATTGGATAGTCAAGTCAGTGAAGAATTTTGGAAGAAATAATACAGTGAAGAATATGTCAAGAACATTCAAGTAAGTACTATTCACATTCTCTATTAAACAAAGCAAAGAAGGATTGGTGTCCTTGGAGTAGGAGCTCCTAAACACAAGGTTGGTGCCTTGAGAAGATAAGGTCGAAGCCCTAGAGGTCGGAGCCTCATCAAAGTCCAAGTTGGTGCCTGATTCATTGAAGGGTTGGTGCCCTCACACATCTATTGTACTCAATTATTTGAAAAAGGATTGAAGTTCTTATTAATCCTTAATAATATTATTATTATACACCTCTTCGTTTTTAATTGTGAAGAATCTAACTGGAAAAAATTAACAATTGAAAAGAAACACTGATTCACCCCCCTCTCAGTATTTCCAACAATTGGTTTCAGAGCCAGCTTCTTCATTATCACCCTAACAACTAGAAGAAGGATTCTTAGGCACAATGAAGAACATAGAAGCAACAGGGAAGCTGCCTTTCTTTGATGGAACAAATTTTGGTTTTTGGAAAAAGAAGATGTCCTACTATCTAATGTCTCTTGGTCCTGAAGTATGGCACTCTGTTTTGGATGGGTACAAAGCTTCCTCTGGTCTTCCAACTGATCCAGACGAAAGAAAAGCCTACATTGCTAATGCCAAAGCTTTAAATTCCATCACTAGTGGAATTACCGATTCCGAATTCACGAAAGTCATGAATTGTGACTCAGCCAAAGAAGTATGGGATAAGTTGGTTTCCCTGTATCATGGGGAATCCAAAGTTAATAAGGCAAAGCTTCAAACCTATAGAAGACAATTCGAGACTCTGAAAATGGATGATGAAGAAGATATTCCATCATACTTCCTTCGAGTAGTTGAAGTGGTTAACTCTCTTAAAGGGTCAGGAGAAAATATTGAAGAAAGCACTATTGTTCAAAAAATCCTGAAATTGCTTCCTGACAGATTTGACTACAAAGTAAGTGCCATAGAAGAAATGAAGGACCTAGATACTCTCAAGATGGATGAACTTCATGGAATTCTCATTGCCTATGAGATGAGGAAAGGAAGTCCAAATTTCAAAGAAGCAACATTCAAAGCCTCAAAATCAACAAAAAAAGGAAAATGATGGAATTGCAGCAGTGATGAATCTGATGTTGAAACCAAATTAGCTCAATTTGTACGAAGACTTAAGAAGGGATCTAAGCTAAAAGGTAAGTACCCTCTTATTTGTTTCAAATGTGGAAGAATAGGTCATTATGCTGCAAAATGTCCTCATAAACATGATAGTGATGATGAAGAGGACTCTAAAAGGATGATGTAAAAAAAGAAAGGGTTTAATAAGAACTTCTTCTTCAAACAAGATGAGTCTAGAGAAATAAGAGGAAGCAAAAAGAAGGGAAGACTTCTCTAACAATAAGTTAAAAGAGAAGGATGATATTTGTGAAAAACTTGAAGCTGAAATAATATCTCTAAGAAAGGAATTGGAGCAAGTCAAAAGGAGTTGGCAAAGCTCTATAGCACTTGATAACATTCTTAATACTCAAAAACCTCAACATGACAAATTTGGAATTGGTTTCAAAGGAGAATCATCAAGCACAAAGAATAATGCAAGAAGTTATGCCGACATACTCTCTTGCCACCCAAAAGAAGAAAAGTCATCTTGTCAGGAACAAAGCCCCATCTCAAAACCAAGAATTGAAGAAAGAGCAACTCCAAGGAAGAATGTTGGTCCAAGCTATGGCTATTACAACAGGTACCAAACTATTTTTCTTGGGTATTGTTACTATTGTAAAAACTTTGGGCATCAAACTAAGCATTGCAAGGCTCATAAGAATGATGCACCAAGATTGAAAGATCAAACAAACAAACTACGTGGTCCTAAAGAGCAAGGACAAATAAAAACTTACAATTCCTTTGATCCTTTGGCTAAGCTTGATCCGTCTTGCTCATTATGTAGTAATTATGATCATAATGAACAAAATTGCCCTCTCAAAGGAGAGGAAGCTAAAAGCGTAAATCTCAAAATTGATAAATGTGGCCTAGCTCTATGTGCTCATAGTGAAGAAAATCATTGGTCCACGGATAGTGGATGCTCAACACATATGACAAGTGAACAAAAAAAAGTTTATCTCATTGAACAAGAAAAATGGAAATGTATCCTTTGGAAGTGGATCCACTAAAATCACTAGAAAAGGAACTGCTACCCTTGTCAATGGACAAGGAAAGGCTCAAAATACCTTGCTGGTAGAAAGGCTCAAACACAATCTCTTAAGTGTTAGCCAAATTTGTGACCAAGGACATAACGTTGTCTTCAGTACTAAAAAATGTGACATAAGAGACTCATCCTCAGGAGAACTTGTGGTGAAAGGAGTAAGAACACCAAATAATGTCTACATTCTCAGTAAAATCCAAGGAGATAAATGTTACATAAGTCAAACAAATGAAAGTTGGTTATGGCACAAGCGATTGGGGCATACAAGTTTTGATAACCTGGTCAACATCAGCAAAATTAATGCAATAAGGGACATTCCAAAAATGTGCAAGCCAAATCAAGTTGTATGTGGCCCATGTCAACATGGAAAGCAAACCAGAACTAGCCACAAAACTAAGGAGTTCTCAACATCAAAACCTCTGGAAATCATTCATGCAGATTTATGTGGGCCAACTAGAACTCCATCTCTTCAAGGTGAAAGGTACTTTGCTCTATTTGTTGATGACTATACTAGAATGATGTGGGTATATTTCATAAGATATAAATCCGAAGCTTTTGAATGTTTTAAGAATCTTAAAGCTCTCATTGAAAATGAGAAAGACTCTAAGATTAAATGTCTTAGAACGGATAGAGGAGGAGAATTCACCTCAAAAGAATTTGATGAATTTTGTAAAGAGCATGGAATCAAAAGAAAACTCTCTGCTGCTAGGACACCCAAGAAAAATGGAGTAGTTGAAAGAAGGAACCAAACCGTTCAAGAAATGGCGAGGACAATGCTACTAGCAGCTGATTTGCAACCAAAATTTTGGAGAGAAGCAGTTGGGACGGCAGTTTATACCTTAAATCGAACTCAACTAAGACCAAATAATGAAAAAACTCCTTATGAATTATGGAAAGGAAGACCTGCTTCAGTAAAATATTTCAGGGTTTTTGGAAGCAAATGCTTCATAAAAATAAATGATGACTCACCAGGTAAATTTGATTCTAGAGTTGACGAAGGAATATTTCTTGGATACTCCACTAGAAGCAAAACTTACAAATGTTACAACAATCGTCTACGGAGAATAGTGGAAAGCATTGATGTGAAGATTGATGAAGGCCTTCCAGAAAAGAGAATTGAAGATCATGAAGTTGAGCCTTTCCTTGAAGAAAGTGAAGAAGAAGAACCTGAAAAAGAAGAGGAGGATGGAGAACCTCAAAGTGAACCTTCACAAACTCCTTCTAAGATCAAATTTATTCAAAAACATCATCCGAAAGAACATGTTATCGAGAATATAGATGAAGGAATTCAAACTCGAAGAAGAATGACAAACACTCCAAGAAAAGTTGATGTTGCTCTATTATCTTTAATAGAACCTGAATTTTTTTCTCAAGTAAGCAAAGATCCTTATTGGATAAAGGCCATGGAAGAAGAAATGTCTCAAATCGAAAAGAATGCGACCTGGGAGCTGGTACCTCGCCCAAAAGATAAAAATATAATTGGAACAAAATGGGCATTCAAAAACAAGATGAATGAGGATGGACAAATCATTAGAAATAAAGCCAGACTTGTCTGCAAGGGATACTCGCAAATTGAAGGAATTGACTTCGAAGGAACCTTTGCACCAGTAGCTCGATTGGAAGCCATAAGAATGTTTTTGGCATTTACTTGCTCAAAAGGATTCAAGGTTTATCAAATGGTTGTAAAATCAACATTCCTAAATGGAGATCTCAAGGAAGAAGTTTACATGGAGCAACCAGAAGGATTTGCTCTTGCCGAAGGGAAGGACTTTGTATGCAAGCTAAAAAAGGCCTTGTATAGATTAAAACAAGCCCCTAGAGGATGGTATGCAAAGTTGGATCACTATCTGCTACAAGAAGGTTTCAAAAAGGGAGTAGTAGGTAGCAATCTCTACATGATGATGGACAAAGAAAAACTTTTGATCACTCTTGTATACGTTGATGATCTAATCTTTGCTAGCAATGATGAGGAGATGAGCCATGAATTTGCTCTAAATATGTCCAAAAGATTCGAAATGTCAATGATTAGTGAGCTGTCTTACTTTCTTGGGCTACAAATATCTCAAACCTCTGCAGGCATGTTTTTATCTCAAGCAAAATATTTTAAAGACATGCTCAAAAGATATGGGATGGAAGATTGTGCACCCATGAGCACACCAATGACCACCGATTGTAAATTAAGTAAAGATGATGATACCCCTCTCATAGATGCAACTCTTTACAGGTCAATAATTGGAGCTCTCCTATACTTAACTGCTACAAGACCAGATATTATGCAAGCAGTAGGATTGGTAGCAAGATTTCAGTCAAGTCCTAAACAATCCCATCTAGTAGTTGTGAAGAGAATTCTCAGATATCTGAAAGGAACGACTGATTTCGGTTTTTGGTATCCTAAGAGTTCAAATCTTATTGTGGCAGCTTACTCTGATGCTGATTGGGCTGGAAGCGTGGGTGATCGAAAAGTACTAGTGGAAATGCATTCTTTATGGGAGATTGTCTTGTATCTTGGCTTAGCAAAAAGCAGTCATCTATATCCCATTCTACAGCTGCAGCTGAATATATAACTGTTGCTGATTGTTATACACAAATACTATGGATGAAGGAAGGCTTGAAAGATGTCAACATAGAAACTAAGCAACCAATCACTATTTTTTGTGACAACACTAGCGCCATCAGTCTTTCAAAGAATCCATTGATGCACTTAAAGACCAAACATATTCCAATCAAATACCACTTTCTCTGTGAACAAGTTGCTGAACAAAATATCAAGTCGGAATACGTCTATACAAAAGAGCAAATTGCATATATCTGTACAAAACCCCTTCCACGAGAAGCATTTTAGTATCTTCGCCAAAAGATGGGGGTCATTGCTCTTGCATCACATTAAAACAAGCAGCATGTCAGGGAGAGCAGCATGATAGGGAGAGCAGCATGACAGGGGGAGCACATTGACACCCAGTTGCCATTGATGTCAAAGGGGGAGAAGAAAAATGATATTGCATTCCAATGACAAAGGGGGAGATTGTTAAGCAAGGTTGTCCTTGATGGCAATAGGATGCTTGATGATGATGGATGACCATGCTTAAGATGATCATTTGGACAATGGAGGACTACATGAAAAAGCCTACACTCTGCCCTACCTCCATTTCTGCTCCCATAAATGACCAGTCACAATAAAAATCTTTTTCCACCATCTTAGAGTTAGTGTTTTACAATGAGCCTTACACCATCTGAAAGAGGACTCCTTCCTCTTAGCAACGAGCCCTGATATGCCCCAAAAATCCCCGTGGTTAGGAAGATATTGATTTTTAAAGTTGTGCAAATAATTATTCTTGTTTTGGAGCTGACGTGTCCTAGATCTCATGTCGGCCTGTGTAAGTGACGTAGATTTTCGTTTTGACGTGGAAAAGCTCTATATATTAGAGCTCAGATTACATTGTTTTATGCAGAGCTCGGTGAAGATTTTAAGAGGATAACACAGCAAGGGAAGTTCACAACTTGTGAACTAAGGAGGCTGAGGAGGTAATACTTTTAGGGTTAAATCTTCACTGTCTTGACACCTCGGATCTATTTGAAGAAACTCAGATCATCTTGAAATGTGTGGACAATAATGCAGCTCGGATTACAGTCTCTTGAAGATCGAATTATCTATTAGGGGCTCAGAACTGGTAACAACATTCACCTTGGATTTTTTGACTGTGTTAAAGGGTTCAGATTTGGACAAAGTGTCATCATCATTAGCCCCTGTATTTCGGATCTGAAGGAATTACAGTCACGGTGGAGCTTCGGTGGAATACATCTATTAGTTCTCTTGCAGGAGCTCGGATAAATTTGTAAGGGCTCGAATTTATAATTAAGGATCTGCAAAAACGTCAGTGTGCTACCCCATCTTTCGGACACTTCCAGGCAGCCACAATAACTTCAGGGATGTTATAAAAAAGGAAATTAATCTCTTTGCTGGAAGACTGTGGGGTAGCATTTGATAAGCCACAGCTCAAACTCCTTAACAGAACCTCGGACTACCACACAGTCTCTTGGATAAGGTATAGGATCTTGTGCTCAACGCTCGGATTGTTGGTTCAGATTACCTGAAGTTGAAACCTATGATTGTTGTATGTAACTAGTCACCTATGGAAGGATAGTAAATATACTTTAAAGAATTGGACAGTGAAGTCAGTGAAGAATTTTGGAAGAAGTAATACAGTGAAGAATATGTCAAGAACATTCAAGTAAGTACTATTCACATTCTCTATTAAACAAAGAAAAGGATTGGTGTCCTTGGAGTAGGAGCTCCTAAACACAAGGTTGGTGCCTTGAGAAGATAGGGTCGAAGCCCTAGAGGTCAGAGCCTCATCAAAGTCCAAGCTGGTGCTTGGCAACAGGTTGGTGCTTGATTCATTGAAGGGTTGGTGCCCTTACACATCTATTGTACTGAAAAAGGATTGAAGTTCTTATTTGTCCTTAATAATATTATTATTATACACCTCTCTGTTTTTAATTGTGAAGAATCTAACTGGCAAAAATTAACAATTGAAGAGAAATACTGATTCACCGCACTCTCAGTATTTCCAACACGTAGTGCTAACGCAGAGGCTGACACAGGCCCAAGAGGGTGACACAGTTCGAGAGGGAGTGACGCTATTTCGGTTTTCGGTGCTAGGAGTGCAGTTTGATCTTCGAAGTTGCTGATGGGGCATTGTTTCTGCCGGTGTAGAACCAAGGGGAAACAATTCCTTAGCAGATTTTCTAGCCAAGAAATCTGAGATTCGATTGGTGAAGTGATCGTAGAGGGCTTATTCGATAAAGGTGGTGGAGGATTTCCGGGAGGGAAATCACTAGTCAGAGGGAGCGCAGTCTCTAGAGGGTTTCTATCGATGAGAAACCCAAATCCGGTCTCTTGCTGAGAGCAGCAACAGAAGAAGGGAGAAGAGCTTTTCGCTTCAACATTTTTGAGTAGAGATGGCCTCACACGGATTGAGAGATTAGGATAGGTTGGACGGTGTGTCTAACTTTGTCATCTAGAAAGCCAGGATCTTGTAAGTCCTTGACGAGTATCGTATCAGAGATCATGCCGAGAGGGCTGTGGCCATTCCGGTCAATGCTGATCCTCTAAAGAAATATGAGGAAATTCAGGCGTGGGCTAAGTGCTTGATCATGGATGGGGTGAAGGATCATGTGGTCCCACATATTGCCGAGAAGAAGACGACAAATGAAATGTAGTAGGGACTAGAAAGGTTGTATCAAGGTAGCTCCGTGCAGAGGAAGATGCTTCTAGAGAATTATATGCGATTGTTTGAGATGCACAAGGGAGAGGAGATTGATCCTTTCCTCTTTAGATTGAAGGCTATTCGAGATCAGCTGGTTGTAATGGGGGCAACTCTTGATGATGGTCTCATGGTGAGGACTGTCATGAATGGAGTCACGGATGATTGGGAGACCTTTGTCCAAAGTATTTTGGGCAGAGCACAACTTCCAAACTGGGAGGACATGTGGGCAATCCTTCGTTAGGAAGAAATCAGGAGAATAACCAAGAGGGTTAGTAGTAGCGGAGGCGCCAAGATCAAGAAAGAGGAGGAAGATGAAACTCTCGCATCGAAGGGACAAAGGCAACTGCAAGGGAAGAAGAAGAAGGACCTCTCAAAGGTCCAGTGCTTCAGATTTGGAAAATTGGGACACTAAGCCAATACTTGTCCTCAGAAGAAGAAGGGCAAGGAAGATTCAGATTCCAAGGCTACGGCGACCAAAGGGGATGATGATGTGGCCATGAGTGCTCATGTGCCTCGAAAAAAGAGGTGGGGCGACGTTGATATGTAGTTCTTTTGAACTGCAGATAAGGGGCAGGATCCTTGAGGTGCACAAACTCTTGGATCACATACGAGCTACGGGAGCCCTTAAAGACAATAGTAGGATGACTGGAGGTATTTGGTGCAGAGGATCATGGAGGCACTTTGGCAATTCTGGGACGCTAAAGACTAGAGCACCGCAGAGGAGAGGCAACAACAACACATAGGCTGATGCGATTTCAATAGCGTAGAGGAAGTGCTTACACAGTGCAGAGCAGCAGACAACGCAGAGCTTCAGAGGGTCAGCGTAAAGCAACAACAGAGGATGCTTCAGTATTGAGATGCAGCCAAACTGACTTGTCTGTCAGTGTTTTGGGTGATGTCCTTCAGTTGCTTACTTCTCAACAACTGAGTTGCAATGCAACAGTTAGCAGTGGTAGTGCTATGGGCAACATGATGTAGCATTTGAGAGGGAGCTGCAATACAAATGAAGCAGTGACTGTGGCCGAGTCATGGGCAACAGTACATGAGGCAGTAACGCAGTGGATGAGGGGCAGCAACCGAGCATCAACAACGCAGGGGACCGATGCCATAGATTAGGGTGATGCTTCAAGATGAAGTGTTGCTAGAGCACATTCCTCGCTAAGAGGGAATGTTGAGATTTTGGGTAGCATCGGATGTGCTCTAACTTCGAAACTTTGTGGAGGGGCTAGAACAGATGAGATCTCCAAGACCCAGCAATCGTTTGGAGAAATTCCACCCGAAACGTAAGTTATTCAAAATATTAATTATTTTAATGGAGACCCTAAGTCTAACTTAGGGAAATTAAATAATTAAAGTAAACTAATTTAGACATGTGGGTGAGAATGTTCTAAGTAACATGGATCAGGTCTTTTCTAATCTTAGCCGTCGATTAGAGATTAGATCACGACCGCTGAATGTTTAGCGAGAAAAGTATTAAAGGAAGGCTTGGGGTCAGTTGGAGAACACACAGAGCGGTAGCACTTGAGTTAAGTCGAAATTCTGGGGCGCGGTTTGCTGAGAATTTTCGAGTAAGCTTGCAGCGCTGGTGAGGGGCAGATCGACGAGGGATATTTAGATCCGAGGCCGAGAATACATAGGAAGAGAGGCAGATCCGTACAAGGCAGCGTAGAGACTTAGGAGGAGGGACGCAACCCAGCCAGGCTCATGCAAAGGCAACCCAGAGGCTGACGCAGGCCCTTCAGGGTGACGCAGAGGCAGAGCTGAGCCCAAAGGGGTGACGCAGGAGCAGCTTGTGCTGTGCAGAGGCTCTAGTAGGGATGCACAACTGACGTAGTGTTGGGAGAGGCAGCGCTGGGGTTTCCAGTGGGCCAGAAAGGGCTCATATTCAGCATTTCTAGAAAGGTGTGAAGCCTCAGCTGAATCAACCATATTTTGTCTCCGAGTGATAGAGGTATGTTTGCCGTGATTTCTCTGTTGGGCAAACCACTACTGGTGCCCTTGATTGTATTCAGATATTCTGCAGATTAATAAAATTCTCTAAGAGCTTCTGCACCGGTTTTCCGCATTGGGTTTTTCCGGGGACATTGTCCAAAAAATATTGTGTGTCCTTTGTCATGTGTGCTTTATTCTTCAGTACCTGATCTGTATGTATGTGTAGATTTGCAGTGTGTTTACTTCGCTATTTTTTGAATATTTATGAAAATAACTTGTATAATTAAAAACACAAGTAGGAGAAGTAAACCAGATTTATGTAGTAGAAATTTTTGTTAAGTAGTTTCAAAAAATTTCACAGATGCAACACTAAATACGAAACTTGATGTGATTTTCCTGTCTGTGGGGCTGCTTGCCCAATCTGCATCGGTGAAGCCCTCAAGCTTCATCTCATCAACTTGTTTATATCACAATCCGTGCTCAGTGGTCCCCTTGAGATATCTCGATTCTCAACACATGCTTAGCAGCAACCCAATGCTCTTTGGTAGGCTTGACCATAAATTGACTCAAAGAGTTAACTGTAGAACAAATGTCTGGCTGCGTGTTCACCAAATACATCAACTACCCAATCAATTTCCGTTAAAGTGTAGCATCTACTCACTCCTATTTGGATGTATCTATCTTCCTCCAGTTTGTGACTAGAGGCGTGGTCATGGGCTTGCAATCCTACATGTGAAACCTCCTCAAAATCTTCAGAGTGTACTTGCCTTGCCTCGAGGACATCTCGCCATCACCTGCCAAACCTCCAAACCAAGGAAATAGTGCTTCAACTCCATATCCTTCATCTCAATCCCGCCTGCAAGATATCTTCTGCACTCCTGGATGTGCTTGTTTGTACCTGTCAAAATCATGTCGTACCAAATATAGCACCAGAATAAGCGGTGCACCCCCAAGAACAATGTAGTAGAGGTTGGAATCTGCTTCACTCTTGGTGAAGCCCAAACCTTGAAGATAACTATCTATCCAGGCATACCATGCCTTCCGAGCTTGCTTGGGCCTATACAATGCTCTCTTGAGTCTGCATATGTGCGTCTCTTTACTGCATGTCTCAAATCGCTTTGGCTGGTCAATATAAATCTCCTGCTCAACAACCCCATTGAGGAGGGCTATCTTCATGTTCATTTGGTGGATCTTCCACCCCATCTGCATGCTATAGCTGCATTCGCTTTGACAAATGAATATTTGCCAACATGTGTAGAGGTTTCGTCATATTCAATCCCCTCTACCTGCGAGAACCCCTTTGCTATGAATCTTGCAAAACTCCCATCAACTCCATGCTTGATCTTGTAGACCCAACGAGAGCCTACCACAGATTTTCCCTCTGGGCTCCACAACACTTCCTAGAGATCATTCTTCATGATGGAGGCATACTCCTCCACCATGGCATCTTTCCACACCTATAATGTGGCTTCCTCCTGATAGCTGGAAGGCTCGACATCCAATAACTCTGCCGTGAGTGCCATATACCTTGTGTACCTCTATAGTTGTATTCTTTGTTGAACTGATGTACTAGGAGCCCCAACTTGCTCATGTGCCTCCTGGATCAACTGATATGCTCATCTTGCTCGCCTTCCCCCAGTGCTGGGAATCACTAGCTTAGTGGGCTCAACACGCTCTTGCATCTACGTGTCTCTCTCGTCCTCATCTTACCCATGCACAGTTGTAGTTTGAGGGGTTGACTGAGGCTCTTGCTTGGGAGCTTGTTGCTCCTTCTTCTGTATAGTAACCTGCTCATGTTCTAGGGATTTTTTCAAGGCCCTATCCTCAAACTTCACATCTCGGTTGATGACTATTTTTCTATGTGCTGGAATATACACCTTGTATGCCTTGGATATCTTGCTGTAGCCCACGAAGATGCCCTTCTCTGTTGTGGGCTCTAGCTTCTTCCTTTTCTCCCCTCTGATACGTTGCAATATACAAGGCCACTAAATATACGAAAATGAGAGACACTCGATTTCTTTCCTGTAAACGCCTCCCCTGGTGTTATTCGCCCCAACACTCTGTGTGGGTCCGGTTCTGCAAAAAACTGTTGTATTGCACACCTCCACCCAAAGAAACTTAGGTAGCCCCTAGTCATGCAACATGGCTTCAACCGCTACAACTATGACCGTGTTCTTTCGCTTTGCCACACTGTTGTGCTAAGGGTTATATGGTGTAGTCATCTCCCATTGATGACCTCCTTGGCACATAATTCCTTCAATGCATTTGAGGTGTACTAGCCACCATTATCATTCCTTAGGGCCTTGATGTTTCTCCTAGACTGGTTCTCAACCAAGGCCTTAAACTCCAAAAATTTCGAGAAGACCTCATCCTTCTTCATCCATGTTTTCCATTAGTGATCATCTATGAAGGTGACATAATATTTATACCCACTGAGGCATATTGTAGAGAAAGGACCACAAATGTCTAAATGAACAAGGTCCAAGATTCCCTTGGCCCTGTTATCTCTGCTAGGAAAAGATGACTTGGCATGCTTTCCAAGTGTACCACCCTTGCACACCTCATGCTGATCCACACTGCATTGTGGCAACCCTGTCGCTATCTCCTTAAGAATCTTTAGTGCTCCATGGTGCAGATGCCCCATGCGACTATGCCATTACTCTCCAAGCTTGCTGCCCGAGTCATGGTCTCCTCCGCTAGTCAATGTTGCTACTGTCTCAAACTGTAGTCTGTACAACCTCTTGTGGTTAACCCCAATCTGCTTCGACACCTTAGAGTCTGAGGTTTATATAAAAACCCTACCTTGTCTGAAGGTTACATCGTACCCCTTATCCTCGAAAGTTGAATTTTAAACGAGGTTCTTCTTGACACTGGGTACTTAAAGAACATCTTTGAGATATAGAATGTTCGTAGATTTCCTCTCAAAGCAAGCTATACTAGTACCCTCGACCCAATACATTCCATTGTCTCCCATCTCAATATCGAATTGCATGTCATTTTCTGACAATTTGCTGAAATACTTCTTATTTCCTATGATATGACAAGATGCACCACTGCCCACATACCATACACTAGTAGCCACTGAACTTGCCATGAAGGCAATGAGTGAAAACTCCTCAAAATGAGAAGAGAACTCATCTATCTTTGTAGAGGTTGCTACTTGGTCCTTCTTGGAACCTTTCTTACGTTTAGGGCATTTAGTAGTATAATGCCCAAACTAATGGCACGAAAATTTGAGATCCTTTTTCTTCTTCTCACCCTTAGAACTCGACTCACCATAACCACTGCTCTTTTTATCCTTGGACTTGGTCCTTTTGTTGGCTAGATCAAAATTGTCTTCATCTTCCTCGTTCTTAACACGAGATCTAGCCTGAGCTTGTCTATGAATCTCTTCTTGGACGCAGTCACCCAAAAAATGCTCCCAATCTGGAAAGTTTTCTTATGTACATATCCCATCTGTGAAAGCTTGCCACGATTTGATGAAATCCTTGCCACGATTTGGTGACACCCAATAGGAAAAAAATTAGTAGATCCTTGTCCGGAACTGTCATATCCACACTAGCAAACTCTTCCTTTACTTTGGAAAACTTGATGAGATAAGACACTATTGAATCTCACTTGGACATTTTAATACTCTTGAACTTGTCTTTTATCACCAACTTTTTGGCCTTGCTCAAACCCTTATAGAGAACAATGATTGTTCTCCACATGTCTTTGGCCTTCTTCCTTGTCAAGTGAGGTATATTGTGGTTGTCAACTCCTTCCAGGATGATTCTTCTCGCCAAGGCATACATGTTTTTATGTTGAGCCAACTGCTAAGGGTTAGTGGGTGCAATTGGGACATTATAAACAAAATCCCAAATCCCTTGTTCCTTCAACACCACTACTATCCCTTCATGCCACAAACATAAGTTGGATGCACTGTCAAATCTATCTTCAAATTTGAGACCCTAATATGCCATATTGACAATTGGAACTCTTGAATGCAAATCACACTGTCAAAACCAATGCACACTACACAAAACCCTAACTGCCAAATTGATTTGATAAATCTGCTCCAAGTGAAATGCATAATCTGCTCTTAAAGATAAAATCCGTGCTTGGATGAGCTTTGATGACATGTTAGATTTTCTTAAATCCAATAAATTGATTCGTAATTTTTTAAGTGTAAAAACCAAAAATCCAAATAATTGCGTTCTGGAAACTTAAATCACAAATACACTTAACATGCATAGCGGAAAATAAATCCGAAGACACACATCAACACATAGAACACAAGATATTCCCAAGAAATCCCAACTCTGGTTAAAACCTGCAATGCTATATGTTTTATTATTTTCTTTAGCAAAGAATTTTCTTCTGAGAATTACAAGAAGGGAGAAGCTTCCCTTTTATCACAAGAAAACACTTGATCAACTTGCAAGTAAATCGATTCCCCTTCCGGAGCACTAGATCTACGAAACTCCTGCACAGATCAGCTGCTCGGTCCACACATGTGAGCACACCTCTTCTCTCCCGCGCACACATGCGAATAAAACCCTGTATTGGGTTGTAAGAGCTCAACCCTCACTCGATTTCTTTTGCTTGGACGCTGAGTAGTGCGATCTATTGAATCCCTTGATCTTCCTTCAGTGATCTCTCACACCTGCTTGTGCTCAACTGACTTGCCGCTAACTTGCACTATCTCCTCTTATAATTTCGATCTGAACCCTAATCTCTCTCTGAACGGTTGAGATTAAATCGTGATGAACAATAATAATAATAATTAATAATGTGCTAAGTGGCTTTCTGATGGGTTCTTTTGCTAGCCTTAGCACCTAGGCAAGCAAAATCCTTCTTCTCTACTCCAATCAACAAAACTATTTAATAATTAATATGTGTAGCCAAACTATTTAATTAGTAACTCACTTGGTGATGGGGTGAGGGGTTGGCAACAATCTATTTAATAATAAGTCCTTTATAATATAAAGGATTAGGGGCGATGCCATTCAATAAGCATTCATTCATAACATGAATTGGTTTCACTGATTTAATAACATAAAGTATTGGGGGCCAAACAAATTTAATAATTCGGTCACAC
Source organism: Pinus albicaulis (assembly GCA_034641835.2). NCBI lineage: Eukaryota > Viridiplantae > Streptophyta > Pinopsida > Pinales > Pinaceae > Pinus > Pinus albicaulis. The sequence continues at coordinate 250,103,364 of CM076569.1, forward strand.
AACGCTTGTAACATGTACAAAATCACAAATATCTTTGTCATGGAGCAAGTATTTAATGATATGAGTTTGATTACAAAAGTGTCCGCATCTCAAAACACTCAAAGACCAACTTTGTCATAGAGTGTATCCTAGAAGGATCTTGGCAAGATCCAGATCTAAATTTGTTTACCATCCAAAGATTTAGCCGCTTGGCTGTTGAGAAATCCAAGGAGGTGGCAGTTAATCGATTTCTCTTATTATGACATTATCTTGCTATGTTTTCGTTATTATCATTTGTTCTTTCAATTTATCTTTTCTTCTCATCAAGAGTAATGCCAATCAACAAATAGAAGACACAAGATGTAAGTAAGTACACTGCCAGGGCAAAAACCCACTCTTTGGGGAAAACCTGGACAAAATTATTTCTTCAATAGATTCAAGATGAGACGACCAAGAACCTAACTAGAGACTCTCTCCACCAAGTCATCCCTTCGCTGTGTTAGCACCGAGATCTCCTTTGCTTGCACCGAAACTTCATCCTCATTACTCCAATAACACTGAGACATTCTTTCTGAGATCTTCCTTCTATGGTAGCCTAGAGATCCTTCCATTTTGATGAGACTGAAACATTCTTTGTGAAAACCCATGACTGTGGTAGCACAGAGTTCTGTAGCACTAAGTTCATTGATTGAGATAGCACTGAGGCATCATGACTGAGATAACATCATAACATCGAGACTGTAGTATCACCATAACTGAGATAGCGCCGAGATCATTCGAGCTTCTTTTTGAGGTAGCACTGAAACAGGGGTAGTACCGAAAACTATGGCTTCCATTAATATGTAATGATACCATAATATATGTTATATTCAAACAACATCATATCCGAATTGTAATGATACTGTCTTCTGAAGATATTCGAATTTAATTCGAACATCTTTTTGCAATCTGATCTGAGATGATGAACTGAACTAATGCGAAGTCCTTTGCTTGGTATATATAGTGATCTCCCACAGTTAGTAAGCCGACATGACTGTGTGAACAATTGTGACTTTATTGTAGGCCGACTTGAGTATGTTTATTTGATGTCGACATGCATCATTTGAGAGAGTCTGACTTGAGGGCTGTCTTTGAAGAATATCTTGCTGAAGAGACCGAGGATGATGACCTTGCTTAAGAGGATGACTTGATGGAGGATTCTGATAAATTGATTTTGACTCAATCCTAATTACATGATTTAAGAGCCCAGAATGGATCAATTTAACTCTGTAATGACTAACCTAGAAGTCCACAATGGGGGCCTTAATCTAAATATGACTCAAGCATGAATCCCATGCTTTAATAAGTCATTTAATGATAATAATTTCTTTTCTTTATTCTTTTGAAAAGTACATTAAATATTGACTCAAATATAATTTATGAAGACCGAACCTAGTTACAATCTTCAACACTCCCTCTTAACTAGGGAGGCATTCATAATATACAAGTACAAGGAAGATCTCAACTCTGTGAACCATGAAGAATTTTTAGGCACCTCAATGCCATGGACTAGATTGCTGACCAAGGCAATCTATCCATTGGTCTCTCAGCAGTTTAGGCACCGTAATGCCATGGACTAGATTCTTGACCAGGGCAATCTATCCAGTGGGACCAAGATGGACTAAAGCTTTCAGCCTCTATACATACCATCAGGCTTACTTACTAAACATCAACCCAAGGAACTAGGTGCACATCCACACGATGCCACCCTCCCTAGTTGACATCAAAACAAAGTGCCAACCTGATGTCTTTCCAGGCAATGCTTCACTCACAAAGCCTCAAGAACAAATCTCTCTCTATCAAAATGATCGACAACCAGCATGCTGTGAAACCTTCAGGAGATTTACCTGTACAAACACAACCCCAATCAACAATACACTTTCGAATATAAAATCAAAGCAAACCTTCGAGGTTTCGATGTTGCCTTTCAATTAATCTTAGTAGGACTATCAGTTGAATCTTTGAGAGAAGATTCCTCTTCCTACTTCTCATGTAGCAACATATCTTCCATAGTGTATTCTCCAATAAAAAATTATGTTGTGCCCTCCCTCTTAACCAGGGAGAGAGCTTCTATCCAAGCTCCCTTTTAATGTAGGGAGATTATCTTTTTCCTTTGGAGAATCTTTCATGGCATCCATCCTTCTCATCATGCTTATCATATAAGCTTCTCTTATAGATATCTTCACCAACTTGTATATGATGTACCTGCATAGCTTAGACAACAAGTACAACCAATTCTATAGAAGCATGAAGTTAGTCATAACAAAATCATATTAAACATAATTATTAGGAGACTATACTTCACTACTTCAACTTTTATCCTAGGTTTGTTACACTCCCTAAATCACATCAGTAATTCAATCAAGATGACAAAAGATTAGTTATGAACCTAGGGTTTTGGTTCATAACAAAGCAAGCCCTGTTATACCAAGATTTCAAAGGTTCAGGGTTTTAGACAACATCATTTCATCCCTAACAAGTTAGAGTTTCTATGATCATACCAAAACCCCAAACATGACATCATCAACATAATAGCAATTTCTTCATCGATATCCCTAAGTAGGTTTAGGGTTTCACACATTAAATTATACCCTTAGGTTAGGGTTTTCCAGAGAACCCTTTTAGGGTTATTTTATACAAACAATCAGAGATATAAGGTGGGTAGATTCATCAGACGATGAATCACCCTAAACAAGAATCTTTTAAGATTTAAGAGAGCTAGTCACAACAAATGTTAGTAGTGTAGAATGGATTTGCCAAAGAGATTTATCAAAGCTTTATAATTTAAGACATACCTTTGTTTCTCGAAAAACCTTCTTGTGATGCCTTCCTTCATACTCCTTGATCATTTAGCAAGTCATTTCCTAGAAGTGTAAGTCACAATCTTCTTATACCTGCAATACATACTTTGAAGCAAAACCATGATACCAAGAACATAATTTAATTTCTCAAGTTAGATCTTTTATGCAACCATGGGGGATGGAATCCTAAGATATCGAGAATCAATTAATTGACAACAGGACATTTATTTGATATCTAGATTACTTTGTAAACCATAGAAGACAAAGATTAAGGTTCTAACATGTATGCTATCTAAGGATCACAAATTAGACTAGCTATAAGCAAGAATTATTAGATATAATACAAATCTAGAAATTCATGAACATACGTACCTTGTAGTTACATACCTTTGATTTGATAGCTTGTTGGACTTGTTGTAATACTTGATTCCTTCAAAACTTCAGATTCTTATGTGGAGATGGCTTTGTCCCTGGGCACCGAGACTATGATAGGCATCACTGTAGATTTTACCAAGACTTATCCACTGTAATAGGTATCATGAAGTCACTGTGACAGTGAGCCTTGACTGTGAGATATCACTAAGATTGAGAGAGAGCATCGAGACTGTGAGAGAGTGATACCACCTAGACCTATCCTTTGAGATTATCCGAGATTTTCTTGACTTGTAATCATCTCTATGATCCATCCGAACTCTTGTTACTGTGGTATACACACTTATCTTCTGAAGTTCTGCGGGTTATATCTCAGAGATCATCGAACTTCTGTGGTTAGACCTTCTTCATATCATTGAGACCTTTCCTAAGATTGATATACGAATTGTGATATCATCCGAATTTTTATTTCTGAGTTTAATCCGAACTTTTGAAATGCATTATAGAATTGTTTGCTACACTTATCTTATCAATGTCTTCTCATGAACTAAGATGATCTGATCTCCTACAGTGATAGACCTTTCTTGTTTTCCAAACTTGCACCGAGCTTGATTACTCGTCTGTCTTATTGTCTCACTGAACTGATATAGCTTGATATAGCATTACTGAACTGTCTTACTATGATTTGAACCTTTTGAGATAGGTCCTTCAGAATTCTTTTGAATTCTTCTGACTTGATCTTTCATTGAAATGCACCCAAGTGATTTTCAAACTGCCTTTGATCATGACCATAGCTCTGATACCATGTTGAGAAAACCAAGGAGGTGGCAGTTGATCAATTTCTCTTATTATGAAATTATCTTGTGATATTTTCATTATTATCATTTTTTCTTTCAATTGATCTTTTCTTATCATCAAGCGTAATGGCAATCAACAAATAGAAGAAGACACAAGATGTAGGCACACTGCCAGGGCAAAACCCCACTCTTTGGAGAAAACCCGGTCAAAATTATTTTTTCAATAGATTCAAGATGAGACGACCAAGACCCTAACTAGAGACTCTCTCCACCAAGTCATCCCTTCACTGTGTTAGCGCCGAGATCTCCTTATTTTCATGACACCAAGATCTCCTTTGCTTGCACTGAAACTTCATCCTCATTACTCCAATAACGCTGAGACATTCTTTCTGAGATCTTCCTTCTATGGTAGCCCCAAGATCCTTCCATTTTGATGACATCGAAACATTCTCTGTGATAACCCTTGACTGTGGTAGCACCGATTTCTGTAGCACTAATTTCATTGACTGAGATAGCACCGAGGCATCCTGACTGAGATAACATCATAACACTGAGACTGTAGTATCACCTTAACTGAGATAGCACCGAGATCATCCGAGCTTCTTTCTGAGGTAGCACTGAAAGAGGGGTGGTGCCGAAATTTGTGGCTTCCATTAAACTGTAATGATACCATAATATATGTCATATTCAAACAACATCATATCCGAACTGTAATGATACTGTCTTCTGAAGATACTCGAATTTAATCCGAACATCTTACAGCAATCTGATCCAAGATGATGAACTGAACTAATGCGAAGTCCTTTGCTTGGTATATATAGGGATCTCCTACAGTTAGTAAGCTGACATGACTGTGTGAACTGTTGTGAGTTTATTTTAGGCTGACTTGAGTATGTTTATTTGAGGCCGACATGTATCATTTGAGAGAGTCCGACTTGAGGGTTGTCTTTGAAGAAGATTTTGCTGAAGAGACCGAGGATATGACCTTGCTGAAGAGAATGACTTGATAGAGGAGTCTAATAAATTGACTTTGACTCAATCCTAATTACATGATTTAAAATCCCAAAATGGATCAATTTAAATCTGTAATGACTAACTTAGAAGTCCACAATGGGGACCTTAATCTAAATATGACCCAAGCATAAAACCCATGCTTTAATAAGTCATTTAATGATAACAAATTCTTTTCTTTATTCTTTTGATAAGTACATTAAATATTGACTAAAATATAATGTATGAAGATGGAACCTAGTTACAATCTTCAACATTGGCCCCACAGATCCAGTAACATAGTTAAACACACACACACATATGCACAAGACAAAAGAAGCTTTGCTCCATGGTAGAAATGCTGTAAAAGTAGACCACATTCAACATCCAACCTTAATTATTATACTTCTGGCTGAGGACTTGTCTCAATAATTAGAAAACTTGTGGTTATGAGTTATTGGCTGATCTATGCTATTTGGATTTGCATTTGGTGGTACTCTTGTAAAAGACAAATGAAGCTTTGCCCCATAGTAGAAATGCTGTAAAAGTAGACTGCTATGTACATCCAATCTTAATTATTATACTTGTGAATGTCGTGATTATGGCCTATTGCCTCAAAATCTAGTAGGCCTTTGAGAATGGTACCCTACAAGGCCATTACTAGACCAAGTGACAAAAATGGGGTGATGGCCCATTGTCACCACAATCCAAACACCTTGCTCTTTTCGAATTTTCACTGATGGGAGGAGTCTCGATATGTGAGAAGGTCACTTAATAGGTGGTATAATAAGGTTAAGGTATCAGGGGACACAATGAGGGTATCTACAAGCAAGGCACAATTTTGGTTCAAGGCTCCAAAAGGAGGCAATTCACTTTCTTGATAGAGACTATAAGATGAGGCATAAGACCTAGGGCTCTATTGGTAAGTTGAGTGTTGGGATAGCCAAAGTTCAAGGCAAGGAGAAAGGGTTTCCAATAATGTATATTAGCAAGATCAAGGGACATGAAACCCTCAAAAAGGCCCCTAATTTGAAGCAAGACCAGACTAGGGTTTTATCTTAGGACAAACAACTAGGTAAAATAAATTTATGGAGAAGATTGAAGTGGATGCCCACCAAAAGAAGAGATTTTGCAGCAAATACCCTCTTCTTGATGTTTAGGCTCTCCAATTCCAAAACTGTACCTTGCCTATGGATTCACACCAAGCCCTAGTTAGCAAGTTTGGCCTTAAAGGGGTCGAATTTAGAGAAGAATAATTTATGGATAAAGTAACATTGATCACCAACAAAGGAGGAAAGTGCCTAGGTCCTTATGAGAATGGAGTTTGATTTGACTAAATGACCAAAAAGTTGATATGGACGTCGAATTCTTGATGCCCTAGCACCAAAAACCCTAACAATTACCTATGCAATGGATCAAAGAACTTTGTGGGAGGGCTAATTGAAGTTCACCACTAGAAAATACATTCACATGCTATTTATGAGTAATGCATGCAATAATGACATCTAGATACCAACAAATTTTCAACAAATTAGGGCACAATAAAAAACCCTAGATTCAACATATTCCATACATTAGCCATAAAGAATAAATATTCAATATTGAGTTCACTTACACGATAACATGTAAAATATTCTATCCGTTGATCCAAGACAATAGCTCCAAAGACAAACTATTTGCTCCAAATGTCAAAATGCATTCATAGAAGCCAATTACTCCCCAATAGAAGAAGGTTGAATTGCTCAAGAAGGCCAAAATTCAAAGTGTGTGATGATGATATGTTCAAATGATGCCTCTAGTATTTATATGAGGAGTTTGAGTTCCTATTTTAGCCTACTAGCCCCTAAAACAATAAAATAATGTGCTAGTAACAAGCTAGGTCACACGCGTACTTTGTAGCCAAGAACAAAAATCAAACTAGTCGACACGTGTGAGTCGTAGGAGAGAAAATATGACATCATCCATGCGTAGGCTTGCTTAGGGCAAGAGTTGAGGGCTCAGGGTGCCATGATGTGAGTAGAGGTCCTCTAAAATGTCTCTTAGGGGTTGGCTCCCAGGTCTATGTCAATCTCCCTATGTGAACCTCAATTTTCATATCGGGGCACAAAAGTGGTCTCATGGGTGTCTAGGTGGTCAATATTCCTATCTTTGCTCTAGTGTGAAGGCTCTCAAGGTGGTGCGAGCCCTCCCATGTCTCAAGGTGTGAGACCATCCTCATCTACGCGTTGGGTCAGTTGCCATTCCCTCATGAAGTGCTTAAGTCGACTATGGTCATGCTGGGTCTAGGTGCATCATTCCATAAAATTCATCGATGTAGGGCAAAGTGCTAGAATGTTGTGGGTGCTGGAGGTGCCCATCACACATCGTTATGTGTGATGCTCTACTGTTGCATCATAGTTATCAAAACCGACCGGTTTGAACTGGTAACTGGTCAAACCGGCCGGTCAGCTAAGGCGCCGGTATAAACCGCTCAAGCAACCGGGTTAAGGGAGGCCTCTCACCTAAAATGGCCGGTTAACCGGACCTAACAGGTGTAGCAGCGGAATTCGTAGAATTGAATACTGTAGCAGAAGACTTGCAGATTTGTAGATTTAATAGTAAAAAGCTTTAATTATAAAAATACACGAGGTATTTATAATAATAATATTTTATTGATAAGATATGATATGATTGAAAGTTTACAATGAGGTCCCGCTTTTATACCCATGCAGGTACCTTTTCACGAATGGGCATGTCTTTTAGACATGCCTTTTCATTAACCTAATGATTATTTAACCTAATCCTAATTGATTAGTTAGTAATTACATTTATTCTATTTTATTCTATTAATAACTATATGTATTACTTTAGTTATGAATTAGATTCATAACATTGCCTCCTTCTTCGAAAAGCTTTGTCCTCAAAGCTTAACTTTTCGACACTTCCCTTTACTTGAATTTATCTGCTAAGCATGTCTTGAATCGCTGGTACCTTCCTTGTGCTTTTCACATCGTCCTAAATCCATGTTCTCATTTTTTTTTTTTTTTCCTTCTAATAATAACTTTTTTCCTTCCTTAAGACGGAACTTGAATATATATATATATTTAGTATTTAACTCCTTTATATATATGATTTATCTTCTTCCTTCTTTTTTTTTCATTAATTTAATTAATTAAATATTACTTTTAATTAATTAAATTAATAATTTTTATTATATATATATATATATATTATTATTATTATTTTTAGATTAAATAATAATAATTTTTTATATATATATAAATTATATAATTATAATATATACATACAAATTATAACTTTTAATTATGATTATGTTTAAATTAGATCGACTCCTTTCACCATATCGGTTTCACTAACGATGTATCGGTTGGGCAACCCTGTTCACCGAATTTTATGTTATGATTGTAATCGTGTCCCTCGATTATAAGCACCAAGCCAGATGCCCACGGTTATAAGCATCGTAATTGCAACGTTTAGTAAAACCGATACACCTGTTCAATGCACCGTTTGACAGCACCGACTGGCGTCAACGATTTGTTTATGATGGGGGCACGACAGCGTTTTTTTTGGGGTGTCGCACTGTCAACTGTGGTATAACGCATATCAAATGTATCATATCCGTTTGCAGCTTCTCTTTTTCTCTGTCACGATCCCTGCGTTCCTTCTCTAGCTCTCGATCACGATCACGTTCATGTTCATGATCAACGTGTCGACTGGAGTCCTGTCCACACGGCGTTTTCACATGCAATCCTTCGTTGAAAGCCATATCCTCGTGACCAATATTTATATCTGCAACCAGAACCTAAGAAATCTTCACCAATTGTTTACCTTCTGTTAGTGCCATAGAATGCAGGAACTTGACCAACAGTTTTACTTGCGCATCGTAGTCATAAACCTTCCCATATTCAGAACAAGGCATGGCACGGATAACGTACGCCCTCATTACACGAACACCTTTCTGGATAGACGTCATTCTCATTGCAATACACAAATCAGGATTCTCAATTTTCTGCCATTCAATTCCAAGTATGGGATTCAATTTCCTGTCACAGAGTTCCTTGAACACGTCTAACAATTCCGACGCACAGTTTTGGACAACGCAATATATATTTATACCAATCAAAGAGCGAATCGGTGTATCGACCACACAGGTTGACCCATCGTCCAGGCACGCCGATTGATAGCAAGGAGGAGACGACAAAGTTTTATTATTAATTTCATTTCGGTTGGCCAAACAACAGATTGATTCGTGGAAATTGACAAGGCCGACACAACGGATTATCTGGGCAGCGCAGCGTTTGATGGTTGCGGGTTGCTCAGCAGAGTGCAAGGCATTCTTGTCGCTCAACATTCGTATAAGCCCATTCTTCTCCGCAATATCTGCAACGTATTGTTGTCTGCTCTCTTCAATTCCTTGCTGTTGTCGCTGTTGGAAGACTATTTCATCATCTACCAAGTGTTTTTGATAGGCTGCTTCTACCAGAGGGGCTTCTTCTTCTCGTTCCATTTCAAGCATCTTCTGCTCATGCTCCTCGTTGCACCTCTCAATCAATACTTTGCGAGCAAGCAGCGTGCTATGCTCTTTCTCTATATCTTGAAGCAAGAGTTGGGGACTAGCTTTGGCGACTTCCTCATCACAAGGCCGCAATTCATGTATAAGGCTCCTAGCCTTGTTTAAGCGCTTCGCAAGAATAGTTAAATGATTCCGAATCTTGTCCGACTCAAGGTGGTCCTGATTGCCAAATTGGACAATGCCTTTTAAATGGTCAATTTCCAAGTGTAAGAAATTGCACTTCACAGCATCCACACTGAGCTTCTCTACGGCAGCAAAATCAGAAAATGGTATCTTCCTCGGAAAGGCTATGAATTTCATGGTTTGATACACTTGTGATACTTGTTGTAACACTCTCAAAGTAGTTAGCCTTTCTAAAACAGGAATGTATTGCTCCAGCTGCACTTCTCCAGGTGTAGTAGTCGAAGCAACGTCAGATACAAAATCATGTGGCCAAGGAAAAGGACCCAATCCTGCCCCAATGCCCAAGGCTCTATCTACCAGTGCTTCTACATAAATATGTTTAGCGGCTGGCAGAAACAAACCGTGGAGTATCTCAGAAGCGTCAATAGCTTTCCCCTGAAGTTCTCGAAGGGATTTGATTCCCTCCAAAACAAGTCCAGTGACCGCAAGACAATGCATCCACTGCAGAAAATCTGCAATTTTTCGCCTGAAGACTCGGAAGACAACGGCTGAAACAACTTCTGAATTTACAGTCAACACAGCTGTATACATTCGAGCAACATCTTGGTCCGTCATATTTTGACTGTTCACCTTCAAGGGAATCAAATCTCGATTTGTACTAGGATCTTTTATAGGTGTAAAACATTCATAAAATATAGCAGCTGATTCTGAAAGTAGTGTCTTGATCACAGGATCTCTCGTTTCCCTGTGCAGGATTTGCCATTTTATTTCATCGTGTAATGTTTCCTGCTCACCATCCTTTATTTTCTTCCTTATTATTTCAGATATATGAGGTGGCAGGCTTTCTGGTCCATTTCGTACACATGTTTTCAGCCCATTGTGTATATCCATTTTGCGATTCTCAATTAGCTCTTTCCACTTCTGGTGATCAAGTTTAGCGTCTTTCAACTTTTTGTCATGAGTGGGCTTATTATTAAACTGTCGCTTGAAGGGTTTGCTGCTATCAACAACGGACTTACCATCATCCTCTTCGTCAGTTTTCTCATTATCATAAACAATAGCACTGTTCTCTGAATCTATATGAGAAGCACCAATCAACTTGCTTTGGTTCCCAAAATGTCCTGATGCTGATGACAATGATGATTCAGCATTTAAATGATAATCACAATTTTTTGTTGAAAGAGAGGGTTTTCTTGAAAAATCTTCATTACTAGTTTTAAAAGACTTCTTGGCAAGTTCAATCACTTCTTCCTCATTATGAGGATATTGTTCATTTTCTTGTTTCTCACAATAGTCCTCATCCACATCATTTTTATTTAGATCATTATCATAAATACTTTTTTCAATATCTTTGTCTTTTATTTGAACAGTGGTGATTTCATTTTTTGTATAAAAGGCACATATATGTCCTGCGAAATATTTGTCTCCACATTTCCAACAATTCTCTACCTTTTTACTTTTTTTACGCTTTGGTGGGGGAATATACTTAGTTGACTTTTCCATAGATGTTTTATTTGATTTCCCTTTATCAGAACTAACTGCTTTCTCATTTTTACGACATTTTTCATCTTCTTTATTATGGACTATTGCAGGATATTTTGCACATAACTTCTCAAGCTTTTCTAGAACTTTTCTAAGTATGGGATCTTGACGTAATGGCACATTATATGGTAAATAATGTGCTCAAGCTTGTAAACTACGTTCGTAGGCTTGTAGAACAACGTTGTCTGCCATTCCTTCAACCTGTCCACAATATGGCTCCGATACCACTGTAGCAGCGGAATTCGTAGAATTGAATACTGTAGCAGAAGACTTGCAGATTTGTAGATTTAATAGCAAAAGGCTTTAATTATAAAAATACACGAGGTATTTATAATAATAATATTTTATTGATAAGATATGATATGATTGAAAGTTTACAATGAGGTCCCGCTTTTATACCCATGCAGGTACCTTTTCACGAATGGGCATGTCTTTTAGACATGCCTTTTCATTAACCTAATGATTATTTAACCTAATCCTAATTGATTAGTTAGTAATTACATTTATTCTATTTTATTCTATTAATAACTATATGTATTACTTTAGTTATGAATTAGATTCATAACAACAGGCCAGTTAGGTACGGAACCGGTCGGTTAATGCATAAATCGGCCGATTCCGTACCTAACCGACTGGTTAGGTGTCCCATGCTCAAGTTTGTGCTACCATTTCAGGAGGGCAAGAGGGGCTTCACTTGACTTTGCCCACCCTCTCATTTTCCTGACACATCCTCTTGGCAATTAATGGTAATGTTAAATTCTTAAAGTAAAAGTGACATTTCCTTTATTTTTCATTTTCATCTTTTTACTTAAGTTTTTAGCATTACCATGAAATGACTCAGGATGTTTAAGAGTGGTTTCGTCCTCATTGGATTTCATATGGAGAAACTAGAATTTTAGATTTCACTCAAAATTCAGTAGACTTAATGGTTTTCAGGGTTTCATGGTTTGGGGGTTTGCAATGTTTCCATTTGTTTCTATCATGTGTAAGGGTACGAGATTGGCATTTGATCAAGAGCATGAAGTCATTTAAGAACCTTGATGTTGGTGGCATTGATTGTTGAACTTTGTTGATGTTGGTGGTATTGATTGTTGAACTCCCCTACCATGGCCTTAACAAGAATGTACCCTTCACTCAAAGGAAAACAACTGGTTAGACATGCTAATCTTGTTCTACCGCATTTTAAGGTTGAGGAGATGAACCCTTCAGTCAAACCAAAATCACTGGTTAGGCATGTTAAACTTTTTCAATTTCTATCATGTTATAAGGTTGAGCAATCCAATTCTGAAGACTTTGAGCTAGATGATGTTTATGTATCTCTTGTTGATGATCCCATTTCTAGTAGTGATGAATCAATGTTGAGTTTCATGAGAGACCATGTTGCTCAGTGATTTGTAGTTTTGATGTCTATTTTTGCTACTACTACTACTACTACTACTAAAGTTGTAGAGAAGTTATAGGAGTCCTCAAACTCTAAGCCATATTATTTATGTAGCTCATGTTGATGATCCCTTGTCTAGTAGTGGTGATGATTTTGATCATGATGAGGAGTGATCATGTTGTTGATCACTAATATGTAGTCTTGTATTAGGCCAATGGCCTCATAGCTTGTAGCATTGTTTTTGGACATTATGGGCCATTTGGAGCCTCATTGCTTATGTATTTTTCGATGATATGTATTGCACTCGGTGCCATTTTGATATATTCACCTTTGCATGGTATATAAATGAGCAAACTTTGCATATTTTGTCTCTATTGGCTTGGAATCATGGTTGCAAATCTTAAAAATAGTTTTTTTTGTTAAAAAATAATTATTTAATGTATTTTTTCTAAAACCGGTTCATTGAGTTTTGACTGCTCCTGGTTAGATCGGTTCCGGTCAGAAACCCGGTTCATTAGGTCCACCGGTCCGGTCACCGGTTCCGGTTTTAATAACTGTGTTGCATGGAGTCCCATAACTCTCAATGCTCCACTTGTGGGTGCCAATATGCTCCTCTAAAAGACTTGGGGCCCATTTAAGTTTCCAAGGCATGTTGTGGAACCACTTGACAGTTACACACAATAGCCAGTGCTAGCAACTACATCATTGGGTACATTCTAATCATTTTTACACCTAAGTGAACCAAGCTTGAAAGTGATGGGCAATTTGACTCTTCAATTAAGGCTTCCCTTCCAAAATTAAGGCTTTGAACTCGTAATAGTGTTACCTCCCTAGGTAGGAGTGGCTAATGGACTACCCTATTAGGTGTTTCCAGCCCCCAAAGGGAAAGTGACATGTCCTTGGTCCACCCTTCAATTTTTAGGTGTCATGTGAGTAATGATGAAACGAAGGGCAAAATGAAAAGACTTCATGGTCCAGTGCCATGGTCAAAGGGACCAACTATGATGGGCTCCTCATCTCGAGTGTATAGATGTGGGGAGGGAGAAATTGTGGATGCATATGCTACCAACTCGACCTTTGTTTTTCCATCGCTCTTGAGTGCCTTTTACTTTTTCTTGAATTTTCCTTGTTTTTCGACCCCTCTTGTGCGCCTTACTTTTTCTTGATTTTTCTTTGTAATATTGCTCGTAGCTCAAAGTGTTAGAACTTGCTTTGCATGATGTATAGTAGTTATTACCCCCTTGGTGAGGCAACTCATTGCCCACCAGGGGTTGGGACATGCAAGGGTGCCTTCTCATAATATGAAGAGAAACATGTGCTCAAGAACTGGGTGATGGCCATAATGAGTGAGGTAGAGCTCATGTTAGGATTTTTCACATGTGCTAATGTCTATGTCCTGACTATATTTTGCATTTTGATTTTCTTTTGTCTTTGCTTGTGGCCATCATATGCCTTTTCTTGTTCTTTTAGCTGAATCAACCTCCCAAGGCCATGTTCCAGGCCTTAGCCAGGTATGAGGATGTATGGTGCCAAATATTAGAGAACCAATGGTGGGTTGAACTCGAAGAAGGGAGGTGGAATATAGGGTTCATAATGTAAGATGGAAAGTGGTAAGTATGGATTAGGGAGAGATGGGACTATGCTATCTCATTGGGGTTTTCCAAGTGGTGCCCCTCCTATACTCATTGGGCTGTTAGGGGAGGTCCCATCAGATTAGGATGAAAAAGTAACCCCCCCATATAAGGTGAGGGAACAAAATGACAGTCAAAACCTCTCTTCCTTCCAGGTTACTCCATAATCCATATCAAATGCCCAAAATACAACGAGGATAAGCACCTGATTGCAAAATGAATAAAGTACTTTTTGATCAAAATCCCACCTTCCAACGCATGCTCTTGCCAAATGGGCGTGGAAACATATGATTGATGCAATGGCGAAAAATGAATTTCGCATCATCATCTGCTGCTAGTGGCTGTTAGGGGTTGTCAGTTGGAACATATGGCAAGAGAACAATTTCTCCTATGGGATATCCTACTTTTGGTGGGTAACATTTGGCTCTAATTGGGACATGAGCTCACTGTAGAGCACATGATCCATGTACTTGAATGGGGAGCCTGGGACTGCACACCTTTAACTTGCACATTATAGTAAACATGTTTGGGAGCATGTGCACTAGGTGTAGGATATTTCCCATGTTTTATATGAAAATAATAAATCCAAATGTAAAGTCTAATGTAAGTGTATTCTAATGTAAATGAGAACATGAGATGAACGATATTAGCATGCGAAAAGAATATGCAATGCATGTATCCTACCATGCAATGCTAACACACTAATGCATGAGCTAGGTACAATCATACAACTAATGCAACCAACATATCATTAGATCAATATAACACCCCTTTTCCCTATGATTAGTAATGATATGGGACAAGAAAGCACCACAATCATCCATGCAAGATTTACATACAAGATCACAAGGGTGGGAGGTGGGAAAACACGATGACCGTAATTTATGAAAATGAGTCATGGATGCTGGGAAAAAGGGGAATGATGCCCACACTCTCAGGGCATTCCTTCAAGCCTGAATATAGAGAAATGTATAATTAAGCTCAAGTATTTCTTCTCAAAAACCTCCTTAGTGATGCAACTCTTCTCGCTATTCTTAGGGACATGATTGGAGGGGTATAGTGAGAGAGATGGTTGGCATGGAGGATCACAGTAACTAGGTTTCTCATTAGAAGGATCATATTGAAAAGGGGAAATCGACATAGGTTCATCATTTTCAAGACTCGTGCATTGGGGAATGATAGGAGGGTCTAAGGATGATTCAAATACGTCTTTTTGATCTTAAGGTAAAGTAAGGCAAGATCCTAATCAACATCATCATCGGTATCATAAACCGATTCCTTGCAAAAATTATGACTGCCAACTTCCTTTTTCCCTTATTCAATATGTGAGAAATCTCCAATGTTAACCTCTGGGGAACAAATAAGATTGTCCTTTTTATCGAGTTCAAGTTATTCATCATCAATTTCGACATCCATGAAAGGGGTGGGGTTGGCCTGAATTTCTCTTTCGACAACATCATCTTCATCATGATCCTTACCATGCTCACTTTCAAACTCAGCCTCCTAATCCTCATGAATCTCTTTGTTCGGATGGTATGGGGAGGAGTCTTCCTCTTGCTCATGGTGTTCTCCCTCAGCTTCTTCATGGTGTTCTCCCTCAGCTTCTTCAGCTTGGTGGTGTGGGTTCTTTCCTTATCATCATCAAGTTGAGAGGGATAAAGTTCTCTTTTGAGGGCTGCCTCCAAAATTTGATGGGTCTCCTCATTAGATTGAAAATTCAGTCCATTATACTTCAAAAATTTTCCAATGAATACGGGAAAAGAGGGGAATGCTCTCTGGTTCACATGAGTCATCAAGCCATTTTTGGTGCTTAAACCCAATAGAGATAATAAGCAATCCCATGAGAATGTCTTGATGTACCGCGTTGACCTTTGAGGCATACCTGATGAATTTGGCAATATGATTGTTTGACGAAGATGGATCACCATCCAACCTTGGTAGACCTCCCATATATTTCCAATCAAAGTTATTTGGATATCCAGGGATCCATGTAACATCATCCCAAGGAGCCATTTTCTCGAGGTATGCATAAAAATCAAATGGGGAGTTACCAGGGTGAATTTCACATTCCTAGAGAGATGCTTGCTTCACCCTACAAGCATTGAATTTGAAGTTCAGTGAAGATGCTTGCCTAGCCGATGTTTGTCGATTTTTACTGATATTTTTCCGATTTGTATGATTTTTTGGTTTTCTAGACCCTTGCCAATTTTATCTCGATGCCCATGTTCGCAACATTGGTTCGATCTTCATAATGTCTAATGCAATCATGATTTACTCAAGGTTATTTTATTTATAAGTCAAGCACCCATTAAGTACTTCTAGGTTTTGTCATTGAGTCAAGAAGTCAAAGAGTCATTGACATATGAAAAAGACCCCATTGGGAATCTTGTAACAAGTCAAAAGAATTTATTTGAGTCAAAATTGTATCAAAAGGCCCTCCAAGATCAAGTCGGCCTTCAAGAGATCAAGTCGGTCTCATGGTGGCAATTTGTACCCCTAGGAAGCCTATATATAAGAGGCATTCGACCTCATTTGAAGGTTAAATCCAAGATATATGAAAAAGCAAGAGAAGAAGTTTGATCTCAAAAATAAGAAGTCCCAAGGAAAGCAAAGTTCAAGAAGGAAGCTAGTATCAAAGGTTTTGGGACTCTATTTCTCTCTCTCTCTCTCATGTGCAACGAAATTCTGAAGCTGTTAGGTCGAAGTTGCAGAGATTGTTGCTGGAAAAGTTGCTGGGGGTCGAAGTTGCTGGAGAAATTGCTGGGGTCGAAGTTGCTGGAGAAATTGCAAGGGTCGAAGTTTGTTGCTGTAAGTTGTGTAAGGAAAGTTCGTCAAGAAGGAAGGTTGACTTGGTATTGGAGGGGTCTTTGTCATGGGTCATAGGTCTTGATATTTGTCATTTGAACATTCTATAAGAAGAAAAGAATTCTTGCGGGTTTCCTCTCAAGAGGAGAGGTTTTGGCACTGTCTAGCATCCTACATTTTGTGTTCTCTTGTCTCATTGATCTTGATTGTTTGGTAGCTGTTTGATGGTAAAGAACACAATAATAATTAAGTGAAAGAAGAAGCTAATAACAAGTACATCAAGTTAAGTAAAAGAACATTACAAACAATTATCAAGGTAAGAGAAATCATCTTATGTAGCTGCTCGTTGATTTATCAACATGGTATCAGAGCTAAGGTGACTACAACAAGAAGAAGAGGCAACTCGAAGATCACTCCATTGAAGAAGGATACATAAGGGTCAAGCACAAGGACATCATCAAGGAGAAATCAAAAGGCTTCAAGGAGGACTATTCATCACATCACAAGGATAACATCATCACAAATCTGAGAAGAAGAAGAAAACGTCAAAGACCCTACCTCCATTCAAGAAGGACTTAACACATTTAAAATATCGTCAAGTCTCCACATTCTACATCCAAGCAAGCAAGAAGAAGCATTGCCATCATGATCAAAGAAATCAAGTCGATGCCCCTCTCATTGAAGAAAAAATCTCATTTAAGGCATTGCAGTAGGAGCGAAAAGAAGTATTGTCATCTTTGAAGTAGGGAGACATCATCAAGGAAGCAAACATCATCGATTATCATCATAATTAAGAAGGCATGAAGTTGAAGATATCATCATCAAAGAAGCATCTTCACTTGACAAGTAAGTATTCTATATTTTTATGTCTCAATCTACAAACCAAATGAATTAATTCTGCAAGGAGAACAATAAATTGGTTGGGACGTCAAACTACCTTGCATGGAAGAAGAAAATTGATTTAATTCTCATGGAGAATGAAGTTATTGAATATGTAAGGGCTCCATCAACAAACCATCTCAAGAGCAATCTCAAGCACTATCAAAGTACATGAAAGGAGAAATAAGGGCACAAAGGATCCTCATAGAGTCAATCAAGGATTCTCTCATCCCTTATGTTGCAAAATTGGAGTTAGCGAAAGAGATCTATGACAAATTGGTGGAGTTATTTTCTGTAAGCATTGTAGGTGAAATCATATCTTTGAGAAATGAATTAGACAAGATGAAAATCTCAAGGGAAGAAGGGATAGCTTCATATTTCATGAAGGTATTCACAATTAGAGACCAACTACAAGAACTTGGAGAAGTAATGTCTGATCGAGAGATGACCACTATTGTGCTTAAAGCACTACCTGATGAATGGGGGAATTTTGTATCAAGCATCTATGGGAAGAAGGAAACCACTCCATTCAGCGATCTGTGGTCATTATGCAAGATTGAAGAATCTAGATTAAAGGTGAAAAGCGATGTTGGGTCAAATGAACAAACACAAGCATTTGCAGCTATGACAAGGAAGAAAGAGAAATTTGAAAAGTTTGAGCCTCGAAAGAAGTTTCAAAAGAGAATCGACATGTCAAAGATTCAATGTTATGAGTGTAATTAATATGCACATTTTAATGTTATGAGTGTAATTAATATGCACATTTTAAAAGAAATTGTCCTAAACTCTAGAAGGACAACAAGAAGAGAAAAGAAATAAATGAAGCCCATGTCATCGAAGAAGTAGAAGAACTTGAAAAGAAGAAATCAAAGGAGGAGGCAGTGAAAGACCTTTATTATGACTGAGATAACTTGGTTCTTTTCAGTTTATAGAAGATAGTAGTCATGATGGAAAGTATCACAAGTATGATAGGATGCATTATAGCTGAGATAAAGATGACATCATCATAAAAGCATGAAAGGTTAGTCGAAGTAGAAGTTCATATGGTTGAAACTGTCATCATAGAGAGGAAGTATCTATTGAAATTTGGTTACCGGAGGACAGGTGGCTCCCTAAGGCTTTGATCTTTGGCCTAGGGAAAAGTGTCCAAAAGAATTTAATTTTTCTCCTAAAGTGACTTTATAAAGTTATAAAGTCAAATCTAATTTAAAAGTGACTTTAAGTGATAAAGTTGCTAAAGTCTAATTTTAAAGTGACTTTAATAAAGTCAATGTGAAATTAGAAAGGAAAAGTGACTTTGGAAATAAATGACTAAGTGGGTCTTCATTAAAGTGGGGTGAATAAAAAAATAGAAAGTGAGATTTAAATGAGCATTTAATCTCAGCCCTAGATTTAAAGCTATCTCAGCCATTGGATTTAGGGATTCCCCAAAAGTCACTTAGGGTTAGGTTAAAGAAGGAAAATGAAAGAAAAGGTCATTCATTCTTTCATGAGCAGATTGAGAGAAGGAGGAGAAGAGAGCTGGAGAAATGTCTGGGTTTTGAGAAAGTGAAGGAGAGGAGTAGTTCGGCAAATCCGTACAGTAGAGAGAGGTTGCACATATTTTGAGGCAACAATCCGTACAACATTAATTAGCACACATTTCGAGGTAGATTTTCATACAACAACTTGAGGCATGGATTTCGAGGAGAGAGACAGCACATAAATCGAGGAGAAGGTACAACAAGCTAAAGGCACGATTTCCAAGATTGCTGGGCACAATTTTTGAGATAGAAGACACAGTTTTCGAGGAGGCACTGTTATACTTTTTCGTACAGTCTGTACGGCTGTGCAGCTGAGTATTGGGCACGAGTTTCAAGGCTATTCACTGCTGTAATAAATTTCTGTTTTCACTGTTTTGTTGATTTGGCACATTTTTCGAGGCAGAGGTAAGCACGAAAAGCGAGATAACTCTGTTCATTGTTTGCTGGAATTTTTCTTGTATATTTCCTTTCTCTATAAAAGCATTTTCCAGAAATAAGAAGCTGCTTTCGAACTGGTTTTCCCCAGGAGTTGTAGGGGGGTTTTCCAGGGTCACATTGACAAAAAATCAGCGTGTCAAAATTCTGTGTGTGGCTGATTTATTTTCAGTTTTATTTACGCATATTGACATTGTGAAGAAATTTGAGTTAGTGTTTTTCGAAAATATTTATTTTTCCGGCTTGTTGAATGTAATGGCTATGGGAATGACATTTAACTACTAGGAAAAATGAGGCCGAAAACCGAAGTTTGAGTTATCAAATTTCTACATGGTATCGAACTGCAGGAATAAAAAATGCAGTTTGGGACAACAAGAAAAAAATTACAGCAGCTGATTTTCATACGAGAAATTACATGACTAGTTTTCACAGAAAACATTACCTTTACTACATCAGTGTTATTTTCAGTTTATTAGGATATCAAGCATGTCTTTGGGCTTGAGGGCGGAGGATAGGTTGGATGGGCATAGTAACTACAATGTATGGAAGGAGAGAATGCAGGGCATATTTGAGGATGCAGAAGTCTGGGATATCATGGTGCATACGCACAGAACCATGTTAATGTGCCTACTGATGCTATTCAGTTGGCAACCTTTAATAAAAAAATAACAAGGGTAAGAGACTGATTCTAGATGGAATCAAAGACCATTGCATTCCTCATGTGAGAGGAAAGAGATATGCTCATGAGATGTGGACAACATTGACCAATCTCTACCAGAGTACCAATGAGAATAGGAAAATGGTCCTAAGGGAGAAGCTGAAGGCCATTAAGATTGGTAAGGTAATCGTCTTCATTGGATATCTCACAATGATTACTAATGTGAGAGATGAGTTGGCGATTGTTGGAGAATTCCACACGGTTGGTGCAGTTGCGGTGAATGGCTTTTTCCGGTTCATGTAGTTTGAACTTTGCTAATGGAGTTTGTGCACGTGAGACCCTTCCCACCTGGGAGAGATTCTGGGATGATTGCATACAGACAGAAATCTGAAAGAACCGGCAGGGCGACGATCCGGTTGAAGCCGGGGGGGGGATGAGGATGTGTGTGGCGGTGGCAAGAAAAGGCAAGGGAAAGCAAGCACCACGACGTTGGTGAGGCAAAGGCGAAAGGTAAAGGTAAACGGGGAAAACGGAAGGGCTATTCAAGGTAAAGGTATGGAATTGTGGAAGGATCTGGGAACGCTATAGACAGTTGTCAGGAGAAGAGGAAGAACCGAACATGGCAACATCGGCGGGAGATGAGACTTCAGATGGCTTTATTGAGAGTTTGGGTTCATTGCTTGTGAGTCCACTAGTGCAGGATCACCTGCAACAGAGGTTGAGAGGGAGTGTACATTTCCCTCCAATATCAGAGCATCTTCAGGTATTTGGTATTTTGACAGTGGGGCTTCACGTCATATGGCAAGAGTCCGTGAGTAATTTTCAAAGCTTTCAGAGAGTGGCACTGATATAGAGGTAGTACTTGGAGATGACAACATTGTTAGAGAAGACGATGTGGGGACATTGACATTTGATAGGGAACCCAAACCTCCCTTGAAAGTGTCGGATGTTCTATATGTGCTAGGGATGAGGAAGAACCTCATATCCGTCGACATTAACAGAGACAGAGGATATGAGATATTGTTCAGGAGAGGACAGGTGTTGATATATCCCAGGGGCACTCCAGCTGATTGAGCTAGAGTGATTGGTGTATGCCATGCAAAGGTGTACAAGTTTGCATTTCAGCCCCTTTTGGTATTGAGTAGTAGTACCGGCAGCAGAGCTAGTAGTTCAGAGCTGTGTGAGATTTGGCACCACAGGATGGGGCACATGTATCATAGAGCCTTGAGGACATTGCGAGAGATCACTACAGGTGTGCCAGATTTTAGTACTGATCACTTTGATACATGCAGAGGATGTGCGATGGGCAAGTTTGCCAAATCCCCTTTTCCCAGCAGTGACAACTGAGCGACTGGGATACTTGATTTTATTCATTCCGATGTGAGTGGTTGGATGTCTCATGTTTCCTTGAGTGGATATGAGTATTATGTTTTATTCATTGATGATCACTCCAGGACCTGGATTTATTTCTTGAAGACCAAGAGTGAGGTCTTCAAGCAGTTTCAACAGTTCAAAGCTCTTGTGGAGACTTAGACAGGTCAGAAGATCAAGTCCCTGAGGTCGGACAATGGAGGGGAGTACACCCTTGGTGAGTTTGTTGATTATTGTGCGGAGGCAGGCATTAGGAGGGAGTTCACAGTTCCTTACAACCCCTAGCAGAACGAGGTTGCGGAGAGGAAGAACATATCCATTGGAGGGGCTGCCAAAGCCATGCTACATGATCAAGGGTTACCATTGTTTTTGTGGGCAGAGGCCTGCAACACTGCTGTATATTTGTAGAACAAGAGTTTGCATCGTGCCTTGGGGCATGTGACTCCGGAGGAGGCTTTTTCTGGGAAGAAGCCTGATGTTGGTCACTTCCGTATCTTTGGGTGTATAGCATACTCCTACGTACCCCCAAGGAGAAGAGGACCAAGCTAGAGCCCACCGCAGAGAAGGGTATCTTTGTGGGCTACAGTGAGACCTCGAAAGCCTTTCGGATTTATATTCCTGCACAGAGGAGAGTTGTTGTCAGGCGGGATGTGAAATTCGAGGAGGACAGGGCTTTCGGGAGGTCACGGGAGTTAGAGTATCTGGATCAACCAGACCCTCAGGAGCAGCTGAGTCAGTGGCAGGGATCAGGAGGATCCGAAGGTACATCAATTATGGTGTCAGGTCCGTCAGTGAGTACTGGCTCACAGAGTCAGAGGGGTGGTGCTTTAGGCAGCATGCAGAGCAGTCCGCAGAGCAGTTCACTAGGGAGTCCACTGATGGACAGTTCACACGGTACTTCAGCGTCTACAGTTTCAGGTTTAGGCAGGAGGACAACAGACAGACAGTCAGGAGTTCAGGCTCCCGATGATGAGGAGGAGTTTCATTCTCTGGTGGGAGAAGTGTGCTCAGGGAAGAGGAAGCCCAAGTGGCTTCAGGATACCTTGAGAGAGGCCATATCTGTTGCTGGGCCTAAGAGGCCGGTCAGAGAGAGCAGACCACCTGATAGGTTCTGTAGCTATATGGCAATGGTTGCCAACATCATTGACTCTGAGCCTTCTAGCTATGAGGAGGCAGCTAGCCAATAGGTCTGGAGAGAGGCCATGCAAGAGGAGTATTCTTCTATCATGAAGAATGATGTTTGGGAGGTGGTGCCGAGGCCTGAGGGCAAATCCGTGGTTACTTCCAGATGGCTTTACAAGGTAAAGCATGCTGCAGATGGCAGTATTGAGAAATTCAAGGCAAGGTTTGTGGCTAGAGGGTTCTCCCAAGTAGAGGGAGTAGATTATGAGAAGACCTTCGCTCCCGTGGCTCGATATATTTCGATTCGCTCCATTATATCGATAGCAGCAGAGATGGGTTGGAAGATCCACCAGATGGATGTGAAGACCGCATTTCTCAATGGCTTCATACAGGAGGAGGTGTACATTGAGCAACCACAAGGCTTTGAGGTGCATGGGAAGGAGTCCCATGTGTGCAGACTGAAGAAGGCCCTTTATGTCCTGAAGCAAGCTCCCAGAGCTTGGTACTCCAGGATAGATACATACTTGTAGGAGATGGGTTTCACAAAGAGTGAGGCAGATCTAAACCTTTACTTTATTGTGATAGGTGAGGAGCCTCTCATTCTGGTGCTGTATGTGGATGAATTGGTCATTACGGGTGCAAAGAGACTCATAGAGCACTGCAAGAGAGATCTTGCGTCGGAGTTTGAGATGAAGGACATTGGCCTGATGCATTACTTTTTGGGTTTGGAGGTGTGGTAGGAGGAGGGGCATTTCAAGGCAGTAGTCTGTACAACATTAATTAGCACGCATTTCGAGGCAGATTTTTGTACAGAGCTTGAGGCACGAATTTCGAGGAGAGGGACAACACAGAAATTGAGAAGAAGGTATAGCAAGCTAAAGGCACAATTTCCAAGATTGCTGGGCATGATTTTTGAGACAATAGACACGGTTTTGGAGGACCTACTGTACTTTTCCGTACAGTCCGTACGATCGTACAACTGATTATTGGGCACGAGTTTCAAGGTTGTTCACTGCTGTAATAAATTCTTGTTTTCACTGTTTTGCTGATTTGGCACATTTTCTGAGGTGGAGGCAAGCACGGAAAACGAGATAAGTTTGTACATTGTTTACTGATATTTTTCCTGTATATTTCCTTTCTCTGTAAAAGCATTTTCCAGAAATAAGAAGCTTTCAAACTAGTTTTCTCCAAGAGTTGTAGCGGGTTTTTCCAGGGTCACATTGACAAAAAATCAGCGTGTCAAAATTTTGTGTGGCTGATTTATTTTTCGAGTTTTTATTTCTGCATTGTGAAATTTCCAAAATTAGTGTTTTCAGAAAATATTTATTTTTCCAGCTTGTTGAATGTATGGCTATGGGAATGGGCATTTAACTATATGGGAGAAATAAGGAGAAACTGAAAACTGGGGTCGGGTTATCAAATTTCTACAGTATCTCATGGTATCTTCATTGGAAGCATATAAGGATAGCCAAAGTAGCAATATGTATTGTTGGAGTAAGTCATCTAGCAAGATAGAAGATAAAGAGATCATCATACATCATCATCATTAGGAAGAAGCATTTGCATAATGAGGATCATCAAGATCCTCCATTGGAATATTCATTAGAAGGTTTGCCTTTACTTAGAAGAAGCAAGTGTCTCTCTGATAGTCTACATTCCACCTTGTGTGGGATCCACTGGTGAGGAGGATGAAGGTATGGTGGTAGAAGGAATGCAACATGTCAAGTTGGTTGAAGTACTCTCATCTTTAAGTAAGGAAAGGAAGCTACTAAAAGGGAGTCTAGATGAACACATGAAGGAAGAGGTATGTATATATTTGGTAATAGCTGTTGAGTTTTCTTGAGTGTTGGGGTAGCATCAGATGTGCTCTAGCTCTCAAAATTTGTGGAGGGACTAGAGTACATAAGATTTCCAAGACCCAGAAAGGGATTTGGGAAATTCCATCTGGTTTGGGAGATAATTAATTAATTAATATTTTTAATTAAGGACCCTAAGGCTAACTTAGGAAAATTAAGATATTAAAGGTAATTAACTAAAAAGATCGATCCATATGTTACAATCAGATCGTTGCGGGTATAGTTTAGTGGTAAAAGTGTGATTCGTTACATTATCAACTCAAATAGTTGAAGGATCTTTTACATGGATCAAAGATCCATCTAAAGCTCTATTTCCAGATAGGCTCAAACCCTTCCCTATGAATGCCTAGGAATAGCATACCTTCTCGTAATCTGGGTCTGAAATGATGAAAGAGAAACACATTTTTGGTTCCAAGATAGCGACACAGAATGTTTGAAAGGTTAGATAAATTCCAGATCTATGGGGATCCAAAGATATTTTTTCATCGTGACTAAACCTTCAACTTATGGATGGAAGGACCCCAGGTTGAAGCGGAATAGCTATACAAGCTTCTGATAAAGAATGAGCAATTTTAGCCAGATTAATAATATGAGTATCTTTACGCTCTATAAAAATGTAAGGTGCCATCTTAGGGTTCCATTTCCTAGTTTTATGCCCTAAATGAACTCTTGCTTCCATCATCTCTTCCAAATCAATGGTCCAATATCTTTTGCTCATTCTCGTTCGCTTTCCTCCCCAAAATAGCGAAATAAAATGTATCATAATATCTAATTATTCCAACGGAATCGATTACATCTTAAAAATTGCCTGTCTGTCTAGTACGTGGTAGAAACGTTCTCACTCATAGAATATTTCATATTCTTCCTATTATAGAAGATATATTCATGAACATAAAAAAGAAATCTCTTTCTCAAGACTCTTTTAATGGCTGTTTTAATATATTGTGATAATTTTCTTGAATGGAAAAAAAAGATACTTTGTCATGATGAAATAAAATATCCTTCACTTTGTTGCTAAATAGATTCCTATTCCCTATTCTCAAGTCTCACGATCAATTTTTCTTCTAATCTTAGCCGTCGAATCAAGATTAGATCACGATCGTTGGTTTCCTAACGA
The DNA here is from genome assembly GCA_034641835.2 of Pinus albicaulis. Lineage (NCBI taxonomy): Eukaryota > Viridiplantae > Streptophyta > Pinopsida > Pinales > Pinaceae > Pinus > Pinus albicaulis. Next base: position 250,129,358 of record CM076569.1, read on the forward strand.
GAAAGTATAAAGGAAAGGCTTGGGGTCGATTGGAGAATACACACATGGAGGCAGAGCACTGAGACTAAGCTGAAATTCTAGGGCGGGTTTGCTAAGAATTTTCAGAAGTGTTTCAGCTGTGGAGAGGGGTAGTATTGGCTAAGGGGATGATCTGGTCCCAGTGCCAAGAATTAGCAAGAGGTAGAGAGGCAACAACCAGGAGCAGCGTAGAGGAGCAAGGGCAGCAGCAGCAGCTGCACAACGCAGAGGGCTTTAGCCGCTATGCAGGCCTGGAAAGGGCAGCACTGAGCAACAGGAGGCCCTCTAGGGTTACACTGGTCCAACTAGGGTAGCGTAGGGACTACGTCACCTAGTCTGGGGTTACGCAATCCTCTCCATGACATCGCAGAGGCACGTAGAGGCTGACGCAGGGGCTTTAGGGGCAATGTTGGGGTTGCTAGAGGTCGGAAAGCGCTGAGTCCTGTAAATCCCGTTTGAGGGTTTGGATCAGTCAAGTTTTCAGTCTCTAGAACAACAAGTTAGCTGCAAATCTATTTTTTCTTTGTTGGGTTAACCAGTAAGGTGCCCAAATTTGCTGTATTTAGAAACTACTTAATAATAAAAACCCTCCAGCAGCCAGAAGACCGGTTTGTAATGACCCAACTCGAGTTATAGGGAGCATAGAAATATTAGCATGCATATGAGACCTGCATATGATAGCTACATATGCATGTATCACATGTACTGCACTAGTATATGCACTAATCAATTATGAAAAGTCTCATTATAGGGTAATGTGTGAATTATTGAAGTATTGAGTAAATACCTAACTCGCCAGGGAATAATGAATGTATTATGAGGTAAAAGTTATACCTACCACTATCATAATATAACTAATATATTGTTCAAAGGAAAATAAAAGCATTGACTTATGCAAAGAAAAGATGATATTTTAATAAAATTCAAGATATTTACTAAATGATGATATTTAATAATAAATCCAAGATATTTTAGGAATTCAAGATCTTTATGAAATATTAAATTTAATATAAATCTAAGATATTTTAATAAATATCTTGAAAGCAGATTTGACTAAGATATTTATTAAAAGAGGATATTTTATTAAATATCTTGAGAGGGGATTGTGTATAAAAGGAGAAGGGGGGGAAACTTGATGGTCATGGGTCAGTGAGGTGGGAAAACTGACCTGGATGCTGTTAGAGGATTTCTAACTGTGGGATACCAAAGCGGTGAGTTCTAACATTCGTAGTGTGATCTTGATTGTTATTGGAGTTTTGGGCACGGGGGCCAGAAGACATGTCATTTGGATCTGGGGACCGGAGAGGTTGACCCCAGATAGGCTGGGAGGAAAATGGCGGTTTGGTAATGGGAGTGGGAGCCATGGCGGGTCAGGAACATCTTCAAACACGGTTCCAGGTAAGTATTCAATAGTAAATTGATATATTTCGCTTCAAAAAATTTCACTCTGGATTTGTGTAGTATCAACTTTGTTAGTCATTGTTAATTTTGAAACTTAGGACCTTACATGGTTTTCCCACATTGGGTTTTTCCGGGGACAGTTGTCCAGAAAATCTTTGCTTGGATCTGAATCAGTGAAAGTCTGTTATGTGTTTACTTCGATATTAATCTGATTATCAACATTAATAACTTGATTAAGTAGGAGAAGTATAACTAGATTTAACAATAGGGTTTCTGCATTGAGTAATATTCAAAATTTTTCACATTGTATTAGAGTGATTGCAGATCTAGCAGGTCACCAGCGGAACACTGAAGAATCCTTGTTGCAGAAAGCAGTAGAGAGAGCAGCAGCAGCCGTAGAAAGCCAGATCTGAAGGGACAGCGCAACAACAGAGGGAGCAGAGCCACACGGAGGCCAGAGTGACATAGTCCTACGTAGTCTCCACGCAGGCCCACATACTTACTGTGTAGAGGCAATGCAGAGACAACACTGGGATTGTTTGCTCACGCAGAGGCTAGCTAGGGTGACGCAGATCTGAAGCCGTGCTGATTTAGAAGATCCGAAAATAGTGCTGCAAAACCTCAGAAGTTGTTGGTGGGGTTAAATTTTTGAAGATTCAGAATTTAGTCTAAGCACTAGGTGACAAAGAGCGGGAGGAGATCAACTTCTCAGAAGGTTTCTAGCCAAAGAAATCTACAGATTGATCAGAGGATCGAAGAGAGTTGTTTCGTTGTTGATTTGGCAGACTTCTAAGAGAGGAGGTCAGTTGTCAGAGGGAGCAGAGGGTGCTTTTTAGCCAAGGACCCTAGATCCAAGCTTCAATAGAGAAGCGGGGAGAGGAATATTTGTTCCGACAAAGTACATCTGAGCAGATGTCACATCACGGATTACGTTATCAGGATAGGTTGGATGACCTGTCCAACTTTGTAGTCTGGAAGGCCAAAATCCTGGTAGTCATGGAGGCATACGGTCTAAGGGACCATGAAGAAAAAGTCCTGGCCACGCCAACCGATGTTGTTCTCCGGGCGAATCACGATGAGGCTGCGGCACATGCCAAACGCTTCACAATGGATGGGTTAAGGATCATATAGTTCAACACATTTCCGAAAAGAAAACAACTCATGAGATGTGGAAAGCCTTAACTGCCCTATATGAGGGAAAGTCCGTCCAGAGGAGAATGCTTATGGAGAATCAGCTGCGGTCATTCATGATGACCAAGGGAGAAGAAATAGAGCCCTTCCTTTTCAGATTACAGGCGATCAGAGATCAGTTGTCTGCCATGGGAGCTAAGGTGGAGGATGATGTGATGGTAAGGACTACACCCAATGCAGTCACAGAGGACTGGGAAAATTTTGTCTAAAGTGTCTTGGGCAGAGCGAACCTTCCCAACTGGGACAATATGTGGGCAATCCTTCGTCAAGAAGAACTCCGCTGATTCACCATGAGTAGTACAACACGGGGTCAAGTAAGTTGAAGAAGGAAGAGGAAGAAGATGCAACCTTGGCATCAAAGAGGCAGCAAGGGAAGAAGAAGTGTGATCTATCCAAGATCAAGTGTTTCCAGTGCGACGAACTAGGACATTTCGCCAGCAGTTGTCCTCAGAAGAAGAAGGACAATGAAGCTTCTATTTCCAAGGCTGCTGTGGCAGACGATGGGTTAGAAGATGATGTAGCCATGAGCGCTCATGAACCACGAAAGTGGGGCGACATGGATATGTAGAGGAGCTACAGAGTGTGGGCGAGATCCTTGAGCAGCTCATCTCTTTGATCACGTCCGAGCTACGGGAGCCTTAAGACAATAGCGGGACAAGTGGAGCAGTTGGTGCAGAGAATCACAGATGAAGCAGAGGCGGAGCTGAAGGTTGAAGGGAGCAATGGAGTGCGATGCAACAACAACATAGCAGCAATAGCGCAGGGGCTGATGTGACTTCAACAACGCAATGCAGGTTGACTTACGCAGAGCAGAGTTGCAGCAGTGTAGAGGCTTCAGGGGGACAACGCATCACAACAGCAACGTGGGAGATTTCAGTGCAGAGGCTGATGTGACTTCAACAACGCAGAGGGAGTCTTCTTACACAATGCAGATCTGTAGTTGTGCATCATCCTCCAGATGACAACACAGATCAGCAGCCGATGGAGCTTCAGTGGTGAAGAAGTAGCCCAACTGACTTGTCTGTCAAAGATTGGGCAGGAGTTTCAGTTGTTTCTCTTATCAACTGAAGATGCAGTGCAATAGTTGGCAGCATGATGTAAAATATTGAGAGGGAGCTGCAGTACAAATGTGGTAGTGGCAGTGGCAGTGGCATGGGCAGCAGTATGGGAGAGCAGCAGCAGCGCAGTGATGAAGGGTAGTAGGCCAAGCAGCAGCACAGAGACCCACACCAGAGATCAGTGCAAAGCTTCAGGGTGAAGCAACATTGTACTAGAGCACATTCCTTGCTAAGAGGGAGTGTTGAGTTTTCTTGAGTGTTGGGGTAGCATCAGATGTGCTCTAGCTCCCAAAATTCTTGGAGGGACTAGAGTACATAAGATCTCCAAGACCCAGAAAGGGATTTGGGAAATTCCATCCGGTTTGAGAGATAATTAATTAATTAATATTTTTAATTAAGGACCCTAAGTCTAACTTAGGAAAATTAAAATGTTAAAGGTAATTGATTAAAACATGTGATGGAAATGACTTAAGTCACACGGATCAAGCTTTCTTCTAATCTTAGCTCTTGAATCAAGATTAGATCATGACCATTGGTTTCCCAACGAGAAAGTATAAAGGAAAGGCTTGGGGTCAGTTGGAGAATACACACACGGAGGCATAACACTGAGACTAAGCTGAAATTCTAGGGCGGGTTTGCTAAGAATTTTTAGAAGTGTTTCAGTTGCGAAGAGGGGTAGTATTGGCTAAGGGGATGATCTGGTCCCAGTGCCAAGAATCAGCAAGAGGCAGAGAGGCAGCAACCGGGAGCAGTGCAGAGGAGCAAGGGCTGCAGCAGCAGCTGTGCAGCGTAGAGGGCTTCAGCCGCTACGCAGGCCCAGAAAGGGCAGCGCTGAGCAGCAAGAGGCCCTCCAGGGTTACGCTAGGGCAGCGTAGGGACTGCGTCACCCAGTCTGGGGTTACGCAACCCTCTCCAGGACAATGCAGAGGCTGACGTAGGGGCTTCAGGGGCAGCGCTGGGGTTTCTAAAGGGCGGAAAGGGCTGAGCCCTGTAAATCCCGTTTGAGGGTGTGGATCAGTCAAGTTTTCAGTCTCCAGAACAACAGGTTAGTTGCAGATCTATTTTTTCTCTATCGGGTTAACCAGTAGGCTGCTTAGATTTGCTGTATTCATAAACTACTTGATAATAAAAACTCTCCAACAGGCAAAAGACTGGTTTTCCCGCATTGGGTTTTTCCGGGGACAGTTGTCCAGAACATATTGTGTGTCACTTTGTCTATGTGCATGTATCTTTGCTTAGATCTGAATCGGTGAAAGTCTGTTATGTGTTTACCTCGATATTAATCTGATTTTCAGCATTAATAACTTCATTATGTAGAAGTATAATCAGATTTAATAGTAGGGTTTTTGCATAAAGTAATATTCATAAATTTTCACAATAGATAGGTAAAGTCATGTCATCATATGATTACATATAGAATGGGTAAAATGCTCTACCTCATGATCATGATAGAAGAAGAAACTATTCCATTAGAAGGATGCATGAAGGCATGTAGACAATATGCCTTGAACTCTTCTATGTATTGACAAGATGAAATCAACATCATATGACCTCATGAAGAATATGAGGAGGTTAGCAACTATGAGTCCTATTATGAAGGAACTATGTACAATCGATCTTGAGAAAGAAAGGTGAAAAAAGACTTCGTGAGAAGATGCATCTATTGTCACGTAAGATAACTAGAAAGGATTAGCTATTACATCTCCATGAAAAAGTTATGAAGACCATGATATGTATACTGGAGAACCTTGGTAATGTATGTCTTGGAGATGGATTTATACGATGTGCGAAAGGATGCTGATGTTGCAGGAAGTTGATATCATAACAAAAGGCCATCATAAAAAGGTAACTTTGATTTAATGTTCATTTTGATTTTTGAAATCATCTGGTTGGGTTAAAACAGGGCTACCAGAAAAGGGTTGTAGAAGTCACATACAACTAGTACTTATGAGTTTGGATGTAAGATCCAGAAAGTAACATGACTGAGAGGAGGTAGCTGTATGAAGGATAGCGAGATGTGGACTAGAAGGTCACTCCTCGATGAAGAAAAGGATGATGACTATTGGTTCAACACGATGTTTCGTCGAAGGGAAGTGATGGAGAATATGGCCGATGCCCTACAAGATGAAGGCTCCACTAGGGAAAATTTGGAGGATACAAATTTATTTTAAAATTTAGAAACCTTGGCGAATATTGCTAGTCACTAACATGCAGAGTATAAGTTTTTTTAAGATACTTTTGTAAAAATATTCAAATTTATAATGATTTTATATAATAGTTGTAAAATTTTCGCAATTTTTAAGGTAAAATAATATTATACTATAAAATTTCGGTGAATCATTTTTATAAAAAAATGGAAATTGGCGAATCTTTTTTTGGAAAAAACATGGAAAATTAGCCCACTTGCGAATACTTGCCCCTAAAATTTTCCCTGGGCTCCACGATGAAGAAGTTGAAGTTCATGACATGATGCAGAAAGAAGGAGCCCTACAAGCAACTGATAGTACCATGATTTCCACCGAAGGGATTTGCTATTGGTAACAAGCCCCTTGTTAAGAGGGATCTTGGGCAAGTCCCTTCTTAAGAGGGAGGTTGGATATATTCCTTTTATAGGAGTGAGTAGATCCTCCCTAGTTAGGAGGGAGAGATAGACACATCATTCTTGTCTTCATGTTATGAAGAAAGAATGGAGGATTGGGTAAGCATCTGAGATTGATCTTGATACTCGTTGAGGATGAGGTAGGGCATCCAATAGGAAAGAGTAGTCGAAGAGGAAATTCCATGAGGATTTGTTAATCCAAGATGGGAATGGTGCTAGAAGGACATACCTTGTGAACATTCGGATGGGGTATGTGCCTTGAGAGACAATGATGAAGGTGTCTATAAATCATTGTCTCTCCAGCATTGTGCTCTAACCTTGTGGAGAGATAGAGCTGTTAGTCAAGGCCTTGCTATATGACAATGCTAGTTGATATGATGAGATGCACTGATATAAGCTGATAAGATAACTTATGAGATGGATTACCAATCCGACTCATCTTATGAGAATGTCCAAGTACCTTGTATAGATGATGAATACCTCCCTAGTTAAGAGGGATTGTTGAAATGTGTAACTAGGTTCAGTCTTCATAATGTCTAATGTAATCATGATTTTATGTAAAGAGAAAAAGAAAAAAATATTATGTTGCAGCATGGGTTTCATGTTCAAGGTTATTTTATTTATAGGTCAAGTACCCATTGAGTGCTTCTAGGTTTTGTCATTGAGTCAAGAAGTCAAAGAGTCATTGCCATATTTAAAAGACCCCTTTGGCATCTTGCAACAAGTTAAAAGAATTTATTTGAGTCAAAATTGTGTCAAAAGACCCTGCAAGATCAAGTCGGCCTCATGGAGGCAATTCATACCCCTGGGAAGCCTATATATAAGAGGCATTCAACCTCATTTGAATGATACATCCAAGATATATGAAATAGCAAGAGAAGAATTTCGATCTCAAAAAGAAGTCCTAAGGTAATCAAAGTTCAAGAAGGAAGCTAGAATCAAAGTTTTAGGCTCTCTCTCTCTCTTTCTCTCTCATGTGTGACAAAATTCTGAAGCTGCTAGGTCGAAGTTGCAGAAATTGTTGCTGGGGGTCAAAGTTGCTGGAAAAGAAGCTAGGGTCGAAGTTGCTGGAAAAGTTGTTGGGGTCGAAGTCGCTAGAGAAATTGCTGGAGAAGTTGCTGGAAGGTCGAAGTTTGTTGCTATAAGATGTGTAAGGAAAGTTCATCAAGAAGGTTGACTTGGTCTTGGAGGGTTCTTTATCAAGGGTCATAGGTCTTTGAATTTGTCATCTGAACATTCTATAAGAAGAAAATAATTCTTGTGGGTTTTCCTCTTAAGAGGAGAGGTTTTGGCCCTGGATTGCAACTTACATTTTGTGTCCTCTTGTCTCATTGATATTTATTGTTTGGTCGCTGTTTGATGATAAAGAACACAATAATAATCAAGTGAAAGAAGAAGCTAATAACAAGTACATCAAGTTAAGTAAAAGAACATGACAAGAAGTTATCAAAGTAAGAGAAATCACCTTATCTAGCTGCCCCTTGATTTCTCAACATGCCAAAGGTCAAGGCAAGGAGAAAGGATTTCCAATAATGTATGTCGGCAAGATCAAGGCACATGAAACCCTCAAACAAGCCCTTAGGCTGAAGCAAGATTAGACTAGGGTTTTATCTTAGGACAGACAACTAGGGCAAAGAAATTTATAGAGAAGATTGAAGTGGATGCCCAGCAAAAGAATAAATTTTGTGGAAAATACCGTCATCTTGATGTTTAGGCTCTCCTATCCCACAAATGTACCTTGCCTAGGGATTCACACTAAGCCCTAGTTAACAAGCTTGGCCTTAAAGGGGCTGAATTTAGAGAAGAATAATATATGGATAAAATAAGATTGATCAGCAACAAAGGAGGCAAGTGCCTAGATGCTTGGGAGAATGGAGTCTATGATTTGGTTGAATGACCAAAAAGTTGCTAAGGGGTTCCAATAACACCTTGAAATGCCAAAATTTTCTCCTTCTTTGAACTAAAAATTCCAGCTCATACCTTCAACTACCTCAGGAGAAGGGGAGATTGAATGCAACACCTCTAGGTTGATTTTCGCACATAGAGGAACAACTCCCAACCTGAATACTAGCTACTTGTAACCTAGGCTTTTAACCATTTGTCCAATAAGAACTTGCCGCAAGCTAGAGACTGTAATAGAAAGAGGTTGAAGCATTGTCTCGAATAGTACGTTGGAATAGAACCTCCTACCTACCCAAACATGCATTATTTAAGTCCAAAAGTTCAAAGATTTGGACCTCAGGCAGATTGACACTTTGTCAACTAGGGAAAAAGCCTTGTCCTGCACCTGGTCTTTGGGGATGCCCAAATCTGGTGCTCCTCAAGGGGATTTTCAAAAAATTCAACCAGATCTAGATGCTTAGCACCCTAATTATCAAAGCCACACACCACCTACTTGTGACATCCACCACTTGACAATATACCTACTGAACTATGGGGTGATGATAAGTTCTTTAGAGACTTTAGACATAATCCTGCTCAGATAGCAAAATTTAAAATAATCCCTAATTGTCAAAGCCACACACCATCTACTTGTAACATCCAGCACATGACAATATACCTACTGAACTATGGGGTGATGATAAGTTCTTTAGAGGCTTTAGACATAATCCTGCGTAGATAGTGGAATATAAAATAACCATGGCTGACTTGATTTGAAGTCCATGTTCCCAAGCTTCCTTATGTTCAAGCTTATGTGACAAGTTTGCACATACCAACCTGTGCTGCTCTCTAATAGGTGTGCACAATAGGGTGTATTTTTGTCAAGTATAAGCGTACATTCATTTAAAAAGCATATTCTTATTCACCGTGAATAAGACCTTTCTATAATGGCAAGGCTTGGTAAATTCTGGATCAACATTGATTGAATAGTCTGTCTTTTTTCCTTTTAATTTTTGTTTTCTGTACATATTTTTTTCTAAATTTTCATCTGGGTATTTGTAAGAGGGTGGTATATTCTACGATATAGGTACAAGTTGATGATCTGTACACTGTACAGTGTAAGTATAAATTGTGATTCTCCTGCTGTAGTAGGAATATTTATGGCAATGGATGTGGTGTCTTAATGGTGGAGATAAGTGAACTTTATGGAGTACTGTTGGTAGAAGGATTTAGCATGTTTTACTATTGAATAGGTTTGCTGATGGGTTTTCTTTGTGCTCTTTACCATTGTTTATTTTTGTTCATCCCTTTTCCTGATACAGTTGACCCCTGTGAAAACATATTTTTCCAGGCTCATACAAGCACTGCACACGAGGGATATTTTCTTATTAACTGGAATGCATATTCTGCCTTGAATCTCATTCTTCTTGTGACCGTAAAATATTCAAAAATGTATATCACTGGTGCTGTCCTTCAAATAATATTTTCAATATCTAAAAAAAATAGACCGTCATCTCAAAGTCGTTGAAAGCATTCTGAATCAATTTTGTCGTCTCTTTGAATGATTAGAGGAATGATGGAGGTTCGCACAGAAGCAAATCATTGTGCAAGCATCTTTTTTAGTAGCTGGAGCCTGGGAGAGAGGGGGCTGAACTTTTACACTCTTGTCAATGCCTTTTCGCTATGCAACTGGAAAGCTGCTGGTGAAACAAACAAATAAAAAGAGATTTAAACCTGTGTAAACATTTCACAGAAACTAATCTTCTGACTAGACATGACCACTAAGGATTATTATGGTCAAATAGCTTTTTTTGGATAGAAGCACTTAGAAGGACTAGGTGTTTGCTTTGGAAAATTTCCTGGCAGACACCATTAAATGTTGATTTTTGTAGCATCGGAAAGTGTTCCAAGTCTCAAAATTTGTGAGGAGGCTTGGACATCAGTATTCCAAAGAACCTAGAAACCGTTTGTGGAAATTCCACTCGGTTCATGTTTTATTAAAATAATTAATTATTTTAATGGAGACCCTAAGTCTAAACATAAGGAAATTAAATAATTAATGGGTATTAATAAGATAGAGCATGAATCTTCTAGAGAACGAAGATCAAGTCAAGTTTTAATCTTAGCCATTGATTAAACTTCTAATATGGGCTGTTGATTCATCAATGAGAAGATTATAAAAGAAGGCTTGAGGGTCATTTGGAAAGTAAGCCGGGCACACACTCAGTAACCCGAAGGAGATCAATTCTGAAAGTATAGAATTCGATTTCAGAGGGAGAGTTGCAGAGGCAGAAAAATAAGAGGGAGTCAGTAGTGACTGAGAAGGAGGAGAGAGGGATGCAAAGTGCCACAAAAGGCAGCGCAGTGTACCCATGCAGAGTGATGCAGTCCAGTGCGGGGACTGCGCAGAGAAGCACACAGAGTGGCGCAGAGGGAGACAGTGGGTCTTTCGGGTGTAAGAAAATCTTCGAAAGGGACCGGGGAATTTGTCTCAGGTGTTTTCTAAAAGATTCTGCCAGTCTATTCCTTGTAAAGAATTCATTGCTGAAGAATAATATATAAACCCTCATTTGTTGCACTGGCTTTCCAACATTGGGTTTTTCCGGGGACAATTGTCCAAAAATAAGTGTGTACATGTGATTGTTTCTTATGCTTATGTTTCTTACTGTTCATTTCTCTGCGTATACATTAGTGAATGCTGCAGTAGTATTTATTTCGAAATTTACTAAAAGAATTCTGTAAATAACTTATCGAAGAAATAAGAGAAATAAATCTATCACTGCAGAAATATATTTCTGGATTGAAATTTTCACATTAAATTCATATGGAAGCTTTTTTTTTTTTCAGAACATAGTTCTTTTTCCTACTTTTCTGTTTTCAATGTCAGAATTAACAGAAGTGAATAAGAGCTCCAAATTGAATTTATCTCGGCATTTTCTTCAGGTAGATGGTTGGTTTTAATCATTTAATGTTTTGAGTAACTAACCCACTTCATGATTTTCTTGCTATGATGCTTATAGACACACCTATCCTGCCTAGACCCCCTTCAACATATCGCCCTCCACATCCAATTGGTGATGAATTTATAAGCAGGTATGATACTATTTGCTTTGTTTATGGTTGCATGTTGGTTAGTAAATTGCTTATGCCAAAGAAGATGATCAGTATCCCTACATGCATAAATTGGGGTTATATATATCATTAGTGGAAAGTGGGTATATGCAGACTTTATCGTAATGCTGGCCTAGTTGCTGGAGGAGTGGCTCGGAACTTGTACAGGATCGGTCACTATGTCAAGGATAGTTTGGATGATATATTGTATCCATACCGTCGACGACCTAAATAGTCAGCTTTCTGTCTTTGGCCCATTTCCTTTTTTGTACCATGCTTCTGTAGAAGTTTTAAATGACTTGTGTCCTTTACAGATACCACTAAATTTTGGGAAGACTGGATAAGTTTTTATTCAAGCTTTATTAAGTTTCAAGTTAATGCCTGTAGGTTGCAGATGTTCAAATTGTTGACAAAGTTCCACTACTATATTTGTTCAGAGTAACTCGGCAGAATTATAAAGCTCCTGAAGATGCAGAATAAGCATGGCTTTCATTGTTTCAATAATAAATTACACAACTGAAATATAAAATTAATTAACCCATACAAGTTGTGAAATTGCTGGCAACAGCCAATCAGCTTGCCGTGCAACATTTAGGTTTATTATTTATTGTGGCTTACCTTATGCAGTGAAAATTCTCTTTTACAAGAGTCGTTGTTGACTGTAAATTTGATTGTTGCTTGATGTATTTTTAGTCTTCATTTTGTTTGTTCAGGAAAATATTTTCTATTAAAAAATATAATATTGTTACAAAATACTAGACCTAATCAGCCAGCTGTGATCAAACCATGTCTTCGATTCTCATTCATATAGCTTGAAGTTGCCCACTGCTAAAGATGATCCTTTATTTGTAAACAGAATTTATACAAAAATGCTATTGTCTCTCGTGACCTGTGAGCATAGCAATTATAGAGAAAACTAGCATAGAAACGCTATCATGACTAGAGGAATCAAATTTAATGGTTTCAAATGAGGTGCTTAAATATTTTCTTTGTCATCTCAGATTAGTGTATGCATTGTATCTGGACCTCTGGTCCTATTTTAAGTGATTCATAAATGAGAGACTTATAGTCCACAGGTTTCATCAACATGGATCTTCTGCGTAAATAATTTAGTTTTCTGCAAGTGCTGCAATTACTTACTGACAGGCTCTGCTCTGTTCATTTAAAAGTCCCTACACAGCATTCCAAAGAACAACATATCTGCTGTTCCACACCTTCAGTTTTAGCATGAGAAAGAGCACTTTATTTTTAAATGAGCATTCAAATCACTTAAGCCACTGATAAATCTGATTATACAAATCCCCTGTCAAACACACTCATTTCAATTGCCAATAAACCAAATTCTACCTCTGTTTGTTAGGGTGTAAACCTAGCAACCAGTCAATTACAAATCTGATATGCTAGCTAAATATATACTCTGTTTCTTATGCCTAGAACAAGTGAAGCTCGGGACTTCTGTTTGGACATCAGATCAATCCAAGCTACTCATTCAACAGACTGTTGGTTGGTTATGATAGACAAGATGCAAAGGCTACTATCAAGCAAAAAAAGAACATACTACATTTTTCTCTGTTCTAAATAGTGTTAGACACCTAATCCTTAGGGATTGGGCGAAAACATGTAAATAGAGTAATTTGAACAGTTAGAAAAGACCTTGGAATTGAAATCCCAAATGTCACCACTTATATGTATATAATGATGTTCACATTAGTGGAAATACATAATAAGGAGTTAACTTCCTGGCATGACATGGTATTAGAGCACAAGTCCCAAACATAGGCATTCTTCTGTCCCTTGTAACTCCTCTGTGCTCTCTTCCTGACATCTTTGTGTTCCCTGCCATCTTTGTGTACTGGCAGTTGTCAAAAACATTGTCCCTTACTACCTGACCTGCATGTTATCTAGCCTGTTGACAATATCGGAAATGCTATCTCCTACTCCTCCCTTTGCAGGCCCTTTGTAGGCCGTTCTTCCCCATCCAAAATCCACATCCCCGAAGTCAATTTTGGTAATGTTCGAACTAGAAAGGCTTCGACCACTGTAAAGTGAGGACGCCCTTCTAAGTCCATCAAATGTATCACCGTTCACATGTACTCATCATTCACAACCGTTTTCGCTTTGCTTATCAATTTCATAGCGAAAGACAACGTTTTTTTTTTTTTTTTTAATTTGTCCGTTTCTCTTGCGATTGTCTTTCTGCATTCATGGTTGATCACATTCCCGTAGAAGGCTTTAGGAAGTGGCAGGTCAAATTTGATTCAAGCGTTGGCTCCACGGATTCCAAATGCAGCACGATTGTCATATGGGAGAGAAACAAGTCGTCATATGCGAGAGCACTCTCTTCAGCAGTGTTGAAAGCACGCAACCAAACTCTAGCTCCTTTCTTAGCAGGGCCCCTTATTTCAGTTACATATTTTTGCCGTAGCTGTCGCCTGTCTTTTGTTGGAAAGTGTAACTAGGTTCGGTCCTCATAATGACTTGTAATTATGAATTTATATAATGAAGAAGGCAAAGATAATGAAATATATTTTGTAATGCTTGTCTCATGGGTTTCATGAGAAAAAAGTTTTTATTATAGGTCAAAGACGACTTCTTGATGTCTTTAGGAGTTTGTCATCTTGTCATAAATATAATTTAAGAGTCATGTATATGAAGTGATGTTACACTTGTAAAGGGACAAGTTGTTGATATAATTGCATGCTCCAAGACCTTGTCAATATGCTCCACAAGTTGGCTCAAATATGATGAGAAGTCTCCTTGATGATGTCAGCCTCAAGATGCATTATTAGTCATGTCGGCTCACATAAATAAGTCACAACGGTTCACTGGCAAAGGTCGGCTAATAAACAGGGTTGAACTACTAGAAATAGGTGCCGAGGCACCTCACATTATAGCATAACATAATCTCGCATATCTCTAAGATTCTTGGGGTAGATTGCAGGAGGAAATTCAGATAAGGGATTCATATAAGTCTGAAATCACAGAAAGGAAAAGACTATAGTATGATGCATAGAGGAGAAGATAGTACATTGAGGAGAGAAGTCTATCCAACGAAGGAAGAGAGATCCTTTGGATCTCTGTTTTGGGCTACTAGTCATGGATCTTTGTTTTGGATCACACATTTGAATTGCAGTAAGTATCTTGACAATGAAAGACTAGGACCTTGCAAGGAGTCCATGGAGAAGGTAACTCAGGTCTATTACTTGGATGCGATATCTCAGATATCTTAGAAATATACAATGTGTAAAGAAGGTTGCAATCAGTGTGAGCCTCACATTGTTTGGAAAGAGCCTAGGGCATATACACAGTGTGGAGAAGAAGACATGACAACTAGAAAGAAGTCTCAGACTAGTGCAACAAGGGTACTGGAAGATAAGCCAAGGAGGATTGTCTAGGTGATCGAGGCTAGAAGGATAGGGACCGAGCTTCCCTAGGGTTGGTGCAGGACAATGCAGGAAATAAGTTCATCATAAGGAGCCTAGAAGAGTAATGACAAGGGTCTTAAGGGTCAGTGTCGTGGTCATGGTACTTGTCAATTGAAGATCTAGAAGAAGAATTACTTCCAGGTTTTCCTCTCCAAGAGGGAGAGGTTTTGCCTTGGCTTGAAGAGCCAAAATTCCGTCTCTTGTGTTTTGATAATTGACTTGATGAAATACATAATAAGCTAATGAATATAAGATTTAAGTAATATAAGCATAACAAGTATAACACAAGCAGTTATCTATTACGAGAATTGAAATAAACTCTGCCCTACCAAATTCTCAACATGGTATCAGAGCTAAGGTGCGAGAAAGGGCTACTTGACAAGAAGACACTAAAGTACCAAGAGATCAAGGATCAATTTTCTGGAAGGCAACAAAGAAAAAGTCAGAGATCTACATTCAGTTCTAAAGAGGTAGTTTGCAGAAATTGGAAATCCATCAAGGTCAAGGATGTATACATCAAGAAGGACATCATGTAGAAGGCATCAACAATTATTTTGTGTTGAAATCAAATCAACATTGTTGAAGTCATCATCAAGCCATCCTTGATCATCATCATCATCATTAAGGATTCAAGGTGTTCTAGCTCTCATTCACCACTATTGAAGAAGCTAATCTAAGAGGGAGCTCCTGCTGCTATCTACATCATCATCAACAAAGAAGTTGGTAGAAGAAGAGAAGCATCTACTAAAGTAAGTATCTTTATGACTTCATCTGAATCTGTCAAAATGTCTTTTTGCAAAGAAAACAACAAATTGGTTGGGGTTTCAAACTTTCTTGCATGGAAGAAAAGGACACATCCAAATCTTAATAAGAATGAAGTCATGACATACATGGAGGGAGACATAAGAGCCTAGAGGATTCTTATAGAATCCATAAAGGACTCTCTCATCCCCTATGTATCAAAACTAGAATCTTCAAAAGAAATACATGACAATTTGGTAGAGCTATTCTCGGTAAGTATTGCAGGAGAAGTAATTGTTGAGAATTTGGAGGGCGTCAGGTTAATACAAATTCTCTTCTTGATAATTACTTGTGAACTTGCTTATGTTGCTTATGTCTTCTCTTAGTTAATCTTTCTTCAAGTCAATTATCAAAATATACATAACACAAACTTTAGACAAGAGCAATACTTTTATTGTGGAAGGTAAATCATAAATTTACCTTCCTTCCTTTACACTTCAGAATTCCTTTTCTATTCTGGAGCCCTTCTTATCAATTCACATCCTCATTTGTTATTACAACATGACCGCAACCCTTCTTGAGACATTCACTTTTCCCAACGCTGTCTTACATTATAGACATTTGACTATACCAACACAGTATGATCGCCCTTCTTCATATGGTGTCCGCACTGTACATTCATGCTCCGTCTCTGCTGTAATGACCGCACGATCTTCATATGGTGTCCGCACTATACATTCATGCTCTGTCTTCTGCTGTAATGACCGCAAGGTTTTCATCTGATGTATGCACTGTTTATTCATATAAATATCCGCATTTTTACTGTGAACCCTGTCCGCTGTTCTATTGGCATCTTCTCCGAAAAACTTGTCTTTTAATTGTTCCGCACATAAGGTATATATATAACTATGTGAGATCTTAGGCCAACTATCCAACCGACTTGCTTATTGTGAGTAGGCCGACATGAAGAGGGAAATCTTCATTCATTTAATGTGGCAAATTCCAAGGTAATTTCAGCTTCTCTTCCATCGTTGATTGAGGGCAGTTATGAGCTAGACTGGCAGCACAGTCTTGGAGCATGAATGACACTTAATTACTTTTTTTTTTCATAATTACATAATCAACATGAAGACCGACCTAGTTACACTTTTCAATAGTAATATCTATGAGATAAGAATTATACATGTTGAATATGTTAAGATAAGGAATAACTTCATACTTTATGAAGTACGAGATCAACTGCAGGAATTGAGAGAAGTAATGTTTGAGAGAGAAATGACTTCAGTGGTGCTGAATGCTCTACCGAAGGGATGGGGAAACTTCACTTCAAGTATCTATGGAAAGAAATAAGAAACACCATTCTAGGATCTATTGTCTCTTTGTAAGATAGAAGATACAAGGTTAAAAGCTAAAGTGGACATAGGATCAAATGAAGAGAATTCAGCCGATGTTGCCATGTCAAGGAGAAAGGGAAGATTCAGGAAGTTTGGTCCTAAGAAGAAAAGCAGAAACATGGATAAGATACGATGCTATGGATGTAATAAAAGATTGTCCCAAATCTAATGAGGACAAGAGGAAAAAGGAAGAAGCCCATATCGTCGGAAAAATGGAAGAACCAGATTCAAAGAAGCCTAACAAAGAAGAAGTGAAAGATCTCTATTATGGTTGAGATAATCTTCCTCTTTAAGAGTATATGTCATGTTGAAAAATAGTATGTTAGGAAGCATTGTATATTAGATAGGTGCCTCTCTTTAAAATTGGCATCATGATGGAAGCATTGAAGGGGGAGCACTTGTCATAAGAGGATGTCTAAAACATCTATGCTATAAAAGTGGCTCTTGGGAACCTCACTGAAAAAACAACATTTATGTAAGGCAGTCATCTAGATGAAGGGTCATCATTCAATAATCAATATGGAAATAGGTGCTAACATTTTCTAAAGGAAGCAAAAGGTTTCTTTGAGAATTCTAACTTGCAGAATTCTGAGATTAGAATATGATGACATTTTGATGATGTAGGTCAAGAGAATGAAACTCTTTCATTCTAAGGAAACTTGTTGTAGGATGACTCAAAAGGAAAAAAATGAGGTATATATATATATATATGCTGACACTAGATGCTATGAAGTCATGTCATGTGGTTGCAGGTAATATACTTTATCTTCAAAAGTATAATCAAAGAAAGAAGAAACTCTTCCGATGCACAGGTTACCACACCAGATGAAATCAACATAATATGTACTCATATGGAATATGAGATGATTGTATATTATCAAGGAGCTGCATATTGGAAGTTCCTGGGAATGAAATAAACTTGTGTGGAGAAAGAAAGGAAGAGATCGTGAAGAACACAACCATGATCATAGGCAGTCAACATCCAAGGAAGCCAAGAAGACTTGACTAGACAATCTGTTGGAAAGATATGTAGACTCTGATAGAAGTCTAGAAAAGATGCAGATCCTTGATAATACTTATCTTTAGGAGATGCGTCAATCCGTAAACAAAGGATGTCGATGCCTACAAGAGGATGTCATGGTGAAAGATCATCACTAAGGTAACTTTTGATTTAAAAGTTCATATTTATAATTGATTAATATTTGATGAGCTTATGCAGGGCTGCCAAAGGGAAGCATATGTCTTCCACAAGTTAATAACCATATGACAGGATGAAAGATCCTTGGAAGAAGTATGGTTCGAAAGAAAGCAGCATGACATAAAGCTAGATCGGATGAAAAGACTAATAGATCACTTTCTGATAGAAGACATGGCTCTTAGATGAACTTGATGGATGATCTGTGCCTTATGAAGAGATCCCAAAGTTGAAGACTCCTCAATTCATGACATCAACGAAAGGAGTACTTCATGAGAAGCTGGGTGTTTTCATCATTACCGCTGTAGGTCCCTGATTAAGAGGGAACTTGATTATAAGTTTCTTATTCCTAAGCCAAGAAGAAAGCTTAGGTACATTCTTTGTATAAGTTTATTCCTTTGTGGAATATGTCCTCCCTGGTTGAGAGGAAGAGATAGAAATGTCATTCTAGTATTCACTTGGAAAGAAAAGAATGGAGGACTGGGTAATTATCTGGCATCCGATACTCTTTTGGGATGTATTAGGGCATTCATGGAAAGAGTAGTCCTGAAGGGACAAATATTCTATGAGGATTAGCTATCCCGATAAGAATAGTCCTATGAGGTCATACTCGGTGAACACTTGGGTGGAGTATGTACCTTGGAGACAATGATGAAGGTGTCTATAATCATTGGTCTCACCAGCGTTGTAGCTCATGGTAGCTGTTAGTCAAGGCCTGGCACTATAACAATGCTGGTTAATATGATGCTATAACATATGATTACTAATTGAATTCTTCTTATGAGATTCTTCAGATTGAGAGTGACCATGTGCCATTATGAATACCTCCCTATTTAAGAGGGAGTGTTGGAAAGTGTAACTAGGTTCGGATAATGACTTGTAATTATGAATTTATGTAATGAAGAAGACAATGATAATGAAATATATATTGTAATGCTTGTCTCATGGGTTTCATGAGCAAGAAATTTTTATGTCTTTAGGAGTTTGTCTTCTTGATGTCTTTAGGAGTTTGTTGTCTTGTCATAAATATAATTTAGGAGTCATGTATATGAAGAGATGTTACACTTGTAAAGGGACAAGTTGTTGATAATTCCATGCTCCAAGACCTTGTCAATATGCTCTACAAGTCGGCTCAAATATAATGTGAAGTCTCCTTGATGATGTCAGCCTCAAGATGCATTATTAGTCGTGTCGGCTCACAAAAATAAGTCACAATGGTTCACTTGCAAAGGTCGGCTAATAAACACGGTCGAACTACTATAAATAGGTGCCTAGGCACCTCACATTACAACATAATAGAATCTCACATATATATGAGATTCTCGAGCTAGATTACAGGAGGCAATTCAGATAAGGGATTTAAATAAGTTCGAAATCATAGAAAGGAAAAGACTGTGGTTTGATGTGTAGAGGAGAAGACATACAATGAGGAGAGAAGTCTATCCAACGAAGGAAGAGAGATCCTTTGGATCTCTGTTTTGGGCTAGTAGTCTCAGATCTCTGTTTTGGGTTACACATCTGAATTGCAGTAAGTATCTTGACAACGAAAGACTAGGACCTTCCAAGGAGTGCAAGGAGAAGGTAACTCAGGTCTATAACTTGTATGCTATATCTCAGATATCTCAGAAATACACAATGCGTAAAGAGGGTTGCAATCAGTGTGAGTCTCACCTTGTTTGGAAAGAGCCTAGGGCATATACATAGTGTGGAGAAGAAGGCATCACAACTAGAAAGAAGTCTCAGACTAGTGCAACAAGGGTATTGGAAGATAAGCCGTGGAGGATTGTCTAGGTGATCGAGGCTAGAAGGCTAGGGACTGATCTTCCCTAGGGCTGGTGCAGTACAATGTAGAAAAGAAGTTCATCATAACAAGCCTAGAAGAGTAGTGACAAGGGTCTTAAGGGTCTGTGTCATGGTCATGGTACTTGGCAATTGAAGATCTAGAAGAAGAATTACTTCCGGGTTTTCCTCTCCAAGAGGGAGAGGTTTGGGCCCTAGCTTGAGGAGCCAAAATTCCGTGTATCTTGTGTTTTGATAATTGACTTGATGAAATACATAATAAGCTAATGAAGATAAGATTTAACTTTAACTCTGCCCTACCAAATTTTCAACATCTTCTTTGTAATACATGGCCGTGTTTTGATTCATCTTTGCATTCCCAATAATATCTTTGTTCATACTATCAGTATAAAGAATTTGAAGCTTCGTGGTTCAATTTTTTTCCCTTTATTTATAGTTGGAGGTGCCACTCATACAACTGATACAACAACCAATTTTTTGATAGCAAAGCGGTAAGAATCGTAGTAGAAAATCTTGTGTTTGAAATTCCATGTTTTAAATCAATTGATTCATCTCCCATGCCTTCTAATCTCCTTTTGGACATTGGAGCCCATTGAGGGATTTTTTGCTTTTGAAAACTGAGGAAAATATTGTTGATATTTTGTGTAGCATCGGGAGGTTCCCGCCTTGTTAAGAGGAGATCTCCAAGTTGGCCTAAGAGAAATTAAATAATTTTTTATTTATTTTGGAGCATCATGTAGGCTCAAAAGGACAATTCGGCCCCACCATGAAATGGTGCGTCCCTTTAGCAAATTCACACCCATTCGATCAGTATATATACGTAATGTGACACTACATTTTGGTCAATTTATTCATCACATCACCTCTCTCCTATAATAACTACACATGGGATAGAAATACGTCAACTTCACTAGAGTTTGATTGAATAGTAGGAGGGGAATTTGACCGTGTTTGACTGAGCTGCATGAGGTATGTTTTGGGCCGAGTTTGACCGCAATTCTAGTATTTTGACTTGGATATTGGCACATATTTCCAGACAATTTATTGATTTGTAAAGCTTGCTGAAGAATAATTTCTCCTAAGAAAAGTTGCTGGGTTTTCTCCTAAGTTTGTGTTTCCCAAGGTAAAAGTACTCTCTCTATTGTGCATGGTTGTCTCTATATGATTTTTATTGTTTCGGCTACATTTACTGTTGATATCAGTGGCATGAGATAAATGTTTGAAGATCATTATGTAGTAATTATTAGATTAGAAGATTGGTTTCTATTGTACATCTTGAAGCAAATTTAACAAGGTATCAAAGCTTTGTTGAAAGAGCTGCAATTGAAGTTATAGCCTAAGAGACAAGTGTTCAACAACTAGACTAGACTTTGATTTCTTGTCAATTGGTGCCAAGTCTTAGAATAGAAGACAATGTTACAAATCTTCAGAATGAAGTTACTCTAGAGCTAGAGGGAGCTAAGGATAAAGCCTCCCTTACCTACTTTTATATAAAGTGAGAAGACAACATATCATAACACTTGTATTAAAATATGTGCTTTTAATATTGATGCATTTGTCTTGTAGTCTTTATGCTTGTGTGGTACAAGAGTTGGAAGACTTAGGGTTTGTAAACCTTAGTGAAGACTTAGAAGTTAAGACTTGTGTTGAAGTCTTGGATGAGAAAGTCCTAAGGTTTGTGGGATGAAACTCTAGAGCAAGACTTTGGAGTGCTGGATGTGTTGTCGATCAGATTGTACATGCACTGCGACAACAACTCAGGTCGAGAGTTGTCACCCTGATCCCTAACCTCTCCGTTTTAGTTGTCTCCCAACAATAGGCTATGGAGGGTAGACCCTATGGAAATGAAATGATGAAGGACAAGTTGGAAACCAACTAGTCCTGGAGACAGTTGAGTGGCCTAGTACTTGGTTAAATCTAGCAAGATTTTAAGGATCAGATTGAATTCATATATTTGAAACCAATGCTTTATGGAGTCAACACTTTTACTTTATAAAATTGAGATCAAGTACTAGATAGACAAATGTTGCTTTAATTCATTACTATCCTATATGAAATGCAATTCCTAAAGACCTATGTGAAATGCAAAGATCTTGGTTAATTTTAATAAAATGCCTAATCTAAGTATGACATTTTATCTTTATCTATATTGAGCCTAAAATCTGTAGTAAGTGGTAGAGAGAAGTCAAGGTGAAGCACATGAAGGCGTGATTAACGATCCCTCTCCTTGAAATCTAACGTACCCAGTGCCTCTGGTGCTGCAGAGACTATGGCTCTGACGATTGCAAGGTCACCATTTTAAATACTAGAAATGCTAAACTTCTCAAGCAAAGATGAAAATGTGTTCCTATCTCTCTATCAACCAAACTTATGTTTGGAGGTAAGTTTTAAGATGCAATCCTAGCCCAGGATGATATGCAAGGTGAGTTGAGTGATGCTTGAGTTGAGATTGTTTAATCATTTAAGTATTTAAGTTATGATTTCTTCTTATGATAAAAGTACTTAATGATAAATTGGAAAACAATCTTACAACCAAGTATGTGCCAATTTTCTTAGTGCCAATGTAGATAATATGTCGATTCAAAAGATGCTTAACCAACGATAACAATTAAAGTAATTTAAAGCAATTACTTAGCAATTAGCCAATGATTACCAATCACAATTGCTCAATATATTCCAATGATGATTATCAACAACCTTATGCTGAAAATATTCTCTTTAGACAATGCCACTTATTTAAGAGGTGTTTGATTAGATTTAGATGTCAAGATAACCAAATAGATTCCTCAATGCTTTAGATTGCAAGTAGAACAAGATGCCAATCTATCACTTGTCAACACAATTAGAAACCAATTTTGCTATAAAACCATGGAACAATAACAATTATAGAGCATGAGCAAAGAGAGATCTTATGTCACTTGTACCCAAATTTAAACTTTTAGGACATTGACAAGTAAATCACTCTAGGTCCAATAAATGAAAAGCATGTAAGAACCCAATATGGTTAATAAAACCTTAAATGATCTGCCAAGTGAAAACACAAGTTAGCCAACCTTGTTATAACGAATTATTCAATATTACATCAGATTTGGAATCACTTATTACAATAGTAAAAAAGTTAACCAACCTTCTTATAACGAATTATTCAGTGTTATATCAGATATGGAATCACTTATTACAATAGTAAGAAAATGATGCAAACAATGAGCTATTAGTGCAATAACCGTATTAGAGGAAATTTCAGCCTAGAAGTGCCCATGACATTTTCATTTATTTTCCATGTCATAATATGTAAAGCAATCAAAATACTTTAAATTTAAAAAGAGGTACATGTAAATATTTTGGAGGGAAAAGAAGAAAAAACTATTTTTTTTTAAATTGTATTTTTGGTTTATCTCCTTATAGGTTTACTCAAATTTCAAGTGTAGATACTCGTTGGATGCATAATTAAATGCCACATCCAACGAGTACTCATTATGCATGCTTTTGAGAAGACCCACAATGATAAAAATTGTAGATACATTAAAACAACGTGTTAAATCTTAAAAAAAATAAGTACAATTAAAAAAAATGTTTTCTTCTTTTCCCTCCAAAATTCATAAATCTCATTTTATTTTTTTAACTATTATTTTATTAATTTTCCTTAGGAGGCTACTTTTACGCTGAAATTCCCTCTAATGTTGTGCCAAAATGTGCCCAAAAGTTACCAAATGCTAAAATAAGTTTGCTAATGTGAGATTATGAGTTTTTTAGCCCTCTTAAGTTGTAGTTTTTGTTGAACACCTAATCCTCTATGGGTATGTGTGGAAGACGAAGAGTCACAAAGGAGTCCAAGTGACCTTGGAAGATGAATTCAAGAGTCACACCATTGTATTATAAATGTACATCTATGGTGAATAATATGAGTACCTCATGCTTATCTTTCTATGTGTGTGTTTAGTTTCTTTATACAACATGTATGTGTTTAACATGGTATCAGAGCTGATACGTTCATAACCAACTCAATCTTGAGTGAGCCATTTGTTTTTGTGGCCTGTGTAAACCATGAAAAATTTTGTGCATTTTTGCAGCATTCAGAAATCCTTTGTAGCATTCAGAGATCATTTTTGCAGCATTCAGAAATTATTTTTTGTGAAGAGCAACGTTGTGCATTTTTCTGTAGGTTTTCTCACTGCTCCCTGCTGCATTCAGTTTTTACCGCTCTTGGCATTTTGTTTATAGCTCCTACCATTCAGCGTTCTGGAAAATTCTGGGTTTTTGTTTACTACAAATTCTGCAATTTTCCCCTGCAATTTACGCCTACTTTTATTTCTGCACATTACTGTGCAATTTTTGCCATATTCCTCTACTCTATATGCTACAATTCTGCAATTCTGCAATTCTACAGTTAAATTTATTTACTGCAATTCTGCAATTGTACAGTTAAATTTATCGTTCAGAAATTATCTGCAATCAAAACCATAATCTTCTGTGTTGCATTGAACTGCCGTGTCTCTGAATTTTGGAAAGAATTGAATTGGAGAGCTGTTGGAAAAATATTGTTTGGAGATATCTCAACATTCCTGCTACTGTGCATTTTTTGAAACCATTTTCCATCGAAGACCGTGAGTATGGGCATCTCTGTGTGTTTTTTGAAACAATTTTTGAAGTCTTTCCATTGAGCCACTTCCCTCCCCACAGACAAGCTGCCCCATCTCTCGGCCCTCGGCCCTCACCCTTCCCCCTCACGGCCCTCGGCCCTCACCGTGCCCCCTCACCCACACTCTCCCACCTTACCCACACTCTCCCACCCCGCCAACTCCCCTCACGACGCTTGATTCTCCGCCCCCTCACAGCCACCCTTCTACGCCACCCTACCCGCTCCCCTTCCCACAACGCTCGGCCCTCACCCCCGCTCCCTTACCCCTCCCTGCTCACACATCACTCACCTCATAGCCCTCCCTTCCCATCTCAATGCTCTCCCTCGCCCCCTCACCCCGCTCACACTCGCCCCCTCACTTGCTCTCCCCCTCCCCTCACCCCTCACTGCATTACTCCCCCTCGCTATCCACTCGGCCTTCCCATGACCCTCTCTGCTCACACCCACCCCTCTCACGATCCCCGCACCCCTCACACCTCACCTCACTCCCCTGCTCACTGCTCGACCCTCGTCTCCCCTCTCAAGGCTGCTCGGCCCTCCCTTCCCTCCCACACAGATTCTCTATGTTTCCCTTTCTTATTTTTCGACCTCTTAAATTCAATTTTTTTACAGTTTCACCTCCCCCAGTAGTCACCTCCCCTAGATTTCACCTCCCCTAGATAATACCTTTGTTTTTTCCCTATTTTTTTTTTCCTTACAAAATGAAGAAGAAGAAGAAGAAGAAGAAGAAGAAGAGAGAGAGAGGAGATGGTATATGAATTTGTGGCATGTATAGAAGGGTGACTCTCTGAAAGAGATTAACAATGTGAAGGCAAACTTTGAAAATTGGTCATCATTTTCAAAATAGCAGTGGCATCATAAATTCACTCATAGTTTTGCTTTTGTATTTATTGTGAGGTAATATATCAAGCTCAAGACCATCTGCTCATTGCTAGTGAAGCATCCAAGCTTGTGAATATTTTTTTTGTTGAATTAGAGTTGTTGGTGTAAAACAATTCTTTGAAGAAGAGAGAAATCATTTGCCTTAAAGGGTTGCACAATGGTTTTTGTTGCACATTTACAAAATATTTGCAGTGACATTGTATTGTACTGACACTGTGAGTGGATATTGCTTCTTAATTCATAGTTGCAGTCAGTGTTTGAAGTGTAACTTTGAGTTGTTGAGAAAATGGCTAAAATCAATGATGCATTAGAGTTGTTGCATAACCTCATTCATTCCACTATTCATGATATGGTAAAAATGAACAAGAACACTCTTTTTAATATTCAAACGTGCTTGCAAGATGCATAAGACAAGATTGAGTTTTTGCAATTGGAGTCTCAGCATCAACAAAATGAACTTCAACAAAAGAGTCATCATTCTGAACTTGTTTCTGTTCATAAAATTGAGAAGGACTCTCATCAACAGCAAGAATATAAAGTTGTAGTCGATTCACATTCAGTTCATTGTACAAGAGCAAATTTACATGTAGATGCAACAATTCAGTCTGCACTTCCCAAGCCCATCATCAGACCTTGGGAAGAGCTTGTCCACAACAAGCACAGAACTGGTCTTGGATATGACAAGGATGTGTCATTTCATATTCCGGATTACTCCAAGCCCATCAAATTTCAGAGTGCCGGATTCCTTTATGACAGTTCACATTCAACTATTCTAGATCCTGCTCCTCCTCCACAGCAACAACAACAACAAATTGAAAAATGTCAACACTGTGATCGCGTTGGCCATATGAAAGATCACTGTTTCGATCTTCACCCATGCAAGCACTGTGGTCGACACACCCATTCTTCACACAGATGCTTCAGAAACAAGCCTTCTGCAAGAACAAAGATTCATCTTGGATGGATCGCTTCTTGGCAATGGGCATCAACAACCAAGAAGATGTTTAAGTCAAATGTCAGAACTTGTTCTCGAATATTGAACAAACTTGCAATTGAGTTTTCGCCATCATCTCACCTTGTACCTGACAGGGGGGAAAATGGTGGTCATCTACAAGCTTCGACGCTAAATCAAGCGAGCCTGAGCCACAATATCTCATTCTATATTCAGAGTTGTAGCCAGAGACACAAAAGTTCAAGTGAGCCTGAGCCACAACCTGTCGTTCCAGATTCAGAGTTGTAGCCAGAGACACGGATGCCCATGAGCATGCCTTTGGTTGGTAACCTTAAACCATCCATGTGAGGTTGATATTCTTCCTCTTTCAGAACACTTCCTCTAGCAGAAGACTTCAGCTTCTTGCTAACTTTGGAAGAGTTCCAGGAATTGCATCAAGCATTCCAGTGTTGGTGGTCATCCTTAAACCATCACAGGCTGTAGACTTCCCTTCTTTTAGGTTGAAGGTCTCCTTCTTCAAATATGAGGGACACTTCCTCTAGCAGAAGCCCTTAGCTTCTTCCAGTTTTGGAAGAGTTCCGGGAACTGCAATAAGCGTTGCGTTCCAGTGTTGGTAGTCATTCTTAAACCACCTCTTTATGCCAACATTTTAGAGAGCTGATTAAGCCTAAGTGTTTCCATGCATACTTTGCAGGTTTGTATTACAACTCTCTTCTTAGACTCACACATACCCCTTCGGATTAAGGGGGGGGATGTTGAACACCTAATCCTTTATGGGTAGGTGTGGAAGGCAAAGAGTCACAAAGGAGTCCAAGTGACATTGGAAGATGAATCCAAGAGTCACACCATTGTATTATAAATGTACATCTATGGTGAATAATATGAGTATCTCATGCTTATCTTTCTATGTGTGTGTTTAGTTTCTTCATACACCATGTGTGTGTTTAACAATTTTCATAGTATATTAGATCTGGTCTATTGATTATGCAGAGATATTTCAGTTAACAAACAAGTAGATCCAAGCTCAATAATCAATGGCCAACCAAAACACGTAGTAAATTTATACCATGATTTTTTCATGTATTTTGACTACTTAGATCTGAATTTGAGAGCACTTGAGCATGAAATTTACCACTTTTATGAATGATTCAGAGAGTTGTAGCAAATATGTCAGATCTGAAAATTACCCAACGATTCACAAAATATCACTTTATGCACTCAAATTCAACTTTAGGTTAATTATAAATGCTTTAGGTGATTTATTGATGAACTTAGACTTATACAAAATGTGTTTAGGCCTTAATTATATTGGTGTCATAAATTACTTCAGAATTCAATTTTAGGACAAAGGTGAAATAAGAAGGTTAGAGAGAAAACCAAGAGGCCTTGGGGCCTTGTAGATGGCTAGGAAGACATCTAATGAAGGTGACCACCTGAAAATACAATGTTAACCCCAAAATCATTGTAAAACAAATTGTTAGAGATAAAATGCCAATCCTTTGAAGAAACCCTTGTTTGCAATGAGATCTAGCCCTTGTAGGGATTATAACCTCCTGTTTCTTGCAAAATAGGTCCCAAAAAATGGCCTTCCAGGTTAGGTAAGGGCTACGGCCTTCAAAAAATGATTTTTTTATCTGATTTGAAAATAAGCAACTTAAAAAATTAGCATGAAGACACTAGAAGTCTAGGGTTTTTAAGGTCTCCAATACCAATTTCTTCCTCAATCATGAAAAAAATTTAGAATAGAAATCGAAATACCTAACATAAAAAATTTAAATTTCAAAATTAAAACTTAAATAAGAAAAATATTTACAGTTTTGAAATCTAAAATTATTTACAAAATAAGTCGAAAGAATATTTACAAGTATGCTAAAAACCTCACAACATAATTTTTTAAACAAAATCCCAAAGCCCCAAAATCCCAACTACCAACAAGGGTTAGAAGCTAAAATTATTTACAAAATTATCAGATCTAATATATCTATACAAAATATTTACAAAAAAAATACACAAATCTACTGGATATGAGGAGTATGAGTACAACTTCGCTCCCAGATCAGTGGAAACAAACTCTTATTAGCCATATCTATCGAATAAACACAATATTATTGGAGATAAATGAGCAAAATAGTTTTTTTTTTTTTTTTTAAATTATTAATTTTGACCCATGATCAAGATCTCTTCAAAATAAATAATCGTCAGATGGATCTTAGGAATCTAACACAATGGGCTCTTGGGTTTCTGAATTTGGGTGTTGGCTGGTCCAACTGAAGACTTCTCCCTCACGCCCAGGATCTGAATCTTGATTAGAGCTCTGCAGAATTAAGATTAAATTTTTAGCTTCAAAAGGGGCTAGATACATGTAAAAACCCTCAAGATTTAGAGATACCTGCTAGATCTATCAGATTAGAACGCTTTTCTAAAACTCAATACCTAATGCAAGAGGATTTGCTTCTGTGATAGAGAAAGGAACTAGGACTACCAAAGGAAGACCCGCTTTAGTGTCAGAGAGAGTTGACCTTGGAATTTGAGATGAAGGATCCTGGCTTGATGCATTATTTCTTAGGATTGGAGGTGGCAAAGACATGATGAGATCTTCCTTGGACAAGGAAAGTATATCATCCATATTTTGAGGAGACTTGGTATGATGGTTTGCAAGCCCATGAATACTCATATGGTTTCTGATCTAAAGATGCTTATTGATTCTGCATCAGATTCGGATTTGGTGGATGCCATGATGTATAAGCTATTTATTGGATCCTTGATGTTCCAGGTTGACACTAGGCTAGATATTTGCTTTGTAGTGAACATCCTGAGTCAATATATAGTTGTGTCGAGGACAATACATTGGGTTGCAACAAATCATGTGTTGAGGTACCTACACGGTACAATTGCATATGGTTTGAGATGTCTTAAGTGGTGAAGTGAGACTATAGGGATATATAGATTCAAATTGGGTTGGAAGTGCAGAGAAAAAAAAATATCACATATGGGTGCTACTTTAGTTTGAGATCATCTATGATATCTTGGTTTAGCAAGAAGTAGACTTTTGTCGCACTCAGTACAACAAAGGAAAAATATATTGCAGTCAATGTTGCAATACATGAAGCAATGTGACTTTGGAAGCTTATTGCAGGACTATTTGATCATGTCACTTCATCCGAGACATGGGGCCAATGAAGATCCAATACATATCCACAGACGAGCAGATCGCAAACTTTTTCACTAAGCTTTTATCTAGAGAAAAGTTTGTATACTTCAGAGACAAGCTTGGTGTGATGTTGAATGTCTCCCTCATTAAGAGGGTGTGTTGATGTCATTGCAGATTGGAAAGATCTTCCCCTGAGAAGCCATAAAGGACTTTGGCTAGGTCATGATGATGTGAGTAGAGGAGACTGATGTAATTCACCCGAGAAACCATAAAGGACTTTGGTTGGGCCATGTTGATTTGGCTTGGGGTGAATGGTCCAAGGGAAAATATTCCCTTGAGAAGCCATAAGGACTTGGCAGGGTCATGATGATTTGCCCAGAGGATATAGATGATCTTCTCTTTAGACGTTGAAAGGACTTGGCTGGGTCATGTTGATTTGACTAGAGGAGATAAATGAAATTCAACTGAGAAGCTAGGAGGACTTGGTTGGGCCATGTTGATTTGTCCAGGGGTGAATAGCCTAGGATACTCACATTGCCTACTCCAGGATCGAGTAATATATAGATGTGCATGTGAGGAGTTACATTTCCTAATCCAAGATGGAGTAATATATCGACGTGCATGTGAGGAGTTACATTGCCTACTCCAAGATGGAGTTATCTATAGATATGCATCAACATAGCAAGCTCATGAACTTTTCTCGTGGAAGAGAAATATCAGCTAAGGGGAAATCTGTTGCAGTCAAGGAGAATATCTTCCTTTCTAAGAGGGAGTGTTTATTTTTTGTGTAGCATTAAGAGCTATTCCCACCTTTCTAAAGGAAATATCCAAGTTGACCTAAGGGAAATTAAAGAAAAATTAATTCTATTTTATTTTGGAGCATCATGTAGGCTCAAAAGTACAAGTCGACCCCACCATGAAAGGGCATGTCCCTTGGGAAAATTCACAACCATTCGATCAATATATATAAATGATGTGACACTTCATTTTGCTCAATTCATTCATCACATCTCTCTTAGAGCAGTTGCACGTGTGACATAAAGAGGCCAAGTTGAATGGAGTTTGATTGAGTTGCAGGAGGGAAGTTTGACCACATTTGACTGAGTTGCAAGAAGTTTGTTTTGGGTTGAATTTGATCGCAGTTGATCGAAGAGAAAGAGGTCAACTACGATTGTAATTGCCTGAGCTACAAGAGGTCAAATTTGACTGTAGTCAACTGTAGTTGATTGCAGGAGCCACATGGTCGACTTTGATCACATAACTAACTGCAGGTCTAAGTTTGACCAGGCTGGTTTGATCACAGATTTTGGGAAGTTTGACTAGTGTTGATTTGTGTCTATTTTGGATAGTTTGACAAGCCTTGACTTGCTGGAGTTTAACCATATTTGTTTGGTATTTTGACTGCATTCAACTGTAGTTGATTGCAGGAGCCACATGGCCGACTTTGATCACAGAACTAACTGCAGGTCTGAGTTTGACCAGGCTGGTTTGATCACAGATTTTGGGAAGTTTGACTAGTGTTGACTTGTGTCTATTTTGGATAGTTTGACAAGCCTTGACTTGCTGGAGTTTAACCAGATTTGTCTGGTATTTTGACTTGGATATCAGCACAAATTTATAGACATTATTTATTTGTAAACCTTGTTGAAGAATAATTTTTCCTAAGAAAAGCTGCTAGGGTTTCTCCCAAGCTTGGGTTTCCCATGGTAAAAACACTGTCTCTATTGCGCATGACTATCTCTTTATGATATTTATTGTTTCTGCTGCATTTAATTTTGGGATTTTCTATGTATAATTGCTCAATGATATCAATGGCATAAATCGTATGAAGATAATTAGGTAGTAATTATTAGATCAAAAACTTGTTTTCTATTGTGCATCATGTAGAAAATTTCAACAATGATCAATATAGAGTGATAGAAAAGTATTGTGAGGATGCATTCTCTTATCTCTATTGTAGGCATAGTGCTCACTGGAAATGAGAACTACCATGAATGTACTAGAAAGATCAGTCACACCCTTATCTTCATTGACTAGAAATGTGTTTGTGAAGGAGAAGGTGACAATGTGCCAGCCAAGTTTGCATCAAATAAAGAGCTAACCATTTGGGAGAATAAGAACAACAAATATTATGTGTTGATTGTTGTTTTTGTAAGTGAATGATAAGTCGTCAAATTATTCCAATTACAAATGCTTATGATGCATTAAAGAAGTTGAAAGATCTATTTGACTCACACTTAGAATTGGAAGTATTTCAATTACGATCAAGCTTTGCAACCTAGAGTTGAGGGACGATGACCCCCTGACTCTAATATCAGAAATTAGAGCTATCATGCACGATGTAGAAGCCATTGGAATTAAAATGGCATCCCTCATAACATTTGTTAAGGTCCTCTATCCTACATATTCTCACTATCTTGAATCCTTACAAGCTATTTCCCAATTCAAAGACATCACTTTTGACACTCTTGTGGACAACTTTGTAGAACGAGAGAGATTTTGGCAAGAGGAAGACAACTTCTTAGTCCCCTAAAGAAGTTGTGTGCCTTGGAGAGAAAGAGAAGAATCAGTGGGTAGAAGAGGACATGGAAGGAAGAACAACAAAGGTAGGGTGGTAACTATTATCAAGGAGGACAATCTAATCTCCACTGAATTCATTGTAATAGAGATGGACACGATGATCACATGCAAAATCCCTTGGGAAAGAATCAAACACAAATGCAAATAAGACAAAGGTAAAATAATAGTTCCAGTGAAAGGTAAAGCACATGAATATGCTCATTATATTGTTGCTCATTGCAATATTGGAGTAATTGAAGATGTGTTTCATACTTCATTTGCTTCTTGGAAAGATGCATGGCTACTTGATACAGGTGCAACTTGCCATGTGACCTTCCAGAAAGACTTCGTTGAAGACTTTAGTGACAATGTAGATGGAGCATTTTACTTTGCAGACAAGTCAAGTCTCAAGCCAACTGGACTTGGCAACGTCAGGGTTAAATTTCTTGGACTTATTGACTTTTTTCGACACTATGTACTCTACCTTCTAGAACTGCGGAGAAACCCGCTGTCCTTTGTTCACATTCACCAACAAGGACAATCCACCCATATGTTTCATGGCAAAGTAGAGAAAAGGAAAACATCTGACAACACAATGGTCATGATTGGAATAGAGGAAGAAAAATAGCTGAAGCTGCAAGGAAAATCTGTTCGTGCACAAAACTTTACATACAATTCCCAATACAGTAAAGGTACATTTCCATCCAGTCTTCTATGGCATGCAAGCTTTGAACATCTTAATTATGACAATCTTCACCTGTTGAAAATAAATGTTGTTTTTGGTTTGTCGACTATTGTAAGGAAACTTAAGCAATGTGATGCTTGTATTCTAGGAAAACATAACAAACAACTATTTCATTATTATGCTTCTAGAGCACATAGAAAACTTGCGCTAATTATTCTGATCTATGTGGCCCTATGCTCGTGCCTTTTGCAAATGGAAATAACTATATGATAACTATTACCAATGATTATGCCATAATGTGTTGGGTAAACCTATTGAAAAGTAAGTCGGAAGCTTTAAAAACTTTCATAAACTTTCATGCATGGATTGAAAATGATACACAATCACATATTGTCTCTCTTTGCATTGATAATGGAAAAGAATAATGAATTTGAAAACTATCTTCACCCACATGTGATTCAACATCAAGCAACTATGCCATACAACCCTCAACAAAATGGTGTTGCAGAAAGAATGAATATGACAATCTAAATATGGTTTACTCAATGATAATTTTCGAAAATGTAAATCTGATGCAGTTCTATGTTCAATATATATTGAAAACAAATGCCCATCTCATGTTCTTAAAAACAAGACTCCTTATGAAACATGGTATGGCCACATTCTTTTGGTAAGGCATCTTAAGATTTTTGGTTCCACATATGCCTTGATTCACAAGGAACAAAAAAACAAATTTGATGCAAGTAGTCAAAAGTGCATCTTCTTGGGGTACTCAGATACCACAAAAGCATAACGTCTCTATGATGAGGTAAATATGAAGTTTATATTTTCTAGAGATGTGATTTTTCTTAAATCTTCCAGGAATGACATCATTGTTGAGCAACAACTTGATCATTTGCATAGATTCAATCATGTAGAAACTTATAATGAATCCGATAATGAGATTCCACATCTTGAAGGGGGGATCCTGATCCTAAATCAATATATGGCATCTCCTTCTAAAGTACTCTCTTCCCCTCATGAAGTTCTAGCCATTTTTTCATATCAAGAAGACCATTTAAGTGATGCGATTGAGAGGATTGGAAGACTAAATCTTGATGCAACCTCATCTCAATCAATCGAGTAGTGTGGGGCATCTTAGTTTGTTCCTCCAAAATGACTCATTAAAACACAATGTTCATCTTAGTGAGGTTGGAAAGATAGGTAGAAGTTCCACTAGGGAAAATGGAGGTGATGTATGTGATTCTGATTCAATTGATGATGTGGTTGTTACGTATGGTTGTGAATTAAATTTGTCTACTAACTTTGAACCAACTTTCTTTAAAAAATCTACTTGTCATGATGAATGGAAAGAAGCAATGCAAGAGGAGTGTGCTGCTCTCATAGAGAATGAAACATGTACATGGTGGACTCTCCATTTGGAACCAAACCAATTGGACCATTAGGGGAATTTTCAGGTTTAAAATGGGCCTCCTAAGGAAATTATAAAATAATAGTGGAAATAATAAAATAAGATTAGATTGCATCATCAAATCTTAGAGGGAAAAAAGAAAAAAAAATATTTTTTCAACTCGTATTTTCAACTTATTTCCCCATGGGTTTACTCAAATTTCGAGCGGGAACATTCATTGGATGCATAATTTGATTCCTCATCCAAGGAGTACATATGTTGCATACTTTCGGTGGACCCTGTTATACAAAAAATGAAAAATACATGAAAAACATGATTGCAATGACGTTTTTTCATGTATCATTTTCATGTTGCAGGGTCCATCGAAAGTATGCAAAATCTGTACTCATTGGATGATGAATTAAATTTTGCATCCAACAAGTACCTCCACTCAAAATTTGAGTAAAACCTTAGGGAGATAAGTTGAAAATACAAGTTGAAAAAATAGTTTTATTATTTTTACTTTTTTACCCCAAAAATGGTGAATCATCCCCCATAGTTGACATCATCATATTGAATCCTATTGGTTCTTATAAAGTTTATTTTGGTTGTACATTTTTCTTAGGAGGCCCATTTAGACCTCAAAAGTTCTTTATTGGCAAATGAGTCTTCAAGAACAAGTGTAAATCAAATGACTCATTTGACAAGCACAAAGCAAGGCTTGTGGCAAAAATATTTGCAAAGAAAGGAGGTGTCGATTATGAAGAGACCTTTTCCCCCAGAATAAAATGGACCACAATTCGAACTTTCTTTGCCTTGCAGCTCAGAATGGATGGGAAGTCCAAATGGATGCAAATACTTCCTCTTGAATGGAGACTTGAAAGAAAATATATTTATGTTGTAACCAAAAACTTTTATTGTGAAGGGACAAGAACAAAAGCATGCAAACTTATCAAATTCTTGTATGGCCTAAAATAAACATCATAAGCTTTGTCTAAAAAATTGACTAAGCTTCTTTTGAAATTAAATTTTGAACACTTTAATCTTGATGATGCAACTTTATTTGTTAAAAAAGTTGGAATAACTATTGTCTACCTTGTGGTATATATAGATGACCAATTGATAACAAGGAATAGTGAAATCTATATTGCACCCATAAAGAAATACTTGAATAAAGGATTTGCGATGACAAATTTGGGACACCTCTGTTACTATTTGGGCATCGAGGTGACCAACATCCAAGATATATATTCCTCTCTCGAAAGAAGTGTGAAATTTTCAATCCTGAAATTCTACTGCAGTGATAGATTTATTTCTCCTACTTATTTCACGATAAGTTATTTATAGAATTCTTCCAGTAAATTTTGAAATAAACATTATTGTAGTAATCACTCAAGTACATATAGAGAACAAAACAATAAAATGCAAGCACAAGAATCAATCACAGTGACAATTATTTTTGGACAATTGTCCCCGGAAAAACTCAATGTGGGAAAATCAGTGCAACAGATGAGGGTTTATATATTAAACTTCAGCAGTAAATTCTTTACAAGGAAAGATTGGCAGAAACGAGAAACTACTTGAGATACACCTGAGATAATTCTTCTCCGGACCTCTAGAGAATTTCTGACACCTGAGGGACTTACTAGCCCTCCCTACGTCACTCTGCGTCACTCTTGCGTGCATCTCTGTGTAGAGCCAGCATGAGACTGCGTCACTACTGCGTGAGGCCTCTGCACTGCTCCTGAGTGCTACCTCTTTGATCTTCTGCGTCCTTCTTCCCTCGAGCTCTGACACTCCTGATGCCCTTTGCTTCCTCTTCCCTACAAATCTCCGTCTGAAATTGAATTCTATTCCTTCAGAATTGACTTTCCTCGAGTTACTGAATGTTTGCCCGACTTGCTTTTCAAATGGCCCTCAATTATTCTTTTATAATCTCTTCATTCACGAATCAAAGACCCCAATTATAATTCTAATCAATGGATAAGATTAAAACTTGACTTGATCTTCGTTCTTTAGAAGATTCACACTCTGTTTTTTAATACCCTTTAATTATTTAATTTCCCTAAGTTTAGACTTAGGGTCCTCATTAAAATAGTTAATTATTTTAATAAAACATAAGTCGAGTGAAATTTCCACGAATTATTTTTGTGTTCTTTAGAATACTGATGTCCAAGCCTCCTTACAAATTTTGAGACTTAGATCACTTTCCGATGTTACAAAAATCAACACTCCCTCTTAGCAAGGAAAATGTTGTAGCAATTTTCCTGCTGCATACTGCTCTTTCTTTGAAGCACCCTTTGCGCTGCTAATGCCTTGGCTGCTGCCGCGTCTCATTTGCTGCGCTGCTACCCATGACTCTACCACAATCACTGCCTCATCTGTACTGCAGCTGAAATGGATTCTTGATCATCCCCATCTTCTCTCTGAAGTAAACAAACTTTGTCTTTCCGAGAGCTTTAGTGAGAATGTCTGTCACCTGTTCTCCTGTTGGAGTGTACTGCAACTATACAACTCCCCGCTGGACACAGTCTCTGATGAAATGACACTTGATGTCATTGTGCTTCGACTGATCATGAAACACAGGATTTTCAAAGAGCTTAATGCAACTCTGATTATCACATAGAATGTTTGTCGCTTCCATATTTTCCTTGAGTAGATTCACAAGCAACTTTCTAAGTCATATGGCCTCACACGAAGCAGTGCTCGCTGCCATATATTCCGCCTCAGCTGAGCTCAGAGCCACGGATTTCTGTTTCCTGCTGCACCAGGAAGTCATTCTTGATCCAACATTGAAACAATACCCACTAGTACTTTTCCAATCTACTGGGCTTCCAACCCAATCTGCGTCAGTGAATCCACTCAATCTGATGTCATTGCCTCGGGTGTATCTCAATCCAAGCTCCACTGTTCCTTACAGATATCTAAGGACATGTTTCGATGTTGCCCAATCTTCCCTCCTAGGTTCCACCATGAACTGACTGAGTGTGTTGACAACTTAACAGATGTCTGGCCTAGTGTTGACCAGATACATCAGGGACCCTATGAGCGGCCTATACAAGGTAGGATCTACTTCATCATCTTCGGACATATCAATTTTCTTCTAGTTGGTGATCATTGGAGTAGCCATGGGTCTACAGTCATGCATCTGAAATCTCTTCAATATTTCTGTAACCTATCTCCCTTCACCAAAGAAGATCTCACCCTTCTGCTGCCAAACTTCCAACCCTAGAAAATAATGCATCAACCCCAGGTTCTTCATGTCGAATTCTGTAGCTAAATTCTCCTTGCAGTCCTTGATGAGCCTTTATGATCCTGTTAGGAATATATACTGTACAACATCAGTATCAGAGGCTCATCCCCTACTCTCAGATAGTAGAGATTGGGATCTGCGTCACTCTTGACAAATCCCATCTTCTGCAAGTAGCCATCAATTCGACCATACCAAGCTCTAGGGGCTTGCTTAAGTCCATACAAGGCTTTCTTAAGCCTACACACATGAGTCTTCTTCTCATGCGTCTCAAAGCCCTCTAGTTGTTTGATATATAATTATTATACTATCACCCCATTCAAGAATGCAGTCTTGACGTCCATCTAGTGAATCTCCCACCCCATCTGTGTAGCAAGGGATATCATGGATCTAATAGAAGTATATCTGGCTACGGGGGCAAAGGTCTCTTCATAGTCTATCCCATCCTTCTGAGCATACCCCTTTGCCACAAACCTGGCTTTATATTTTTCTACGCTACCATCTACAACATATTTGATCTTATAGATCCATCTCGAACCCACAACTGATTTGTTTTGAGGCCTAGGAACCACTTCCCTGACATCATTTGTCATGATGGAATTGTACTCTTCCACCATTGCATCTACCCACACCTGATGCTGAGATGCCTCTTGAAAACTAGAGGGTTCCCCAACCTGGGCTACCAAGGTTTGGTATTTGTCCAGTTGCCTGCGCTACCTCTTCTCATTTTGAGGGGCTTTGACAAACTCCTCTGCGTCCCTCAGAATTTGTCGTAATTCCCTACTCATCCTGCCAATGGGTGGATCTACTTGCTCCCCCTCCTGCAAATCTTCGGGAGATGAATCCCTTGGATCCTTGTGCCTTGGAGAAGCACTTTTGCTAGCCTCTGCTGGTTGTAATGACTGGACTAGCGGATCCTCTTCAGACTGCGTTGCGGAAGGCATCTCCCGAGATTTTCTGAAAGCTCTTTCCTCCATGAACTTTACATCCTGTCGCACTACAATCTTCCTGCTCTCAAGAATATAGATTCTGTAAACCTTCACATTCTCGCTATATCCCACCAGATATCCCTTTT
Organism: Pinus albicaulis; assembly: GCA_034641835.2. Taxonomy (NCBI): domain Eukaryota; kingdom Viridiplantae; phylum Streptophyta; class Pinopsida; order Pinales; family Pinaceae; genus Pinus; species Pinus albicaulis. Next base: position 250,167,755 of record CM076569.1, read on the forward strand.
CCGCACTCTTATCTAATTTCTTTCTCTTCTCTTCAGGTACATGACAGTATGCCACACCGCCAAAGATCCGGAAGTGACTTACTTCTGGCTTCCTGCCAGTGAAGACACTTTCTGGAGTGATCTTACCCAATGCGCTGAGGAATCATGTTCTGAACAAATACAACTGTATTACAAGCTTCAACCCATAGAAATTTGGGCATGTCTTGATCATACAACATTGCCCTTGCAACCTCAAAAATAGTTCTATTCTTCCTTTATGCGATTCCATTATGCTCTGGATTATATGGAGCAACCCACTCTCTTCTCATGCCTTCCCTTGCGCAAAACTCTGCGAAGTCTTTATCAATGTATTCTCCACCATTGTCTGATTGCAATATATTTATCCACTTTCCTCTCAGATTCTCAACCAGAGCCTTCCTTGAATCGATCAAAGACTTCATCCTTGGTCTTCAGAAAGTAGATCGAAGTCTTCTTGGAATGGTCACCAATAAAGGTGACGAAATATTCAGCACCACTAAGATCTCTAGTTGAAATTGGTTCGTTGATGTCTGAGTGTATTAATCCCAACACACTCTTAGCCCTATTGCTGCTCCTAGGGTAGGCTGCCTTGGCGTACTTCCCTAGTGCACACCATTTTCAAACGTCATCTCGCCTGATGCTTAGTTCTGGAACTCCTGTGATGGTCTTCTTGATAATTCTCAAAGCCCCAAGGGGTAAGTCCCCCATTCTCTTGTGCCATAGTTCATTCAAATCCTTCTCGTCATTGCTGCCTATCAGTGCCATTAGAGATTCGAGCTGTAACTTATACAATTTATTGCTCCTGGCTCCGGTTTGTGCCTTCTTCTTCCAACTTGGGTCTTTGAAATAAACTCTTTTTCAATGAAGTAAACGTCATAGCCCTTGTTTTGAAGCCGAGACACCGAGAGTAAGTTCATCCCCAAACTAGGCACATGCAGCACATTGATGACTCAAAGCTTATTGCCAACTTCGGTTTGAAACACTACGATACCTCTTCCAACAGGGGTACGCTTCGCCTTATTGCCCATGGTGATCTGAAATTTCATCTGCTCTTCTCGGTAGCTTGAGAAACATTCTTGTACTCCCATCATATGTGCATAAGCCCCACTGGAAATATACCAGACCTCTGGAGAAGTAGAGCTTGATACGTAAGCAAAATCTTCTTCCAGTCTGGAAGCCAATACAGAGATGTCGTGATCCATCTGTTCTTTCATGCTTTCCCTTTTCTCTGAAGAGCTGCGTGAACCCTTCTGAGTTGCTGCTGCATCAACTTCTAGTCTTCGTTCCATCGCAGGGTCTCTATTCCTATTACTCAGCTCTGATACCATGTGAAATTTCAATCCTGAAATTCTACTGCAGTGATAGATTTATTTCTCCTACTTATTTCATGATAAGTTATTTACGTAATTCTTCCAGTAAATTTTGAAATAATCACTACTGCAGTAATCACTCGAGTACATATAAAGAATATAACAGTAAAATGAAAGCACAAGAATCAATCACAGTGACACAATTTTTTTTGGACAATTGTCCCCGGAAAAACCCAATGTGGGAAAATTGGTGCAACATCACTCTGCGTCACTCTTGCGTGCCTCTCTGCGTAGAGCCAGCGTGAGACTGCGTCACTACTGCGTGAGGCCTCTACGTTGCTCTTGAGTGCTGCCACTCTGCCCTTCTACGTCCTTCTCCCCTCGAGCCCTGACACTGTTGATGCCCTATACTTCCTTCGCCCTGTAAATATCCCTCTGAAATCAAATTCTCTTCCTTCAGAATTAACTTCCGTCGGGTTACTGAATGTTTGCCTGACTTGATTTCCAAATGGCCCTCAAGTATTCTTTTATAATCTCTTCATTGACAAATCAACGACCCAGATTAGAAGTCTAATCAATGGCTAAGATTAAAACTTGACTTGAACTTCGTTCTCTAGAAGATTTACACTCTATTTTATTAATATCCTTTAATTATTTAATTTCCCTAATTTTAGACTTAGGGTCCTCATTGAAATAGTTAATTATTTTAATAAAACATAAACTGAGTGGAAATTCCACAAACGATTTCTGGGTTCTTTAGAATACTTCTGTCCAAGCTTTCTCATTTTTTTTGAGAATTAGATCACTTTCCGATGCTACAATAATCAACAAGAAGTACGTTGGATAATTAGGTTTGGCATGGCTAAATGCAATCCTTTATCCACTCTAATGGAACAAAATCTGAAGCTCACATCTAAAGAAGGAAATGAATTTGAGGATACAAATAATTATAGATGGCTTGTGGGAAGTATTATCTACCTCACCCCTACCAAATCAGATGTTTCATGTGTTGTTGGAATCCTTTCTAGGTTTATGCAAAGGCCTTGTGAGAGAGATTTGTCTGCTATAAAAAGAGTTCTAAAGTGCTTGAAAGGAACTCAAGACTTTGGACTCAAATATTCACAGGTGGATGACTTCAGCTTGATTGGATACTCCGATTTAGATTTTGATGGAGATAAGGAATATTGAGTGTTTACTTTGAGTTATGTTATGAGTCTTGGATCATGAGATTTCTCCTAGAAGGCACACAAACAATCAGTTCCAACAGATTCCACAAAAAAGACAAATTATGTGGTAGTTGCAGAAGCAACCAAGGAGATTGTGTGGCTCTAGAATATTCTTGAAGGTTTGTTGGAGAAACAAGTGAACTCCACTCCTCTTCTGAATGACAATACTTTTACAATTAAATTGGCCAAGAATCCCAAATTCCATGATCAAACCAAACATATCAACACAATATCATTTGATTCGACATCATGTAGAGGCCAAGACTATTCGCCTATGTCATTGTTCCATATGAACAAATTACAAACATCTTCAAAAAAATGCTTGGAAGAGAAAAGTTTGAAATATTCATAATGATGCTTGGACTCACAAATACCCCTTCAGATAAGGTGGGGAATGTTAGACACCTAATCCTCAGGGATTGGGAAAAAATATTTAAATAGAGTAAGTAGAGTAATTTGAATAGTTAGAAAATACCTTGGAATTGGAATCCCAAAGGTCACTATTCTAATGTATATAATGATGTTCACATTAATGAAATACACAATTGGGAACTACATCCCTGGCTTGACAAATAGAGTGGGCATGATCTTTTCACTTGTAGTAATATTTTCAATCCATAATTAATCATTTAAAGGAGTTTATGTCCAGAAAAAGAATGTCATGGTCATATGGTCAATGCCTTGTTGGAGTGTGCCTTAGTTTTGTGAAATAGAACGTCCAAGATTCAAAAGAATTTGCTGCTTGTAGAACTGCTTGACGATGAGAGAATGTGTCGTTGTGAGCAATTGCTTGGCTGTAGATATTATCGACACCAACAACTTTCCTAATTCAACAATGAATGTAGTTGAAGCCAATGGCTAATAAACCAATGCTTTAATAAATGATGAATCACATGATAGATACCTTGCAGGGATGGTTAGTGCTCAGATGGGAGATGAAATTGATTGAATGGTCCAAACGAGTCAATGATTTAATAACAATTCATAAATATTATTTTATACCAGCGAACAAGCCAACAAGGAATTTATTCAAACGAGGGGTAAGTAAGACTAAATGCCACCATCAAAGACTAAACAAGCAGATAACTCAATTGCACACCAAAATAAATAATTTTTTATTTTTTTTATTTTATCTTGGAAACCCAAACAGGAAAACCAACATTTGGTAGGGATTTTATAATGCTCAGGAAATTGTTAAAAGGGCGAGCTGCATTTTCTCACACAAACCAATCGTGTATTTCAACTTATTGGAAATATTTTGCAGATTTTTATGGATCATAGACAATCTTCTCTCTTCTTGGACATGCACAATACCTCCTCCATCCTTATTTCAAGTTGGTTTATTTTTCTGCATTTTTTATACCTCTGCTAGTGCCCTTTTTCTTCCCTAACTTCTTTTGCTTTCCATCTCTCATCCTTTGTCCTTTGTCTCCAAAGATCCTTTCAATAAAGCTTCCTAGGAAGGCTGACCATCAAGATGGTTTGTTTCATTTTCCATGACTTTGGTTTTTCGATATTTAGTTGAAACTATGAAAATTTAAATTATTTATTACAAATTTTAAAAATTGAGAGACTGTGGATCCATTTCAAATCATTAAGGTTATATAATATTTGTCTTATCTAATGTCATGTATATTGGTATATTTTTTAGTGGTGCACATGCATGGGTTGTAAGTAGTTCTAACCATTTTGTGTGGACGTCATATGTCATGCATAACACAATCACCACTTTACATCTTTGCGAAATCCTATCAATATCATGGAATTTTTAAGTGAAAAGACATTTTTGGAAGACTAAAAGCTAACAATACAGAAGCACAACTTTTCAAATTCCTCGGAATTACTAGTTGACAAGTGAATTTACATGTGTTGAATTTTGTAGCTATGGTCAGTCTTCATTATTTATATTTTATCCCTTGAAATATATAATGAAATTGTAAGACATGTTCTTCATGTCATTTTCATTGTTTATATAAGACACTGTTATTTATGTCGATATAAGAATTACTATAAGACATGTGATTCATATCGATATTAAAATTAAAATTTCGAAATTTTAATTTTGAACGTTTGACTCGAAACTTGTCAAGTCGGTTCCCCAAGTCAAGTCGGTACCAATGAAGATACACCCATTTGGATAGGAAAAATACTATTTATAAAGCATTCGACCTCTTCCACACGACACCATTTGACCTCTCACACAAGAGGACACAGTCTGGGAAAATCCAAGCTAAGAAGAAGAAGGACAAAGAAGGACGAATTCATCTCAATAATATCTCTCTCTGTACTTCACACGTGTGATTTTTCGGATAATTTTTAGGCAACAAGTCAAAATCCTTGGTAGAAGTTTCTAGATAGCAGGCCTGAAATTCTGGGTAGCAAGGCCAAGTTTCTAAGCATATTTTGGGAGATTGAAATTCAGCCTAGGCATAATAGAGAGGGCCAAAGTTGAAGGGAAAAAGATTGAGTTGAAAAGAGGGTTGTTTGACCGGGTTTGACCATAGCATTGTTGGTCAATTTGATCTCATAGTTGATTAGTAGTGTTAGGTTCGTCTCTTGTTGAATTGGAGAATTTCTCTAAAGAAAAGGTTGTAGGGTTTCCCCCTAGTGGGCTTTCCTAGGGTAAATCCTGTGTTCTCTTTGTGCATTGTGATCTTTAATGTCATTAAGCATTTATGGTTGAATTTATGAAGTGTAATTTCTTAGTGGTAAAATGGAAATGCTAAAATAATATCTACATCATTAGAAATGATTATCGACATTTTAGAAATTAGTGCTTGTATCTATCACACTCGAAAAATCAACACCATAGGCATTCAATACACAATAATTGGTAAAAATGACATTCTTGTTATTACTTAATCATCTTTCGTGTCATTGAGGTGAATGATAATATTTTCTTATTGCTAAAATCCAAAGTATGAAAATATTTATTATAAAATACATCCGATTTGAAGATATATATATATGTGCCCAATCTATCTATATTAATATTATACAAAAATATTTCAATTGATGGTTATTATGGTGGCTTTCCATAATGGAAAGCAAGCCACATAAAACCAAGAAATAATATCGATTCATTTTTTGAGATATCAGAACTATATCTTGCTAATATAGAGCTGTCTTGGTTTTCTAGTGTGGTTTATAACATCCAATAAAATGTATAGGCTAATAATTAAATAGAACTAGAAATCATAGAAAATCACTGTGGCCTAAATCCTACAAAAGTTGAAGACAAAGTTGACCTATCTTGCGAGGCCTAGTAGAGTGGTTGTTTGAGGCTTCTTAGCTTGCTTGTTCTTCAAGCACTCCATTTTCCTATATGATGATGGGGTTTGAAAAAGTTCCTTGTGACCGAAGGTATCCTTAACATCAAGTGAATTTTCCTTTTTGTTGGATTGTAATTTAAACACCTCAATTGTGACTGCAAATACTACCTTAAGCACTACTTCAAAATTAGCCTCCAAGGGTGCAAGCTTGGTGAGGATTTTATAATGTCCCTTTCCATGAAGATCGATTTAATTTTTTATTTTCACTTGGAGAGGAAATCCACATCAAAAAGTGAAATGAACAATTAAATTAAAAATGAATATAAAGAGAAAATCCATATTCTTTTGATGACCCCTGGTATTGACCATGATATTTCGACAACCCATGGTATTATTATTCCACCTGTGGTATTTTGAAGAGGGCAAGTCATAAAAAGGAAGATGGGAATTCATTTGGGTATGAATGAGAAGATATATTTTTATAATTATTCCAAGAGCTCTAGTAGCTTACAGTGCGAGGGAGAAACCCTCAATATATTTCTTGGTTTCAGTGTTGAAACACACCCTCGCTAATCATTTTGATCTTATAGGGAGTTTGAATTGTTCCATCAGTCAAGGAGCCAAGCTATTTTAGATAGAGATCAAATTTATTGGGATCCAAGGAATGTTGAATTATCTCAATTAGATAGTCGAATTTGTACTAGCAATGAGGGCCGAATTGCCATCTGCAAGAAGGCCGATTTCTTTAGTTGGAGGGATGAATTACCCATAAGTCCAGGGACCAACATTTTTCAAGGTTCATTCACGAGGTTCCATCTTCAAAATTTTATGTAAATTTACTCTTGAGAATCCATTAATAACAATTGTCAGAGCAACAACATTTCATTTTTGGGTTTTCACTTTGCAAATTTTATTTAATTTGTTGGAAATTTATAGTGTGAATTTGTGAAATTTTTATGGTATCTTGGATTAGAAATTCACGATATATATATTTTTGAAACAAATTCCCTAATATTTAGTGAAAATAATACCAATGGATATTGTAATGGTATCATAACTGGTTTTCCTGCCAGCTTGAAGGCTTTATTTGAAAAATGCCTCCTAATCAGCAAGATAAATTTTTTGGTCCACGGGGTCTTAGATAGACGGTGATCAGGTGCTATGTTAAGGCACTCCTTGACGTGAAGTCATCGGTTCAATTCCTCGCCCCGATCAGGGTGATATATTGGACATGATAAAGATGTAGTCCCACCAAGCTTACAAAAAAAACAAGAGAAACCGTTTGCAGAAATATTTCAAAAAATTGAATATATAACAAAAAATTTGAGAATTATAACATAAAATTACTCGAAGATTATAACAGAAAAATTGAAGAATCTAGTAGGAATTTCACAAGAATAGTAGATTGGATTGAAGCAATGGAATTATTAATGACAACGAAGGAAAAAGGAAGTTGCAGATCTGCAGATGAAAAAACAATAATAATTAAAGGCCATAAAACATAAATTTAAGTGAGCCCAAAGGTAAATAATGATTCAAATAAAAATATGGAAGAAGAATCTACTGAGAATGATTTGCATTGTGACAGATTGGGGGTTTGTGTCTATACATGGCAACATAGCAGTGATGGGAACACTGTTTCATAATTTTTAGAATTATCATTAGAGGGGAATGATGCAAAAGATAAAAAGGATGAAGTAAATACATAGGTATTCAATATTCCTTTAAAGCAGTGTATAAAGACTGTTCCCCATGATTAAGAGGACTCTAATTTCTCTGTTGAACAACTCAAATCCAATGATGAACAAAAGAAGCACATGGGGCTTTTGAAAACTATTGTTTTTTATCGATGTAAGAGTAAATATATGTCAGAAACAATTAAGGATGAACCAATAGAGCATATTGGTTCGGGTGTTGATGGCGGGGAGCTGCTTATATGGAAATTTCATTATATAGAGAATGAAAATTCTTGGAGAGTACTAAGGACACTCTCCTTCCATTGCAAGGATATTCTTCACATACAATGGTCACCATATGAAGCCTTCTTTATTTATGGTTCAATTGATAATTCATGTATCATATGGGATGCTAACAAAGGTGTTGTGTGACAACACTCATTTACACTATGTTCAAGGTGTTACATGGGACCCAATAGGCTAGTATGTCACTTCATTGACTTTTGACAAGAATTGTAGGATTTATATCAACAAGCCTTATATTGAAAGAGCTAAGAGTAAGGAAAAGTAGAACTATGTGCGCTAACACATCATTTCGAATGTTGAATTGCAAAAACAAGATGATGGTCCAACAAATTTTCTCCCATTCAATGATGAGACATTGACATCATTTTTTAAAATATTGGGATGGTCACCTGACAATTCAATTTTAGTGGTGCCAACATGTATTCACAAGTTTTTTACAAATTCATCAGCTTCCATCACAACATAAACATTTTCTATAAAATACTTTTCTAGGCCTACTTTACAGCTTATCGGTACTAGTAAATCTGTTGTAGAGACAAATAGTGATACAAGGCATAGTATTTCTGATAAAAGGAGAGTGTATATCAACTGTCCCTTTGGTGACTAGTGTAATAAAGCACCAATCTCTTGCCACACCTGTAAATATCAATGCCAAAAAACAACATAAATGATCATTGTATAGGTCATGTCATCCTTGTCAGTCCACTATCAATTAGATGTGTCCATCACAACCAATGAATTAGAAGACGCCATTACTGCTGCAGGAAATTCAGTCTTCTTGTTAAGTGATTTTACGACGGTTGGAGTTTATTTTTTCGATGAAACCCCAGTAGTGGTCGCCTCTCAAATGGTGAATCTGTGTAACGACAACAAAGTTTTTGTCAAGAAATATAGAAACTGCATATGTCGGAGGAACGAAGCCATTCACATGAAGATTTGCAAAATTGAGCACAATAATGAGAGCAATAATAGTAATAATAAACAATTATCTGTTCTAGTAGTTCTCTTAATGACATTTAGGTGATCTTTAGTTGTTCGCTGAGAAATCGAGAAGAGACTTCGAACATGGATATAAGTTGGATGACAAATGTAAGGCATGTTGTGGATGTTACCTTTGACCGTTTCCCGGGGTTTCCAGTTGCGTTTGAGCTTGAGATCCCTAAAGGAGTTCCTAGTGATAGTGCAAGTGTATTTGGGGTCTCTGCAGATTCAATGAAATGCACATATGATTCAAAAAGGAATAGTGTGCCCACTATTCCTTTACTTATGCAAGAGCGATTGTATTCCCATGGAGGTTTTCGACAACTTGAAGTTAGAATTTCACTGCAAATTGATCTTCTTTTGGTTGCAAAGAGATTTACCTCGGGCCCTCCTTTGCTCCTAACACAATTTTTCTTGTCATTATCAAAATTGGTCCTCCACTTAGAAGAATGGAGAAAACTAATTGAAGAATTATTTGTGGGTTTGAGTGAGCTACTAGAGGGACATGGAAATGGTAACAATGCAATTTTGGAGTTGCTAACAATGTTACCAGAAGAAGTCATTGAAGATTAAAAGAATAATGCTGTAGTGAGTTTAGCTTGGAGGTGGAATTTTAGTCAAGTACTTCTCTCTCATACTCCTGTCGTTCTTGAATTTCTATTGCAGTAGAGTGAAGACAAAGTTGGTGAACATATTCAAATACATGACAAGAATCACACGATTTTGAGATGCATACTGAGCCGGGTTCGGGTAGGGTGCTTTACAGGGATTTCCTAAAATACTTTTCCAACACACCCATTGCTTAATTTTGTACATAATTCATTGTAGGTCTTCTCTTCATTCGACTTGGCAGTGGAACTCCTTACTAAGCTTGTGAGTTTCCATGAAGGCTTACCACAAGTGTTGCTTTATAAGATGCAATCAATGAAAGATGGAATTTTGTTACCAACACTTACAAGTGGAAATGAAAAACATTGTCTTTGGCCATGAATCCCTGATGAAAAAAATTGGGCCAACTGCTCCTGGTTTGATTGCAGAAGAGAGTTTGAAATCCCTTGCACTTGTTGATGCTCTCTTGATATGTGTATCTTTTCAGAGTAAGGATTAGGAGATAGTCGACTCAACCTTATAATTTTGGTGCAACATTGATGGTTATCTTATTGGTATGGACTTTAAAAGAAAGAACCACATACATATGGATTTTGTTAATTTCATCCTTTTATTCACAACATTATTGGATACTCTTTGCTTTGAGCACAGGTTGATAATCACGATTTCAATACATATGAACCCAATGGGGTATTTGATATTCCTAATGGCCTGGCTCATTCCAAATGAATATGGATGAACTCCTTGTTAATATTCATCACCTTTTAGGCCCAAAACAATTCATTCAAACTATGTTTGCTAAACCATGGAGCTTGTTAGAGGGACTAATACCTTGGCATGAAGTGGAAGTTAAGGTGTTTGTCCTGAATGTGGTGGTAGAGATAATTTTTCAAGATTCACAACCTTTTTATGTTTCAGTCTTAATGCACTTGGTTATGGTTATGTCAAATAAATCCTCTGGTGGACTTACATGGTTGATGTGTTGGGTGCAAAATTCAATTGCTGAGGTTGTGGGGTCGTACTCAAAATGGGTTTGATCTTTTCATGAGGCTTCAGGGCTTGGTTGATTTGTGGCTGCCAGTGCATGTGCTAATGCCTTGCGCAAAATTCTGACTAAACCATCAAATTTGGAGGTACTTCTTTGGATAAGAGAGCTAAAGATAGATAGTTAAGGCCATTTGACACAACGTTCGATTGGTTATGCTCAACTCTTAGAGTCAGTTGCAAGGGAATTCTGAAGGATGGGTACAATTTTCACCCAAATTTCAACCCTTGTTATTTCCTAAGCACTTGGAGGTGAGATTATCCTTGTTATATTGGAAAAATTGTGGCCACTCAAATGTATATTCAGTTCTGATCATATGCAAAATGGTTGTTGGTCAACTGCTGTTTATAAAGTCTTGTCACAAGCTATTCAGTCTTAGGTTGGAACTTCTCAGCATTGTTGTCATAAGTGATGGATTTCCTATCAAGAAATTTTCTCTCGTAACATCATGAATGATTCGTAAGGATTGTTCCTGCTGGTTGGAGGATTGAAACTATGGTAGTAATTCCCGAAGAGCATGTCATGGCTAAAATGTTTCCTGCTACACTTGGAAGAAAGTATGAAGAACTTTATGAGCTAAATGGCGTCAAGTCTTTGAAAAGTGCATTCATAAAAATGCGAGCAGCTGGAACTAATGGGTTAGTAACTGCAGTCCAATTGTAAAATGGAAGCACTTTGGGCATAAACATTTTTCTTGTTGGGGTTGGTGTGAAACCAATAAGCGCTCCTTTTGAAGAAGCAGGTTTGAGAAATCACGCAAGGGCGTCTATTGGTTGATGGTCAATTCAGAACAAGTAGTCTTATTTTTTTCATCCCTTAAAGGGATGTGTTTGGAAAATTTCAATTCTCATAAAGAATAATCTTTCAGGTGTAGAATGGATGCCTCTCCAAGGAGAAGGAGGTTATGTCGATTTAACTTTTCTCGAGGGTTCTCAGCTTATCCAAGAATTTCACTTTAATGTCCAAAATCTAGCCATTCTTCCATCTACCATAGGTGCCATGAATTTTAACTCCAATCATTTCTTCCATAGGGTGGGAATAAAGGTTGGTAATAAGCCTCTTCTGAAAGCCTTTTCAACAAAAAGTATCGGAAATATACCTTTTGCAGTGAATACAATTGACGTAGATGGTAAGACTTGTAGTTTAGATGGATTCAAGTTACACACATGGAATGAATTCTTTCTAGTTCTAGGAGATTCCATTGGTTTGTTGGTTTCTTGTCAAAATGATTTTTCAATATCAATGGTCTATTGTGATCTTGAGCTGACCATGACAATGAAGTAGAACATTCCTAGTAGACTGAGTGGGAATGCAAGATCTTCTAAGAAAGTAGTTCAACAACTTGGCTTCTTAAGACTTCAAATTTATCAATGAAGGAAGACAACTCATCATGATGACATAGTAAGAAATTATTGTGGATAATTTCTCATTAACTTTGAATATGGGAACAAGTAGTTTTTAGGTTATAGGGATGTTAATTTCCTAATGTGGCCTTGGAATCCATGGACTTTAATGAAGAATGGTTTACGTTATAGTAGGTTGTTTCGTAGGATGATAGAGTATGACGACGATGCTGAGTTCAATTATATTAGGAAGATACATTATATATATGTTGAAGCATTCTACAAGCAAGTCTTGGGTCTTAGTATTAATAGAAAGTTCTAGATTGCTTGAGTGCAAGCAATCATGGGAAGGGATTACTATAACGTCCCTTTCCAAAAGGATTGATCTAATTGTTCATTTTCACTTGGAGAGGAAATCCACATTAAAAAGTGAAATGACCAATTAAATTAAAAGGGGATATAAATAAAAAATCCATGATCTTTTGATGACCCTTGGTATTTCAAGAACCCATGGTATTATTATGCCACCCATGGTATTTTGAAGAGTGGAAGTTATAAAAAGGAAGATGAGAATTCATTTGGGTATTGATTGATAATTTATATTTTGATAATTATTCCAAGATATATATTATCTTACGATGTGAGGGAGAAATCATTGATATATTTCCCAATTTTGGTGTTGAAAAACATACCCTAGATCGTGGATATTGGTTTCACTGGTTGTAGGCTACCCTAGCTAATTATTGATCTTATAGGGAGTTTGAATTGTTCCACCACCTGAGGGGCCAAGCTATTCCGGCCTAAGATCAAATTTATTGGGCTCCAAGGAGGGTCGAATTATCTCAATTAGTCGATTGAGTTCATACCAACAAGGAGGGCCAAAGTATCTCAATTAGAGGCCAAGTTTGTAGCAATAAGGAGGGTTGAATTTCCATATGAAAGAAGGTCGATTTATTTAGTTGGAGGGGAGAATTGTTGAAAAGTGTAACTAGGATCGGTCTTCATATTGACCATGTAATTATGTATTTATGTAAAGAAGAAGACAAAGATAATAAAATGTATTTTTGCTATGCTTTCTTCATGGGTTTCATGAGAAAGGTTTTATTATAGGTCAATAAACTTCTTCTTGATGTCCATTAGGATTTTTCTTCAGGTTATAAATGAATTTAACAATCATGTATATGAAGTGTCTAGTCAAAAGTATATCCCTGAAGACTTTGTCATTTAACTATGAAGGAATGGATCAAGAAAACCCTCAATTCAACCTCATTAAACGTTGGAATATAAGCCCTACAAGTTGACCTATGAGCAGTGGTAAAGTCAGCTTACAAACAAATTGTAGGGTCGGCCTAAAACAAAAGTAGTGCACTACATATATTAAAGGATATGCGGTTCATTCAAGATCAAGTTTTGTGGATCAATCTGAAGAAGATAAGGGTAGACAAGTATGAGATATTCTGACAATATAACAGGAAGAGTTCAAATCACATACAATGATGAAATGCGAGGATGAAGAACTAAGATTTAATGCTATGTCTGTGGTCATGATTTTGATGCGAAGTCTGTGATACAAAGTCTAAAGGTCATGGTAAGTCTGTCTTCGAAGAGTAGTGCGAGAAAAGAAGGAAGGTAGATTTGTGATTTACCTTCTTGAATTACAGTGCGTAAGGAAAGGTAATATATCTCAAGAGAAGAGGCTTCAAGGATATGCGAAGTGAAGGATAGGGTCTCGAGTAAACTTGTCTATAATATATGTATATAAATAAGTCTGTGGAAAGGCATCACTATGCAAAGTGTAAAGGCGTACTACAACAACAAGAAAGATCTTTGTTTAAGATACTAAGGACAAAGAAGAATAAGCAGAGAATAAGTGTTTAGGTAACCAAGACTAGATCAAGAAAGATAGACTTAGAGACCGATTTCTCTAGTGTTGGTGCAGGATAATGCATGTTGTTGCAAAAAAGAAGGATCAACTTAAAAGGGCAAGAAAGAAGAAATGACAAGGTCTTGGAGGCATACATAGGTCAAGGGTCCAAGTCTTGGTTATGGTACTTGTCATTTGAAAGTCTATAAGAAGAATTCCTTGCGGGTTTTCCTCTGCAAGAGGGAAAGTTTTTGTGCCCTGGCTTGAAGAGCCTATATTTGTGTCTCTTGTGTTTTTGGTAATTGACTTGATGAAAGACTTAATAAGCTAAGAAGAGAATACATAAATAAGTAAATTAAAATCAATAGTAATTATGAAGAAGAGAACTTGGATTAATCACTGCCCTACCAAATTCTCAACATGGTATTAGAGCTAAGGTGCTAAAGGAAGGGCTACTTAGAAACGAGGCACTCAAGGAAGTAAGAATCAAAGTCAAGGTCAAAAGTTTGCATTGAAAAGTCAAATTAGTTTGCTAGAAAGATTCTCAAGACATTTCAAGAAGACCTTCCATCCCATTCAAAGGATCCAATCTTCAAGAAAATAATCTTTGCCATCAAAAAATTATATTCAAGACATTGTTGGAAGAGACATCATATTTTTTAAGACATCCTCTGCTATCAAGGATACGAGATCACCTACATTAGAGAATTCAATCTAAGAAGAAGTTCCTGAATTCATCTTCATCATCATCAAGGAAGCTGTTGGAAGAAGAAAGTCACCTTACTCAAGTAAGTATATATGACCTTATCTAAATCTGTCAAAATGACTTATTGTATAGAGAACAAAAAATTGGTTGGGTCATCAAAATTTAGTGCATGGAAGAAAAGGATAGATTTGAATCTAATTGAAAATGAAGTTATGGAATTCATTGAAGGAACTAAAATTCAACCTTCTAAAGAAGACATTCTAGCATATATCAAATACATGAAGGGAGACATACGAGCCCGAAGGATTATTATAGAATCCATAAAGGAATCTCTCATTCCCTATGTATCAAAGCTAGAATCCTCAAGAAATATATGATAAATTGGTGGAACTGTTCTCGAAAGGTTCTACAAAGGAAATAATATCCTCGAGACAAAAACTATATAAATTGAGAATGTCAAGAAAGGAAGGAATAATTCCATATTTGATGGAGATTTTCGCAATACGAGATCAAATACAGAAATTGGGAGAAGTAATGTCTCATGGAGAAATACTCACTATGGTACAAAATGCTCTACCCGAAGAATTGAGAGGTTTCGCTTCAAGCATAGATGTGAAAGAAGAATCCATGCCATTCCAAGTTCTAGGAAAGATAGAAGAATCAAGATTGAAAGCTAAATCTGACAGGATCAAGCAAAGGGAATTGAGCATTTGCAGCCATGTCCAGGAAGAAAGGAAGATTCAGTAAATTTGGTCCTCAAAATAAGAGAATAAATATGGACAAAGCACGATGCTTTGGATGTAATGATTTTGGGTATTATAATCGAGATTGTCTTAAATTTAGAAAGGACAAGAGAAAAAGGGAAGAAGCCCATGACACAGATATAAGGGAAGAACCTGATACAAAGAAATCTAGGAAAGAAGAAGCGAAAGATCTCTATTACGACTAAGATCATCTTTCTCTTTAAGTGATTTCTATTTGTTGTAAAATAGTATGACATGAAGAAATGTATATTAAAAGCATCATGATAAAAGCATGGGAGGAGCACTTGAAGAAGGATCTCCTGGAAACCTCATTACTAAACAACATTGATGGAAGGCAGTCATCAAGATCAAGGGTCATCATTCAATAAACAATATGGAAACAGGTGCTGACATTTTCTAACGAAGTTCTCTATGGAATTTACTAGTTAGAAAGAAAGCAGAAAGGTTTCATTGAGAATTCTGGGATTAGGATATGATGACATATTAATGAAGCAGGTCAAGGGAATGAAGTTCTTCATCCTACAAGATGACTCAAAGGGAAAAGTTATGAGGTACACATATTATATGCTGACACTGGATGTTGTGAAATCATGTCATATGGTTGCAGGTAATGGAATTCTATCTTTAGAAGTGTTGGCTTGTGGCTATCATAAAATATTAAGGCAACATGGAGATTTTAACTAACGAAGAGTTGGAATGGCCAAATCAGAATGCTAAAGGGGAATCAACATAACTCCTTTGGTGCGCCTCCCGTGCATACAAATCACCATGGCCACACCTCCTCCAAACAAGCGATGTAGTCTGCGGAAGCAGCGACGCCACCCACAAAAGAGCAGGCCACAGCCGTTCCGACAACACTCAGAAGTGAGAAGTGTGGCTAGATTGACTTGTCGGAGGAGAAGACGCCAACCTCCCCTTGGGTCAATCAGAGGAGCTCCAGGGGGGCAAGGTGGGGCTTAGCCCGCGAATTCCAACCGAACGAAAACTAGCGGGCCCCATGCATGCACAACTGGCGCATGTAAGTCTAAGGTATGGTAAGTCTGCCCAAAGTACAAGGCCGGTACCTCCGTGTCAGGCACGTGGCCTCTCACCTACCCGGCCGCCGTCGGCCAACCACCACTTGCCACATGTCCCTCTGCTAATGTCCTCATGACGTCAGCCCTATAGTTGTCACCGCGCTCCACTGCCAATAAAAACCTGTCTCCACCCCGATATTTACTCCCGACCGTTTCAATTAGTTACCACTTACCGACGTTCCTTACTCAACTGGGCACCTGGTAAAACTCATAGTACTGGCTGCTTTTACCCTCGCGTCACTTTCTCTACTGCCTCAAGTATTTGGTCGAGTCCTTCTCATTATTTCCCTTTACTATTTGTTCAAATTGTTATGGAAAAAATGAAACGCTCCACCCCCGAAACCTCGCAAGCTCGCGAAGCCAAGATTGCACCTGGTCCCGAACCACTCATGGATGCCCACTCCCAGCTCTGTGACACGGTCTACCCTTTCAATGTGGCCCATATGAAGGCCGAGATATTAGATTTTAAGCGACGAGGCGAGGATGTGTTCAGAGTTGTCGATTCAGGGCTCTATTACCAAATTTCCCCAACAATCCATCCCTTCCCTGAGTTCACAACCTCGCGTACTTATGCCTACATTGAACAGAAGGATATTTTCCTCTCCGCTCATGGGGTCAAATTCCTTGAAGTTACTCCTCATCTCATCAGAAAGGCCCTATGTTACCCATCCGCCCAAGAGTGCGTTGAATTCACTGAAGTCACCCTCTCCTGTCACTTCTCAAACTTGCCCGTGGAAAAACAGAGGGGTTTCCTTAAGCTCATCATCGATTCGTGCCTATCTGCTCTCCCGCCTATAGAGAATATTATGCTGTCCCTATTTTGTGACACCATACAGCCTATCCTAGTGGTCATCTCGGGAATGTTGGGTTTAGAAAATGCAGATAGAGTAACAAAGGCTGGCCTAGTGTTTCTATGGATCATGATGCAACCCGAGATTCTACTAGACATCCCCACCTTCCTGGCCGCAACTATTACAACTCAGTTCCAAGACATGTCATCCTTTTGTTCCTTTAGATACGACTCCCTGGTGTTCTACCTATTCCTATTCAAGCATGCAGACAAGTTCGAGGGTTTAGCCCTGGACAAGTTCTCCATGAGAAACGCCGAGCCATAGTCCATTTTCGAATGGACTCAGTCAGTTCGCCAACGCCCAGAGGGAAATGGGTACACAAAATTCCTCACAGATTTTATTTCTAGGGCTTATGCAGTCATACACGACAACCCCCCGCCCAAAATTTTTCCTGAGAAAAAGGAGTGGCTCTAGTTCAGTGAAACAGATTGTGTCGAGTATTGGTACTTGTTTGAAGATCATACTAAGATCAGGGTTTATGGTGCCGAAGTGCCTCCTTACCACCTGTCGGTGTTCATGTCCATGAGGATTTTCGCCTTGAGTTTATTTGCCAAGTCCTAAGTGCCAACCAAACTCACTTTGTGCCCACAAAGAAAGGATATATCTTGAGGCTCCCAAATGCTGTAGGCCTTTTAATTATCAATTCAAGGCACGCACTCCCCTCTGTGGAAGGGCTGTTGCGGAAGATGAATTTCCCACGAGGAGATGTATGGCACTATGATCCTAAAGGGTTCATCACATGCAGAAATAAGAATATTAAGTCTTCAACATATGAGCATGAACCTAGGCCTCTAATATAATGGAAAGCTAACTATGATTCACGGCCTTTGGATATAGAGATGGAGGCCGAATCCCCAGCTACCGAATGAAAAGGAGACAATGCACACGGTGAAGTGGAGATCCCGGAACAAGAGAAACACTAGACCGAATAGGAACTCAGTAAGAAACAGAGAGCTAAAGGGCCGAGAGAACATGACACTGAGACTACCGATGATGAAACCTCACAGCTCACAGGTCATGGTAAATACAGACCAGGTTTTCAACTATCCTATGATTCTGCTTCCTCTTTGGCACCTTCAGAGCTCTCACAAGCTATCACTTTGGTAAGGAGGAAAGAAGAGAGTAAATTGAGACGAAGAACCAATCTGCAAGAGAGAAAGTGAGAGCAGAATTGGCTCAGTTTGTGGACAAGCATCACACTAGGCTCACTACAACTTTAGATGTGGAGAAGGACCAATGTAAAGTTGCTATCCAACACTCGTCCTCTCATCCCCTACCCCCGGGATCCAAGTACAAAGCCTTGGAGATGATTCTGGAGTTGGCTTCCATCCCCTTGTGTGATAAGCTGAATTTGCATAAGTCCATCAGGGAAATGTTGCACACAAAGGTGCTAAAACACACCATCGCCCTGGAGAAAGCCGAGAGAAGACTGACTCAGATGAATATCGCCCTGCAAAGGAAAAGAGAAAGTGCAAAGGCCCTTGCCACTCAGTTGGAGGACTGCAAAAGGATGATAAGAGGTAAAGGAGTCGATCCTAGCTCAACAGTACACACTCTTTTGCGCAAAGCCGAGTTGGAAGGGCAGGAGCTACAGTGCAAGTTGAACATCCCTCATTCAGAACATATCCAAACAAAGGAGCTAGCCCAAGTCGAAAAGGAGGACGCCCTTACTGAGGCATTTTCTTAGAGAGATGAGGCGCTTGCTCAGAGAGATGAGGAGAATTCATAATTAAAGGAGAAGTTGTCTGAGTCGCAACAGGCTCATGATAACCATGTATGTCTAGTGCAGGTACGGGAGGACCCTTAAAGTGATGCAGAGCATTTGACCAAGGTTCTGGAAGACCTGAAGATGTTTGCGGATGAAGCTCATAGCACTCAGCGTACCTGGACGAAGCCAAGGCGGCCTACTCAGAAAACCAAAAGACGATCTCATCCCTACAGAAAGAGGTTGAGACCCTTCGAAAAGAGGCTCAAGAGCACCAAAAGTCCATCAAGGATTTGAAGGCGCAAATTAAAGGTAATATGTCATTAGTGGAGGCTAGGCAAATAGTCTGGACAAAGATTATAGCAGAGGTGAAAGAGCATTAGGAGCTCATCACGCTGGCCAATGATAAGAAGAATGCCATCTGGGATTTTAAGGTACAGTTGGTGGCAAGTCGTAGGGAAGGAGATGAGAATGTAGTGACAACGAGGGGATACATCAAGTATATCAATGAACTCCCCTCAGAAGAACTAGGCATGCGCGGACTGGTCGACTGGTTCAGAACCATTATGGAGGTCACCAAAATGATTCAGAGAGAAGAAGCAAGAGTAAAAGCATCAGGATACTTGGCACTCATGAAAAATGGAGTGGAGGTCTTTGATCATGAATGGGGTAAGTTAGTGGAAGCCGGTCTCCCTCCATACTGGGATCAGTCAGGGGCATTACTCACCTGGACCACTTATGATTAGAAGCTGTCCGAGATCAAGTGTAAGACATATTTGAATTGGAGAAGACCTATCGCTTGAAGGCTGAGACCTTAGTGGCAACATTACGCAAGGAATTCTTTCTCCTTGCCATGTTCAAGAGGTTTTTCGCTGCTCACCTTGATTACACTGAGCTGACTCAACTTCGGGCATTGTTCGAGATTTTTAGCTCCACACCTTTGCCCGTAGACATTATATGGCAAAGATGCTATGAGTATTTACATCCTCCAACTCCATCTACTTTGCAGTAATTTCCACCTCAGCCGTCCCACAACTCTATCTCTCCCACTTCTTCAACGCACCCACGTCACTCCGGGCTTTCTACTACTCCTCACTGTCCTCGTTAAAGATGTCAGGATCAGGCCCATGCGGCCTTTTATTTACTTTTCCATTTTAGTTCCAGCTATGTTGTAAAATTGGGTGAAATCTCGATTTCACCCTAAGCACTGTTTTATTGTTATGTCTTTGTTGTAATCAGTGTTGAAGAGTAGTGCTCTTGATATGATACTGTTATATCGAATCATTTTAGATTTTGATAGGAAACAACAAGATCAAGAAAGAATATATGTCTGAGAAATATCTAGTTGATGGCTTTGAATGTAAGAAACTATAGAGAGTGAACTCAACAGGTATAGAAGGGTTCTGGTTTCCGTGGAAGTTCTGAGTTTACATATTGTATGGCCCATTTTGTAATGACGGTGATAAGATCTAAATGCATATCTTGAAGAGCTATTTTGAGAAGATAATATAATAATGACTTGTTGCAAATGGATTCCAATTCGAATTTTGAACAATATGTATGCATCTTTCGTATGTTTGTTTAACTTTCTTATTCTGTTTCGCTAAATTCTTCTTTAATTATCTTGTGTTCGGAATGCTGGTCACTGATGTTTAATAAATTAATTTACCTATATCTCGATGTTGGAAACGGTACTCATGTATTAATCACTTGGTCACCTTAATTGGGCTCGACGCAAGATTACTGTTTCATAAATCCTACAACGACCACTTTCTTCTTTAAGTCTGAGAAGGGCAGATTCTTACTCTGCATTAAGCCTGTCTCCCTCAAACTCTCCTCCTTTGTTCATCTGAGCGTTCACCCCTTTTACCCCTAAGGTCTGTTCACTGGTTTCAAATCTGGCCCATTCACTGCAGTTGAACTTCATACGACCTCACGCCCATTTTGAGTTATGTCCAACATACAATCAGAGTTAGCACCATTGCTCCCACTGTTATCTAGAACCACCAAATAAACAAATCTTATAGATGTTACACTCTGGGACGTCTCCTCAAAGTGAAAGTTAATATAAGAAAACTTCCTATTCTTAAGATGTCCTAGGCACTGGTCTCCTGGAACTCAAGACAGTCTCTAGGGGTGACAACATATTTTTGGCGTCATTGCCGGGGAGCGAATTAGGAAAATCTTTTCCCTGGGATACAACATTATCTGCACCCTTCAATCAAGTGAGCACGAAGGGTTGAGAGTTGCACAACCCTCACCTTGGTGACTCCACTATTATAAAAGTTCAAATAAGTTATAATCTTGGCTTACACAAGGCCCCAAACTTGATCAAATACTTCTCAGCTGAAAACCCCTTCTGTATCTGATCCCGAAAAAATCATATTTAGGCGAATCTGGAAGGAGAAGCAACCAAGCCAGGCTGACCTACCCTCTTTTTGTCTAGAAGATTCCTCTTCCTCATCTCATAAAGCTGATATCTATGGCCCTGGTTCCACAACCCGTGTACTTGAATATCCTCCAGAAGCCTCTGCTCTAGTTAGCTCATTCATAAAAGATGAAGCCGAATCCACTGATACTTCTCTACCTCCCTTGCATCCTTCCCCCGAGGCTGAATAAGTTAAAGAAGTTGCAACACTCCAAAGCTTTTACAGACAAATATCCATACCTCTACTCATGTTATACCTCAGCCAAATCATCCTCATAACCTACCACCACCGCCCCTCATGGCTGTACCTGGCTTCCTCCTGAACAAATATGCTCCATTAGCTCTACCTCAGTTACCAAATGACATGCCACAAGATTATCTCAAGCTCCTGCCTCGGTTCACTGGGGAAGATAGTACTTCGGTGCAGAGACATATTGAAAACTTCTGCGCCTTTGAGAATGTGAATGTAGATCACTTAGATGTCGTGTTAAGGCTTTTCGTCCAATCCTTGGATGGAGAAGCTCAGAAGTGGTTCAAGTCTCTAGCCAATAACACAGTCCACATTTAGGAAGAAGTGGAAAATTTCTTCAAATTGAAATGGGGAGAAAAGAGAGACCATGGATACATTCTCATTGAGTTCAATGCCCTTAAGAAGAGACACAGTGAGGATGTAAAAAAATTCATAAAGAGGTTCAACAAGCTCTATAATAATCTTCCTGCTGAAATAAAGCCCCCCTAAGCAGCTGCTAAGGTGGTCTTCGGAGCTTTTGAACTAGAATTTGGGTTCACCCTAAGAGAAAGAAAGTCTACATCTTTGGACCAGATCCAGACTGACGCATTGGAGGTAGAACCAAAATTTTCTTCTACTGGTAAATTTAAGGGGAAGATAGAACATGAAGCCAGAAGAAAGAATAGGGAGGATGCTTCTACTTCAAATAAGGAGAGGGAATCACAAGAGTATAGAATTGAAGAAATGAATAAGTTAATCAAGAACCTTTAAAATAAGATGATTAAGCTTGAATTGGAAGCCAAAAATTCCCCTCCTCATCCCAACCAAATGATTCCTAACCGAGGGTTTAACCCCCAGTATCAGAATCCCCCTTTGCAACTATTAGAGCGTGAAAGGAAGGAACATCAAGACCACATTCAATCTCCTCTATACTTGGAGGGAGAAGTGGAGGGACAGGTCGAGGAAGTCACATACAGCCAAGAGAATCCTTTCCTTGCTTAATCTGACGAGGAGGAGGTTGAACTCATCCTGCAAGGGGAAGAAGAGAAGGAAGTCCCTCCAGAAGATCAAGATATTGACTATTACTGCAGATAGTTCGTGGATTTCATGCAGGCTCAACTCCATAGGAAGTATGATCTTAGGTCCTCCAAGAAGATAACCCGAGTGCAAGAACAAAATGAAGAGTCAATATCAAGAGAACAAACCCCTCCTAGTCTTGCCAGTAAAGGGAAAAAGCCATTAGAAGATTTAGCCTCTCATAAGGCCACTGCATCCACCTCCACAAAACAAGACTCTGATCCTCCCAAAAACGAGAAGTCCGCATATATACCCTTGGACCTGCCCAACCCTCCTAAAGAACAGTTCAAAGAAGCCGTTACAAAAAAATGGGCCACATCCTTTAATATCTAGAAAGAATTAGAGAAGTTCAAGATCCTGGTTCCCCTGATTGAGATTCTGAAACAACCTTCATACAAAGCTGAGGTGTCCCAATTTATGCAACCCCATGGTGTAAGCCCCCTTCTGGACAACCTCAATCTCCAAGAAGAATGACCCATGGTGGTTTTCGGACCTCATGTGGAAGAGCAGGACTCAACCACTCCCCCGTTCTATGTGACTTTGGTGATACATGATTTATTATTTCACAGTTGCATGCTGGATTTTGGGGCTTCACATAACTTGTTGCCTTTGTCTGTTATGGAACAAATGGGATTGCAAATTACAAGGCCATATAAAGATCTGTATTCTTTCGACTCCAAAAGGGTAAAGTGCTTGGGTATGATAAAAGACCTGGTAGTGAACTTAGCCCAAATTCCGGCCAAAAGTGTGGTAATGGATATTGTTGTAGCTGATATCCCAACTTGGTTTGGAATGCTGTTGTCCAGATCTTGGGGTTCCAAGATTGGAGGATCAATAAAACTCAACCTCACCAACACCACTATCCCAGTGTTCGGTGGTGAGGAAAGAAGATTATACCGTGAATCCAGGTTTGTAAAGATGGCACACTAAAGCTAATGGTTACACCAATTCCTCGGTATATGGTAAGGAGGGTGAATTTTCTTGTCTTATGCTCGAGGAGGACGAGAATTTCCTACAAGAAACAAAGGTCTGTCCTCTAAGACAGGGAGATCCCATAAACATAGAGGAGAACAAGATTTGGACTTTGCAGTTTGATGGGGCTTATTCACGAGAAGGAAATAGGGCTGGGGTAATTTTGATATCGCCGAAAGGATGCTTAGTTCCTCTCTCCTTCACGCTGGAATTTGAAGCCACAGACAACATGGCTGAATATGAAGCCTTGTTGCTAGGACTACAGGTAGCGTAGAACATGAACATACAAATACTTAAGGTGTTTGGAGATTCAGAGCTAGTAGTAAGGCAAGTTAGGAGCCAATGTCGAACTAAGCACCCACGACTCAGAGCTTACAGGAATGAGGTGTGGGACTTGGTTGAGAATTTCCTCTCGGATTTTAACATTCAGTTCATACCAAGGGATAAGAACAAAATGGCCGGCTCACTAGCCGTGGCTGCCAGCAATTTTTGCCCTCCGCAAAACCTGTTGCTTAGATACGAGGTGGAAGTGAGATATCGCCCCTCCATCTCGGACAAAGTAAAGCATTGGAAGGTCTTCAAGGATGAAGAGTGGGTCAAGCGTTTCATGACGATGGTGGGCGAGTTCTCGAATTCGGTGATCAACTTAGTAGTCGAGGATGACAATGAAGAGCCAAAAATAAGATGGGAGGAGACACTGGCCGGGAACTGCGTTTTGAAATTAAAGGGAAATGTCATTCCCAAGGGTCTTGTTCCATTAGAAAGGTTGTTTGATAAAAAAATATCCCGGTGAACCCTAGAAAATCGACCCTCGACGAGCCAATCAGGGATTTGAATATTGGGACAGAGAAAGATCCGAAGGTGGTGAAGCTATCGAAAGGAGTCCCTGAAGAATATCAAGGATAATACCTGAGGTTGTTTCAATCAAATAAACACATCTTCGCCTGGTCATGCCAGGACCTGAAGAATTTTGATATTGATGTAATACAACATAAGATACCCCTCAAAGAAGATGTTAGGCCTCATAAACAGAAGCCGAGACAGATCAATTCTCTTCTCCTTTTGGCCATCGAAAAAGAGATAAAGAAGTTGTTGCAGGAAAAGATTATTGTCCCTCTGAGGTACTCGGAATGGGTTGCAAACTTGGTTCCTGTAAGTAAGAAAAACGACGAAATCAGGCTTTGCGTGGAATTTCGAAATCTGAACAGAGCCTCACTCAAAGATAGTTATCCCCTCCCAAATATGGACCACGTCTTGCAAAAGTTAGTGGTATCTTCTCGCATGTCCATGATGGATGGTTTCTTGGGATACAACTAGGTGGCGGTGCTCCTTGAAGACCAGAAGAAGACGACGTTCACCACGCCTTAGGGAACCTTCATGTACGCTCAGATTCCTTTCGGCCTGATAAACGTTGGTGCCACATTCCAACGCGTGATGGACGTTGCCTTCATAGGAGATCAGGATAAGTTCGTGGTAATTTACCTGGATGACATCACCGTCTTCTCGAAGAGCGATGCTGAGCATATAGAGCATCTTCGACGAAATTTTGACAAATGTCGCAGGTACGATCTCTCTCTGAACCCCCAAAAATCCATGTTTGCCCTGGAAGAAGGGAAGCTACTGGGGGATATAATAACTAAAGGGGGAGTAAAGATTGACCCGAAATGGGTGGAGGTGATAAACGACATTTCTTTACCTAGAAACAAAAAATAAGTACATGTATTCCTGGGAAGAATAAATTTTCTAAGAAGGTTCATACCAAATTACGCTGAGATCGTCCGAAAAATCACTGAAATGCTAAAGAAGAACAATGAAGTCAAATGGACTCCTCAATCGAGGGATTCTTTCAACAGGATCAAGCAAGCTTTTGCGGAAGCTCCAGTGTTGGCGAGTCCAGATTATGGAAAGTCGTTCATGATTTTTTATTTCACCTCCCCTCACATGATAGCTGCGGTGTTGTTACAAAAAAAACGACGAAGGGCATGAACAACCTATTGCGTTCTTCAGCCAAATTCTCCAAGATGCTGAGATAAAATACAATATCCTAGAAAAGCAAGCATACGCTCTGGTCAAATCACGTAAGGAATTTCGGGTGTATGTGTTTCATTTTGTATAACAGCTTACGTGCCCACTGTAGCAGTGAAGGATATTTTGGTGCATGGCGACAACGAAGGAAAGAGGGGCAAATGTATAACTAAGATTCAGGAGTGCAAAATGGAAATAAAGCCTACCAAACTCCATCAAAGGCCAAGGGCTGGCAAAAATTCTGTCTGAATCCAACTGTCACACTCTAGGGATAAATCTGTCTATGACAGGAGGAGAAGCACTGGAGGATACATGTGTACGACAAAGTATATAACCTTCCACACAAAAGACACATGCGAAGTATATTCTATCCTCATGGTGTAAAGATATAGTGGAATACCTCTTAACCCTGAGATGTCCTCCTAACTATAGCAAGACCAGGTATCACACTTTGAGGTTAAGATCCAAAAAGTACGCCTTGGCAAATGGGTGACTGTATTGTAGGTACCTGTCTGGGATATTATTGTTGTGCTTAACATAGCAAGAGGTCGACGAAGTGATGACAAAATTCCACGAAGGAATATGCACTGCACACAAGATCCTGAGGGCAGGTTTCTTTTGGCCTACGCTGTTTGGTGATGTACATGCTCGCGTCTAGGCCTGCGAAAAGTGTCAAACATTCACCGAAAAGCAAAGGTTTGCACCTCTCCCATTCATCCCGGTACACGTTGAAGAGTCGTTCAAACAATGGGGGATCGACTTCATAGGTGAGATTCACCTGGCTTATAGCAACCAGCACCGATGGATCCTCACTGCCACAAATTACTTCACTAAATGGGTTGAGGCTGTGCCCGCAAGGAATGCCATATATTTGGTGGTGATCAAGTTCCTGGAGGAAAATATAATTGCTAGGTTTGGATGCCCTGCTAATATCATCACAGATAACGCCCAGGCTTTCAATTCGGCTAAATTCATGAACTTTTGTCAGCATTACAATATGATTTTGGGGCACTCCACTGCATATTACCCCAAGGGGAATGGATTGGCGGAGTCATCTAATAAGACATTGATGAGGATTCTGAAAAATACCACCAATGAAAACCAAAAGAACTGGGATTCCCAACTCAAGTTTTCTCTTTGGGCGAATCAAATCACCACTAAAATATCCATAGGAAATCCCCCTTATGAGCTGGTGTATGGCAGAGCAACAGTCTTCCCTATTAAGCTCGTACTACTTGTGGCCCGATTCTTACAAGAGAGTGAGGAAGAACCAAATGA
The DNA here is from genome assembly GCA_034641835.2 of Pinus albicaulis. Taxonomy (NCBI): domain Eukaryota; kingdom Viridiplantae; phylum Streptophyta; class Pinopsida; order Pinales; family Pinaceae; genus Pinus; species Pinus albicaulis. The sequence continues at coordinate 250,194,516 of CM076569.1, forward strand.
TCTCGTCAGAAGAATGAACCAATTGGTAGAACTGAATGAAACACGAGAGCAGGTAAACCTCAGATTAACATAATACCAGGAGAAGATGAAAGGCTTGTTCGACCAACGAGCTAAAGATAGGGAAATCCAAGCAGGGGAATTGGTGCTATGATGGGATGTCAGGAGGTCAGAAAAAGGAAAACATGGGAATTTCAAACCTCTTTGGTTTGATTCTTTCAGGATGGCATAGGTCAAAGGCAACAATACCTTTGCGTCGGAGAACTTGGAAGGAGACATACTTGAGATGCTTGTCAATGGACAGTTTCTCAAGCCCTACTTCTGGCACTGATACGGGTTGCGACGACCCATTGTACATATCCTCCACTTGTATATATGCCATTTGTTATTTTCGCATGAATTCCTGTCTTGGTTTTAATTAAAATTGTTTGAAAATGTTTTGATTATGATCCTGGGCATACCAAGAAGAACATATGACTTCTATTCCAGACAATGTAGAGTATTGGAAAATCTTTGAAGATGATGAACATATTAAGAGATTTTTAGAAGTAATTGCAAAATTTTTAGCCTTACACATTGATCAAGAACCCAATGAAAATGAACAAAGTAATGCTGTAAATCAAAGTGAAAAATTGAAAGATCAGATTGTGGATCATGATATAATCCAGTTGTCAAATAATTATAGTCCAAAGGGTCTAGCTCCCTTAGAAACATTATTTGATTAGGATGATGTTCCTACTTCTGTGACAGTAAAGCTTCAACAGGAGGATGTTGAAGAATGTAATATTGGAGCAAATCTTGAAGTTAAAAACATAAAACTTTCAGCATTATTAACCGAGGAAGTCAAGGAAAAATGTTTGAGTTTTTTCAAACAGTATATTGATGTCTTTGCATGGAAGTATGGAAACGTGAAAACATATGACACTTCTATCATTGAGCATAGATCTCGTTGAAACTAGATATAAAGCCATTTAGACAGAAGTTGAGGTATGTGAATCCCATTCTTTTACCAATAATTGAAAAGGAAATGGAAAAGTTATTAGATGCTAAAATAATGATTCCTTTGAGGTATTCTAACTCGATTGTGAATCCGGTGTTTGTTAATGCCCTCTAATTATGAATGGAATTAGGTTGCAATTGTTTGAACCATATATTAACATCCCCTTCTAATAATTACACAAATAATCTCATATATATACATCAATACATAGAAGAGTCTCAATCGCTAAACATCAATGCATATGTGAGTTGAATATAATCAACAATCTAGTGATGTTGAGTAATCAAATCAAACAAATTGTTTAATCAATTCACTTAGTAAAGAACATAACTCTATAATATCAAGCTTATGTGTGTGTGTGTGGGGCGGCTCAAAATCCAATCCAACCCCTTTACAATTAAAATGAAAGCATATACAGAGAATTACATACTTGAGATTATTGCAAACTTTCGGGAATACAAATCTTAACAATGCATTAAAAATAAATAATATCTAATTTGTTACCAACTTCATGGTAACAAAATCAAACAAATAATACAAATAAAACTAAGTTTGAATATGGTTGCAATATGTCTGGAATGTTTTGCAGATAAAGTCAAATCAATTTGGAATAAAATTGTTCAAAACTTGATATTTGTCACTGACTGCCACACGTCCTTTTCACTATTGAATTTTATAATTTTATATTGTTAGGTTTCTTCGAATATTGATTATGTGCCCTGAAAAGTGGTCAACTACTCTCTAAATAATGCAAACTTTACCATTTGTTCAACCTTTTATCTTGAAATCTAGAATCTGGCATGTGTGATTTAATGCCTAAAAATCTAGTTTAATCCTTGAATTTTGTAGTTGCCAGAAGTCAAATCCTTTGCTTTCAAATAGTCTCACTAATTGTTGTCCATGCTATCTTAATAGTGTTTTCATTTGAATCTCGTAGTTGGAATTCGAGCTTGAAACATATGATATAACAATAGTGATATTATCCAATTTCCCACCATAATATTGAAAACTTGAATCTTGGCTAGCAGTGGACAAAAGGGTATGTTGGTGTGTATCATATGCTCTCAGCCTAGAAGGTGCAACAATTTTCTAAATTGTAATATGAGGTCTTAGCCCTACTCTTACAACCTAGAACTCTATAACATTTATAACATTTACTTCATTCTTAGATCTAATTCAAGAGATCAACATGAAAGTCAAATTATACGATTACAAAGAGCTCCAAAATTCAAGGTAAAATTTTAAAAGATGTTTGTCACAACAACACCCCCTTACAAAATATATTTAAAAGTTGATAAATATAACTAGTAAATTGATAGTAATGTGTGGTTCAAATCCCTACCATTTATAAATATAACCGATAAATTGGTTTGAGATCGAAAAGCATGATAATATAGACATTTGTTTTTATTTTTATACCCTTATGTGGAACGTTGCAGGCAGGGTTGGAATTTGGATTTTTATTTAGCCGTCATACAAACAAAATTTGACGTTTTGGATCCTTATACTTACGTCAAGAAACACTATTTTAAAAATTTTTCCCTTCAAAAGTGATGTTCCCATAATAAATTAACCCTTCACCAATAAAATCTTAATTAAAAATTTATCTTTCAATAACAAAATTATGTTAAAAAAATTCACATATATATAGTTAGGAAAAACAAAATTAACATAACACACAAATGACATATTAAATAAAAACAAAGTTAACATAACACACAAATGACTTATTAAATATTGAATCTTGGTTTGAAATTGCATGGAACACTCAAAATAAAATCTTTGGAACCTGAAATCAAATTCCTTGACCCTGAAATCATATTGAATTTGTATATATGACATGTGACTAAAGAGATATTATGGGACATATAAAATGAGTAGCATAGTAACTATTGAATGTTATCAATAAAAACTCAAAATTAAATTAATTAATATGGTTTATGTAATCTAATATATAATATTCAATCTGAATATAAAACATATATTTTACCATATATATTCTAGCATTGCTTTGGATCATGAGATATAAACTATTATTAATAAGATGGAATGCATAGTATATGAACCTTTTAAAAATAAAAATAAAAACTAAACTTATAATAAATGGACATTGTGGATCTTCTAACATCATGTTATAGGATTATGTTATGTTTTCCTCTTTCATTATTACATTCTCACACGACATTGAAGCTTGAACATGTGTGAAGTACTAAAGGAAAATTGAAATAATAATTTGGTTGTTGTTCTTTCTTTAACCCTACTCCAATGTGCCTAGTATTCCAATGCATTGACGCATTCATAGGTATAGGGCACACTGCTAACATGTTTTCCTCTATAAAATATCTTAACCTACCTTGTTGCATATGTGTGTGTTATGCACCAATGCGTAGCTATTTTTAGTACACTTCAAAATCCATTTTCAAAATAAAATAATTTAATGGGGCCTTGATGCAATGCTCCTTGTATAAAGATACATCAATGCAATGGTATTTAGAGCACACTAGAGCATTAGTATGTTTGTTACATATTGCACAACAATCCTTTGAAAACTTATCATATACACATTGCATCACTTGAATCAATATAGTTACTTTATTTAGGTTTTTTTTTTAATCAAATGTTAGCCTAATCTAGTGTGTATGGTATTGTACACACATGAGTGCCTCTTCTTTTTAAATTGTCATTTACTTAATTTGGAGTTTTCATATTAACCCTAAAACTAACACATGTCTCGTAACATGATGTGCATGTGTATGTTAATAATAAGCATAAGCAAAACTATGTGTGGTTTACTTAATAACAAGCATAAGGAAAACTATATGTCTTCCTTGCCATGTTGCATATTTTTCAATGTATGTATTTTACAAAAATTGAGAGTGGGAGGATGTATAACTATCAAGAGAGCGAGGGGTGTTATGAAAATGTAATTGTCAAGACTTTAAAGGTTTATGTGCTCAAAAAATATTCTACTAAAAACTTTTCATTGTCTATTCACCTCCACTATTGTCTATTCACCTCCACTAAAAAGATAACAAGAACAAGTGTGTTTGTTAAAAGTGTTATTAATTGGTGTTTTCTTTGTAGTGATTGGACCCTTCTTTGTTGGAGGACATTCCCTTACTTAGCATCTATATGAGGAGCTCAAGGTGTCATGAGAGCCATTAATATTATTACCCTCTCACACATCTTATGGATATGGTGCCTAAGCCCAAGTTGTGATTTTTATGGTGGAAAGTAGGTATATATATGCTTTTGTCTCTTAATATTTGGTGTGGTTTAATTGTTCTATATTTTGGTTTTTTTGTCAAAATTTGATGACAATTTTTTTTGGAAAATATTTTGTTTTTGAATGCATAAATGGATTGAATGCCCTAAAAAACCTTTGGAGCACTTAAATTGTGTGGAATACTAAAATTTAAAATCCAACAAATCCATTAACCACAAAATTTACTCAAAAAAATCAAAACATGAGACAATTAAACTGCACTTTTACATTTTAATATCATCCTAGATTTCACAAAACTCCTTATCCACATATAACGGTATAAAATTATATATTTTGTAAAAAAAAGAAAAAGAAAATTACTAAGTAATATATTGAGATTCCATCTAATGGTAAATATGAAAAAGAATGTACTTGTTTTTCCCAAATTTGTTTAAAACTTAGTGTTTTGATATATGAATGCTAATATACCATTTTCTTATGGATTAAACGTAAATTTTAAAATTGTATATGAATGATTAGTTTTTAATCATTAATGTTTAATTAATTTAAAATACAAATAAATTTATTTTTATAACTAGTAATAATTTAAATATGAGAAACTGACAAATTTAAGATGGTACAATTATATTAATAAATATGATTGATATATGTTAAATATTATTTTTTACCTTTAAAAATTAATGGGTTGATTCATATGGTGATATTTGCTGTTTGATAATTGGTGCGGTGATTTCATTATTGTATTAGGTAAATGTAAAAAGGTAAATATTGATAACTAGGATAAGAAATAACTAGAATATATAATATCTTTCATTTATGGCCATTAAATAAATATTTAGATTAAAATATAAATAAAAATAAAAATCTTCCATAAAAATTGCACACCCAAATTTATTTTATTGTTATTTCAATAATATAACTAAAAATAAATTGATTAAATGATATAATCTGCACTTTAAAAGATTGAACAAATTTTGTTATCTTTTATTAAAACAATTTGCTATAATTATCACCTTACATCAACAATAGTGTTATGCTCTGCTTTTTTTATCTCCATATTAAACTCAAAACACATGCATGCATGCATATATATATATATATATTTAAAATAATTAACAAATCAACTTTATCTTCAACATATATTTATATAATTCTCAAGAAAATAAAAACACTAAATTATATATATTTTCAAAATCGTAGTATAAAATTATAGATAATTTATAGTAATGAGAAGTTTCTGGAAATTCATAATCACTTTCAATTTTTTAAATGATAAAAAATTTATTAAGAGGATCCCGGACATTAGATGCCAAGTTCAGAACAACCTCTGAGACTGGTATTTTATCTGATAAACAAAGTACTTGCAGAATAACTTAATAAGAACTAATGACGTTTTCGGAAAAATATTGACCGTCGAAATTACGTTTTCCATTTTCCAAATCCATCAAGAAAGAAGGGCATTAAAAATTTGTAGACGTTAAATACGGTCAAAATGCCCGTCAAATTGAATCCCTGGTTGCAGGTAACATGGGTGCATAAATATTTATATAAATAGGATGCCTAAGATCTCGGTGGAAAGGCAGCGTTATCTAATTTATGTGCAATACCGTCGACAGTTGTGGTTGGGAGTATCAGAAAAGGTTTTGCTGACCAAAGAATTCAACGCAGTCAAATACCCTTTAGCAATTGTAATTTGCTCGCTTGGAAACTCTAGGTTTTCTTCCTTGACTTTGAAGTCTAGGTCCAGTAGCAAATCTGCAGACGTGTATGTCCATTCAGTGCTTCTGTGGATAGAAAACACACCTTCCATGAGCTTCCAATTAGTAGTGAATGTGTTCCCATTACTTGAATATGCAGGTTCAAGATCATTTTCTTGATCAGCCCAAAAGTACTTCAATGCCTAACGCACAAACGCTCCAATGCTAAGTTTGTCTTCGTCGTTTCTTGGGGTCAATTCAATGACATCTATGGCGATTTAGGTTTCCTGAGAATCTAGCAACTGTTAGGCCTGGGCAACGTCCATCAGGGTTTTGTAAAAGGCAAGAGATGGATTGAACTAGGGAAGAATCGACGATGAGTCTGCCCTCCGCCTTGAAAATGGGATCTTCAAGAAAACTGTCCATCCGCTCCCAAGGCTTCTTGCTTGCCAGAGATCCAATCCGTTTGGAAATTTTATGAACGGGGCTTCCTCCAATTCCATGAATCTAAGTAGCACCAAGTTCGACTCTGTCTCCAATTATAGATTCGTCCACCAATGCAGTTGTTGGCCTCCACAATGACCCAATGGAAGCACTCGTTCGAAGAAGTGTTGTCCTCAACATTTAACTATTTATGGGTGTTTTTGCATGAAAAAAACATTTTCCTATGTTGCTGCTTCCAAGAACCTCTTGTTGGTGTTGGATGTGGTCGTCTACTGCTTGAGCCTTTATATTCCCTTTCAAATCTGATATAATGGATGGAGGATGATATCCATAAAGTGCCATAAACAGTGACATTTTTTATGATGGAAGGATGTGCTGCACTACCATTCTTCCAAGGGAAGCCATTTAACCCATTGGGTATGTTTATCATATGCAAAACAACGTAGATATCCTTCTAAACATTTATTCACAAACCCATTTTCCCCTGAGATTGAAGATGGTAACATGAGTTGTGAGCCAATTGAGTTCCCAAACAAAAAAATAATTCATTTGAATTTTTTCCAATGAAAATTGGATCTTTATCACTTACAATAAACTTTGGTATTCCATGTAGCTTTTGAATTGTTTCCATGAATGCTTATGCCATAGTACTTACTTTAAAAGGATGAAAAAAAGTGGCAATGCTTTTTCATTCGATCTACCACTACTGTTGTGGTGGATTTGGTGCACGAATGTATGAAATTGCACCAGTTTAAGGCGTGTGGTTCGGCCCCTAAAACTATAGGTAACAGGAAGAAAGTGGAGTTCAAAAGCATACAATCTAGAGGAAAAAGCATGCAAATGTATACTCAAATTAAACTAAAACTAAAACACAAATATACAGAAGCCATTGAAGAGAGTCAAATAATAATAATGCAAACGGTGGCTCTAGGCCCCTTTTTATTAAACGCTTGATACGAAGAAGAAATTTTACCCACCTGCCAAGGGGCCCCTAGACAATGGTTCTAGGTCTGGATGCAAGGAAGTTGTTTTCCAAGCTCGCCTTGGTGCAAGCTCCCTCTCTCTCTGCTGTGATGGACTAAGATTGTTGGATGGCCAACAATCGAGTCCCCTCTATCTCCAGCACCAGGTCACACATTGCTGATATTGCTTCGGCAATTCTAGCCAGCATAACAATGTGATCACCCATTCTTCATCTCATGGTGGCTTTATATAGGGGATTTCAAATCCTCCTTCCCTCCCTTGGTACATGGTGGATGGTGACCCAAGGGAGAGGTATGATTCTATTGTGTACTCCAAATATTCCATTGTGTGCTCACATAGTGTCTAAGGAGACATTGGTGGCTGTCCTTAGGCGGCTTCATGTAAAGAGTAACTTGTCCTTTGCTTTGTGTGGTCCCAGAAAGCGACATTTTGCCACTTTCAGGAATGCGAGTTTATCGGGAAAAAAGGTACGCAGAAGGCGCTCTTCTCGAAGGATAATGCGCACAATCAACATTTAAGACTAGTTCAAATTTGATTTTCTCAAAACCTTAGAGATTTTAAATACTTTCTTGATTCCATAATGTCTTCTTGCCCTGTAAATCCTTTGGCATGACATTAATTAATGTCACCTTCTGCTGTACGATTTTTCAGTGTTAACAGTTGCCCCCTAATGTGTGAGGTTTAGGAAAGACTGTATAGCCGAAATACATTATAGTTTCCTTTCTGTATCGTGCGTAGAGAGAGAGGGAGACCTGCGTGGAGCTTTGGAGTTGACAACACCCTGCACCGGTTCCAAGAATGACCACGTCTAAGGGATCCCTGCAAGAAAATACAATTTACAATATATATACAAAATTTCAATGAGGCAGGCATGTCCCATGCTCATGATGCTATGGCTAGTTAAACAAAATTGACAGATACATGTGCTGTCTATGCCACTACTATGGTAGTGATGCTGGTGGTTGTTGACGATGACTGCTGACGCTCTCAAGGGCGTTTTTTCTTTGACGATAGGTATAATGTGGTATCCATATGCGTAAACTTGGTATGGCATGTAGCTGCGCAATGTACGCATAGGTGATGGCTGGGACCTTCCTCTGTAAGCATTGTTGATAGAGACGCTTATGGAGGTACGGGTCTTCGACGGATCTTATCAAAGTGCAATGGTTGTAAGGTACGATACCATCTTGACATGAAAGCTTTTGTCGTAGTCGAATGTCAGGAGGATCAATGACATTTGTGGACAATAATGTCTCCCATAGTGCAACCCAAGGATGCCCCTTTGCATGGGGAGGGGTGATCCAAGGTACCGCTTCCTTTTTGGAAAAGAGGTGTCGAGGTCGACAAAAAGGAAGCTTCAGCCAAACGAGGGGTCACCGATATGAGGTATCGGGGACTTGGATGTGGTGGGTTTAACATAGGCATGTTGGTGAGAGGTGATTGAAAACTGATGATGGGGATTCAGTGGCTCGAGGTCGGAGTATACTTAAGAAGCTTGGCGACAATCATAGTTATTTATGAAGGGAAAATCCTTGGAGTCAGTAGGACTTCCAGGGTGGGTGTAAACTGGCTATGAATGTCGTGATGGTGCATGCATGGGGGTGAAAGACTCCGACCAAGGGAGATCAGGGACTACTACCATGGGATAAAAGATGAAATATGAGGGTGAAGGGGCGAAGTGCACCATTGGCGGTCTTTGTACACTTACCAAAGGAATAAAAATAATGGGGTTTGGTTTGTACAAAACACAAAGACGGGTACCCCAAAACATGAAAATGTTCTCTCACTGATGTTGTGTGAAAGGTGTTTTGCTGAGGGTGGGGTTCCCATTGGTTGGTCTCATGTGCGGGGTTAATGAAGCGGATGAAAAAAGTGTCGCAGATGGGATTATGCTGGTGGAGGTATGGTGGGCCAAATGCGATGCGCGTTTTATCTGCTTGTACAACCTGGTCGTCCAGGAAGGGGGTTTCAGTTAGTATGGTAAACTTGACCTTATGCATGATGAATGGATGGGCATGAGGTGCTTCCTGGATTGAAGTGGTATGGCCATGGCGTCACTATTGTTGTGATATATGGTCTACTTTGGGTGATGAGCACCATGGAGGGGAGGCTCTACCGACCAACACGGATGTTTATCATGTGCAAGGTGAGGTGATGATAAACACGGTCGGATATGAGAACCCTATGGTTTATTTCTGCTGGAGAAATGATGTCAGGATATGCAAAGTTTTTCTGGGACTCTATCATGCTAGGGGTAGAATGATACCTGCTCTAGAACTTTCAATAGATGGTGCTGTGAATGGTTTGCGAGTTTTCCCTGCAAAAACAACTACCTCAAGTGAAAGCATCTTCTTTTCATCAAATATTATTGAAAGGCATGAGCTTTAACAAGGAAGATGAAATAGGGCATACCTACCGGCTTTGAAAAATTATTTTTTTCTGGAAAGCGAATGTGTGGCATCGCTTCCATCTATCATGGAGTACTGATGATGGTGCAACTTACGGTTCGAAGAATGAACCTTTTGATTTCCTATTGTGGCCCTCCGAAGTTTTTGAAAAGGGTGATAAATAGGTGAATACGACCCTTATTCAATTCATTTGTACTTTTTGAGGTTTGAGAGGTCAGAGGTGTTTGCGTAGCATTCCTTGCCGTTGCGGTCAGCCCGTGTACCAAGGACTAGTGATACTATGCCGAGGCAACTTCCATGACGTCCTGCATTTTAATTTTTACAGTTTGATGGTGTCAGGGTTCGTACAAATTGGGTTTGTACGGACTCTTGGTGACTTTTGCCCTAGATTGTGCGGGCGATCTAGGCAAAAGTGTGCCTTCCTTGCGTGCAATTTTGAGGGATAGGCACGCGAGGGCGCTTTGTTCCCAAATTTTAGCGCGCCTTAGGTGTGCTTGTCTAAGGGACAGGCGCACAAAGACCGAGGTGACAAAAATTTTGGTTTTTTGTCTATTTTTTGGGGTTTTTCTCTGTGCTAATGGGTACTTGTGTTGATGGCAGGTTATTGTGGAGGGAGCGAGACTGGCTGGAGATCCGGACCACTCTAGCTGCTGATGCTGGGGCGCGATGTCAGTTGGCCGCATGGGGCCTTCTGAAGTTTGCTGAAAATGAGTTCCTTTGGTCGCAGGATCGATTACTGCGCTACATTATACAGCAATGGCGTAGGAAGCGCAACATGTTCGTGTTGCGGGGGAAAAACTTGGTGATCTGTCTCGAGACAGATATCTACTTTGTGATCGGGTTACTGCCTCAAGGTGAGGCGCTGAGGTACCCACTCCCCTCTGGGAGAGTGAAACTGGATATATTCTGGAGGCATCATTACAGTGGGGCGCCTCTTACTGAGGGATGCATCAACATTGCATCAGTTACAGATGTGGCAGAGCGGTGTGCTCTAGCAGTGATCGTACGACTGGCGGGGTTGTTTTCTTCGCTTCGGGCGTCTAGCCCACAGGTTGGAGCTTTGCGCCGGTTGAGGTCCGGGCATTTTTTTGACTTTGCCCGCTTTTGTTTTGACGGGATGGTGTCGCAGTTAAACAAGTTCCAATGTGGATCTAAGTCATTTGCGTACACTAGCATCTTGTGCAGCATCATGTACGAGAGGGTGGTGCTGCTGAGGCCGGTGGTGGTGGTGCCTATTGGGGGGCCACGGGAGCCACATATGAGGAGGTGGGCTCCGGTGATGCCGCAGGGCAGTGGTGGCATGGTGGGGCATTATTGGAATGCCACGATAGAGGCCTAGTTTGAGGCAACCCACAGATTTTCTTGCCATACCCGTATGCGGGAATGGACTTCTAGGGTGACCCAGACAAGGGTCTCCCTTTTGGTTATGTTTGGGGACCTGCAGTTATGTGTTATATATTTTTTTCTACATTTGTTTAAGTATGTGTGTACTTACGTGTTTTTCTAGTGACACTGACATTGTTTTGGTTACTCGTGCAGATGTTGGCGAGGTGGGTCGCCCCGTGACCCGACTGGTGGGCCACGATCCTATGCGATGACCTTGGGGTGGTTAGGGAGGAGGTGATGCAGGTGGACCAAGTGGTGGTGCTGGTGGACCTGGAGGAGATGGTGTTGGCTCCTCAGGTGAGGGTGGCAGCTCAGCTGCTACAGAGATTGCGGCCGAGCGAGCTCGTGCTGATGCGGCAAAGGCGCGCATTTTAGCATTGACAGCTCTGGTGACTGCTCTTGAGGACTTCCGAGGTCGAGTGGACCGCTTGAACCAGGGTATGCCTGCTCGAGGTTTCATGGATGACTTCGAGGAGGTCTGGTTAGAGACAGTGATGACCCGCGAGAGGGATTATCGGCCCACTCTACGCCGGGTGGAAATTGCAGTTGTGACAGCAGCTCCGGTGGTGGTACCGGGAGCAGTGGTGGGTCTAGGTGCTCCTCTTGAGGGGGCACCCCCCTAGAGTAGTTTTGTACATAGGGAAAGCACCCGTTATGAGGATGCTTCCCTTATTTTTGACGACTTTTGTATCTTTGGGCTGGCTATTGGGCCAACGACACTATTTTTTGTACTCAGATATACATATTTTGATATATATATGAGAGATATTTTTTGCGGCTCCACATGATGTATCACCCGTTTCGGTTTATGTATTTTTTTATGCTGATGGATATCTATATTTTTGGTTTTATTTATGATGGTTTGTTCGAGATGAATTCCAGTTTAGGATATTGTTAGCTATGCGATCAGTTGTTTGGTTTTGACTCCTTGGTACATGTGAAAATGTGATATAGTCAAATTGTCTGCTTAATCTTTTGGCACACAAATATTTTCTAAATAGATGTGTATCTCTTGTCTCAAATGTTTGGTTTAGCTGTGATACTACTAACTGGGAATTGAGGTAGATATGCATATGGTGAATGCCCTGATGGAGGGCGTCACACATAAGTCCGATGACGACGTCATATTCTTTTTGATTGTTTGTTGTTGCACCGATACACACACCATTTGTACATAGAGGTGATCGGTCAAGGCGATAAATGACCCAAGAAACGACGGCTAAATTTTGAGACCATCTTGATGCTCCATCAGCAAATCCGAAATAGGGTTCATTTTGGTGATCCATGGTGATACTTTGAGCACTTTTAAATAAGTCTTTGGGTCAAAAATTTTGAGTGGTTGGGTTTTTGTGTACTCTCACTCTAGGGGAAGGGTTGTCGGGGCCCTTATGGGTAGAATTTCTTGAGGTAAAGGCCATTGACGGGGTTAGTCAGGCAAGTCCCGTCCAATTCCGTCAAGATGTATGCCCCTTATCAGAGGTAGTGTTTAATGATGTAGGGTCCTTTCCACAAGGTTTCAAACTTTCCTGGCCTTAAGGCCTCTTTTGCGACATCATAGTGGAGGACTAGTTCTCCCTCGGTGAATGAGCGAGGGGTGATGTCGCAGTCGAATGATGCTCTTACCCTTTTCTTGTGGGCCTCGTTGTGTTGCAGTGATTGTCATCGATTTTCATCGACAAGTTCTAGTTGTATTAGGCACTGCTCTAGAGGCTGGCTATCATTGAGGAGTTTGATGGCGGCATGCAAATTTGGGATTTTGCGGAAATCAATGCAAACACGCAAGGTACCTTGGTTTTTTGCGACAGGACTAAGGTGGAAATCTTGGGACGAGGGGGAGGCAGTAATCCTGTCGCCAATATGAGCTGATACAAATCGTATATGGTGTGTTGTATCGTCGGTGCTTGGTGAGGGATGAATCTCCCTAATTGATCATCTTCCAGATGGCCACAACGGGATGGATCTATCTGTCACATCCTCTTGAGTTGTTGTACTATTCATGGATTCCGAGTCTGTGCCATATTCTTGGGAGAGGCGGACTATGGTTGATCGCATACAGGCTAAAGCTGTGCGAAATTGCGATATATAATGACAACTCTCCAAAAGGTGATTGTCGGCGCATAATGGGCATGTGAATTGTGTTGCCCGTAGTCCCAAGTAGTAAACCCTTTCGATTGGATGCCATCTGTGGATGAGCTCCAGGGCTACGCACTCTTCGAGGAAGTGACCACGTTCATCGCATAGCGTACAACGTATAATGGGCATAACTGGGTCTTTCCACAACCCTACGTTCCTCTTGTAAATGTAGGATGGTGTGAGGCTCATCGTTGACAGATTGGATGGAGGGATCCTCTTGATAGGATCGCTCGATCTCATGTAAGGTGTCCCTATATTGTGGTATCTCTGGACAATGGTGGGTATAGTGCCCATAGTTGCTGCACATAACGCATGCATGATTGGTACACAACACTTTTCCTTTACCTTTGGTGGTAGTTTCCTTTTTACGGGAATGCGGCGTCGAAATGTATTTTTCGGAGCCGAGGAATGGTTTTAATTCATCCAGCTCCGGACATATATGGGTAGGATGGCCTATTACGTCACATATGGCGCAGACTGGTGATTCCCGATGAATGGTGGGGGTCACCATCTTCTTCCTCTCTTCTCAGTTTTGCTGGCCATGATCACTGGTTTCGAAATGGGAGCTTCCTTTGCAGGGGTGGTCTCGACCGTTTCTTGGATGGGTGGGGGCTCCTCAGGCTTCAACCCTGTGGCAGTAATGTGGGTGGCTCCTATTCCGGAAGGAGGAACGAGGTACCAAACTGGAAATTCCAATGAGATGTTGAGTAATACTAGTGTTGCCAAAACCTGCTGGGAGATGAAGCCAGCTGGGGGGTAGAGGAAAGGGGTTTGGGAGGGGGTGTAGGCTAGAGAGGTTGTCATCGCCAATGCCTCGGTGTCATTACTGCTTGAGTCCATGTCCTTACTAGCCTTGACGCTTGATGTCGACATCATGCATACCGGGGCCCCTGCAACATCAAGTGATGCCTAAGGGATAATGGGAGGATATCCTAGGAATGACCCTAGAACGGACGACAGTTTGAATTGGCCAGGGCCATATTCTTGGTACTGTGAAAGACCATCTGAGGCTATATCTACATAGGTAGAAATACATCCGTGTTGGTTAGGGGATGCTTCTCGTTGTGTGTGAGTTAGTCTACAATAATGATGCGGTCCTTATGGGGGAACTGTTGAGATTCAACAAGATGATGAAGCTTAGTGAAAATTAGTCACCTTCACTAAGTGGGCTTGCAGGCTATTTTTAGGTGTAAGTCTATTTTTAGACTATGTATATTTTTAGACATGGTGATCATATTTCAGAAGTTGTAGGATGCTATTTGTGGATGGTTGGTCAAGTTGGAAAAATAGATGAAATTCTATTTTTAGAATATTGGGCGAAGTCTATTTATAGATCATCGATCTAAAAATAGAAGTGTCGATTATTATTAGCTCTTAATAATAATCCGACAATAAACATCAACTTATTCTCTTGGAGCACTTAATTTTCAATATACAGATTTGGAAAATCAGTGGGCTGAAGGAATTATGCAATTCTTAGGGTTTATTGGTGGTTCATGCATGGAGGACTCAGTTAGAACTGGAGTGGAAAAGTTATGACAGAGTTGGAAGAGTAGTTCATGGAGTTGTTATTCAGTTTAACTCAGTTAATGGAGTTAAACTCAGTTGAGCTAGTTGTATCTAGTCTAACTGAATGATACAGTAGTGAGAGTGGAGTGAATTAATTAGTTAATTAATTCAAAAATAATAACTAATTAATCAACTGAACAATACAGCAGTTAACTACAATGCATGTCAGTTCCAGTGGAGACCCAGTGGAGAGATAGGTGAAAGGGCAAGATGGACTATATGTTGTAACTATAGTGATGCATTGATTGCACCACACACACATTGGAGTTGCTAATGAGGATTGCACAGTGAAAGCAAGGTAGATTTGAATTCATTCGAAGCTATTCTTCAACAGGGATTGCGCAGTGGAGGCAAGCTATCAGGTGGCAAGAAATCAGTGCATGGATTTGCATATTTCTTTTGATTAGTGTGTGACGATTGATTGTACTGAGAGCTTGATGTACTAAGATTTGTATGATATTGTTACATGATCTCCATGATACATAATATATGATAGTTGGGGTTTTTAGCTTCAGGCCTTCCCATTAAACAACTGTGTTATGTGCGATTGTTTTTATTGCTTCATGTGTTTGCAATTGAGTTTTTAAATTTCCGCAAAAGATTAATAGTGGAAGGATTTTGTATTTAGCAAGAAGATAAATATTGTTATATCAGGAGAATCTGGATATATACATGTAGTTTTTATATAATTTCTACATGGTATTAGAGCAGTATTAATTCTTGAAGATTGCAATTGTGAAAATTGCGGAGTTTGTGCTGGTGGACAATTCGAATTTGCTGCAGAAAATTCTTGGTGCGATAGTTGAGTATACATTGAAATGTATTTCAATGGGTTGCGATTGGAGTATGCCCTTGATGGGAGCTCGAATTACATAGCCTGGAAGGATAGGATGGAGGCGGTGCTGGAAGATAATGGACTGAAGGATTTCATCGATAGCGATGTTCCTAAGTCGGGATCTAGCGATGCTGCATTACTTGACGCATGGAAAAAGAAGGTAACAAAGACAAGAAGAATTCTGTTGGAATGTGTGAAGGACCATATTGTGTTCAGCCTTCATGGGAAAGCCACTTCATTTTCAATGTGGAAGGCTTTGACAGATTTGTTCCAAAGCAGCAACGACTAGAGGAATTTGGCACTGAAAGATAAGCTCAGAAAAATAAAAATGGAGAAGGGCGATAGTATTCCAAAATATCTCACGAAGTTCGTCCACTGTAGGGATGAATTAGGAAGTGTGGGGATTACTGTTGATGATGAAGACTTGGTGAGATTGGCTCTCCTTGGGCTTTCGAAGAGTTGGCATAGCGACGAAGACTCTGTCAATGGATGGGAGAAACTGTCGGGATGGGAGCGACTTTGGTTGGATCTTGTGCAGGAGGAGATAAGGTGAAGTACCAAGGATGGATCTTCATCGAAGAATGAAGATGAAGAGAATTTTTCTTTGGCTGCCAAAGCAAGGAAAGGGAAGGGGAATAAATTTCCTTCAAAATCCGAAGCTAAAGGCAAGAAGTAGGATTTGTCCAAGGTGAAGTGTTTTCACTGTCACGAACATGAGCATTTCACCACTAACTACCCACAGAAAAAGAAGAACAAGAAGGTTGCTGGAACTGCAGCTGGAGAGGCCTTAGCCTCGAAATTTGAACTTTATTTCTCTTTGATCGCATGCTTGGTTTCAAGCTCTATGGGATTGGTGTGGTATCTTGATAGTGGTGCGTCTTTCCATATGACGAGAGACAAGGAGTTGTTTAGTGACTTGGAGGAGAAGGACCTTCAAATGCATATAGAGATGGGCGATGATGGTCGATACAGTGCGACCAACATTGGGAAAATTACCTTCGAGAGGGATCAGGTAATCCATCTCTATTGAAAGATGTTATGCATGTTCCAGGTCTGAAGAAGAACTTGGTCTCGGTCGCAATGTTGGAAGACAAAGGTTATGACATTGTTTTTAGTGATGGAAAAGATTTCCTGCGACATTAAACAACGGGTAAAACCAAGAGGATAGGGATTCGAGTTAAGAATCTCTTCAAGTTGGAGGTAGATGGTTGTGCTGCAATGATGGGAAAATAAGAAGAAGTGGTGAGCCGAGATGAGGGCGAGTTATGGCACAGGAGATTGGGCCATCTTCACCATGGCGCTTTGAAGATTTTGCAGCAGATTTCTACTGGACTTCCCAAGGGTACTCTTGTGCAGTCAGATTAGTGCAAGGGATGTACTATGGGTAAGTTTGTGAAGACCACCTTTCATGAGAAGGAGAACCGTGTTTCGGTGATCCTGGAGACAATTCACACAGACATGTATGGAACTTTCTCTGTTGCTTCAACAACAAAACACAAGTATTATGTTATTTTTGTTGATGACTATTCTCGTAGATGCTGGATCTTCTTCATGCAGAAGAAGAGCGAAACATTTTCAAAGTTCTGTGAGTTTAAAGCATTGGTGGAGAAGGAGTCGGGGAAGCAAGTGAAAGCTCTACAGAGCGATAATGGTGGTGAATATATCTCGGGCGAATTCAAAGACTTATGTAGCAAAGAAGGAATTCAAAGAGAACTCATAGTGCCTCATAACCCATAGCAGAATTGGGTCGCAGAGAGGAAGAACAGAACGATCGTGGGTGTTGCACGAGCGATGCTGCATGACCAGGGCCTACTGATGCACTTGTGCGTGGAAGCATGCAACACTGTGGTTTATGTGCAAAACCATTGTTGTCATAGAGTACTTGGCATGAGTACACCTGAAGAAGCTTTTACTGGTAAGAAGCCTAATATTTCTCATTTGAAGATTTTTGGCTCATCTATTTACATTCTTGTGACAAAGGACGCCAGGAAGAAGCTGGAGCCAACTGCAGAAGTTGGGATATTTGTGGGGTACACGGAAACACCCCATAATTATCATGTGTATTTTCCAGACAGTCAGATGACTATGGTGCGACAGGATATAAAATTCAATGAGGTGAAAGCCATGAAGTTGTCGCTTGAGAGGGAGCTACACTTGCATGCAGAGGAGGAACTTCTTGTTCCCAAAGATGAGCCTCTAGATGTGGATCAAACACAGGAGGAGATTCATGGAGTGGAGGAGTCCACTCATGCATAACCAAACATCAGACAAGGCAGAAAGCGTACCACAAAAGCTGAGAGACTGAAGCTTGATGCGACACAGAATGTAGGAGTCCCTACATCACAGCGTAGACAAAGACAATCACCTGAATGATTTACTGGATACATGGCTCTGATGAGCAAGTGTATCGTGACAGAGCCATCTTCTTTTGAAGAAGCAGTGCAGGATCCCACATGGGTAGATGCCATGGTGGAGGAGTATGACTCCAATGTCAGAAACAATGCTTGGGAGATTGTTCCAAGGTCGGTTGGTAAATCAGTTGTAGGATCAAGATGGATCTACAAGGTAAAGCAAGCTGTTGATGGGAGCGTCGAGAAGTATAAGGCAATATTTGTTGCCCGGGGCTTCTCATAGATCAAGGGGATTGATTATGAAGAAACCTTTGCACCTGTCGCACGTTATTCTTCCATAAGGACCATCCTTGCTCTCTCAGTGCAGATAGGTTGGCACATTCATCAGATGGATGTGAAGACTGTGTTCCTTAATGAGATCATTGAGGAAGAGGTGTACATTGAGCAGCCTAAAGGATTTGAGATATTCAGTAGCGAGTCGCATGTGTGCAGGCTCAAAAGGGCATTGTATGGGTTGAAACAAGCGCCTCGTGCTTGGTACACATGGATTGAAAACTATTTCACTGGACTTGGCTTCACTAAGTGTGAGGCGGATGCAAAATTGTACCAAATTGTGGTGGAGGGTAAGCTTTTAATCATTGTTCTTTATGTTGATGATTTAATACTAACGGGTGATGAGCAGTTGATACACTCATGCAAGGAATATCTTGCAAAGGAGTTTGAGATGAAGGATTTGGGCCTCCTTCATTATTTCCTTGGATTGGAAATATGGCAGCGGGAAGGTGAAATGTTTGTGTCTCAAGGCAAGTATGCCCAAGAGATACTGGAGAAGTTTCACATGCAAGGCTGCAAGCCTATTGACACTCCTCTTCCAGGAAATTGGAGGAAAGAGGATGTTACATCAACAGAGGTAGTGGATGCCACTGTTTATCGACAGTTGGTGGGTTTGCTCATGTATTTAGTTAATACAAGACTGGACATATGCTATGCGGTGAACCAACTTTCACAAGCGATGGTTAAGCTTATCAAGCTCTTTTGGAAGGCAGACAAGCATGTCCTGAGGTATCTTAGGGGCACATCTGAGTATGGATTATGGTACAAACAGATGGATGAGGTGAAGTTTCATGGCTTCACGGATGCATATTGGGCAGGCACCCCAATAGACAGAAAGAGCACATCAGGAGGGGTTTTCAGTATCGAATTTACAAAAGTTTCTTGGTACAGCAGGAAACAAAGGTTTGTGGCACTCAGTTCAGCGGAAGCAGAATACATGGCAACAAGTCAAGCTGCATGTGAGGCTATTTGGATGAGGAAGATCCTGTTTGGTTTGTTCGATTCACATTTAGATCCTACAGTGATACATTGTGATAATCAGAGTTTCATTAAAGTCTCAATTAATCCTGTGTTTCATGATAGATCTAAACATATTGATATCCGGTATCATCATATCAGAGATTTTGTGCAGCGGAAGATCATTTTTCTTCAATACATTCCTACGGAAGATCAGGATGCAGACATTCTGACGAAGGCACTCACCAGGAGCAAATTCGAATACCATAGAGGCGGGATCGAGGTGAAGGATAATCCCTATCTTGTTGAGAGGGAGTGTTGAGATTTAACAAGATGATGAAGCTTAGTGAAAATCAGTCACCTTCACTAAGTGGGCTCGCAGGCTATTTTTAGGTGTAAGTCTATTTTTAGACATGGTGATCATATTTCAAAAGTTGCAGGATGCTATTTGTGGATGGTTGGTCAAGTTGGAAAAATAGACAAAATTCTATTTTTAGAATATTGGGCGAAGTCTATTTATAGATCGTCAATCTAAAAATAGAAGTGTCGATTATTATTAGCTCTTACTAATAATCCGATAATAAACATCAACTTATTCTCTTGGAGCACTTAATTTTTAGTATATAGATTTGGAAAATCAGTGGGCTGAAGGAATTACACAATTCCTAGGGTTTACTGGTGGTTCATGCGTGGAGGACTCAGTTAGAACTGAAGTGGCAATGTTATGACAGAGTTGGAAGAGTAGTTCATGGAGTTGCTATTCAGTTTAACTTAGTTGTTGGAAATATTGTCATTGATGGCAAAGGAGAAGACATGAGCAACACCTGTACTATCATTCAAAGGAGCAAAGAAGTAGAAATAGCAGATCTGCAGACAGGAGTAGAATAGGACAAGCAGAGTTTTGTTTGTCAAGCCTATGGCCAATTGTAAAACAGGGCCATTGACATGAATATCTAGCCAGGACTAAGAGGGTTTTTTGTAATTGATTTCATTTGTATGTATTGATAAGGAATTTTTCTCTAAAGTCTTTGTGAAGTATTTTGTATGAGTAATATTTGAGTTATATGAGCAAGTGGGAAAATCTGTGTTAAAGGCTGAAACAGTGACTCTGTGTGAAATAGGTATTCAGTTCTAAGCAAACAGGGTTTGTTCTTGTAGGCCTACGGGCAGTTGCAGAAGGGCCATTTGATTTTGAAGATCTGGACATTCATTTGTGAGTTCATATGTATAAATGAAGAATTACTCTGAATTCTGTGTGATTTGTTTGTATATGGACTCTGTGTGATTGGATAAATTAGTATTGATCCAGGGTAGGTCGATGATTATTGAATACAATTTCCATAAACCCTGTAAGGCAACGGTTGGCGGGATTTCATCTTACAATGTATTCAAGAGAGAATTACATTCTTTTGTGTAATTACATATCACAGTGAAGAAGAGTAGAGGGTCGAATTTGTTTTGAAATCAATCTCTGTAAATTGGTTCAAGTAATGATTTTGAGTTCCGTTGAAACAACGTATCACAGAAGTGGAGAGAATTCTATAAGTGATACCGAGAGTTAATTTAAAACTACGGGAAGAATGATTGCGGGTTTTAAAACTGGTTGAATCCTGAATTGGGGGCAAAGGAGCGAAATGTGCCTGAGAATTGGTGAATTTGAAATGAATGGGATCGAAGTTAGATGGCACTTTTTGAAGCAATGAATACAAAGGCACAGTTGAAAGGAGGATCTTAATTCATGGGTGCGGAGTCGAATTGAAGACATAGAAGACTTACAGCTCGTTCGAACTTTGACATGGGTCAAAGCACAGTGGAATATCGAGGTGAAGGATTCATTGTACACTGGGCCTGTTCAATTATTAAATTATACATAATCGAGTGAATGCCATGATATGGTGCTATTCATTTAACCAAAGGAGCGAAACCTTAATTGAATGCAAGTCATAGAACTGGAAAGACTGGTTGAGTTGGAACAGTAATGAACACAACAATGAAATGAAGAACAGATTATGAGTTGAAGAAAGGCGGAATCGTGAGATGAAGTCAGAACCATGAGCGAAAAACAGTGAAGGTGGATTTCCAAATCCATACGTGGGTTTCGCGCGAGTTAAAATTGGTAAGTGGATTTGCTCAAAAAAACGCGATATCATCTGTCGATGGACACGTGGAAAAAGTGGTAAGGCTAATACCACTTTTATCGCGTAAATTTTGAGAGTTAAGTTTCGTGCAATTTGGTTACGCGATATCTGTCAGATGTCCACCTAAATCTTTATTGAAGCGCGAGAGCAGCTAGGCCGTGGGATCATAAACGAAGTTGCTTGGTGATTAACGAAAAGTTAATTTTGGGACCCATTTTATCGAGTGATTTCGGATGGTTAAAGTTCGACGTCTTACGAAGCGCGATAGCCATCCGATGTGCGCACTATTGAGGTTTGGAACGTGATGAAATCTGGACCATTAGATCCATTCGGAAATTAGTCAAGGTAAGAACAGCTGTGGGACCCAGAACTTTAATATAGTCAGCATTGGGTTTTGATTCAAAAGGTCGAAGGCTTTTAATATTTGTTGATGTTTGGATACACATCAAACTCTAATATGAATGGAGAGTAAAGATTTATAAATCTTGAGTTATATGTCGACACCTATAATATGGCTTCATTTGTAATATTCGAATAAATATAAATGGGTTTTCTATTATGGTTTTAGCCATAGGTTCTAAAGAAAGCTTCCGCATATTTTTAGAATTTTCTAGGTTTGGGTAAAATCTTAAGTTATTTAAATTGGGTCCTAAACATTGGAAAAAGGGCCATTTAAATGTTGAATGAGCCAAATAACATGCGGTTGGGATATTGCGCTTCCACTTCAAAGGTATATGAAAGGGTTTGTAACCAAAGTTTGAAATATAAATTTCAAATTCATAAAGTGGATTCTTGACCATAGCGCATAAGATGAAGAGCTACTTCCGCATTAGAGTTGCTGGGTTGAAATTGTGTTGATTGCTTTTTTTTCATAGTGTATTAAAGGTGGGCTTCCAAAACTGAGTTTGCCAATTTGAGCATTTCCAATTAAAATTAAACTGCATTATTGAGTTATAAAAAAGATTTTAACCTTTGATGGAAAAGCTTCAGCATTGATAAAGTTTCCAGATTTAGAACATAATTTGGGAAATGCATTGTACATGCATAGAAAGCAGGAGAGTATGCAGAACTATTACACTACAGCAGCAGAAAAGACAAGCACACAGTGAGCCAAGAACTGAATGGGTTGAATTGAAATACTTATTGTAACTGAAAATGTAAAGTTTTATTTATTTTATATTGTTTGTGATGTAATGGCAAGTCTTCGAAGGCAGAACAAAACTCCATTGAAATACTGAAATATGTATATATTTCTATATTCCTCTGAATGAGCTGGAAAAAGAAATGAGAAGGTGGAAGGCAAAGAGTCATGGCTGTTCATTTCAAATTCCCTGAGGAATGCTAACAGTCATGAGGTAATCTCTATAAATGATGTCACATAGAGATGCAGAGAGAGGTTAGAGAATGGGGAAATGAGGCAGAGAGGGTAAGAAGAAGGAGGAGCAGATATAGAAGTTGTGAAGATTAAAAGATGATATAAGGCAGATATGAAGGTTGGTGGACAATAGTGAAGAAGGAACAGAATAGAGCTGATATCCAGGTAAATCAGCATGTGTTTTTTTTGAAAGAGTGAGGAAGTTGGTGCTTCTATATCAAGTTGTAGCTTGATAGATGTCAGTTGTAGCTGGCCGAGGTAGGAGCCTCTTGTAGGTTGTAGCCTGCAGAAAATTGATGGGAGTTGGAGCTTCCTTGCAAATTGTAGCTTGCAGAATTGAGGTTGTAGCCTCCTGTAGGTAGGAGCCTATAGAAAATCAGTGGTGAGAGGGAGTTGGAGATTGCCTTTGCATCACAACAATAATAAGATGTGTTTTTCTCCCTTATGGGTTTCCATTTATATCTATTGTCTACATGCATGATGATTATGTGTTGATACTCTGTATTTATTCTGCTTAATACCTGCTGCTCACTAATTAACATTGTTGTTCCATTGTATATTAAGTTGATCACAAAATTATGATGTGAATGAGTATAAAAGAAAGTTTAATAAGAACATGAATACATTAAACTGATTCACCCCCCCCTCTCAGTTTAACCAAGGGTTCAACGATTGGTATCAGAGCAGGTTTCTTTAGTATCAGTTTAACAACTAGAAGGAGATCCTAGGTCCCCAGGATGGTTAGTCTAGAAGGATGCTCAACAAATAAAGCCCCTTTGTTCACCGGTACAAATTATGCGTTCTGGAAAATAAGAATGAGGACGTACATATTGTCTCTAGGAATAGAAGTTTGGGCTGCTGTGGAATTGGGATATGCCCCAAAGGAGTCTGACTCAGAGAAAGATGCCAAACTAGATTTTGTAGCAAATGCAAAAGCCATGAATGCACTCTTAAGTGGACTGTGTGAGGTAGAATTTATCAAAGTAATGCACAACAAGATTGCCAAAGAAATATGGGATACATTAGAAAGCATCCATGAGGGAGACAAAAAGGTGAAGATAGCCAAACTACAAGTCTATAGAGCTCAGTTTGAAAATACAAAAATGAATGATGATGAAGACATTTCCAGCTTCTTCTTAAGGGTTGCAGAAATTGTGAATAACATGAAAGCTCTAGGAGAAACCATAAAAGAATGTGTAATTGTTCAAAAGATTCTAAGATCTTTACCTTCCGTCTTTAACCCCAAGGTTTCTTCCATAGAAGAAACAACTGATTGGGAAACTTTGACCATGAACCAATTACTTGGAAACTTAACAGCCTATGAGATGAGACTGCCATAGAGGAAGTCAAATGTGAGGGAGGCAACCTTTAAGACAGAGAAGAACAAAGAAGAAAAAGAAGATACATGCTCCTGCTCTGATGAAGAAGAGGGCAAATTTGTCAGAAGATTGGATAGAGGCTCAGGCAAGTATAAAGGTAAACTTCCATTTAAATGCTTTAACTATGGAAGAGTTGGACACTACGCATCTAAGTGTCCTCATAAGAAGACAAAGAATCAGACTCAAGAGACAGAGAAAACCATATCAAAGAACTGGCAGAAAGGGAATAGATACATGAGAAAATCATTTTATGCTCAGCAAGATAGTAGTGCATCTGAAAACTCAGATGAAACCTCAAATGAAGAAGGAACCTCTGAATTTGTATTGATGGCCAAGGAAGAGCTTGAAGGATTCCTTCTAGAAGATGATGAAGAAGGGTGAAGTTGATCTTGAGGGGGAGCTAAGAAGTGCCCCGGAGGAAATAGACAGACTTAAACTAAAGTGCAGAAAACAGAAAGACATTCTCCTTAAATATATAAGAGAAGATAAAAATTCGGAAGACCTCATTCAGTTGAAAGTAGAGCTTGAAGAATCCAAGAAGGTAGAAGACACTCTACTTAAGCAAATTGAGGATAAAATTCAGAAGCAAGAGAAATTGGAAGAAGAAGTAGTATGCTTGAGGAAGAAATTAGAAAACACCCAAAGGAAATTGTCAATAAACACTCCTCAATTGACAAGCTCTGATAAGTTGAATAAAATACTAGATGCTCAAAGATCTCCTCTAATAAAAACTGGGATATGCTATGAAGGAGAAACAAGTAAAGTCAAAGAAAAAGATAACAGGAATATCATTTTTGTAAAAGCGGATAAGGATAATGAAGTAGCTCAAAAGGATCCTACAGAAGTAGAAGCCTACAATGAAGTAAACAGAAACAAGAAGGAACCTCAAATGACAAAGAACAAAATAAATAAACAGTCAACTGAAAAAGGCTCATATACTCCTGAATATATCAAATTTGGAAGCTATCAAAGGAGATTCTTCCACCCTATGAAAAATGTCACTTGTTATGCCTGCCACAAACTGGGATATATTGCTGCATACTGTCATAAAACGAGAATCGATTCCAACCAGCAAAGGAAGAAAAAATTAAAAAGACTACCTTAAGCAAACAAATGGAGAAGACAACCCTTCATCAGGTACACCAATTGTTTTTATGGGTATTGTTTTTACTGTAAGGAATTTGGCCATAAAGCCAAGGAGTGCAGAACATATAGAAAAAGACTGATGTTCAAAACCTCAAGGATATTTATGAATTATGGAGAGTTCACTTGTACTCATAATTCTGCTAAAAATATGATCAAATGTTGTGTTTGCCATAAAATCGGACATATGTCTTCCCAATGTCCTCTCAAAGAATGTGGTCCATCTTCTCAGAAAAGGTGCCAAACAAATAGCTGCCTGCAATGGAAAAAGAAGTTGAATAAGTGTGACTTGGCTCTAAAAGCCCAAGATCAGAAAAGCCAATGGTATTTGGATAGTGGATGCTCAAATCATATGACTGGAGATAGAAGCAAGTTTATAACATTTGATGAAAGGAAATATGGAAATGTAACTTTCGGCAATGATAAAGCAGGGAAAATCAAAGGAAAAGGCTCAGTCAGTCTGGATAATGGAAGAAGAAAGGCCCAAGATGTACTATTTGTGGATGGGATGAAAGCAAATCTGCTAAGTGTCATTCAAATGTGTGATAAAGGCTGTGAAGTCATTTTTAGAGCCCAAGATTGTGAAGTAAGATCAAGCACCACCGGAAAGTCCTTGATCAAAGGTGTTCAAACAGAAAGTAATGTCTATATAGTGAAAGAAGAGGATGAAGCTTGTCACCTAAGAAAACTTGATGAATCATGGTTATGGCATAGAAGACTGGGACACCTAAAATTTGACCACATCATCAGTCTGAGCAAGAAGAATGCAGTCAGAGATATGCCAGCTATAAGGAAGCCCTCAAATACCATATGTAAAGCCTTCCAACTGGGAAAGCAAACCCGCACATCTTTCAAGACCAAAGAGAAATTATCTACAAGTAAGCCACTTCAGCTTGTACACATGGAACTGTGCGGACCTTCAAGAACTAAAGCACCAAGTGGAGAATCTTATTTCATGCTGATAATAGATGATTTTTCCATAATGATGTGGGTAGAATTTCTCAAATATAAATCTAAAGCACTTGAGAAATTCAAGATATTCAAGGTATTAGCAGAAAATCAAATAGGATGCAAGCTAAAGTGCATCAGATCAGACAGAGGAGGTGAATTCACAGATTATGATTTTGCAGACCTATGAAATGAGCATGGGATAAAACAACAGTTTACAATTGCAGGTACACCTCAACAGAATGGAGTGGCAGTCTGGCAGAGAGACAAAACAGGTCAGTACAACAGATTTCCAGAGAAATGATGCAAGAAAGTAACATTCCCCAAACCTTCTGGGAAGAAGCAGTACACACAGCTATTCACATTCTTAACAAATCTCGTTTAAGACCAAACTGTGACAAGACTCCTTACGAATTATGGCATGGTAAACCAGCATCAATCAAGCACTTTAGAGTCTTTGGAAGCAAGTGTTTCATAAAAATTAATGATGAAAAACTGGGGAAGTTTGATGCAAGAGCTGATGAAGGAATATTTTTAGGATGTGCATCCAAGAGTAAGGGTTACAGGTGCTACAACAAAACACTACACAAAATTGTGGAAATCATTGATGTAAGATTTGATGAAGATCTACCAAACAAAACAAGAAGCACAAGATGCAACAATCCTCCAAATGATCATGAAGAAGAGAACCAAGATAATGATGAACTGAGAAAGACAACATAAGATACTGAATTAAACTCAAAAGGTCCCTCAAGACACACTCAAAAGAATCATCCAAAAGATCAAATCATTGGGGACAAGAGTGTGGGAGTCTAGACAAGAAGACAACTTTCTGAACAGATAGAAGAAGAACACCTAGCCATGCTATCTCAAATAGAGCCAAAGAAGTTCGAAGAAGCCAACAAAGACAAAAATTGGGTAAATGCTATGAATGAAGAACTAGACCAAATTGAGAAGAACAATACCTGCTAATTAATTCCAAGACCCACTGGGAAAAATGTCATTGGCTCAAAATGGATATTCAAGAATAAGATGAATGAACAAGGACAAGTAATCAGAAATAAAGCCAGACTTGTATGCAAGGGATATTCACAAATTGAAGGTCTTGATTATGATGAAACCTTTGCCCCTGTAGCCAGAATGGAAGCAATCTGAATGTTTTTGGCCTTTGCATGTTATCATGATTTCAAGGTATATAAAATGGATGTGAAGTCTGCCTTCCTGAATGGAGATTTAGAGGAAGAAGTCTACATGGAACAACTAGAAGGATTCTCATTAACAGATAAACATGACTATGTGTGCAGATTAAAGAAAGCCTTATATGGGCTGAAACAAGCTCCTCGTGCATGGTATTCAAGGCTGGACAAATACTTGCAAAAACAAGGTTTTAAGAAAGGAGGAGTAGACAACAATTTGTACATAAAGGATAATGAGAATGAAATCCTAATTGTAGTAGTATATGTAGATGACATCATGTTTGGTAGCAACAAAGAGAAGTTAACAAAAGAATTTGCTGAAGAAATGAAATCAGAATTTGAGATGTCTATGATTGGAGAGCTCACCTTCTATTTAGGACTTCAAATCCAACAAAAGGACACATGAACATTCATCTCACAGGAAAAATACTTAAGATAGATGTTGAAAAGGTTCAAAATGGAAGACTGCAAACCTGTGTCAACTCCCATGATCACTGGATGCAAGCTATGTGCTAATGATGGATCTGCAGATACAGATCAAAGACTTTATAGATCCATGGTAGGAAGTCTACTATACCTAACTACCTCTAGACCAGACATTGTGTTGGCAGTAGGAATTGTGGCTAGATATCAAGCAACACCAAAACAAAATCACTTACTAGCAATCAAGAGAATATTCAAATATCTACAAGGAACTGCACATTATGGGCTATGGTATCCAAAAAGAAAAAGCTTCACTTTGACAGCATATACAGATGCAGATTGGGCCAGTTGCATGGATGACAGGAAAAGCACAAGTGGAGGTGCATTTTATTTGGGAAAAAGTCTGGTGGCATGGCTAAGCAAGAAGCAAACTTCTATCTCTCTATCCACAACAGAAGCAGAATACATAGCAGTAGTAGCATGTTGCACACAAGTAATGTGGATGAAACAAACTCTCCAAGACATGAAGGTAAGCATGGATGATCCCATTTCAATCAAATGTGACGATACAAGTGCAATAAGTATATCAAAAAATCCTGTATTTCATTCAGAAACAAAGCACATCCCTATTAAGTACCATTTCCTCAAAGAACAAGTAGCACAGAAAGTAGTGAAGTTGGAATATGTACCAACAAAGGAACAAACAACAGACATATTCACAAAACCTCTTGCTAAAGAACCATTCGAATATCTAAGAGACAAACTAGGGGTAGTGTCTGTAGATGTTACTCTCTGACATGAAAAGAAAGCATCATTCCAAGGGGAGATCATAAAACAAATATTGTCACAAAAGAGCCAGAGCAAATGAGAAGTGCATGGAACAGGTCCTCAAGATCAAAGTATTATGGACAAGATTTGGAAATGTGCAACCCTTTGCCATTGATGACAAAGGGGGAGGAAAAGCAAGCAAAAGAAGAGTATTAAAGTATTGCCATCAATGCCAAAGGGGGAGACTGTTGGAAATATTGTCATTGATGGCAAAGGAGAAGACATGAGCAAGACTTGGACTATCATTCAAAGGAGCAAAGACGCAGAAGTAGCAGATCTACAGACAGGGGTAGAATAGGACAACCAGAGTTTTGTTTGTCGAGCCTATGGCCAATTGTAAAACAGGGCCATTGACATGAATATCTGGCCAGGACTAAGAGGGTTTTTTGTAATTGATTTCATTTGTATGTATTGATGAGGAATTTGTCTCTAAATTCTGTGTGAAGTATTCTATATGAGTAATATTTGAGTTCTATGAGCAAGTGGGAAACTCTGTGTTAAAGGCTGAAACAGTGACTCTGTGTGAAATAGGGATTCAGTTCTGAGCAAACAGGGTTTGTTCCTATAGGCCTACGGGCAGTTGCAGAAGGGCCATTTGATTTTGAAGATATGGACATTCATTTGATTGAGTTCATATGTATAAATGAAGAATTTCTCTGAATTCCGTGTGATTTGTTTGTATATGGACTCTGTGTGATTGGATAAATTAGTATTGATCCAGGGTAGATCGATGATTATTGAATACCATTTCCATAAACCTTGTAAGGCAACGGTTGGTGGGATTTCATCTTACAATGTATTCAAGAGAGAATTACATTCTTTTGCGTAATTACATATCACAGTGAAGAAGAGTAGAGGGATCGAATTTGTTTTGAAATCAATCTTTGTAAATTGGTTCAAGTAATGATTTTGAGTTCCGTTGAAATAACGTTTCACAGAAGTGGAGAGAATGCTATAAGTGATACCGAGAGTTAATTTCAAACTACGGGAAGAATGATTATGGGTTTTAAAACTGGTTGAATCTTGAATTGGGGGCAAAGGAGCGACATGTGCTTGAGAATTGGTGAATCTGAAATGAATGGGATCGGAGTTAGATGGCACTTTTTGAAGCAATGAATACAAAGGCGCAGTTGAAAGGAGGATCTTAATTCATGGGTGCGGAGTCGAATTGAAGACACAGAAGACTTAAAGCTCGTTCGAACTTTGACATGGGTCAAAGCACAGTGGAATAGAAAGGTGAAGGATTCATTGTGCACTGGGCCTGTTCAATTCTTAAATTATGCATAATCGAGTGAATGCCATGTTATGGTGACGTTCGTTTAACCAAAGGAGCGGAACCTTAATTGAGTGCAAGTCATAGAACTGGAAAGACTGGTTGAGTCGGAACAGTAATGAACACAACAACGAAATGAAGAACAAATTCCGAGTTGAAGGAAGGTGGAATTGTGAGATGAAGTCGGAACCATGAGCGACAACTAGTGAAGGCAGATTTCCAAATCCATATGTGGGTTTCGTGCGAGTTAAAACTGGTAAGTGGATTTGCTAAAAAAAATGCGATATCATCCGTCGATGGACACGTGGAAAAAGTGGTAGGTCTAATACCACTTTTATCGCATAAATTTTGAGAGTTAAGTTTCATGAAATTTGGTTATGTGATATCCGTTGGATGTCCACCTAAATCTTTATTGAAGCACGAGAGCAGCTAGGCCGTGGGATCATAAACGAAGTTGCTTGGTGATCAACGAAAAGTTAATGTTGGGACCCAATTTATCACGTGATTTCGGATCGTTAAAGTTCGACGTCTTATGGAGCGCGATAGCCGTCAGATGTGCGCACTATTGAGGTTTGGAATGCGATGAAATCTGGACCATCAGATCCATTCGGAAATTAGTCAAGGTAAGAACAGCCGTGGGACCTAGAACTTTAATATAGTCGGCATTGGGTTTTGATTCAAAAGGTCGAAGGCTTTTAATATTTGTTGATGTTTAGATACACATCAAACTCTAATATGAATGGAGAGTAAAGATTTATAAATCTTGAGTTATATGTCGACACCTATAATATGGCTTCATTTGTAATATTCGAATATTAGTCCGAATTAATATAAATGGGTTTTTTATTATGGTTTTAGCCATAGGTTCTGAAGAAAGCTTCCGCATATTTTTAGAATTTTCCAGGTTTGGGTACAATCTTAAGTTATTTAAATTGGGTCCTAAACATTGGAAAAAGGGCCAGTTAAACGTTGAATGAGCCAAATAACATGCGGCTGGGATATTGCGCTTCCACTTCAAAGGTATATGAAAGGGTTTGTAACCAAAGTTTGAAATATAAATTTCAAATTCATAAAGTGGATTCTTGACCATAGCGCATAAGATGAAGAGCTGCTTCCGCATTAGAGTTGTTGGGTTGAAATTGTGTTGATTGCTTTTTTTTCATAGTGTATTAAAGGTGGGCTTCTAAAACTGAGTTTTCCAATTTGAGCATTTCCAATTAAAATGAAACTGCATTATTGAGTTATAACAGAGATTTTAACCTTTGATGGAAAAGCTTCAGCATTGATAAAGCTGCCAGATTTAGAACATAATTTGGGAAATGCATTGTACATGCATAGAAAGCAGAAGAGTATGCAAAACTGTTACACTACAGCAGCAGAAAAGACAAGCACACAGTGAGCCAAGAACTGAATGGGTTGAATTGAAATACTTATTGTAACTGAAAATGTAAAGTTTTATTTATTTTATATTGTTTGTGATGCAATGGCAAGTCTCTGAAGGCAGAGCAAAACTCCACTGAAATACTGAAATATGTATATATTGCTATATTCCTCTGAATGAGCTGTACAAAGAAATGAGAAGGTGGAAGGCAAAGAGTCATGGCTGTTCATTTCGAATTCCCTGAGGAATGCTAACAGTCATGAGGTAATCTCTATAAATGATGTCACATAGAGATGCAGAGAGAGGTTAGAGAATGGATAAATGAGGCAGAGAGGGTGAGAAGAAGGAGGAGCAGATAGAGAAGCTGTGAAGATTCAAAGATGATATAAGGCAAATATGAAGGCTAGTGGACAACAGTGAAGAAGGCACATAACAGAGCTGATATCTAGGTAAATCAACATGTGTTTTTTTTTGAAAGAGTGAGGAAGTTGGTGCTTCCATATCAAGTTGTAGCTTGATAGATGTCAGTTGTAGTTGGCTGAGGGAGGAGCCTCCTGTAGGTTGTAGCCTGCAGAAAATTGATGGGAGTTGGAGCTTCCTTGGAAGTTGTAGCTTGCAGAATTGAGGTTGTAGCCTCCTATAGGTAGGAGCCTACAAAAAATCAGTGGTGAGAGGGAGTTGGAGCTTGCCTTTGCATCACAAAAATAATAAGATGTGGTTTTCTCCCTTATGGGTTTCCACTTATATATGTTGTCTACATGCATGATGATTATGTGTTGATACTCTGTATTTATTCTGCTTAATACCTGCTACTCGCTAATTAAGATTGTTGTTCCATTGTATATTAAGTTGATCACAAAATGATGATGTGAATGAGTATAAAAGAAATTTTAATAAGAACATGACTAAATTAAACCAATTCACTCCCCCCCCCCCTCTCAGTTTAACCAAGGGTTCAACATCAGTTAATGGAGTTAAACTCAGTTGAGCTAGTTGTATCTAGTCTAACTGAATGATACACTAGTGAGAGTGGAGTGAATTAATTAGTTAATTAATTCACAAATAATAACTCATTAATCAACTAAACAAATACAGCAGTTAACTATAGTGCATGTCAGTTCCAGTGGAGACCCAGTGGAGAGATAGGTGAAAGGGCAAGATGGACTATCCATTGTGACTATAATGATGCATTGATTGCACCACACACACATTGGAGTTCCCAATGAGGATTGCACAGTGCAAGAAAGGTAGATTCGAATTCATTTAGAGCTATTCTTCAGCAGGGATTGCGTAGTGGAGGCAGGCTATCAGGTGGCAAGAAATCAGTGCATGGATTTGCATATTTCTTCGGATTAGTGTGTGACGATTGATTTTACTGAGAGCTTGATGTACTAAGCTTTGTATGAGATTGTTACATGATCTCCATGATACATAATATATGATATTTGGGGTTTTCAGCTTCAGGCTTTCCCGTTAAACAACTGTGTTATGTGTGATTGTTTTTATTGCTTCATGTGTTTGCAATTGAGTTTTTAAAATTTCGCAAAAGATTAACAGTGGAAGGATTCTGTATTTAGCAAGAAGATAAATATTTTTATATCAGGATAATCTGGATATATACATGCATCTTGTATATAATTTCTACAGGAACATCATAATGCGGAAGACGGAGGAGGCTATGGCAGACATGGCATACATATAACTCCGCCCAAGGAGTATATTGTAATCCAAGTGAGCATCCAAGACTTAAATGTCTATGTGGATCGTCTTTCCAGATAAACAGACTGGGACATTTTGGTAGAGGCCAACGGGGGTCGAGGGATGACCATCATACGCTCGAAGAGTTATGACCGAGGGTTTTAATTCGGGAGAACCCAACTTCTGCCAATTTTTTTTTGACATGATGCATGTCGATGCACCCTCATCTATGACACATCATTGAATAGTGATATTCTGGACCGACACTGGTATCTGGAATGCTACCATGGAAGGAAGTTGGGGGATGGCTTTGTCTAAGTCAAAAGCCATCAGGCGCGTATCGGTAGGGTCGATAGTGCCTAACGCGGAAAGTAGGTCTTTCGTTGTTTTGGGCATGACTTAAGTGTTTCCAAAGTTGACATAGCAACGGGAGGTTGAGCTAAATCGTCCACAATGCTATAATTATAGGCCGCTTTGGAGTAGTTTCCTGCTCGCCTATTGGGTCCCTTTGCCATCTTTGGCAATGGTTCTAAGGCATCTTTTAAATGGTCAAAGGTGCAGTCGGCGCACTAGTACTAGCCCCTGACGTAGTGGTGTCTGGTGGGGTGTCGTAGTTGCGATTCCATGTTTGGAACAACATCTCTTCCCCAGTCATGTAGATTTCATGGCTGCATTTCCCGGAATTGTCTGGGTTTTGCTGTTGAGTGTTGACCATCCCTTGGTGGGGGAACAACTCTTGCATCATGGCGGGTTGCTGGGAAGATCCTCCTTGTCCTCGGTTACTCTATAGCTTTTTTAGCTCAGGGAGATTGGGATAGTGGTGAGTATAGTGCTCGTACTCTCCACATATCGAACATGAATGGTTTGTTTGAAGAGGTGGCCTTTTTCTCTGTCGTTAGGCATTGCTTGGCTCCTGGTTCTAATTCCGGTTGGAGTTAGCTCTAGCCTGGGATCATGGTGGGTGCTGCTAGTTGTTGCCCCCCTGTCCAGGGTTCCCTTTGGCTTGTTTTTTAATTTTTTCTTTACCACGTTAGGAGTGTAGTTCTCCTGGTTATACTAGTGTGGTTGGTTTTGGGACGGCTGCACAAAGTTCACCTGTGCGTTGGTTTGCGTAGGTGGGTCATGTGATGGGGATTGAGCATAATGCTATCTCAGGTTTGCACCTGGCCATTGGAGGGGAGCTCTTCCATCAGTGTTTCTTTCTGCGTAATAGGTCCCCTCAGCCGGAGGATAAGGTCCTCCCTGGTGATATGCTTGCGCCCTATTAGACAAATTTTGCTGAGGCATATGATGACTTTGAAATCTGGGTTGAGACATGTTCTGGGTAGAACTATATGTGTAACCAAGGTTTTGGCTGCTGCTGCCTAAGTAACCTTGGGTAATTGACCCAATTAGCCCGTCTGCAGATTTTGACGCGCTTGGAAATTCTTTATAAGTTTGCAGGCGCGGGGCATTAGGCAGGATGTTGTAAATGTATCCTAAATGCGTATAAATAAGTTCAAGCTTCTGGGATTTACTGATTGCATCCTCTTTGGATGTGGGGTTTTTCTACGCCACATCCTTTTAAATCTCTGTCGCCAATGTTTTCAAGAATAAATCTAAGAGGACCCGATCATCGATTTTATCTTTACATAAACTGCGACGCTACCTCCATTCATGAAGATGGTCCGAGATATGGACGAAGGGGGTTTTTCTAAAATGAGTCAATAATTCCATTCCCGAATCATGGTGAATGAGTAACTGAAAATATGTGAGGAACGCAGTAGAAGGATCGTGGCTACTCTTGTAAGAGTGCCTTGAAATAGGAGGTTGCTCCATGTACCACATCGTGGCTACTCTTGTAAGAGTGCCTTGAAATAGCCTCAATCGAATAGTGTCGTCGATGATACTGTTCGATGAGCACCATAGGTTAAAGGTCATTACATGATTACCTAGGTCTTCTGCTTGCTTGCCTTCGAATTTTGGTATATCTAAAGGGAGCTTTGTGGGCATGGGAGGCCATGAAGGATCGTGTGCGATGGGGTCATTCGTTAGCTTGGTTAAATCGGGTAGATTCAACGAAGCTAAGAAAGGTGACTAGGAGGTTGATGCCATTGCAATATGTGAAGACAGAAAGTTCTGGTTAGAACGAGGGTTAGTTTGTGACGTACCTTGCTGCATATTCATCTGGCTTCCCGAATGGGACACACTCCCTTGCCCCTTAGGGGTCGAGGGGGGAGTGGTGTGTGGTGTGGTGTTGGGAGACTGACTACGGTTTCCAACTATGGCTGCTTCGATGAAGGATGAACCAATGACGGTGGCAGTCTTTCGTCTTTGATGCCTAAATGGCAAAAGACCTGGAACCCCTCCCGGTAATGGGGGGAGGTCCAAAAGATGCCTGGATCGATGAGGTTCCCTTGGGATCGTTCAGGTGTCGACCAGGTTAGGTTTTGGAAAAATTTGAGAGGATAGAGTCTATGATCAAAGCAAAATTATGGCCACATACATAAAACAAAGCGAAAATAAAATAAAATTTCCCTTTAAATTAATCTATGTGATCAATCAAGCAAAAAGTGGTTTTTTTTTTGTTTGCGTATGATACTCAAAATTCTATAAGACCTATTGCGTTTTCACACACTCAAAATTAACTGGGCCTTGAGAATATTTCTTGTGAGTGCTGGCACAATTTCCCATAAGAGCTCGCGACGCCCCCAGTCAGCCGAAGAGAATCCACCAAGGTAAGGGTAGAGGGTCTGGCACTTGCCTGCACCGTCGCCTATAGGGTAAGGGATGCCCTAGTTTTTGGCCACTAAGAACCACCGTCCCACGTGAGCGTTCGAGTCTTGGGATTCTTGGTAGTTAGCTAACAATACTGAGTATCAGCCGGGTCAGGTAGCCCCAACTGATACCGCATGCACTGCGCCTAAGCCTAACCCCCTCTGAATCGGGTCTTTGTCGCGCTCAGGTTTTCTTTGTCGTGGGTTGGTAGGTGGATTTGAAGCTCCCTAAATACACAAATTCTATGTTTCAATATTAAGTATGATCAAGGCGGCTTATTGGATGCCTGCCGCTTTGATCCTAACTTAAACTATAAATTCTTTTGTGGCCCCTGTGGGGAGAATTTAGTGAGTTTGGTTAAGTTAGTTTTAGGTGTCTTGCTTTGCTTAGTGGGTGAGTGTGTGTGAGCATAAGGTGAACAAGCACAAAGTTTGAACGTGTGGATATCGTTTATCCTTTACAAAAAAACCCCTATTCAAACTATGTTATATTGTTC
The DNA here is from genome assembly GCA_034641835.2 of Pinus albicaulis. Classification (NCBI taxonomy): domain Eukaryota; kingdom Viridiplantae; phylum Streptophyta; class Pinopsida; order Pinales; family Pinaceae; genus Pinus; species Pinus albicaulis. Next base: position 250,230,871 of record CM076569.1, read on the forward strand.
CTGGCTTAAATGGAAAACATGTGCGGATAATGGGCCGCTTTCAAATTTTCCTAGTTAATCTATGTGACTAACTATAGGGAGATGGTGAATTGTGAATATGGAGCATTCATATGCTTACCTAGGATCACCGGAGGGTGCAAAATTAGCAGAGATTACTTTCTCTTCTATAGAAAATTTGATCCTAGTCCCGCAATTCCTAATGCAAAAAATTGAACTAAACTAAACAATTTCTACACTAGAAAAAAGAAAACTAGTTACGCATGTGTGGTCTTGGGCTACTTACTTGGACTAGTTATCTAAGTGTGAATACCAAAAATTTGAAAAAAATAAATTGTTCGGAACGCAAGTTTTCCCCCTACTTAAACTATGTGAAAATTTTGCAAAACTCAACTTGAATCGAAAACTGACTCTAAGCCTATAGAAAGTAGCTAAAAAGTGAGTTCAAACAAGTTGTGGGGTATCACAACAAGTGTTGGTAGATGCATTAGGGGCTGCGAAGCACCTTAAAAGCATAAAAAGACAGAATGTTGGGAGAAATTTCTCTTTCTGTGAATTGCACGCAAAAATCCGTGACAGGTGCGCTTTCCTGCGTGCGGGTCAGCACTGAACGTGCGCCCTGCGCGTCTGTGAGGAAAAAACGCGTGAAAATTCCTGCAAGTAAAAAAATTAGGAGTTTCTCTTCTTCATTCTGTCACTCAAAGTGAATCTAGGGACTGCAAGATAGATCAGAGGACTATCAGCTCCACTCTCCAGCATAGATAAAGGTCTCTTGCAAAAGAAGGCACAACCACATAAACTTGGTAAGAAGTTAGTGGAGTCGCCAATACTTTTGTGGTGGATTTGGTGCATGAATGTACGAAATCGCACCAGTTTAAGGGGTGTGGTTCGGCCCCTTAAACTATAGGTAACAAGAAGAAAGTGGTTTGAGTTCAAAATCATACAATCTAGAGGAAAAATCATGCAAATGCATACTCAAATTAAACTAAAACTAAAACAAAAATATATAGAATCTATTGAAGACATTCAAACGATAATAATGCAAATGGTGGCTCTAGGCCCCTTTTTATAAACGCTTGATACAAAGAAGAAATTTTATCTACTTTCCAAAGGGCCCCTAGACAATGTTTCTAGGTCCCGATGCAAGGATGTTGTTTTCCAAGCTCGCGTTGGTGCAAGCTCCCTCTCTCTCTGTTGTGATGGACTAATATTGTTGGATGGCCAACAATCAAGTCCCCTCTATCTCCAGCTCTGGGTCACACACTGCAGGTATTTCTTGGGAAATTTTGGCCAGCATAACAATGTGATCACCCATTCTTCATCTCATGGTGACTTTATATAGGGGATTTCAAATCCTCCTTCCCTCCCTTGGTACATGGTGGATGGTGACCCAAGGGAGAGGTATGATTCCATTGTGTGCTCACATAGTGTCTAAGGAGGCGCTGGTAGCTGTCCTTAGGCGACTTCATGTAAGGAGTAACTTGTCCTTTGCTTTGTGTGGTCCCAGAAAGCGACATTTTTCCACTTTCAAGAATTCTCGCTTATCGGGAAAAAAAACACGCAAAAGGCGCTCTTCTCGAAGGATAATGCATGCAATCAACATTTAAGACTAGTTCAAATTTGATTTTCTTAAAACCTTATAGATTTTAAATACTTTCTTGATTCCATAATGTCTTCCTGCCCTGTAAATACTTTGGCTTGACATTAATTAATGTCATCTTTTGCTATATGATTTTCCAGTGTTAACAACTACCATAATGACACTCTTTCCTTCAAATTTGAATAAACTTGTAATAAAATCCATTGAAAGTTCTTCTTGACACTAGCTTTGTATAGCTAATGGCTAAAGGAGCCTTGGGGTCTTGATAGTCTCTTCTTTATTTTGTTAGTGTACCATGCATTACACCACAATTTTTCACACTTATGTTTTAAGACCTTCCCAAAAAAAAATCTTAATCTTATGGCATGTCTTCAAGAACCCTGAATGTCCTCTTATAGGAGAAGTGAGTAATTCCAATAGGACCTTCTGTTTGAGTTAAGAATTTTTACATAAGTATAAGCAATCTTGGTAACATAACAAATCATTTTTCCATGTATTATTATCTATTGCATTAGGGTCCTCTAGTTGTTGAATTATCTTACACATCTCTTCTTCTTGTTACCATTCTATCCTTACTTCTTCCACCCAATCAGATTGTGGAATGGAAATAGCACATAATAAACCATTTGTGTCTTCCTCCTTTCTTGAGAGTGCATCTGCCACAATATTTTGTTTTCTCTTTTTGTAGATAATTTCAAAGTCATAACCCAACATCTTTGCAACCCATTTTTATTTTTATTTTGAAGATAGTATAAATTTCTCCATGAAGTACTTTAGACAATCATGATCTATTTTTACTTTTAAGTGTCCTCCTATTAGGTATGGATGTCATTTTTTAACACATGTAGTATGGCCAACATTTTTTTTCATAGATTAGTTTGAGTAGGTTTTCTTTAAGTTCAATAATTTCAAAGGAAAGGGGTCTTCTTTCTTGCATCAAAATTTCACCATGTCATGGCCTAAGGCATCACACTCCACAAAAAATATTTTTTTGAAGTCAGGTTTCGGCAAGGCAAGAATTGTACATATAATCTCCTTAAGCTCTTCAAACACTTTCGTTACTTCTTTAGTCCAGGGAAATGCTTCCTTCGTCAATAATTTTGTTAGAGGTTTTGCTATTTGACCATAATTCTTGACAAATTTGCGGCAATATCCTATCAATCCTAAGAATCCTCTAGGTTTCTTCAAGGTATTTAGGATTGGTCATTCCCTAATAGCTTTTATTTTGTTAGAATCCACCTTAACACCATCGTGTGATACAATATGACCCAAATATTCCACTCCTTAAACCCTAAAGGCACACTTGGATGGATTTGCATATAGTTATTGTTCTTCCAATAGTGTCAAGACCCTGTCAATATTGTACATGCTCTTCACAATATTTTTTGTAAATGAGTATGTCATCTAACAAAACTAACACAAATTTTCTAAGGGCTTGAAAATAGAATTCATGAAGCTTTGAAATGTTGAAGGAGCATTTGTAAGTCCAAATGGCATAACCAAAAGCTCATAATGATTTTTATATGTTCTGAAGATTGTTTTAGGAATGTCTTCTTGCCTCATTCTAATTTGATGATATACAGAACGGAGATCCAACTTAGTAAAGAAAATTGCTCCATGCAATTCATTTAACAATTCATCAATGACAATAATAGGAACCTTATCTTTGATTATCATTTTTTTGTGTTGTTTGTAGTCTAGGCACACATTGTAAACCATCCCTTTTGATAACCATCACCACTGGTGAAGGGAAAGCACTCTGGCCAAGCTAAATGATGTCTACCTCTAAGATTTCTTGAACCATACGCTCAATCTCACTCTTTTGTGCATGTGGATATCTGTAAGGACTAATGTTAGGTGGTACATTTCTAGGTTGCAAATGAATAACATGGTCATGATCTCAGACAAGTTAAAGACCGTTAGGAATTTTTCCAAATGCCTTATGATGATTTTTTATAACTTTTTGAATATCCACTGGAGCAGGGGATATAGATGTTTGAAAAAATAATGAAAACAATTGTGTTATACCTTCGCGTTCCTTTTTAGAAATTTTGTCATGCTATTAGAGGTTATCACTTTACTAGGTTTCCCTTGGATACCTCTAAACTCAATTTCCTTTCCTTCTGAGAAAAATCTTACGAAAATATATTGGAAATTAAGGATCACTATTCCTAATGACTGTAACCATTGGAATCCTAATACAACATCAACACCACCCATTGGATTGCAAACATGAGACTAACCAATAACTACCTCCCCATTTTTTCTTAAACTTATTGCACTTTCCTGAACAATTTATAATACCTCCATGCCAATTTGTAAGTGATGAAGTTATGGTTACTAATTGAATCAATTGATAATGTTACCCTTTTCCTTTTGACATATCCTCCTATCTTTAGGGTTTGTAGAATACTTATGTCAATCAATTCATGACAAGAGATTGTTGGAGTAGTTTATTCTAGCTCTAGATCTTGTGAAGTTTCTACTTCTTGATCTTCTTCATCTTCACAATATATGTAGAATAATTTCTTCTCGTTGCATTTATTCCCTTTATTCATTGTCACAATTGAAACATAGTCCCTTTCCTATTCTTTCATCCATTTTTTGACGTGTCAACCTTATTGATTTAATAAAGGGGGCATGATTTTCTCTATAGTTATTAGTGACCAATTTGCTAGTGGTCATATTTTTACTTTCAACTTTCCTTCCCATACTGAAAGCATTCTCTAGAGATTTAGGTTCAAAGAGATGCAACTCATGTTGGATACTTACCTTTAACGTACTCATAAATAGGTCTAACTTGTTATCCTCTAATATATTCTTTACTCTAAGACTCAACTTTTGGAATTGTTGAATGTGCTTTGTAGCTAGAGATTTTTGTTGAATATTTATCAATTGAATAAAGAATGTGTTTCTTTTAATATCCCCATAATGTGTTATCAATTCCTCTATAAAAATGGACCAATATATAACAAAATCATGTTTTCTTTCACAAAGCCATTGATGCCATACATGTTGGTCTTATTATAAAAACATGGATGCAATATTTATCTTTTGTAAAGATGACACTTAGTGTAGATAAAATTATTGTTCCATTTGAAATATCCATGTACAAGATCATTACCGTCAAATTTCCTCATATCAATCTTCAAAATGTAGTAGTACCTTGGTGTTGACTTGAAGCCCTAATGATGTGAATCTTGGATTGAAAATTAATGATTATGGTTCTCTAATTCAAAATTTGTGCTCTCCAATTGTGATAGCACATTCCCCATATGAGATTGACTCTCAACGATATGTTTATCTTGTTGGAATCACGATTTCCACTACACCAAAACCCGCAAGTGTTAGTAAACGAACATATCACTAGAGTTAATGGATCCACAAGAGGCAGTTAAGCGCATGTCACAAAACACATAGGGAGCGTTGGTTTATCCAATATCCAACAATCTCCCCCTAGCGCGAGTCAGGTGTGATTCGAACTTGAGACCTTTGGCTTTGATACCACTTGTTGGAATCATGATCGCCATTACACCAAAGCCCACAAGTGTTAGCAAATGGACGCATCGCCAGAGTTAATGGATCCACGAGAGGCGGTTAAAAACATGTCATGAAACACAGGGAGTTTTTGTTTATCCAATGTCCAACATATCCTTATGTTCATGATTTCCTTGAATCTCCACATCCCTTTTAGAAAGTCTCTCTGAGAGAGAATTTTCCATGGCAATCATGGTTTTTGTATTTATTTATTATTTTCGTTCTTATTTTCTATTCCTTATTTATTTTCATTCATCTTCTTTTCCATTTCTATTTTAAACTTTTCTTGAGAACCTGAGAAATCCACCTTTTTCAAAATACTATCATTCATTTCATTAAATTTCTTCTCAAACTGAGATAACCTAAATTATAAATCTTCACTTTCTTCGTGATTCGAGAATGGGATTTCAGTAAATTTAATTGTTGTAGTATTTTTGTTTGGAGGCATGTTGGAAAATAATAATAGCCATATTTATTGTTGATTTTTAAGTAGCTTGGGAGGTACTCCAAGCCCTAGGGTTCAGGGTTTGGAGGGAAAAGCAACACAAGGTTCTGGCCTTGGAACCCAAGGTTGTGGTTTTGCACCCATCATGATTTGGGCCAAAACCATGGACACATTTCAACATGTGATGGATGAGAATGATAGTTCACTTCGAGATGAATCCGACGCAACGAAATTCATCTAATTCCAAGTTTTAGAAATGGAGTTGTGAATTTTTGAAGTTTATGGTTGGGTTTGCACCAAATGTGTTAAGGTCAACTTGAGTTTAGTAAGCCTCTTGATAGTTGGACAAGCCCCATCATGGAAATTTTGAGGAGCGCTTGTATGTGTATAAATACAAGGTGAATTGGAGTAATTTTAGACATCCAACTTGTGCAACACACCACAAGAAGATAGCTCATTGAGGAGAAAAGTAGCATTTTGTCTTGGCTGCAGGAAAATAAGGCTAAGAAACGAGGAGGAGAGGGCATCTTAGGGCACCCTTGATAATTTTTATGAAGGTTGAGTTGTTACTATAGAGGGCTGAGGCAGAGGAGCTTAAGGATAGGATTGTTTGAGGGTCGTTTGAGGGTGGGCATGTTGAAAAGTGTAACTAGGTCGGCCTTCATGTTAACTATGTAATTATGAGAAAGAAGAAGTCAAAATAATATATATTTTTGTTGTATGTGCTTCATGGGTTTCATGATCATGATTTAGAAGGACTTCTTCTTGATGTCCATTAGGTTTGAGTTAAGTGTCAAATCTAGTTTTGTTATATGCTCCAAGATATTGTGGAAGAAGCTTACAACAACCCTCATATAACGTTAAATACAAGCTCCATGATATAAAGAAGACAACCTTTAACACTTCTGAAGAAACACCCTATGAAATGTTGAAGAAATTACAATTCAAGTTGGCCTACATGCTATGTTACAGTCGGCCTAATTACATTTGGATGGTCGGCCTAAAAGATGAGAACATATCACTATATATTACCCTAGATTGCAAATCATTTGAAAAATAAAGAATTGCGGATAACACTAAACCTAATACGGATCAATCTCGGGAAGAAATTCGGATCAATCTCAGGAAAAATTGCAGACTTAATCTCAGGAAGTTTGCAGACATCCAAAGGAAGAAATTGTGGATAAAAAGAGAGTATATAATTGTGGATATAAGGTAGTATACAAGTGCAGACATAACAATGAATTAGGGTAGCATATGAATGCAGACAAGTGCTGGAAGCGCAGCACATAAATGCGGATGAAGGGTAGCACATAAATGCAGACCTAAAATTAAAGAGCAAGAGAGAAATTTGCGAAAATTGCAGGAGATACAGGATTGCGGATGACTAAAGTAAAGTTTCAGACAAGTTCAGAAAGGGTACAACAATATAACTATAATTTTAAGAGTGCTGGTTCAGGGTTAATAATTTATTGAATTTGAGACAGTCATCATAAGAAGAAGAGGCAACAATAGTAGGGAAGGTAAATCTTTGATTTACCTTCCTACAAGCATATACAAGGTGAAGGTCAAGGTCTCTAGAACTGATGCAGAACTAAGAAAATTGTTGAGAAGAAGAAGTCAAAGTTGAAGAGGTTGAATTAAGGTCTTGGAAGTATATCTAGGTCAAGGGTCTGAGTCTTGGTCATGTTACTTGTCATTTGAAGATCTATAAGAAGAATTATTTGTGGGTTTTCCTCTCCAAGAAGGGGAGGTTTTTCCTTGGCTCTAGGAGCCTAACTTCTGTGTCTTGTGCATTTTGATAATTGACTTAATGAAAGACTAAATAAGCTAAAATAAGAAAAGACATAAGTAACACAAGTAAGCTCACAAGTAATTATCAAGAAGATAATTTGTATTAATCACCAACCCTCAAAATTCTCAACATGGTTTCAAAGCTAAGGTGTTGAACACAAGGGTTGCTTGTCAACAAAGACACTCAAGGAAGCATAGATCACAGTTTGGGTAAAGTCAAATCAATTTGCAAAGAAGACTATCTAGCTGCTTCAAACATCCTTTACCATCAAGGATCCAAGATCACCTAGATTAAAGAATTCTATCTTGGAAGAAGTTCCTAACCTCTTCGTTATCATCAACAAAGATACTGAAGGAGAAAGTCACTCTCTCAAGTTAGTATCTATGACTTCATCTAAATCTGTCCAAATGAATTATTGTTTAGAAATCAACAAATTGGTTGGGTTATCAAACTTCAATGCATGGAAGAAAAGGACAGATCTTAAGTTAATTGAAAATGAAGTTATGGGCTTCATAGAAGGATCTACAATTCAACCCCCAAAAGAAGACATTCTAGAAAATATAAAATACATGCAGGGAGGCATAAAAGCCCGAAGGATTATTATAGAATCCATAAAAGACTCTCTCATTCCCTATGTATTAAAGCTAGAAACCTCAAAATAAATTTATGATAAGTTGGTAGAACTCTTCTCGAAAGGTTCTACAAAGGAAATAATATCCTTAAGACAAAAACTATACAAATTGAGAATGTCAAAGGAAGGAGTATTTCCAAATCTGATGGAGATTTTCGCAATACGAGAACAACTACTGAAGTTGGGAGAAGTAATGTTTGATAGAGAAATACTCACTATGGTACAAAATGTCTTACTAAAAGAGTGGAGTGATTACTCTTCCAGCATAGGTGGGAGAAAAGAAGCCATGACATTCCAAATTCTAGGTAAGATAGAAGAATCAAAATTGAAAGAAGGATCAAGAGAAGAAAATCAAACCTTTTCCACCATGTCCGGGAAGAAAGGAAGATTCGATAAATTTGGTCCTCAAAATAAGAAGAGAAATGTGGACAAAGCACAATGCTTTGGGTGTAATGATCTTGGGCATTACAAACAAGATTATCCTAGATTGAGAAAGGAAAATAGGAAAAAGGAAGAAGCCCATATAAGAGAAGAACTTAATGAAAAGAAATCTAAGAAAGAAGAAGCGAGGGATCTCAACTACGATTAGGATCTTCTTCTCCTTTAAGTGATTTTTGTTGATTGTAAAATATTATGTTAGGAAGCAATGCACATTAATAAGCATCATGATGGAAGCATGGAAGGAGCTCTTGGTGAAACAACCTCTGGAAAGCCTCTCTAATAACATTACTAAAGTAAATTAGTCATCAAGATCAAGGGTCATCATGGATACATAATTCTGGATGTGATGACATATTGATGGAGCATGCCAAAGGAATGAAGCTCTTCATTCGAGAGAAATTGCTATAGGTTGATGCAGGGAAATAGGTATGAGGTATGTAGACATATATGCTGATATTGGATGCTGTGAAGTCATTTCATATGATTGTAGGTAATATAATTCCATATTAGAAGTATGAAGGAGGATCTCTCAGTGCACTGAAAGATGAAATCAGCATAATAAGTCCTCATAGAATATGAGGTGGTTGTACATAAACAAGAAATTGAAAATTTGTAAGCTCCTAGGAATGAAACATGTGCAGGGAGGAAGAGATCATGAAATGCAACCATGTCAAGAGGCAGTTATCATCCGGGGGCCAAAATGTGACTAAGAGATCTCCTGGGAAGATATGTAGACTCTGACAGAAGTCTGGTAAATAAGAAGACCCTTGGAAAAACATATCATTAGGAGATGTGTCAATATGTATAAAGGATGTTGATGCCTACAGGAAGATGTCATGGTGAAAGATCATCACTAAGGTAACTTTTGTTCTAAGAATTTCATATGTATATCTTTATCTAGATGAATTTTTGCAAGACTGTGAATCACGAGAAAGGATGTATGATCCTTGGAGATGATTCGAAGGAGAGCAACATGGCATAACAATGGACCAGATGAGAAATACTAATGAATCACTTTCCTATAGTGGACATGACTCTTGACTGAAAGTGATGGATGATCTGTGCCCTATGAAGCCAAAAGTTGAATATTCCTCAATATCGAAAAACCATGACATCGAGGGGGGAATTCTTCATGAGTAGTTGTATTGTTGTTGCAGGACCCTGGTTGAGAGGGAGCCTAGTGGTAAGTTTCTTACTTGGAAGAAACTTGAAGTATTTCCTTCCTATGTTGAGAGGGAGTTACATATGTGATTCTCTAATGCATGTGTCATGCACTAGACCAGGACTAACAACCGTAAGTCTTAGTTAAGGCCATGTGAAGAGAATGGATAGACACATCATTATGGTCCTCACCTGGAAGACAGAATGGAGGATTGGGTAATCATATGGAATTCAATACTCTTTGAGAATGAGATAGGGCATTCAAGATAAGAGTAGTCATGGACCGATATTCTTTAAGGGCTGGCTACCCAAGAGAAGAATAGTCCAAGAAGGTCATACTCTGGGAACACCTAGGTGGGGTATGTACCTTGGAGAGACAATGACTATGGTGTTTATTAGTCATGTGCCTCGCCAGTATTGTAGCCCATTGTCTCGTTGAGAGATGGGGTTGTTAGTCAAGGCCTTGCACTAGGACAATGTTGGTTGATATGATGCTATACAGATGTGATTACCATTCTGATTCTTCTTACGATATTATTCAGTTTGAAAGTGACCACATACATGTATGAATACCTCCCTAGTTAAGAGGAAGCATTGAAAAGTGTAACTAGGTCAGTCTTCATGTTAACTATGTAATTATGTAATTATGAAAAAGAAGAAGTCAAAATAATATATATTTTTGTTGTATGTGCTTCATGGGTTTCATGAGCATGATTTAGAAGGACTTCTTCTTGATGTCCATTAGCTTTGGGTTAAGTGTCAAATATAGTTTTGTTATATGCTCCAAGACCTTGTGGAAGAAGCTTACAACAACTCTCATATAACATTAAAAACAAGCTCCATGATATAGAGAAGACAACCTTTAACGCTGCTGAAGAAACACCCTATGAAATGTTGAATAAATTACAATTCAAGTCGGCCTACATGTTGTGTTACAGTTGGCCTAATTACAATGGATGGTTGACCTAAAAGATGAGAACATATCACTATATATTACCCTAGACTGCAGATCATTTGAAAAATAAAGAATTGTGGATAACACTGAACCTAATATGGATCAATCTCAGGAAGAAATTCAGATCAATCTCATGAAGAATTGCAAACCTATCTCAGGAGGTTTGAAGACATCCAAAGGAAGAAATTGCGGATAAAAAGAAAATATATAATTGTGGATATAAGGGAGTATACAAGTTTAGATAGAACAATGAATTAGGGCAACATATGAATGCAGACAAGTGTTGGAAGGGCAACATATAAATGTGAATCTGAAATTAAAGAGCAGGAGAGAAATTTGCAGAAATTGCAGGAGATACAGGATTGCAGATGACTGAAGTAAAGTTTCGGACAAGTGCACGAAGGTTACATCAATATAACTCTAAGTTTAAGAGTGTTGGTTCAGGTTTAAGAATTTATTGAAGTCGAGATAGTCATCATAAGAAGAAGAGGCAGCAATTGTAGGGAAGGTAAATCTTTGATTTACCTTCCTACAAGCATATACAAGGTGAAGGTCAAGGTCTCTAGAACTGATGTAGAACTAAGCAAATTGTTGAGAAGAAGAAGTCAAAGTTGAAGAAGTTGAATCAAGGTCTTGGAAGTATATCTAGGTCAAGGGTGTGAGTCTTGGTCATGGTACTTGTAATTTGAAGATCTATAAGAAGAATTATTTGTGGGTTTTCCTCTCCAAGAGGGAGAGGTTTTTCCCAGGCTCTAGGAGCCTAACTTCTGTGTCTTGTGCATTTTGATAATTGACTTGATGAAAGATTAACTAAGCTAAAATAAGAAAAGACATAAGTAACACAAGCAAGCTCACAAGCAATTATCAAGAAGAGAATTTGCGTTAATCACCAACCGTCCAAATTCTCAATAGGGCACACCCTAAACAAGGATGTCGCAGACTTATGGAGCCTTATTGTAGTATGCCGCAGGAAATTGAAGGTAGGTTGAGGACTTTGTTACAGAAAAGTGGCATAACACGTCAAGGAAGGGAGACTGCACTCCTAGAGAGAAATTATGGGTAGAACTTAAGGTTGGAAAAGGGACTGTGTTTTGTGCCCTAACCATGCCTAGATTGTAGTAGTCAAGCATACCTCAAATAGTGAGCTTAAGGTATGTATTTCAGTGCATTATTGTAGGTGTTGGATCCATGTTTTGGATTAGTCTTGGATTGTTTTGAAGAGCAACCTGTGGGAACCAATTTGAAGGCTTCAATTTGGTGATCGAGAGCCTTTATAGGAGCAGATCCTACAGTGAAGTGTTGGGTGCCATTGGTCTGGTGGAGAGAAACATATTGGCTACCTAAAGTAATACTAGAAAAGAAATCTTGAAGTGACGAATATTGTTGAAGGTTGGGTGAATTTTGGTGCCTAATGTGCAGCACTTTGATGGACTGATGGCAGTGTGGGTGCAGGCGTTAAGGAGAGCTTATTTAAATCCCATGCAGCTTTCAACATGATCACCATCGGATCTCCATATTTTCACATCGGATGACAATCACATTAATTCACAACTTGAACTCTATCAACCAAAAGCAACGCGAAATTAGTTGTTTTGGCACTGTGACATGTCACAGTCTTACTGGATCACGTTCCGAAAGGGATAAACCGCCCTTGGCTCAAATGCTGCACGAGACCGGTGGTTTCATTCCACAAAACCGCTTACTCTTCAACTTGCATCCAAACGCATTTAAACGGGGTCTTCCACTGAACTTTCACTTCGTTCTCGGATTTAACTTCGCTTCATTCGAACCATTCATTCTCCGCTTGCAACTAATGACATGGATCAGTTATCAGTTCAATCTCAATCAAAGGAAAGCAGAGTTTATTCAGCTCATCCTGCTTTATATAGAGATCAGTAATTAAACAAACAGATACATTTGCTGATAATTAAATCTCAAGCCTAGAATCGAGGTTCACTTCGATTCCTTCCAATCTCTCACATAGATTTTTAATACCTATAATTCCTCTTCGCACAGAGACAAACATAAATTCAACCTGCACTCAATGTATACACATAAGATATAAAATCAATTGAAATTACGAAGGTGGAATCCTCCGCGAACTTGCCAGCATACTCACATAAACAAAAATCTGCAATTTTATTAAGATAGAGGCCAAATCCTCTCAATCCAATCTTCTACAGCCAAATCCAAATTCCTCTGTTGTAGAGGTTACATTTATAGTCTTTCACATAACCATCGACCTCCTCAATTAGGATCGAATTCTTCATTTTTAGACAAAATCTTATTTAGCTAATATCTCCCTAATTTCTATCAACTGAAGCTAGACATGCTCAACAAATAAAAATTTGTCCAATTATCCTAACACCTATTCGAACAACTGTATCTCTAAATATAGTTTCTAATTTATTACAAAAATGAATCATAAAAAATCATTGAGAGATCCAACACTCTCAGTAAAACCGACTTTGTCCCATCAGTCAATGAATTTTTAAACCCATCTAGCCACAGCATGTGAACAAATTTTCACATTGCTGGTTAAATTTCGATGCCCCTGCATCAGACTCCTGAGGACAAAAATCTTCATGGGCTCCTGTCCATGAGCTCCTCCACAGAACTGCCCAATTTCTGCAGCATAATTTCTGTCATCTACGTAGCATCCTCAATTGGTGATCCTTCCACTTGATTAAGTATTGGAAATACTCTTGTCCTCTGGTTTTCTTAAACACCTACTTGTCTAAGATTCTTTTTGGCTGTAATGGCTTTGTTGTAGGTAACTGTTTTACCCAATCAATCTGTTCTCTGTCTTCTAGTCTTTCATCTGTGCCACCATCTTCATACATGTACAAATAAGAAACATTGAATATTGGAGATATTCCAATATCAGATGGAAATTCAATCTCATAGGCATTTGCAGAAAATTTCCTCAATACCCTACATGGTCCTATCTTTTTGAACTTCAATTTGTTAGACTGCCTCTTTGGAAATCTTTCTTTCCTCAAGTGTGCCAAAACCAAATCACCAACTTCAAAATTAACTTCTCTTCTGCTCAATTCTACTTTGTTCTTGTACTTGATTATGTTGTCTTGTAGTTGCTGCTTTACTTGTTCATGTTTTGCTTGAATCTCTGAAGCAAACTCTTCTCCATCAGCACTCCTCATTTTTTCTTTTCCCAAGTTCCTCAATTCAGATACTCCTCTTGGGTGCATCCCATAAATTATATGGAATGGACTCCACCATGTACTTTTGTTAGGTGAATCATTGTATGCATATTCTGCCTGTGGTAAAATATGATCCCACTGCTTAGGATGTTCTCCTGCAAGACTTCTCAAAAGATTACCCAAAATTCTGTTCACTACTTCAGTCTGCCCATTAGTCTGAGGGTGATAAGCTGAGCTGAAACTTAGTTTAGTACCAAGCTTCTTCCACAATGTCCTCCAAAAATGACCAAAAAACCTGGTATCTCTATCGGAAAAAATACTTTTAGGCAACCCATGTAATCTAACAATCTCTTTGAAAAATAAATTGGCAACATGAGTAGCATCATTGGTTTTATAACATGGAATAAAATGTGCCATCTTTGAAAGTATGTCAACAACAACAAAAATTGCATCATTCCCTCTCTGTGTCTTAGGCAATCCTAAAACAAAATCCATACTTACCATATCCCAAGGTCTGTCTGGAATAGGCAATGGAATGTACAAACCTGCATTTTGACTTCTCCCCTTTGCATATTGACAAATTTTACAATTCTTCACAAACTTCTCCACTTCAGATCTCACCTTTGGCCAATAATAAAAATGACTTAGTTGCTCATAAGTTTTATCAATACCATAATTTCCAGCAAGTCCACCACTATGCTTCTCTCTAATTAAATTTTCTCTCATGGAACAATTTGGTATGCACAACTGATTTCTTTTGAACAATAAACCTTCTTGCAAGAAATAATCTAACCACTGACTTCTGTCTATCGAAACACGATTATAGTATGCTTCAAATGCTTCTTTGAAATCCAAATATGTTTTATAGAGTTCTTTAAGAAAATCAAAACCTACCACTTCAATTTGACTTTCTTGAACAAGAATGTTTTTCCTACTCAAGGCATCAACTACCTTATTTGCTTGACCACTTATATGCTTCAAAACAAAGTTAAAAATTTGAAGATATTCAACCCATTTTGCATGTTTTTGATTCAATTTAGGCTGTTGCATAATATTCTGTAAAGCATGATTATCTGAATATAGCACAAATTCTTTAGACATTAAATAATGTCTCCACTTCTTCAATGACTGTACAATTGCATAAAATTCTTTGTCATAAGAAGAGTACTTCCTTCTTGTCTCATTCAGCTTCTCACTGAAATATGCTACAGGTCTGTCTTCTTGATTTAATACAGCTCCGATAGCTTCTCCACTGGCATCACACTTCACTTGAAATGGTTCTTTAAAATCAGACAAAACTAAGACATGTTTCTCAGTTATCTTCTATTTCAAAAACTGAAAATTTCTTTCTACTTCAACAGTCCATTTAAATGGTTGTTTGTCCCTCTTTATGGTTTCAATGATAGGTGCATTAATCTTGCTAAAATTCCTTATGAATTTTCTATAAAAACTAGCAAGTCTATGGAAACTTCTTACCTCAAAACACTTTTTCGTGAAGGCCACTCCACAATTGCCTTTACCTTTTCTGGATCCATCTTTAATCCCTCAGCAGAAACAACAAAACCTAGATATACCAATTCTTCTTTCATGAATGAACATTTTAAGTTTACCAGTAACTTCTCTTGATGTAACTTCCTTAAGACATAACTAAGATGCCTCAGGTGTTATTCCTTTGTTTTGTTGTAAATTAATATATCATCCAGATATACTATTGCAAATTTACCAATAAATTATTTTAATACTTCACTCATGAGCCTCATAAAAGTAATAGGTGCATTTGATAAACCAAAAGGCATTACCATCCATTCATACAATCCCCCATTTGTTTTAAAGGATGTTTTCCATTCATCACCTTCCCTTATTCTAATTTGATGATACCCACTTTTCAAATCTAGTTTTGAAAAATATCTTGCTCCGCTCAAACAATCCATAAAATCTTCAATTCTAGGTAAAGGAATTTTATACCTGATTGTTATCTTGTTTATTTCTCTTGAATCAGTGCACATTCTCCAACCTCCATCTTTCTTCAGACTCAACACTGTAGGTACTGCGCAAGGACTCGAGCTTTCTCTGATAAAACCTTTGTCAACCAATTCCTACACTTGCTTTCTAATTTCTTCATTTTCTGTAGGAGTCATTCTGTAAGCTGCTTTGTTTGGCAAATTTGATCCTGGGATCAAATCTATCTGATCGCTGATTCTTCTTACAAGTGGAAATTCATTAAGAAAATCATCCACAATAATATCACAATAAATCTCCAACATTTCTTGAATTTCAATTGGAAAATCAGAAATTCTAGTAGAAGTAAATACTACCTTAGGTTTGCAAACTAAAGAAAAATTTACCTCATCATCTTCAATCTGCTGCAAGTATTCTTTCCCACTCAACAATAAAGTCTTTGGATCAGAATTTTTGCTTGATGCATCTCCTTCTTCCATAGGTAGCAATGTTTGATTCATACCATCCTTGAAAAACTTGTTGGTGTTCCTCTTACCATCATGTACTGCTGCTCTGTCATACTGCCAAGGTCTACCTAGCAGTATGTGACACACATCCATAGGCATCACATCACACATGATTTTATCCTTGTAGCTGCCCATCTGCAGTTCTATTTCACATTGTTCTTTCACAATCAGCTGGTGTCCCTTCTGAAGCCATGACACCTTGTAGGGTTTTCAATGTTCCCTTGTCTTCAATTTCAACTTCTCTATCACCTCTGTAGAGACCAAATTGTATGTGCTTCCACTATCAATGACCAATTGACAACATTTCCCTTGAACTTTGCATACACTCCTGAAAAAAGTCTTTCTCTGTGTTGGCTCAACAACTTCCTTTGTTTGTTTCAACAAAACCTTGTTAACCACCAAGGATTATCCTTTCTTTGGCATAATTTCTTTCTCTGTTTCAGGCAACTTTGTTGCTTCTTCTCCAGTCTGAGCAACAATTGCATTTCTCTGACTTGTACCCACATTCTCTTTCTCTGGGCATTCATAGGCTCTATGTCCTAATTTTTTACATCTGTAACATCTCACTTCTCTTCCTCTGCTTCTGCCTCCTCTTCCTCTATAGGAGCTCCTTCTGCCACTTGCATCACCTTCTATGGATGCATGCTAAGGTGAGCTGCTGCTAGCTCCATTTCTTGGTGTCGTAGATCTTCCTCTACCACCTTGACTTCCCTTTCCCTGGAAAGTACCTCTTCCTTTGGAAAACTGCTTTCTCAAGAGTTTTTCTTCAGCTTTTAAGGCCATTTGATAAACCTCTTCTACTGTCTTAGGAGACAATATACTTATCTCATCTTGAATCTCCAGTCTGAGACCATTTACATACCTGGAAATCTTCTCTGCTATGTCCTGGATTTGTCCAGCTCTTATGCTCATTTTGTAAAATTCTTCTGTGTATTCTTTCACTGTCATTAATCTCTGTCTAAGATTCTGCATCTGTTTAAATAATAAAAGCTGATAATCACTAGGCAAAAACTTACCTCTCAGCTTTTCCACCATTATGTTCCAATTCTTGATTGGCTATTTACCAGCTCTCCTCTCTGCTTGCACTTTATCTCGCCAAAGTGTTGCATGTCCTTTCAACCTTGTGATTGCAAATTTAACTCTCTTTTATTCACCCATCTCTTCATAATCAAAGCATTTATTCATCTCATTGATCTAGTCTATCAACTCTTCTGGATTCAATCCTCCTGCAAAAGCTGATACTTCAAGTCTAGGCCTAGATGTAGAGCCTAAAACTGATTTAAAGAATCTCATATCAGGGTTAAGCTCAATATTGTCTTCTTCTTCTTCAGCTTTAGGTTCACTGACATCTTCAGGATCTCTTGGATGTACTACTTCAATTGCTTCCAATCTGGCCTAGATCTACTGCATAGTCTCCAGTACTTCTACATTAGCAACTGGTCTACCTCTTCTTCTACCAGCAGCACCTCTAACAATTCGGACAACCATGCTAGATTTCTTCTTCTGGCTTTTGGAAGCCTGTCCAATATCTGAAAAATGCTCTGAAGTCTGCTCTGATACCACAATTGATGGCAGTGTGGGTGCATGCGTTAAGGAGAGCTTATTTAAACCCCATGCAGCTTCCAACATGATCACCATCGGATCTCCATCTTTTCACATCGGACGACAATCACATTAATTCACAACCCAAACTCTATCAACCAAAAGCAACGCGAAATTAGTTGTTTTGGCACTGTGATGTGTCACAGTCTTACTGGATCGTGTTCCAAAAGGGATAAACCGCCCTTGGCTCAAATGCTGCGCGAGACCGGTGGTTTCATTCCACAAAACCTCTTACTCTTCAACTTGCATCCAAACGCATTTAAACGGGGTCTTCCACTGAACTTTCACTCCGTTCTCGGATTTAACTTCACTTCATTCGAACCATTCATTCTCTGCTTGCAACTAATGACATGGATCAGTTATCAGTTCGATCTCAATCAAAGGAAAGCAGAGTTTATTTAGCTCGTCCTGATTTATACAGAGATCGGTAATTAAACAAATAGATACATTCACTGATCATTAAATCTCAAGCCTAGAATCGAGGTTCACTTCGATTCCTTCCAACCTCTCACATAGAGTTTTAATACCTATAATTCCTCTTCGCACAGAGACAAACATAAATTCAACCTGTGCTCAATGTATACACATAAGATATAAAATCAATTGAAATTACGAAGGCAGAATCCTCCGGGAACTTGCCAGCATACTTAGATAAACAAAAATCTGCAATTTTATTAAGATAGAAGCCAAATCCTCTCAATCCAATCTTCTACAGCCAAATCCAAATTCCTCTGTTGCAGAGGTTACATTTAAAGTCTTTCACATAACCATCGACCTCCTCAATTAGGATCGAATTCTTCATTTTTAGACAAAATCTTATTTAGCTAATATCTCCCTAATTTCTATCAACTGAAGCTAGATATGCTCAACAAATCAAAAGTTGTCCAATTCTCCTAACACCTATTTGAACAACTGTATCTCTAAATATAGTTTCTAATTTATTACAAAAATGAATCATATCAAATCATTGAGAGATCCAACCCTCTCAGTAAAACCGGCTTTGACCCATCAGTCAATGAATTTTTAAACCCATCTAGCCACAACATGTGAAAATTTTTTCACATTGCTGGCTAAATTCCGATGCCCCTGCATCATGGACAAAAGTGACTGCTATATTGGCAGATTGGAGCTCAAGGATTGGCCAACCTAGAAGAGCAGATTGGATCAGCCCATGTACATGCAGCAGAAGTGACTTGCAACAGTGTTAGGTGCAACCCTCCTGGAGTCTCTATGTGTTTTCCTTTGAAGGAATAAGGGGCAGCTAGAGAGCAGAACAGAAGCGAACGACCAGTAGGACAAGATATGACATTAAAATTGAAGCAACGATTATCATTGTATCTTGTATTCCATATATTGTTGTCTTATTTAGATTGGTTTAATATAACAAAGATTGTTTTGTACATTATTGTACAATATTTTTTAAAAATTGTCTACACTTGTGCATGTGTGATTTACTACTTTATATTTTCCATTGTGCAAAGTAGTTCTTGTTGATATTCTTGGTTTGGTAGTGTCAGTGATTCTAAGATTCTAACCTAGACCCAAGATCGTGGAAATTCAACATGGTATCAGAGCGTGCCTGAGCTACTTTAGAAGACAGTGAATCAAAGTTGTGCATAGTGAAGTACAAATTAAGAGGGAGTTGGTCACATTGTGGGTGACAATGTCATAGTTGCAGGCAACTCTTCGATATGAGGACACGTTGGAGGGGTTTTCCAAATATAGTCCATGGAAGGAAAGGATCAAGTTGGTCCTGTAGGTCAACAGGATCTGGGAGTTCGTTGAGAAAGACATCAAGAAGCCAACTGACCCAAAGGAGCTGGAAGTGTACGAAGATTTGGATACGAGGGCGATATTGATCATCATAGATGGTGTGAAGGATCCCCTAATACCTCATTTGTTCGGGAAGAACATTTCACATGATATGTGAATGGATCTTCAAAATTTGTTCCAGAATAAGAACAAGAACCATGTACTGGTATTGGAGGATAAGTTGAAATCCACCAAGATGATAAAGGGTGAAGGAGTGACTTCATATCTAGCGAGGTTGTCTCAAGTCAGAGATGAGCTTGTTGTCATCGATGTGACTATTTATGATAGTGATATGGTAAGGATTTCCTTGAAATGGTTCACCGAGGAATGGAAGCCCTACATCAAAGGGATCATTGCCATAGGGAAGTTGTCAGACTGGAATAGGCTGTGGAACGACTTCATTCAGGAAGAATTGCGAGACTAGGATATTCATCCAACGAAGAGGGCAGAAGAGGACATGGCACTTGCAGCAAGAATGAAGGGTAAGCAGAAGAAGGACTTGAGTAAATTCAAGTGTTTCAACTGTGGTGAGATGGGTTATTTTTCGTCGAGATTTCCGATGAAGAAGAAGGGATATGACGAGAAGAGGAAAGGGAATAAGGTCGTCGGTGTTACCACTTATGTTGAGATAGATGATCTCACTAGGAGATTGGAGGAGGACTTTGCTATGATCTCTCATTTCTCACAGGGTGTTGTCGATGAGGATGGATGGCACGTGGATAGTGTTGATTTATGGTAGCATCAAATGTGTTCTAGCCTTTTAACTTTGTATATAGGCTAGGACACGTGTATTCCATAAAACCTAGAAATGGTTTTGGAAAATTCCACTTAGAGATGGTTTAATTAAAATAATTAATCGTTTTTTAATGTTTTCCTAAGTCTAAACTTAGGGAAATTGATTAATTAAAGGGTATTAATTAAACTAAGTGTGAATCTTCTATATAAATTTATGGATCACCTCCAAGTTAATCTTAGCCCTTGATTATGTTTTAATCTTGGTCGTTGAAGAGTCAACAGAAGAATATAAGGAGGAGGGTGAGGGGCCTATGGAAAACACATTGAGCACATTGAGTATTTTGGCATTTTTGAGCTTGTGAGAGAGACACAACTTGTTGATCATAATCAAATCACTAGGGCAGGGTTTGCTAAGTGATTTTGATTCAGTGATCAGATCCAGAGAGGGGAAGAAGCAATAACTAGTCAGGAGGACCAAGAGTACATTTTAGAGAGAGGTAGCAGTGAATCAGAGAGAGACAGTGCAGTTTTCTGAAAGGGTGACGTAGTTTCTGCAGGAAATCACGCAAAAGCAGCGCAGTGTCTCTTGGGGTCAGTCCAGAGATAGCTAGAGGCTAGGGTTTCTGAGCCAGGAGGGCCAAAATCCAGTCTCAGATCAGCTAGATCAGTTTCAGAGAGAGGTGATGCAGTTTCTCAGGATTTCCCACGTAGGCTTATGCAGTTCCAGTGTAGGCACTCACGCAGAGGTAGAGAAGGGCTTCACCAGCGTTGTTTATATTAGCCGGAGACTTGCAGAGTGAGGTATAACTCACAATTACATTTTCTGTCTAGATTTCTCTAAAGGGTGAGACGGATATTGGCACACTAGTTGTACTCAAGATTCTGTTGCTTAATAATATAAAACCCTCAGATCTACTGCACCAGTTTTCTCGAGTTGGGATTTTCAGGGGACTTAGTACAAAAATAACTGTGTCAAATGTGGATTTTTTTCATTGTATTTTGTTCATATTGTTTCAACACTTAGATTTATTCCGCAACATTACTTGTGTAGACTGCTTCAGAAATTACATTGATATTTCACTGTAATGAAATAATTATGGAAAATAATAAGAGAAGTAATTTAGATTTGTTGCAATAGGAATCCGGATCTAAGATTTTCCACATGGTATCAGAGCTTATTCAAGCTGAAGTGAAGGTGAAACACAAGAGAACCAGCAGATCAACGCTGAAGAGTCTGGGATTTGCGTAAGCAGCAGTAGACCCTCCCAGAAATTACGTTGTCTAGGCCAGGAAGGTATTCCAGCGCAGAAAAGGCTCCCTCTGAGAGAGTTGACAGAGGGGTAAGTGTTTTCAGTTGGAGAAAAGGAAGTGTAGCAGACCAACATAGTTGAAGGACGCAATTACTGCACAACAGCTCGAGCTAGTGCATAAGCGTCAAAATTTTTATGAAAAACATAGTTGGGGATTTCTTTACCTAGAGAGTTTCTTACTCAAAGAAGCTCAGTTTCTCCCATGCAGTAGCAGAAGCAGTGAATTACTCCACAAGGAGTGCATAATTCTAGCTGATTAGAGGGTTAGAGAAAGAAATCGACCTGTGAGGAGATGGCTAGCAATGGACTGTATGACCAAGATAGATTGGAGGGTGCCTCCAACTATGTTATTGGGAAATCAAGGATTGAGTTTATCCTTGATGAACATGATCTAAAAGCCCTCATAGACAACGCATGTGCAGAACCTTTGGATGTAGCACATCTGAGACAATTCAAGAAGAATATGGCAAGAGCCAGGCGATTGATCCTAGATGGTGTGAAGGATCACCTCGTACTGCACATAGCAGCAAAAGGCACTGCTAGAGAAATGTGGGTAGGGCTAGAAAAGCTATACCAAGGATCTTCCGAGTAGCGGAAGATGTACCTGGAAGAAAAGAGGTGTAATACCATAATGAAGAAGGGAGAGCGTTTTGACTCCTTCCTATCTCGATTTCAGGAAAACCGACACCAACTGTCAGCAATGGGATCTGCTCCTAGAGACTCAGAGCTGGTAAGGCTCACTCTGAACTCTGTTTCAAAAGATTATCAGGTCTTTGTCCAAAGAATGTTGGGCAGAGAAAGACTCCTAGGATGGGAGGTGATGTGGGCAGCCTTGCAGCAAGAAGAGCTGAGGAGAGATCTCCTCAAAATCCATATTGAGGAGGGAAGCAGTAGTTCGAAGGTCAAGAAGGAAGAGGAAGAAAACACAGCCCTTGCATCAAAGGGGCAACAGAGGCATAAGAAGAAAGATCTTTCTAGGATCAAGTGCTTTAGGTGTGGATAAATGGGGCATTATGCCACACAATTTCCTCTTAAGAAAAAGGATAAAGAGGAGAAGCAAGATCCTCAAGCCGGAGCTGCCAAGATTGAGGCAAAAGCAGATTGTGCTATGTTAACTCATTTTCTGAAAGGAGAGAAATGGGTTGACTTGGAGTTGTAGATCTAAAATCTACAGTGGGAGGATCCTAGAGTATTTTCAGACTCTTGGATCACATGTGAGCTACGACAACCTAAAGACAATAGCAGGATGGACAGTTGCAGTGAAGGATGAGAAGAAAATGCAATGTCTAGCAGTACTAAAGCCTGATCAACGCAGAGAGGGAGCATCAGCATCAACAGTTGAGCAGCAACAACACAATACACACTGGTGCAACACAATGCATTGCAGTGCAGAGCAGCAACAATGCAATTTCTCAGAGAGCCAGTGCAGAAGTTAGCAGCAGTCAGTGTTATTTTTCAGATGTAGACTCACTTTTCAAATTTCAGATGTTTTTTTGTTGCAATTAGCAGCAATGCAGTAGTAGTAGTAGTTGAGCAGCAACAGCAGTAGCTGAGCAGTAACAACGCAATGCACAAGTGGTGCAGCGCAGTGTAGAGTAGTGCTCATGCAGTGAAAAACGGTGTTCAGGCAGTACAACAACATGGTTGCAGAATTCAGAGGGAGTTGCAGTACAGTGGCAGTTGGCAGCAGTATGCAAAGTCAACAACAGTACATATGCATCATTTTCTTGTGCAGTATTGGTGAGCAGCATCAATAGCACATCAACATATGTTCCTGAAGTCAGAGAAGCACATTGAGTTGTTTTGTTAGAGCACTTTCCTCGCTAAGAGGGAGTGTTGATTTATGGTAGCATTGGATGTGCTCTAGCCTTGTAACTTTGTATATAGGCTAGGACACATGTATTCCATAAAACCCAGACATGGTTTTGGAAAATTCCACTTAGAGATGGTTTAATTAAAATAATTAATCATTTTTTAATGTTTTCCTAAGTCTAAACTTAGGGAAACTGATTAATTAAAGGGTATTAATTAAACTAACTGTGAATCTTCGAGATAATGTCATGGATCACCTCCAAGTTAATCTTAGCCCTTGATTATGTTTTAATCTTGGTCATTAAAGAGTCAACAGAAGAATATAAGGATGGTGAGGGGCCTATGGAAAACACACTGAGCACATTGAGCATTTTGGCATTTTCGAGCTTGTGAGAGGGACACAACTTGTTGATCAAAATAAAATCACTAGGGAAGGGTTTGCTAAGTGATTATGATTTAGTGATCAGATCCAGAGGGACAGAAGCAGTAATTGGTCAGGAGGACCAGGAGTACATTTCAGAGAGAGGAAGCAGTGAAGCAAAGAGAGACAACACAATTTTCTGAAGGGGTGACATAGTTTCTGTAGGAAATCACGCAGAAGCATCGCAGTGTCTCTTGGGGTCAGCCCGGAGATAGCTAGAGGCTAGGGTTTCTGAGCTAGGAGGGCCAAAATCCAGTCTCATATGAGCTAGATCAGTTATAGAGAGAGGTGACAGTTTCTCAGGCTTGCCCACGTAGGCTTACACAATTCCAGCGTAGGCACTCACATAGAGGTAGAGAAGGGCTTCACCAGTGCTGTTTAGATCAGTCAGAGACTTGCAGAGTGAGGTATATCTCACAATTAAATTTGTTGTCTATATTTTTCTGAAGGGTGAGCCGAATATTGGCACCCTAGTTGTACTCAAGATTCTGCTGCTCAATAATATAAAACCCTCAGATCTGTTGCACCGGTTTTCCCGAGTTGAGTTTTTCTGGGGACTTAGTCCAAAAACAACTGTGTCAAATGTGGATGTTTTCATTGTATTTTGTTCATATTGTTTCAACACAAATTTATTCCACAAAATTACTTCTGTAGACTGCTTCAGAAATCACTTTGATATTTCACTGTAATGAAATAATTATGGAAAATAATAGGAGAAGTAATTCAGATTTGTTGCAGTAGGAATCTGGATCTAGGATTTTCCACAGATAGTGGTGTCATGAAACATATGACAAGGTCATAGGAGGTTTTTGAGACTCTAGCTAAATGGTTACTCGAAGTTGCACATGGTGTTGGGTGACAAGAGTCAGAAGGAGATCTGAGGATCGTGAGTTGTGCCATTCAGGATGGAGACAGGACGAGTGATCCAGGTCCAGGATGTACTATTAGTACCAAGACTCAGATATAGTGTGATATTTGTCTCTATGATCAAGAAGAAGGGGCCTGAGGTCTTGTTCTAGGATGGGAAGGCAAGACTCAGACCTAGAGGCTCTAGCTCCACATGGATTGTGCTGGGAGTTAGAGAGTATGGTCTGTACAGGTTGAAGGGAAAGCTTGAGGATCATAGGAAGAAGAAGCAGGTGGAGCATGTGCAGGTTCCAGAGAAGCAAGTGCAGGTGTAGGTGTAGACTTCATACGGGCACATACAGGTTCCAGCAAAGAAGTTCTAGGTTCCATAGGCTCGGAGGGGGTCGAGTTCTAGCAGGAGCTTGCAGATTTAGAGGGACACTTTGCAGCCCAAGAAGAGTGCATGGTCAATGGGGAGCAAGGGTGCTCCTACAACTACCAAGAAGGAATCATGGAGGGATTGGAAAGCAATACATGAGAAGAAGAAGAAGCAGGATGCTTCCAGTGACAACGACATATTTCGACATGTGATGGATGAGGATGATAGCTCTCATCGAGATGAATTTGACACAATGAAAATCATTCGATTCTGAGTTGTTTAAATGGAGTTGTGAATTTTTGAAGTTTATGGTTGGGTTTGCACCAAATGTGTTAATGTCATTGAGTTTAGTAACCCTCTTGATAGCAATACAAGCCCCATCATGGATGTTTTAAGGAGCCCATGTATAAGGTGAATTGGAATCATTTTAGGCATTAAACTTGTGCAACACATCACAAGAAGATAACTTGTTAAGGAGAAAAGAAGCATTATGTCTTGGCTGCAGGAAAAGAAGGCTAAACAGTGAGGAGAGGGCATCTTAGGGCACCCATGATGACTATTATGAAGTCTGAGTTGTTATTATAGAGCGTTGAGGCATATGATGGTCGTTTGAGGGTGGGCATACCCTAAACAAGATGTTGCAAGCTTATGGAGCCTTGTTGTAGCATGCCACACACAATTGAATGTAGGTTTAGGACTTTGTGAGGGCTAGAACAACCTAGGATTACAGAAAAGTAGAATAACACCTCAAGAAATGGCAGTCCCACTCCTAGAGAGCAATTTTGGGAAGAATTTAAGGTTGGAAAAGGCACTGATTTTTGTGCCCTAACCAAGCCTAGATTGCAACAGTGGAGCAGACCTCAAACAATGAGCTTAAGGTATGTATTTCAGTGCATGCTTGTAGGTGTTGGATCCATGTGTTGGATCAGTCTTGGATTAGTTTAAAGAGCATCCGGTGGGAGCCAATTTGAAGGCTTGATTTGGTGATCGGGAGCCTTTATAGGAGTAGATCCTACAGTCAATGTTGAGAATTTGGAGGGCTGGTGATTAATACAAAATTATCTTCTTGATAATTACTTGTGAGTTTACTTGGATTACTTATGTCTTCTCTTCTTTAGCTTAGTTAATCTTTTCATCAAGTCAATTATCAAAATACACGACACACAAATTAGGCTCCTAGAGCCAGGGAAAAAACCTCTCCCTCTTGGAGAGGAAAACCCACGAGAAATTCTTCTTATAGATCTTCAAATGACAAGTACCATGACCTAGAATTAGACCCTTGACCTATGAATGCCTCCAAGACCTTGTCTTTACTTCTTTTCTTGCCTTCAACACTGACCCTTCTCTTGTGCTCCAATCTACACTGATCTGCACTTGTACTTAGAGAGATCAGTCTCTACTTCTTAACCACTTAAATACTTTTTTCACTATCTTTAACATTTCATATGATACAGGTTCTTTGTAATCCGTACTTATCTAAGTGTTATTAACCCTCTGAAATCCCCATCTATATGTATCCTAAAATTTGCATTTACATCACAGAGCAATCTACAATTTTCTCCACGGGATAGTCCACACTACACTCACTGCACTTATTGCACTGACTGCACTTCTGCACTGCACTTCTCTTTAATCCGCACTGCAACTCCTTTTTTTATCCGCACTAAAATTTAGAAATAGTCTGCACTTCAGATGCAGAGATGACCGAAAACTTTTGTGATTTATGCGAGGTTTGCTAGGTATATATAGTTGTTTGCCCCTGTATATAGGTTGACTTGATATGTGAACTGATGTGACCATTTTGGGAGCCGACATGACCGTAATCAGGCTGAATTCTTACTGCATACAGTGCCAACTATATTACATATTTTCCAGTGTTTGAAGGAGAGCCTTTCTTCCACAGTTTTCTAGGACAATGTCTTGGAGCATTTCATGAGACTAGATCCTTCATATATTTATGACACTTAATTACATTTATCCCTAGAAGACAAAACTATAAATAGACATCAAGAAGAAGTCTATTAACCTATATTAAACTCTTGATCATGAAACCCATGAAGTAAGTAAAAAATACATTTTTATTATTTTTGTCTCATTCTTTACATAAAACACATAATTACATAGTCAATATGAAGACCGACCTAGTTACACTTTTCAACAATATTGGGTGCTATTGGTCTAGTAGAAGGCAACACTTGGCTACCCAAAGTAACCCTAGACAAGCTATCTGGAAGTGACAAATACCACTGAAGGTTGGGTGAAGTTTGGTGCCTAAATGTGCAACACTTTGATGGAAAAAAGTGACTACTAGATTGGCGGATTGGAGCTCAAGGATTGGCCAACCTACAAGAGAAGATTGGATCAGCCTGTGTACATGCAACAGAAGTGACTTGCAATAGTGTTAGATATAAGCCCTCCTGGAGTCTCTCTGTGTTGTCCTTTGAAGGGGTAAGGGGCAGCTAGAGAGTAGAACGGAAGCAAAGGACCGACAGGACAAGACACGACATAGAAGCTGCAGTGAAGATTGTCATTGTATCTTGTATTCCATAGACTGTTGTATTATTCAGATTGGTTTAATATAATGAAGATTGGGTTGTACATTATTGTACAATATTTGTTAAAGATTGTCTACATTTGTGCATGTGTGATTTGCTGCTTTATCCTTTCCGTTGTGCAAAGTAGTTATTGTTGAGATTCTTGGTTTGGTAGTGTAAGAGATTCTAAGATTCTAACCTAGACCCAAGATCATGTAAAATCAACATTTATTACAACCAAAAAAAGGGAGATATTCTAATGAATAGTTAATTCACTACTAAGTTAGTACCATAATTTGGAGAATATCAAAATAGATGAAACTTTATTGATATATCTCTGGGATTTGAGGCCTTTTGGATCTTAAAATTTTTTCTACAATACTCTAATGTCTATTTTCTACAATTCCATGTGTGAACTGAATCTGATTCCCAAAGCTTGTTATTTCTCATGAAATTTATGAAGATTCACAATTTGAAAATTTCCAGACAAAAAGATATAGCAAAAATACCTAGTTGACATGTTTAAAATTTATTTCATAACTATTCATAAATCCTAACTTTCATAGGATATAACTCCCAAATGATAACGAACCAAATTTTGAAAATGGAATCATTTGTTTGAGATTAAATTCAGGAGCATACAAAAACCCTAACTTTCTTGAAGCATATCTCCAAAAATATAGCGAACGGAGATCTATAACTTGTTCGAGATGTCTTCTCAATCTTCTCCAGGTTTCACAATCTAAAAGCTCCCAAAAGAAAAAGTTATAGCGAAAATGTCACAAGATCAAGAACTTTGATGAGAAACCAATAATTACAATCCACTTTGAGGGGGAAACCTTCGTTTACAATAAATATAATAAACAAGACAATATTTGATGATCCTAATACTAGGTCTCCTTAGCATATATACATGAAACAAAATTATAATAAATGGGACCATGAGGAGTTCTAGCCCACATAACAATATACCAATAGAAATATAATCATTCAATATCTAGGGCTTAATAAGGGGTTTTTGGGTTAACATGGGGCTTATATATGACTTAACACGGTAAAAACCATAGATAGATGGATAGAGTCAAATAACTCGCTCCACATGTTGAGTCAAGTAAGAGCGATGCTTCTAATTGGAAATTATTGATTCTAAGGGGCAACATCATTAACCGTGCATGGTGCATCTCAACATGAATTTCATTTATGATCAAAACCTCTATTGTATTGGAGAGGTATTTGATGTTTTTTCTATTATAGAGTGGATGTTTGTTAGTGATAAAACTCGTAAGTCCATCCAATGCTTAATGTTGTGGTACAAAAAAGTTGAGGAGGTATCATCTTTTTTGTTGGATAGAATGGATCGTTGTTGGTGATAAAACTCATAAGTTCATCCAATGCCAAATGAAATGATACAAGAAATTTGAGTGAATATGTGCACTAAAAATATATATCTTAGTTTGAAATATTTTCTCTTAATTTTAATTTTAAAAGTGCAAAAAAAAAAAAAAAAATCATGTTGGCCAAATTGCTAAGATATAGAAGTTGGCAATCTAAGTGTTAAAGATAAGCCTTTAGTTCATTTAGATGTTAGTTGAATTACATATATATCTGAGCACATTTAGTCCAAGAAATGCAAGAGGTTGACCTAAAACTAGTTTAATAATAATGTTTATATATGCCATAGACAAGCTTGGTGTGATGCAGAATGTCTCCCTCATTGAGAGGGAGGGTTGATGTATTTGCAAGATTAGAGCAAACCATCTCGGGACCATAAAGGATTTGGCTGAGTATATATATATATATATATATATATATATATATATATATATATCTTGGTTTGAAATATATTTTTCTTAATTTTAATTTTAAAATTACAAAAAAATAAATAAATAAATAAAAATTAAAAAAAATTGCATGTTGGCCATGTTGACCACACTTTGTCAACTACCCCATAGCAGTACACCCCCATTTTTTCAAATGGGACTTATCATGTTCGAGGCTCGTGTCATCCAGATTTCATCGACAGTCGACAATTTTTATAATGATGTAAACCCATTCTGCATGTTATAATGTAAATGATCTAAGTAAGACTGTCAATGTATGTAACAACCTAGGTAAGCCTAGTATGTTGTTGATGACCTCTATCCTAGGAGGTTTTTTGTCTCACTGATTCACGAAAGTGATCGGCAGAGTTTTTCCTTCCAGCCTCACCCCAAAGCTAGGGTGGATTTTGTCACCAGCATGCTAAGTGAGTCCTAGTGTTTTCTATCGAGTCCTTGTAAAAGTAGTTTTAACTACTTGGTCTACTAGATCATGTTTTGAGTCGCAGAATTGGGTATTTATTTGAGGGTCTATACAAATGGGTTTTCCCCTTCATGTATGTAAATGTATTATCTCATGTAAAAGAGGGTTGGAAAAAAAATTATAATCCCCTCTCAGTCAATTAATTAAATTTTCTGGTCAATTAATTTAAGCAATCTTAAACCAGAAATTTAATTAATTTAGGGTCCTAAGTTAGGATTAAATCTTTAAAGACAAAATTTGTGGGTCCTTGGAAAATGATTTTGAAAGCCTCAAGCCAAGGGAATATTGAGAATTTTAAGAAATATTGGACCCTTGGGCCTTGGTGGTTAAGTCAAGGTCAAAATTTTGGGGTAATTAACTCAAAAATAATATTTTTGAGTTAATTAAAATTGAATTAAATGATAAATTCGTTTTTTCCCCCAAAATTTTAATTTCAACGCTCCGGATTAAAAGATAATTAAATCTTTTGGATGGTTGAGATTATTTTGATGAGGATCATCCAAACTAGCCATTAGAGATTTTGTCCTATAAATTTAGAAGTCTTTGTCATTCTTGAGTCATCCGATCTCAGGATCGTGCACTTGTTCTTAGAAGCTCTTGTAAATTTTTGAGGAATAAAGCATAAAGACTTTGGGGTTACAAATCTGGATGTTCCTTCTCAGATCTATGTGGTGAATTGTCTCTAAACTCTGCTACTTTGTTTCTTGTATTTTATGGTTGATGGCCTTTATGGATTAATCTGCATACAGGTATCTTGTGCAGTTTTCTGGGTTTATAAAATAACATTCTGATTTTTCTGCAAAAGTCTCATGTTGTTTTCTTAAATCTCTATCAATCTAAGATTTAGATCTAAGTGTGCAGGGAATCTTTTTTTAATTGGGCGTCTAGGGAAGTCTTCGGTTGGACCAGCCGACTCTCGATAAACATAAATCTAATAAGCTCTTTATTTGTTAAATTTCCAGGTCTATCTTACGATATTTGTGATTTTGCAGGGTTTCAAAGGCTTGTGCCTTTCATTTAAAAATTTTAATTTCTAATCTGTGCTAAAATGTTTCAAATCTGACCATGAGGGTTTTTTTTTAAATTGTAAACTAGTTGTAAATTTGTAATTTTTCTGTAAGAGTTTAATTGTTTTATGGTCTGTATCTTCAAATCTGGCTGGTTTCTTGCAGATTTAGGGTTCAAATCAATTTTTTTTTTAGATTTGAGTCAGGTCTAGCCTTCAAAGGCCAGATCTGCCCTCAAATCCCCACTGTGGGTAAAATCTAGATATTGTTCGATCTAAGGAAGATCTAAATCTGGGTTCTGACAGAGAAAAAATTCGAGTTTTGCTGGACAAAATTTCTGTTCTGGGTTTATTCATTGTAAAAGGTTGTCATCCCCATCGATTCCTGCAAAATAAAAATAAAAAACGACTTATTCATTTGCTCTACCGTCCAGCATCATTCTGCCTTCACGCTGCGGTTATCTCTTTATCCCTGCCATCGAACAATATTCCTCTCCTCCTCTACGCAACCCGTCAGCTCTTCGTCCTCTCACCGTCCAGCTGCCTTCCCTTCACCATCGATCTGCAAATAAAAAGGCAAACACATACATTCAATCTCTGCGTGTTGACCGTATCGTGCTCCTCAGCTACCATCAAACCCGACCGTCAGCCATCAAGCTGTCCGATTCCTCAATTCACTGCTCAATTTATTTCTACGTGTTGTTTTGACCTGGCGTTTTCCATCGACCTGCAGTCATTGCTCATCCCTGCCGTCGACTTACTTGGCCATCGATTGCAGCCTTGAACACGTCCTCCATCGGTTTTAATGCTGCATCAGTACCCTTTATCTCTACAATCGATCCATTCGATGTCTAGACTTTCCCCTCCCTCCAATCGAAATTCATCTCTTCTCATGCCATTAAACCGCTGACTAAGCCAGCTTCTCTACCTGCGTTTTTTTTTACGCTCCTCCATTGAATCCTTGCACTGTCCATCGTGCCTTCTGCAGTCGACCTTCATTACCCTGCCGCCAGCTCCTCGTTTCATCATCCATCCAGCGTCCTCCATCGGCGTTCACCCTCTTGCCGCCATCTCTGTCCTCATGTCGACCTGCAGACTCAAACTATAAAGAACGCGTGTATAAAACTTCAATAGCCCTTACAGTTTGTCTCAATGCAGTTTCATTTTTTTTATTGTATATAGTTTAGCTTTATGATTTGGGTTTCGATTTTTTGTTAAGTTTAGTTTTAATTTGATCGTTTTCATTTTTTAATAGTTTAGTGTTTTTTTAGATTTTCGATTTTTAATTTTAATTTAGTTCATTTTTGTTAGAGTTTATTTGATAACGTAGATTTTAGTTTTAGATTTTAATAATAGTGCGATGTTTGACATTGGATTTTAGAGTTCGATTGTTTAATTTAGATAGTGTTAACCTTAGCATAGTTTTAGTTTAGTTTTAAATTATTATTGTGGTTTTAATTTAGATTTAAATTAAATTTAAAAATATTAAAAAATAATTAAAAAAAATACAAAATTATAAAAAAAATAGAAAATACAAAAATATAAAAAAAAAATTAAATTTTCTATAGTCAAATACACTAAATTTTTTCTATCTAAAGTTTGATTGTGGATCATTTTAATTTTCGAACTGGGTTATATTGAATATCTTAATTTCGGAAATATTTCAAGCATCTGGCATTCTCATGTTATTGTTATTCATGATCGTGGCATTTTCTATTGAATATCATTGTGATCAATCATGTTTTAATAAGCAACAGTGAATCGTCACTTACTCGTTTATAATTGCATAGCGGGATGTTGTTTGACTCCATAAGGCACTGGTCTTAAACGTGAAATCTAATTTAGATCTGTGGAATCTCGTTCATTTTTTCAAGTATTTGATGTTTTAGCTGTGTCTCCTAGATTTTTCATCCTCATTTATAACAGGGTCTACCTCCCTTAGCTTGCAAGGAGACACCTTAAATAGAGAGATTGGGGATAAGAGTGACAGCCCCCAATCTGAGCCGTTGTCGCGGTGCCTTGACAATCTGTGTGACTACATTTTTTGGCACCGTTGCCGGGGATAGAGTTTTTTTGTCCTTGGTCTTAACGACATTTTATAATCTTCTGATCTTTCATCGCTGTTCATTAGCCTGTCGCAAGGGATCACATTTCCTGGCGACTTTTCATCTCTTCATATTTTCATCGTCTTATCTTTCGTCATATCACTAATCATTTCATCTTTAGCACCTGGACATTTCGGTTGGCTTCTTGTTTGGGTGGCGACTCCACTTATTCATCTTTTTACTCCCAGACAAGAATCCCCCCTGATATCCATCTGCTATCTCTCGATTATTTCTTCTGTTTTAGAATTAGTTTCATGTTCAAGTGGCGACTCCAATTCTTTCATTTCTTACAAGAGTTCCTGCTAAGAAGTTCGCTTCTTGAAGACCTTTTGACTATTCTTGAACACAGATCTATTTCTAAAATCCTAAAAACGATATCATGGATGTTTTTGCCCTGTGTAATTTTGCTAATATTCAGGGTTATCCCCATGATCTCCCTCAAATGGATAAATTACCTTCTTTTCAAGGAAATGATGCAGTTAGTGTTAAATCTCATTTATTTGCTTTCACTAACTGGTGGAATAGATTTGCAGTTACGAATAATAATTTCAATGATGTAAAGATGAAAACTTTTGTTCTTACTTTTGGCGAGGATGTTGCTGAATGGTTTACGGAAAAGCCTAATAATTCATTTGATACTTTTGAATCAATTGTAGCTGCTTTTAAGGAAAAATATGGTGATAAAAGGGAAGATAGGCATTTGGTAAGAAAGATCAGTACTATAGAAAAGAAAGAAAATGAAACGACTGAAGAATTTAACTGGAGATTTAATGGTATCCTTAGAGAAATATCTCAAACTCATAAACCTCCTGATGGATCTCTTTTGAATTTTTACATTGATGCTTTTGATTCGGATACTTCATATGAGTTAAGGCAGGCTAAAACTGCAAATTATAAGGCTTGTCAATCTTTAGCTGAAGAGCTTGAAAAAGATAGAAGGGCATCTGGGAAGTCTGGAATTCTTGGTTTTGATAGGGCTACAACTAAGTTAAAAGCGCCTAAAGGAAAAGAACCTCTAGAAGATGACGATGACCATATGAAAAAGTTAATGCAAAAACTTGAAAGCATGGAGCTTAATCATGCTAAAAAGCTTGAAAACATGGAGCTTAATCAGACGAAATTAATAGTAAGGCATGCCAGGGAAATGAGTTCCATACAGAAGAAGTTGGAAAAAATGGAAAAAATACATTTTCAGCGGAAATTTGATTATGAAGATTCATCAACAGATCATAAGACTTCTTGTCTGCTAAAGCCATTCCCATCTCATCACACGAAAGATTTAACTATGGTTTCAAAGGATGTTGAGAAAGACCAAGCTCATGTATCACCATTGACAGAGTATATCCAGAATAACATTGGTCATGCTCCAGGTTCTTCAGATATTTTGTACAAACATCTTCAAGATGAGGACATGAAATATACAGTGATCTCATTGCTGACATCACAACCCACTCAGAAGAAGAGAAAGAAGCAAAAAAGAAGTAAGTGGTTTGATTCGTTTGATGGTCGAGAGCAGCTTGACAATCAGATAAGACAAAGTCCTACAATTAGCAAGATTGGACATGGCACATCTGAAAAGCAGCCTACAGACTTGCCTGAAAGTAGGCAAATGCTCAGCATGCACTATATTGAGCACATCTGATGCCACAGGGCATCCTTTGTATTGTATCTCTAACCTTACACCTTGTTATTTCAACATTTCATTTTGTAGTTAGAGTAGATTTACTTTTCATGTTAAGTAGAATAATAAATGATAGAAGAGCTTCTATTTTTCATGTGCTTAATGTTATATGATGATATTTGGATGGACGCTACTTATGTAATTTTGTGTGTTGCTTGGATGCAGATTCTGGATTCTCACATTCTTTCAATGAAGCAACGTGTCCCCAAGTAGAGCCAGATGTTGACCACACTTCGTCAACTACCCCATAGCAGTACACCCCCATTTTTTCAAATGGGATTCGTCATGTTCGACGTGGTTGCGCCATTCAGATTCCATCATCAGTCGACAATTTTTATAAATGATGTAAACCCATTCTGCATGTAATGATGTAAATGATCTAAGTAAGACCGTCAATGTATGTAACAACCTAGGTAAGCCTAGTATGTTGTTGATGATCTCTATCCTAGGAGGTTTTCTGTCTCACTGATTCACGAAAGTGATCGGCAGAGTTTTTCCCTCCAGCCTCACTCCAAAGCTAGGGTGGATTTTATCATCAGCATACTAAGTGAGTCCTAGTGTTCTATCGAGTCCTTGTAAAAGTAGTTTCAACTACTTGGTCTACTAGATCATGTTTTGAGTCGCAGAATTGGGTATTTATTTGAGGGTCTATACAAGTGGGTTTTCCCCCTTCATGTATGTAAATGTATTATCTCATGTAAAAGAGGGTTGAAAAAATAATTATAATCCCCTCTTAGTCAATTAATTAAATTTTCTGGTCAATTAATTAATAAAATCTTAAACCAGAAATTTAATTAATTTAGGGTCCTAAGTTAGGATTAAATCTTTAAAGGAAAAATTTGTGGGTCCTTGGAAAATGATTTTGAAAGCCCCGGGCCAAGGGAATATTGAGAATTTTAAGAAATATTGGATCCTTGGGCCTTGGTGGTTAAGTCAAGGTCAAAATTTTGGGGAATTAACTCAAAAATAATATTTTTGAGTTAATTAAAATTGAATTAAATGATAAATTCGTTTTTTCCCCAAAATTTTAATTTCAACACTTCAGATTAAAAGATAATTAAATCTTTTGGACAATTGAGATTATTTTGACGAGGATCATCCAAACTAGCCGTTAGAGATTTTGTCCTATAAATTTAGAGGTCTTTCTCATTCTTGAGTCATCCGATCTTAGGATCGTGCACTTGTTCTTAGAAGCTCTTGTAAATTTTTTAGGAATAAAGCATAAAGACTTTGGGGTTACAAATCTGGATGTTCCTTCTCAGATCTATGTGGTGAATTGTCTCTAAACTCTGCTACTTTGTTTCTTGTATTTTATGGTTAATGGCCTTCATGGATTAATCTGCATACATGTATCTTGTGCAGTTTTCTGGGTTTATAAAATAACATTCTAATTTTTCTGCAAAGGTCTCATGTTGTTTTCTTAAATCTCTATCGATCTAAGATTCAGATCTAAGTGTGCAGGGAATTTTTTTTTAATTGGGCGTCTGCGGAAGTCTTCGGTTGGAACAGCCGACTCTCAATAAACATAAATCTAATAAGCTCTTTATTTGTTAAATTTCCAGGTCTATCTTACGATATTTGTGATTTTGCAGGGTTTCAAAGGATTGTGCCTCTCATTTAAAAATTTTAATTTCTAATCTGTGCTAAAATGTTTCAAATCTGACCATGAGGGTTTTTTTTTAAATTGTAAACTAGTTGTAAATTTGTAATTTTTTTGTAAGGATTTAATCGTTTTCTGGTGTGTATCTTCAGATCTGGCTGGTTTCTTGCAGATTTAGGGTTCAAATCAAATTTTTTTTTAGATCTGAGGCAGGTCTAGCCTCCAAAGGCCAGATCTGCCTTCAAATCCCCACTGTGGGTAAAATCTGGATGTTGTTCGATCTAAGGAAGATCTAGATCTGGGTTCTGACAGAGAAAAAATTCGAGTTTTGTTGGACAAAATTTCTGTTATGGGTTTATTCATTGTAAAAGGTTGTCATCCCCATCGATTCCAGCAAAATAAAAATAAAAAAGGACTTATTCATTTGCTCTACCATCCAGCATCATTCTGCCTTCACGCTGCGGTTATCTCTTTATCCCTGCCATCGAACAATATTCCTCTCCTCCTCTACGCAACCCGTCAGCTCTTCCGTCCTCTCACCGTCCAGCTGCCTTCCCTTCACCATCGATCTGCAAATAAAAGGCAAACGCATACATTCAATCTCTGCGTGTTGACCGTATCATGCTCCTCAGCTACCATCAAACCCGACCGTCAACCATCAAGCTGTCTGATTCCTCAATTCACTGCTCAGTTTATTTCTACGTGTTGTTTTGACCTGGCGTTTTCCATCGACCTGCAGTCATTGCTCATTCCTGCCGTCGACTTACTTGGCCATCGATTGCAGCCTTGAACACGTCCTCCATCGGTTTTAATGCTGCATCAGTACCCTTTATCTCTGCAATCGATCCATTCGATGTCCAGACTTTCCCCTCCCTCCAATCGAAATTCATCTCTTCTCACGCCATTAAACCGCTGACCAAGCCAGCTTCTCTACCTGCGTTTTTTTTTTACGCTCCTCCATTGAATCCTTGCACTGTCCATCGTGCCCTCTGCAGTCGACCTTCATTACCCTGCCGCCAGCTCCTCGTTTCATCATCCATCCAGCGTCCTCCATCAGCGTTCACCCTCTTGTCGCCATCTATGTCCTCATGTCGACCTGCAGACTCAAACTATAAAGAACGCGTGTATAAAACTTCAATACCCCTTACGGTTTGTCTCAATGCGGTTTTATTTTTTTTATTGTATATAGTTTAGCTTTATGATTTGGGTTTCGATTTTTTGTTAAAGTTTAGTTTTAATTTGATCGTTTTCATTTTTTAATAGTTTAGTGTTTTTTTAGATTTTCGATTTTTAATTTTAATTTAGTTCATTTTTGTTAGAGTTTATTTGATAACGTAGATTTTAATTTTAGATTTTAATAATAGTGCGATGTTTGACATTGGATTTTAGAGTTCGATTGTTTAATTTAGATAGTGTTAACCTTAGAATAGTTTTAGTTTAGTTTTAAATTATTTTTTTGGTTTTAATTTAAATTTAGATTAAATTTAAAAATATTAAAAAATAATTAAAAAAATAAAAAATTATAAAAAAATAAAAAATACAAAAATATAAAAAAAATTTCAAATTTTCTATAGTCAAATGCACTAAATTTTTTCTATCTAAAGTTTGACTGTGGATCATTTTAATTTTCGAACTGGGTTATATTGAATATCTTAATTTCGGAAATATTTCAAGCATCTGGCATTCTCATGTTATTGTTATTCATGATCGTGGCATTTTCTATTGAATATCATTGTGATCAATCATGTTTTAACAAGCAACAGTTAATCGTCACTTACTCGTTTATAATTGCATAACGGGATGTTGTTTGACTCCATAAGGCACTGGTCTTAAACGTGAAATCTAATTTAGATCTGTGGAATCTCGTTCATTTTGTCAAGTATTTGATGTTTTAGCTGTGTCTCCTGGATTTGTCATCCTCATTTATAATAGGGTCTACCTCCCTTAGCTTGCAAGGAGACACCTTAAATAGAGAGATTGGGGATAAGAGTGACAACCCCCAATCTGAGTCGTTGTCGCGGTGCCTTGACAATCTGTGCGACAACAGGGCAAATAGCTAAGATATAGAAGCTGGAAATCCAAGTGTTAAAGATAGGTCTTTAGTTCTTTAAATGTTAGTTGAATTACATATATATCTGAGCACACTGAGTCCAAGAAATGCAAGAGATTAACCTAAACCTAGTTTAATAACAATGCTTATATATGTCATAGACAAGCTTGGTGTGATGCAGAATGTCTCCCTCATTGAGAGGGAGGGTTGATGTATTTGCAAGATTAGAGCAAACCATCTCCTTAAGCCATAAAGGGCTTTGGCTAAGTGACAAAGAACTTTGACCAAGTGAGATGGATACATTCACCTGTGAGGCCAGAAGGACTTAGCTGGGTCATAAAGAACTTTGACCATAAGTGAATGGTCCAAATCTATTACAAGATTAGACAAATCTTCTCGTGAGAATCCAGAAGGACTTGGATGGGTCATGAAATACTTTGACCATAGGAGATAGATGTAATTCACCTAAGAAACCATCAAGGACTTTGGTTGGGCTAATTGGTGAAGATTGAATGGTCCAAGTGGAGATTCTCTCTTGAGAAGCCAGAAGAACTAGGTTGGGTCATAAAGGACTTTGACCAGAGGAGATTGATTCATTTATAATGTCTTTCGGATAAATCACATCATTAGTTGTTGGTCGACCTTTCAAACCATCTAATGCGGTTCATCCTCGAGTTGTAAACAAGCTCGTTCACACTGATGAACCTTATCATCCATTTCCCTTCCGTGTAGGGATATAATCATTGATTCCGGACTTTTGTGATCCATATTGTTATTTTGAATGCCTTTCGAATAAATCACATCATTAGTTGTTGGTCGACATTTCAAACCATCTAATGTGGTTCATCCTTGACCAACAATTAATGATGTGATTTATCCAAAAGACATTATCAATAACAATACGGATCACAGAAGCCTGAAATCAATGAGATTGATTCATTTACCTAAGGAGCCATAAAATACTTTGGCCAGAGGTAAAAGGCCATGGATACTCACATTGCCTACTCTGGGATTGAGTGATCTATAGACATGCATGTGAGGAGTTACATTTCCCACTCTAGGATGGAGTTAACTATGGGCATGCATCAACATGGCAAGCTCATGAACTTTTCTTATGAAGGATAAATTTCAACAAACAAAAAATTTGTTGCAACCAAAGAGAATGCCTTCTTTGCTAAGAGGGAGTGTTGATTTTTTGTGTAGCATCGAGAGGTATTCTCGCATGCCAAGAGGCCTCTTAAGTCGACCTAGAAGAATTATGGAAATTAAAATTAAAATTTTATTTTTGTGCTTCATTTAGGCTCCAAATTGGCCCCACCATGAAAGGGAGTGACGCTTGGTCGAAATTCACTCATTTGACAAATAAATACATAATGGGACATGTTCATTTGACCAATTTTGGATCATCGCGTATAATTTTCTATTCCAACCACACATGTGAAGTCAAAGGGGGTGATGATGTAACTGTGTTAGATGAAATTGATCCAATTGTTGGAAAATGTAACTAGGTTTGGTCTTCAAAATTTGTATTATTATGTATTTGATGTAAAAAGCAAAAGATGAAATAATATATATATTTTTCAAGCCTCAGTTTCATACTCAAGTCAATTTATTATTTAGGTCAAGCATGTTCTTCGTGCTTCTAGGGTTTCCTAAGTCAAAAGAATATTTGTCATGAGTCATATTATTGTTCTAGAATCAAGTCTCATTTGGACTTATAAATGAAAGTGAAAAAAAAAAATGTATTTGAGTCAAAAATGCCATTTTTGTCCCCACAAGACCAAGTTGGCCCTAGAAGAGACCCATTCGACCTCCTAGATGTGTATAAATAGAGAACAGTTCAACCTCATTTGGAGCAATCAAAAGAAAGTTTGATTCTTGTGCCAAGAAGAAAGAGAACCAACAAACAAGTGAAGAAGAAGACCTAAAGTCACGAGGGTCAAAAGAGAAGGAATTGCTTCCACACGTGCGAGAAATTTTCCCTAATTTCAGTCAAATGTGTGAGAATTTGCCCTAATTTCAGTCAATCGTGTGAAGTTGCAGAGAATTGCAGGGGGGCAAAGTTGCAGACCTAATTGCAGGGGCTGAAAATCTGAAATTCGAGCAAGTTTTAAGAGCTTTGACTTCTTTGAGGAGCTTGGAAGGAGGGTTGACATGGTTCTTGTGGGAGGTCTTGGTCTTGTTGTTTGGGTCTTGGATTACTCATCTTGATCTGATTTTATAAGAAGAGAAGAATTTCACTGGGTTTTCCCCTTAGGGGTTTTGCCTTGGCTTAAAGCATACATCTTGTGTTCATTGTTTTTTTGTGATCTTCATGATTTATGGTTTATGGTAATTGTTTGATGAACATAATATAATAAAATAATAACAAGCCAACATAACTTCACAAGCAATTATCAAAGTAAAGAGAAATCACCCAGCAATTATCAAAGTAGAGAGAATCACCCTAATTGCCCTATGGATTTCTCAACACCAACGTTAGTTTGAATCATGGATATAAAGGAACCAAATTGAACCATGGATACAAAGGAATCAACTTTCTGAAATGAGGGTCCTACTTTTGGTAGAATGAAAAGGTTCTGTTTTTTCCTCATTTATTATTTTATGCAGTGATCCATCATCTGTGGCATTTTGGACAT
The DNA here is from genome assembly GCA_034641835.2 of Pinus albicaulis. NCBI lineage: Eukaryota > Viridiplantae > Streptophyta > Pinopsida > Pinales > Pinaceae > Pinus > Pinus albicaulis. Next base: position 250,271,892 of record CM076569.1, read on the forward strand.
TGCAAATTAGAATTTTAAACTATGAATCATCTCAAGTATTTGAAATTTCATTGTTCATTGTCCGGTGTATATGTCGACCACAAAGCTATTTAGTAACAACATGAGCTTGTCCATGTAGAATACAGAATTTTCATGAAATGGAAAATGTTTCATTTTTCCTTATGAAATTTTGACTATTCTACAAATTCTTTTAAAGTCAAGTAATTTTTGAGTTTTGTGCAGAATTATGCCCAGCCATCTTGTTGACTCTCTTGGCTGGGTTTCTTATGCCATTGCCAACTCCAAGTCATGCAACTTTGATCTCAAGATGAGCTGTCAAAGAATGGATTCAGAATCAGAACTTGGCTTTTTGAGACTTTGAAATCACATTTCTTTTTCAGTTGGTGTTTCCTCTAGTCCTCAGCTGCTGTGGCTCTCTTGCCCATTCCTGTTCTATCTGGAAGGCTTTTGCTCAAGATGAGCTGTCAAAGAATAGATTCATGCAACTTTGATCTTTCAACCACTTATCTATTACAGAAGCCTGATCACATTTTATATGGGAAGGAGTGGACTAGTCACTCACCAACAACACTGCAACCTAGAAAAAACAGGAAAACAACTAAAAGACAACCAAGAAAAGCAAAAGCCTTCCAGATAGAACAGGAATGGGCAAGAGAGCCACAGCAGCTGAGGACTGGAGGAAACACCAACTGAAAAAAAAACACCCTAGAAGCATACATCTTCAACTATCTATCCCCAAGCAAATCATCCCATTTCACAAACCCAAGCTCCAACTTTTCCTTGGAAATGAATGACAACACTACGTGCAACTTGCATCCACAAATCACGTAATGGTCTCCAAAACCACGTAACAGCTTGCACTAGGACAACACGAGTCGGTTTTTCTCAAGAGGTGAAATGAGGAAAGAAAAGGGGATGATTAACCATGAAACACCCAGCTATTTAAGCTGAAGAAACTGCTAGAAGAGAGTAGCATAACGATATAAAACTGAATGAATCAAAATAATATATTCCCTTGTAATGAAACTGCTAGTGAAGCATAACAATATAAAACTGAACGAATCAAAATAATATATTCCCTTGTAATGTACATGATTATTCAGATGCTCCACATAGGAGAAAGAAATTATACATCTTATGTCAAATATATTCACAAAATATAACAGTTATACCTTGTTTCACGATGTTAGGCATTTAGGACAAGAACAAACTTAACATGTTAGTTTGAAAAGAAATACAGATTAATATTACAAAGGTGGCATCCAGCTGAAACTGCCCAATGATGTGGAAGTCAAAGTTGATTCCCAGATTCAGGAAACCTGTAGTAATAGCATGCTGCTTTGTCAAACTTAGCACCAAATTCCCTGAAAAGCAACACGACACAGCACATTCTTTGAGTCTGTACACGCCAAAGTGAACTGGGATGCTTGTTCAAGCATAATATCAATAAAGCCTCAGACGTGTGCTTATAGCTGTACGGCACAAAGGACAGTGGGATAAATTTGGGCCGCACTCCCTACAAGTCTGTCAAAGAATGCAGATAACATCAGGACCTAATACAAGATAAAATTATGGCAAATCCCTAATTTCACAATACTGTGTTCAATCCATATCCTGGCTTTAAATGTAATCAATACTTACCGTATGTCCACAACCAAAAGCCATGTCCCTGGGATTTGTTAAGCAAACTGGGCAAAACTGAAATATACAATCATTCGATATTCAAACCCAGCACAAGAAAAATTACAGTGAGAACAGAAAAGATAAGTAATCAAGCTTGGATCACAAACTGATCCGAGAGGAATAGAATTCCTACCTGATCCTGGCTTTCAACGCTCCTTTCTTGTTGGACAGACGGTGCATGTGTAGTGCCTTGAGAAGGTGGATACTGGAAATCTGTAGAGTGAGGATATGCTGGCATGGCTGTGTCATGTTGAATCACTGGCAGTGGAGGAGGCAATGGAAGTACTTCTGGAGCCTTTCCTGCACAGCGACTATGACAAAGAAAGCATCAAATGATTTTGTTATGCAGTGCACTCAACTCATTAAAAAACTTCATATTCTTGAAAGAAGTTAGAATAAAGAAATCTCAATCCAGTTCATACCCCAAAAGATGAAGCTCTTGCGTGGCTTTAAACTGAAATGGAATCTCCATCAGTGCTGCTAGTGCAAATGCCGCTTCTTTCTCAGAAAGAGGCATATTTTTGGCCATGATATTTGTAAAGTTCACAAACTGCAAAATGGATGTTGTGTAAATTAAAACATGGTGTAGCAGTAAATAAAATGTGTTGAGAAATCTAGGGGGCAGCCAGATTAAGTGATTTCTCTTAAACTGATAAATGCTTGTGATATCTTTTTACTTATCTTGATTAGCTTCTTCTTCAACTTGATTATTATTGTGTTCTTATCATCAAACAGCTACCAAACAATAAAGAACAATGAGACAAGAGTACACAAGATATAGGCTATCAACCAGGGCCAAAACCTCTCATGTTGAGAGGAAAACCCACAAGAACTCTTCTCCTCTTATAGAACTTCAATTGACGAATTCCAAGACCTAAGACCCTTGACCAAGACCCCTCCAAGACCAAGTCAACTTTCCTTCTTGATGAGTTTTCCTTGCGCTATTTCCAGCAACACACTTTGACCTTTCAGCAACTTCGACCCCCAACAACAATTTCTGCAACTTCGACCTAGCAGCTTCCACAACTTTTGACCTTGATGTAGCTTCCCAGCTTCGACCTTGATTCAGCTTTGCAGCTTTGACCTTGATGCAGCTACAGAATTTTGTCTTGCCCAATAACTTTAGAAACCCTAACACAAGAGAGAGAGAGAGAGAGGGGTCCAAAACTTCGATCTTGCTCTTTTCCTTTTTATCCTTGATTTTCGTCCTTTTACAGCTTCTTTCTTGACGAGATCAAACTTGCTTGTTGTGTATCCAAACGAGGTCGAGTTCCTTCTTATATATAGGCTTTCTAAGGGTGTGAATTGCCTCCATGAGGCCAACTTGATCTTCCATGTAGGCCAACTTGTTGCTTGCCCATTGACAAAGTCTTGGAGGGTTTTTGACTCTAATTTTGACTCAAATAAATTTTCTTTACAATATATAACATGCCCAAAAGGGTCTTCCATACATGACAATGACTCTTATGACTTGTTTTCTCAAATACAAGCCCTAGAAGTACTCAATGGGTGCTTGACCTATAATTCAAAAAACCTTGAGCATGAAACCCATGCCTTAAGAATAACAATAATAATTTTATTTCTCTCTTTACATAAAATAATGATTACATGTCATTATGAAGACCGAACCTAGTTATATATTTCAACACTCCCTCTTAACTAGGGAGGTATTCATAATCCATACAAGGTACTTGGACGTTCTCAAACTGAAGAATTCTAATAAGAAGAGTCGGATTGGTAAACCACCTCATAAGCTATCTTATCGGCTTATACCAGAGCATCTCATCATACCAACTAGCATTGTCACATAGCAAGGCCTTGACTAACAACTCTATCTCTCCACAAGATCAGAGCACAATGTTGGCAAGACCAATCACTGATAGACACCATCATAATTGTCTCTCAAGGCACATACCCCACCCAGGTGTTGACAGGTTATGTCCTTTTAGGACAATTCCTATCTTGGAATAACCCATCCTCAAGGAATTTCCTCTTCGACTACTCTTACCTATTGGATGCCCTACCACATCCTCAAAGAGTATCGGAATCAATCTCAGATGCTTACCCAATCCTCCATTCTTTCTTCACAATATGAAGACAAGAATGATGTGTCTATCTCTCCCTCTCAACTAGGGAAGATATACTCATTCCTATAAAAGGAATATACCCAAGCTCCCTCTTAATCAAGGACTTGTCCAAGCTCCCTCTTAACTAGGGACTTTTTACCAACAATAGTTATTTGTTATTTCGTGGAGATCATAGTACTATCAGTTGCTTGTAGGGCTCCTCCTTTCGATGTCATGAACTTCATCTTCTTCATTATGGAGCCTTCATCTTCTAGATTTTCTTCGTAGGGAATTGGTCATCCATCACTTTTCTTCAACGAACCATAGGGTTGAACCAATAGTCATGTCATCCTTCTTTTTCATCGGAAAGTGATCTTCTAGTCCACATATGGCTTTCCTTCATATCAATACCTTTTCCAAGTCATGTTTCTTTCAGGACATCTTCTAATTTTTTATATCATTTTTTGGGATTTAACTGCGTTAAGTAAGTCATTCATCTATGACCATTTCCATGACAGATAGTCGTAACTGACTAATTTCTCATGATTTTTGAATAGTCCACTTAGCACTCATTGCATCGGGTGATGCTCACAGGGGTGAAGAAGTGGGATTGAAACCAGTGAAATGAATCAAAAAACCTTGAGCATGAAACCCATCTACAACTCTCTTTTGGTAGCCCTGTTTCAACCCAACCAGATGTTAGTTAAAAAATAAAAAATGAACATCAAATCAAATCTACCTTTTATGATGGCATTTCATCATGACATTTTCTTGCTTGCAACATCAACATCCTGCACATTGATAAACACATCTCCAAGACTTTCAATGTCAGGGGTCTCCTTTTACAAACTTTATCAAGGTCTTCATATCTTTTCTATGGAAATGTTCTAGCCAATCGGATGTTGATCACTTATTTTATCTTATGTGACTATAGTTGCATCTTTCACGAACGCTTCCTCCTTTCTTCACATATTGCTTCCCTGGGAATTTCTATGCATAATTCCTTCATCTTGTCAACCACCTCATATTCCATATTAGGTCATTTTATGTTGATTTCATCTTGTCAATATGCGAACTAGTTCAAGACATATGCCTTCATGCATCTTTCCAAAGGAAGAGATCCTTCTTCTTCTTCGATCATGCTCATGAGATAGAGCATTTATCCATGTTATCTACAACTATATGATGACATGACTTAATCCATTAAATATATATACATACCTCTTTTCTCTTTTTGGTCATCTAGACTTCCTTTGGCAGCTTCCTTTCCTTGCTTGAAAGTATTTCAACCACCTTGACATGTTGCGCTCCTTTGTCACCATACCATCATCTTTCTAAACCATGGATCCCACACAAGGTGGAATGATCAACGAGACACTTGCTTCTTCCAAGTAGAGGTGAATCTTCTAATGACGATTCCAACGGAGGAGCTTGATTATCCTCATTCTGCAAATGCTCCTTCCTAAAGATGATGATGTATGATGAATTCTCTCTATCTTCTATCATGCTAGATGAATTTCTTCCAACCATATATACTACTTATTTCGGTTGACCTTTTCATGCTTTCAATGAGGATATCATGAGCTACTTCCTTTCTATCATGATGACTGCTACAACCATGCAAACTTTTATTTCAACTATATTTTCAAGCTTTATAACTATGTCATGAGCTCTTATTTGCTTCATTCTTATGCTTTTCAATATGATGCCATCTTCTAATATGATGCATCCTATCATACTTATAATGCTTCCTACCATGATAGTTATCTTTTACAAAACAGAAAAGAACTAAGTGAAGGAGATTATCTCAGTGATAGTAGAGATCTTTGACTTCCTCCTTTGATTTCTTCTTCTGAGGTTCTTCCATTTCTTCGTGTGAAAATTCCTAACTCCCAGAATCCTATTGTAGAAAACTGATATTACTTCTAATTGATAAATTATGCAAGTTATTTACTGTGTTCTACAAGTAAATACTGAAGCAAATACACTGCAACCTTCACTAATTAAAGTGCAGAAAATAAATGTGGAAACAAGATCTGAGCAAGAAAATTAGACACACATTACACTGTTATTTTTGGACCAAGTCCCTGGAAGAACCCAGTGCGGGAAAACCGGTGCAGCAGCTGAGGGTTTGTATTATTAAGCAAAAGTTTTTGAATACAACTGGATGCCCAATCTGGCTATCCACAAAGAATCTGACTGACAGAGAATTAGTGAGGATTACCTCACACTAAAACTGGAGATCTGACACTGACCCAACACTGAACTAGACAACCCCACCCTACCTCTGCGCAGATCTGCGTCACTCTAGCTGGGGACTGCATCACCTCCTTCTGTTGGTTGTTTTGCTAGCTAGATGCTGATCTTCTACCCCTTCAGTCTCACACCCCGACACTGGATCTGACTAATCCTCACCAAAACTTCAGATCTCCTCAAGGCTTTAGCGCTGCCTCTGCGTGGCACTGTGCTGCCTAGCGTAGCTCCTATGTTGCATCTTTTGCATCCTCTTCTCTACCTTCTCTGCGATGTATTCCCGGATTAGGAAAAAATCTTCCAACTGGAACTATCACTACCCCTCACTGCAATCGAATCAACACGATCAAATCCTCCAGCTGATCTGCGTTGCTCACTTGAGAAATTCGATCTCTCGATACACTGGGTGTGTTTTCCAAATGCTCATCGAAGTCCTTATAATCTTCTCGTTGGATAACCAACAACCCAGATTAAAACATAATCAACAACTTAGATCATATTGACTCGATCTCCGTCTTTTTCTAGAAGTTTCACACCCAGTTCTATTCACATACTTTAATTATTTTCTTAAGTTTGGACTTAGGCTCCCATTAAAAATAATTAATTATTTTAATAAAACCCCATCCGGGTGGAATTTCCTAAAACGCTTTCTGGGTATTTTGGAATACATGCCTCTAAGCCTCCCTGCAAAATTTGAGACTTAGAGCACATCCGATGCTACCAGAAATCAGCACTACTTCTTAGCAAGGAATGTGCTCTAGTAATGCACCTTGCTGAAGCACTACACTGACTCTGTAACATCTCCATCTACCCATCAACTATTGCGCTACTGATGTCTGACACTGCTACCCATCAACTATTGCGTTGCTGCATCTATGTTGTTGTTGACCCTGCTACTATTGCCAACTGCATCTGCACTGCAACACTACTGCTGCTGCTGCAGCAAAAAAACATCCAAAATTACTGAACTAAGTGTTCAACATGATGCATTTGATACTGAAGATCTGACTGCTGCTAGTCTTTGCGCTAACCTCTAAAGTTGTTGCACTGTTGTTGACTCTACGTTGTGCCTTCCTACACTGCTGCCGAATCTGCTCTGCGTTGCTCAGACTTTGGCGCTCTCTAACTACTGCGTTGTCACTTTGGCACTCCTCTACACCAACTGACACTGGTCCATCTTGCTACTACTAATTTGGGCACCCATAGCAAGTTATTGATCCAAGAGGTCGACTCCTCAAGGATCCTTCCAATCTGCAATTCTTTCAAATTATAGCTCTAGATCACCCCAATTCTCCCCTAGAAATATGCGGGTAATCATGGAAAACTCTTCCTCCTCGATTCTTGCAGTTGCAACCTACGGATCATGTTTCTCGTCCTTGTCCTTCTTCTTGAGAGGACATTGTGTAGCGTACTGACCCATTTCAACACACCGGAAACACTTGATCATTGAGACATCCTTCTTCCGCCTTTGTTGCTCTTGCTGCCCCTTAGATGCAAGGGTTGCATTCTCTTCCTCCTCCTTGGGCTTCGATCCACTGCTGCTGTTGCCATCAAGTTTTCACTTGATCATATCTCGCCTCATCTCTTCCTGCTAAAGAGCGGCCCACATTTTTTCCCAATCAGGCAACCTTTCTTTGCCTAGGATGCTTTGGACAAAGACTTGACATTCATCTGATACAGAGTTTAGAGCCAATCTGACCATCTCGGTGGCCTGAGGTGCTGATCTGACAGTTGCCAACTGATCTTTGGTTTCCTGAAGCTTTGCAAGGAATGGATCAATGCGTTCTCCCTACTGCATCCTCATAGATCGCATCTTCTCTTGCAAGTACATCTTTCATTGCTCGGAAGATCCCTGATACAACGTAGCTAAGGCATCCCACATCTCCTTGGGCATCCCTTTGCCAGCGATGTGACATACTACATGATCCCACACTCCGTCGAGGATCAAACACTTAGCCTTTGCCATATTCTTCTTGTAGGCTTTCAATGGATCTGCATCTACAAGGCAGCTACCATATTCTCGATAAAGGCCTTGAGATCATGCTCATCTAATAGACAAGTGATCCTTGCCTGCCAAATCACATAATTGGAGGCACCCTCCAACCGATCTTGATCTCTTAGCCCATTTGCTGCCATCCCTATCGTCTAAATAAAGTCGAACTACTCCCTCTCTCTCCTCTGCGCAGCTGCTAGGCTCGCCTAATCACTCCCTGCTGGAGTTAGTAGATCTGCTCCTCACTACTGCTGCTCAGCGACCGAGAATTAGAATTCCTTGGCTCGAAATTCACTAGGGAAGGAAATTCCCTCAAAAAGTGTCTTCTTCCTTCTTCTGGCACTTTTCTACCCACAAAAAAGTTGCAGAAAACTGCATCCCACAGAAAATTTCTCTACGTTGAACCTCCTGCTGCGCTGCTCCCTCTGTTGTTGACAAATCACGAACTTGAAATCTTACCTCTCTCTCAACTTACTCAGAGAGAGATTTTCCTTGAGAATCTTTCCCTTCTGGCCTGGACTGTGCAATCCCTTGGGGATTCGATCTGCTGCCTACGCAACTATTCGATCTCCCTCTTTCTCTTCAACGTTGAGTTCTTTCGATCTTCTCTCTTGCTTCACCTGCACTGCTCTAATACAATGTGAAAATTCCTAACTCCCGGAATCCTATTGCAGCAAACTGATGTTACTTCCCCTACTTGATAAATTACGCAAGTTATTTATTGTGTTCTACAAGTAAATACTTAAGAAAATACACTGCAACCTTCACTAATTAAACTGCGGAAAATAAATGCGGAAACAAGATATGAGCAAGAAAATTAGACACACATTACATTGTTATTTTTGGACTAAGTCCCCGGAAAAACCCAATGCTTGAAAACCAGTGCAACAGCTAAGGGTTTGTATTATTAAGAAGAAGTTTATGAATACAACTAGATGCCTAATCTGGCTATGCATAGAGAATCTGACTGACAGAGACGCTAACACTGGAGATCCGGCACTGACCCAACAATGAACTGGACAGCCCCACGCAGCCTCTACGCAGATCTGCATCACTCTGGCTGGGGACTGCGTCACATCCTTCTGTTGGTCGTTCTGCTGGCCGGATGTTGATCTTTTGCCCCTCCAGTCTCACACCTCGACACTCTGCCACTGGATCTGACTAATCCTTAGCAAAACTTCGGATCTTCTCAAGGCTCCAGCACTGCCTCTACGTGGCACTGCGCTACCCAACATAGCTCCTACACTGCCTCTTTTGTGTCCTCTTCTCTGCCTTCTCTACGATGTATTCCCCGCTCAGCAAAAGATCTTCCAACCGGAACTATCATTGCCCTTCACTGCAATCGAATCAGCTCGATCAAATCCTCTGGCTACTCTACGCTACTCACTTGAGAAATTCGATCTCTAGACTCACTCGGTGTGTTTTCCAAATGGCCATCGAAGTCCTACTTATAATCTTCTCGTTGGACAACCAACAACCTAGATTAGAACATAATCAAAAACTTAGATCATATTGACTTGATCTCCATCTTTTTCTAGAAGTTTCACACCTGGTTCTATTAATATACTTTAATTATTTTAATTCTCTAATTTTATACTTAGGCTCCCATTAAAAATAATTAATTATTTTAATAAAGCCCCATCCGAGTGGAATTTCCTAAAACACTTTCTGGGTATTTTGGAATATACATGTGTCTAAGACTCCTTGCCAAATTTGAGACTTAGAGCACATTCGATGCCACCATAAATCAACACTTCGGTGAGATGGGCTTCATTCCTTCCTTTCCTTTTCTTGTTGTCCTTCTTGAGTTTTGGACAATCTCTCTTGAAATGCCCATATTCCTGACAACCATAACATTGGATCTTTGACATATCGATCTTCTTTTTTTGACGACCAAACTTCCAAATTTTCCTTTTCTCCTAGCCATGGCAGTAAATGCTTGAACTTGTTCATTTTATCCCACATCACTTTTTGCCTTCAACCTAGTTTCTTCAATCTTACATAATGACCAAAGTTCACTGAATGGGGTGGTTTCCTTCTTTCCATAGATGCTTGATACAAATTTTCCCCATTCATCAAGTAGTGCATTGAGCACAACAGTGATCATTTCTCTGTCTGACATTATTTCCCCCAACTGTTGCAGTTGGTCTCGTATTTGTGACACCCTCATAAGATATGAGCCTATCCCTTCATCGTTTGATACTTTCATTTTGTATAGCTCGGTTCTCAAAGATGTAACTTCTCTTGCAGTGCTTACAGAGAACATTTCTACCATCTTATCATAGATTTCTTTTGAATCTTCCATTTTTACTACATAAGGGATGAGGGAATCCTTGATTGATTCTATAAGGATTCTTTGAGCCCTTATTTCCCCTTACATGTATTTTTCTAAAGCTCGAGCTTCTTCTTTTGGTGGTTTGACGATTGAACCCTTAACATGTCCAATAACTTCATTCTCTATGAGGATCAAATCTGTCCTCTTCTTCCATGCAAGGAAATTTGATGACCAAACCAATTTATTGCTTTCCTTGCAGAATACTTACTTTTCAAGTGAAGATGCTCCTTTGATGGTGATATCTTCAACTTGATGCCTTCTTGATTTTGATGATGGTGGATGATGTTTGCTTCCTTGAAGATGACAATACTTCTAGAGATGTCTTTCTTCAAATATGCTTGAGATGTGACCCTTGCTTCAATGAGAGGGAGTTCACCTTGATGTTTTTGATGATGATGGTAACGCTTCTCCTTGCTTCCTTAGGTTATGGAGACTTCAAGATGTTTCAATGTGTAGTCTTTCATTCTTTGAGTGGAGGTAGGGTTCTTCTTGAAAGTAGAGTCTTTGAGTTCTTCTTCTTATTGTTGCTTCTAGATGGTGTGGTCCATGAGATGAAATGGGTAGCCTTCCTTGATGCTTCTTAAGATGGCTCGGTCATTATGAATCCGTTCTTGATGGTTCGATGTCCTCTTTGATACCTTGACCTTTCTTGATATTCATTTTGATGCTCCTTCTACAAGTTGCCTTTCCTTGTCTTGTCACCTTAAGCTCTGATACCATGTTGAGAAATCTAGGGGCAACTAGATTAAGTGATTTCTCTTAAATAGATAATTGCTTGTGATATATTTTTACTTATCTTGATTAGCTTCTTCTTCAACTTGATTAGTATTGTATTTTTATCATCAAACAACCACCAAACAATAAAGCACAATGAGACAAGAGGACACAAGATATACGCTATCAACCAGGGCCAAAACCTCTCCTATTGAAAGGAAAACCCACAAGATCTCTTCTCTTCTTATAGAACTTCAATTGATGAATTCCAAGACCTATGACCCTTGACCAAGACCCCTCCAAGACCAAGTCAACTTTCCTTCTTGATGAGCTTTCCTTACACTGCTTCCAGCAACACACTTCAACCTTTCAGCAATTTGGACCCCCAGCAACAATTTATGCAACTTCGACCTAGCAGCTTCCACAACTTTGACCTTGATGCAGTGTCACAGCTTCGACCTTCACATCTTTGATCTTGATGCAGCTTCCCAACTTTGTCCTTGATCCAGCTTTGTAGCTTTGACCTTGATGCAGCTTCACAACTTCGATGCAGCTTCAGAATATCGTCTTGCCCAGTAACTGTAGAAACCTTAACACAAGAGAGAGAGATAGAGAGAGAGGTCCAAAACTTCGATCTTGCTCTTTTCCTTTTTATCCTTGATTTTCGTCCTTTTCTAGCTTCTTTCTTGAGGAGATCGAACTTGCTTGTTGTGTATCCAAATGAGGTTGAGTTCCTTCTTATATATAGGCTTCTAGGGGTGTGAATTGCCTCCATGAAGCCAACTTGGTCTTCCATGTAGGCCGACTTGTTACTTGCCCGTTGACAAGGTCTCAAAGGGTTTTTTACTCTAATTTTGACTCAGATAAATTTTCTTTACAATATGTAACATGCCCAAAAGGATCTTCCATACATGACAATGACTCTTATGACTTGTTGACTCAAATACAAGCCCTAGAACCTATAAATCAAATAACCTTGAGCATGAAATATGAAACCCATGCCTCAAGAATAAAAATAATAATTTTATTTTTCTCTTTACATCAAATACATAAAATCATGATTACATACGTCATTATGAAGATCAAACCTAGTTATATATTTCAACAAAATGATTATCAACTACTGATCTATGGTGGCTGCTCTGAGTTCTCCAATGCAGTATTCAGGTCACAATCAAAACATACGCACTTTGACAACAAAATCACAGAAGCCAGATATTCATGCAAGCATCACCTGAAAATTATCAAATGCCCGTTTGGGTATATTATCATCAAATTGCTGCATTGCATCCCACGGTCCATCTCCAACTCCAACTAATACAATAGATAAAGGAAACTGACTGCAAAAATAGGAAACAGAATTTCATTATCTTGAAACACTACCATTACTGGAATGTCATTTAGGTTGTGCATAAGTTCTTGTTATACCTTGCAGCAACTATAGCATCTACTGTTTTCTGTTCTTGTTGACTTAGACGTCCAACCTCTGTATCACTACTCCTCGTCACCTGCAAAGATAAAAAAATATAAAGTCATCGGAAATGCATTGAAATGAATTGCACTTTTAGAATGAATATAAGATGAGCAGTATAAAGGTAAATAAAGCTAAGCAGTAAAAAAAAATGATCAGATGATACTGTCAGAAAATAATTAAGACAAGACTGTGCACATAATACTCTGAACAAAATAGAATTCATTTTAACCTGTACAAAGAGTACAAATGAAAATTTTAAAATGGCTGCTTAAAACCTGTCCATCAGCGATGATCACAAGAACGTGATATTGTCCACCACTCTTTTCCACAATGCCCATGGCCAGTTCAATAATTGGAGCAAAAGATGTTGGTCCTGCAACAGAAAGAATAATATAAAAATAGTAAAATGATTAAGCCTAAAATATCTTAAATCTTACATATCCATATTCAGCATCTTTACAAGTACATGATGCACAAACGTAACAGCCTACAGTCCATAACAGAAAAGCAAGTCAACTTAGTACCAATGTTCCACCAAGTCTCCGAGATTGGGGGATGTGTGGGAGCACCCGCAAATTTTAAGGAAATTCAGGAGGGACGGGGGTCGTCAGGGTGTGTGTGTGTATGTGTATATATATTTGAAACTCAAATTCAATAACAAAGTACACTGATTCATACATAATAATAGATTCATTGAAATAAAAATAAAATATTGTATACGCTGATTTATATTCATTATTCATTATTCTAGAATCTAATTAGTACTAAAAAAATTATAGATATTAAAGTCTGAAGATTGGAATAGTAAATTGAAATTTCTCAAATTCAAAAATAGTAAAAAGTGACACGTGAAAGACTTCGTCTAAGTCATCAATATCTAGAGTCAAGTCAGAAGAGTTAAAACTAAAACTTGACAATGGGCAATGAACCAATGTCATCATAACCAGACCCATGATCGAATCAGTCGACCCCAAAACTGAGAACTGGGAAAAAAAACAGGACCAAAAAATCAGTCAACCAAAAAGTACATAATATTCAAATTTTGAAGAAAAAAAAATGTAAATATTCATGTGCATCCATATGAATACAAACATTAGACACAAATATGCAAAGCTTCGCATATATATAGCAAGGGTGCATATAACAAAAATAGCACCAAGTGCAATTCATATTTTAACCAAAAATACATCAACAAAAAGGCTCTATATGGTTTCTATTGTGCAAAAAAAATCATGCTACAACAAATACCTACATATCATCAAAATCATTGCATATATTGGGATCCTAGTTATCAATATTACCCTCTGAGTATTAAATAAGATGGAAAAAGCTTAACATGTCAGCTCGACATATTGTTTGAATGATAGGTACAATTTTACTATCGTTATGATAGAGGAATTCAATAATCAATACTACCAAGATCAAGGTACATAGAGAGCCTGGAGCTCCTGATTCAATGCTAGTCCATACCCTCATACATGATAGAATCCAATGGAAATGTTGCAATCTTCCCAATCCTTAAATATTGAAAACAGTTAGGTCTGCTGGATTTTGAGTGGGATCTAAAATTCTACTTTCTACATATGAAATCTAGTGAGGCTAGAACCACTCTCAAACATCCCTATTCAATTAATGGTAATTTAACATTACCATTAATTACATAGCATTAATAGGGCCCTAGGGTTGAATATTAGGCTTCCCCACACATAAATTATTGTTTTCAAGCAAAATTCAGCAGGGACACTCGGGCCTTTTTGAGGGGGAGCACCCACAAGCACCAATTTTGGAGAAAAGCATCCCCTACATTAGAGAAATGTTTTCCCTCTGCATCTCCCCGAGTTTCCCCAAAAGGGGTCATGGGTAAACGTTTCCCCGGGCATCCCTCTGTCCTAGGTGTGTGGAAAACGTGGGGAGCCCATGGAACACTACTTAGTACCACACATTCATGATGAACCAACATTATGACTATTGCTCATCATTTCATTTGTAGATATTATGTTATGAATATAATATATATAAAAATAATATAAATATAATAATAATAATGATCATAATAAATTTTAAATAATAACTAGTACTAAAGGGACATATCTAAGGGAACATGAATGTCCATGAAGGGGCACCTGCCAAGGTATATAAGCGGACCCTCATTTGTAACATTGATCATCGCATATCAATTCTCATATACACAATTCAATATATATATATATATATATATATATATATATATATATTCCGATTATTTTGGATTACTTAACTAATATACAATGTTCCACCAAGACTCCGGTGCGGGGAGACGCACAAGGGGGACGTGTGGGAGTACCCTGAAATTTTAGAGAAATTTCGGAGGTGCAAGGAGTCGTCGGGGTATATAATTTTTTGTTATATATATATATATATATATATATAAAATTCAAGTTCATATTAATTGTTAAATAATAAATAATGAAAGCATAAATATTAAATATTAAGTAGACTAATAATAACATACTATATACTATATACTATATACTAATATGAATACCAATACATTGAAAATTGAAATTTGATCTACACAAGATAAAATTTAAATTCATAATTGAATTGAATAATGACATACATTGATCCATCATCATCTTTCATTTTGATACATACATCATTCATATGACATACTCATTATTCTAATATTCATCCATAATCAATGATCATTCAATAAATAAATTCAATAACGAAATCTTCAAATACATTGATCCATGATTCCATATCATTCATCATTCATCATTCTACAATCTACAATGTACATTGATTTAAAAATTAATTTCATCATTCATCATTCTAGAATCGAAATTGAAAGCAAAACATACTAGAAGTAGATAGTAGATACTAAAGTTTGAACTTTGAACACTAAATAGTAAATAGTAAATTTATATAACTCAAAGTTTCAAACTCAAAAATATTTAAGAGTCAAGAGTCAAGAATCAGTCTGAGGTCAACAACTGAAAAGTAAAAATAGATATGTAATATTCCGAATAATGGATTCTTCAGCAGATCATGCCTGAAAAACGCATTCCTCAGGTATGAAGGCTTTAGATATCATATAATATCTCTGAAAATGTTCAGCAATCAAACTAAATAGCAGCAGCAACCTTTAATCAGCTTTTAAGGGCAAAAAGGTGGGAAAAGTGAGAATTTTGGCCCTAAAATGAGTGAATAAGGAAATCTGCGTATAATGACGGGTCAAGGTTCTGGAATATGTTAGAATAGGTCAAGAGGGACGTCCATGTCGAATTTCAGCTCAAACAAAGGCGTTTTGCTATATTAAACAGTTCCTCCTTCCCGACTAGTCAATAAAAACCCTGATTTCCCAAGACTTTGAATATGCAGAAATTTGCTGAAGCGAGGGCAGCGTATTTTCAAAAGGAATATGATGTATAACACTATGAATAATCAGAGAATGAGTTTGAGTACAAGGCATAGGCTTTCAGCAAGGTTAAACAACAATTTTATATAGAAAACCCCTCAAGATAGAGGTGCCGCAAGACAAGAAAATAATCCAGAAACCCTACAGCGTTTTCTGCAATAGCTGTAAGACAGAAGATGCATATGTAGCCAATAATAATGTATAGCAGCAGAAGAGAGTAGAAATCTTGAGGAAACAACCTCTCAAGAGAAGAAATGCAAGCCTCCACAACACATGTACATAAACATGAAAAGTACTGCTATTTCTGCACAAACCCAAGCTATGAAAAATGTTGTATATGATATAATGCTGCTCTAAAATAGTTTCAACACATGGATATGACAATAAATGGCCCAAATACAATAGTGGAGCAAAGCTCTAACCCTTATAAGCAAAAATATCTCAATTCTCCAAGGGATTGGCTGAAATGCACAATACGACAAAAATGTCGGAGTTGCGGGGCAGCTACTGCAACTCCAAACTGAAACCAAATAGAGAAGGCTGAAGATGATGAGAAACTGAAATAGACCTCCTCCAATAGATCTCCAAAGTGGAAGGCTGATCCTTACACTTGAGATCTTACTCACAAACGAACCTGCAAACCCTCACTGCAAATATACCATGAAGATAACGCAGATACTAAGAGGGACTGCGCAGTAGAGGCAGAATAACTATTGGCCTAATGCCAAGATATACAAATCAGCTCCAATATCTCCCAATCTAATCATCCAAAGGAAAGAGCAACTCTCCCTCTGAAAAACAAGAGAAGGAAGTGGTGTCGTAAAGTCACCACGGCAACACCCTACAACACAGTATTACGCTACTGCAGCAATAACGCTGTCCTGGAGGATGATGCTAAGAAAATAACCTTTCCCGAGCAGGCACTCGAAATCCCCCGGGGCTAAGGGTGAGATCTCCGCACGGAGACACTCGGTGCACTAAACAGTGCAGCAGACGGGCTAAACAGCCAGCGTGCCAAAGAAAGACAAATGTCTCACTCAATAATCAATAATCCAAGAATCCAAGCATGAATCAAATGAGGAGGCTCCTCCATCTTTTATAGTGTTGGTTTCCCTCCAAAACCCAATGCAGCCTCTCTCTCTCCTCCACATCCTCATCCTTATCCACATTCTCATCCTTATCTGCGCAGAAGCTTGGAGAAACTTCTAGAGAGTACATAGGCCCCCTCCTCCACGTGGTGTTGGGTCCCCCCTTGACACCCACTTAAGTCACAACGTTGTGCTACTAGGTGGATGTCTTATTTCATTTAAGTGAGTTTAGACCCTCTTTACTCACTTTTTATTTACTTACAAACTATAGGTGGCAAAATAAACAAAATAGAATATTCCAATTTGTTGTCGCAAATTAGGAATATTACAAGATAATTTATTAATTAGCACTGAAAATAAAATCAACATCAAGGACACAAAGAGGTCAAGGTCGAAGTAGTAGAGGTCAGCCGGAGGTCGAAGAGCTAGAAATGAAATGAATCATTGAATAATGAATCGCAAACTTTTTTAAACTTGTGAATTTTTTTTTATTATTATATATATATATATTTTAATTTTTTTTTTAATTAATTAATTTATTTATTTACTTTTTTTTTATTTTTTTATTTTTTTTCTGAAGCACCCTTTTTGGGGAGTCGTGTTCCCCACACTGGGGAAACGCACCCCCAGGAGACTCTCTGTCCTGGGTGCGAGGGGTGCGAAGGGTGCGTCCACCCGACCCTGGGGAACGCGACCCCGTGGAACACTGCTAATATATGAATTATGTTTGTAGAGCATAAACGAACTTTGCTCGTTACATTGGTATCACCGATGTTTGACCTTCTGTGAAAATTTCACTACTGAAATCCTATGCAGCAACTAGTATTATTTCTCCCAACTAATAATTTAATTATTCAGTTTTTTGCGACGACAACAACGAAATAAGAAATAAACACACTGCAACCTTCACAAATAAAATTCTGCGGAAAATAAATAGCACTGGAAACTAAGAAATGCTAGCACACAAACATAAAATTTGACAATTATTTTTGGACAAAAGTCCCCAGAAAAACCCAACTTGGGAAAATCGGTGCTGCAGTGAGAGTTTTTATTATTATGCAACAGTGAAAATCTTAGTACAATTTGGATGCCTGAAACTAGCAATCCACAGCAAGAAAAATCTGGGCAAAATTATTGAAGGGAATTACCGTTCCTCCACAAGCAATCTCGACACAACCTTCCTTCAGAAAACTTAGCCTTCTGAAGCCTCTGCATCAGCCTCTATGACGTCAAGCTTCCAACCAGTCTCTGATGAAGTCAATCTTCCTTCTGCTGCTGAGGAAATCGTCTCTCTGAAACGAGTTTCTCTCTAGCAAATCGAACTAACCTCCCTGAAGCAATTGCTTGGTCCTCTACGCTGCCTTTCTGGGAATAACTCGGCCCTCTTGTTGTTGCCTCTCTGGATATGGAAGACTTCCTCCGGATCACTATCCCTGCCCCTCACTCACTACTTCGATCTCTAGCTCTCTCCAGCAACTGACTGCTGCCACTCAAGAATCGATCTACCAAGGAAATCGAACTGCTTAAGTGTATTCTCCATCACCACGTCGATCTCCTCTTATAATCATGGAAAATTTTAGGGGCTAATATTCGCAGGTGGGCTAATTTTCCATTATTTTTCCAAAAAAGAGATTCGCCAATTTCCATTTTTTATGAAAATGATTCGCCCAAATTTTACAATATAAATTTTTTTTACCTTAAATATTGCCAACATTATATAGAGAGTATATATAAAATCATTATAAATTTGAAAAATTTTACAAATACATCAATAAAAAATGTATAGCTTGCATATTAGGGACTAGTGAGATTCGTCAATGTTTTTAAACTTCAAGATAATTTTCCATACTTAAAGTTTTCCCTACTTATAATCCACTGTTGGAGCACCAACGACCAAGATTAAAACATAATCGACGGCTAGGATCATCTTTGGATCGATCCGTGTGAGTTTGTAGATGATTATCACCTTATCTCAATTAATACTGATTAATTAACCATATTCCCTAAGTTTAGACTCAGGAAATATTTAAAAAATGGTTAATAATCTAATTGAGACACTTCTAGGTGGAATTTCGAGCAACGATTTCTAGGTTTTGGAGATCTTGTGTATTCTAGTCTCTTCACCAAATTTCGTGGCTAAAACACATTCGATGCTACAAAAACTAACACTCCCTCTTAGCGAGGAATGTGTTCTAGTGTTGCACACCCTGTCACAACACCTTGTCTCTGCATCATATCTTGTCACGCTGCTAATGTCTGGCTACTACTGCCCAACAACTATTGTGCAACTCTGATATACGTTGCACCTGTGTTTTTGCTGACCCTGTTGTATTGTTGCCAACACTGCAACTTTGTTGTTGCTGCTACTGCAACATAAAAACATAAAAAACATCCAAAATACTGAATCATTTGTGATCAGTATGATACATCTGTCTCCCGAGTCTCTGAATGCTACTAGCCTTTGCACTGTCTCTGAAAGATCTGTGTTGTTGCTAACTCTGCATTGTGCCACTTGCACTGCACTCCCCAACATCTGAGTGCTACTAGTCTCTGCAACTGGCACTCTAGTATCTTACTGCATCTACTACCATTGATCCATCCTGTTACTGAATACTTTGGGTCCCCGTAGCTAGGTATTGATCCATGAGGTGGATTCCTCAAGGACCCTGCCCATCTTTTAGCTCTCTGGGGCTGCAACTCCAAGTCACCCCACGTCACTCTTGGAGGTATATGGGAAATCATAGCGAAGTCTTCCTCCAACCTGGAGGAGAGCCTGTTGATCTCAGCTGAAGTTGCATGCTGGTCTTGCTTCTCCTCCTTGTCTTTCTTCCTGAGAGGACACTGGGTACTGTAGTGACCAAGATCACCACACCTGAAGCACTTGACCTTTGAAAGGTCCTTCTTCTTCTTCTACTACCCCTACGCCTGACTAGGACACTTAGATGCGAGGGCCACATTCTCCTCCTCATTCGTTATCTTTTGTCCGATGTTGTTGTTGCCACTGATGGAGCTCTTTAACAGAGCTCGTCTCAACTCCTCCTACTGCAAATCGGCCCACATCTTGTCCCACTCTAGTAGCCTATCTCTGCACAATATGCTTTGGACAAAGACCTTCCAATCCTCCGAGACATTGTTGAGTGCCAATCACACTAGCTCCGTGGGCTGAGGCATTGCCCCAACAACTGACAGTTGGTCTCAAACCTCCTGAATCCTGGTAAGAAAGGGATCTATGCCTTCCCCCTTTTGCATCCAAATGCATCTCAGCTTCTCCTCTAGGAAAATAAATAGCGCTGGAAACTGAAAAAATGCTAGCACACAAAATTTGACAATTATTTTTGGACAAAAGTCCCTAGAAAAACCCAACTTGGGAAAACCAATGGAGTAGCGAGCGTTTTTATTATTATGTAGCAATGAAAATTTGAGTACAATCTGGATGCCTGAAACTGGCAATCCAGAGCAAGAAAAATCCTCCACAAGCAATCCCAGCACAACCTTCCTACAGAAAACTCGGACTCCTGAAGCCTCTACGTCACACTGCACAGCCTCTATGATGTCAAGCCTCCAAACAATCTTTGATGAAGTCATTCTGCCTTCTGCTGTTGAGGAAATCGCCTCTCTGACCCTCTGGAACTAAGAACGAATTTCTCTCCAGCAAATCGAACTACCCTCTCTAAAGCAACTGCTCAGTCCTTTGCCCTGCCTTATTGGGAATAACTCGGCCCTCTTGTTATTGCCTCTCCATATCTGGAAAACTTCCTCTGAATCACTATCCCTGCCCCTCACTCACTACTTCGATCTCTGGCTCTCTCCAGCAACTAACTGCTGCTACTCAGGAATCAATTTGTCAAGGAAATAGAATTGCTCAAGTGTATTCTCCATCACCACATTGATCTCCTCTTATAATCCATTGTTGGAGCACCAACGACCAAGATTAAAACATAATTGATGGCTAGGATCATCTCTAGTTCAATCTGTGTGAGTTTCTAGATGATTCTTACCTTATCTCAATTAATATTGATTAATTAAAACCATATTCCCTAAGTTTATACTTAGGAAATATTTAAAACACAATTAATAATCTAATTGAGACACTTCTATGTGGAATTTCCATAAACGATGTCTGGATTTTGGAGATCTCATGTATTCTAACCTCTCCACCAAATTTCGTGGCTAGAACACATCCGATGCTACAAAAACTAACACCTTCTAGTAGCTCAACCACTGCACAAAACCAGTCTGATCCAGACTTTGGCCATCAACCTGTAATCAACTTTATTACTGTTGTGATTCAAGCATTTCGCTACACAAGTTTCTGGAGATTCTCCAATTTTGCCATCAAGCCTTTGGCCATTATAATGAAAATAAAAATAAAAAAAAGGAATAGAAAAAATTTTAAAATTTAAAATAAATGAATATATATGTATATATAAGAGAAAAAAAAAAACAAAATAATATATATATATTAAAAAAAAGATAGACATAAAAAAAAAAAAATATATATATATATATATATATATATATATATATATATATATTATAAAAAAATCAAAATTAAATAAATTAACTAAGGTTAAAAAAAAACATTAAAAAAATTATATATAGTAAAAAAATAAGAAGTAAAATTAAAAAATTAAACAAAAAAGTATATATATATATATAAGGGGGAGGAAATAAATAAATAAATATATATCAAAATAAAACAAAAAAATTAAAAAAAGAATATCAAAGCAAAAAACAAAAACCCAAAAGCCTACAACCATAAGTCGTTGTATCATTGTTGCACATATCGTGATAATATCGAAATTATCACGATATTATCGTCGAAGGACCCTCTGCCAATATTATCGCTGAAAATTATCACGATAATTTGCCCAAGAGAAATTATCACGATAATTTCGAAATTATCGCGAGACATTCATAAATTATTGCCGTGATGAAACCAAAAAAAAAAGCGCATATAAGTTGCAGTTTGGGTTTTTTTGGGTCATTTTTGTTTTTATTTGTACTAAGATTGAGCTTGGAGGGTTATGTGAGTCTTGTGACCATTTTTCATTAAGCAAACAAGGGGAAATCCATAGTTTTCTTTGCCATCAGCTGAGCATTTTTGGAGTGGAGATTTACTCCAGTATACCATATCCATATTTATTATTTCCAAGTATGTAAAAAAAAGTTGTCTTCCTTTTCTTTGTTTTCCAAGATTCGATAAATAACCAATTAAAAGCCTACCTCTTCTTATCCTCTTTTGAATTTCCACATTAGTTTTGCGTGGTAGGTCCAAAACATGAAAATTTAATCAGAACTCTACAAAATGGCAAAGCCATTGGACCAAATGTAGGAGTATGGTGAGCAATGTGAGAATGATAATAGAGCAAAGCTAAGGTGCAATCTCTGTGGCATTAGGGGAATTTTTATGTCTAAAATGGGTCTCCTAAGAAAAATGTACAACCAAAATAAACTTTATAAGAACCAGTAGGATTGAATATGATGATGTCAACCATGGGGAATGATTCACCATTTTTGGAGTAAAAAAGTAAAAAGATTAAATAATAATAAAATAATAAAACTACTTTTTCAACTCGTAGTTTCAACTAACTCCCTAAGGTTTTACTCAAATCAAGGCAATCACGTTTTTTAATGTATTTCTTATTTTTCGTGTAGCAAGGTCTATTGAAAGTATGCAACATGGGTACTCCTTGGATGAGGAATCAAATTCTGCATGCAATGAGTGTTTCCACTTGAAATTTGAGTAAATCCTTCGGGAGATAAGTTCAAAATACGAGTTGAAAAAATAGTTTTTTCTTTTTTCCCTCTAAAATTTGATGATGTAATTTAAACTTATTTTATTATTTCCACTATTATTTTATAATTTCCTTAAGAGGCCCATTTTAGACCTCAAAATTCTCCTAATGAATGGAAATGTTTGGTGGAATCACCCGCTTGAAATACCACCTTGCCAATATCCCAGGGCACGATGTGCATATTTTCCCTACAGGTACCCCAGACATTATCCTTATTGCAAAGACCTCAATTCGTGATACTACTAAAAAGAGAGAACCACAAGCTTAGCCAATTATCGTTACAAACTTACAGTATCTAGAATCTAGATGCCTCATGATAATCATCTCATGAGATCCATTTATTTGTATTTTAAAGTGATTTTGTATTAAGTTTTAAGTTTTAAGTTTTAACTATTATCTTGTCAGGTCTCAAAACTCTTGACTAAGCAGTCAAGACAAAATGACAAATATCATATTTCAGACTTCAATATCTAGTAGTAGTATCTTACTATCTTACTATCTTTTGTGTGATAATGTGTTTGTTAATTGTTTGATGTTGATGTTTGCTAAGTGCTTTAAAAGAATAAAAATTTGAAAAAATGTCATATTTTAGTACCTACTATCTAGTATCAATGATTGATATACCACTTGACATTTTATACATTTTATATAGTAGTATTATCTTCATATTTATTTGACTATGTGTTTATTTGATGTTGATGTTGCTTTAGAAGTTTAAAATTTTGAAAAAAAAAATGACTCTTTTTATTTTTTTAAGTTACCCGAAAATTTCTGATAATTCCCCGATATTGTCGATAATTAAAATTTTGGACCATCAGCGATAAATTGTTGATAACGATAAATGTAACATTGCGTTGTACACATCCACAGCCCGCGGTGCGGCCGACAGACTACAGCCGCCTCTTAGAAACCATCATCCCCATCACCAACGACGCCACACCCACATCCAACATTTGTCGTTGCAAATCCTACAACACAACTGTTGAAATATGTAACTCGGTTCGGTCTTCATAATGACATATGTAATCATGATTTTATGTATTTGATGTAAAGAGAAAAATAAATTTATTATTGTTATGCTTGAGGCATGGGTTTCATGCTCAAGGTAAATTTATTTTTAGGTCAAACACCCATTGAGTGCTTCTAGGGTTTGTCATTAAGTCAACAAGTCATAAGAGTCATTGTCATGTATGAAAGACCCTTCTTGAGCATGTTACATATTGTAAAGAAAATTTATTTGAGTCAAAGTAGAACCAAAAGACCCTCCAAGACCTCATCATGGCGCAAAGATCAAGTCGGCCTACACGAAGGGATAAGTAGGCCTAAAGATAGCAATTAGTACCCCTCAAAAGCCTATATATCAGAAGGAACTCAACCTCATTTGGACACACACTCAAGAAAGTTCGATCTCCTCAAGATAGACGTTGGAAAAGGGCAAAAAAGAAGAAGAAGAAGATCGAAGTTTTGGGCCTCTCTCTCTCTCTCTCTCTCTCTTTTGTGTTACAGTTTCTACAATTACTGGGCAAGACGAAATTTTGAAGTTTCGTCGAAGCTGTTAAGTTGCATCAAAGTTGTTAAGCTGCATCGAAGTTGTGAAGTTGCATCGAAGTTGTTAAGCTGCATCGAAGCTGTGAAGCTGCAGCTAGGTCGAAGTTGTGAAAGTTCAAAGTTGTGAATCTACTAGGTTGAAGTTACTGAAGCTACTAGGTCGAAGTTGTGAAAGGTCAAAGTTGTGAATCTACTAGGTTGAAGTTGTTGAAGCTACTGAGTTGAAATTGCAAAAATTGTTGTTGGAGGTCGAAGTTGTTGGAGAAATTGCTAAAAGGTCGAAGTTTGTTATTGGGAGTTGTGTAAGGAAAGTTCATCATGAAGGAAGGTTGACCTACTCTTGGAGGGGTTATAGGTCTTGGAATTCATTAATTGAAGTTCTATAAGAAGAGAAGAATTTTGGTGGGTTATCCTCTCACTTGGAGAGGTTTTGGCCCTCGTTGATCACTTATATCTTGTGTCCGCTTGTCTCACTATTTTTGAGGGTTTGGTAGTTGTTTGTTGAAAAAAACACAAAATAATCAAGTCAAAGAAGAATATAATTAAGATAAGTAAAAAGACATCACAAGCAGTTATCAAAGTAAGAGAAATCACCTAATTGTTGAGAAATCGAGGGCATTTGCATTAGGATATTTCTCTTTATTAGCGACTGCTTGTAAATGCATTTTATTTCTTTAGATTAGGATCTTCTTCATCTTAGTTTATTAGTGTTCTTCTTCATCAAATAGTAACTAATGCATGAACATAAAATAGACAAGAGACACAGCATGTAGGCTATGAGCCAAGGCCAAAACCTCTCACTCTTTGAGAGGAAAACCCACATGAATTCTTCTTATAGAGATTCCAATTGACGAATACCAAGACCAAGACCCTTGACCTATTAGCCACTCCAAGACCAAGACACAAATCCTCTTTTTGACTTCTCCTTCACCGAGATCCTCATCATTGCCTTGATACCAAGATCTACATCATCAATATTGTCCTTCATGGAGCTTATATTGAGACCTTTATCACCGTGATTACTGAGCTCATTAGCACTACTAGACTATTGGCACTGTACCGAGATCACTGAGATACACTGAGGTCATGTACCACCAAGAATTACAGAGGTATCCGAAGATTGTAATCTGAGCTCATCTCAAATGTATGCCCTTGTTGTCCCTTCACTTCCTCATTGTCCCTTCTACAGATGGATGCCTTCGTTGTCAGTTTACTTCCTCGATGTTTGTAATGACCAATAGTCGTATACAAAGCAAAATTATTTAAAATACTTCATAGACAAAAACATCCATTGTATGACAGTAATTGTAAATTGTATATTGTATAAAGAATTGATGGAGGATGATTACAATTGAAAATGAGGGCTTGCTTATATACCCTAGGCAGGTGCCCTTCCACGAACGATCATGTCTTTAAGACATGCCTTTTCATTACTAACTAACTAACCATTAGTTAATTTACTTATTATTTATTATTATATTTATATCTATATTTATTATTATTTCTATATGAATTGTATTCATAACATTGCCTCTCCCTTCAAGAAGCTTTATCCTCAAAGCTTACTGAGAACATCTTCTCGTCCCTGAACTTTCATCTTTGTTGATACAAGACGATATGATACTCTGAGTGATAGACAAAATTGTCGTACTGAGAACAGATTTGACCATCCTAGATGTTAGGTCCCTATATTACCAGTATAGTCCCTTATTGTTATTAGTGTAACCCCTTTATTGTTATTATTGTACCCTTGTACCCCCATTTTGTTATTATTGTGCCCCTAAATTATTATTGTTAGGTCCGCTAGGATTACATTGTGGCCCACTAGGATTACATTATGGCCACATGGACTCCCATATATAGAAAGGAGGTTTTGTAAATTGTATCATCCAAGAATTGTTCGTTTATGTAATGTATTGGAGGTTGCCCCCTCGAAGTGGCTCATTTCTAAGTCGTTGATATCTCTTTTCTTCTATTTTTTTGAGTTGGTTACACAACATTTGGTATCAGAGCTTTGGATTCTAAGGTTTTGCTGCTCCAAATAGGTCATCGTGGCATTTTCGCTATAATTTTTTTTCTATGAATTTTCAGACGCTGAAATTTTTAGGGTGCGAAGCAGAAATCCTGAGGAAGATCGTCTAAAAAATTCAGAGCTTGGTTCGCAATATTTTCGGAGATATGATCTGTAGAAGTTAGGTCTTTTTTCAGGCTCCTAAACAGATCATCGTGGCATTTTCGCTATAAATTCTTTTCTACGAAGGTTTAGAATCTGAAATTTTTAGGGTGCGAAGCTGAAATCCTGAGGAAACTCGTCAAAAAATTTTAGATCTTGATTTGCAATATTTTTGGAGATATGATCTGTGGAAGGTGGTGCTTTTGCAGGCTCTCGAATTTCATCTCAAAGAGGTGATCGTGGGAAAAGTTCAATAACTCTCTCTCTGAGCAACGGATTGGAGTGTCGTAAAAAAGTAATCAAAAGTACACGGACTGTACTTTCTTGGCTATCAATTGCAGAGGCGAAGGCCGAAACAGTGACACGTGGCAAGTCATACAAGTTCACTCTACTGAACCAGTCCATAATTAGGTCATTGTGGGAGATTGGACATAACTTTGTCTTGGAGAATCCAAATCAGGTCAGACCTGTGGCATTCAAAAGAGAATTCATAGGGCTACTTCAGTGCTGAATTTCAGATATTGAAGAGCCGCAATCACAGAGATAATCAAATTTCAATATCGAGCTCCTCAAAAGCAAGAAAAAGGTGTGTATTTTTTTTCCGAATTGCATAAGTCTTGTTTGAAGAATCAATTTGAATTGATTCCAAGGGCATATTGTAGAATAGATATCAGTATTGGGTTCTAAAAGATGCCCCGTAAAATAATTCAACACCCATTAAGCCTTCAGAAGGCTCTACTATGACTCATGAAGATGAAGAATTGCAACATGATCTATCAAAATTACAAGAGCAAATGCACCAAATTTCGCTCTCACAAAGAGCAACAAAAAATGAAATGGAAGTTTTGAAGAAAGGCGTGGAAGCAAAGATGGATGGTGTGAAGAATAATATGGATGGTTTGAAGAAAGACGTGGAATCTAAGATAGATGACATGGAAGTTGGCATGGAATCTAAAATGGAAAACATGAAGAATGATCTAAAAACATACATAGAAGGTTTGACAAAGTTGATACAAGAAATGTTTCCTAATGGTGAAAAGATAGTAGAGGAAACTCATGATGAGAACAAAATAAATGTTAATCGTGATTTCATAAACTCTAATGTTGGAAGGAAGAACCACCATATTCCAAAAATGGATATGAGGAAGTTTGATGGAAAGGATCCTGTAACATGGATACTACAGATGGAGCAATATTTTGATCTCCATAATGTGCAAAACACACAAAAGTTATGCATTGCAACTTTACATTTAGAACAAAATGCATTTGTATGGTATCGATGGCTTTGCTCCCGTAAAAAAATTGTCACTTGGTCAATTTTTACGGAGGAAATGATAGCACATTATGAGGATACAAAGAGCAACACCTTCTTTAGCCAATTGATAAATCTCAAACAAAAGGGTTTAGTGGGGCAGCACATTGAGGACTTCCAAAAATTGAATATATGGGTAACTGATATTCCAGAGGAACACAGGATTGATCTCTTCATAGGCACTCTAAAAGATAACATCCAACATGAAGTTCGTGTTTTGGAACCTGATTCATTGGAGAAGGCATTCAGGTTGGCAAGAAAAGTTGAATGTAAAATTATGGCGACAAGGAAGCCTACCACTCAATTCTATAAAGAAGGAAGTGTTGTTACGCCTAGATTTCCACAACCTACAAGGTTGACACCACAACAATTGGAAGAAAAAAGAGCAAAAGGGCTTTGCTATAGTTGTGATAGCAAATACACTAAAGGTCATAAGTGTGCTGAGAAGAAATTATTTTACATACACTGTGAAGAAGAAGAATAAAATGAACAAGAAGTGGATATACACCAGGAACCAGCCCTAGAAGAGGAAGAAATGAATCCGACCATATCGTGTAATGCACTGGCAGGCATTACCACTCCTCAAACTCTCAAGATAGAAGGACATATCAAGAAGAAAAAGGTAATAGTGTTGATTGATTCAGGTAGCACCCATAATTTTATTCATTGCAAGGTAGCCAACGAATTAAATTGTTTCCTATACCCAGCACCAGAATGTCAAGTGATGGTGGCAAATGGAGGAACTATAAATTGCTCTAGAAAATGCCATAATATCAAGCTAACCATGGGGGAATATGTATTGACTAGTCCAATGCTTTCCATTCCTATGGGAGGTGCTGATGTTGTACTAGGAGTACAATGGTTACAATCTTTGGGGACGGTGGCTTTTAATTTTCAAGAACTTTTCTTGAAATTTTTTTCAGAAGAAAAGGAAGTCGAATCATGGGGTATTGCAGGGAAGCCGGGAAAGATAATAAGCTCTATTGTCATGACAAAGCTTCTAAAGAAAGAACAACGAGGTGTAATTGCACAATTATGCTCACTAGAAGTTCCAACATCAAAATCATCTATTTCTGCAGATCTCCAACAAGTCTTGGACAATCATTCCAAGGTGTTTGAAACTCCCAAATGACTCCCACCTATTCGTGATCATGATCATGCTATTCATTTGATTCCAGGAAGTGTTCCTCCAAACATCAGGCCTTATAGATATCCGTACTTCCAAAAGAGCGAAATTGAACATATGATTGCAGAAATGTTAGAGGCGGGTATAATTCAACCTAGTCAAAGTTCTTTCTCTGCTCCTGTAGTATTGGTACACAAGAAGGATGGATCATGGCGAATGTGTCCAGATTATAGTGAGCTCAATAAGCTCACCATTAAAGACAAATTTCCCATTCCTGTGATTGATGAATTATTGGATGAATTACATGGAGCAATTTATTTTACCAAGTTGGATCTTCGTTCAGGATATCATCAAATTAGAATGAAGACTCAATATATTCCAAAAACAGCATTTCGAACTCATGAGGGTCATTATGAATTTTTGGTCATGCCTTTTGGCCTTACCAATGCACCTTCTACATTTCAAGAGTTGATGAATTCCATTTTCAAACCCTTCCTTAGAAAATTTGTGCTAGTATTTTTTGATGATATACTAATCTATAGCAAGTCTTGGAAGGATCATGTTGAACATGTTGACAGGGTGCTCAAACTATTGCAGGAGAAACAATTATATACAAAAATATCCAAATGTTTCTTTGGAGTACAAGAGGTGGAATATCTAGATCATATTGTATCTCACGAGGGTGTTAAAGTAGACCCTAACAAAATTAAAGCCATTAAGGAATGGAAAGTCCCCATGACCATAAAGCAGTTGCGAGGATTTCTCGGCTTAACAGGGTATTATCGCAAGTTTGTTAAGAATTATGGGAGAATAGCAGCACCTCTAACAACATTATTGAAGAAAGATGCATTTTCATGGACTCCTGAAGCAACTAAGGCCTTTGAACATCTTAAAGAGGCAATGTGTCTAGCACCGGTCTTAGCTACGCCAGACTTCACAAAAACCTTTATCATGGAATGTGATGCCTCAGGAAATGGAATTGGTGTTGTTTTAATGCAGGAAGGAAGACCCATTGCTTTTGAAAGTCGTCCAATCAAAGGAAAGTATTTACAAAAACCTATTTATGAGAAGGAAATGTTAGCAATACCGCATGCACTAAAGAAATGGAGAAATTACCTAATGGGAAGACACTTCAAGGTAAAAAATGATCATGATAGTCTTAAACACTTTTTGGAACAAAGACTATCTTTCAAAGAGCAACAAAAATGGGTCACAAAGATGTTGGGTTATGACTTTGAAATAATATACAAAAAAGGAAAGCTTAATGTTGTTGCAGATGCACTCTCAAGAAAGAATGAAGAGGTGGAAGCATTCCTTTGTGCCATTTCTATTATCCAACCAGATTGGATAACCGAAGCAAGAGATGAATGGAAGAAAGACAAAGATGTATGGACACTCATTCAAAAGTTGCAGCAAGATCCTAGTACATCTGATACATTTAGTTGGAAAAATGATTCCTTATGGTACAAAGATCGCTTATATCTTTGTAACAATTCCCAACTAAAACAAAATATTCTTCTGGAATTGCACACTTCTCCTTTAGGAGGACACTCAGGATTTTTAAAAACTTACCACAGGGTGAAGAAAGAATTTTTTTGGGATGGCCTTAAATCCGATATTCAAAAGTTTGTGGCGGAATGTTTGGTTTGCCAGCAGAATAAAGTGGAAACAATTAAGACCCCAGGACTTCTACAACCTTTATCCATTCCAAGTCACCGTTGGGAGGAGATTTCAATGGATTTTATCACAGGTTTACCTAAGTCTGAAGGAAAGAATGTCATCATGGTGGTAGTTGATAGACTTACCAAGTATGCACACTTTTGTGCATTATCTCATCCATTTAAAGTAAGTACAGTTGCTACTACATTTATGGACAGAATTCAAAAGCTACATGGAAGCCCAAGGGTTATTGTGAGCGACAGAGATCCCATTTTTACCGGAAATTTTTGGACGGAGTTATTTTCTTGTTTGGGTACTCAATTAGCTCATAGCTCATCTTATCATCCTCAATCTGATGGTCAAACTGAGATAGTAAATAAATGTTTGGAAGGATATCTTTGTTGTTTTGTATCCGATAAACAAGCACAATGGGTCAAGTGGTTACCTCTCGCTGAATGGTGGTATAACACTTCCTTCCATACTGCAGCAAAGATGACCCCATTTATGGCACTTTATGGATATCATCCACCATCTATCACATCATCTTTAAGGGAAAATTCGAAGGTTCAAGCAGTGGAAGATCACATCGAGCATCAGCAGGAAGTTCTCCAACTCTTAAAGGATAACCTAAATTTGGCACAAAATCGAATGAAACAACAGGCAGATCAACATCGCAGCGAGAGAAGTTTTGATGTAGGAGATTGAGTATTTTTACGGCTACAACCATACAAACAAATGTCTCTGGAGTGTAAAAACTCTGGTAAACTTGAATAAATATATATTATTATTGATAAAAGATGAGATATGAGATATGATTACAATGGGGAATCACCGAGGCTTTAAATATAGCCTCATGGTGTCCCTTGGTGAAGAGGCATGATCTTTGATCATGCCCTTTCACTTAATAAAACCTAATGTAACTATATCTAACTAATAATTAATAAAATATACATAACATTGCCCCTCTCGTAAAGATGCTTTGTCCTCAAAGCATACGTAATAATGGACAATGTTGACGAATGCCTGGGTTCCTCGAGTGGCGAGCTCTTGCTTCCCACATCGTAATATCCATACTGTACAATAACCAAAAGAATAAACAGAAATAACCAATACAGATATAGAAAATATAACGCTGAACCAGATCACTGAATCATAGCACATGGAATACCAGAAACTGAGCCATTTTATTAATCAGAAAGTACATAGACAGGAGTACAATAAATCAGAGTAAGTGCACCTATCCTTGCCCTAGGCAAGTGGAGACCCTCTCAACAGATAATGGCTGCAACAAGGACAGCGTCCTAGCTGCTCTGAATGCTGAAGATGAACTGCGCTGGTACTGGGGCTGAAGACTGATGAAATGGCTGATCTCCAACTGAAAACCCTCTCCAATGAAAAACGCTGACCCTGCTAGTGACAGCGCAGAAATAGATGGAGCACTAGTCACCTGCACTTCAAACGTATAGATCACCATCGTGGCTAGAAAACGCCGTTGAGCCTCGCCCTCCTGGGGTCTCCAAGCCATCGATCGGCTCTACCAAGTGGACTGGCCTCGAATGCCCATCCGCCAGATCCGAAGCCCTCCAAACCAGACCGCGTCCTTCCCTTCCCCGATTCTGCTCCTCCCTCATCGTATCCGGCTACTAAACCCTCGCATCTATGCCGGATTTGACAAGGTCTTCGCATCTACGTCTCTGTGGCCGGATCCGATGTTAACCCTTCGTATCCGGACTAGATCCGCCAATATCTCCTCGTATCCGCAACTTCGGGCCGGGATCTAGGCTAAACCCTCCGTATCCGCAACATACAAGACTCGTATCCGCAAGTATCCGTCGATCCCCTTCTCATGGATGGATCTAACAATGAACCTTCAGATCTGCAACCCTTTCCTTCAGAAATGGACAGCGTCCTCACTTCCAGGCTTGACAGCGTCCTTCTCCTCACTGAACAGCGTTCTCCCTTGCCAGATCTGGACTGCGTCCTTCCTGGGACAGCGTCCTCACCCTCCTGAATAAAACTGCGTCCTCTCTCCTGATGAGACAGCGTCCTCTCCTCACTGAACTGCGCAGCCACTAGAGGGTTCCCTCCTCCTCAGATTTGCTTCAGAAACTGCTGCTGCTCTGCTACTGGAACTGAAAGATAGAACTCAGGACAAACCTTACTAGGGCGGGCACTCGAAGTCCCCCGAAGCTAAGGGTGAAACCAGAAAAACCTTACCAGGGCAGGCACTCGAAGTCCCCCGAGGCTAAAGGTGAGATCTCCGACCGGAGACACTCGTGCACTAAACAGTGCTGCAGACCGACTAAACAACCGGCGTGCTGAAGCAGACAAAGTCCAGCTATCAATAAGAATATCAAATCATGAATGATCAAATGAGGTGAGAGCCTCTCCTTTTTATAACATCAAACTCCCTCCAAAACTTAACTCTCCCTGGATCTGCGCAGTTTACCTTGGGTTAGCCTGATGCCTCCCCCATCATATCCACGTGGACCCCCAAGGCCCCCCTCTCTAAGTTACAACGTCAATCTACTAGGAAAAAGAACACTTTATTATAAAGTGAGGTGACTAAAGTGAGGTGACCCCTCTTATTTCTCACTTTATTTATTATTTCTATCTAAAGCAGCAAAATAAAGCAAAAATGCAATATTCCAATTAGCAAGGCTAATTGGGAATATTACAGTCTCCCCCGGCAAAACGTTGCTTGTCCTCAAGCAACTGAAGTGAGGGATGCTGTAAGATCTTCTCATCTTCCCAAGTGGCATCCTCATCGGGTAGATTCTTCCATCTCACCAAGAACTCTCTGATCTTCCTGCTCCGCAGCTGTCTCTCCCTGGTGTCAATAATGGCCTCTGGCTGTAATACCAGGTGCCCCTCATCATCTGTCGGAGGTAGCTCCCCGGTGACTGTCACATGCTGGCCCAGTGCCTGCTTCAGGCATGATACATGGAAAATGTTATGAATCCGGCTGCCTTGGGGCAGCTCCAACTCATATGCAACCTGTCCGATCCTACGAATCACCCTGTATGGTCCATAAAAGCGAGGCTTAAGCTTCTCTGCCCCCTTCTGTTTGAGTGAAGACTGGCGGTATGGCTGTAACCGTAGGTAGACCAAATCCCCTACCTCAAAGTGTCGCTCCACTCGGCCCCTGTCTGCATATAATTTCTGCTGATTTTGTGCGGTGGCTATGTTGTCCTTGAGAGCCCGGAGGATGTCTTGGCTCTCTTGGATCCATAATTTGGCTCGTGGAGCCCTGCTAACACCAAACATCACATCCACAAAAGATAAGGAATGGTATTCATACAACGCATAGAAAGGTGTCATGCCAATGGTCATGTGGTGGGTTGTGTTGTAGCAGTACTCGCCCAGATGTAGCCATTTCAACCATGCTCTCTGCTGCCCACTGACGTAGTTACGCAAGTAGCCCTCCAGCCACTTGTTGACTATCTCTGTCTGCCCGTCTGTCTGGGGATGATAGCTAGTGCTCAGTGTCAACTCAGTCCCTACCAATCGAAAGAGCTCCTGCCAAAAACCACCCATAAAACGGCTGTCTCTGTCACTAACGATGGTCTTGGGCAGACCATGTAATCTGAAAATCTCCCGGAAGAACAGCTCTGCCACCTGCGCTGCTGTATAATGTGCCGAAATGGCGAAAAAGTGAGCATAATTTGTTAGCCGATCAACTACCACGAAGATGCAGTCCTTGCCCTGCACTGTGGGCAACCCTGTGATGAAGTCCATCGAAACACTCTCCCACTTCCCCTCTGGAATGGGAAGCGGCTGCAACAACCCTGCGGGATGGTTCATCTCCCCTTTGTTCCGCTGGCAAACCTCACACTCCCGAACATGCTGGAGTACGTCCTCCTTGAGGCCCTTCCATGCAAATCTCTCCCGGATGGCCCCGTACATCTTGGTGAACCCCTGATGACCCGCCAATGGTGAATCATGAGAGGCATGGAGTATCTTCTCCTTGAGCTGAGACCCCTCAGTCAAGAAGATCCGATCCCTGTAATAGATGACCTCATCTGCCACCCTGTATCTGCTATCTGCTACATGTCCATCCAGCACCTCACATGCAAATCTATCCTTGGAATACTCAACCAGTAGTCGAGCCTTCCAATCAGCGTCCAAGCTCATGAGGGATAACGTGGCTGGTCTACGGGAAAGGGCATCCGCTACCACGTTGTTCTTCCCTTTGACATACTCTATGTCAAAGTCGTAAGCCTGGATCTTGCTGATCCACTTCTGTTGTCTCTCCTGTAACTGCTTCTGCTCCAGAAAGTACTTCAGGCTGTTATGATCTGTCCTGACTCTGAATCTGCCGCCTACCAAGTACTGCCGGAATTTGGCCAATGCATGCATGATGGCCAACATCTCCTTATCATAGATGGGATAAAGTCTCTCATGTGGAAGGAGCTTCCGGCTCTCGAATGCGATCGGATGACCCTCCTGCATCAAAACTGCTCCAATCCCTTCCCCTGATGCATCGCACTCTAGGATAAAGGGCTGAGTGAAATCGGGCAGTGCCAGCACCGGACAACTACTCATCACCTCCTTGAGCTTATCAAAAGCTCGCTGGGCGGTATCCGTCCAACTGAATGCCCCCTTCCTCGTCAGCTCTGTGAGGGGTGCGGCAAGCTGTGAGAAACCCTTGACGAACTTCCTGTAGTAAGTACAGATACCAATGAACCCTCTAAGCTCTGTCACATTCCGCGGCTCTGGCCAGTCCCTGATAGCCCGGATCTTCTCGTCATGGACTCTCACCCCGTCCACTCCTATGATGTGTCCCAAAATACAACATCTCTGTCAATCCAAACTCACACTTGGAGAGTTTGGCAAAGAACTGCTGCTCCTCCAGAATGCGCAAGACTGTCTCAATGTGCTGGAGGTGCTCCTCCCAGGTCCTGCTGTATATGAGAATATCATCAAAGAAAACCAGCACGAACTTCCTCAGATGATCCCTGAAGATATGGTTCATGCATGACTGAAAAGTGGCAGGTGCATTGGTCAGCCCAAATGGCATGACCAGAAACTCAAAGTGCCCATAATGACACCTGAAAGCAGTCTTGGGAATGTCCTGTTCCCTCATGCGTATCTGATGGTACCCGGACCTCAAATCAATCTTTGAGAAGAATCGTGCTCCTCTCAACTCGTCCATCAACTCATCGATCCTGGGAATGGGGTACCTGTTTTTCAAAGTCTTCTTGTTCAGAGCCCTGTAATCAATGCACATGCGTAATGTGCCATCCTTCTTCTTCACCAGCACTACTGAAGAAGCGAAAGGACTGGTGCTAGGTCGAATGTGCCCAAGGGCCAGCAGCTCCTGAATGGCCCGCTCTATCTCATCCCGATAGGCTTTGGGATGCCTATATGGGGTGGTGATCACTGCCTGTATCCCCTGCTCCAACTCGATTGTGTGCTCAAACCCCCGATCTGGTGGCTGTCCTGGTGGGATATCTCCAAAAACTACTGCATACCTGTCGAGGAGAGTCTGTAGATCAGGGTGCACCGCCCTTCCCGTATCTACTATCTCTGAAGCCCGCAACTCGACTGCCCACTCTATATCTCCCCTGCGGAATGTCGCATCCATGCTGTGTGCCGATACTGTCTGGGGCGGATATGTGTTCTGTCCTCAGATCTTCTCATGCCTCCCCGTCTTGGGATCATCCCACTCCATTTCCAAGGCCTTCCAATCTGTTGTGACCTTCCCCAGAGTGATAAGCCACTGCACTCCCAATATCACATTGGTGTCCGGAATGTCCACCACAAAGAAGTGATCGGTCAATGTATAAGTGCCCATCGTCACTGATAACTCTGGTACATATCGAGCACAAGCCATGGTCTGATCTCCTGGAACCAAAACGGAAAACCCATCAAAGCCCTCCGTCGGTATGCCTCTCCGTGCAACCATCTGGGCATCAATGAAGTTGTGGGTAGCCCCACTGTCGACTAAGACCGAAACTCTCTGTCCGCGCACTGTCCCACGCACGCACAATGTCAGATACTTGGGGACTCCTCGTAACGCTGCTAGAGCTCCCCCAGTAGGTGCGAATGAAGCCCCACCTGCATCGGTTGGTGGAGGTGGTAAGGCACTCTGCGCTGCATAACATCCTCCTGTCTCCTCATCATCCCCCTCATCCTCTTCCCCGCTGCTCTCGGAGAAGACCTCTATGAAATGTGCCTTCCCTGCCGTACACTTGTGTCCCGGTGCCCACGGCTCCTGGCAGGTGAAGCATAATCGCTTCCGTCTCAGCTCTCTCCTAGCCTCATCATCATACTGTCCTCGTCCGGGATTCGCCTTGGGAGGCGGAATCCTCGTGTCCTTACCCCTGGGCTGGAAAGCCTGTCTCTGGGGGTAAGGTGGCCGGGTCCTAGGCAAGACATCTTGTAGGTCACGGGTCCTACTGATAGCATCCTGTAGTGTAGCCGGTTTGTTCGACCGGACTAGGCCACGAAGTGGTTCTGACAGCCCCTCTACAAACATCGTGATCATCCGAGCTGTTGATAAATCAGGTACCATCACTGATACCCTCAAGAAGTCTGAGATGTATGCCTCTGCACCCCCTGTCTGTTTGAGCTTAGTCAGCTCAAGGAAGGGCTGATCCGGGTCCTTCCTGTCAAAACGTTCCACCACTCTCCTGGTGAACTCAGCATATGTGGTCACTGCAGAATGTCCCAGTGTAGTTAACCCATGGAACCACCAGTTCTGGGCCTCACCCTCTAGATGTAATGCAGCCATCTTAATGGCCTCCTTCTCTGGCATCTGGTTAAGCTGAAAGTAGAGATCCAGTTTCTCCACCCAAGACTTGGCCGTAGCCTTCTGTGAGCCATCAAACATTGGCAGATGGAATTTGCTTGCTGCACGGTGTCCATCACGGTGGGAGCCACGCCCCTTGTTTCGATCATAAGACTTGCCGCCACATCGGAACTGGATATACTGATTGAAAGGGAAAGCATCCATGAACTCCTGTCCCATGCTTCGCCAATCTGCAAACAGAACTGCATGATGATCTAGACCCCCATCTCTTGATGCCGTTTGCTCCTCTTCCTCTACCGGGAAAGTAGGCATGGTCAGGCGAGTGGGAGTGGAATCTACCCTCTGCGCTGACACAATGGGAATAGCATCTGGTATGTGGCTAGACACGCCCGATCCTTCCCCCACCTGGAAAACCATAGGGGGTTCCTTCTCCGCCATCTTCTTGTTTACATCCTGCATGAATGCATCCATCTTCGCAGTCAACTTCTCAGTCAACCTTGCGAACATGGCCTCCATTGGATTACGCTGTTCTGCCTCTGAATCAGAATCACTTCCCCCGAGGAGACGAGGATGGCCTCTGGACGTCATAGATTGCTAGCACCACAGGCTGAGCCAGATCTATGCTCTGATACCACTGTAATATCCCCAAAGGGAAATAACCAGTAATAAACAGAAATACACCAATACAGATATAGAAAATATAACGCTGAACCAGATCACTGAATCATAGCACATAGAATACCAGAAACTGAGCCATTTTATTAATCAGAAAGTACATAGAGAGGAGTACAATAAATCAGAGTAAGTGCACCTATCCTTGCCCTAGGCAAGTGGAGACCCTCTCAACAGATAATGGCTGCAATAATGACAGCGTCCTAGCTGCTCTGAATGATGAAGATGAACTGCGCTGGTACTGGGGCTGAAGACTGATGAAATGGCTGATCTCCAACTGAAAACCCTCTCCAATGGAAAACGCTGACTCTGCTAGTGACAGCGCAGAAGTAGATGGAGCACTAGTCACCCAGACCTCCAAACAGATAGATCAGCTACTGTGGCCTAGAAAATGCTGTTGAGCCTGCCTCTCCCAAGTCTGCTCATCAGATCAGCGTCCTACCAAGTGGATCTGCTCCTGAATGCTCAGATCTGCTAGATCTGAAGCCTCCAAACCAGATCTGCGTCCTTTCCTTCCTGATCTGCGTCCTCCCTTATCAGATCTGCTACCAAACCCTCAGATCTATGCTGGATCTGACAATATCTCTTCAGATCTACAGCCTCTAGGGCTGGATCTGATGTTAACCCTTCAGATCTGGACTAGATCTGCCAACATCTCCTCAGATCTGCAACTCCCAAGCTGGATCTAGGGCTAAACCTCCAGATCTGCAACATACAAGACTAGATCTGCAAGTATCTGCTCAGATCTCCCCTTCTCATGGATGGATCTAACAATGAACCTTCAGATCTGCAACCCTTTCCTTCAGAAATGTACAGCGTCCTCACTCCCAAGCTTGACAGCGTCCTTCTCCTCTTCCTACTGGAACAGCGTTCTCCCTTGCCAGATCTGGACTGCGTCCCTCCTGGGGCAGCGTCCTCACCCTCCTGAATAAAACTGCGTCCTCTCTCCTGATGAGACAAAGTCATTCTCTCCTCACCGAACCGTTGTACCACTAGAATGGTTCCCTCCTCCCCTCATGGTTGTGTTGCTTCGACTGTCGCGCTTTGCAACTCCAGCACCCCGAAAGATAGAACTCGAACAAACCTTATAGGGCGGGCACTCGGTCCCCAGAAGCTGAGGTGAAACAGGAAAAACCTTACGGGCGAGGGCACTCGAAGTCCCCCGAGGCTAAGGGTGAGATCTCCGACCGGAGACACTCGTGCACTAAACAGTGCTGCAGACCGACTAAACAACCGGCGTGCTGAAGCAGACAAAGTCCAGCTATCAATAAGAATATCAAATCAAGAATGATCAAATGAGGTGAGAGCCTCTCCTTTTATAACATCAAACTCCCTCCAAAACTTAACTCTCCCTGGATCTGCGCAGTTTACCTTGGGTTAGCCTGATGCCTCCCCCATCATATCCACGTGGACCCCCAAGGCCCCTCTCTAAGTTACAACGTCAATCTACTAGGAAAAAGAACACTTTATTATAAAGTGAGGTGACTAAAGTGAGGTGACCCCTCTTATTTCTCACTTTATTTATTATTTCTATCTAAAGCGGCAAAATAAAGCAAAAATGCAATATTCCAATTAGCAAGGCTAATTGGGAATATTACACACATTTTAAAAAGATCGTGGAGCATCTTCTTGAGTTCAATCTTTTGGTGATGTGGATAGCAACAAGATTTGATATTGACAGGGTCAAGTCCTTTCTTGACTTCTATTGGATGTTTGATTTTCCTAACGGGAGACACTTTTATGGGTAGATCTTGGAATACTTTTTCATGTGTCTGAACTAATCCTTGTTCTTCTGGTGACTTTTCGTGGCTCCCTTTTGAAGATGACATTTCTAACTGATGACATTGTACTGTAGATGTTGGCGCTCCTGTTTGAATCATCTTCGTAATCAGAGAGGAAGATACGACTTGATCTTCTGGGGCTTGGAATCCATACAACCTGTGTTTCTGCCCTTTCCACTTAAAACTTATAAACTGCTTCTGATGATTGGTAGAATAAGTACCTAAAGTTTGTAGCCATTGAATTCCTAAGACCACATCCACTTCTCGTAATGGAACAATGTAGAATGGAGATTCTAAATGAAAGTTTTTTATCTGTAGTTTGACTTTATGGCATTTCCCTACCTGCTCAATCTTCTTACCATTGGCCACCATTACCTTCATATTAGGCATGGGGAAGGTAAAGATGTTAAGTCTTTTTGCCATGGTTGAATCTAAAAAATTATGGGCACTGCCAGTGTCGACGAGAACCATTACGTTGTTGTTCTTGATATGTTATCTTAACCTTAGGGTTTGAGGTTGTGTTATGCTTGTCATAGTTGATAATGACACTTGCGGAATAGTTTCGCCATCCACTTCTGGAGATAACTCTAAGTTGTATTCTAATCTTTCTATATATGAATCACTATTGTTAGTGTCATTAATTTCTTCACAACTGTATAGATTTTTCGCTTTTCCATTAGCACATCTGTGCTTAGGGTCCTAGTTTTCACCACAACATTAGATTTTTCTTTTTCACGAACATGGGGTGGGACATATTTTGTGTCATCTATATATTCAGTTGGAGGAAATCTTTGTCTCGAATATACTTTTTTTTTTTTGATAACCTTTCAAATTTCTTTTCGGTAGCTTTTGCTTTTTGCCTTGCTACTTCTACTGATGTAATTTCATGAAGTTCGAGCTCTTCTTGTATATGGATTTTAAGTCCTGAGATGAAAGACTGGATTAGACGAGATTCTGAAAATCTTGGTACTCGTGTTGCCAAGGTCTCCCATTCTCGAGTGTACTCATCCACATCTCCTTTTTGGCATAATTTGATAAACGTTGAAATTTTTTTCTTCTTCTTTTATGCCTTGAAACCTTTTGAAGAATGCATCCTTAAATTTCCTCCAACTGATAGCAAGCATCATCTTTTTCCACCACATATACCAATTACATGCTTCTCCTTCCATTTTCATGGAAGCATGCTTAATTTTTTCGTCATCACTAGTAATGTCATAAATCTCAAAATATTCATCCGCTTTATTAAGCCATGCAACACTATTTTTTTCATTACCATCGAACTTGGGTAGCTCGATTTTGGCTTTTTGCTGATATGTTAATGGTGGAACAAGAAGGGGATATTGATTAGCAAATGCATTTCAAAGCTGCTTATTTTGAAAATCTGCATTACTATCTTCTTGATAATGTGGGGAATCGGTCTTTTCCTGATGCTCTTCCGAGTTTGCTGAATCTGCGGAATTGTTTTGTTGATTTTGTTCCATATTAGGAAATATTGGGGATTGTGTCTGACTTAACTTATTTATCTTATCATTTAGCTTATTGAAGAGTTCTGTCATCTTGTTCATTGTTTCATTATGCTTTTCTATGTCCTTGTGATGATTTAGCCACATTTGTCTTTCTATTCGATTTGTCGTATCATGAACCTTTTTGATGTCGTTGGAGTGTCCTGCAACTGTTTCTTCAAGATCTATTAATCTTTTTCCGAATTCTTCAGAATTATTATTGATCTGTTTCTCGAGATCCACCAATTTCTTCTGGAATTTGGCCATCGACATTGATGAAGACATTGAATGTGTATGAGGTGGGGAATATTTTTGTGCCAGTTTTTCCCTCTTTTTTTTTTAATTAATCAATTAATTAATTAATTAAATTAATTTTTTTTTGAAATAATATATATTAATAATAATATATATATATATATAATTATGGGGAAAAAATTTTGTTAACTTTGAAAAGTCACGTTGTTTTTAAAAGTCACTTTGTTTTGAAAAGGCACATTGTTTTCAAAAGGGGAAATGGGTTTTAATACCATGGGCAATTACCA
The DNA here is from genome assembly GCA_034641835.2 of Pinus albicaulis. Classification (NCBI taxonomy): domain Eukaryota; kingdom Viridiplantae; phylum Streptophyta; class Pinopsida; order Pinales; family Pinaceae; genus Pinus; species Pinus albicaulis. Next base: position 250,313,765 of record CM076569.1, read on the forward strand.
TGGGCTCCAAAACCACGAGCTTGTAAACCACGAGCAGTTACTCTTCCTTATTTCTTTTTACTTTGTCTTCACATGTACGTATATGTACTTATTTATATATATATATCTCTTTTTACTTTTTCTTTTTTTCTTTTGGAACTATTTTCTTTTAAATATTTTTTTTTGCTTTTAATTTATTTCCCCCTTTATGTTAACTTTCCTTCTCTCTTTTGATTATATATATATATATATATATATTTCTTCCTTCTTCTTCTTTTTTAAAAACAAATGTTGCTACCCACCAGCACTTGGTTTTTAAAAAAATCTGCAATTTTGGAATTTTCTTGTAATTCCTTAATTCTAGGTGATCACACAGATCCCGAAGAGCGATGACTCCGATACCAATGGAGTGTAAAAACTCTGGTAAACTTTATAAGTATATACTATTATTGATAAAAGATGAAATATGAGATATGATTACAATGGGGAATCAGAGGCTTTAAATATAGCCTCATGGTGTCCTTGGTGAAGAGGCATGATCTTTGATCATGCCCTTTCACTTTAATAAAACCTAATATAACTATATCTAACTAATAATAGATAGCTCATACATACATGAGTGCCTCAAGCAAACTAAGAAGGATAATAAATTATCGCCAAAGTACTATGGTCCTTACAAGGTGTTGCAAAATATTGGTACTATGGCATACAAATTGGAGCTTCCTGCTTCTTCATGAGTGCATCGAGTTTTCCATGTTTCATGCTTAAAGAAGGTTATAGGTGAAAATCTTCCAGTTCAAACAATATTGCCAGAACTTGATGAGGAAGGAAAAGTCATATTGGAACCTAAGGCAGTCATGGAAACAAGAACTCGACAACTACAGAATCGATCAATTTCAGAGTATCTCATCAAGTGGAAGAACTTACCCACTGAAGATTCTACATGGGAGGATGAGAATTTTATACAGAAGCACCCAGAGCTACTCAAGCATTGAGGACAACGCTTTTTTGAAGGAAAGGGGCATGTTAGGTCCCTATATTACTAGTATAGTACCTTATTGTTGTTAGTGTAACCCCTTTATTGTTATTATTGTACCCTTGTAACCCCCAATTTGTTATTATTGTGCCCTTAAATTATTATTGTTAGGTTGGCTAGGATTACATTGTGGCCCACTAGGATTACATTATGGCCACATGGACTCCTATATATAGAAAGGAGGTTTTGTAAATTGTATCATCCAAGATATGTTCATTTATGTAATGTATTGGAGGTTGCCCCCTCGAAGTGGCTCATTTATAAGGCGTTGATATCTCTTTTCTTCTATTTTTGGAGCTGGTTACACAACACTAGATTAATCTTTTAGGGAATCTTCTAATCTTTGGAGATGTGTGGTGAATAGTTATCGTATGACTGGATTCTGCAAACTTTAGTATTCCTAGGAATATAAATTTGTCGTCTATTTTCTGAGTGATACTGGTACGTAGCTTGATTGGAAAGTCTGCTCTTGTGATTCAGATGTCAATATATAGTTCTTTTAGTTGGACTTTCCTTGTCATGCCAATGGTTGTTCCCTGATTTATTTCAGGTGTTGTTGTTGAGTTGGTAATTGAATCATCATTTGGAATGTCCATCGTTTGGACTGCAACTTCTGCATTCATCTTCACTTCAGTAGGGTTATCCTTTGCTTGAGCTACGATTTTGACTCCATCAGTGTTAGTTCCTTTTTCTTGGACTATTACCTCTGAAGACTTTGATCCTTATTTTTTAATAGATTGTTCTAACTCGACTTGTAATGACTTCTTATCATTCTTGAGCTCCTTTATTTGAATAAGTAGGTTTTGATAATGATTCACTAGACATAAAAGCTCTTCGCTTGGATTGTTGACTTTATTCTTAGTATCCTCCTCGTATTTTAAACATTTGATTTGTTCCAATAATCTTTGATTAAGGGTTTTTAAACGCAAATTTTCTTCTTCTTTTTCTGAGAGACTGTCGTTGAATTTCTTCTCAAAACTTTCATTTTCTTGTTCTAATTTGTGTTTTTTAGCTTTACACTTTTTGACTTGTGCAAAAAGTTTCTGGATATGATCTTTTAAACGAGAATTTTCTTCATTTTTATTGGATATAGCCTCCTCAAGCTCTTTTTTCTCCTTCGATATTGAGTTTAGATTCCTTTGAGGTATTAATTTCGTAAGATCATTAAAGTCTTTTGATGAGGACATTATCAATTGGGACTTCAGTGTCATGTCCTGAAATGTGATCGTCTTTCCCTTATAAGAAAACATCAACATTTTTTTCTCCATGTTTATCATGAATGCACCCAAATATCTAAACCAAGATTGACCAAGCATTATGTCAATCTTTCTATTATACATAGTTACAACACGGAATTGAGATATGTACTCATAATGATCTACTCTCACTTGTAAATCATTAATTTCATACTATTTTTGGCCACAAATATCTTTTCTTTCGCCAATATTTGGCTCTAGAATTAATAGTTTATTTGCCAAATTGATGTTGATGTAATTTTCCTCATTGCTTGTGCTGATAGCAATATTAATTTCCTTTCCTTAGATAACTTCTTTTAATGAAATTAATTTGTAATCCATAACTGAAAGACCGTTGTAGGAAAAATTTCCTTCCTTCATCGTTTTAGAAATGGATTATTTTTTAAATTCTCTTTTTATAATTTTGATTTGGACTCCCTCTTCCCTTTTTTTTTCTTTTTTTTTAAATTAAATAATAATAATATTATTATTATAATTTAATAATTTATTTTTTATTTTTTTTAAATAAATTAATAGTTAATATACTATATGTTGATTTCCCTTCTAACATGATATGGTCAATCGTATTGAGCTCAACCGGTGTATCAACCACGAAATGATATGCATAGAGACGCATACGAAATCGCACCTCTTCACATCGCGTGGGCATGATATTTGGTAGGGTACGACACTGCACGGTATTTGGCGGCGTATGTCACCGGTTTCGGTTGTGTTATACTCTGCAACGTCGAGAGGTATCGGCCAATAATGTTGTTTCGGCAGCGTGGTCGAGGAGCCACTACTCAGCACCGATATGGTTGTCTATATTGTGGTTGTGCGTGGACCGGAATGAACGTCGGGGTGTTGTGTCGAGGGACAGCGAATTGGCGACTATTCAACCGTGGAAAATGTGGCGGATTGGTGGGCAATGATGAACAATAACTAGTAGACAGGGCGGATCCATGGCTCAATGGGTAGCTCTGTCAGGTCAGTTCTTGCACTGGATATCGGCCTTGTGAGGCTTCAGGCCGACAACGCATGCATTGACGGTTTCGGAAACCTCACGCCAATGCTTTTGTTTGAGGTTTCCCCGTTCAGCTTGAGGTAGCGCTCGCCGCAGAATCGATCAGTGTATTGGTGGCCTATCTGTGTCATTGGTTAAGTGTGGTGACTGCAGCAGTCTAGGGCGATGGTGGAGACAGTCAAGTGCGAAATGTGAAAATTTTTGAATCCTTATTACAGAAACACTACTGCAATATTTCGATTTACTTCTCCTACTTGTTTGATTTAATTAACAAGTTATTTTCCTAAATTATTCAGTAAAACATCAAAGTAAATACTATTGCAGCCTACCTATACATACAGATCAAGTACTGAACAATTAAGCACACATGACAAGGACACACAACATTTTTTGGAAAAATGTCCCCGGAAAAACCCAATGCAGGAAAATCAGTGCAGCAACTCTTGAGTGTTTTATTATTATGTAGAATTATGAATACAAACAAGGGCACCAGTAGTGGTTTGCCAAACAGAGAAATCCCAACAGATGTACCTCTATCTCCGGAGACAGAAAATATGGTCGATCCAGCCGAGAATGAGGAACCCCACAAGTGCCTACACAGTCACTATGTCACCCTTCAGTGTGGTTGCGTCACTCTTTCTGATCTGTTGCATACAAGCCCTTTCTGGCCCACTAAAACCCCAGCATTGCAACCTCTGACTCTGCATCAGCCCCTCCTGGCCTGCGTCACCCTCCTATGATTGTGTCAGCCTTTGCGTTGGCTCTGCGTGAGCCTGGGTGGGTCTGCGTCACCCCTGCTGGGCCTATGTTGCCTCTGTGTCACCCTTCCTGGGTTACGCTTCCTCTCTAGTACAGATCTGCCTCTCTGCAATTGTATTCGAGGCCTCGGATTCAAAAATCCCTCTATCGATCTGCCCCTCACTGCACTGCACGCCCACCCGAAAATTCTCAGCAAACCTCGCCCCAGAATTTCGATTTAGCTCAAATGCTACCACTCTGTGTGTGTTCTCCAACTGACCCCAAGCCTTCCTTTCATACTTTTCTCGTTGGACAATCAACGGACGTGATCTAATCTCTAATCAACGACTAAGATTAGAAAATGCTGAGAATTTGGAGGGTTGTAGGTTAATACAAATTCTCTTCTTGATAATTACTTGTGACCTTATTTGTAGTACTTATATCTTCTCTTCTTTTAGATTAGTTAATCTTTCATCAAGTCAATTATCAAAAGGCACGAGACACAAAAGTTAGGCTCCTAGAGCCAGGAAAAAAAACCTCTCCCTCTTGGAGAGGAAAAACCCGCAAAGAATTCTTCTTATAGATCTTCAAATGAGAAGTACCATGACCCAGACTTAGACCCTTAACCTAGATGTGCTTCCAAGACCTTGATCTTCACTTTGCAAATGCTTGTAGACGAATTGCTTGAACAGTAGGTAGGTAAATCATAGATTTACCTTCCTCACAATTACTGTCTCTCTTCATTATGATCACTGTCTCAACCTCTGCTAATTCTATCTTGTTATCTCAGCCCTTGCAAACTGTCCTTGATTCTTTGTTGACTGCCCTTGACTATCCACAGTCTTTCCCCCTGCACTTCACTGTATTCAGATGATGTCCTAATTCATTGTTCTGCCTGCACTTATCTTCCTTCCTGTAATTAACCGCATTCAAATGGTGCCCTAGTTCACAGTACTTGCCCACACTTATTGTATTCCTTCATAGCTGCACTTATTCATGAGATCCGCAATTCTTCATTTGATTGACACCTTCTTTCGTTCCTTATCCGCATTTATGATTCCTGTATGTCCGCACTGTAATCTTGATATCTTTCACAAACAACATCCGCAAACTTATCTCAGGCTTGTCCGTATTTATTTTCAGAGGGATATGCATTTAGTTTGTATATTATACCCACACTTCAGGTTCGTATTTGACCACCGTAACATCTCAGAAAAGGTCCGCAATTTTTCTCTTGTATTAACTTCAAAACCGTCCAAGATTTATGTCTTAAATGAGCCACAGACATGGGTATAAATAGAGGTTGCTCCCTTGATATGAGGCCAACCATTCAATTGACATGTAAGCCGACTTTAACATAGATTTTAGGCCGACATGAAGACTTGTATACTTCAGCGTTTAAGGGTGACTTCATGAAGGTTGTTATCAGTTACTTTCCCATAGGATCTTGGAGCACATTTTAGAACTAATCACTTCATAAACATGACTCTTGATTACATTTATAGACATAAGACAAACCCTACCAGACATCAAGAAGAAGTCTAGAGACCTATAATAAATCTTGCTCATGAAACCCATGAAGCAAGTACAAAAAAAATTACATTTTATTATCTTTGTCTTCTTCTTTTCATAAATACATAATTACATAGTCAACATGAAGACTGACTTAGTTACACTTTTCAACACTCCCTCTTAACTAGGGAGGTATTCATACGGGTACATGGTTACTTTCAAACTGAAGAATCTCATAAGAAGAATCGAATTGGTAATCGCATCTGTATAGCATCATATCAACCAGCATTGTCCTAGAGCAAGGCCTTAACTAACAGCCCCATCTCTTAACGAGACAATGGGCTACATTGTTGGCGAGACACATGACTTATAGACACCTTCGTCATTGTCTCTCCAAAGTACATACTCCACCCGGGTGTTCGCAAAGTATGACCTTCTTGGACTATTCTTCTCTTGGGTAGCTAGCCCTCAAAGAATATCGGTCCCCGACTACTCTTATCTTGAATGCCTAACATATTCTCAAAGAGTATCGAATGCCAGATGATTACCCAATCCTCCATTCTGTCTTCCCAATACCAGAATGATGTGTCTATCTCTCCCTCTCAACCAAGGAGGACCTTATTCCACAAGAGAATGTACTCATTCCTATACAAGGAATGTACCTAAGCTCATTCTTAAAAATTACCAAGTTTCTTCCAAGTAAGAAACTTATCATCAGGCTCCCTCTTAAGTAGGGACCTCCAGCAACAATGGTGAGACACGCAGTTGTTCATGAAGAATTCCTGTCCTCGATGTCTTGGATTTCGATATTGAGGAATCTCCAACTTTTAGCTTCATAGGGCAAAGATCATCCATCACTTTCATCTTGAGTCATGTCAATTGTCAGAAAGTGATTCATCAGACTTCCTTATCTGGTCTACTATTGTGCCATGTTGCTTTCCTTCGAATCATCTCCCAGGATCATACATCCTTTCTCATGATTAGCAGCCCTGCACAAATTCACAAATTCATCCAGATAAACATATACATATGAACTTTTAAAACAAAAGTTACCTCAATGATGATCTTTCACCATGACATCTTCCTGTAGGCATCGACATCCTTCATACAAATTGACACATCTCCTAATGATATGTTTTTCCAAGGGTCTTCTTCTTTACCAGACTTTCGTCAAAGTCTACATATCTTTCCAGGAGATTTCCTAGTCACATCTTCTTGACCTCTAGATGATAACTGCCTCTTGACATGGTTGCATTTCATGATCTCTTCTTCTCTGCACATTCTTCATTCCCAGGAACATACAACTTTTCTAGTTTCTCGTTCATATACATCTACCTCATATTCCATGAGGGCATATTATGTTGATTTCATCTGTCCGTGCATTGAGAGATACTCCTCCATAGATCATACTTCTAAGTACAAAAGTCCATTACCTACAACCATATGACATGACTTCACAACATCTAATGTCAGCATATAAATATATACATACCTCTTACCTTTTACCCTTGAGTCATCCTGTAGCAATTTCTCAAGAATGAAGAGCTTCATTCCCTTGGCTTGCTTCATCAATATGTCATCACATCCCAAAAATATGTTTCCATGATGACTCTTGTTTTCGATGACTGCTTTTCATTAGTAACGTTTGTCAGAGAGGTTTTCCCAGAGTTGATTTACTAGGAGCTCCTACCATGCTTCAAGCAAGATGTTACATTGCCTCCCATCATATAATCAACAAAGATCACTTAAAGGAGAAGATGATCTCAATCGTAGTGGAGATCCCTTACTTCTTCTTTCTTAGATTTCTTTGCATCAGCTGCTTTTTCAGAGACATGGGCTTCTTTCTTATTTCTCTTGTCCTTTTTCAGATTAAAGACAATTTCTATTATAATACCCATGTTCATCTCATCCAAAGCATCGTGCTTTGTTCATACTATTCTGAGGACCAATCTTACGAATCTTCATTTCTTTCTTGATGTGACTGCAAAGGGTTGATTCCCTTCACTTGATCTTGTAATACCTTTGGCTTTTCAATCTTGTTTCCTCTATTTTACATAGAGATCCTAAATCATGGAATGGTATGGCTTCCTTCTTCCCGTATAATTTTGAAGTGAAGTTTCCCCATTCATTTGGCAGATGATTCTCCCTCTTCCTGCAGATGATCTAAGAGAAATTGTTTCTCCTACAGTACTCTCAGAGAATAGCTCCACTAATTTCTCATATATTCTTTTTGATGATTCTAGATTTGATACATTGGAGATGAGAGAGTCTTTTATGGATTCTGTATGACTCTTTTGGGCTCTTATATCTCCCTTCATGTATTTGGCATGACTTCATTGTCCTTGTCTTCCATGCAAGAAAGTTTTGAAACCCTAACCAGTCTATTGCTTTCTTTTGCAAAGAAGACATTTTGATAGATTTAGATAAAGTCATAGATACTTACTTGATAGAGTGACTTTTTCCTTCAGCAGCTTCCTTGATGATGGAGTATATCTTCAGAAATTGAAGTCCTCCTTCTAACAATGTCTTGAATGTGAATCTTTGATAACAGAAGATTACTTTATTGATTGAGTTGATCATTTAAATGAGATAGGATATCTTGAAGTAGTTAGAGAGTCTTCCTTTTCAAACTGATTTGTTTTTCCAACTCAAACTTTTGATCTTCGCTACTTGGAGTGTCTCCTTTGTCTAGCAGCGCTTGAGTTTAGCACCTTAGCTCTGATTCCATGTTGAGAATTTGGAGGGCTGTAGGTTAATACAAATTCTCTTCTTGATAATTACTTGTGACCTTATTTGTAGTACTTATATCTTCTCTTCTTTTAGATTAGTTAATCTTTCATCAAGTCAATTATCAAAAGGCACGAGACACAAAAGTTAGGCTCCTAGAGCCAGGGAAAAAAACCTCTCCCTCTTGGAGAGGAAACACTTGCAAAGAATTTTTCTTATAGATCTTCAAATGACAAGTACCATGACCCAGACTTAGACCCTTAACCTAGATGTGCTTCCAAGACCTTGATCTTCACTTTGCAAATGCTTGTAGATGAATTGCTTGAACAGTAGGAAGGTAAATCATAGATTTACCTTCCTCACAATTACTGTCTCTCTTCCTTATGATTACTGTCTCAACCTCTGCTGATTCTATCTTGTTATCTCAGCCCTTGCAAACTATCCTTGATACTTTGTTGACTGCCCTTGACTATCCACAATCTTTCCCCCTGCACTTCACTGTATTCAGGTGATGTCCTAATTCACTGTTCTGCCTGCACTTATCTTCCTTCCTGTACTTAACCACATTCAAATGGTGCCCTAGTTCACAGTACTTGACCGCACTTATTGTATTCCTTCATAACTGCACTTATTCATGAGATCCGCAATTCTTCATTTGATTGACACCTTCTTTCGTTCCTTATCCACATTTATGATTCACGTATGTCCGCACTATAATCTTGATATCTTTCACAAACAACATCCGCAAACTTATCTCATGCTTGTCCGTATTTATTTTCAGAGGGATCCGCATTTAGTTTGTATATTATACCCACACTTCAGGTTCGTATTTGACCTCCGTAACATCTCAGAAAAGGACCGCAATTTTTCTCCTGTATTAACTTCAAAACCATCCAAGATTTATGTCTTAAATGAGCCACAGACAGGGGTATAAATAGAGGTTGCTCCTTTGATATGCGGTCAACCATTCAACTGACATGTAAGCTGACTTTAGCATAGATTTTAGGCCAACATGAAGACTTGTATACTTCAGCATTTAAGGGTGACTTCATGAGGGTTGTTATCAGTTATTTTCCCACAAGATCTTGGAGCACATTTTAGAACTAGTCACTTCATAAACATGACTCTTGATTACATTTATAGACATAAGACAAACCCTACCAGACATCAAGAAGAAGTCTAGAGACCTATAATAAATCTTGCTCATGAAACCCATGAAGCAAGTACAACCAAAATTACATTTTATTAAATTTGTCTTCTTCTTTTCATAAATATATAATTACATAGTCAACATGAAGACCGACCTAGTTACACTTTTCAACAGAAAATCGTCACTTAGAACATTCTTACCCACATGTTTAAATTAATTCCCTTTAATTATTTAATTTCCCTAAGTTAGACTTAGGGTCTCCATTAAAATAATTAATTATTGGAATAAATTAGCCTCTGGGTGGAATTTCTCCAAACGATTTCTGGGTCTTGGAGATATCATGTGTTCTAGCCCCTCCACAAAGTTTCGGAGCTAGAGCACATCCGATGCTACCCAAAATCTCAACACTCCCTCTTAGCGAGGAATGTACTCTAGAAACACTTCAACCCAGAAGCATTACTCTGATCCATGGCATCAGTTCCCTGCACTGTTGATGCTCGGCCTCTGCCACAGTGGATGAGGGGCAGCAGGCCCCTCATCCACTACTGCCCATGACTCTGCCACAGTCACTGCCTGATTTGTACTACTGCCCATGACTCTGCCACAGTCACTGCCTGATTTGTACTGCTGCCCATGATTCTGCCACAGTCACTGCCTGATTTGTACTGCTGCCCATTACTCTGCCACAGTCACTGCCTGATTTGTACTATAGCTCCCTCTCAAATGTTGCATCATGCTACCCATAGCACTGTCACTACTAATTGCTGCACTGCAACTCAGTTGTTGAGAAGTAAGTAACTGAAGGACATCAACCAAAATATTGACAGACATGTTAGTTTGGTTGCATCTCGATACTGAAGCACCCTTTGTTGCTGAACTGCGTTGACCCTCTGAAGCTCTGCATTGTCTACTACTTTGCACTGCGTAAGCACTGCCCCTCTGCGTTGTTGAAGTCCCATCAGCCTCTGCTTCGCTGCTTCCACGTTGTTGTTGCCTCTCACTGCACTACTCCAGTCTTCAGCGTCCTCACTGCCACTGTGCCTCAATAACCCTCTGCAACAACTAACTCCAGTCATCCTGCTACTGCCTTTAAGGGCTACCGTAGCTCGTATGTGATCTGAGTTTGGGCACCTCAAGGATCCTGCCCCCTACACCATCTGTAGCTCAATCTACAAATCTATGTCGCCCCACCTCTTCTCTCGAGGTACATTAGAACTCATAGCCACATCATCATCACTGCCATCATCCCCCTTGGCTGACACAACCTTAAAATCTGAATCTTCCTTGCCCTTCTTCTTCTGAGGACAAGTATTAGCGAAATGTCCCAATTCGCCACATCTGAAGCACCAGACCTTTGAGAGCTCCTTTTTCTTCTTCCCTTGTTGCTGCCACTGTCCCTCAGATGCGAGAGCCGCATCTTCCTCCTCCTTCTTGATCTTGGCTCCTCCGTTGTTGCTACCCATCTTGGACATCCTCCTAATGTCCTCTTGACAAAGAGTTGCCTACATGTCCTCCCAATTTGGAAGTTGTGCTCTGCCCAAAATACTTTGGACAAAGGTCTCCCAATCATTGGTGACTGCATTCAGGAAAATCCTCACCATGAGACCATCATTAGGAGTTGCCCTCATAGCGACCAGCGAATCTCAAATTGCCTTCAATCTAATGAGGAACGGGTCAATTTCCTCTCCCTTGTGCATCTGAAATAGTCGCAGTTAATTCTTTAGAAGCATCATCCTTTGGACGGAGGTGCCTTGATACAACTTGATCAGCGTTGTCCACATGTCATTTGTCGTGTTCTTATCGGCAATATGTGGGACCACATGATCCTTCACTCCGTCCATAATCAAGCGGTTAGCCCGTGCTTGATTTTCCTCATACTTCTTTAACAGATCAGCATCGACCGGAACGGCTACAACCTTCTTGGCATGATTTTTGATGCAATACTCATCTAGGACAGATAGGATCTTGCTTTCCAGATGATGAAGTTAGATGCACCATCTAACATGTCCTAATCCCTCAATCCATGCGAGGCCATCTCTGCTCAAAAATGTCGAAATGGTTACACTTCTCCCTTCTTCTATGCTACTCTCAGCAAGAGACCGGATCTGGGTATCTTGGCGATAGAAACCCTCTAGAGAATACGCTCCCTCCGACCAATGATTTCCTTCCTGGAAATCCTCCACCAATTCTTTCGAATCAACCCTCTCCAATCACTCCGCTGATCGAATCTCAGACTTCTTGGCTAGAAATTCTACTGAGGAACCGTTTCCCCTTACTTTGTCAACCCTACTAGACATTGTTTTGCACCAGTAGAAACAATGCCCCACCAGCAACTTCAAAGAAAAAAACTGCACCTCCAGCCACGATAACTGGCACAGCGTCACCCCCTCGCGCACTATGTCACCCTCTTGGGCCTGCGTTAACCTCTGTGTGAGCTAGATAGGCTCTTCGTCACCCTTCTGGGCCTACGTCAGCCTCTGCGTCAACTCTGTTTGAGCTAGACAGGCTCTACGTGAGCTAGGCAGCTGGGTCTGCGTTGTCCCTCTGATGCTATGAGTGAAAATTCTTGAAACTACTTGACAAAATTTCTGCTACATAAATCTGGTTTACTTCTCCTACTCGTGTTGTTACATTTACAAGTTACTTTCAGAAATATTTAGAAAACAACGAAGTAAACACACTGCAAATCTACACTTAAATACAGATCAAGTACTGAAAAAATAAGCACATATGACAAAGGACACACAAGATTTTTCGAACAAATGTCCCCGAAAAAACCCAATGTAGGAAAATCGGTGTAGCAGCACTTAACAAGGGTTTTATTATTATGCAGAATTCTGAATACATTCAAGGGAACCAGACATGGTTTGCCCAAACAAAGAAAATCTCGGCAGATGTACCTCTATCCAGAGACAAAAAATATGGTTGATTCAGTTGAGGATGAAGAACCCCATAGGTGCCTACGCAGTCACTGCATCACCCTTCAATGTGGTTGCTTCGCACCTTCTGGATCTATTGAAAACGAGCCCTTTCTGGCCCACTGGAACCCCAATGCTACCTTTCCCAGCTCTGCGTCAGCCCTCCTGCCCTGTGTGAGCCTTTGTGCAGCTCTGGCTAGGCCTACATCACCCTGGCTGAGCCTACGTTGCCTCTGCGCAACTCTAGTTGGGCTTGTGTCACCCCTGTTGGGTCTCTACGTTGCTCTGGTATGGATCTTCCTCTCTAACAATGTATTCTCGGCCTCGGATCTAAAATCCCACTGTCGATTTGCCCCTCACTACACTGCAAGCTCACTCGAAAATTCTCAGCAAACCGCGCCCCAAAATTTCGACTTAGCTCAAGTGTTGCCACTCTGTGTGTATTCTCCAACTGACCCGAAGCCTTCCTTTAATACTTTTCTCATTGAACAATCAACAGTCGTGATCTAATCTCTAATCAATGGCTAAGATTAGAAAAGACTTGATCCACATCACTTAGAACATTCTCACCCACATGTTTTAATTAATTCTCCTTAATTATTTAATTTCCCTAAGTTAAACTCAGGATCTCCATTTAAAAATAATTAATTATTGGAATAACTTTAACACCAGGTGGAATTTCTCCAAACAATTTCTGGGTCTTGGAGATCTCATGTGTTCTAGCGCCTCCACAAGGTTTTGGAGCTACAGCACATCCGATGCTACCCAAAAAATCAACACTCCCTCTTAGCGAGGAATGTGCTCTAGCAACACTTCACTTTAGAAGCATTACTCTAATCCATGGCATCGATCCCCTGCGTTGTTGATGCTCGACATGTTGCCCCTCATCCACTGCGTTGCTGCCTTCTATACTGCTGCCCATGACTCTGCCACAGTCACTGCCTCATCTGTACTGCAACTCCCTCTCAAATGTTGCATCATGCTGCCCATAGCACTACCACTGCTAACTACTGCACTACAACTCAGTTGCTGAGAAGTAAGCAATTGAAGGACATCACCCAAAATACTGACAGACAAGTCAGTTTAGCTTCATCTCGATACTTAATCACCCTCTGCTACTAAACTGCACTAACTCTCTAAAGCTCTGCGATGTCTGCTGCTTTGAACTGCGTAAGCACTGCCCCTCTACGCTGTTGAAGTCCCATCTGCCTCTGCAATATTGCTGCCTCTCACTGCGCTGCTCCAATCTTCAGTGTCCTCACTGCCACCGTGCCTCCAGAATCCTCTGCACCAACTGACTCCAGTCATCCTACTGTTGTCTTTAAGGGCTCCCGTAGCTCATATGTGATACAAGAGTTTGGGCACCTCAAGGATCCTGTCCTAACATCTGCAGTTCAAGGGAACTACAGATCAATGTCGCCCCACCTCTTTTCTCGAGGCATATGAGCACTCATAGCCACATCATCATCAATGCCATCATCCCCCTTGGCTGTCGCAGCCTTGGAATCTGAATCTTCCTTGCCCTTCTTCTTCTGAGGACAAGTATTGGCGAAATGTCCTAATTCGCCACATCTGAAGCATTGGACCTTTGGGAGGCCCTTCTTCTTCTTCCCTTGTTGTTGTCGTTGTCCCTTAGATGCAAGAGTCGCATCTTCCTCCTCCTCCTTCTTGATCTTGGCTCCTCCGTTGTTGCTACCCATCTTGGATATTCTCCTAAAATCCTCTTGACAAAGAGTTGCCCATATGTCCTCCCAATTTGGAAGTTGAGCTCTGCCCAAAATACTCTGGACAAAGGTCTCCCAATCATCAGTGTCTGCATTCGTGGCAGTCCTCACCATGAGACCATCATCAGAAGTTGCCCCCATAGCAACCTGTTGATCTCGAATTGACTTCAATCGAATGAGGAAGGGATCAATTTCCTCTCCCTTGTGCATCTAAAATAGCCGCAGTTGATTCTCCAGAAGCATCTTCCTCTAGACAGAAGTACCTTCATACAATGTGGTCAAGGTCGTCCACATCTCATTTGTCATATTCTTCTCGGCAATGTGTGGGACCACATGATCCTTTACCCCGTCCATTATCAAGCGCTTGACCCTTGCTTGTGCTTCCTCATACTTCTTCAACAGATCAGCATCAATAGGAACAGCTACAGCCTTCTCGGCATAATCTTTGATGCGATATTCGTTAAGGACTGATAGGATTCTGGCCTTCCAGATGACAAAGTTAGATGCTCCATCTAACCTGTCTTGAACCCTCAATCCATGGGAGGCCATCTTTGCTCAACGATGTCGAAACGGATGCTCTTCTCCCTTCTTTTGTTGTTGCTCTCAGCAGGAGACCGGATCTGAGTTTCTTGGCGATAGAAACCATCTAGAGAATACGCTCCCTCTTACTAGTGATTTCCTTCTCGAAAATCCTCCACCAATTCTATGGAATCAACCCTCTCCAATCATTCCACTGATCGGATCTCAGACTTCTTGGCTAGAAATTCTACTGAGGAACTGTTTCCCCTTACTTTGTCAACCTTGCTAGACATTGTTTTGCACCGGCAGAAACAATGCCCCACCAGCAACTTCGAAGATCAACACTACAACTCCAGCCACAGTAACTGGCATAGTGTCACCCCCTCTCGGAATGCATCACCATCTTGGGACTGCGTGAGCTAGACAAGCTCTGCGTCACCCTTCTAGGCCTACTTCAGGCTCTACATCAGCTCTGCTTGAGCTAGACAGGCTCTGTGTCACCCTTGATGGGTCTACGATGTCCCTTAGGTGTTGTGTTGCCTCTTTTTTGGATCTGTGTTGTTTCTGTTGCCTTCCTGCAACAACAACCTTCGTCCCTTTGTTGATGGCTTCAGCACCCCCTGATCTACAATAGCTCTGATACCATGTGAAAATTACTGAAACTACTTGACAGAAATTTCTACTGCAGAAATCTGGTTTACTTCTCCTACTTGTGTTTTTACATTTACAATTTATTTTCAGAAATATTCAGAAAACAATGAAGTAAACACACTGCAAATCTACACATACATACAGATCAAGCACTGAAAAAATAAGCACATATGACAAAGAACACAAGATTTTTCAGACAAATGTCCCCTGAAAAACCCAATGCGGGAAAACCGGTGCAATAGCTCTTAGAGGGTTTTATTATTATGCAAAATTCGAAATACATTCAAGGGCACCAAACATGGTTTGCCCAAACAGAGAAAATATCGACAAATGTACCTCTATCTTTCAAAGATAGAAAATATGGTTGATTCAGTTGAGGATGAAGAACCCCATAGGTGTCTACACAGTCACTGCGTCACCCTTCAGTGTGGTTGTTTCACACCTTCTGGATCTGTTGAAAATCAGCCCTTTCTGGCCCACTAGAACCCCAGTGCTACCTTTCCCAACTCTGCATCAGCCCTCCTGCCTTGCGTGAGCCTCTGGGCCTACGTCACCCTGGCTAAGCCTACGTTGCCTTTGTGTAGCTCTTGTTGGGCCTGCGTCACCCATGTTGGGTCTCTGCGCTGCTCTGGTATGGATTTGCCTCTCTACTAATGTATTCTCGGCCTCGGATCTGAAATCCCACTGCTGATCTACCCCTCACTGCACTGCAAGCTCACTCGAAAATTCTCAGCAAACCGCGCCCCAGAATTTCGACTTAGCTCAAGTGTTGCCACTCTGTATGTATTCTCCAACTGACCCCAAGCCTTCCTTTAAATACTTTTCTTATTGAACAATCAACAATCGTGATCTAATCTCTAATTAACGGCTAAGATTAGAAAAGACGTGATCCACATCACTTAGAACATTCTTACCCACGTGTTTTAATTAATTCACTTTAATTATTTAATTTCCCTAAGTTAGACTTAGGGTCTCCATTAAAATAATTAATTATTTGAATAACTTTCACACCGGGTGGAATTTCTCCAAACGATTTCTGGGTCTTGGAGATCTCATGTGTTCTAGCCCCTCCACAAAGTTTCGGAGCTAGAGCACATCTGATGCTACCCAAAAAATCAACATTGTGCTGCCCCTTTCCGAATTTGTGATGTCTCAGCCGCCTTCCTACAGCAAAAATCTTCGTCACTTCGCTGATGGCTTCAGCTCCCTCTGATCTACAATAGCTCTGATACCATGTGAAAATTTATGAATCCTTAGTACAGAAACCCTACTGCAGTATTCTGATTTACTTCTCCTACTTGTTTGATTTAATTAACAAGTTATTTTCCTGAATTATTCAGTAAAACATCAAAGTAAATACCACTGTAGCCTACACATACATATAGATCAAGTACTGAAGAATTAAGCACACATGACAAAGGACACATGATATTTTTTTGGAAAAATGTCCCCGTAAAAGCCCAATGTGGCAAAACCGCTGCAGCATCTCTTGAGGGTTTTATTATTATGCAGAATTCTGAATACAAACAAGGGCACTAGTAGTGGTTTGCTCAACAAAGAAATCCCAGCAGATGTACCTCTATCTCCAGAGACAGAAAATATAGTTGATCCAGCTGAGAATGAGGAACCCCACAGGTGCCTACGCAATCACTCGTCAACCTTCAGTGTGGTTACATCACTCTGTCTGATCTGCTGAATACGAGCCCTCTCTGGCACACTAAAACCCCAACTTTGCAGCCTTTGGCTCTGCGTCAGCCACTTCTGGCCTACGTCACCCTCCTGTGACTGCGGCAACCTCTGCGTTGGCTCTGTGTGACCCCGGGTGGGTCTACGTCAGCCCTGCTAGGCCTACACTGCCTCTACGTCACCCTTTCTGGACTGCGCTGCCTCTCTGGTACAAATCTACCTCTCTGTAACTGTATTCTCGGCCTCGGATTCAGAAATCCCTCTGCCAATCTGCCCCTTGTTGCACTGCAATATCACTCGAAAATTCTTAGCAAACCGCACCCCAAAATTTCAACTTAGCTCAAGTTCTACCGCTCTATGTGTGTTCTCCAACTGACCCCAAGCCTTCCTTTAATACTTTTCTCGTTGAACAATCAATGATCGTGATCTAATCTCTAATCAACGGCTAATATTAGAAAATACTTGTTCCTCGTCAGTTAGAACATTCTCACCCACATGTTTAAATTAATTCCCTTTAATTATTTAATTTCCCTAAGTTAGACTTAGGGTCTCCATTAAAATAATTAATTATTGGAATAACTTAGGCTCCGGGTGGAATTTCTCCAAACGATTTCTGGGTCTTGGAGATCCCATGTGTTCTAGCCCCTCCACAAAGTTTCGGAGCTAGAGCACACCCGATGCTACCCAAAATATCAACACGGAAGGAGATGAGAATATGGCGGTGATTGTTGGTGTGGGTCTCGATAAAAAGCAATGCAAAAGAATGCAGCGTAATTCAAGAATGTTATGCATATTTTATTAATTATTAGTTAGATATAGTTATATTAGGTTTTATTAAGTGAAAGGGCATGATCAAAGATCATGCCTCTTCACCAAGGGACACCATGAGGCTATATTTAAAGCCTCGGTGATTCCCCATTGTAATCATATCTCATCTTTCATCTTTTATCAATAATAATATGTACTTATCAAAGTTTACCAGAGTTTTTACACTCCATTGGTATCAGAGCCATCGCTCTTAGGGATCTGTGTGATCACCCAGAATTAAGGAGTTACAAGAAAATTCCAAAATTGCAGATTTTTTTAAAAACCAAGTGCTTGTGGGTAGCAACATTTGTTTTTTTAAAAAAGAAGAAGAAAGAAATATATAATATATATATATATATATATATATATATTAATAAAATCAAAAGAGAGAAGGAAAGTTAACATAAAGGGGGAAATAAATTAAAAGAAAAAAGAAAAAGTAAAAAGAGAGATATACGTACATGTGAAGACAAAGTAAAATTAAAAAGGAAGAGTAAAAGTAAAATTAAAAAGGAAGAGTAATTGCTCGTGGGTTACAAGCTCGTGGTTTTTGGGCCCATGGTATTAAAAACCCATTTCCCCTTTTCAAAACAACGTGCCTTTTCAAAACAAAGTGACTTTTAAAAACAATATATATATATATATATAATTCAAATAATAAAATAATAATAATAATAATTATTATTATTATTTAAAAATATATATATATATATAATAGAAATTATTATTATTATTTCAAAAAAAAATTAATTTAATTAATTAATTAATTAATTTAAAAAAAAAAAGGGAAAACTGGCAGAAAAATATTCCCCACCTCATACACGTTCAATGTCTTCATCGATGTCGATGGTTGAATTCCAGAAGAAATTGGGAGATCTTGAGAAACAGATCAATAATAATTCTGAAGAATTCGGAAAAAGATTAATCGATCTTGAAGGTACAGTTACTGGACACTCCAACGACATCAAAAAGGTTCATGATACGACAAATCGAATAGAAAGACAAATGTGGCTAAATCATCACGAGGCCACAGAAAAGCATAACGAAGCAATAAACACGATGACAAAACTCTTCAATAAACTAAATGATAAGATAGATAAGTTAAGTCAGACACAACCTCCAATATTCCCAAATGTGGAACATAATCAACTGAACAATGTAGCTAATTCAAATCA
This sequence comes from Pinus albicaulis, assembly GCA_034641835.2. NCBI lineage: Eukaryota > Viridiplantae > Streptophyta > Pinopsida > Pinales > Pinaceae > Pinus > Pinus albicaulis. The sequence continues at coordinate 250,332,646 of CM076569.1, forward strand.
TAATCATGAATATGACATGTTTGAAAAAGAGCAATTGAATGAGGTTGAATTGGAAATCAGCTCACATGAAAGCTATATTGCTGAAATACCTAGAGGTAGAGACTCTGAAATCAACCATGAAAGTTATAGAGTTGAGAAGCCAATAGAAGAAAATGCAACTCAATCCACTAATAAAGCCAGAAATGCAACAACAGAGGTTATTGAGAACTTTTATATAAATGAAAATCCAATGTCAGAAAAAGAAACAATGTTGGTGAAGGAGCCACATAAGGAATTCAACGTGACTTCTATCACAGATGCAACTACAGACATAGTCATTGAAAATGAAAGAGACCATGAAAATATAGATGCTTATAAACAGCAAAATGTTTCATCACCAGAATTGAAAGAAAAATGTGAAGAGACAAACACATCTGAAGCCACTGATACAATGCCAGAAGTTGTTAAGGCCTCCAGTGATGAAGCAGATATAGTTGTTAGGAAGGAAGCATTTGATGATGAGGAGAAGTTACATCAGACAATAATTGTGGGTAACTTACCTCTAAATCTAAAAAGGAACAAAGAAGAATCACCAGCAGTACCAGGAATAGGATCTGACCCTGTCAATATCAGATCTTGTCACTATCCACATCACCAAAATATTGAACTCGAGGAGATGCTCCACGATATTTTTAAAATGTGGGAAGCAAGAGCTCGCCGCTCAAGAAACCCAGGCGTTCGTCAGCATTGTCCATCATTACCTATGCTTTGAGGACAAAGCATCTTTAAGAGAGGGGCAATGTTATGCATATTTTATTAATTATTAGTTAGATATAGTTATATTAGGTTTTATTAAGTGAAAGGGCATGATCAAAGATCATGCCTCTTCACCAAGGGACACCATGAGGCTATATTTAAAGCCTCGGTGATTCCCCATTGTAATCATATCTCATCTCTCATCTTTTATCAATAATAATATATACTTATCAAAGTTTACCAGAGTTTTTACATTCCAAAGAATGGTGGTATGGTGATAAAAGAATACAGCATAATTTAAAAACTTTCAAGCAAGGAAAGGAAGTTGTTGAAAGAAGCCTAGATAACCAAAAGAAGGAAAGAGGTATGTATGCATGTATTTGATTGAGTCATGTCGTCATATGGTTGCATGGGTAAATGCTCTATCTCATGAGCATGATCAAAGAAAGGGGAATCTCCTCCTTTGGAAAGATGCATAACGGCACAGTTCACATATTGGCTAGATAAAATTAACATAATATGTCCTCATATGGAATATGAGGTGGTTGACAAAGATGAAGGAACTATGGATGGAAGTTCCTGGGAAGAAATATGTGAAGAAAGTAAGAAGAGATCATGAAAGATGCAACAACAGTCACGTAGAAAGGGAAATCAACATTCGATGACTAGAATATTTGGCCATGACAGCTCCATAGGGAAGGCATGGAGACCCTGATAAGGTCTATAAAGAAAAGGAGACCCTTGACATTGAAAGCCTTGGAGATGTGCTTATGAATGTGCAAGATGTTGATGTCGCAAGAAAGATGTCAAGATGAAAGAGCATCACAAAAGGTAACTTTGATTTGATGTTCATTTTTGTTTATTTTTGAACAACACCTGGTGGGTTGATACAGGGCTATTGGAAAAGGGTTGTAGATGTCACCTACAACTAGCACCCATGTGGTTGGATGAAAGATCCTAAAGGAAACATGACTTGGAAGAGGTAGGTGTATGAAGAAAAGCTAGATGTGGATTAAAAGATCACTTTCCGATGAAGAAAAGGATGACATGACTGACATGGTTCGTGAAGGAAAGGGATGGATGATTGATGCCCTACGAAGAGGTCCCAAAAGATGAAGGCTCCATAATGATAAAGATGAAATTCATAACATCGAAAGGAGGAGTTCTTCAAGCAGCTGAAGGTACCATGATATCCACTGAAGAACAGTAAGTTGTTGAGAACAAGTCCCTAGTTAAGAAGGGAACTTGGACAAGTCCCTGGATAAGAGGGAGCTTGGGTACATTCTTTCATAGGAATGGGTATATATTCCTTGGTTAATGTTTATTTTTGGGTAGCATTGGATGTGCTCTAGCCCTGAAACTTAGTGGAGGGGCTAGAACACATGAGATCTCCAAGACCCAGAAATCGTTTGGAGAAATTCCACCTGAAGCCTAAGTTATTCAAATAGTTAATTATTTTAATGGAGACCATAAGTCTAACTTAGGGAAATTAAATAATTAACGTGAATTAATTTAAACATGTGAGTGAGAATATTCAAGGTGACGAGGATTAGAGATTAGATCACGGTCGTTGAATGTTCAATAGGAATAGTATTAAAGAAAGGCTTGGGGTCAGTTGGAGGAGATACACACAGCGGTAGCACTAGAGCTAAGTCGAACTTCTGGGGTGCGGTTTGCTGAGAATTTTCGAGTGACCTTGCAGTGCAGCGAGGGGTAGAGAGGCAAATTTGTACCAGGGGAGTAGCTTAGGCCAAGGAGGAGTGACGTTGAGGCAACGTAAGCCCTAGAGGGGTGACGCAGAGGCAGTATAAGCCCAGCAGGAGTGACATGGAGCCAAAAGGGCTCATGCAGAGGGACGTAGAGCCGGAAAATGCTAACGCAGTCACTCAGAGAGTTGTGCTGGGATTTCAGTGGGCTAGATAGGGATTGTATTCAGCAGATCCGGAAGGGGTGATGCCGCCACACTGAAGGGTGACGCAGTAACTGCGTAGGCACCTATGGGGTTCTTCATCCTCAGCTGAATCAGCCATATTATCTGTCTCTGGAGATAGAGGTACTTTTGCCGAGATTTTCTCTGTTGGGTAAAACACTATTGGTACCCAAGATTGTATTCAGAATCTTGCATAATAATAAAACCCTAAAGAGTTGCATCGGTTTTCCCGCATTGGGTTTTTCCGGGGACATTTGTCCGAAAAACCTTGTGTCCTTTGTCGAATGTGCTTATTTCTTCAATACTTGAACTATAGGTATGTGTAGGCTGCAGTGTGTTTACTTCAATGTTTTCTGAATATTTCTAAAAAAACTTGTTTAATTAAAAAAATAAGTAGGAGAAGTAAAGTAGATTTCTGCAGTAGGATTTCTGTAATAAGGATTCAGAAATTTTCACAATTAAGAGGGAGAGATAGACACATCATTATTGTCTTCATATTGTGAAGAAAGAATGGAGGATTGAGTAAGCATCTGGCATCTGATACTCTTTGAGGATGTGGTAGGGCATCCAAGATAGAAGTAGTGGTAGAGGACCGATATTCTTTGAGGAATGGGAACCAAAGATAAGAATAGTCCTGGGAGAACATACCCTATGAACACGTGGGTGGGGTATGTCCCTTGAGAGACAATGATGATGGTGTCTATTAGTCATTGGTCTTGCTAGAATTGTGATCTGATCTTGTGGAGAGATAGAGTTGTTAGTCAAGGCCTTGCTATGTTACAATGTTGGTTGATATGATGTTGAACAGATGGCCCACCAATTTGACTCCTATGAGAATACTTCAAATTGAGAATGTCCAAGTACCTTGTATGGATTATGAATACCTCCCTAGGTAATAGTGTTGAAAAGTGTAACTAGGTCGGTCTTCATATTGACTATGTAATTATGGATTTATGTAAAGAAGACAAAGAGAATAGAATGTATTTGTTGTACTTACCTCATGGGTTTCATGAGCAAGAATTTTATTAAAGGTTAATAGACTTCTTCTTGATGTTTATTTAGGGTTTGTCTTCTATTTATAAGTGTAATTAGAGTCATGTATATGAAGAGCATTGTCATCATTAAAAGCTCCAATACCTTGTCATGAACCTTGTAGAAGAAAGGTTGTAATAGCCCTCAAGACAACTCTCTTTCAAACGCTGGAAAATATGTGATAAAGGTGGCTGATAATCAGCAATGAAGTTGGCCTACATGTCGGCCTAAATGTTTGTTGTGTGGTCTGCCTTAAAGAAGGAACAGGTGCTCTATATATACCTTGATCTGCGGCCATTTTTCAAGAAAAATTTGTGGATTGTTATGTCACAGTAACGTGGATTTCAGAGAACTAAAAGTTGCGGACTTCAAAAGGTGTAGAGGACGGAAATAAATGTGGATTATTCTGAATATGTTAATGGATTTCAGAAAGGGTTTAGTGCGGGTTTATGGACCGAGTCCTCTGTAGAAGATTCAAGTGATATATGCGGATTTAAGACAGCCATCCAGTGGATGTCTTAGTACCCTATGTGGACATCCACAAGGACCGAAATGCAGACATATCTATGACTGCAATAGTAGAACCAATTCTGGGTTACATACGAGCTAATGTAGAGAGTGTGGATCTAAGGCATCCTGAAGTATCTGAAATGCAGATTAATGAAAAGAAGATGCGGTGAAGACTAACCTAGCATATCAGTTCGAATATAGGATAAAAAGAAGTACGAATATCACAGCATAAAATTGAGAGTAGAAGGAAGGTAAATCTGAGATTTACCTTCATATCTTCAATATACAAAAAGGAATATATCACAAGTGAATATGAAATAAGAAGAAGCATATTGATAACCAAAGACTAAATCAAGGAAGAAACCGAGTTCTCTAGTGGTGGTGCAGGTCAATACAAGAAAGAAGGATCAGCGTTGTGAAGCATACAAGGAAGCATTGACAAGGTGTTGAAGACATTCCTAGGTCAAGGGTCTGAGTCTTGGTTATGGTACTTGTCATTTGAAGATCCATAAGAAGAATTCCTTATGGGTTTTCCTCTCCAAGAGGGAGAGGTTTTGCCCTGGCTCAAGGAGCCTAATTTTGTGTCTTTTGTATGTTGGTAATTAACTTGATGAAAAGACTAAATAAGCTAACAAAGAGAAGACATAAGTAATTCAAGTAAGCTCACGAGTAATTATCAAGAAGAGAATTTGAATTAATCTCCAGCCCTCCAAATTCTCAACAAAGAGGGGAGTGTTGAAAAATGTAACTAGGTTCAGTCTTCATAATGACATATGTAATCATGATTTTATGTATTTGATGTAAAGATAAAAATAAATTTAGTATTGTTGTTCTTGAGGCATGGGTTTCATGCCCAAGGGAAACTTATTTTTAGGTCAAGCACCCATTGAGTGCTTCTAGGGCTTGTAATTAAGTCATAAGAGTCATTGTTGTGTATGAAAGACCCTTCTTGGGCATGTTACATATTGTAAAGAAAATTTATTTGAGTCGAATTAGAATCAAAAGACCCTCCAAGACCTCGTCATGGCGCAAAGGTCGAGTCGGCCTACATGAAGTGACAAGTCGGCCTTAAGATAGCAATTTGTACCCCTCAAAAGCCTATATATAAGAACAAACTCGGCCTCATTTGGACACACACTCAAGCAAATTTGATCTCCTCAAGATAGAAGCTAGAAAAGGACGAAAAAGAAGAAGAACAACAAGATCGAAGTTTTGGGTCTCTCTCTCTCTCTTGTGTTAGGGTTTCTACAGTTACTAGGCAAGACGAAATTCTGACGCTGCTGTGAAGCTGTGAAGCCGCATCGAGGTCGAAGTTGTGACACTGCATCAAAGTTTTGAAGTTGCATCAAAGCTGTGAAGCTGCATCGAAATTGTGAAGTTGCAGCTAGGTCGAAGCTGCAAATCTGCTAGGTTGAAGTTATTGAAGCTACTAGGTCAAAGTTGCAGAAATTGTTGTTGGAGGTCGAAGTTACTGAAGAAATTGTTGGAGGGTCAAAGTTTATTTCTGGAAGTTGTGTAATGAAAGTTGATCAAGAAGGAAGGTTGACCTAGTCTTGGAGGGGTCTTGGTCAAGGGTCATATGTCTTGGAATTCGTCAATTGAAGTTCTATAAGAAGAGAAGGATTCTGGTGGGTTTTCCTCTCACTTGGAGAGGTTTTGACCTTGGATGATCGCCTATATCTGGTGTCCTCTTGTCTCACTGTTTTTTATGGTTTGGTAGTTGTTTGATGAAAAGAACACAATAATAATCAAGTCGAAGAAGAAAATAATTAAGATAAGTAAAAAGACATCACAAGCAATTATCAAAGTAAGAGAAATCACCAAATCTGCTACCCCTAGATTTGTCAACAACAACCATAATCCACACGCAGTTGACAGACTCTATGGGTTGATTTCCCCGATCTCCACAGTCACCATTGTTGCCTTTGGACTCCCTTGCATCGCCCCTGCCCTCTGCCCTGCAATTTCGTCCACAATTACAATCCATAGTTTTTCTTAATCGTGTTGTGCCATCCATACTGTAGCTATAGGTTTAAATTTGATACTCTAAAAAAAATATAAAATAAAATTATTTAACTCAATATTCTTTATACCAATGTTTCATGGGGACCTGTCTCTGTGCTCCCTTGCACTCTGGGGACGTGCGGATGTCTGGGGGACATTTCCCCACCTCCCCAAAAAACGCGAGGAAACTCGAAGGGGGGACGTTTCCTCCCAGAAGAGGAAAAGTTTCTTGCGTTTCCAAAAAAAATTGAGGTCAAAACATTAAAAAAAGTCAAAAATTCGACGTGCATCTCTTAGTGGCCCCTTCAACACACGTGGTGTTCTAGTAGATCGCATAAATCTAGGCCAAGAAGACTCAATTGGTTGGTGAAGGATGCATGGGGATGGTTCTCCAGAGCTCAAACATCTAGTTATGTGTTTGTTGTCTTAGATTGCTAGTTTCTCTGCAGTAAAGAGAAATTGTTCCACATATAACTTCATCCACTCTATCAAGAGGAACAAGGTTACCTCTAGAAGAGCAGAGAAGTTAATTGTTGTGCACAGTGCCCTACGTCTTGACTATAGGAAGACACCTAAGTATTTGAAGGGACCAACAACACGATGGGATGTTGATGCATAGGTAGATATGGAGTAGGGACTTGATGAGACACAAATGGGGTTGGTTGGTGTGCTACTTAGCATGTTTGAGAATGCAAGTGATTCAGATTCAGATGATGACATGGTTGATCCTGATTTATTCATGTAGCAGTTGGATGCAGAGACTAGTGGGGCATTACCTTGAGCAATTATGCTCATTTGTCATTTGATATGTTCTTATGTTATCTGTTTTTTTGTTTCAAACTTCAATTGTAGACTTTAGTTTGTTTTGAATCTTGATATATGATATATTAGACTTGACTCTTTAAAAATATGAAACTTGATGTATCAGACTTGACTTTTACTTCAATATTCAGTATTCACAGTTGGAACTTCAATATGGTTTAAACTTTTATTTTCATTGTACATTGTTACAATTATATGTAGGATTGTATCAAGCTTTTTGTTTTAAATTTGTTTCAATTATATGATTCATCAATTTATCCTTCATGATGTAAGTGTTATATAATGATAAAGATAGTTAAATTGTAAAATTTCAACGATATATTTATAAGTTTTTAGTATTTTACTATTTTTGTTGGGGTTCGTTGTGTTAAAGACCCCGACGTCCCCCCACATTTCCTAAAAATTGGTGAGGAGCTTTTGCATAGGCTGCTCCCTCGTTTCCCCGCTCCCCCGTCCCGAAAACTTGGTGGAACTATGCTTAATAGGGTTGCTCTTTCACCAAACTCTAATATCATGTTGATTTTCATATGGTCTTCTTAACTCATAATTATCTTTGATGATTATGATCTTTTCACATTTTTATTCATTAATTCCATCATTCAATAATTACCCAGAAGACATCAACCATATAAAAATTAAGATAGTAGCATAATAAAGCGACAACCACACAAAGAACACAAAGTTTTACCCTGGAAAAAGCCAACCAACCTTTTCCTTAGAAAATCAATAAAACAAGAGATACATCAAAGTCACCTAACCAGTATGATGACCAACCACCAAGGACCAAGTCAACCCTCCACAAGTCTAGTCAAAGAGGCCATGTAACAAGGTCACGAAACATCCTCCAAGCCTACCTCAAAACTCGAACTATTCCATTGATATCAGCTTCTAAATACGCAATATATCCAAGAGACATACATAGATAGGGTCTTCAAAAGGAGTGAAAAAGGTCTTGTAACTTTTCCTCAGCATGCGCACTTAATCACGGAGATATACCTCAAAGATGAGGTCTCCAAAGAGGCCAAAATACCACAGAATATATGCCTAAGATCTACGCACTTAAACCAAGGAGCCTTCACACTATTGTTGAGATTTTGGGGTAGCATTGCATGTGCTCTAGCTCCGAAACTTTGTGGAGGGGCCGGAACACATGAGATCTCCAAGACCCAGAAAGCGTTTGGAGAAATTCCATCTAGTGTAAAAGTTATTCAAATAATTAAATTTTTTAATGGGGACCCTAAGTCTAACTTAGGAAAATTAAAGTGAATTAATTTACACATGTGATGAGAACATTCTAAGTGACGTGAATCAAGCTACTTCTAATCTTAGTCGTTGATTAGAGATTAGATCACGACCGTTGATTTGTCAACGAGAAAAGTATAAAGGAAGGGCTTGGGGTCAGTTGGAGAAAACACACAAAGTCTAAGAGATCGAATTCTACTAACGGAGCAGTGCTTGGACAAAGATCAGATCTAAGTGACTCAGAGAAGCAGTGAGGGGCAGATGCAGTGATTAGTGAGGAGAGCCAAGATTACAACGCAGAGCAAGGGTAGCAGAGACGCAGTGGAGGCAGCGCAGCCATCAGAGGGTGTGACGCAGTCCCTAGAGAGAGTGACGCGGGCCCATGCAGGGGCAGCACAGTGTCTCCAAAGAAAAGTCTGAAATTCACTCAAAGCTAGGGTTTCTAAGCCGGCAGAGTTGAAACAAGATCTGGGAGAAGCTGATCAGCGCAAACCTAGGGTGGCACAGTCCCTCAGCCAGGGCCACGTAGCCTTACGCAGTGGCAGCGTAGAGACTGTGCAGAGTTGGCTAGGGTTTCACCAGTTGCTCATTTGGATCAGTCGGTACTTGCAAGAGTGAGGTATATCTCACATTTTTCTCTGTAGCCGAGGATTTTTCTGTTAGGTGAGCCGGTTTATGGCACCCTAGATGAACTCAAAAATTGCTACTTAATAATAATAAACCCTCATATCTGATGCACTGGTTTTCCCGCATTGGGTTTTTTCCGGGGAAATTTGTCCGAAAAATTTGTGTCCTTTGTCATATGTGCGTGATGTTCAGTAAATGATCTGTATTTGTGTAGGCTGCTAGTTGTGTTTACTTCAGAGTTTTTCTGAATATTTTCAATTAAATAACTTGTGTAATAAATCAAGTAGGAGAAGTAAATCAATATTTAGCAGTAGGATTTCCGTGCTCAGAAACTTTCACATGGTAATAGAGCATTGCAAATCAAGTTGAACCATCAGCAAAGGGGCTGAATATTTTTGCTGCAGGAAAGGCAGCTGAAGCAGCACAGATCTGGGAGAAGGCAGCGTAGCACCAGAGGGACAGCATAGACCCTGCAAGGGTGACACAGAGTCGATCTTCTCACACAGAGGCTAACACAGCTCCAGAAAGGTGATGCAAAGCCAGTCTGTTCATGCAGACGCTGACGCAGCACCAGGAGAGGGACGCTGAGCCAGTCTACTCACGCAGAGGCTGACACAGCACTAGGAGGGTGATGCAATCCAAGAGGGAGTGACGTTGTGCAGTTTGTCAAGGTCGGAAGTGTTGTTTCTGATCTTCAGAAGTTGTTGGTGTGGCATCGGTTCTGTCGATGTAGAACAGTGCCTAGCAAAGGTGACAAAGCAAGGAGAACAGTCTCTCAGCAGATTTGTGCCAAAGAAATCTGAGATTCGATCAAGAGGGTGATCATAGAGGACTGATTCAGGAAATTTGGAAATTAGTTGTCAAAGGGAGCAGCTACTTTATAGGGTTTCTATCGCCAAGAAACCCAGATTCGGTCTTCTGTTGAGTGCAGCAGCAGTTGAAGGGAGAAGAGTACCTGCTTCGACAGATTTTGAGCAGAGATGGCCTCGTACGGACTGAGAGATCAGGATAGGTTGGACAGTGTATCCAACTTTGCGATCTGGAAGTCCAAAATCCTGACAGTCCTGGCGGAGTACGGTATCAGAGACCACGCGGAAAATGCCTTAGTTGTGCTGACCGATGCAGATGCTCTGAAGAAGTTCAACGAGAATCAGGCGCGGGCAAAGTGCTTGATCATGGATGGGGTGAAGGATCACGTGGTCCCACACATTGTTAAGAAGAGGACAGCACATGAGATGTGGACAACTTTGATCACGTTGTATCAAGGCAGCTCCATCCAATGGAAGATGCTTCTAGAGAACCAGATGAGGATGTTCCAGATTCATAAGGGAGAAGAGATCGATCCATTCCTCTCCAGATTACAGACGATCTGAGATCAGTTGATTGCCATGGGGGCAACTCTGGATGAAGGGCTCTTGGTGAGGATTGCCCTGAATGCAGTCACTGATAAGTGGGAGACCTTTGTCCAAAGAATTTTGGGTAGAGTACAACTCCCAAATTGGGGTGACATGTGGGCTATCCTTCGACAGGAGGAGATCCGAAGGGTGACCAAGAAGGAATTCAACATCTGAAGTGTCAAGGTGAAGAAGGAGTAGGAGGATGCGGCCCTAGCAACAAAGGGACAGCGGCAGCAAGGGAAGAAGAATAAGGACCTATACAAGGTCCGGTGCTTCAGATGTGGTGAACTTGGACACTTCGCCAGCACTTGTCCTAAGAGGAATGACAAGGAATCTTCAAATTCCAAGGCAGTAACAGCTAGAGGGGACAATGGTAGTGAGGATGATGTGGCCATGAGTGCTCATGTGCCTCGAGAGAAGAGATAGGGCGATATTGATCTGTAGAGCAGCTACAGATGGGGAGGCAGGATCCTTGAGGTGCCCAAACTCTTGGATCACATACGAGCTACGGGGGCCTTAAGACAGTAGCAGGATGACTGGAGCAATGGGTGCAGAAGATCATGATGAAGGAGAGGCAGAGCTGGGATGTTGTAGATTGGAGCAGTGCATTGCAGTGGCAACAGCGACGTAGAAGCAGCAGCGTAGAGGCTGATGGGACTTCAGCAGTGCAGAGGGGTAGTGCTTGCGTAGTGCAGAGCAGCAGCAACGCAAAGGCTCTAGAGAGACAGCGTAGCATAGCAGTCAAGGGAGCTTCAGTGATGAGATGCAGCCCGACTGACTTGTGTGTGTGTGTGATTGGGTAGTGGTCCTTTAGTTGCTTACTTCTCAGCAACTGAGTTGCAGTGCAGCAGTTGCCAGCATGATGTAGCAATTTGAGAGGGAGTTGCAGTACAGATGTAGCATTGTCAATGACAGTGACATGGGCAGCAGTACAGAAAGCAACAGCGCAGTGGATGAAGGGCAGCAGGCCAAGCATTAGCGCAGAGGCCGATGCCAGAGATAACGAAAATGCTTTAGTGTGGAAGTATTGCTAGAGCACACTCCTCGCTAAGAGGGAGTGTTGAGATTTCGGGTAGCATCGGATGTGCTCTAGCTCGAAACTTTGTGGAGGGGTTGGAACACATGAGATCTCCAAGACCCAGAAAGCGTTTGGAGAAATTCCATCTAATGTAAAATTTATTCAAATAATTAAATTTTTTGATGGGGACCCTAAGTCTAACTTAGGAAAATTAAAAAATTAAACTGAATTAATTTACACATGTGATGAGAACATTCTAAGTGACGTGGATCAAGCTACTTCTAGTCTTAGCCATTGATTAGAGATTAGATCATGGCTGTTGATTTGCCAACGAGAAAAGTATAAAGGAAGGGCTTGGGGTCAGTTGGAGAATACACACAAAGTCTAAGAGATCGAATTCTTCTGACGGAGCAGTGCTCGGACAAAGATCAGATCTGAGTGACTTAGAGAAGCAGTGAGGGGCAGATGTAGTGATTGGTCAAGAGGGCCAAGAGTACAATGCAAAGCAAGAGCAGTAGAGACGGAGTGGAGGCAGAGCAGCCATCAAAGGGTGTGATGCAGTCCCTAGAGAGGGTGATGCAGGCCCACGTAGGGGCAGCGCAGTGTCTCCAAAGAAAACTCTGAAATTCACTCGAAGTTGGGGTTTCTAAGTCGGCAGGGCTGAAACCAGATCCGGGAGAAGCTGATCAGCGCAGAGCTAGGGTGACGCAATCCCTCAGCCAGGGCCACACAGCCTTACGCAGTGGCAGCGTAGAGACTACGCAGAGCTAGCTGGGGTTTCACCAGTTTCTCATCCGAATCAGTCAAGACTTGCGAGAGTGTGGTATATCTCACATTTTTCTCTATAGCTGAGGATTTCTCTGTTGGGTGCGCTGGTTTATGGCACCCTATATGTACTCAGAAACTGCTTCTTAATAATAATAAACCCTCATATATGTTGCATCGATTCTCCCGCATTGGGTTTTTCTAGGGACATTGTCCGAAAAATTTGTGTGTCCTTTGTCATGTGCGTGATGTTCAATAAACGATCTGTATTTGTGTAGGCGGCTAGTTATGTTTACTTCAAAGTTTTTCTCAATATTTTCAGTTAAATAACTTGTGTAATAAATCAAGTAGGAGAAGTAAATCAATATTTAGCAATAGGATTTATGTGCTCAGAAATTTTCACAACTATATCACAGAATGATTCCACAAATGTTGTGCCTCAAATTTGCCCAATATGCAACAGACTTTTCGCACTGTTCAACAAAGTAATACCTCAGGAAAGCTTTTAGAACTCGCCCTCCCTTAGTCACTAGAGCAAGGGTTATAGAATGATCTTTCTCCTTCGGTTTTTGTCACTCAATTACTCCTTGCTACTTCGCTTGAACAGAGACATAATGTGTGATCCGAATCTACCTTTGGTGGAGGGCGAATAGGCTCAATTTATAGTGTTTCGTCCATGCAAAAGGATGTGTCTCATGGGCAAGCCGACTTGGTCACTTGTGGTGGTAAAATACAAATTTAAAATTCCATTTTCCGCTCTTGATGAGCCTTATAGAATTTATCTTTTTGAATACAAAATAAATATTTTCCTGTTCTTGTGAGCATGGAGAACATGTTTCATATAATTTTTCTTTTGTAACTATTACAAGTACAAGTGATGCATTATAAAGACAGACCATAGCTACAAAAATTCAACATGCTATTGATGTCAAAGGGGGAGAGTAGCATATTGCCAAGAGAAGCAGATTGGAGCCTGAGGAAACTGTCATCAGAATGTTGCCATCAATAAAAAAAGGGGGAGATTGTTGAGAAAATGGTTGTTATTGATGTCAAAGGTTATTTAGTTGAAGGATATAATAATATAGGGTTAAAGTTTGTCCCGAGACTTTTCCAACGAGATATGGCACACCCTCTAACTCCTCTTGGTGAGGAGAAATGATTTTTTGAAGATAAAAGATGAAATTGGGCCCTAGTGAAGTCGGCTAAGGAACATGTTGGCCCTCTTAAGGAACATATTGGCCCTACTAGATGTCAAATCAGTCCTATTTGGGGGTCAAAACAACCTATAAATAGGTTGTCTCCTTAAATTCAACCAAGCAACACGGTGAAGAGTAAGGAAGAATTCAGACCTATTGAGGTGTTGAGAAATCAATGCTAGTAGAATTAGGGTTTGATTCCTATTTCTTGATAATTACTTGTTAATTATGTTGGCTTCTTTTACTTCTTTATTAGATTATCTTTCATCAAGCAATTACCAGATTATGTGTGTATGAAGATCACAAGAACAAGAGACACAAGATATAGGCACTCAGCCAGGACAAAACCCCTATCAAGAGGAAAACCCAGCCAAGTCTCTTCCTTCAGTAGTTAAGATGAGATAATCCTAGACTCTTCGACCTAGACACAGACTTCCTCCAATCACCAAGTCAACCCTTCCATCCATCAGTTTCGATCTAGATCTTCGACCTTCTAGCAACAGAACTTCAACCTATGTAGCAGCAGAAATTCGACCCCTGCAACTGCAGAACTTCGATCGTTGCAACTGCCCAGTAACTTTGTAGAAAAGAGAGAGAGTGAGAGAGACCAAAACTTCGATTTTATTCTTCTCCTGTACTTCTTCTTATCTTGAAACTTCGCACTTTTCCTGCACTTTTTCTTGTGGATATCAAACTTCTTGAGTGGATCGAACTGCACTTCTATATATAGCCTTCTTGTGGGTCGAATTTCTCTCATGTAGGCCAACTTCATCAGGCAAGGGCCAACTTGGTGTGGATGTGACAAATTACTTATTTGACTCAATAATAATTATTTTTACATGATTCAAAAGCCCAAGAAGGGTCTCAGTAAATGGACAATGACTCTAATGACTCAATATAAAACCTAGAAGTCCTCAATGGGTACTTTGACCTATAAATGATGACCCAAGCATGAAACCCAAGCTTTAATAAGTCATTGTAATAATAATAAAATTTTCTTTTTCATTTTTTTGATAAATACATTTCATAATGACTCAAATACAAAAATGAAGACCGAGCCTAGTTACATTCTTCAACATGAGGAAGCATCTTAGAGAGATTCATACCTCATGAACCAAGGAGTTGTGGAGCAAGATTGAACAATTATTTTTGCAGGCTTTTCTGTCTTTGGTTAGGGCATTATTGGAGCTATTCGGAATTATCTTTGGAGCACATCTTGGAGCAGCTTTTGGCCCTAATTTGAGACCTAATTCAAACATGTAATCTCTGCCCTAATTCGACCTGTTGCAGCCCTTATTTCGGTTTGTTTGAGCCTCAGACTCGGCCCCCATGGAAGCCTCATTTTCGGCCTATTTGAGCCTCATATTCAGAACTTGTGGCAGCTTAGTTCTCAGCTTGTTTGAGCCTTGACCATGGGGTGTTATTTTTTGTACCATTGGATGGTGTTCTAGTCTCGAAACTTTACGGAGAGACTAAAACACAAGAATTCTCCAAAACCCAAAAATTGTTTATGGAAATGCCACCTAAATAGAAGAGATAGCTCAATTAAATTAATTGACCATCACTTAAATTTTTCCTAAGTCTAACTTAGGAAAACTGGTTAATTAATAGTAATTAATTGATAAAGATGAGAATTCTCTAGAAACTCACACGGATCAACCTGGAGACGATCTCAGCCATCAATTAAGTTTTAATCTTGGTCGTTGGCATCACAACTAGAGATTATAAGAAGAGGTAGATGGGTAGATGGAGAAACACACAGAAGAGAGGCAGTAGTGTGAGTTCCTTGGGAAATTCGAGCTAGTCAACGAAAAAGTTTGAGCTAGAGAGGGGACACAGAGCTAGAGAGGGGCAAAGACAGTGGTTCTGAAGGAGGATTCTAGTTCCGAAGAGTCAAGAGAGGAGGACGTGTTTATTCTCCAGGAGGTTGTGCAAGGTTTGTGCAATGCCTCTATAGGAGCAGTTCGATTTAGTTGTGGGGAAGTTCGATTCAATTGCCAAAGGCCGAGAAGATTTCTAGAAGGCCAGGAGGATCGTTTCCAGAACGGCGAAAGGCAGGTCGACTTTTTATGAGAGGGTTTGTTAGCCACACTTGTGGAGGCCAGCACAGAAGGGTCTACACAGGGGTTGGACGACTAGCCTTTCAGACAAAGTCAGTTGCTAGGATTGCTTGGAGAGTAGGGTAATTTCCCTCAGGAAGTTTTGCCAGTCTTTCTGTCAGATAGAAACACCAGTTTGGTTTCATTTTATTGTACTCATAATTTCAGTGTTGCATAATAATAAAACCCTCAGTTGCTACACTAGTTTTCCTGCTTGGGTTTTTTCGGGGACATTTGTCCAAAAAGAACTGTCATTTTTATGTGTGTGCGCTAGCATTTCTCAGTTCCTATTTTGCTTCCGCAGTTAATTTTTATGCTGAAGAAATTCAGTGTGAATAATTCGTTATTTTGCCGTAAACAAAATAGATTGCATAACTAATTTATCAATTAGAAGAATTATTTCCAGTCGTTGTATTTCAAGGAAATTTTCACATGGTATCAGAGCATATTTGACGGACAGGAAGCTCAGAGTCGAAGAGGAAAAATTTCTCTCTTCAGAGGGAGCAGCAGGATGGAATTTTTTATGGCTGTGCAATGCCTAGCCAAGTAGTGCGAATTGTTGGACAAGTGTTAGATTTTCCAATTGCAGGGTGGCAGGAAAGATTGATTTGTCTGGGGAAGTGATTCCAGCAGGCAGAGGGAGCAGCAACTTGGTATTTTGCAGAACACATTTCTTGTCTAGGCACAGAGGGTTTGTAGCAGTTTGCTAGAGCAAATTTAGTGCTAGGTGGAAGAGAAAGTACACACACAGAGGGAGTTTCTCTCAGAGGGTTTCTATTTTCAGAAATCCAAAATTTCTAGTTTCAGTAGGCAGTAGCAGCATGCAGATTTTCTCACACCAGAAAGGAGTGCGAATAGCAGAGCTAGAGGCCTAGCCAGTAAACGAGGGAGATTTCCACCCTAGGTCGAGTTTTTGCAGAAATGGCCACAGCAGGGCTTAGAGATCAGGACAGATTGGAAGGTGCCTCCATAGATATCATCTAGAAGGCCAAGATGTCTTTTCTCCTAGATGACAATGGTCTAAAGACTTATGCAGATAATGTTGTGGCTGAACCTACAGATCAGCAGCAGCTAGCGAACTTCAGAAAGGAAATGGCCAAGGCGAAGCGGATGATTCTCGATGGTGTTTGAGATCATATAGTCTCACACATAGCGACCAAGAATACGGCCAAAGAGATGTCGGATGCTCTCACAAGGTTATATCAGAATCCTTCCAAGCAACGAGAGATGTTTCGGAAGGTAAACTTGCGTAATTCTAGGATGGAGAAGGGTGAAGGCATCAACCCCTTTCTCACCAGACTTAAGGATATCTAAGATGAGTTTGCAATCATAGGAGAGACACCTCCACCTACAAAAATGGTGAGGTGGGCCCTCAATAGTGTCACCGAGGATTAGGAGAATTTCGTCCAAGGCATTCTTGGACGAGATACGTTGCCTGGATGGGACAGAATGTGAACTGATCTCTCATAGGAGGAGATGAGGTGAGCTCTAGTAAAGAGCTCCACCAACAGCAGTAGGAGCAAGGGATCGAAGGGTGTGAAAGAGGAAGACAATGTGGACCTTGCATCGAAAGGGAAAGCAAAAGGTCCTAGTCAAGGACTAGGCTCGCAAGGAGAGAAGAAGAAAAATTATCTATCCAAGATCAAGTGCTTCAGGTGTGTCAAGTTTGGCCACTACATTACTCAGTGTCCTCAGAGGAAGAAGGACAAGGAGGAGAAGTAGGATCAAGCAGCAGCATCCACAGAGATAGACCAAGTGTCCTCTAAACTAGAGGAAGATTTTGCCATGTCTGCAGTTCTACCTCTAGGAGAGAGGTGGGGCGATATGGAGCTTTAGTCCCAGAGTTGCGCAGAGATTTGGGCAGGGTCCATCGAGGTGACCATCAAATGGTGTTTCCTCATGGATCATTACCTCTGCAGGAGGATCAATGTCAGTTGATGCAGTCAAATCCCAAAGTGACAGTTGCAGACTAGTTGCAGTGAGATGTTGAGGAGCGCAGAGCAAAGTTGACAGCAGTGTAAGAGGCATAGTGCAGAATCAACAACAACGCAGATTCCCCAGTGGACAGTGCAGAGGCTAGTAGCAATCAATTTCAGCATAGAGACAGTTGATTCAGTATTTTGGATCCTTCTCAGTTGCACTAGTTGCAGTAGTAGTAGCAACAATGAGAGGGATGTCAGTTGGGTTGCAGTGTTGATGCAAAGTTGGCAACAGTATAGGTTGTACAGTGCAGTGACAGCAGCAGCACAGATGCAACATGGTTCAGCTACAGTCAGTGGCAGATGAATCAACTAACACAGTGGTTGGTGGGCAATGGCAATCAGCTACAGTGGTCAGACATCAGAAATGTGTATGGAGGATGTTATGCAAACAGAGTTGGAGAACACCCTCCTCGCTAGGAGGGATTGTTATTTTTTGTAGCATTGGATAGTGTTCTAGTCTCGAAACTTTGTGGAGAGGTTAAAATACAGGAGTTCTCCAAAGCCCAGAAATCGTTTCTGGAAATTCCACCTAGAGATAGCTCGATTGAATTAATTGACCATCATTTGAATTTTTCCTAAGTCTAACTTAGGAAAATTAGTTAATTAATAGTAATTAATTGAGAAATGTGAGAATTCTCTAGAAACACAGATTGACTTGGAGATGATCTCAGCCATCAATTAAGTTTTAATTTTGGTCGTTGGAGTCCAAACTGGAGATTATAAGAAGAGGTCAATGGGTAGATGAAGAAACACACAGAAGAGAGCCAGCAGTGTGAGTTCCTTGGGCAATTCGAGCTAGCCAGCAGCAGATTTAGAACCAGAGAAGAGACGCAGAGATAGAGAGGGGTAGAGACAGTGATTCCAGAGCAGGATTCCAGTTCTGAAGAGTCAGGAGAGGAGGACGAGTTTATTCTCCAGGGGTTTACGCAAGGGTTGTGCAGTGCCTCAAGAGGAGCAGTTCGATTTAGCTATGGGGAAGTTCGATTCAGTTTCCAGAGGTCAGGAAGATTTCCAGAAGGCCAGGAGGATCATTTCCAGAGCAGTAGAAAGCAGGACGACTTGTTGTGAGAGGGTTTGTCAGCCACACGTGTGGAGGCCAGCACAAGAGTAGCACAAAAAGGTCTGCGCAACGGTTGGACGGCTGGCCTTTCAGAGGAGTCAGTTGCCCGGATTGCTTGGAGAGGAGGGTAATTTCCCTTAGTAAATTTTGCCAGTATTTCTCTCAGATAGAAACGCCAATTTGGTGTCATTTTATTGTACTCATAATTTCAGTGTTGCATAATAATAAAACCCTCAGTTGCTGCACCGGTTTTCCTGCTTGGGATTTTTCGGGGACATTTGTTCAAAAATAACTGTCATTTTTATGTGTGTGTGCTAGCATTTCTCAGTTCCTATTTTTGCTTCCGCAGTTAATTTTTATGGTGAAGAAATTCAGTGTGAATAATTCATTATTTTGCCGTAAACAAAATAGATTTCATAACTAATTTATCAGTTAGAAGAATTATTTCCAGTTGTTGCATTTCAAGGAAATTTTCACATGCAGCAGCTCTGTTTTCATCCTGTTTGTCGCCTCGGACTTTGGCCCTGTCGCAGCCTCAATCTCGGCATGTTTGCCTCTATTTTGGAGATTGTTTTGGATCCTATTGTGGAGCCAGTTTTGAGCTTGCTGAGGAACCTGTTTTGGAGCAATTTTGGGGGCAGAATTCAGCCTCGTTTGAAGGTTCATTTTGAAGTGTTTTAAAGACATATCTCTGATGATGAATTACAGAAGATCAAGGAATTGTTGACAGGATAGTGCCTGAAGAGGAAGAGGATTGGTGCCCTCATCCAATTGCCATATTAGAGCCTGGGGTTGGTGTCCTCATTCTATTGCTGAGTTAGTGCCTGGGATTGTACAAAGAGGATTGGTGTCCTCATTTGACAGGTTGGAACCTGAATTTGTAAATGAAGATTGGTGCCCTCATCATTGTAATTTGCGCTAAAAACATTCAAGTGATTTTTCATTTTAAATTCTTATGTCCTGGCATGGTTTATGTTTTGTGATTTTAACAAATTTTGAACTGGTAAGATTAATGATTAGATGAAATACTGATACACCCCCCTCAGTATTTTTTTTCTAACATTCTTTACATTTTTTGAGGGAATCCTAGCTCCAAGAGAAATTATCTTTTGACATTGTGCTCATATTTCCACCTAATCAATACCATTAGATACAAAATGGCTGTGGAATTTCCAAAATGTAGTCATAATAGCAATTCGTGCAAAAATTGACATAGCTGTGGTGCTTTTAAATTTGTTGCCAGAAAATTTTCACCACAATTTTGACCAGTGATTGGAATAACACCCCACATGTTTTGCTTGATCATTTTGCTTATTTGGAGAGTTCATTATTGTCGTGTTCCCAAGGTGAAGAGCACCCTAGCTCTTAAGGCCACATGACCAATATTTTATGCATCTATTAGAATCGTCCACCCTTGGGAGCTTCTACTCATCGCTTGATTAGAGCATTTCACCTTGGAGAGCTACACATCCACCTTGGGGGAGATTAGGAGTTTTCCATTGCTCACATTGAGGAGTTAGATGTGGATCTATCCACTTGAAAGCTTTTGAATGCTAGATGTTGCACCTTTGACTCATCTTCTTCCTTCATTGATTAGGATGTCCCACTCTCTTGGGCATATCTTTGTTGGAGACTTGTACATATGCCCTTGACCACTTTATGTATTGCTGAATAATTAGTCGGAGAAAATAATTACTTACTCCTCCATAGGATAGACATAGGATTTTCACATGAGAAACTATTATTTTATTATTAGGGATGTTAAGATAGACTCTATATAAAGAGTAGCCCTTCCCATTTGTATTCATGGTTAGAGTTTTACAGCTTCCACTCCTTGGAGCTTAATTGACATATCTTTCTTGGAGCATATGTGATGTATAAGGGCTCTTTCTTTATGGGATTTGATGTCAATTCTTAAAGCATTTCTATCTTGATTTTTTTTAATTGATTGTGGATGTTAGACCTTAAGTCTTCTACAAGCTAACAAGATCGATCCATTGAAGAGTAAAATCTACCACTTGGAAGTAAGATGTTTTGGGGTAACTCCTTTCCTTCTTCCTTGCTTTGTCTATCCCTCTAGGAACCCTAGCAAAGGTATTGAGTGAGTTAACAAGCTATAGTTGATTCTGTTAATGAAGGTGCCCCCTTGAGAACCTCTTCCTGTATTTCCTTGATCTTAATTGTCTCTTTTGATTAGATAGGAGACTATGTTATCCTCTGGCCTTAGCCTCCTCATCCTAATCCTTTGATAAAACAAACCAATTTTGGAGAGGATTTTTCTTCTTGACCCTTAAGCCCCCTTTGATTCACCTTGACTCCATTACCCTTGTTGGATTCGGCACTAATCTCTACTTCCTTACATCACTTATTTTATATCCTAAAATTACTCAAAATAATATTTTACTAAAGCTACTCTCACTTCACCCTGTACCTCATTGCTTAGTTTTAGTAATCCTACCAGGGACACCCCCCTTCATTTGGAGGAAAGTTGGCCTAAAGTGAACAGCACAGGTTACTTATGTGACAATGGTAGTTCCCTGATGGTTGTGCCTTGTAGATTAGGGCTTTTATCAGCAAATACAATTTGGGAGATAAGTAGAGGCAACAAAAAGGACTTCATGAAAGAGGGGGAAATTTCTACTACAAGAGAAAACACTTGGAAGGATATATATACAAGAAATAAGACAAAACCATACAGATCAGAACATCACTTCCAACTTCTGCATAATATTGCTGCAATTTCGTAGTTTATATAGTCCTCTCTTGTATTCTTGATATATGCATGCAATTTCCATTTCTATTGTGTAAGTTTTTTGCAACCAAACTTTAGTCCCGTATTTCCCCCATAGAAATCACAAATAAAAAGTCATTTTATTTTTCATTAATGCACGTAGTTTCTTCCAGAATATAAAAAAACTCTCTTAAACCAAATCCTCCCTCACTGAATTTGAGCTGGAAACCAGTTTTAGTAAAAGCAATGAACGATTAGTTGGATAAAGAGCTGAAAATGAAGACTAAGCAGGAAAACATAGAAAAGGAGAGATGTTGTAGATACAAACCAGCTAGTCTCAAATATGGCACAATGTCTCTGTAACGAGCAAGTACCTCTTCAAATCCATAGCAGGATCGATGGTCTGGATAGAAGCTGAATACATAATGATCATGTGTAGATGCTGCAATATGCAAACTTTAGAAAAAAGGGAATATAAAAACTCGAGCACCAAAACATATGAAGGAAAAAAACTGCAAGTCCCTATATCAAATTAATTATCTAATTTACATCAATGTATGATGCCCTTTCCAAGGGTTGGCATAGATAATAAACAATAACTTTTCTAGACACCAACCATCACCAAAGCCGAAGCAGGGGATCATATTATCTTCATCGAATGGAGACAGGGTTCGTCCAATGACAGAAATTGCTTGCTCATATGGGTTTGGTATGTTGCCAATTTCATGCAAACTCCGCCTATTAAAAGAGTATTTCCCTACGGTGGTCAAAAACAAAATCCAATAGTGTCTTTTATCACCTACATTAAGAGAGCTAAATTATATACACCCATAACATATTTAAGATTCTTTCATATTGCCTACTTTCAGTAAGCTAAACCATCGACACCCAAAAACAAATTTACAAAACAGAGGGGTAGAGAGTTATTACCACTCCACTCATTGCTTTTGGTGAAATCAATTCCCAAAATCAAATTGGACGACTCAAGCCCAAATTCTCTCAAGGCCGCTATTACCTATGAAATGCATTGAAACAAAACCATTTTTAATTATGCTATCAAAAGCATTTAGTTATATGGAAAACAGACAGAACACCATTTTCAATGAAAGCTACATAATTTATACATTTATGTGTGTCCATATGTTACACCAGGCTTCTGGTACGTCAGGACGCGTACCTAAAATGTGTGAAGAAACCCATCCCCAAAATTCAGGGTACAGCGAGGGTTTCCAACCTAGGGAATCCTGTCCCAAATATTTAAAAATATAGTAATCATTAATTTTCAAATTTTAAACCAAACACTGTGATTGAGCATTGAAGTCTGAACAATGAAAACCATGAAAGCAATAACATAACACCATGATTAACATTTTCTAATTCAGCTCCAAAGCCAAGCCCAACACCAATAACACTAAATCAAATAGTGAATATGAATCACTTTAGTGTTTGTAAATGTTTAATAAATGTCAGGAGGGTTGGTGGGGCCCGTTAGGAAAGAATGGGAGGGATTATGTTAATATTTTTTATTTTTTTGATGTATTTGGCGTGTTGGTCCCATGTGCAGGTGCTCATGGAAGCCCCTTCCCTCAAGGGGTACATGTGGGTGCCTAAGACATGAGATTAAGGGGTGGATATGTACCTGCCTGCTTACCTGCCTATTTCAGGTATGGATGAGAAGTACCAAGGACATACCCTACATCTCCAAAAAATCATCCCTAACAGAAGTGTATACCATAGGTGCAGGTATGTGCACCTGTGCATCATTTTTGTGCCACTGAAAGAGCAAAGATGAAATACTAACATTGTAGCCACTCTAGCATCCCAACTACAGGCTGGCCTACAGTGACTTGCAATACTCACACTCAAACTTTGCCCTCTACATAGACAAGTAGCAAGACAAAAGAAATAAAATTTGCAAAACCATCGAAGGCTCCAATAAAGCAAGGTCCTTTTGCCATTGCAATTATAAGGGTAACGTAGTTTCTCAATAATGTACAATCTTCAAAGCAGTCGAACCATTAAAAAAAGATAGCAAGAGTAAGAAAAACATTGGGAGAGAGAATTTGCATGTGTAAGAAGGTGCAATTTTCAGTTTACAGGAAACTACAAATACTTTGAAGACACAAAATAGCATTTTTTAAAAGAATATTCAATAGACCTTCTCTGACTAAGGCTCTTTGACCTTTAAACTCTGATAAATAAATCAAAAAACTCAAAGTTTCATTTTTTTCTTCTCTATGTTAAGTCGTTTGTTTATTACCAAATTTTCAAGACGCAATCATTTCCCCCATATACACAACATTTCATGTGTAAAATCATCACCAAGATAACACAAATGTCACACTAGTTCCACATACACACCCTAGCCATTAGCCATGAACACTAACAGTGTTGAAACTTGAGATGACCATTTCATGGCCATTATTACACCAAATCTCAAAAGATTCTTTCAGATAGTTCAAAATATGATTTTTCCTTTCCATATCTTTTCACGACTTTTTAACTGTTTGGCATATACATATAATTTTTCTGTGACCTAAGATAAAAGGTAATGTTGTAAATTACACTTGTTGTGGACCATGACCTTTGATTTTTTCCAGAGTTAGGAATGTATATTAGTGAGTAAGAAAGAATAAAATTTTATTCAAACACCCAAGAGGCTTGTTACTGCAAAATCTAGTAGCCTAATGCAAAGCCTCACTAGGCAACCTAGGCTTTATGGCAACAAAGATATCACCGTCACCTCAATGGCCTTTCTCCTGTTGTTTTGTGGTCAAATGTCATCCCCACAAGGGAGGCTTCCCTGGCAAGGCTTAGAGGATAGATGACCTAGGGTTACTAAGATGAATGATTCTCTAAGGATCTTGCTAACAATATCACCTAGAAATATTTTCAATAAAGGCAGACTCAACGGTGATAAGACCTTAATGAGTTATGGAAGAAGGTATTGGCAAAGCCTTGGAGGCCATGATAAGATTTACAAATGCTCAAGTACACCTTCAACCAACACCAATAAAATAAGAGAAGGCTGTTATAAGTTAGAATTTCAATGATGGGCAAGTTTAAAACATGCAAAATCATGTAACCACCAAGAAAAGCCCACAAAAGATAATCTCAACAAAGACTTAAAACTTTTTGAATAGGCAAGCAAGGGATGGGTTAACAAGCAGTTTTTAATGGCTTAAAATGCACATAATGTTGAGATTTTGGGGTAGCATCGGATGTGCTCTAGCTCCCAAATTTTGTGGAGGAGCTGGAGTACATGAGATCTCCAAGACCCAGAAAGCGTAGAAAGCGTTTGGAAGAATTTCATCAGGTTTAAGAGATATTCAAATAATTAATCTTTTTAGTTAAGGATCCTAAGTCTAACTTACAAAAATTAAAAGATTAAAGTGAATAAAATTAAATATGTGATGCGAATGAATTAAGTAATGCAGATCAAGCAGCTTCTAATCTTAGCCGTCGATTAGAGATTAGATCATGGCCGTTGGTTTCCCAACGAGAAAATTATAAGAGAAAAGCTTGGGGTCAATTGGAGAACACACACATTGGCGGAGCATTGAAGCTAAGCTGAAATTCTAGGGCGTGGTTTGCTAAGAATTTCAAAAATGTTTGCAATGCAGCCAAGGGCAGTATTGGCAAGGGGATGATCTGATCCCATGCCAAGAGTACAACAGCGGCAGAGTGGCAACATATCGAGCAACGCATAAACATTCCAAAGCCACGCAATCCAGTAGAGGCCATACAGAGGCAGCAGGAGCCACACAGGGCTGACGCAAGCCCAATCAGGGCAGCGCAGGGGCAGCTTAAACCCTTCAGGGGTGACGCAGGCCCTTCCAGAGTAGCTCAGAGGCTGATGCAGGCTAGGAAGGGTGACGTGGAGGGTTGAAGTCATGAACCCTTAGCTAAACTGAGAGGGGGGGTGAATCAGTTTAGTACATTCATGGACATTTAAAACTCTCTTTATTCACCTCATTTACACCATCGTTTCATAAACAGCTTAATACATAATGAATCAACAAACTTAATGAGTGGGCAGTAAGTAATTAAGCAGATTAAAACATCACATCAACACATAATCATCAAGCACATAGACAGCAGATATAAGTGGAAACCCATAAGGGAGAAAACCACATCTTATTATTGTTGTGATGCAAAGGCAAGCTCCAACTCCCTCTCATAACTGATTTTCTGTAGGCTCCAACCTACAAGAGGCTACTACCTCAAATTCTACAAGCTACAACTTGCAAGGAAGCTCCGACTACCATCTATTTTCTGCAGGCTACAACCCACAGGAGGCTCCTACCTCAACCGGCTCCAGCTGGACATCTATCGAGCTACAAATTGAAACGGAAGCACCAACTCCCATCTATTTTCTGCAGGCTACAACCCACAGGAGGCTCCTACCTCAACCAGCTCCAACTGGACATCTATCAAGCTACAACCTGATATGGAAGCTCCAACTCCCTCACACTACAATAAAATCATATGCTGATTTACCTAGATATCAGCTATGTTTTTCTCCTTCTTCACTGCTGCCTTTTCAACCTTCATATCTGCTTCTTATCAGTTCTGGATGTGCACAGCATCTCTATCTGCTTACTCTCATTCTTCCACTCTCTAACCTTCTGCAGATCTCTTACCTTCTTCCGCTCTTTTCCATTCTGCAGCTTTCTCTCGTCTCTATGCATGTTACAATAACATTATTTATAGAGATAACTTCATGGTTGTTTGCATTCTATATGGGAATATGAAGTGAACAAGCATGACTCTTTGCCTTCCACCCACTAATTTCTTCACTCAACATATTCAGAATGTTACAATATATACATTTATTTTAGTATCAAATGGAGTTTTGCTTTTCTTAGGAGACTTGCCTTTGCATCACGTACAATAAAAATAATAAATACAATCACATTTACAGTTACAACAAATGCATATCACTTAGCCCTTCCAACTCTTTTGCTCACTGTGTTTTTTTTCTTTTCTGTTGTTGTCCTTAATCTTTTCAGTTTCTGCTGTTATATTTCAAAATTGTTCTGCGCAACCGTCTTTGCCTAACTTGACCCATGCCTTTACGTTTTACAACACCTCTGCCTATTGCATATCTTACCTGCAGCATTCTATGCTCTTCTTTGCTCCTTTGCTCTGCGTTGAGTTACTTACCCGAGTCTCCTTCTGCCCACGTTCAGAGTTTGTTATCAAACAGTCGCAGCCGCATAACACCTCTACCCGTGTTGAACCCTTAGTTAAACTGAGAGGGGGGGGTGAATCAGTTTAACACATTCATGGACTTTTAAAACTTTTCATTAAAACTTATTTACACCTTCATTTCATGTCCAACTTAATATGTGAGTAATCTTAGAATGTGAGCAGCAAGTGTTAATATAATATAACATTAGACTTTAATATGAGAGCACCAGGTCTTAAGTAGAAGATATAAATCAGATCAACACATAAACATCATGCACAGAGACACCAGATATAAGTGGAAACCCATAAAAGGAGAAAACCACATTTTATTATTGTTGTGATGCAAAGGCAAGCTCCAACTTCCTCTCACCACTATTTTTCTGCAGGCACCAACCTACAGGAGGCTCCAACCTCAGTCAGCTACAACTGACAGCTATCAAGCTGCAACTTGATAGGGAAGCTCCAACTTCCTCAATTTATCAAACTGAAAATTTGCTGATTTACCTCAGATATCAGCTTTGTTATGTAGCTTCTCTTTCTGCTCTTCTTTTCTTAATCTTCTATGCCTCACACTTCTATATTCTGCCTTCTCTGGATTTACTCTCTCTAACCTCTCTTATGCATATCCAGTTGATATTATTTATAGAGTTCCTCACATGACTGTTTGTATTTCACAAAGAATTTGGAGTGAACAGTCATGACTCTTTGGCTTCTGTCTTCTTATTCCTTTAATCCAACTCATTTTTAAAATTATAACAATATGTACAAATTTCCATGCTACAGTGCGATTTTGTCTTTTCCTTAGGATACTTGCCTTTGCATCACAAACAATATAAACAAAAAAAATATTTACATTTTCAGTTACACATTTCAATACCATTCAGCTCCTTTTCTGAACCTTGGCTTTACTGGATTTGCTTCTTCTGCTGTTGTTGAGTGACTGTTCTATATATCTTGGTTCACCTCTGTGTTTATTTATCTGTTCACTGTACTTGTGTGCATCAGCTACCTACACAACTGCTTTTCAGGTTTTATTCTCAAATACATATGAATCTGGGCAATGTTTTGTTCATTACCATCTCTGTTCTCGGGCTACCTGTCTACATTTTTTGTTCATATATGAGTTAACATAATGGTTTGAAACTCATATTACAATTTCAATTCATTCTTTTTCCCTGTACTATTTTTCTGCCGCTGTCTCTATCTCTTTCGTTCTTGCAGGCTCTTATAATAAACCCAATCTTACAACTTTAGCACGGTATATAAATATATATCGTCATGTATGCATATTCCCGATTATTAATAAACTGTGGCTTTTGTTTAGTGCCCAACATATATATGGTCACAGTCTTAAAACCTTTAAAACCATCAAACTATATTAAATTCCCCGCTTAAATATATAATGCTTACTCGAATGTTTGGACCTTGGGAATTTTAAATATATATCTTGAGCTTTAAATCAATTGAACCGCTTATAACGTACCTTTGGCTCTGGGCCCACAAATATAAGCAATGGCTCATTTAAATATGTGCGCCATACCTTGTTTATCACCTTGCGACTTCATTCATGATCCAATGGTGGATAATTCATCACCCTTTCAACCTCTGATCCTACGGACCATTCAATTTGCTTGCACGAGTTAAAATTCAATAGTTGCGGACGGGTAGACCCCGGCGTTTAAACGGTCAGCCATATCCGACGGAGAAGCCGTGCCATGCACACGTCACGACGGATGCCCGCATGGTGAAGATGCATGGATGATAATGCGCAATGGCGCGCTGTGGAAGCGGTTTTTCAACTTTTCCCCATGCCACGTGTCGAGCTTTCTATGGAATCTCTCGCAAATGGGGAAAACCGCTTGCTCCACAAAAGCGGTGCGATGAAACCTGGAAACCGCCTTCACTGTTCACCCGATCATGATTCTGCTCTTCTACGTAGGGTTCCGGTCTTGTACAAGGTTTCGCCTTTATTATTTAAAAGGGTTCTATCATACAGTCAACACCGAGACTCATAGACTAATCAATACCACAACATTGTTAGACCTTCCATACTTACACAGAAGCATACAACGGGAATTGTGCCATTACATAGAGGTGTATAACTATGAGCCTTCAGGAGTTTATGCGATTACACCATATTATCGCCCAAAGATGAAAAAATCGTTATCGGGATATTACTTGTGAGGAAAAAATCAGGAAAAATGTTGAGTATGAGAAAAGTAAGCAATTATCGGCAAAAAATCGTCACATACAAAAATATTCATTTTTTTTCAATTTTTTTAATATCTAAAGCATCTACAGCATAAAATAAATGCATTGACACATAAATATGAAAAAAAAACTAATATATAAGATGTGTAATATCATGTCTAATGCTACATCACACATAAAATTGAATCCTGTCTTGAATACTAAGTCCTGAGTCTCAAGAGTCAACTCAGCCTCAAAATATCAACAAAAAATATAATAATGTATCTCATATCATGAGTCATAATGTCAACAGTCATATACAAAGGAATGTCAATGCACCAGTGACCATATAACCTATGGTCCTATACTATTGATCAATGATTTCCTCTGCCCCTCTTGCGAGAAAATACAATAGCTTTGCCTTTCTCTCTAGATGAAGATGCTGGCGGGACTGGCAATGGGCTTTGTCGTGCTCTAGAAGAAAAAAATGAAGCACTAGAACCGGAACGGGAACCTGAACCACTAGGAGCTAAAGGAGGCCGACCACGTCCTCTACCGGTAGTAGTGGTAGGTGGTGTCACCTCCTCCTCCTGCTCCTCCTCCTCCTGCTCCTCCTCATCCTCCTCCTCCTCCTCCCCCTCCCCCACCTCCTCCTCTATCCAATCAGGGGCTGACTCCATGACAGGCCTCTCAGCCTCAACCCTCCATTCAGCAGTGGTGTCAATCGCATCTAAAGAGATGGCCTCCATATCAGGGGTCCTCTCAAGTTGTCTCACCCACAATCTAAGATTGTAGTAGACGTAAACCATGTCTTTGAGCCGCTGACCCTCCAACCTGTACAAGGGTCATAAATTAATAAATTAAATATTTAAAAAAAAATATTTAATGAATTCAAAAAATCAGTTCGAAATTTGAATATGTTAAGTGTTTTACCTGTTGCGCCTTTTGGTGTGTATTTTTTCAAATACACTCCAGTTGCGCTCGCATCCTGAAGCGCTACATGTTTGGTTGAGTATTCTAATGGCAAGTTTTTGGAGTTTTGGTAATCTGCCACCATAGCTCCTCCACCATGCATCTACAAGTTACAAGTTACAACAAATAAGATAAATTGATAAAGTTACAAACATAAGAAAATTTTTAAAATAATGAAAATCTTACCTGGCATTTTAACAGTCCTATCCTGGACTGCCATGTCGAAGCTCAAGGTGCCACCTTCCATTCTGTATACCTCCATCTCTTTGGATATCTCTGAACGTTCTGATGGAGTTGGCACCATCTTCTGAACACAACTGAAAAAGCCATCCATGACCTCAGCATCAAATAGAAAACCACATGAATAAGCAAATGCAGGGTTCAGGAAGAGCCCTGCGACATGAATGGGACGATGGAGTGTGTTGTTCCATCGATCATCAATCACTTCCCATAAAAGAAGTTGTCTCTGAAACCCATCATCACCCTTATCATCATAATAGCTGCGAACAGCTTCTTTGGCCCTATCCATGGCCTCATACAAGTAACCCATTGCGGGCTTCTCTCCATCCACCAATCTAAGAACCTTTACCAAAGGTTCACTAATGCTGCACACCTCTTCCACTCCAGCCCAGAAATCTTCCTGATATGACACCAACCTGCAGATGGCCTGTCCCTCTGATTTGCGGCTGATAGTCAAAGCACGCCACTCATCTGAAAGAAACATTCTCTTCAAATCCCACTTAGAATTCAAGAGGGATTGAAAAGAGATGAAAGTAGTGGCAAATCGTGTAATAGCAGGCCGCACCAACTCCTTATTGTTGGTGAATGTCCTCATCAAATGAAGCACAGATCCATGGTTATATATAAATTTTGTGATTCTCTTTGATGATTCTACAATATCTTTGACAAAATCAAGCTTTCCGATGTCCTCCAACATCAAATCAAGGCAATGTGCAGCACAAGGTGTCCAAAATATGCTCGGATACCTCTCCATAAGCATCTTGCCAGCTAAAACATAGTTTGCAGCGTTGTCCGTTATGATTTGGACAACATTTTGAGGCCCAACCTCCATAATGAACACATCTAATAAATCACATAATAATCTTGCATCTTTGACATGTGCAGATGCATCAACAGATTTTATAAACATTGTCCCCTTGGGACAACTAACCAAGAAGTTAAGAAGGGTCCTACCCCTTTGATCAGTCCAACCATCTGACATCACAGTGCATCCTGTGACTTCCCATGATGCCCTTAAGTCTTCCAATCTCTTGGTGCAGTCAGCTTTCTCATTTTGCAGAATGCGCCCTTTAAGGTCATGATATGTAGGGGCTTTGTATCCTGGGCCAACAACAGCGATAGCATCAATCGCAGCCTGATAAAATGGATTGTTCTTGGCAACATTGAAAGGAATATCACTCCAAAGAAACAGTTTGCCCAACAACTTATCAGCTTCTTCCTTCTCCTTTTTTTTAATAAGGGAGGAGATAGATGGCTGTGCCCCGGGAGTGGTTCTAGGAACAAAAAATGAGGAGGCAACTACGGGGCTGCCTGTAGAAGAGGCTGATGCTGAAGAGCCACTACCACTCTCACGCTCAACTCCAAACCCTGATATTTGACTCTTCAGAGCTGCTTTGCTGATTTTAGCGGCTTCCATTTCTTCCAATGAGTTCATGGCTCTTCTGATTATTTCTGGATTGGTTTTAATGCAAGGGCCTACTTCATGCCCAGGAATCTGTGCCAGGTGGTATTTCAACCTGTATACCCCCCCTGCCATGTGTTGACCACATAATTTGCAAGTCAAGTTTAATCGGTCAAACCCCCCATCAGGTTCACCAAATTCCCAGAAAGGATCTAATTTCCTTGGCATGTTGGAAACTTTGAACTTTGAATGTTGAAATTTGAACCTGGGGCACAAGAAAAATTGTCAGTTAAAAAATAAAATAAAAAAATTACAATTTTACATGCAACATTTTGATTTTTTTCACAAAAAAAAACCCTCAACTGAATGCAATAATAATAGGAAAAAATACATGTTGAAACACAAACAAAAATAATGGGAAGAACCTAAGAGCACAAGAAGAAATATAAAAAACAAAATTTAACAAACTATTTTTTGCATTTTTGACCAAAATAAACCCTCTCCTCTCAATAAAAAAAAAAAAAAAAAAAACACAACCAAATGCAATCACAAATGATGAAAAATACATAGGTAATAGAAACCCATGGAAGAACAAGAGAAAAACAAAAAAAAATGGGTCAAATTTGATGCCCATACCTGGAAAAACGTTTTGCCGGAGACACTTGGTCCAAATTCGATTTTTGTTCGCTTGGCTTGCAAGAAATTCTTCACTTTTGTCCAATCTTGGACTTGTAAATCACCTCCTTCCCTCCTTGGCTCTCCTCCTTTCCTCCTTGGCTCTCATAACCCACGCTGTCAAAGTAAAAATGAAAAAAAAAAACCCAAAAACCGGCATATAACCGCGCTGTCCGAGCCTCCCACGATAATTTCAGTTCGAATCGCGATAATTTCGATATTATCGCGATAATATCGCGATAACGATAATTTCAATTTATCGTTTCAAATTATCGCCGATATTATCGTTTGGCTGAAAAACTCGCGATAATTTCAAATTATCGCGATAATATCGCGATTTTTTCATCTTTGTTATCGCCTTGGTTCTAGAGCACGGAGCATCCAATTAAACTTCTATACAGGTTTCTAAAGACAGAGGCGAAGCCTTTCAACACAATCTTCCACCGCAATTTACCATGCTGGTAACTACAGGTATGGCTAAGCATAATCAATGACTTTCAGTAACATCAATTTATTCCAATCCCACGTAGAATCACAATAAATCTAATTACACAGAGCTCACACGGCTCCTACATTCCACATAGTCAATTTGTGTTCCACTAAGAGTTCAACGGCGTATCCACACATAACCCAGTCACAGAGGTTCCTATTGGTCACAAGGATTCATCAGGAACACATTCTCATTACTGAACATACAACTCAACTTGACAAAGCAGATTCTCAAGACAAAATTCGCACAGAACTCAACTTGGCAAATGCACGTTAACGCTGAAACAAATGTTCATTATATACTGGAGTGCTTACAACTTTCTAGTGGCCAGATCTTCAATCGATTGGCCTTTCTCCTCTGTTCTGCAGTCCTATGCAGCCTATGCAGTTCTGAGCCCACTAATTCACTGCTTGTCTCTGCTACCTCATTGCTTCTTTGTTGTTGTTTCAGGTGTTCCTCCTTTGTCATCTCTTTTGCCATCAATGACAACATTTCCAACAGACTCCCCCTTTGGCATTGATGGCAATATACTTCTTCTGTTTTCTTTTCAGGACCCTTCCTTCTGTTGCTAGCTCTTCCTCTGTTTGCCTTATAGAAGCCCCTTTTTGATTTTCCTCCCCCTTTGACATCAATGGCAAAGGGTTGCTCATTTCTTAGTTTTCTTTCTGCATTTCCTCTCTCTGAGATCTTCTGACTTTGTACCCTGCTGCTCCAAACTTTGGATTAAATCTAAAATTCTGACCCTTTAGCCTTTCCTTTAACTCTTTTATGTTGGGTGTATTCTTTCCATAATCCTTTGATTCTGAGGACCTGTTTCATGTTCCCTTGCTGGCTGATCTCCCCCTGGAATGATATTTTCGTTTCTATTCTTCCCCTGAAACTGTGCTTTCTCTTTATATCAGAGAGTAGCATCTACAGATACTACCCCTAGTCTATCTCTCAAATATTCAAATGGTTCTCTAGCAAGAGGTTTGGTAAATATATCTGTTGTTTGTTCTTTTGTTGGTACATACTCCAGTTTTACTATCTTCTGAGCCACTTGTTCTTGGAGAAAATGATACTTGATTGGGATATGTTTGGTTTTTGAGTGAAGCACAGGATTTTTAGATATACTTATAGCACTTGTATTATCACATTTGATTGAGATAGGTTCATCAATGCTTACCTTCATGTCTTGAAGAGTTTGCTTCATTCACATGACTTGTGTACAACATGCTGCTGCTGCTATATATTCTGCTTCTGCTGTAGACAGAGAGATAGATGTTTGTTTCTTGCTTAACCATGCCACCAGACTTTCTCCTAGATAGAATGCACCTCCACTTGTACTTTTCCTGTCATCCACACAGCTGGCCCAATCTGCATCTGTGTATGCTGTCAAAGTGAAGCTTTTTCCTTTAGGATACCAAAGCCCATACTGTGTAGTTCCTTGTAGATATCTGAATATTCTTTTGACTGCAAGAAGGTGATTTTGTTTAGGTGCTGCTTGATATCTAGCCACTAGTCCTACTACTAGCATGATGTCTGGTCTTGATGTTGTCAGATACAACAGACTTCCTATCATGGATCTATAGAGTTTTTGATCTATATCTGCAGACCCATCATCAGCACACAGCTTGCATCCCGTGATCATGGGAGTTGACACAGGTTTGCAGTCCTCTATTTTGAACTTTTTCAACATTTCTTTTAAGTATTTTTCCTGTGAGATAAATGTGTCTGTGTTATTTTGCTGAATTTGAAGTCCTAAGTAGAAACTGAGTTCTCCAATCATGGACATCTCAAACTCTGATTTCATCTTCTCAGCAAACCCTTTCGCTAGTTCATCTCTGTTGCTTCCAAACATAATGTCATCAACATATACAACAACAATCAGGAGTTCATTTTCATGGGCTTTTATGTATAGATTGTTGTCTACTCCACCTCTCTTAAAGCCTTGTTTTTGCAAATACTTATCCAGTCTTGAGTACCAAGCACGAGGAGCCTGTTTCAGTCCATATAGATCCTTCTTCAGTCTGCACACATAGTCTTCTTTGTCTGTTAAAGAGAAGCCTTCTGGTTGTTCCATGTAGACTTCTTCTTCTAGATCTCCATTCAGAAATGCAGATTTCACATCCATTTGATATACTTTGAAGTTTTGGTAGCAAGCAAAGGCCAGAAACATTCTGATGGCTTCCATTCTGGCTACAGGGGCAAATGTTTCATCGAAATCAAGTCCTTCGATTTGTGAATATCCTTTGCAGACAAGTCTGGCTTTATTCCTAATTACCTGTCCTTCCTCATTCATTTTATTTTTGAACACCCATTTTGAGTCTATGACATTTTTCTCAACTGGTCTAGGAACTAGTTCCCATGTATTGTTCTTCTCAATTTGGTCCAATTCTTCATTCATTGCCTTCACCCAATACTTGTCCTTGCTAGCTTCTTCAAACTTCTTTGGCTCTATTTGTGATAACATGGCTATGTATACCTCTTCAGTTTGTTCTGTTAGCTGCCTTCTTGTTTGGACCCCTACCCTCTTGTCTCCAATGATCTGATCTTCAGGATGGTTCTTCTGAGTATATCTTGAGGGAGCTTTCGAGCTTAGCTCTGCATCTTCTGTTGTCTGGCTTGTTTCATCATCATCCTGGTTTTCTTCTTCATGGTTGTCTGATGGACTGCAACAGTTTGTATCTCGTGTATTGTTTGGAAGTTCTTCATCAAATCTCACATCAATACTTTCTACTATTTTTCGAAGAGTCTTGTTGTAGCACCTGTAACCTTTACTTTTGGAAGCATATCCTAGAAAAATCCCTTCATCTGCTCTTGCATCAAATTTCCCAAGGTTTTCATCATTATTCTTTATGTAACACTTGCTTCCAAAGATTCTAAAATATTTGATTGAAGCTGGCTTTCCATGCCATAGTTCATAGGGAGTCTTGTCACTGCTTGGCCTTAAGTGAGCTTTATTAAGGATATGCATTGTTGTGTGTACCGCTTCTGCCCAGAAGGTTTGAAGAATATTATTCTCTTGCATCATGGCTCTGGCAATTTGTTGAACAGATCTGTTTTGTCTCTCTGCTACTCCATTCTGCTGAGGTGTCCCTGCAATAGTAAATTGTTGTTTTATGCCATGTTCATTGCATAGGTCTGCAAAGTCATAATCAGTGAATTCACCTCCTATGTCTGATCTGATGCATTTCAGCTTGCATCCTGTCTGATTTTCTGCTAATGCTTTGAATATTTTGAATTTGTCCAGAGCTTCTGATTTATTCTTGAGAAAAGCAACCCATGTCATTCTGGAGAAATCATCTATTATCAGCATGAAGTAGGATTCTCCACTTGGTGTTTTAGTTCTTGCAGGTCCACACAAATCCATGTGCACACGCTGAAGTGGTCTTCTTGTTGATAACTCCTCTTTGCCCTTAAAGGATGTGCGGGTCTGTTTACCCAATTGCCAAGATTTGCATATGGTATTAGAAGGCCTCTTTATTTCTAGCATGTCTCTGACAGCTTTCTTCTTGCTTAGTCTGATGATGTGATCGAAGCTGAGATGTCCCAATATTTTATGCCATAACCATGACTCCTCAAGTTTGCTAAGATAACATGCTTCATCTTCCTCTTTCACAATGTAAACATTACTCTCTGTTCGAACTCCTTTGAGCAGAGTCTTACCTGTGGTGCTTGATCTGACTTCACAATCTTGTGCTCTAAAAAGAACTTCACAACCTTTGTCACACATCTGACTGACACTTAGTAAATTTGCTTTCAGCCCATCTACAAATAGTACATCTTGGGCCTTTCCTCTGCCATTGTCTATGCTGACTAAGCCTTTTCCCTTGATCTTTCCTGATTTATCATTGCCAAAAGTAACATTGCCAGATTTCTTTTCATCAAGAGTTATAAACTTGCTTTTGTCTCCTGTCATGTGTTTAGAGCAGCGACTGTCCAAATACCATTGGCTTTTCAAATCTTGAGCAGTTAGAGCCAGGTCACACTTATTCAACTTCTTTATCCACTGGAGGCACCCTTTTGATTGGTATCTTTTGTGAGGTGATGAACTACATCTTCTTAGAGGACATTTGGAAGGTATATGTCCAACTTGATTGCATACACAACATTTGATCATAATTTTTGTAGAATTATGAGTATGAACAGAATTTCTTTGATTCATACACCTTCTTGAGGTGTTAAACATCAATATTTGTCCATACTTTCTACACTCAATGATTTTATGGCCAAATTCCTTACAATAAAAACAGTTACCATAGAAACTATTTGCATACCTGATGTAAGGTTGTCTCTTCCATTTGTTTGCTTGGGGAAGTCTCTTCAATGTTTGCATCTTTTGCTAGTTTGAATTACTCCTCCTTGCATGACAATATGCAGCAATGTGTCCCAACTTGTGGCAGACATAACAGGTGGCATTCTTCGTTGGAGGGAAGAATCTCCTTTGGTGGTTTCCAAATTTTACATACTCAAGGGTCTTAGTATTTATTATATTCTTTGCTACTAGTGGTTTCTTCTGATCTCTGTCTTCCTTATTACAGGTTTCTTCTTTTGTAGGAATTGTTTGAGCTGCTTCATCATTCTTCTTTGCTTTTACAAAAATAATCTCTCTGTCAACCTTTTCTTTGCCTTTACTTGATTCTCCTTCATAGCCTATTCCATTTTTTATCATAGGGGATCTTTGAGCAACCAGAATTTCATTCAACTTACTAGAGCTTGTTGTTTGAGAAGAGTTTATAACCACTTTCCTTTGAGCATTTTCTAGTTTCTTCTTGAGACATACTACTTCTTCTTCCAGCTTCTCTTGTTCTCGGGTTTTATCCTTGATTTGCTGAAGTAACATGTCTTCTATCTTCTTGGCTTCTTCAAGTTCTATCCTTAGCTGCATCAGGACTTCTGAACTCTGTTATTCTCGTACATACTTGAGGAGAATGTCCTTTTGTTTTCTGCATTTCAGCTTGAGTCTATCAATCTCTTCCAGAGCACTTCTTAGCTCCCCCTCAAGGTCGACTTCACCTTCTTCTTCTTCATCTTCTAGCAGGAGACCTTCAAGTTCTTCTATAGCCATCAGTAAAAATTCAGAGGTTCCCTCTTCACTTGAGAGTTCATCTGGATCTTCAGATGTACTGCTGTCTTGTTGAGCATAGAAGGATTTTCTGCTAAACTTCTTTCCTTTCTGCCAGTTCTTTGATGTGTTTTTCTCTGACTCTTGAGCCTAATTCCTTACTTTCTTGTGAGGACACTTAGCAGCATAGTGTCCAACTCTTCCATAGTTAAAGCATTTGAAAGGAAGTTTACCTTTGTATTTACCTGAGCCTCTATCCAATTTCTTGACAAATTTTGCCTCTTCTTCATCCGAGCAAGAGCATTTGTCTTCCTCTTCTTCTTTCTTCTTTTCTGTTTTGAAGGTTGCCTCCCTCGTACTTGGCTTCTTCTGTGGGAGCCTCATCTCATATGCTGTTAAGTTTCCAAGTAGCTGGTTCATGGTCAAGGTCTCCCAATCCGCTGCTTCTTCTATTGCAGACACTTTGGGATTAAACCTGGATGGAAGAGATCTTAGAATCTTTTGCACAATTATTTTTTCTGGCATGGTTTCTCCAAGAGCTTTCATATTGTTAACAATTTCTGCAACTTTTAGGAAGAAACTGTCAATGTCTTCATCATCGTTCATTTTTAAGTTCTCAAACTGGGCTCTATAGACTTGAAGTTTGGCAGTCTTTACTTTCTTGTCTCCCTCATGGATGTTCTCCAAAGTATCCCACATTTCTTTGGCAGTGTCTTTGTGCATTACTTTAATAAACTCTGCTTCACACAATCCATTCAAGATGGCATTCATGGCTTTTGCATTAGCCACAAAATCTTGTTTTGTTTCTTTCTCTGTGTCAGTTGCCTTTGGGGCATGTCCTAATTCCACAGCAGCCCAGACTTCTATTCCTAGAGACATTATGTATGTCCTCATTCTGATTTTCCAAAAAGCATAATTTGCACCAGTGAAAAAAGGGACTTTATTGGTTGAGCATCCTTCTTTACTAGCCATCTTGGGAACCTAGGATCTCCTTTCAATTGTTAGACTGGTACAAAGGAACCCGCTCTGATACCAATTGTTGAACCCTTAGTTAAACTGAAGGGGGGGGGCGCGGGGGGGGGTGAATCAGTTTAACACATTCATGGACTTTTAAAACTTTTCATTAAAACTTATTTACACCTTCATTTCATGTCCAACTTAATATGTGAATAATCTTAGAATGTGAGCAGCAAGTGTTAATATAATATAACAATAGACTTTAATATGAGAGCAGCAAGTATTAAGCAGAAGATATAAATCAGATCAACACATTAACATGATGCACAGAGACACGAGATATAAGTGGAAACCCATAAAGGGAGAAAACCACATCGTATTATTGTTGTGATGCAAAGGCAAGCTCCAACTCCCTCTCACCACTGTTTTTCTGCAAGCACCAACCTACAGGAGGCTCCAATCCTCAATTCTGCAAGCTATAACTTGCAAGGAAGCACCAACTCCCTTCAATTTTCTGCAGGCACCAACCTACAGGAGGCTCCAACCTCAGTGAACTACAACTGACAGCTATCAAGCTGCAACTTGATAGGGAAGCTCCAACTTCTTCAATTTATCAAACTGAATGTTTGCTGATTTACCTCAGATATCAGCTCTATTCTGTAGCTTCTCTTTCTGCTTTTCTTTTCTTAATCTTCTCTGCATGTCTCTTCTATACTCTGCCTTCTCTATATTTACTCTCTCTAACCTCTCTTATGCATATCCAGTTGATATTATTTATAGAGTTCCTCACATGACTGTTTGTATTTCACAAAGAATTTGGAGTGAACAGTCATGACTCTTTGGCTTCTGTCTTCTTATTCCTTTATCCAACTCATTTTTAAAATTATAACAATATGTACAAATTTCCATGCTACAATGGGATTTTGTCTTTTCCTTAGGATACTTGCCTTTGCATCACAAACAATATAAACAAAAAGAATATTTACATTTTCAGTTACACATTTCAATACCATTCAGTTCCTTTTCTGAACCTTGGCTTTACTGGATGTCTCTTCTGTTGTTGTTGAGTGATTGTTCTATATATCTTGGTTCACCTTTGTGTTTATTTATCTGTTCACTGTACTTGTGTGCATCAGCTACCTACACAACTGCTTTTCAGGTTTTATTCTCAAATACATATAAATCTGGGCGATGTTTTGTTCATTACCATCTCTGTTCTCGAGCTACCTGTCTAAATTTTCTGTTCATATATGAGTTTAAACATAATGGTTTGAAACTCATTTTACAATTTCAATTCATTCTTTTTCCCTGTACTATTTTTCTGCCGCTGTCTCTAGCTCTTTCGTTCTTGCAGGCTCTTATAATAAACCCAATCTTACGACTTTAGCACAGTATATAAATATATATCGTCATGTATGCATATTCTCGATTATTAATAAACTGTGGCTTTTGTTTAGCGCCCAACATATATATGGTCACGGTCTTAAAACCTTTAAAACCATCAAACTATATTAAATTCCCCGCTTAAATATATAATGCTTACTCGAATGTTTGGACCTTGGGAATTTTAAATATATATCTCGAACTTTAAATCAATTGAACCACTTATAACGTACCTTTGGCTCCGGGCCCACAAATATAAGCGATGGCTCATTTAAATATGTGCGCCATACCTTGTTTATCACCTTGCGACTTCATTCATGATCCAATGGTGAATAATTCATCACCCTTTCAACCTCTGATCCTGCGAACATCGCGCGTTTAACTTGCACGAGAGTTAACATTCAATAGTTGCGAGTTGGACTGGGCCCCAGCGTTTAAACAACCCTTCATATCCGACGGCGGAGAACGCGTTGCCTTGCTCCACACGATCCAATAGATATTGCACGATGAAGATGCACGGACGATAATGCGCGATGGCGCGCTGTGGAAGCGGTTTTTCA
The DNA here is from genome assembly GCA_034641835.2 of Pinus albicaulis. NCBI lineage: Eukaryota > Viridiplantae > Streptophyta > Pinopsida > Pinales > Pinaceae > Pinus > Pinus albicaulis. The sequence goes on from CM076569.1 coordinate 250,372,905, forward strand.
ACTTCGCCCCATGCCATGTGTCAAGCTTTCTATGGAATCGCTCGCAAATGGGGGAAAACCGCTTGCTCCACAAAAGCGGTGCGTGAAACCCGGAAACCGCCTTCACTGTTCACCCGATCACGGTTCCGCTCTTCTACGCAGGGTTCCGGTCAGGTTTCGCCTTTATTATTTAAAAGGGTTCTATCATACAGTCAACACCGAGACTCATAGACTAATCAATACCACAGCATCGTTAGACCTTCCATACTTACACAAAAGCATACAGCGGGAATTGTGCCATTACACAGAGGTGTATAACTACGAGCCTTCAGGAGTTTATGCGATTACACCATATTATCGCCTTGGTTCTAGAGCACGGAGCATCCAATTAAACTTCTATACAGGTTTCTAAAGACAGAGGCGAAGCCTTTCAACACAATCTTCCACCGCAATTTACCATGCTGGTAACTACAGGTATGGCTAAGCATAATCAATGACTTTCAGTAACATCAATTTATTCCAATCCCACACAGAATCACAGTAAATCTAATTACACAGAGCTCACACGGCTCCCACATTCCACATAGTCAATTTGTGTTCCACTGAGGGTTCAACGGCGTATCCACACATAACCCAGTCACAGAGGTTCGTATTGGTCACAAGGATTCATCAGGAACACATTCTCATTACTGAACATACAACTCAACTTGACAAAGCAGATTCTCAAGACAAAATTCGCACAGAACTCAACTTGACAAATGCACGTTAACGCTGAAACAAATCTTCATTATACACTGGAGTGCTTACAACTTTCTAGTGGCCAAATCTTCAATCGATTGGCCTTTCTCCTCTGTTCTGCAGTCCTATGCAGCCTATGCAGTTCTGAGCCCACTAATTCACTGCTTGTCTCTGCTACCTCACTGCTGCTTTGTTGTTGTTTCAGGTGTTCCTCCTTTGTCATTTCCTTTGCCATCAATGACAACATTTCCAACAACCCGAGCCTTTTCTTGATGTGTTCAGCGTTTTCCTTTGTTACCCGAGTCTTTTCTTCTGCGTTCAGCCTTTTCCGTTGTTACCCGAGTCGACCTCCACTTCCATGGTTTTCTTCATAAAACCAGCGCAAACACATTAAACCTTGGACCTGAAATATATTAATATTTACCTCTGAACCGCATCGCGTTCGCTTCACAAATTGCACTTTGCACTTCAGCATTCCATAGATTTTACATTATAATCTCCTTTTCCTCCTCCGATGCGATTAACACAAGAAAAGCTTTACATATGGATTTGAAATCCTTTGGATTTCGCCTTTGAAACTACATCGCATCCGGGCCTCTTTATCGCACTTTGCAACTTTACCAATTTACAAATTTCGCAATACTTGTGATTCTGCGATTTCGCAAATCGTAGCGAACTCCTTATCACATGCCGCACCTTAAAACATACAACTTGCAAAGTCTTAACATATAAATATAAGAATCTTCGATTGTGATGTGCAGTATGCGGGCCAGGTCCATGTCATCTCCACGTCATCGTGCCACGTCACCTTGCCACGTCACTGCCACGTCATTTCCACGTCATCATAAATTAACTGCAATCTGTGGGGTCGGAGCCATGTCATCTGCCACATCATCTTGCCACGTCATCGCCTACCTTTGTCGTTTCACATTTTCTGTGTTTTATCACTTCGCAACTTCATTAACTTACATCCCCGCAACTTCGCAACTTTACTAATTTCAATTCTTGTGATCGTCGCTAAACCTCATCGCATGCGATGTGCGATATACTTCGCATCGCATCTTAATTAACTTGCGAAGTCTTTAAATATAAATATAAAACTCGCCGATAACGATGTGCGCTATGCGATAAAGGGTTCGAGCTCGACTCTTCTCGACTCATTCACGACCCGCTGCAATGATCTAAACATATTCCATAGCCCAACTCTTTGAGCTTTTCTGAACTTAAAATAACATGGCTCGACCCGCTCGTGCATGACTCTGCCCACGTTCACGACTTGACCCTGCTTGTTGCCTTTGCTCCTTTGCTACCTTTGCTCACGACTGATAAAGATTCTAATGTTGCTCCTTGCTTCTTTGTTGCTCCTTTGCCTTATTGCTAGTTCTGGTGCTGCTCCTTTGCCATCAATGACAATATTTCCAACAGTCTCCCCCTTTGGCATTGATGGCAACACATCCATCAATACTCCGATACTTCCTCCAAGACTTCCTCCTCCTTTCATTCTAAGAAGTGTCTTTCTTCCTCTGCTTGCTTTTCAGAAGTGCCTTTCTTCTTCTGCTTGCTTTTCCTCCCCCTTTGACATCAATGGCAAAGGGTTACACATTTTCCAGTGTAGTTTCCATCTTTGCATTACTTCTCTCTGAGTTGTGTATAGGCCTTCTTCATTTGTCTTTATGTTATTGATTGTATGCCATTGCATATGCCTTGTTAGTAGAATACTTTGGAAACCAGTAAAATTTCAAGTATGTACACAACAAACTGATATCATCTAGCAACACAAACTCCTTGCACTTGCATAATGCTAAAAGTGATGATAACGACAATCCATATAACAAACTATACTAGACTGCATAATCAGATGTACACCATTTGAATAACACAACCATAATGAGGATGCTCCATGTGATATAGACAGTCTGCTCCAAATATACTTCAGTTTCTGTTAATATTGCAAGAGCACACAGGACAGGATAAGATCAATTGCAAGTTTGCAGCTACCAACAAGAATATTCATACCAATCTTGGTCTTCATTTGCAATGCATATCTGTTAAGGAAGATTGTTGATGGAATATGTCTTCGACTGCACTACACATCTGTAATATACCTTCGTTCAACTCTGATCATGCCAATCTGTCTTTTGCAGCTGTGGTTCACCTTTACTACATGTTGGTGGTGAAATGTGCTAGACTGCTGAAAGGGATATTACACTAATAGCCGAAAGGCCCTTGATGCTGATGTGAACAATGAATCTCAAGAATCCTTACAACTTGTTGTAAAACTAGACAATCTTTCAATCTAAAAGACCGATGACTTTAACACTGAATTGTGACATATTCATCTCAAACCCTTAATGCCAGATATGTTTAATGCATTGTGTTGTACAGTGTCACTACTGCAAGACGATCAAGTGATGAAACCTTCATTCCTTATTCTTACTGATGTGGGTGAGAATGGCATAATTTCTAGGCTAAGGGAGAGATTCAAAGCTCTAATTACAACCAAGAGTTTCTAATCAAGGTAACTACGCTGAGGAGAAGGTGTGTCACAGTAGATTATACTATGACTTCATTACAGATTCAAGGATATCTTTTCACAGAACTTGGTTCATAGACCAGCTGCTCATAATCTCAGTATAAAACCTTCTCAATTCAACTACATACCTCTGTTGCATAACCCACAGACATCCAAAGTTGAGACAACCTTCATAATCTCTACTATTTGTATTGTGATCTCCTCTGTTCTATACAACAATCAACAATATACAAACTCTGATTATGGCATCAACAAAATTGATCATTCTGTCATTCTGTTATTAAATGAATGTCACGACATATGCCTTTCTAGGGCTGCTCCAGAATGACTGCTGCTCCATATACACTGCAATTGTTCTAACATAATGAGCTCGACATTCTCCAGCATTTACAATCAGGAGATACTTTGCAAAAATAAGAGCAACCAAAGCTTAATCCACATATACTATAATGTTGATAACGCTAGGAATACTTCCTTGATGTATTTCTGCCACACCACCACCATGATGCATACCATGATATTCTGATCCTGAGGACCTGTATCATACCACTGCTCCAATAATAACACTTTTCTTATTCATCCTTCTTAGAAGAATTTTGTTCCATTATCAACACTTGCAGTAAGACACACAGTGTAATCATCCTCTTAGTTTCCAAGTTCATGAATGATGTTCCCTTTACCACCATGGCTGCTTGCTGCTTTCTCTTCTTCCATCAATCTGTTGGCTATCTCAAATTAGCATTGAATGCTTCAGGTGTCCTTCTTCCTCTATAGTTCTCTGCCAGAGGAATTGTCCTTTCCCTTCATGAACTTTTAGTTGTTCTTATTCCAAGCAGCTCTTCTTTGACAACTCTTATGGGGACCTTTGATGAACTGCTCTCCCCTGAGATGTTGCTTCTTGTCTATCACTGACTAGATATCTGCGTTGCTTCCTGGAGCAGCTCCCCTTGAGACTATGATGGATTCAAAATGTCATTGAAGTAACAGGCTCCACCTTTTCTTCTTCTTCCATAATTTTTTGGGGTTCCTCATAATGTCTACATTTCTTTTTGATTCAGAGTTTGCTCTGATTTGATTTGGTTCCATCATCTGTCTAGAGTCCTTTACTGTATATGGCAGCCTGCAGTCATTTGCTTTGTGTCCACACTTGTGGCACACATAACATCTTATTTTTCCTAGGTACGTTTGAGCTGATGTATAACACTTTGTGCTCCTTTTTTAACATAATTTACATTCAACAAGTTTGTGTCCAAATTCATTGCATTCATAACAGTAGCCTTGGAAATGATTTTTGTACCTGGTGAAAGGTTGTCCTCTCCATTTGCTTGCTTGAGGTAGTCCTTTCATTTGCTGCATCCTTTGTTGGTTCAACATGATTTATTTTGTCTTAAATTGAGTTGTTGCATGTCCATATTCATTGCATGAAAAACAGTAGCCTTGGCAATGATTTGTGTACCTGGTGAAAGATTGTCTTTTCCATTTTCTTTCCTGAGGGGGTCTTCTTATTTGCTGCATTTTTTGTTGGTTAAAGTTGATATGCCTTGTCTGACAATGTGCTGCAATATGTCTTGGTTTATGACAAGAGAAACATGTGATATTTTTCATAGGTGGAAAGAACCTCCTTTGAGATCTTTCGAACTTGTTCAATTGATCTTCAGGAACAATTGAGCTTTCTGCAACTACTTGCTTCTTCCTCTCATTCTTTGTCTCTCGATGTTGCTGCTTGTTTCTGTTTGCTTCATTACACATCAAGTTCTTGTTGGCTTCTGCTTCTGTGGATCTCTTTTGGGCTGCTTGATCATCTCTTTCAATGTCTGTCTTCTCTGAGTTCTCCATGGAGGTAATCTCATCTCCGAGCTGCTTACACAACCTACTCCTTTCTTCTATTAGTCTTCTAGCTGCAATAATCTCATATTGCTGAGGGATATCATTTTCTTTTATTACAACTTTCACTAAAGTGATACCTTGCTATTTTCAACCTTGGACTTACTGTCTTCTCCTTCATAGCCTATCCTAGCCTTTATAAGAGGAGATCTTTGAGCATTGAGTATTTTGTCCAATTATTCAGAGATTTTCATTTGTGGAATATTCATAGTTAATTCCCTTAGGGCCTTTTCTGATTTCTTTCTTAGGCTTACCACTTCTTCTTCCAGCTTTTCACGCTTCTGATTTTTTTCCTTAGTTTCCCTTTACAGAATATCCTCTATTTTCCTTGATTCTTCTAGTTCAACTTTCAATTTAATAAGGTCTTCTAAATTTGGTTTTGTCTTTGCATATTTTAGAAGAATCCCTTTCTGTTTCTTACTCTTAAGTTTAAGCCTTTCAATTTCCTTTAGGGCACTTATCAACTACCTCTCAAGGTCCACCCCACTTTCTTCATCAGATTCCAGGAGATCATCTTCAAGCTCTTCCTTGGCCATCAAGACGAATTCAGAGGTTCCTTCTTCATTGGAGGATTCATCTGAGCTTTCAGATGCACTGCTGTCTTGCTGAGCATAAAATGATTTTCTATTAAATTTCTTCCCTTTCTGCATATTATAGGAGCTGCTTTTCTCTTTCCCTTCAGATCGATTCTCTGTTATCTTATTGGGACATTTTGAGGCATAGTGCCCCACTCTTCCACAATTAAAGCACTTGACTGGAAGTTTACCTTTGTACTAGATTGTGCCTCTATCCAATCTTCTGACAAATTTGGCTTCTTCTTCATCAGAGCATGAGCATGTACCTTCCTTCTCTTTTATGCATTTGTGTGCCTTAAAGGTAGCCTCCCTCATGTTTGACTTCCCTTTAGGAAGTCTCATCTCATATGTTGTCAAGTTCCCAAGTAAGTGATTTCCAGTTAAGGTTTCCCAGTTTGTTGTTTCTTCTATGGCAGAAACCTTAGGACTAAACCTGGATGGTAGAGATCTCAATATTTTCTGGACTACAATATTTTCTTTAATTTCTTTTCCTAGGCCTAACATGATATTCACAACTTTTGCAACTCTTAAGAAGAATGCAGTTATATCTTCATCTTCATTCATTTTTAAGTTTTCAAACTGAGTTCTATGTGCTTGCAGTTTGGCCATCTTCACCTTTGTATCTCCCTCATGAATGTTTCCTAAAGTATCCCAGATATCTTTGGCAGTCTTACTGTGCATTACTTTGATAAATTCTGGCTCACTTAGACCGCTCAAGAGTGCATTCATTGCTTTTGCATTAGCTCTGAAATATTGTTTGGCTTCTTCCTCAGTGTCCATATCCTTTGGTGCATATTTTACTTCCACAGCAGCCCAAACTTCTATTCCTAGAGACATTAAGTATGTCCTCATTCTTATTTTCCAAAAAGCATAGTTTGTGTCAGTAAACAATGGGGCTTTATTTGTTGAGCATCCTTCTAGGCTAACCATTTTGGGGACCTAGGACCTCCTTCCAGTGGTTAAACTGTTACTAAAGGAACCTGCTCTGATACCAATTGATGAACCCTTAGCTAAACTGAGGGGGGGGGTGAATCAGTTTAGTACATTCATGGACATTTAAAACTCTTTTCATTCACCTCATTTACACCATCATTTCATAAGCAACCTAATACATAATGAATCAACAAACTTAATGAGTGGGCAGCAAGTAATTAAGCAGATTAAAACATCACATCAACACATAATCATCAAGCACATAGACAGCAGATATAAGTGGAAACTCATAAGGGAGAAAACCACATCTTATTATTGTTGTGATGCAAAGGAAAGCCCCAACTCCCTCCCACAACTGATTTTTTGTACGCTCCAACCTACAGGAGGCTACTACCTCAAATTCTGCAAGCTACAACTTGCAAGGAAGCTCCAACTCCCATCTATTTTCTGCAGGCTACAACCCACAAGAGGCTCCTACCTCAACTAGCTCCAACTAGACATCTATCAAGCTACAACATGAAACGGAAGCACCAACTCCCATCTATTTTCTGCAGGCTACAACCCACAGGAGGCTCCTACCTCAACCAACTCCAACTGGACATCTATCAAGCTACAACTTGATATGGAAGCTCCAACTCCCTCACATTATGATAAATCATATGCTATTTTACCTGGATATCAACTTTGTTTTTCTCCTTCTTCACTACTACCTTTTCAGCCTTCATATATGCTTCTTATCAGCCTTGGATGTGCACAACATCTCTATCTGCTTACTCTCATTCTTCCAATCTCTAACCTTTTGCAGCTCTCTTACCTTCTTCCGCTCTTTTCCATTCTGCAGCTTTCTCTCATCTCTATGCATGTTACAATAACATTATTTATAGAGATAACTTCATGGTTGTTTGCATTCTATATGGGAATATGAAGTGAACAAGCATGACTCTTTGCCTTCCACCCACTCATTTCTTCACTCAACATATTCAGAATGTTACAATATATACATTTATTTTGGTATCAAATGGAGTTTTGCTTTGCCTGGGAGACTTGTCTTTACATCACATACAATAAAAATAATAAATACAATTACATTTACAATTACAACAAATGCATACCACTCAGCCTTTCTAGCTCTTTTGCTCGCTGTGTTTTTTGTCTTTTTTGCTACTGTCATTGATCTTTTCAGTTTCTACTGTTATATTTCAAAATTGTTCTGCACAACCGTCTTTGCCTAACTTGACCCATGCCTTTACGTTTTACACCGCCTCTGCCTATTGCATATCTTACCTGCAACGTTCTAAGCTCTTCTCTGCCCCTTTGCTTTGTGTTGGGTTACTTACCCGAGTCTCCTTCTACCCATGTTCAGACTCTGTTATCAAACAGTCGCTGCCGCATAACACCTCTGCATAAGTGTCGGGGCACTTGCCCAGAGCCTTTCCTCTTGCGTTTAACCTTTCCTTTTAACTCACTGCTGCAACCGCGTACAACACTATTATGCACGGGGTCAGGTCCTTTTACTTACCTGAGCCTTTTCTCGCTGTGTTCAGCGTTTTCCTTTGTTACTCGAGTCTTTTCTTCCACGTTCAGCCTTTTCCTTTGTTACCCGAATCGACCTCCACTTCCATGGTTTTCTTCATAAAACCAGCGCAAACACATTAAACTTTGGACCTGAAATATATTGATATTTACCTCTGATCTGCATCGCGTTCGCTTCACAAATCGCACTTTGCACTTCAACGTTCCATAGATTTTATGTTATAATCTTCTTTTCCTCCTCCAATGTGATTTAACATAGGAAAATCTTTACATACGTCTTTGAAATCCTTTGGATTTCGCCTTTGAAACTACATCGCATCCGGACCTCTTTATCGCACTTTGCAACTTTACCAATTTACAGATTTCGCAATACTTGTGATTCTGTGATTTCACAAATCGCAGCGGACTCCTTATTGCACGTCGCACCTTAAAACATACAACTTGCAAAGTCTTAACATATAAACATAAGAATCGCCGATTGCGATGTGCAGTATGCGGGGCAGGTCCATGTCATCTCCACATCATTGTGCCACGTCACCTTGCCACGTCATTTCCACGTCATCATAAATTAACTACGGTCTGTGGGGTCGAGTCCACGTCATCTGCCACATCAGCTTGCCACATCACTACCACGTCATATCCACGTAACTGCCACGTCATCACCCGCACCGCATTTCACATTTTCTATGTTTTATCGCTTCGCAACTTCATTAACTTACATCCCCACAACTTCGCAACTTTACTAATTTCAATTCTTGCGATCACCGCTAAATCTTATCGCATGCGATGTGCAATATACTTCGCATCACATCTTAATTAACTTGCGAAGTCTTTACATATAAATATAAAACTCGCCGATATCGATGTGCGTTATGCGATAAAGGGTTCTGGCCCAAATCTTCCCGATTCGTTCACGACCTACTGCATTGATCTGAACGTATTCCATAGCCCGACTCTTTGAGCTTTTCTTAACTTAAAATAACACAGCTCGACCCGCTCGTGCATGACTCTGCCCACGTTCACGACTTGACCCAATGCTTTCACGACTTGACCCTGCTTGCTGCCTTTACTCCTCTACTACCTTTCCTCATGACTGATAAAGATTCTAATGTTGCTCCTTGCTTCTTTGCTGCTCCTTTGCCTTATTGCTAGTTCTAGTCCTGCTCCTTTGTGCTCCTTTGCCATCAAATGACAATATTTCCAACATGAAGAGCAACACTGGGGTTTCCAATGGGCCAGAATGGACTCAAGTTCTATAAATCCCGTTTCAGGGTGTGAATCAACCATATTTTTTGTCTCTGAGAGAAAGAGGTACAGTTGCTGTGATTTTCTCTGTAAGGCAAACCATGTCTGGTGTCCAGAACTTGATGTATTCAAAATCTGCTTAATAATAAAAACCCTCCAGAGCTAGTTGCACCGGTTTTCCCGCCTAGGGTTTTTCTGTGGACATTTGTCCGAAAAATCTATGTCACTTTGTCATATGAGTGTGTTATTCAGTAAATGATTTGTATGTGTAGGCTGCTATTTGTATTTACTTCGCTGTTTTTCTGAATATTCAGATTAATAACTTGTATGATTAATTAAGTAGGAGAGGTAAATCAATGTTTAGCAGTAGGGTTTCTTAGATTAAGAAATTTTCACATGGTATCAAAGTAATTGCAGATCACGCTGGATCTCCAGCAAATAGGCAAAAGAAATATTTGCTGCAGAGTAGCAGCTGAACCAGCAAGATCCGAAGAGGGCAGCGCGACATCAGAAGGACATAGTCCCAGCAGAGGCTATGCAGGGGCTAATGCAGTCCCATCCGAGGTGATGCAGAGACAGCGCAGTGCCTTCCAAAGGGACACGAGAGTAGCTTGTGCTGCACAGAGGCTGTGCTAAGCCAGTCTACTCACTCAGAGGCCAGCCAGAGGGACGCAGTTCAGTTTCTAGTTGATGTGCAGAGTTACCATGGTCCGGAAGCAGAGATTCAAATCCTGAGCAGTTGCTAGTGTGGTGGAGATTCTGGCGGTGCAGAATCGTGGCTAGCTAAGTTGACAAAGAGCGAGAGGAGAATAGTTGCTCAGTAGATTTTTGCCAAGAAATCTGAGAATCGATCGTAGGGTGATCAAAGAGAGCTGATTCGAAGGATTTCGCAGATTTCCAAGGGAGGAAATCAGTTGTCAGAGGGAACAGAGGGTGCCTTTCTTGCCAAGGATCCTAGATCCTAGTTTCTGTTGAGGGTAGCAACAGAAGCAGGGAGAGGAAGATTTGTTCCGACAGTTTATTTCTGAGCAAAGATGGTGTCTCATGCACTAAGAGATCAGGACAGGTTGGACGGCATGTCCAACTTCGTTATCTAGAGGGCTAGGATCCTGACAGTCCTGGATGTGTACGGCATCAAGGACAACGCAGAGAGAGTCCTAACAATGCCAACTGATGTAGATCCTCTAAAGAAGCACAGGGAGAATCAAGCGCGAGCAAAGTGTTTGATCATGGACGGAGTCAAAGACCATGTCGTGCCACATATTGCCGGGAAGAACATGACAAATGAAATTGGGCAGCCTTGGACACGATGTATCAGGGACGCTCAGTCCAAAGAAGAATGCTTCTGGAGAATCAGATGCGGTTGTTCCAGATGCAAAAGGGCGAGGAGATAGATCCCTTCCTCTTCAGACTTAAGACTATCCAGGATCAACTGATTGCCATGGGTACGAATCCGGATGAGGGGCTCTTGGTGAGGACTACCCTGAATGCAGTCACTGAGGATTGGGAAACGTTTGTCCAAAGCATCTTGGGCAGGGCAGTGTTACCATCCTGGGCGGATATGTGGGCAATCCTCCAACAAGAGGAAATCAGAAGGATGACCAAGAGGCAAAGCAGCAGCGGGACGGTCAAAGTAAAGAAGGAAGAAAAGGAGGATGCAGCCCTTGCATCGAAGGAAAGGAGGCAGCAAGCGAAAAAGAAGTGTGATCTATCAATGGTCAAATGTTTCCGATGTGGTGAACTTGGACACTTCGCCACCAATTGTCCTCTAAGGAAGAAGGACAAGGAAGCTTCTAGTTCCAAGGTTGCGATAACTAAGGCAGACGATAGGAGTGATGATGATGTAGCCAAGAGTGCTCGTGGACCACGGAAGTGGGGCAACATTGATCTGTAGAGTAGCTACAGAGTGGTGGCAGGATCCTTGACTATGCCCAACTCTTGGATCACATCTGTGCTACAAGAGCCTTAAGACAGTAGCGGGAATGGCTGGAGCAGTGGGTGTAGAGGATCACGGATGGAGCAATGGCAGAGTTGGACATTGTAGAGGGAGCAGCACAGTGCAGAGGCAGCAGCAGCGAGGGGGTTGATGGGACTTCAGCAGCGCAAAGGAGGCATGCTTACGCAGCGCAGTGGCTTCAGGAGGACAACGCAGAGCAGCAGCCTAAGGAGCTCAATGATGAGATGCAGCCCGACTGACTTGTCTGTCATTATGTAAGGGTCCTTCAGTTGCTTACTCTCAGCAACTGAGTTGCAGTGGAGCAATTGGCAGCGCGATGCAACAATTTGAGAGGGAGCTGCAGTACGAATGTAGCAGTGACGGTGGCAGAGTCATTGGCAGCAGTACAAAGAGCAGCAGCAGCGCAGTGATGAAGGGCAACAGGCCAAGCATCAACGCAAAACCAATGCCAGAGATCAGAACAGTACTTCAGGGTTGATGTATTGTTAGAGAACATTCCTCGCTAAGAGGGAGTGTTGAGAATTTGGGGTAGCATCGGATGTGCTTTAGCTCCCAAATTTTGTGGAGGAGCTGGAGTACATGAGATCTCCAAGACCCAGAAAGCAATTGGAAGAATTCCATCAGGTTTAAGAGATATTCAAATAATTAATTTTTTTGATTAAGGACCCCAAGTCTAACTTAGGAAAATTAAAAGATTAAAGTGAATTAAAATAAACATGTGATGAGAATGACTTAAGTGACACGGATCAAGCAACTTCTAATCTTAGTCGTCGATTAGAGATTAGATCATGGTCGTTGGTCGTTGGTTTCCCAACGAGAAAAGTATAAGAGAAGGACTTGGGTTCAGTTGGAGAACACACACATTGGCAGAGCACTGAAGCTAAGCTGAAATTCTAGGGCGTGGTTTGCTAAGAATTTCAGAAGTGTTTGTAGTGCAGTGAGGGGCAGTATTGGCAAGGGGATGATCTGATCCCAGGCCAAGAGTACAATAGAGGCAGAGAGGTAGCATATCGAGCAGCGTAGAGGCATTCCAAAGACACGCAGTCCAGCAGAGGCCACATAGAGGCAATAGGAGCCACGCAGGGCTGACCCAGGCCCAATTAGGGCAGCGCAGGGGCAGCGTAAACCTTTTAGGCATGACGCGAACCCTTCCAGAGCAGTGCAAAGGCTGACGCAGGCCAGGAAGGCTGACACAGAGGGCTGAAGAGCAGCACTAGGATTTCCGGTGGGCCAAAAAGGGCTTGAGTTCTGTAAATCCCATTTGAGGGTGTGAATCAGCCATATTTTTTGTCCCCGAGAGAAAGAGGTATAGCTATTGTTATTTTCTCTATAGGGAAAACCATGTCTGGGGCCCAGAACTTGTTGTATTCAGAATCTGCTTAATAATAAAAACCCTCCAAAGCTAGCTCTACCAATTTTCCTGCATTGGGTTTTTCCGAGGACATTTGTCCGAAAAATCGGTGTGTCACTTTGTCATAGAGCGTGCTATTCAGTAAATGATTTGTATGTGTAGGATGCTATTTGTATTTACTTCGCTGTTTTTTGAATATTCAGATTAATAACTTGTATGATTAATCAAGTAGGAGAAGTAAATCAATGTTTAGCTGTAGGGTTTCTTAGATTAAGAAATTTTCACAAATAACAGCAGCAAATACCTAGATGCCAACCTATTTTTGGTGGTAAAGTATGAAATAAAAGATAGATTTTCTATTTAGATATTAATGAATGCAATTCCTGCCTAAAGGACAATAACATATAGGTCAATATTGCTATTAAATGCAGATTTAGACCAAACCCTAACCCTAGCTACCACGAAACAGGAACAAGAGAGAATTTAGAGTGATCAACACAACAAGACTAGTGCTTTCATTCAATAGGGAAATGTAGTCAATTAGGGCAAGGTCAAGATAAAAGGACCTTGGACAAAGAAGAGTGGAAGACAATTCCATGCACATGGAACCTAAGAAACTGGATTCCTCCTCCCCCCCTCGTGAACCAAATCCCACGTGTCGAACACGATTCTCGAGGGACACGTGACTAATTCATGGCTCGAGCATCTCCTGACATGTGGGATTCGTTGGACACATGAATCGAATTTGACGAGCTAGTGGATCCCAATTTCAAGACACTTGTCCCACTGAAAAACGCGTTGTGCGGCTTTAAAAGCCTAATTTGGGTCGATTTATGCCTCATTCTTGTCTCTCTCTTGTTGTGGATGTGTGGGAGCGACTATAAAAGGGTTTGGGAGCATTTTGGAGGTGATTCAAGCAACAGGTAGGTGAATTTTGCTTCCATTTTTTTCCCATTTTCGCTGAGTAGTTTTCCTGTCCATTTTGTTTACCAGTTTGTGCATTTTTTCTTTATCTTTTTACAACATTCATGGCTTAATCAAGCGCAGTAGGGAAGGGGCAAAAGAAGGGGAAGAATGTCCCCATTGGTGATGCCCCTCTTGTTCCAATTTCATCAGGGTTTGCAAGTGTTCCCTCTGTTGGAAGTAGGGTTGCCACAACAACTTCAAATATTGAGGGTAGAATAAATTTAGAAAGACAACAAACTCAAGAAAGTAAATATCCCTTGTGGAAGTATGTCACACGAGATCAAGGGCAAAGCAGCAAGTTGAAGGGAGGAGGCAATATTTCTTGGACTTACAGCTATTGCAACAATCATTTCAAGAGCACTTATGTCCGTGTAAAATCTCATTTGTTGGGCTTACCAAGTTGTGGAATTGGAGCATGTGCAAATATGTCTATAGCTAAGAGGAAAGAAATGGAAAAAGAGATCAATGTTGGTGTGGCAAGGGTGGTTGCATCATCTAAAAAAAACAAGAATGAGGATACCTTTCCATTCTTGAGGAAAAGCAACAACTAATTTCCATTTGAGAGTTTTGGTGGGGGTGTAGGTCAAGCAGTAAAAATAAAGGCAGTGGCACTTGGTCCAATGGACAAGATTTTTCAGAAAGATAGACGGGAAGAGCTTGATATCACAATTGCCTTCTTTTTGTATCTGAACTTTATATCCTTTAATGTTGCACGCTCACCTTTATTTCCTGAGATGTGACAAGTTCTAACCCAAGGTGCTCCATCAGGGTGTGTGCCTCCTTGGCTAGAGAAGCTTAGAACCACATTGTTGACTAAGGAAAAGAAAGAGGTTGACAAAATGATTGAGCCTATTGAATCAGCATGCCGACATCAATGGTTAGTATTGTTTCTGATGGATAGACAGATCCAGCACACCACCCACTCATCAACTTCATGGTGTCTTCCTTGAATGGAACAGTTTTCTTGAAATCTGTGAATGCACTTGGACAATACAAGGATGCACAATATATGGGTGAGTTGCTCAGTAAAGTTATTGAAGATGTAGGTGTTGATTCTTCTATGCAAATCATTATAGACAATGCACCTGTTTGCAAGGTTTTTGGCATGATTGTGGAAGCTAAATATCCACAAGTAATTCGGAGACCTTGCATTGTCCATTCCTTGAATTTAGCACTTAAAACAATTTCCTCTGATGTGCCTTGTATTGCAAGTGTTATTGAGGATGCATGACATATCCACAACTTTGTACAAAATCATACTAATGCCCTCACAATCTACAAGGAGTACGCCCATTAATCATTGTTGAAGATTGCAGATACATGTTTGCCTCTTCATTCATCATGTTGAAGAGGTTGAGGGAGGTCAAGACTTCTCTTGGGGCCATGGTTAATTCAAATTTTTGGTCTTTTTCGAGAAATACAAATCAAGTAGCCTCAAAAAGAGTCAAGGACACAGTGTTAGATGATGCTTGGTGGGAGAGGGTAGATCTCACTATTAAGATCATGGACCCTATCATTGCTTTGCTACGATTTACAAATACAGACCAAACCATCCTAGGAGAGGTTTATGATGGATGGGATTCCATGATTGACTCCGTAAGGACCATTATTTTACAAAGTGAGTGCCCTAAGTATGAGACATCATTCGAGGCCTTCTTCACCACCATACAAGACATTCTTGTCAGTAGATGGAACAAGAATTACACACCTTTGCATTGTTTGGCTCACTCATTAAACCCAAAATACTACAGCCATGAGTGGCTGAATGGTGGACCTTCCCGCAAATTCCCTCCTCACATGGATCGTGAAATTTCACAAGGGAAGACGAATGCATTGAGTCAGATATTTCAGTGTAGAGCATCCCTTGATGAGGTGGAGGATGTGAAAAATCCTAAATATGGATTCCTACAGCAACAAATCTGAATTACTTCTATTATTTTTCATAATTATTTCATTACAGTGAAATATTGAAGTAATTTCTGAAGCATTCTACACAAATAATGTTGCGGAATAAATCTAAGTGTTGAAACAAACTGAACAAAATACAATGAAAAACATCCACATTTGACACAGTTATATTTGGACTAAGTCCCCGGAAAAAACCAACTTGGGAAAAACGGTGCAGCAGATCTGAGGGTTTTCTATTATTAAGCAGTAGAATCTTGAGTACAACTAGGGTGCCAATAGCTGGCTCACCCTTCAAAGAAATCTAGACAACTGATGAAATTGTGAGATATACCTCACTCTGCAAGTCCCCGGCTGATCTGAACAGCGCTAGTGAACCCCCTCTCTGCCTCTGCGTGATGTCTACGCTGGAACTGTGTAAGTCTGCGTGGGCAAGCTCTAGAACTGTGTCACCTCTGCTCAACAACTAATCAAGCTGATTTGAGACTGGATTTTGGCCCTCTTGGTTCAGAAACCCCAGCCTCTAGCTATCTCTGAACTAACTCTAGGAGACACTGTGTCAATTCTGCGTGATTCCCTTCAGGGACTGCGTCACCCCTTCAGAAAACTGCATTGTCTCTCTCTACGTCACTGCTGCCTCTCTCTGTAATGTATTCCTGGTCCTCCTGACCAGTTACTACCTCTGCCCCTCTCTGAATCTAATGACTGAATCAAAATCACTTAGCAAACCCTGCTCTAGTGATTCAATTCTGATCAAAAGCTGTGTCTCCTCACACAAACTCGAAAATGCCAAATGCTCAATGTGCTCAATGTATTTTCCATAGGCCCCTCACCCTCCTCCTTATATTCTTCCGTTGACCCTTCAACGGCCAAGATTAAAACATAATCAAGGGCTGAGATTAACTTGGAGGTGATCTATGACTTTATCTAGAAGATTCACACTTAGTTTAATTAATACCCTTTAATTAATCAGTTTCCCTAAGTTTAGAATTAGGAATACATTAAAAAACGATTAATTAATTTAATTAAACCATCTCTAAGTGGAATTTTCCAAAACCATTTCTGGGTTTTATGGAATACATGTGTCCTAGCCTATATACAAAGTTACAAGGCTAGAGCACATCCAATGCTACCATAAATCAACAGAGGATGACTTTGCAGAGTTTTCCACTTAGACTGGGTGATTTGCAAGCTATAATGTGATTAGAGACAGGGGACTAAGAAGCCCTATTCTTGGTGGGCAACTCATGGGGCAACAAGCCCTCCTCTATAGTAGTTAGCCATGAGACTCCTCTCTCAAGTTACTTCATCCTCTTGTTGCAAGAGGAATTGTTGTATATGGAAATTTGTAGAGTGTCAAGAAGAGCAGGCTTAAGCAGTCCAGGGCAGAGATAATGGTGAATGTGCACATCAACCTTCGTCTTATTTACAGGCAGAGGGATGAGTGGTTGAAGGGAAAGACGAAGATGTGGGATGTATTTCCAGATGATATGGGTTTAGACAATAGTGTTGAGTTGGCATTAGCCAACTCGGATCTTAACGAGCCTTTGTTAGAGCCTGTCACTTTTGATGATGGTGATACTCTTGAGGGGTCATCCTCCACACCAGCAGATGCAGAGATTACGTTAGATACAGAGGAGGATGATGTAGCAGAGGAGAGCAGTGGTGACCATGACAATGAAGCTAATTTTGATGATGATGATTGATGAGCTACCTACTACCTTATAGTTGTTTTGTATTTGTCATTTCTATTTTCCATTGGCATTGCTAGTCAGGAGTCCTCAGTGTTGGAAAATCAGAAAGGCAAAAAGATTTTCTTATATTGATAATTGCTTGTGATATTCTTGTGTTATTATTAACTTTCTTATGTTCTTCTTTTATCTTTGTTTCATCAAGCAATTATCAAAACAAAACATGAAGATCAAGGACACCAAATGTAGGCGGACAACCAAGGTAAAAACCCTATATAGGGGAAAACCTAGTCAAGAACTCTTCCTTCAGTAATTCAAATTGAGATGGACCAAGACCCTAAACCAACAGACTTTCCTCCTCCACCAAGTCAACCTTCTAATATGATGCAGCAATCTTCAATCTTCTCTTCTTGTTCAGCAGCTTCAGCCCGGCAACATCTCAGAAACTTTGATCCCAAACACTGCAACTACTGCAAAAATTTTGACCCCCAACTTCATAACTTCGATCCTGCAATAGAGACAAAATTGTGGCCCTTCCTTCAGCTCAGTAACTTCGCATGTGTGAGAAAAAGGTAGCCCAAAAACTCGATTTTCATCTTCCAGCTTTTCTCCTTCTCCTGCAACTTCGCACTATTTTCTGCAACCAGTTTACTGCAGTTTTACTGCAAATCGAACTTGATGAGAGAGTGTGTCAAATGAGGCCGAGTTGCTCCAATATATAGGCTTCTTCTGAGGTCGAATTGCCCTGTTTGAGGTCGACTTGATCTTCTTTGAGGCCGACTTGGTGGAGGAGGCATAATTGACCCAATTTACAATAAAATAATTTTCTTCTTTGACAAATAATTCCCAATAAGAGTTCTTTACAATATGACATGGATAAGGACACTTGACATAAACCCTGTAGGTCTACAATGGAGACTTGACCTAAAAACCATTGACCCAAGCATGAAACCCATGATTTTATAAGTCAATTTATTAATAATAAAAATTGTTTTTCTTTCTTTTGATAAATATATTTCGTTATGACTCAAATACAATTATCAAGACCAAACCTAGTTACATTCTTCAACACTCCCTCTTAACTAGGGAGGTATTCATAATTTCCTATATCTATAGAGGTACATGGAAGATCTCAAAATGAACTACGAAGAGTTCTGGCACACTTAGTGCCACGAACTAGATTCTTGACCAGGGTAATATATCAAGGTGGGACTAATATGGATTAAAGCTTTCAGCCATTATAGGTAACATCAGAATTACTAACCATCAACCCATGGATCTAGGTGCGTATCCAAGGTCAGAGATCTATGACCAATGCCACCCTCTCTACTTCGAGATCTAGACATCAAACACATGTAGATGTCCTCCCGGGCATTTTATATTACACATGATGCCTCAACACTCCTAATTATTTAAATCAGTAACATCAAATCTCTTCCGATCAAAAGATCAGTAACATCAAATAAATCAAGCATGCTTATAGACTAAATTACATGTCCAAAAATGCTTCCAAAACTTCGACCTTTTGAAGAGAGATTTACCTGTACAGACACAACCCCAATCAGTAACAAACTTTCAAATACATATAAGTAAACACAAGCCTTCAGGGTCTTCAATCATCTTGATGCCACTTTATTCATATGCAACTAGTCAAAAGTTTTTCGTCTTCCATTACAACATCAAGTTATCCTCAATACTTTGCAGTGCATTCATTCTCTGGTTTTTACTTCAAGGTGTCCACCATGACTATCATGATATGCGCTCCCTCTCAACTAGGAATATATATCCTTTCTTCTATCTAGGATCCCTCTTAACTTAGGGAGATCAACTACTTTCTATAACATCAGAGAGTCTTTCATGGCTTCATTTCTTCTTATCAAGGCCATCTTGATCTTATACCTTTCTTCATCATGCTTATACGGAAATCTTCATTATCTTAAAGATTGTGTACCTACAAAACTTTTAATAGCAAGTACAACCAAATACATATATAGAAGCATGAAGTTAACTATATCAGAATCCGGTTAATACAATAATGGACGCATTAGACTTAGACATCAAATACCTAAACTTAGTTAGGTTCATAATCAGCGAGAGACACATACTTCTAAACTTCAACTTCTTGCTAGGGTTGGGTTATAAATACTAGATCACATCATTAAAACATAAAGTAACTCAATCAGGATATCAGTCTCATTATATCTAGGGCCTCAATATTACTTTCAGAGATATGATAAACTCTACTACGATGTATTGCAAGCCCTAGAATGCATCTTTGAGACATTAAGCCTTAGATATCAACAATCAAAACCAATCATAGCATAATCTAAGGTTTCAACAATATGACCAACTTCTACCCTAGATTTTATCATTAGATTGGGAATAATATCACCATATCCTAGAATATCAAACTTCTACTAGGGCTTAGTTACAGACCCTAGAACTATGAGCATCAACAATTAGGTTAGCATATATACATATCTAGGATTTCATAATCATGCACAAGCATATCAATATCTATTGGCTAAACACAAATATCAATACATTAAAATTAGACATATAACAATTTTGATTAGGCTAGGGTTTCGACCAAACAGACAAATGTATACCTAGGGTTTCATTCCTAGGAACTTGCTATAGATATTATAAGGGTATTGTTCATAAACCGTAATTTACCAAAACCCTAAAGTTCTAGGATTTCAATATAGAACAAACCCTAAAGGACTAGGGTTTCTATAATAGTATCAAAACCCTAAACATCAAAAGAATAGTATTTTCTAGATTTCATCAATAACCCTAAGTAGTCTAGGGTTTCCATATTAGCATCGACATACCCTTAGGTTAACATTTTATGGTGAACTTTTTTGGGTTCCACAATGATGATTTAATGAGGGTAGATTCAATCTAATGATTAATCACCCTATCAAGAATCTTTGTGATTATGAATCCTAGACATAACAATGTTAGTAATGTAGCGCAGATTTTAAAAAAAATGAATATACCTTTATTATGAAGAGAACAAAGCATATAGTCTAAGACATACCTTTGAGTTGTTTCTTAACAAACCTTGTGGGACATCAATTCTTGAAGAGCTTCCTTTGTACCATGCTTTATCTTGTGAGATTTGCATCATAATCCTTGAGCATTCAGCAAGCTTTCCTAAACAAAAAATATAAAAGAAAGGTTATTAGCATATAATACAAACATATTTCCATAAGAGAGGAAACCAAATATAAAAAGATAATACAAGGAGTAAGATACTTAGCTTTGGTAAAATGGTGAGCGCTTCCTCTTAATCCAATCTTGAGGGATGTTGAGAATTTGTAGGGCTAGTGATTAATTCAAAATTCTATTCTTGATAATTACTTGTGAGGTTACTTGAGTTACTTATGTCTTTCCTTCGTTAGCTTATTAAATCTTTCATCAAGTCAATTATCAAAAGACACGAAACACAAGAATTAGGCTCCTAGAGCCAGGGCAAAACCTCTCCCTCTTGGAGAGGAAAACCCACGAGAAATTCTTCTTATAGATTTCAGACGACAAGTACCATGATCCAGAATTAGACCGTTGACCTATTTATGCATCCAATACCTTGTCCATACTTCTTTGATGTCCTTCAATATTGATCATTCCAAGTTGAATTGTTCTGCACCAGTACTTCCTTCAATTGAATCTTCAGTTGCTTGAGATATATATAAGCTGAAGTTAGGAAAGTAAATCTCAGATTTACTTTCCTTCTTTCTTTCACTTTCTAACTGCTTCTTCTTTGCAGACCACTGTCCCAACAACTTCACTTTAGATCAGTTTGCAAACACACTTCAAGATGATCTCATATTCATGTTCATGAACTAGGAAAAATCCGCACTTCCATACTCAGTTTGATCTGCACCTTAACACAGGAATGTTGCCACTTACATGCTGCATGTATCTATGGCACAACCTTAACCTTGAACGCTATGACCATTTCAGGATTACATGCACAACCATTAATAAACAGCCAGAGACATTCCGCATTCATGTTCTAGAAAACTGCAGCAATTCATTACATTAAGATACCACGAGGATGTATCTTAAATAGTCCTGAAGCTTGTCAACAATCTGCACTGAAACTTCGACCAAAATTTTTCACTTAAACTCGTCCTGTAATCCGCACTGAACCATGTCCAAAAGATCCACACTGCAACTCCTACACCTAAATCCGCACTACAACTCCCACACCTAAATCCGTATTGCAGCTCCCGAGATGTCCGAAAATGTATCTCTAAATTGACCGCAAAACAGAGGTATATATAGAGGAAATTATACAGTCTTTAGGCCGACCTGCTAGTTGGCTTGTAGGGCGACTTGTCCAGCTGATGAAGGCCAACTTTAACACATCAATATAGCTTCTCTTCCAGTGTTTGAGTGAGGCCTGATTAGAGCCATTCTTCCATAGTTTTTGGATTTGGTCTTGGAGCATTTCTTTTGACTAGATCCTTCATGTATATATGACACTTATTACATTTATAACTAGAAGACAAAAACCTAGATAGACATCTATGAAGAAGTCTACTAACCTATAATAAAAATATTGCTCATGAAACCCATGAAGCAAGTACAAAATACATTTTATTATCTTTGTCTTCTTCTTTACATAAATCCATAATTACATAGTCAATATGAAGACCGGCCTAGTTACACTTTTCAACACTCCCTCTTAACTAGGGAGGTATTCATACAGGTACATGGTCACTTTCAAACTGAAGAATCTCATAAGAAGAATCGGATTGGTAATCACATTTGTATAGCATCATATCAACCAGCGTTGTCCTAGTGCAAGGCCTTGACTAACAGCCCCATCTCTCAACGAGACAATGGGCTACAATGCTGGCGAGACACATGACTTATAGACACCATAGTCATTGTCTCTCCAAGGTACATACTCCACCCAGAGGTTCCCAGAGTATGACCTTCTTGGACTATTCTTCTATTGGGTAGCCAGCCCTCAAAGAATATCGGTCCGCAACTACTCTTATCTTGAATCCCCTATCTCATTCTCAAAGAGTATCGAATGCCAGATGATTACCCAATCCTCCATTCTGTCTTCCAGGTGAAGACCAGAATGATGTGTCTATCCATTCTCTCCACATGGCCTTCACTAAGACTTATGGTTGTTAGTTCTGATCTAGTGCATGACACATGTATTAGAGAATCACATATGTCACTCCCTCTCAACTCAGGAAGGACATACTTCAAGTTTCTTCCAAGTAAGAAACTTACCACTAGGCTCCCTCTCAACCAGGCTCCTGCAGCAGCAATCCAGCTACTCATGAAGAATTCCTCCCCTCGATCTCATGGATTTCGATATTGAGGAATCTTCAACTTTTGGCTTCATAGGGCACAGATCATCTATCACTTTCAATCACGAGTCATGTCCACTATCAGAAAGTAATTCATCAGTCTTTCTCATATGGTCCATCATTAATCCATGCTGCTTTCCTTCGAATCATCTCCAAGGATCATACATCCATTCTCATGATTAGCAACCCTACACAAATTCATCCAGATAAACATATATATATGAACTTTTAAAAACAAAAGTTACCTTAGTGATGATCCTTCACCATGACATCTTCCTGTAGGCATCGGCGTCCTTTACTTAGATTGACACATCTCCTAATGATATGTTTTGTCAAGGGTCTTCTTCTTTACCAGACTTCTGTCACAGTCTACATATCCTCCCAGGAGATCTCCTAGTCACATCTTCTTGGCTTCCGGATGATAACAGCCTCTTGACATGGTTGCATTTCATGATCTCTTCCTTACTGCACATTCTTCATTCCTAGGAACTTACAAATTTTACAGTTCCTCGTTCGTATACAACCACCTCATATTCCATGAGAATATATTATGTTGATTTCATCTGTTAGTGCACCGAGAGATACTCCTCCATAGATCATACTTCTAAATACAGAAGTCCATTACTTGCAACCATATGACATGACTTCACAGCATCCAGTGTCAACGTATAAATATATACATACCTCATACCTTTTTCCTTGAGTCACTCTGTAGCAGTTTTTCTAGAATGAAGAGCTTCATTCCCTTGACTTGCTCCATCAATATGTCATCACATCCCAAAATTGTGTTTCCATGATGACCCTTGATCTTGATGATTACCTTCCATTAGTAATGTTATCAGAGAGGTTTTCTCAGAGTTGTTTCACCAAGAGCTCCTACCATGCTTCAATCAGAATGCTACACTGCTTCCTATCATACAACCAACAGAAATCACTTAAAGGAGAAGATGATCTCAATCATAGTGGAGATCTCTTGCTTCTTCTTTCTTAGATTTCTTTGCATCAGGTTCTTCCCTCATTTCTGAGACATGGGCTTCTTCCCTATTTCTCTTGTCCTTTTCAGATTAAGGACAATTTCTTTTATAATGCCCAAGTTTATCACATCCAAAGCATCGTGCTTTGTCCATATTTCTTCTTCTATTATGAGGACCAAACTTACCGAATCTTCCTTTCTGCCTGGACATGGTTGCGAAGGCTTGATTCCCTTAACTTGATCCTGTAACAGTTTTAGCTTTCAATCTTGTTTCCTCCATTTTACATAGAGACCATAAATCGTGGAATGGTGTGGCTTCTTTCTTCCCATATAAACCTGAAGTGAAGTTTCTCCATTCTTCTCACAGAGCATTCAGCACCACTGTAGTCATCTCAATGTCAGACATTACTTCTCCCAGTTCCTGTAATTGATCTTAGAGAGATTGCTTCTCCTGCAGTACTCACAGAGAATAGCTCCACCAATTTCTCATATATTCCCTTTGATGATTCTAGATTTGATACATCGGAGATGAAAGAGTCTTTTATGGATTATGTAAGAATCCTTTCAGCTCTTATATCTCCCTTCATGTATTTGGCATGACTTCATTGTCCTTGTCTTCCATGCAGGAAATTTTGAAACCCTAACCAGTTTTTTTCTTTCTTTGCAAAGAAGACATTTTTGATAGATTCATATGAAGTCATAAAGATACTTACTTGAGTAGATGCTTTTCTTCTTCTATCAGCTTCCTTGTTGAGGATGATGGCAGGAACTCCCTCTCATATTGATTTCAAAGTAGGTGATCTTCGATCCTTGATGATCAAGGATTACATCAGATTGAAGATGTCTTCAATAGTGTTGGGTGGTACTTAATGATGTGTCTTCCAACAATGTCTTCAATATCAAGAATCCTGGATGTCAAAGATTACCTCCTCAATGTGTAGATTCTTTGAATAAGGTTGAAAGTCTCCTTGAGATGGCTTGAGGATTTCCTTGCAAACTGATTTGACTTTTCAACGTAGACTTTGACTTTTGCTTTGATGCTTTCTAGAAAACTGAATTTTGATCCTTGAGTGTCTTCTTGTCAAATAGCCCTTTGTCTTTAGCACCTTAGCTCTGATTCCATGTTGAGAATTTGTAGGGCTAGTGATTAATTCAAAATTCTCTTCTTGATAATTACTTGTGAGGTTACTTGAGTTACTTATGTCTTTCCTTCATTAGCTTATTAAATCTTTCATCAAGTCGATTATCAAAAGACACAAGAATTAGGCTCCTAGAGCCAGGGCAAAACCTCTCCCTCTTGGAGACGAAAACACACGAGAAATTCTTCTTATAGATTTCAGATGACAAGTACCATGACCCAGAATTAGACCCTTGACCTATTTATGCATCCAAAACCTTGTCCTTACTTCTTTGATGTCCTTCAATTTTGATCCTTCCAAGTTACACTGTTCTGTACCAGTACTTCCTTCAGTTGAATCTTCAGTTGCTTGAGATATATATAGGTTGAAGTTAGGAAAGTAAATCTCAGATTTACTTTCCCTCTTTCTTTCACTTTCTGACTGCTTCTTTGCAGACCACTGTCCCAACAACGTCACTTTAGATCAGTTTGCAAACGCACTTCAAGATGATCTCATATTCATGTTCATCAACTAGGACAGATCCACACTTCCATACTCAGTTTGATCCGCACCTTAACACAGGAATGCTGCCCCTTGCATGCTGCATGTATCTATGGCACAACCTTAACCTTGAACGTTGTGACCACTTCAGGATTACATGCACAACCTTTGATAAACAGCCAGAGACATTCCGCATTCAAGTTCTGGAAAACTGCAGCGATTCATTACATTAAGATACCACGAGGATGTATCTTAAATAGTCTTGAAGCTTGTCAACAATCCGCACTGAAACTTCGACCAAAATTCTGCACTTAAACTCGTCCTGTAATCCACACTGAACCCTGTCCAAAAGATCCGCATTGCAACTCCTGCAACTAAATCCGCACTACAGTCCTGCACCTAAATCCACACTGCAGCTCCTGCACCTAAATCCGCACTGCAGCTCCTGAGATGTCCGAGAATGTGTCTCTAAATTGACCGCAGAATAGAGGTATATATAGAGGAAATTATATTGTCTTTAGGTCAACTTGTCCAGTTGATGAAGGCCGATTTAACACATCAATATAGCTTCTCTTCCAGCGTTCGAGTGAGGGCTGATTAGAGCCATTCTCCCACAGTTTCTGGACTTGGTCTTGGAGCATTTCTTTTGACTAGATCCTTCATGTATATTTGACACTTATTACATTTATAACTAGAAGACAAAAACCTAGATAGACATCCAGAAGAAGTCTACTAACCTATAATAAAAATCTTGCTCATGAAACCCATGAAGCAAGTACGAAATACATTTTATTATCTTTGTCTTCTTTACATAAATCCATAATTACATAGTCAATATGAAGACCAACCTAGTTACACTTTTCAACAAGGGATACCTATATCAAAACAATTCAAAAATGTTCTACCAAAGCATGTTAGACCTATAAGTACTAGAAATCAAAACATAAAGGAAAACAATTCAAAACTTAGAATAGAGGACTAAGAGAGATAAGGGAGAGAGGACTTAGTAGTGTAAATCCTTGATTTCCGATTCTTCAGTCTTGTTCTTCTTGGGTGATTCCCCTGATCCCTATCTCTCCTTTTATTCCTTGGATTCTCAGGACAATTTTTTCTATAATGACCCATTTTATGACAATTGTAACATTCAATCTTGGATATGTCTATTTTCTTCCTTGGCCCTTTGAACTTCATGAAGGTTCCTTTATTCTTGTGATGAGCGGAATATGCATTTGAGATGTTATGCTCTTCATTCTCCTTGTTGCTTACTAATGATATTCTGGCTTCTTCTTGATTACATTTATTCGATACTTGTTTGAATGTAGGAGTATCCTTCCAACTCTTGATTCTTGATGTGAAGGCACTCCATGATGTTGGTAATCCTAGAAGGGCAGTAATCACAAGCTCCTTTTCATGTACTATTTCATCTATTACCTGGAGTTCATCTCTGATTCTAGCTATCTTTACAAAGAAGGATGCCACAGTATCATCTTTTGTCATCTTCATAGTTCTTAGTTCATTCTTGAGGCTTGCAATTTGACCAATGTTCTTGATTGTGAATAATTTGGATAGGGCCTCATACATTTCTTGAGCAGAATCTATATTGGATATATATGGAATGAGGTTGTCCTTTATTCCATCCACTATTAGGCCAATGGCCAATATTTTTGTTTCTCTAAACTTTGCTTTCTCTGCTTCACTTGATTCATTTGTAGGCTTTTTTACTTTTCCTTTGACTAGATCCAAAATTTTATTCTTCTCTAGGATGAGATCTATTCTCTTCTTCCATGCCTTGTAGTTGGAGGCTCCTTCTAGTTTGTTTTCTCCCTTCAACAAGTTAGACATGGTTCTTGTAGATAGTAGGTTTATCCCTTATATGATCCCTTTTTGATGACCCTTATTCAACTTCTTAAGACTCCTTATTCTCCTTTAAATAGATCTTCAGGCTGTCTTTTTCTTCCTTCTTCACCTTAGTTTTGATACCATCTTGGAAAATCATAAAGGCGAAAAGATTTTCTTATATTGATAATAATTTGTGATATTCTTGTGTTATTATTAAGTTTCTTCTGTTCTTTTATCTTTGTTTCATCAAGCAATTATCAAAACAAAACATGAAGATCAGGGACACCAGATGTAGGTAGACAGCCAGGGAAAAGCCCCTATATAGGGGAAAACCAAGTCAAGAACTCTTCCTTCAGTAATTCAAATCGAGATGGACCAACACCCTAGACCAACAAACTTTCCTCCTCCACCAAGTCAGGCTTCTAATATGATGCAACAATCTTCAATCTTCTCTTCTTTTTTAGCAGCTTCAACCCAACAACATCTCAGAAACATCGATCTCAGTTACTGCCACTACTGTAGAAATCTTTGAATCTTACACTTTATGCAGAAATTATTACTATTAATCCGGTTATGCTCCTCCTACTTAGACAAGTTATTAACTAAATAAATTCAAGTTAAACTCGGAGCAAAACACATAATAGATCTCTACCAATCCAGATCTAGAACAAGTTCATGCACACATTGACAAAGTGACACAGTTACTTCTAGACAAATAGTCCCCGGAAAAACCCAATGCGGGAAAACCGGTCTCTCGCTGCTGGAGGGTCTTATTATTAAGAATATTTCTGAATACACAAAACTGGGTTCCAGATTTGGAAAACCCAACAGAGAAAATACTAGATCTACAGCTCATTGGCTGATCTAGGGCCAAAATAATGGTTGATCCACACCCTCAAACGGGATTTACAGAACTCAGCCAAGATTAGGGCCTAGAAACCCCAGCACTGCCCCTAAAAGCCTCTGTGTCAACCTCTGAAGTCCTCCAAACCCTCAACGATGCTCCAGAAGAGACTGCATTACCCCAGACTGGGTGACGCAGTCACTACGCTACCCCTGAAGGGTCTCTGCGTAACCCCAGAGGGTTTCCTGCTGAAAATCACGCTATCCTTGGAGGGACTGCGTTGTCCTTGCTGCTGCAGCTGCTGCCTTCTTCTGCGCTGTCCTTGAGCTGATCTCTGCCTCTTGTGTATTTTAGACCCCGGGATCAAATCATCCCCTTGGCCTAAATTCCCCTCTCTGCCACTGAAACACTTCTGACTATTCTTAGCAAACCCTGCCCTAGAATCTCAGCTTAGCTTCAATGCTCTACCTTCGTGTGTCTTTACAAATGACCCCAAGCCTTTCCTTTATACTTTTCCCATTGACAAATCAACAGCCATGATCAGATCTTGAATCAATGGCTAAGATTAAAAGAAAGCTTGATCCGTGTGACTTAGGACAATTTCATCACATGTTTAATTAAATTCACTTTAATTATTTAAGTTCCCTAAGTTTTAACTTAGGAAATACATTAAAATAATTAATTAATTTAATGTCTCCTAAAACTGTTGTGTAACCAACTCAAAAAGAGAAGAAAAGAGATATAAACGCCTTAGAAATGAGCCACTTCGAGGGGGCAACCTCCAATACATTACATAAATGAACAATTCTTGGATGATTCAATTTACAAAACCTCCTTTCTATATATAGGAGTCCATGAGGCCATAATGTAATCCTAGTGGGCCACAATGTAATCCTAGCCGACCTAACAATAATAATTTAGGGGCACAATAATAACAGAATGGGGGTTACAAGGGTACAATAATAACAATAAAGGGGTTAAACTAACAACAATAAGGTACTATACTAGTAATATAGGGAACTAACATGCCCCTCTCCTTCAAAAAAGCGTTGTCCTCAACGCTTGAGTAGCTCTGGGTGCTTCTGTATAAATTTTTCATCCTCCCATGTAGAATCTTCATTGTATAAATTCTTCCACTTGATGAGATACTCTGAAATTGATCGATTCCGTAGTTGTCGAGTTCTTGTTTCCATGACCGCTTCTGGTTCCAATATGATTTTTCCTTCCTCATCAAGTTCTGGCAATATTGTTTAAACTGGAAGATTTTCACCTATAACCTTCTTTAAGCATGAAACATGGAAAACTGGATGTACTCGCGAAGAAGCAGGAAGCTCCAATTTGTATGCCATAGTACCAATCTTTTGCAACACCTTGTAAGGACCATAGTACTTTAGCGATAATTTATTATCCTTCTTAGCTTGCTTGAGGGACATATTTTTGTATGGTTGTAGCCGTAAAAATACCCAATCTCCTACATCAAAACTTCTCTCGCTACGATGTTGATCTGCCTGTTGTTTCATTCGATTTTGTGCCAAATTCGGGTTATCCTTTAAGAGTTGGAGAACTTCTTGCTGATGCTCGATGTGATCTTCCACTGCTTGAACCTTCTAATTTTCCCTTAAAGATGATGTAATGGATGGTGGATGATATCCATAAAGTGCCATAAATGGGGTCATTTTTGCTGCAGTATGGAAGGAAGTGTTATACCACCATTCAGCGAGAGGTAACCACTTGACCCATTGTGTTTGTTTATCGGATACAAAACAACGAAGATATCCTTCCAAACATTTATTTACTATCTCTGTTTGACCATCAGATTGAGGATGATAAGATGAGCTATGAGCTAATTGAGTACCCAAACAAGAAAATAACTTCGTCCAAAAATTTCCGTAAAAATGGGATCTCTGTCGCTCACAATAACCCTTGGGCTTCCATGTAGCTTTTGAATTTTGTCCACAAATGTAGTAGCAACTGTACTTGCTTTAAATGGATGAGATAATGCACAAAAGTGTGCATACTTGGTAAGTCTATCAACTACCACCATGATGACATCTTTCCTTCGGACTTAGGTAAACCTGTGATAAAATCCATTGAAATCTCCTCCCAACGTTGACTTGGAATGGATAAAGGTTGTAGAAGTCCCGGGGTCTTAATTGTTTCCACTTTATTTTGCTGGCAAACCAAACATTCCGCCACAAACTTTTGAATATCGGATTTAAGGCCATCCCAAAAAAATTCTTTCTTCACCCTGTGGTAAGTTTTTAAAAATCCTGAGTGTCCTCCTAAAGGAGAAGTGTGCAATTCCAGAAGAATCTTTTGTTTTAGTTGGGAATTCTTACAAAGATATAAGCGATCTTTGTACCATAAGGAATCATTTTTCCAACTAAATGTATCATACGTACTAGGATCTTTCTGCAACTTTTGAATGAGTGTCCATACATCTTTTCCTTCTTCCATTCATCTCTTGCTTCGGTTATCCAGTCTGGTTGGATAATAGAAATGGCACAAAGCAATGCTTCCACCTCTTCATTCTTTCTTGAGAGTGCATCTGCAACAACATTAAGCTTTCCTTTTTTGTAGATTATTTCAAAGTCATAACCCAACATCTTTGTGACCCATTTTTGTTGGTCTTCTGAAGAGAGTCTTTGTTCCAAAAAGTGTTTGAGACTATCATGATCAATTTTTACCTTGAAGTGTCTTCCCATTAGGTAAGTTCGCCATTTCTTTAGTGCATGCAGTATTGCTAACATTTCCTTCTCATAAATAGGTTTATGCAAATACTTTCCTTTGATTGGACGACTTTCAAAAGCAATGGGTCTTCCTTCCTGCATTAAAACCGCACCAATTCCATTTTCTGAGGCATCACATTCCACAATAAAGGTTTTTGTGAAGTCTGGCGTAGCTAAGACCGGTGCTAGGCACATTGCCTCTTTAAGATGTTCAAACGCCTTAGTTGCTTCAGGAGTCCATGAAAATGCATCTTTCTTCAATAATGTTGTTAGAGGTGCGCTATTCTCCCATAATTCTTAACAAACTTGCGATAATACCCTGTTAACCCGAGAAATCCTCGCAACTGCTTTATGGTTGTGGGGACTTTCCATTCCTTTATGGCTTTAATTTTGTTAGGGTCTACCTTAACACCCTCATGAGATACAATATGACCCAGATATTCCACCTCTTGTACTCCAAAGAAACATTTGGATATTTTTGCATATAATTGTTTCTCCTGCAATAGTTTGAGCACCCTGTCAACATGTTCAACATGATTCTTCCAAGACCTGCTATAGATTAGTATATCATCAAAAAATACCAGCACAAATTTTCTAAGGAAAGGTTTGAAAATGGAATTCATCAACCCTTGAAATGTAGAAGGTGCATTGGTAAGGCCAAAAGGCATGACCAAAAATTCATAATGACCCTCATGAGTTCGAAATGCTGTTTTTGGAATATCTTCAGTCTTCATTCTAATTTGATGATATCCTGAATGAAGATCCAACTTGGTAAAATAAATTGCTCCATGTAATTCATCCAATAATTCATCAATCAGAATGGGAAATTTATCTTTAATGGTGAGCTTATTGAGCTCCCTATAATCCGGACACATGCACCATGATCCATCCTTCTTGTGTACCAATACTACAGGAGCAGAGAAAGAACTTTGACTAGGTTGAATTATACCCGCCTCTAACATTTCTGCAATCATGTGTTCAATTTCGCTCTTTTGGAAGTAAGGATATCTATAAGGCCGGATGTTTGGAGGAACACTTCCTGGAATCAAATGAATAGCATGATCATGATCACGAATAGGTGGGAGTCCTTTGGGAGTTTCAAACACCTTGGAATGATTGTCCAAGACTTGTTGGAGATCTGCAGAACTAGATGATTTTGATGTTGGAACTTCTAGTGAGCATAATTGTGCAATTACGCCTCGTTGTTCTTTCTTTAGAAGCTTTGTCATGCCATTAGAGCTTATTATCCTTCCCGGCTTCCCTTCAATACCCCGTAGTTCGACTTCCTTTCCTTCTGAAAAAAATTTCAAGAAAAGTTCTTGAAAATTAAAAGCTACCGTCCCCAAAGATTGTAACCATTGTACTCCTAGTACAACATCAGCACCTCCCATAGGAATGGCAAGCATTGGACTAGTCAATACATATTCCCCCATGGTTAGCTTGATATTATGGCATTTTCCAGAGCAATTTATAGTTCCTCCATTTGCAACCATCACTTGACATTCTGGCGCTGGGTATAGGAAACAATTTAATTCCTTGGCTACCTTATGATGAATAAAATTATGGGTGCTACCTGAATCAATCAACACTATTACCCTTTTCTTCTTTATATGTCCTTCTATCTTGAGAGTTTGAGGAGTGGTAATTCCTGCCAGTGCATTACACGATATGGTCGGATTCAATTCTTCCTCTTCTAGGGGTGGTTCCTGGTGTATATCCTCTTCTTGTTCATTTTCTTCTTCTTCTTCACAATCTATGTAAAATAATTTCTTCTCAGCACACTTATGACCTTTAGTGTATTTGCTATCACAACTGTAGCAAAGCCCTTTTGCTCTTTTTCTTCCAATTGTTGTGGTGTCAACCTTGTAGGTTGTGGAAATCTAGGCGTAGCAACACTTCCTTCTTTATAGAATTGAGTGGTAGGCTTCCTTGTCGCCATAATTTTACATTCAACTTTTCTTGCCAACCTGAATGCCTTCTCCAATGAATCAGGTTCCAAAACGCGAACTTCATGTTGGATGTTATCCTTTAAAGCGCCTAGGAAGAGATCAATCCTGTGTTCCTCTGTAAGATCAGTTACCCTTATATTCAATTTTTGGAAGTCCTCAATGTGCTGCCCCACTAAACCCTTTTGTTTGAGATTTATCAATTGGGTAAAGAAGGTGTTGCTCTTTGTATCCTCATAATGTGCTATCATTTCCTCCGTAAAAATTGACCCAGTGACAATTTTTTTACGGGAGCAAAGCCATTGATACCATACAAATGTATTTTGTTCTAAATGTAAAGTTGCAATGCGTACCTTTTGCGTGTTTTGCACGTTATGGAGATCAAAATATTGCTCCATCTGTAGTATCCATGTTACAGGATCCTTTCCATCAAACTTCCTCATATCCATTTTGGAATATGGTGGTTCTTCCCACCAACATTCGAGTTTATGAAATCACGATTAACATTTATTTTGTTCTCATCATGAGGTTCTTCTCCTATATTTCCGCCATTAGGAATCTTTTCTGGTTTTAAGCTTGTCATCAAGCCTTCCATATAATTTGAATCTATTCTGCCATCATTTTCTATGTTGTCTTTCATGTCATCCATCTTAGCTTCCCATGCCCTTCCATGCCATCCATCTTAGCTTCCATGCCATTCCTCTTAGCTTCCATGCATCCATCTTGACTTGCACACCATCCATTTTAGCTTCCACGCCTTTCTTCAAACCTTCCATCTTTACTTCCACGCCATCCATCTTAGCTCCCATGCCTTTCTTCAAACCATCCATCTTCACTTCCACACCTTTCTTCAAAACTTCCATTTCATTTTTTGTTGCTCTTTGCGAGAGTGAAATTTGTTGCACTTGCTCTTGTAATTTTGATAGATCATGTTGCGATTCTTCATGCCTATAGTCACTTGTGCAGAGCCTTACGAAGGCTTTTTACTAGCTTTTAGGAGCTCGATATTGAAATTGAATTATCTCTGTAGTTGAAAATCTTCGATATCTGAAATTCAGCCCTGTAGTAGATCTCTGAATCTTCTTTCAAATGCCATAGGTCTGACCTGATTTGGATTCTCCAAGACAAAGTTGTGTCCAATCTCCCACAATGACCTAATTCTGGACTGGTTTAGTAGAGCGAACTTGTACGACTTGCCACGTCTCACTGTTTTGTCCTTTGTCTCTGAAATTGATAGCCCAGAATCTTCAGTCTGTGTACTTGCGACCAATTTTTACGGCACTTCAATCCAATGCCGAGAGAGAGAGTTATTGAAGTTTTCCCACGATCACCTCTTTGAGATGCAATTCAGGAGCCTGAAAAAGCACTACCTTCCACAGATCATATCTCCAAAAATATTGCGAACCAAGCTCTGAAATTTTTTGACGAATTTCCTCAGGATTTCAGCTTCGCACCATATGAATTTCAGACTCTGAAACTTCGTACAAAAAATTTATAGCGCAATTGCCACGATGACCTGTTTATGAGCCTGAAAAAATACCTAACTTCCACAGATGATATCTCCTCAAATATTGCGAACCAAGATCTGAAATTTTTAGACAACCTTCCCCAAGATTTCAGCTTCGCACCTAGAAACCGACCACGAGCTTAGAAGTAGAAAAAAAGTTATAGCGAAAATGCCACGATGACTGTTTGGAGCAGCGAAACCTAGAATCCCAAAGCTACGTGCAAATATTGTGTAACCAACTCCAAAATAGAAGAAAAGAGATATCCACGCCTTAGAAATAAGCCACTTCGAGGGGGCAACCTCCAATACATTACATAAATGAACAATTCTTGGATGATTCAATTTACAAAGCCTCCTTTCTATATATAGGAGTCCATGGGGCCATAATGTAATCCCAGTGGGCCACAATGTAATCCTAGCCGACCTAACAATAATAATTTAGGGGCACAATAATAACAGAATGGGGGTTACAAGGGTACAATAATAACAATAAAGGGGTTACACTAACAACAATAAGGTACTATACTAGTAATATAGGGACCTAACAAAAACAAATGAAATTTCCCAAATCAATTTCTGGGTCTTGTAGATCAAGTGTACTCTAGTCCCTCCACAAAATTTGGGAGCTAGAGCAAAACTGATGCTACCCCAAATACACAAAATCTCAACACTCCCTCTTAGCATCAAGCGTGTGCCCTAGCAATACATCACACTATGCATTACATGACTTTGAGTACTGGTTTTGTGCTGCTAAAGCTTGGCCTGCTACCACTCAACTCTGCACTGTTGTTGCCATTCTGTACTACTACCCATAACTCTGCCACTTCCACTGCAACCTTTGTACTGCAGCTCCCTCTCAATATGTTGCATCTGTGCTACTCATAGCACTGCCACTGTTGATCTGTTGTACTGCAACTTTAGTTGTTGAGAGAAACAACTGAATCTCCTACCCAATCTTTGACAGACAAGTCATATGGGCTGCATCTTTATCACTGAAGCTCCATAGGCTACAGATCTGTGCTAGCATCTAAAGAACGATGCACGGCTACAGGTCTGCCTGCGTAATCAGACTCCCTCTACACTACTGAAGTCACATCAGCCCCTTGCGTTGAAATGTATCACGTTGTTGCTGCACTACGTTGTCCTTCTGAAGCTTTTTGCACTGTTGCAACTCTGCACTGCGCTGTTGAAGTCACATCAGCCTCTACGCTGCTGCTGCTTTGCTCTGCGCTACTCCTCCCAATCTTCAGATCTGCCTCTTCCTTTGCTTCATCTGTGATCTATGCACCCACTGCTCCACTTGTCTCGCTACTGTCTTAAGGCTAACGTAGCTCGCATGTGATCCAAGAGATGAATTGCTCAAGGATCCCGCCCTACTTCTATGTAGCTCTTCTACATATCCATGTCACCCCACCTCCGTGGTTCATGAGCACTCATGGCTGCATCATCTTCTGACCCATCATCTGCCACAGTTGCTTTGGAAGAAGATGCTTCATTTTCCTTCTTCTTTCCAGGACAATGGCTGGAAAAATGTCCCATTTCACCACACTGGAAGCACTTGATCTTTGAGAGATCCTTCTTCTTCCTTGGCTGCTTCTTCGATGCCAAGGCTGCATCTTCCTCATCTTCCTTCTTCACTTTACTCAACCCTAGGTTGTGTTGCCTCTTGGTGAATCTGCACAGTTCTTCTTGACGCGGAATTGACCACAAGTTGTCCCAATCTGGGAGGTCTGCTCTGTCCAAGATACTTTGGACAAAGGTTTCCCACTCATCCGTGACTGCATTGAGGGAAATTCTGAATATCACAGCATCATCCACTGTTGCACCCGTTGCAATCAGTTGATCCCTAATTGACTACAATCTGAAGAGAAAATGTTCCATGTCTTCTCCCTTGGTCATCATGAAGGACCTCATCTAAGTCTCCAACAGCGTTTTCCTTTGGACAAACGTTCCCTCATATAGGGAAGTCAAGGCCTTCCATATCTCGTTAGTTGTCTTCTTCTCAGTTACGTGTGGTACAATATGGTCCTTGATACCATCCATTATCAGTCGCTTGGCATGCCTAGCAGCTTCCTTATGCTTTTGAAGGAGATCCGGATTTGTCGATGTGGCCAGAGTTTGTTCTGCATGGTCTCTTAGATTGTATCCCTCACGGACAATCAGGATCCTTGCCTTACAAACTAAAAAGTTTGAGAGGCTATCAAGCCTATCCTGATCACGCAGTCCATGAGGAGCCATCTGCTCAGAATGTGTCGAAACTTCCTTTTCTCTTTGCTAGAGAAATGGATCTAAGGCCCTTAGTGAAACAGGCACCTTCTGCTCCCTCTGACAATTGATTTCCCTCCTTGGAAATCTACCAAATCAATTATGATTCAATTTCACTTTATGCAGAAATTATTACTGTTAATCCAATTATGCTCCTCCTACTTAGACAAGTTATTAACTGAATAAATTCAAGTTAAAATCGAAGCAAAACGCATAACAGATCTCTACCAATCCACATCTAGAACAAGTTCATGCACACATTTACAAAGTGACACAGTCATTTATGGACAAATAGTCCCCGGAAAAACCCAATGCGGGAAAACCGGTCTCTGGCTGCTGGAGGGTCTTATTATTAAGAATATTTATGAATACACAAAACTAGGTACCAGATCTAGAAAAACCGACAGAGAAAATACTAGATCTACAGCTCACTGCCTGATCAAGGGCCAAAATAATGACTAATCCACACCCTCAAACAGGATTTATAGAACTCAGCCAAGATTAGGGCCTAGAAACCCTAGTGCTACCCCTGAAAGCCTCTATGTCAGCCTCTGAAGTCCTCCAAACCCTCGGCATTGCTCTGGAAGAGACTGTGTTACCCCAAACTGGGTGACGCAGTCACTACGCTGCCCTTGAAGGGTCTTTGCGTAACCCCAGAGGGTTTCCTGCTAAAAATCACGTTGTCCTTCGAGGGACTGCATTGTCCTTGTTGTTGCTGCTGCCTTCTTCTGCGCTATCCTTGAGTTGATCTCTGCCTCTTGTGTATTCTAGACCCCGAGATCAGATCATCCCCTTGGCCTAAATTCCCCTCTCTACAGCTGAAACACTTCTGAGTATTCTTAACAAACCCTGCACTAAAATCTCAGCTTAGCTTCAGTGCTCTGCCTTTGTGTGTCTTTACAAATGACCCCAAGCCTTTCTTTTATGCTTTTCTCGTTGACAAATCAACGGCCATGATCAAATCTTGAATCAATGGCTAAGATTAAAAGAAAGCTTGATCCGTGTGACTTAAGACAATTTCATCACATGTTTAATTAAATTCGCTTTAATTATTTGAGTTCCTTAAGTTTTAACTTAGGAAATACATTAAAATAATTAATTAATTTAATATCTCCTAAACCAGATAAAATTTTCCAAATCAATTTTTGGGTCTTGTAGATCACGTGTACTCTAGTCCCTCCACAAAATTTGGGAGCTAGAGCACAACTGATGCTACCCCAAATACACAAAATCTCAACAACTACTGCAGAAATTTCAACCCCCAGCTTCAGAACTTTGATCCTGCAATAGAGACAAAATTTTGGGTCTTGCTTCAGCTCAATATCTTCTCACGTGTAAGAGAAAGGTAACCCAAAAACTTGATTTTCTTCTTCCATCTTCTCTCCTTCTTCTCCTGCAACTTCGCACTATTTTCTGCAACCAGTTTACTACAAATCGAACATGATGAGAGAGTGTGTCAAATGAAGTTAAGTTGCTCCAATATATAGGCGTCTTGTGATATCAAATTACCCTGTTTGAGGTCGACCTAATCTTCTTTGAGGCCGACTTGGTGGAGGAGGCCTAATTGACCTAATTTACATTAAAATAGTTTTCTTATTTGACAAATAATTCCGAAGAATGGTTCTTTACAATATGACATGGACAAGGACACTGGACATAAATCCTAGAGGTCTACAATGGAGACCTTGACCTAAAAACAATTGACCCAAGCATGAAAACCATGCTTTAATAAGTCAATTCATTAATAATAAAATTTATTTTTCTTTCTTTTGATAAATATATTTCATTATGACTCAAATACAATTATGAAGACCGAACCTAATTATATTCTTCAACACTCAGGACTCAAATGTAACGCATTTTGATTTTGATGACTTAATGAGAATATTGCAGTTTCTTGTCTTTCTATTGGATCATTAATGCATCTATCGCAATTGTATTTGTATGCATAATGTTACATTGTACAACTTACAAATTTACAATGTAGAATCTAGATCTATGTCTGAATTTGTATATGAAAGAGAATTGTGTAATATGAAATTATTGAAATATCTATTTAGTATTAATTTTTAATATATATATATATATATATGAAGTAATATATAACGTGAATTGTTCTAAGGGGCCTACGTGCCTTATGTCAGACACTAAAATTTGTGTGTCCCATGTCCCTGTGTCAGGTGACTTAGCTTGGAATGTTGATTTTTTGGGCAGCATTGGATGTGCTCTAACTCCAAAATCTTGTGGAGGGGCTAGAACATATGAGACCTCCAAGACCCAGAAATCGTTTGGAGAAATTCCACCCGAAGTGCAAGTTATTCAAATAATTAATTATTTCTAATGGAACCTAAGTTAAAACTTAGGGAATTAAAATAATTAAAATGAATTAATTTAAATGTGGGTGAGAAGCTTCTAAGTGACGAGGATCAAGTCTATTTTAATCTTAGTCGTTGATTAAAAATTAGATCACGACCGTTGATTTATCAACAGGAAAAGTATAAATGAAGACTTGTGGGTCAGTTGGAGATAAGCCGGGCAAATACTCAGTAACCCGAGGGAAGTCGATACTCCAAGAGAAGAGTTCGATTTCAGAGAGAGAATTGCAGGGTGAAGGAAGAGGAGGCTATCAGCAGCAATCAAAGACATAAGAGGAGGGACGCAGAGCAGCAAAGAGACAGTGCAAAGGGACAGCACAGTGAGGCAGCGCAGCAGAGGACGCAGTCCTCACGCAGGACGGGACGCAGAGGTGACGCAGTGGAGGCTGGAGGGTCTCTAAGGTGTCAGAATTTCACTAGTGACTGGAGGAAAACTATCTCAGGTGTTTTCACAAATGTTTCTCCATGATTCTGCAAATCATTCCTTATAAAGAGATTGTTGTTGAAGAATAGTCAATAAAACCTCATCTACTACACCGATTTTCCCACATTGGGTTTTTCCGGGGACAATTGTCCAAAAACAGTTGTGTTGATGTGGTTGATTCTTGTGCTTGCATTTCACTTTTATTTTCTCTATGAAATTATGTGATAACTACAATAGAATTTATTTTGTTGTTTACTAAAGGATTTCTGTAAATAACTTATTGTGGAAATAAGTAAGAGAAATAAATCAGTTACTACAGTAGAATTTCAAGTTAGAAATTTTCACATGGTATCGGAGTAGAGATCGGGTAAGAGGGTTGGAGATTCTGCAATGAGTTGTGGTCTTGATGTTGTTGGAGCAACAACTCAAAGGGGCTCACACAGTTCTCCTGGGAAAGAGGAAAGCACGAACAGGACATTTTTGTTTTGGCTTCCAGATTGGAAGAAGTCGCTTGTTTGTCAAGCTCTGCTTCCTCTGAGGTTTGGTATATTAATAGCGGGGTTTCTGCACACATGACGGGAATACGAGAATGTTTCTCGAGCTACCAAGAGGAAAAGTTGAATTTCCAAATCACCATGGGCAATAAGGCTAAATGTACTCCTGTTGGAAGAGGTACTATTGTTTTTCAAACAGAAGCAAGAGATCGGCTTCGGGCTACCAATGTTCTGCATGTGCCTGGATTGGGGATGAACTTGCTTTATGTATCTCAGTTACAAAACAAGGGCTATGATGTATACTTCATTGGAAAGAAAGTATATGTCAAACACCCGAGTTAGAAGAAGAAGGCCAAAATTGGGGTCAAAAGCAACAGACTGTATAAGTTGCAGCTAGAATCTCCAATGGCACTGATAGGTAGCCATGATGAAAAATATTTGAATGAACTATGGCAAAGTAGGATGGGGCACTTACACCATGGGGCTCTAAGAATTCTCAGAGAAACCGTCACAGGAGTTCCAGAATTAAGCACCAACCGAGATGATGTCTGCAGAGGGTGCGTACTAGGCAAGTACGCCAAAGTGGCTTATTCCAGAAGTAACAATAGGGCAAAGAGTGTTTTGGGATTAATACACTCAGATATCTGCGGACCTATGTCCACAAGAGCTCTTAATGGTGCCGAATATTTCGTCACCTTCATTGATGACCATTCCAGGAAAACTTGGATCTAATTTCTAAAGACCAAGTATGAGATCTTTGTTCGATTCAAATAGTTTAAGGCTCTGGTTGGGAATCTAACAGGGAAGAGGATAAAAGTGTTGTGTTCAGACAATGGTGGAGAATATATTGATAAAATCTTCACTGAGTTTTGCGCAAGGGAAGGCATCAAAAGAGAATGGACCTCTCCATATAATCTGGAGCTGAATGGGGTTGCAGAGAGGAAAAATAGAACTATAGTTGAAGCAGTGAGGGCAATGTTGTATGATCAGGATATGCCCAAATTTCTATGGGCGGAAGCATGCAGCACAATTGTGTATGTTCATAATAGGATTCCTCATAGGGCACTAGGTAAGATTACACCGGAGAGTGTCTTCACTAGCAGAAAGCCAAAAGTGAGTCATTTTAGGATCTTTGGGAGTTTGGCATACTGCCATGTACCTAAAGAAAAGAGAAAGAAGTTGGATCAAACTGCAAAAACAAGATATCTAGTGGGATATAGCGAGAATGCTAAGGCATATAGAATCTACATTCCTGGTAGTAGGAAAGTAGTAGTACGACGGGATGTAAAGTTCATGGAGGACAAATCTTTTAGGAAATCCCAGGAAATGCCTTCTGAAAAGTGGTCAAAGGACGATCCATTGGCTCAGCCACTTCGACTAGTCAAAACCAGCACCAACACTTTTCCAAGGCATAAGAATCCGGAAGTATCACCACAGGAAGATTCGTAGGAGGAGGAGAAAGAAGATCCACCCACTACTAGTGAAAGAACGAGTCAAGAATTACGACAAATACTAAGGGTCGCATAGGAGTTCATTAGAGTTCCTAGAACCGAGAAAAGGCAGCATAGACAACCAGACAGTTACCAAGCTTTGGTAGCTCAAGTTAGAGAACCCTCTAGTTTTCAGGAGGCATCTCAGCATCAAGTGTGGGTAGATGCTATGGTGGAGGAATACAGTTCCATTATGAGCAATGATGTCTGGGAAGTGGTACCTAGAACAAAGGACAAATCAGTGGTAGATTCAAGATGGATCTACAAGATCAAGTATGTTGCAGATAGCAGCGTGGAAAAGTACAAAGCCAAGTTCGTGGCTAAGGGGTATGCTCAAAAGGAAGGAATAGACTACAAAGAAACATTCGCCCCAGTAGCCAGGTATACTTCTATCAGATCTGTGATATCCCTTGCAGTGCAGATAGGGTGGGAGATTCACCAGATGGATGTCCAGACTACTTTCTTAAATGGGGTGATAGAAGAAGTGTACATTGAACAGCCAGAGGGCTTTGAGACAAATGAGAGGAAAACTCATGTATGCAGGCTGAAGAAAGCCTTGTATGGGCTTAAGCAAGCACCTAGAGCTTGGTATGGTCGGATTGATGGTTACTTACAGAAGATGGGATTTGTCAAGAGTGACGCAGATCCCAATCTCTACTATCTGACAGTAGAGAATGAGCCTCTATTACTAGTATTATATGTAAATGACTTGTTTCTGACAGGTTCATCTAGGCTCATCAAGGACTGTACGGAAAACCTGGAAGCAGAATTCAACATGAAGGATTTGGGACTGATGCATTATTTCCTGGGGTTGGAAGTTTGGCAGCAGAAGGGTGAAATCTTCCTTGGACAAGGGAGATATGCTACAGAAATTCTGAAGAGATTCAAGACGCAAGATTGTAGACCCATGGCTACACCAATAATTACCAACTGGAAAAAGATTTATGCATCTGACAACAAAAAAGTAAACCCCACCTTGTACAAACAGCACATAGGCTCTCTTATGTATCTGGTCAACACCCTTAGACAGTTCAATGTGGAACCAAAGAGGGCACACTGGGCAGCAGCCAAGCATGTTCTCGGATATATACGGGGAACTATCGAGCATGGATTAAAGTACATCTGAGGCAAAATTAGACTAAGTGGATTCACTAACATGGATTGGGCAGGAAGTTCAGTACACCGGAAAAGTACCTCAGGGTATTGTTTCAGTATTGGATCAAGAATGACCTCCTGGTGCAGCAGGAAACAGAAATTCGTAGCATTGAGCTCAACTGAAGCAGAATATATGGCAGCAAGCATGGCTTCGTGTGAAGCCATATGGCTTAGAAAGTTACTTGTGAATCTATTCAGGAAAAAGATGGAAGCGAACAATATTATGTGTGATAATCAAAGTTGTATCAAGCTCTCTCAGAATCTGGTTTTTCATGATCGGTCGAAGCACATTGACATCAGGCGTCACTTTATCAGAGACTGTGTCCAACAAGGAGCAGTAGAGTTACAGTACACTCCTACAGGAGAACAGGTGGCAGACATTCTCACCAAGGCCCTTAGGAGAACAAAGTTTGTTTATTTCAAGGAGAAGATGGGGATGGTTGAGAATTCGTTTCAGTAGAAGCGGATAATGCAGCAATTGAGAGGGAGTTGCAGTACAGATGCAGTAACAACAGTGGTAGTATTGTGAGTAGCAGTACAAATAGCAGTAGTGCAGCAGATGAGGGGCGGTACACCGAGCATCAGCAGCACAGAGGACCAATGTCGTGGATCAGGGTGATACTTCTAGTGGAAAGAATTGCCAGAGCACATTCCTGGCTAAGAGGGAGTATTGATTTTTTGGGTAGCATTGGATGTGCTCTAGTTCCAAAATTTTGTGGAGGGGCTAGAACACATGAGATCTTCAAGACCCAGAAATCATTTGGAGAAATTCCACCATGAGTGCAAGTTATTCAAATAATTAATTATTTTTAATGGAACCTAAGTTAAAACTTAGGGAATTAAAATAATTAAAGTGAATTAATTTAAATGTGGGTGAGAAGCTTCTAAGTGACGAGGATCAAGTCTATTTTAATCTCAGTCGTTGATTAAAGAATAGGTCACGGTCATTGATTTATCAGTTGGAGATAAGTCGGGCAAATACTCAGTAACCCGAGGGAAGTCGATACTCCGGGAGAAGAGTTCGATTTCAAAGGGAGAGTTGCATGGTGAAGGAAGAGGAGGGTATTAGCAGCAGTCAGAGACAGAGGAGGAGGGACGTATAGTCGCAGAGAGAGAGCGCAGTGAGGCAGCGCAGCAGAGGACACAGTCCTCACAGAGTCCTCACGCAGTAGAGGACGCAAAGGTGACCCAGTGGAGGCTGGAGGGTCTCTAGGGTGTCAGAATTTCTCCAGTGACTCGAGGAAAACTATCTCAAGTGTTTTCACAAATGTTTCTCCATGATTTTGCAAATCATTCCTTGTAAAGAGATTATTGCTAAAGAATAATAAATAAGCCCTAATCTGCTGCAATGGTTTTCCTGCATTGGGTTTTTCCGGGGACAATTGTCCAAAAACAACTGTGTTGATGTGATTGATTCTTGTGCTTGCATTTCACTATTCTTTTCTCTATGAAATTATGTGATAACAGCAGTAGAATTTATTTTGTTGTTTACTAAAGGATTTCCATAAATAACTTATTGTGGAACTAAGTAGGAGAAATAAATAGTTACTGCAGTACAATTTCAAGTTAGAAATTTTCACATGGAATCCTAGCGACTTTTTGTCACAAGCAAATTTAAGGTCAAAGGATGCATGAAACAAGTTCCTTTGATGGTTCTTGAAAGACAAATTTGGCATAAACATATAGAAACAAGAGCTCAATAAAGATATTGCACATTTTAATATGGCACAAGATATGTACAATTTTCAGACTGTTCTATGTTGTATCAATTACTTTAGCCCAGATTACTTCTACATAAACAATGCATCCAATTATAAGCATTGTAATTTATCATAAACTGTTAAATAAACTGTAATTGAAGATAGAACAATACATGCATTGATAAAGAAGACAACGGCACAACCATAAGAGACAGCAAATTGGTCCAAGACCAAGGAAAACCCCACAAGGGGCAAACCCTTTCAAATCTTCTTCAATAGATCGTCATAAAAAGTTTTCAACGGAGAGTACAATGAGACCAATACAAATGCAGCGAGAAACAAATAGATCAGATCTACAGATTTGCAAATCTACAACAATAAGGAACCTGGATCCAATAGATCACTGAAGCAATGTGATATCAACTGCCAAATCCTAGATCTAAATCCAGGATGCTCTCAAAAACAGATCACAAACATCTGTGAACGAGTGACTGATGTCTGAAAGCACTGCGCAAGCAACTGAAGATGATCTGACCCATATTTGCTCAGAAAAACCCTTGGCCGCAACCTCAACACGTTGTGCCCGCAACTAAAGCTCTCTTGGTCGCTACCTAGACACATTGTGCTCACGACTCTACTTCAGATCAGCCCTATCTAACCTTGGAACCCTAGCCGCGACCATATAACTCTCTGTCCGCGGCTATGGCAGCTTAGCCGCTACCTTGCCATGATGTGCCCGTGGCCCTAGCCCG
The DNA here is from genome assembly GCA_034641835.2 of Pinus albicaulis. Taxonomy (NCBI): domain Eukaryota; kingdom Viridiplantae; phylum Streptophyta; class Pinopsida; order Pinales; family Pinaceae; genus Pinus; species Pinus albicaulis. The sequence continues at coordinate 250,417,646 of CM076569.1, forward strand.
ATTTAACTAGTTTTGTGTCTGTGGTTATGCCCCAGAAGCCCTAGATCAAAGCGAGCCTCTCGCCTGTAATTTTGAACCCTGCGCGAGCTTCTTCCATTGAACCTGTGCGAACCAAAATAGAAAAAGACAATCCAAGACAGAGTGCAAGACGAAAATCTCATGAGCGAATGTCTGAGAATGAGCTTTAAGTCGCTTCTATTTATAGCTTTTATGAGGGACTGCTTGGGGCTTTGACCAAACCCACATGTGTTGAGGTCAACCCTTTCCATTTCATTAATAAATAAAATAATTCATAATTTAACTTCTGCTTAACTGATTGGGGCGATCTATAAGTTGATTTTAGTCCTCTCGAAAAGAGGAATCTAATGCAATTATAATCTCAACCATGAGTTGTCCAAAGTGGAATTTGACTCTAGTTGTAAAAATTAACAATCCCTCTCAACTAGGAAGAATTCCACTTGATAACCTCTGCCTTTGATGTTTACATCATGGTGTCATTACAGCTCAACTCCATCTGCTGAAACTCTCTGGGATCTAGAAGAAGAAGAAACGGGGAGCAATAGCTTCCACCCGTACTGAGTAACAAAATAATCCATCATACAAGGGAGCACATCTTCGACCATGGAATCTCACCGAGGAGTCCATTCCCAACCCAGAATCACAAAAGGGGAGCAAATCTCAACCCAATCCAGTTGCCTACCGACCTTTCCATCAATGACTCTCAACAATCATGTGGTAGAACACCTGCATCATAATCGACTTGGGTTGTACACCCCAAGTACACTCTCAACTCATTGGCCAAACGAGGAGCGGTATTCCCAACAAGCCTTGCTTGAGGGTGTGATGCCAACTGGGGTATACTCTGTATAGACCAGATAGGAGAGCAGCATCTCCGACCCTATGAAGATAGGGGAGCAGCATTTCAACCCTAGGTAACAGATAGGGAAGCTCCCTATTGTCCAGCGGTCCCTCAACCCCAGGAGCCCTCTATCTCAATTCCTCACCCCGAGAGCTCATGCAGAGTAGGAAGAGTTTGCTCAGTGTCCTCGATCAGTGTTGCCCTTATCCGTAGGGGCTACATCCATCAGTCCAAGTTGGTCTCTGAAAACCAAGAACTTTCCTTTCAATAGTGCCTTGGTGAGAATATTTGTTATCTGCTTGTCAATCGATATATGGTGGAGTCTAACAGCTCCTCTCTGAACCATGTCATGAATAAAGTGATATCGAATCTCTATGTGCTTGGACTTGTCATGAAACACGGGATTCTCTACTAAACAGATACCGCTCTTCTTATCACAGTATATCACTGTGGTATCTAAGACTTGACCAAATAGCTCACCAAAGAGCTTCCTTAACCACACAGATTCGCAACTAGCCGTGTTAGCAGCAATGTATTTTGCTTCCGCAGTGCTCAATGCTACCGACTTTTGCTTCCCACTTGTTACCACTCAAACTAGGAGGGGACCTAATGGAGTTCCTAACAGGGCAATTGCTAGACCAAGGGCGATGATGGAGGCTTAGCCCATTGTCACCACGGCTAAGACTCCCAGCTCTTTACGGACTTTCACTGATGGGAGGACTCTCGGTAGTATAGGAATCACTTGTAAAGTATATGTCAATGGATAGGTGATGAGTGACCCTGAAAACCCTTTCCCTAGTGTGGATTGGAGAATGGAGTTCGCTTGCTTTTCAACCAAGGGGCTCGGTCCACTAAGGGTAAGGGATGATGATTACAGGGTTGAGATGGAAGGAATAGGCTTGTAGACGAGGTTCTTAATCCCTAAAACCCTTGGGGAATTTGGATTCCTAGATGATCCTTGATAAATAGTCTTCAATGAGAAGTGGGACAGTGGACCACACGGGGCCAAGTGGACCCAATTCAGGTTCGAAGATGGAATATAGCAACCAAGAGTGTTCCTATCCTGGACAAGGTGAGGGGAAAGGACCATAAAAGAATATTCACTTCAAAAGGTTAAATTGATCCTATTGAGGTCTACCCTTGGGGATGCCTAGGCAGATTTCAATCCTAGAGCTAGGGCTCAGGATTCCCGAAGATCCCACCGTCGGAATTGCTTGAAATTTTGTGGAGAGGGAGAGGACCCACCAGCGCAGTGCCTCCTAGGAGATTGAATATTTTCCCTGGCTCAATTCCCGAGAAATTGATGCCCTAGGTGACCTTTGAGGGCTAGACCTTGGAAAAAGTGAAAAAGGGGCAAAATTATGGATAAAATGATCACCCTTCTATGGATCAATGCCTTAGTTCACTTGGGGAGATGGAGTCAAGGATGTTTAATGAGTAATAACTTGCTTAGGATGTTTAATGAGTAAGAACTTGCTTTCTTGGTCAAGGAGCCTTGAAAAATCAACTTCGTCCAATATTGGTGTAGAGAAAAGAAGAAGAGACTGTCAAGCATTTATCCTTCAAGCAAAGAGTGCAAGCTTGTCGAGAAAACATATCTATAGGAAATTTCATTCATATGACATTGGCCCATACATTAAAATTTGTTGAAACATGCTAAATTCCACATTATATTCATGCAGCAACTAGCCCTAGTTATAGCGTAAATCATTAGTACGCAGCAACAAGAATAATAAGATCAAAAATCACTTACAATGTCATAGAGTATATCCAACCAGCAACTCCTTTGCAATAATAAAGCTCCAAGACAAGAGAAATAGCCCATATCCATGCATCAAAATTCATCCATCTCCAAAAAAAACTCCTCCAAGGAAAAGTACAAAATTCTCTATGAGAGAGATATCCAATCCAAAGTGTCATGATCAAAATGAATGGAGCTAACATCAATATATAGGCTCCTAAGGGGCTCAAATTAGCCTAAAGCCCCTAATAGCTCTAATAATAAAATAATGTGAAAATAACATCCCTATTGGTGGCAAGCCCACCAATTTAGCTCATAGGTGTAAAAATAAGTCACACAAGGGCCAAATAATGATGTGTACATGTCGTAGGGCCCTCCAAGAGGCCTAGCAACATCCTGAAGTGCTATAATGAGGAATAAATCCATCAGAATATGATGGACAAGGGGGTGACCCCTTGTTCTCCAAGTAGTAGACCTATGGTGCTCCCAGTGGGTGTGGAGGTACATAAATGATCCCATGGGTCTCCAAATGGATCGGAGATGCCTGTAGATGCTCTGTGAAGGTTCAGATGTTGTAATAAATATCATCGGGTCCTCGTACAAGCCTTGGGGCACCCTCCAAGTGTGTGGTGCAGTTGTGGGGCTGGTTGGGCATGATGCATCTTTCTCATCCAAGAGTGGGTCTCTAGTAATCCCTGAACATCTGAAGGGGTCCATGAAGCATTGTCTGTTGCGGTGGAGGCCCATACCACTCGATACACACCCTATGTGTGCCAATGTAGCCCTCGGGGGTCAAGATCCCGTATAGGGAGACCAAACCCAAATGGAAACCACTTGTAATCCTGCATAAGATCCAATGCACCCCCTGTGAAAAATTTTGAATATTACTTATGCAGAAACCCTACTGTTAAATCTAGTTATACTTCTCCTACTTAATCGAGTTATTAATCGGAAATTTCAACATTAACATTGAAATAAACACATTAACAGTCTACACAAATACAGATCTTAACTAATACATGCACAATGACAAAGTGACACAGGATTTTCTGGACAACTATACCCGGGAAAACCCAATGTGGGAAAATCGATCTTCTGGCTGTTGGAGGGTTTATATTATTAGATAGATTCTAAGTACAACAAATCTGGGCACCTTACTGGTTAACCTGATAGAGAAATACAAAATCTGCAGCAATACCTCTATTCCTGACACAGAAAATCTGACTGATTCACACCCTCAAACGGGATTTACAGAACTCAGTCTTTTTTAGTCTTCAGAAACCCCAGCGCTGCTCTGAAGCCCTCTGCGTCAGCTCTGCTAGGCTGTGACTGCCCCTGCGCTGCTCAGGAAGGGCCTGCACACCCCAGATTGGGTTACGCTGCCCCTACACTGCCCAAGTTGGGCCTGTGTCAACAATGTTGGCCTCCTACTGCTTCTCTGCCTCTTGCTGCACTCTTGGCTTGGGATCAGATCGTCCCTCTCGACAATACTACCCCTCGCTGCAACTGAAACACTTTTGAAATTCTTAGCAAACCACGGCTTAGAATTCCAGCTTAGTCTCAGTGCTCTGCCACTGTGTGTGTTCTCCAACTGACCCCAAGCCTTTCCTTTATACTTTTCTCGTTGGGAAACCAACGGTCGTGATCTAATCTTGAATCGACGGCTAAGATTAAAAGCGACTTAAGTCATTTTCATCACATGTTTAAATTAATTACCTTTAATCTTTTAATTTTCCTAAGTTAGACTTAGGGTCCTTAATTAAAAAGATTAATTAATTAATTTTCTCTTAAACAGGATGAAATTTCTCAAATCCTTTTCTGGGTCTTGGAGATCTCATGTACTCTAGTCCCTCCACAAAGTTTGGGAGCTAGAGCACATCCAATGCTACCCCATCACTCAAAAATCTCAACACCTCCTGGCTTCCAGTACAACCTGTCATTAGAATAATCGTGTAATAGAGTTTAGAAATCATGGATGGCAAAATGGGCACTTCATAATGGCATGTCCTCCCGTAGTGCGCTTTGGCATGTACAAGTGTCTCTAGACTCCAAAGGGAGTTAACCAAGTACCTTATTAGGTGGTTTCAGCCTTTAAAGGGGATAGTATGTTCAAAGTACATCCCACTAATGGAGGTGGCAAGTGATAAATAAGTGGAATGGAATAGGGAGCGAGAGGGGAAATCCTGGGTCACATATTGGGGCATCGGAGTAGCCAGATGAAGGGAAGCCCACACCTGGGTATATAATGTGTAGAAGGGAGCAATCGTGGTACATGAGATGCCCGGCCTTGATTTTTCCACCCTCCCTTATATGCCTTTTGCCTTTCATGAATTCCTTTAACTAATTGCTCGGGGCTCAAAGGGATAAGAGCATGATGTATAAGATGTAGCAGTGATTACCCCCTTTTAGGTAGGGCGGTTCATTGACCTTCAAGGGTTGGGGCAATCATGGGTTCCTAAATGATAAAGGAGGCTCATCTAGGGCCTATGGAACCAGGGTGATGGCCATGGATTGGGGTAGAGCTCATGTATTGGCTTTTGCTCACGTGCTAATTATTTTTGTCCCGGCCAGCTTTTTCATTTTGTGGTACAATTTCCTGTTAAATGTGACTAATTATGCTTTTTATTTTTCTTTTAGCTGCATCAACCTCCGGGGCATCGTTCTAGGCCTGACCCAAGGTGGGGGCAAGGGGATAGGGAGGTTGGCCCTATGTGGACCTAGAATGGCAATGTGGACATGGGTGGGATAAATGATGAATGGGGATATAGCGAGTGGAAAAGGAGTAATATATGTGGATAGGGGAGCGGGACCACGCACCCAAAGTCGGGGTTTCCCAAGTAGTACCACCCTAAAACCAAATGGTCAATAAAGGAGATCCCACGGGACTAAGATCCAAAGGTAACACCCAAAAGAGATCAAGGGGTCAAGATCACAAACTAAGCCCACTCTATCCACCAAATCCCCCCATCAATCCATACCCATAAGTATCCATGATAAGTAAACCCAATACTCAATTACCAAATGACAAGAAATACCTTTAGATTCGGGAGGCCCACCTTCAAACATACGATCAATACAGGTGGTTGAGGGACCACATGGTCGGCTGAGGTGGCAGAGAAATGGCACAATGAGCTATTAGGAGGCTGCAAGGGGTTGTTGGCTACCAACTGAGGTCCATCACAGAGAAAAATTTATCCTAGGGATATCACCCACGAAGTGGTGGGTAACACTACTCATCCAAGATATCTTGGCAGAAACCAAGACTAAAACAGCATCCAGATGTACTCTTTCTGTCAGAAACATTTCCTGCCCAATCAGCATCACTGTATCCATGAAGTTGAAAAACTCCAGCAGAATATCTTAGACCAAGAGTGATTGATCCATGTAAGTATTTCAAAACATGTTTGGCCGCAATCCAATGTGCATGAAGGGGTTCAGTCATGAATTGACTTAATGTGTTAACTGCATAACATATGTCTGGACGGGTGTTTACAAGGAACATCAGAGCCCCAATTAGCTGTATGTACTCGGATGGATTTTCCAGATCAGGTCCAGCTACCTTTCCACACAGCGTCTTGAAATTCATCTCCATCAAAGTAGTCATGGACTTGCATTCGGTCATACCAAACCTTTCCAGCAGCTTCACTACATACTTTCCCTGTGACAGAAAGATCTCGGCAGGGCTTTGCCACACCTCAAGGCCCAAAAAGTGTGCATAAGACCAAGGTCTTTCATCTCGAATTCAGAGGCTAACTTCCTCTTACATTCGATCATCAGCAGTTCACTTCCTATTAAGAACAAATTGTCAACATATAGAACCAGAATCAATGTCATATCTTGGACAACCTTAAAATAGAGGTTGGGATTAGCATTTCTTCTTGTGAAACCCAATTTCATTAGATAGTTGTCAATGTGTGCATACCAAGCTCAGGGAGCTTGTTTCAAACCATTCAATGCTTTCTTCAACCTGCAAACATGCGTTCGGTGATCTTCCACTTCAAATCCCTGTGGTTGTTCAACATATACTTCTTCCTGTAACATGCCATTAACGAAAGTTGTCTTTTCATCCATCTGATGAAGGGTCCATCCTTGACTAGCAGCAAGGGCAACTATGGAACGGATAGTTGTGTATCAAGCCACAGGAGCAAATGTGTCATCGTAATCTTCTCCCTCTTTCTGAGAGAAACCTTGAGCTACAAACCGCGCTTTGTATTTCTCAATGTTGCCATCGATTCCATGTTTGATCTTGAATAGCCACTTCGAAGTCACAACAAACTTCCCATGTGGTCTCAGCACAACATCCTATACATCATTTTCACAATAGATTCGTATTCCTCGACCATGGCATCCTTCCAGACTTGTTCTTTGATTGCTTCTTCGAATGAGGATGGTTTAGCTTGAATCATAGTGCTCATAGCAACTACATATCCTTGATACCTGCATTGGTTCCTTCCTTTCTTTGAAGGATCTACGAATGAGAATGCTTCTTTCATTATCCTGTAGGGTGTCGCGAAGCCAAAGTGGTATTTTCTTTGAAAGAGAATCACTGGGAGGTGGATCTAAAGGATCCATAAGCTTCATGGGAATATCAATATCATCTGACTCGGGCATAGAAGGACCATCTAGAATATCCATGTCATCATCATCTTCCTTGGGATGGCGGAGGAAGGTATCTTGCTTTACAAAGTGCTTCATTTTCATCGAAAGTTACGTCCCTGCTAATTTCGACCTTCCTTTGACCAGGAATATATATTTTGTATGCATTAGAGTTTTCACAATAACCCATAAACATATATTTTCTTCCTGTAACTTCCAGCTTGTTTCTTTTATCCTTCGACACATGAAAGAATACAGGGCATCCAAATATACGAAGATGGCTAATGTCGGGTTTGGTACCATAGAATATTTACTTAGGAGTCTTATTTTTCAATGCTTGATGAGGCACTCAGTTTTGAACATATACAGCAGCATGTGTGGCTTCAGCCCACAGAAACTTTGGTACCTTTTGATTATGAAGCATGGCACAAGCAGCTTCCAATATAGACTGGTTCTTCCTTTCAGCTAAGCCATTATGTTCAAGTGTATAAGGCACAATAGTTTCCTTCTTGATCCCTTCTTTCTTGCAGAATGCTATGTATTCTTTTGACATGTATTCTCCTCCATTGTCGGACCTGAAAATTTTGATTCTTTTCCCTAATTGATTTTCGATCAAAGCTTTGAATTCCTGAAATTTTTCAAAGGCTTCATCCTTGTGCTTGAGGCAGTACAACCATGTCTTTCTTGAGAAATCATCAATGAAGGTGATGTAGTAGAGATGACTACCAATAGAATGCACAGGCATCGGACCATATATATCTTAATGAATGAGATGGAGGATGTCAGTTGTCTTGTTCTTACTGGAAGAGAATCGTCCCCTTGTTTTCTTTCCAATCGCGCAACCTAGAAAAACTCCATCATGATGAGCTTGAACATCAAGAATACTTGAGACCAGTTTCTTTAATTTCGAAAGAGCATCATAGTGAAGATGAGCCAGCCTGCGGTGCCACAATTCACTTAGATGATTGGTGTTATGAACCAATGCTAGAAGTGGCCTTCCTGTGACTTTATAGAGTCCTTCAGATCTCAGACATAATGTGAATGCATATTTCATATGTGAATCAGTAGACCAAGTCAATACCTTTCCATTGATGAAGGCAACCCTCATCCCTTTATCTTCTAATCCGGATATAGAAATCAAATTCTTCATTAGACCTGGTACATACATAACATCATGCAGCAATACTGATTCCACAGAATTCAACTAAAACTTAACAAATCCAAATCCTTTTACGGGTTGAGTGGAGTTATCTCCAAGAATGATCTTCAGTTTAGTCTCCCTCTCTACCAGATTAGAGAGGACTTCTTTATATCCAGAGAAGTGATGAGTGGTCCCACTGTCAACCAACCAACTATCCCACGAATTCGGTGGAGAAGAACTAGTAAGTGCAGAAATGAGAATATATTCAGATTTATTCACAGTATTACTTTCATACCTGGGAGCCCTTGACTTCTTTTGAGGAGGATGTTCTTCTTCACGGTCGCTTGAAGAATCTCTTCTCCTTTCATATCTTCGGTCGCGGTGGTTCCTTTGATTGTCTCTTCTTCTTTTATCATTGTTGTTGTTTCTAGTGTTGTATCGTGGCCTCTTTCTCTTCTCAGGACAATCACGTGCATAATGACCTTTCTTGTGGCATTTATAGCATTCAATATGGGATAGTGATTGTAATATCCCTTTTCAGGGATATCCCTCAAACACAAGCAAACTCCAACCAGAGATGGACTGGGAGGGCATTTACCAGAAATTTCACCTCTGGAAAGACGCTGAGATCTGGAGGCTATCTGGCCCTTTCCAGACTCTGTCTAAGAGTATGGGGAAAAACACACCAAGTGGTATAGTAGCTGGGATGCTCGAAGAGAAAGTAACAGTAATGCAAGCATACAATAGCATATAAAGAACATGTAATAGATACTCAAGAAATGCAGAGAGAAATGCTAAGCCATTTTATTATACTGAGAAATAGGAGTACAAGAGGTGATCAGAATGATGGCACCTCGACTTGCACCAGGCAAGTGAAGAAATACTCTAAGAATGACAAGGAAATGGCTGCTCTCTGATCTGCGTCCAAGCTGCTGGAGAACTGTCGTGCTGCTACTGCTGCTGGAACCAAAATGAGTATTTGGGGCTGCTCCCCTACTCGGAAAAAGCTGAAACTCTGGAATCTACCTCTACTCACCAAACCCAGAAAAGCCCAGAGAGCGTTCTTGAAATGGCCGACCCCCGAAAATCACCCCCTTGAGGATCTACGCTATCCTCCAAGGCTCTGCGCTGACACTGAATAGAAACCACCAAAATACTGCCTCAAACTCTACCAAAATCCTCCAGTAGGCAAGGGCTAGCCCCTTGCTCAATCTCAAAGCTCGAAACCTCCAAAAGAAACCCAATCCGGAGCTCCCAAGATATGGACTGCATCCTCCCTCTCAAGACTGCGCAGTCTATGGATGCACTGCTCCTCCACAAATGCCAAACACCAATCCTCCTGCAAAATACTGATGAGACTACCTCACCCGAGCAAGCACTCGAAGTCTCCCGGGGCTGAGGGTGAGATCTCCGAACGGAGACACTCGGTGCACTAAACAGTGCTGCAGACTAGCTAAACAACCACCGTGCTCAAGAAGTCGAAGTGACCAGCTCAATATCATAAACATCGAATGACCAAAATGAGGAGGCTCTCCTCCTTTTATAACGTTGGCCTCTCTCTCAAACCCTAGGCCCATCATCTCCAACGTAGCCTCTCTTGGCCCCACGCTGCCAACTCAACCTGCGTAGTCCCTCCACGTGCTCTAGTGGGTCCCCTCTCTACGTGGCCTCTTTGCCCCCCTTGGCCCACTTAAGTCAAAACGTTGAGTCTACTAGGGAGTGCACTTTATTTTAGTGAGTTATGTCCCCCTCTCACTCACTTTATTTATATTTTTAATTATAGAAGGCAAAATTGATTAAAGTTAATATTTCCAATTAGCTATCGCTAATTGGGAATATTACAGTGTCATTCCTTCCTTTTGAGCTTTGAGGAGGAGGTCTTCTAGAAGGGCTTCCTTTTGACCTCTTCCTTTTGTTATGGACGATATATGCAGCACGCTCTCCCTCTTCATGCTTTTGAATTCTACCTCTTGCTATCATTCTTGATTCTTCTTGAGTAACCTTTCCAACAATTTCATCAAATGATAGGAAAACGTTGTTGTTGTTGATTGTAATAATGAAGGTTTCCAAACAGGAGGGAGATCTCCAAGAGTCACGACAACCAGCTCTCTTTCAGGCACATTCTCTCCAACCCTCTACAGTTTGTTGATTTTTGAGGAGCATCAAATGTGCTCTAGCTCCGAAACTTTGTGGAGGGGCTAGAACACATGAGATCTCCAGGACCCAGAAATCGTTTGGAGAAATTCCACCCGGAGCTTAAGTTATTCAAATAATTAATTATTTTAATGGAGACCTTAAGTCTAACTTAGGGAAATCAAATAATTAAAGCGAATTAATTTAGACATGTGGGTGAGAATGTTCTAAGTAACAAGGATCAAGTTTTTTTCTAATCTTAGCCGTCGATTAGAGATTAGATCACGACCATTGAATGTTCAATAGGAAAAGTATTAAAGGAAGGCTTGCGGTCAGTTGGAGAACACACACAGAGTGGCCGCAATTGAGCTAAGTCAAAATTCTAGGGCACGGTTTGCTGAGAATTTTCAAGTGAGCTTGCAGTGCAGCGAGGGGCAGTTCGACGATGGGATTTCTGATCCAAGGTCGAGAGTACAATAGCAGAGAGGCAGATCAACACCAGAGAGACAGCGCGGGCCTAGGAGGTTTGATGCAGGCCCAGGAAGGGTGACGCAAGCTCACGCAGAGCCAGCGCAGAGGCTCACGCAGGCCCAGAGGGGTGACGCAGGCCTAGAGGAGCTGACGCAGAGCCATCAGAGGCAACATTGGGGTTTCAGTGGGCCAGATCGGGCTCGTATTCAGCAGATCCAGAAGAGTGATGCATCCACACTGAAGGGTGACGCAGTCTCAGCGCAAAGCTTGCTGGGGACTGCGTAGGCACCTGTGGGGTTCTTCATTCTCACGCTAAATCAACCATAATATCTATCTCCAGAGATAGAGGTACTTCTGCCGAGATTTTCTTTGTTGGGTAAACCACTACTGGTACCCTAGTTTATATTCATAAATCTACATAATAATAAAAACCCTCAAGGGTTGTTGCACTGATTTTCCCGCATTGAGTTTTTCCGGGGACATTTGTCCGTAAAATCTTGTGTGCCCTTTGTCAAATGTGCTTATTTTTTCAGTACTTGATCTATATATATGTGTAGGAAGCAGTGTATTTACTTCGATGCTTTTCATGTATTATTCGGAAAAATAACTTGTTAAGTTAATAAAACAAGTAGGAGAAGTAAATCAGATAACTGTTGTAGGATTTTTGTTTAGTAAATTCAGAAATTTTCACACAGTTGATCTCTAAGACGAGAGATCCTCATAATGTATGACTAAACAATTTCAACTTTGCTCGTCTTCATTTCCTTTAGTTGATCTTTCAAGGTGATAATCTCATTTAGATTGTTGATTTCATACATGCTGGCAATCTTGTCATACATGTCTTTAGACTTTCTTAAAGTCCCAACGTATGCTAGTAAATGATCTTGTAAACCATCAACTATAATTTGATTTGCTTTGGACTCACCTTTCTTGTATCTATTCTTCATAGAAGCGGAGGCATTTTCTGGAAGCTCGGGCATCCTTCCTTGAATGTATTCCGGCACATCGTTGTTGTCAATTATGATCTCCAACCTGACTTTCGATGGAGTAAAGTTTGATGCATCACCCAATTTCTCATGCTCCTTGAAGATAGAGGAAGATAGCTTGACTTTGGCAAGTAGATCTGCTTACTGATAATGAGGGCTTACTGATCGAGTCGCAGAGGGAGACAGTGAGTCTCCAGCGTATTTTGCCAGTGAAGATCAGTATTTTTCAGAGCTTTGCCAATGAAAGGCAAGCAATTGTAATATTTCTCAAATTGTTGAAGATGATAACAAAACCCTCATCTGTCGCACTGGAATTCCCTTGGGGATTTTCCAGGGACAATTGTCCAAAAATAGCATTGTCAAAATTATTGTGTGTGAATTATTTTCTCAATTCCAGTATTTTGTTTTCAACGGCATATTTTATTTGTGAAGAATTGCAAAGTTAGTTTCTCGTTATTTTTCGTTAACAGTTAACAGAAGACAAATAAACTGCATAGTTAGGAGATAAATTTCCAGTTGTTGCAATTTGTGGAAATTTCACACCCTACTGGAAAACTCGACCACTTCCTATTTCAGTAGTTTCTCTCTCTGCAATTTGATTGTCTCCTCTTCTCTCTTCAGCCTCTTCTCCAAAACCTTGTTCATGTGTCTCTTCCTCTCCTTAGATCTACCCTTTATAACCTTCAATGAGTAAAAGCCTATCTCCAAAGTGATCAACTGTCCAGATCTCATCTTGGACACATTAGATTGACGAGTGTGACTTAATCTTTCATTGACATGACTTAACTCACCTTTTAGTCATAAACTAAAGTGACTTCAACTTTATGAAATAAAGTAAATATCTAGAAAGTAGCTATTGGACATCTCCACATGCTAGACACCAAGCCTGTGGAAATACTTGTCCTAGTTACAATATTCAATAAGTATTCTATCCCAAAGTTCAAGTACTCTTTTCTTATATTAATTAGAGGGCTACTATAAATAAAGGTTTTGCGAATTTTCAATGATAGGGCAAACAATATCATATAATAGTTGAGAGGAAGGGTCTTTCAATGAATAATCATCAAAGGAAGCAAGGCCTTCAAATATGTTGAAAAATATGGTAGTCATAGTCGGTATTTTCATCTTGGAAAAGAAATGGGAAATTTGAACTTTTAAATTTGCCTCCAAATTTAATTCAAGTTGGCCTCATAATGTTTTCGGTCGGGCCCCTTAGAGGCACCCATTCGACCCCCACTTGAAGGCTATATAAAGGAGATCATTTCTCCTCATTTGGACACATCAATTTTGTCTCATGCATATCTGATCCAACAAAATTATAGGAGGGCCGAAATTTCAAGAGGAGGCCAAAATTCTAGGAACTAGGTTTTTGACATGGCACTGAATCATGATCTTGGTTACTGTTTTGGCTATTATCCTGTTATGGTTATTTCTGTTGTATTGATGGATCTGGAACTCTCTCTCTCTCTCATAAGAAAAGCATTTATGGGTTTTCTCCTTGTGGGTTTTGCCCTGGCCTCAGGCCTAATTTTTGTGTCTCTTGTCTCATTGTTTCATGTTTATTAGTTGATGTTTTTCTTCTGTATAACTGCCTAAATGATATTGAATTTAATACCATGTGAAACTAACGTTTAATTGATCATTGAATTAGTTATCTGTTGAAGAAAAACTTAATTATAGCACGTGCCCTAGAAAATCAACATGGTATCAGAACCTAGGTATCGAAGAGGCTGGTTGAAGATCACTCTTGTTGGCATAGTTGAAGATAGCTCTAGAGTGATTCCTCCATCGAAGGCTCTCTTAACAAGTGTGAAGTTCTATGGCAATTTTTCTTGAAGATAAATACAGTAATTACACTTCTAATTTAATGCGAATTTCTGGTGTAAGGAAGCAAGCTTCACTGTGGAATGGTACCTATAATGTTAGGCTTAAAACAAGATCTTCCTCATAACAGAGATCTGAATTTTGTTGATACAAGTATAAGGTATGTAAGATCTGCAAAATCATGCGAAGTCTCTACAGTGATGTTACCATATGAATGATGCAAGCTCAAAATTGTCACAGTAATGAAACAAATAAGCTTCAGTTGTTGAGGTATAATACTATAACATGATCCTAGTCCTATTATCCGAATTTCATTCTTCAGCTTCTATGGATTTGAGCTCTGCAAATTCTGGCATCAAAAACTACTGTGAGAGGTAATGTGAAGGACTCTGAGGCTAATGCAAGGAAGATATTACGAGACACTCTTCTGTATAATGCCTCTTCTCTACGCTAGATAAAAACCTATCTTGTGGAGGCTATAATTTTGTGCAAATGCAAGATTTCTTGAAGTTATTTGGATTGTGATGTGAGTTACCTTGATGCAAGAGACCTCTTCTTGGTCTACCTATAATCTGAACTATGATGTTGACTTTCAACCTTGATCCGAGTTATCCTGAAGATTGATATAAGTATTAAAGCAAAGTTCTGATGCATAATAGCGTTGTGATAGTTACCCCAATAATGCAAGTTGCAATAGAATGGTATGTATGACAACGATTTATTGCAACAGTGACTGACAACAATTGACAGTAGGGATAACAAGGTCCTGTGGAAGTCTTGCTATAATAGACCTCCTCCATCAATGGTATATAACCAGAAATACAAAACACTTCAACAGTCAAGTAAGAAATATGATCCAAGACACTTTTGTGCTCAGTGGTCCGAAATGTCTCTGTCCAGGAACCTTTAACAGCAATCCAAAATCGATGAAGATCCTAGTACTGTGATCCAACTGAGTTCTATGATGATACAATGCGAAGTATCCTTCTTGACATGAGTATGATATGGAGAGATGCAAGTAATCTTCTAAAGTCATGACATAAATACAAGTGTTCTTCCCTAAGTAATGCGAAGTACAACAGAGATGCTAACTAAGATCATCCTCTTGACAAGATAGTAAATATAACGCAAGTTTTAGTGCAAGTTTAAAGATCCTGATCCAATGCTCTGAGGCACTTATCGATGATCCGAAGTACTATGATGAACCTTGACCTTGTTAATTTTAGATAACAATGGTATGTTCTATGCTTGCAACAATTACTTCAATGTCCTTTTATCAGCCCAATGACAATTTCCACTTAATTACCAATAGCAATCACATTAACCATTAATGACACTGACAGTAATTGTAGATAGAACATAAACAATAAATGCAGAAGACAAGCCAAGACAAGAGAACACCAATATTTGGCGAATGCCAGGGAAAAACCCCAAGATGGAGAAAACCCTTTGATCAATTCTTCTTATTATTATATCAAATGTTCAGCAGAGAGAGAGTACAATAATACAAAGTCAAAACCAAAATTGACTTGCCAAATCACTGCCCAAAACAACCCTGCCAAATCTGCAATTATGCCCTTAGCCAATAGCAGTCAAATCAGCCCTAACCAGAAAGTCAACAGCAGTCAAAGTTTGATCAAACTTCCCCAAAACAGCTCGATCAAAGTAGAGAGGAACTTGGCCTCTTACTGGTCAAAGTCAGCCCAAAACAGTCAACAAATCTCCAGTCAAATTCGATTTACCAAAAGTCAACCTTGCAGTCAAACAAGCGTACAATCAACGCAGTTCAAAGTGCCCAGATCACCTTGGTTTTTGTGCCAATAAATGCGGCCTACTGAGACAGATTCTCCCAAAGAATCAAAGTCAAAAGCTTCCCAGAAAGTCAAAGTCAAACTTGGTCAAACTGCAGAAAAACTTCAGATTTTCAGCCTTGTAATTTTCGTCCTCCTTTCTACCACACAAGTGAGAAAAAACAGCTGCCCAATAGTTGTACGAACCAATCAAATGAGGAGAGAGAAGGATGTGTGAGTTGATGAGGTACCAAATGAGGTTTGAGGTCATCCTTATTTATACAAATCGTTGAGGGTCAAAAGACATATTTGTTGGGCTTCATGAGTCTACATGATGATGTGGCCGACCTTGACAATTTGCATGTGTGGGCTTGACCTCAAAAACATATTTCTCCTTGTCCAAATTTAGTGATTTTTAGGTCGATTTTGGTCCTCTCAAAAAGAGGAATTCAATGCAATAATTATCTCCATCAAATGAGTTGTCCAAAGTGGAATTTGGCCCTAGTTTCCAATTTTAACAGACCTTGCCTATAACTATGGTGCGTTGGCAAACTGGTGAAGGGTTCCAAGATCTCTTGACACCTCTTCTAAGAAATGACAGCAATATCAGTACACAAGTTACTACAAACAATGTGAATTATTTTTGAGCTACGAGATTGAGATTGAGTTATCCTCTCTACCTTGCAAGTTTGAGAACCTATATACAATGCAAACTTCGTGATGCAAGTGACGCTAGCTTAATCAAGATGTTGTTTTGAGTAAAATGTTTACACGAGTTTGATACGAAAATTGGATAGTGATGTGGGAGCAGTAATGATGGTGTATCATGGATAAACCGAGTTATGATAAACAGATATTTTTGCATAACAGTGACCTAGACTTTGATTCACATGGCAGTGACCTAGATATGTGATGAATGACTTAACAACATTTCAAGGAATTAAGGCATGCCCAATGAAGAAAGTGGACAGCCAAGGAATCTCTGTTAAAAGGTAAAACTCGAATAAGGTACGTATATATTGCTACATTACATCATGAATAGGGCAGATGTAGCAATTCTTGCATGTATCAAGAATAGGAGTGATGCCTCTAGGGTTTCTTCATTATATAGAATTTGGAAAGAGCAAGATAGGGTTTCTAAGGTTTGCTTGACAAATGAAGAACCTAGGGTTCACGAACTCTAGTAAGGATTTAAAGATCGTAGAAACTCTAGATAACTAGAAACCCTAGCTCCTGAATTGACATCATGCTGAAAGAGCTAACATACTGTTATGAGATAAGTATTCTCTTGATTTTTTTCTCGTGTCTTTGCATATTCCTTTCTTGGTTGTACTTGCTAGTGAGAATTGCAAGTACGGATGTGGTAGCAGATAAGAAGGATGGTAAAGTAAGACTCGTGTCTGATAAAGATTCCTGAATGATGATATGGATGAGGATGCTACACTAGAAGACCAAGAGCAAGAAAGAATGAAGTAGCTTGGGGCATGTATCAAAGAAGTGAACTAAGCAAGAAAGCATGAAGCTGAAGGAAGAGGGAGTTGTTTGAAGCTTGCATCAACGACACTTACCTCAGATGGAAAAGACCATAATATTGAAACTTGTTGAATGGTTTGTTCTAGAAACACTTTGATTGATGTTGGAAAGCCAAAAAGTATGGAGCATAACTCTATTGTAGACCATGCAAAGTCATATTGACCTCAGAGAAAGCAAGCAGCAAGATTTTGGAAGATCCCACATCTTGACTAAAAGGCCATTGTGATTTGGCAATGTGGGTTATGGTTTGGCTCCCTAAAAAGAAATTTTACAGAAGTATGTGTAGAAGTTGGAATGAGAACTTGTTTGATGATAACAGTTGTTTCACTCATTTTGAGAGCACATGGATTAAGCAAACAAGCCGTGATAATGGCTTCAAGAGCATGAAGACATAATTGATATTTGAAGAATATGGAGCAGAATTGATATTTGACTCATGATAAAAATGATGTGGACTCATTGATGATGATATTGATAATGTGGACTCATGCTGATGATGTGGACTCGTTGATGATGATAATGATGATGCGAACTCATTGATGATGATATTGATGATGTGGACTCATGTTGATAATGTGGACTCGTTGATGACGATAGTGATGATGTGGACTTGTTGATGATGTAGACTTCTTGATGATGCTGATGTGAACTCATGAACTTTGTGATGTTGTGGACTCCTTGATGATGGTATAAACAAATTTAACTCCTTAACGATGTGGATAAGGTTGACTAGATTTGAGATGGTTGTGATCAAGAGGGAGATGATACACTCTCTAAAGATAAGTATTATCTTGATTGTTTCATTATGAGTCTCTTGGCTTGCTTGGTTGTTTTTGTTCTTCCATGGCCTCCTAGTGAGGATTGCAGGTACATAATGGAGACTGCCAAGGTATGGCAATCATTGGAAATGATGGAAGAACAATATGACAAGAACACACGTGATAGGCCATGTACTCAGAGGGAGTAGACAATATTAGCCTGATTGAAGAACGTTCCTATGAATATGGATAGAAGTTTTGAAGATCGATGTTGATCTAGATACGCTAAAGATGAGCCCATGACTTTTCTGTTATGTAGAGGATTTTTGTGTAAGAGGAAATTGCTTTTGTAAAGGCATGAGCCTAGTGATATCTTTGGCACAATGGATTGTAGGTCCATCGACATCACCCTGATGAATGATTTGAATGTGAAAGTTTCAAAACAGAAATCCTACAGCAATGTCTTGATCTACTTCACCTACTTGTTTGATTAATTAACAAGTTATTAATTTGAATATTCAGAAAAACACTAAAGAAAATACAAACTGTAGTCTACACATCTACAAATCATTTACTGAACAACACGCACATGTGACAAAATTACAAACGGATTTTTCAGACAAATGTCCCCAGAAAAACCCAATGCGGGAAAACCGGTGCAGCAGCTCTAGAGGGTTTTATTATTATGCAGAATCTTAATACAGTTATATAGGGACCAGAAAACAGTCTTCCTTACAGAGAAATTGCACGGCAATTGTACCTTTCACTCGGAGACAGAAAACATGGCTGATCCAACCCTCTTCGGGGTATTACAAATTTGAGCCCTTTCTGGCCCTCTGGAACCCTCAGCGCAGCCTCTGCGTCAGCCCCTACTGGCCAGCATCCCCACTGCGTCACCCTCACTGGTGCTATGCTACCCTGGCTAGGCCTGCGTCACCCTGGCCGATGTTGCACTGTGTTGGCTGGGTCTACGTCACCCTGGCTAGGCTTACGCAGTCCTCTGCGTGGTGTTGGCTGAATTGCGTCCTCCCGACTAGCTCTGCATTGTCTGGTACAAGCTGCCTCTCTGTTGTTGTATTCTCGACCTCAGATCAGATCATCCCTTGTCGATCTTTTCCCCTCATTGCACTACAAACTCGCTTCGAATTCCTCAGCAAATCCCACCCCAAAAATTCGACTTAGCTTCAGTGCTCTACCTATGTGTGTTTTCTCCAACTGACCCCAAGCCCTTCTCTTATATTTTTCTCGTTGGAAAACCAATGGTCGTGATCTAATCTCTAATCGACGGCTCATATAAAAAGACTGTTTGATCCACATCACTTAGAACATTTCATCACATGTGTAAATTAATTCACTTTAATTTTTCTATTTCCCTAAGTTAGTCTTAGGGTCCTCATTAAAAAAATTATATTTGAATAACTCATACACCGGATGAAATTTCTCCAAACGCTTTCTGGGTCTTGGAGACCTCGTGTGTCTTAGCCCCTCCACAAAATTTTGGAGCTAGAGCACACCTGATGCTACCCCAAAATCTCAATACTCCCTCTTAGCGAGGAGTGTGATCTAGCAATACTTCCACACTGAAGCATTGCCCTGATCTCTAGGCTTCAACCTACCCTAGCACCACCCTACTGCCCTGGAGTGTTCTCAAGTTCCAACCTGAAGGAGACTCCACTCTCCTTCCTTGCACCACCCTACCACCCTATTCAACAAGCTGCCACTTACCCTTAAGGCTCCAACATTCAACTAGCCACAATAGAGTACATTTCACAATTTTCAGACTAGATCCAACTGTGCTAAAAAACAATACAAAATAACTACAATACAATCAATTATGCTTCTGCACAAAACATCAAACCCTAGCTTCATAAAAGGTCAATTTACTTTTGCTCATGCACTGTAAACCCTGGCACAAATCCTCTACTCACATAGTCCAATAACACTGCTCACTAATAACTCCACTCATAATGCAAGTATGCTCAACAGTCAATAACCAATCTGGTCTTTGTATAATACTTGTGAAACCCTGGCATTGATCAAGCTTCCCAAATCTAAACAACATAAACTCACTCTTCCTTTGCCTAACCAACAACATGGGTAACTCTGTCAAGTCCACTACCAGCATCTACAACATCAGTTCTCCCAATAATATCAAACTCTAGCATATATGGCATATCTGCAGTACAGGTCCTTAGTTATGCCCAAAAGCCTCAAACCCTAGTATCATAATCACACTAAACTCTGCTAACTCAATACATACACACCAAAACTTATGCTCAGCAATATATGTTAGTTTTTGTAGCATAGGATGTGTTCTAGCCACAAAATTTTGTGTAGAGGCTAGAATACAGGAGATCTCCAAAACCTAGAAATCGTTTCTGGAAATTCTGCCTAGAAATAACTTAATTAGATTAATAGTCAGTTTTAAAATATTCCCTAAGTCTAAACTTAGGGAATATGACAAATTAATCATATCTAATTAAGTCAAGGTGTGAATGTTCTATAAAATCACACAGATCGACTTCAAGTTAATCTTAGCCATTGATTAAGATCTAATCTTGGTCATTGAAGTCTCAACAGAGGATTATAAGAAAAAGTCGATGGGCTTGGAGAAATCAGTTGAGCAATTCGATTTTACTGGCAAATTGATTTCCTAAGTAGCCGTTGTCAGATGTCAGAGAGAGGGTCAGTGAGATTGAAGCAGTGAGAGAGGGCCAAAGACAATGAAGCCGAAGGAGGCATTCCAGATCCGGCGAGTGCATTTGCAGAGAAGCCACAGTGAGGCTGACGTAGAGTAGCGCAGTAGCCTCTAGAGGCAATTTCGAATTGTTGGGGAGAAGCAAAGTTTCAGTGCCAGAAGTTGGGCAGAGGTTCCAGAGGCCAGGAGAGACGTTTTTCCCAGACAGCAGTTGACTAGACAGCTTGAGGAGAAGTTGTTCCAAGCTGAGTGCAGAAGTGACTGCGCTAGGGTGACGCAACAACTGCGAAGAGCCAGTTTGGATGGCTCCATTTTGCGCTGAGGTCAATGCCCGGATTTGCTTGTGGAGTGAGGGTATTCATCACTAGATTTTCTTGCCAGTTTTTCTCTGTAGGATTGCCAGTTTCGACATCCAATTGTACTCAGATTATTTCATTGCTGCATAATATTAAAACCCTCATCCGCTGCACCAGTTTTCCCAAGTTGGGTTTTTCCGGGGACTTTCAACCAAAAATAATTGTGTTATTTTATGTGTGCTAGCATTTCTTCCAATGTTTATTTATTCTGCAGTTTATTTGTGTAGGTTGTAGCGTGATTGATTCAATATTTGATGTAGCAAACAGTAAATAAATTGTTAAAAAATAAATTAACAAGTAGGAGAATTATTTCCAATTACTGCAATAGAATTCGGGTAACCGAATTTTCACATGGTATCAGAGCGCAGATGACCAGTTGAAGAGCTCAGTAGTGAAGAAAGGAGTTTTGTTGTTCAATGTGGGCAGCAGATCGAAACCCCAGAGGGCAGCGCAGTCACCTTGGCCAAGAGGTCGAATTTCTTGAGGAGAATATTTTTCTGAGAGAGGGACAGAAAAATTCGATCTCTCCAAATCAAGGGATTCTAGAGGCAAAGGGAGTAGCCAGTTTTTTTCGCAGAGCAAATCTCTAGTTGGACGCAGTAGTTTTGCAACAATTTGCTAGAGAAAAACTAGCATTGGGTGGAAGAAGAGCACACATTGAGGGAAAATTTTCCTTAAGGAATTTCTAGTCTCAAGAAATTCGATTTCCCTTGCAGATCAACAATCGTTGTGAGCAGAGTTTCTCGCTCCAAAAGGGAGTGTGAATAGCTGAGCAGAAGGGAAGAGAAGATTTTCAACATTTGTTGAGATGGCCACTGCTGGCCTTTGAGATCAGGAAAGGTTGGATGGTGCTTCCAACTATGTCATCTCGAAGGCAAGGATCTCCTTCCTTGTAGATGAGTTTGATCTCAAGGCAAATATCGATAATGTGGTGGTGGTTCCCATGGATGCGGATCAGCTGAAAGAGTACAGAAAGGAGATGGCGCGAGCAAAGAGGTTGATCCTTGATGGTGTTCGGGATCACATAGTATCACACATATCGGCCAAGGGAATGGCCAAAGAGATGTGGGATACACCTGCCACGTTGTACCAGGGCACTTCCAAGCAACAGAAGATGTACTTTAAGGAGAAGTTGAGATGCACTAGGATGCAGAAAGGGGAATGCATGGACCCCTTCCTCACCAGGATTCAAGAGATCCGGGACCAGCTTGCAGTTGTTGGGGCAGCACCTCAACCCACAAAGGAGAGGCATTCAACGATGTGTCTCTGAGGTGTGGTAGGTATTTGTCCAAAGTATCTTGGGCAGAGACACCTTGCCAAGGTGGGATAGGATGTGGGCCGATTTGCAGCAGGAGGAGTTGAGACGAGAGTCCGAGACTTGGTAAAGAGCTACATCAGTGGCAACAGCAGCGGATCGAAGCAGGTGAAGGAGGAGGAGAATGTGGCCCTTTCATCAAAGGGTCTCAGTCAGGGACAGGGGGATCAGCAAAAGAAGAAAAAGGACCTATCAAAGGTCAAGTGCTTCAGGTGTGGTGTGCTAGGCCATTACAGCACCCAGTGTCCTCTCAAGAAGAAGGAAAAGGAGGAGAAGCAGGACTAGCAGGCAGCTTCTGTAGAGATCAATAGGCTTTCCTCCAGGCTGGAGGAAGACTTTGTGATGTTCACAGATATACCTCCAAGAGTGAGGTGGAGCGACTTGGTTTTGTATCCCCAGACATCAAAAACATGACAGGAGATGGTGCAGAGACAGTGTGTTGTGGCAGCAATTGCAGCACTAAAACACATTCCTTGCTGAGAGGGAGTGTTAGTTTTTGTAGCATCGGATGTGTTCTAGCCACGAAACTTTGTGGAGAGGCTTGAATACAGGAGATCTCCAAAACCCAGAAATCGTTTCTGGAAATTCCGCTGCACTAGTTTTTCCAAGTTGGGTTTTCTCGGGGACTTTCGTCCAAAAATAACTGTGTTATTTTATGTGTGTGCTAGCATTTCTTCTAGCGTTTATTTCTTCCACAGTTTATCTGTGTAGCTTGCAGTGTGATTGATTCAGTATTTGCTGTAGCAAACAGTAAATAAATTGTTAAAAAATTATTTAACAATCAGGAGAATTATTTCCAGTTGCTGCAATAGGGTTCGGGTAACCGAATTTTCACAATATATATGGTGTCTTACTACAAAAAACCATACTGCTCGGCATATCAAGATCAAACCCTAGCATCTCTCAATCATATTCTGTCATCTAAACACCATGAAGCTCTGTCCTGTATACTCTGGCTCAAAGTCTAGCATCATGACCTTGCAATGCAATCAAACCTTCACTCATACAATCTCTGTCAAATGAACACTCTCAACACTGTCAAATTCCAAAAATAATACTGGATTCAAGAGAAAAGTATGAAGCACACAACTCCATTGCTCAAATCATCACAAAGCTTACTCATTCAATCCACTACCAACACTTAAACCATGCATATGATCAGATCACATTATACAATTGGACTTTACTCATCTTCTCAACAATACACCTCTGCTCAACATGCAACTCTGCATTAACAACCTCACTCAGCAGCAAACTTACATAAATCCTAGCACCATATCAAAATGTTCTCACAAATATTGACTCATAAACCAGCACCATGAATACATAAGCCATAAAAATACATCACAATGTCAAGACCCTTGCAGCAATTAAGCACCACCAACAACTTCAATATTTTGTCCAATAGCCTATGACTCAATCCCTGGCACACTACACTATGGCTCTTAGCCATTTAGGAGCAGCAATCCTGCAAGCACACTGTTCAGTGTTAGCCATCATAAACATCTAATCACAGCAATCCACAGAGAACTTTGCCTCTGATTACAAACACACAGCAGTTATAACTCTGTCTCATGACTTCTGCAACAAGACTAGCTTCAGACATTCCTCCAATTGCATTGTATAGAAACCATGCTTTCGCTTATACCATACACATTAATCATTAAAAACGATGTGCCTACAGAAATACGGCGCTTACTTCATTACACATGAATACAAATCTGTCTAAAAGGCAGTATGGGTTTTGATGTGACAACGGGAGCCACTTTCAGTTGTGCTAGCAACGCACAGGTGTGCACTTCAGGTTTAATTCGTTTTGCGCCTAACTACAAATGCAATAGCGCACTTCAATTTTCATTCTAGATAAGGTCAAAGACAGAATTTTACGCTTCAAGAATTTTACGTAGAACCACAGGTGTTTGTGCACATTCTACAGGTGACATGCCCAGTCGTTCTCAATTGCACACCAACAAACAATATGCTTACACTCCATCTCTGCACCAGGTTTATTCACACACTGTATCGGAACTACTATAAATCTGGAAATTACACTAGAAGCACGAATCTTTACGTACTGGAGTGGAGTCTGTCACATGATCAATTTGATGCATACATGGCCAAAACTGTGCCTCATTTGAATATTCAGGGGTTTGATGGATCCACATCAATGTTAAGGATATACATAGTGTTCTTACGTGGATTTCATAAGAAACATCTCAAAACCTCGGTGCTCTGCATACTGTACATACATTTATTTTCAGTTGTGTTGCTTGGGTTCTGTATTTTGGATCCACTCAAAAATCTATGGTTGAGTGCTCATACGTTCCATCATCTATCAATGTATCACCAAAAAAACGTCGATCTGAAGGTGCCAAAGCTTCAAAGCATCATTTGATAATCAATTGATTTGTTTAGAGTCCTGTTAAATTCTGAAGATGTTCTATGCTTAGGTGCAAATATACTTTAAACCTCTAGGGCACAATGAAAGTAAGATGTAGATAGAACATACCAATAGATCGATCGAAGACAAGCCAGAAACAGAGATAAAGAATGGTGGCGTTACGGCGATCAGCAGGATGCTTCAACCAGCAAAGTCTTCATAAGGTCAGCCACCCACATATGTCACACAACCCCAAGACGTCCCATCAAGAATACTCCACAAAGACGCTGCACCAAAAAGCCCTAAACGCAGAACCAAGAACGCTGCTCCATCACCATCCAAGAGAGAGGAAAAATGTCTCCACAAATTGTGTGAGTAAAATGAACTCCAAGTCTCTCCAATATATAGGCATCTTTAGGGGTGTGTGACACATCTCTTATGCATGTGGGATAAAACAGGCCAACCTTGCACATGTGGAATAAATTCGAAATACATGTTCTGCTCATCCGATCAAGATGATCTTTAGATCGATCTTGCACCTCTCCGAAAGAGGAACCCAATAAAAATATTGGCATCATCATCTGAGCATCACATCATGGAGTTTGGACCTAGTTGTCCAAAATTAACACTCCCTCTCAACTAAGGAGAACTCCATCCACTAGTGCTATCAAAACATCGTGCGTCATCCCGCCGTAACTTGCTTCGCTGGCTTCTTTATTTCAAAACAAAAGGTGAGTCACAAAGACATCACTCACGGCTAACCCGAAGTCAGCTCAGAGGTCCGAAACCTCTATAGGACTCAAAGGAGTTACACACCAACCCGAAGTTGGTTTCACTGACCCGAAGTCAGTTGGAGGTCCGAAACCTCTCTTGGACTCGAGAGGGTCATATACTAACCCGAAGTTAGTTTCACTGACCCAAAGTCAGTTGGAGGTCTGAAACCTCTCTTAGACTCGAGAGAGTCATATACTGACCCGAAGTTAGTTTTACTGACCCGAAGTTAGTTGGAGGTCTGAAACCTCTCTAAACTTGATCCCAGATCAAGTGGTTGGACACGTGCCATCCTAGACATAGAGAGTACGGCAATTTATGATGCATCCATCGGTCTTGCTATGGTCTCTATTCACATTTCCCACCTCATTGGCCAAATGAGAGGTACTTCCCATGAGTAGGATGCATACGGGGCACAAATCAAAGAGAGATAAACCAGCTCAATATCATCACGGTGGGGCGGAAGCACACCAACTAGGTTCAGCAAGCCTAACCCTGTGGTTGCTTATAGCACCAAGAAGCTATCCCCAAAAACCACTTGGAGCTCCCAGAGCTCATCGTCCAATAGGACCCTCCAAATAGGGTCGTTCCATGATTCCAAGATTCTCACGAAAGGTTAGGAACATGACCTTCCCCAAGGGCATTGTGAGAATATCCGCAACCTGCTCATCAGTTCCTAGATGATCGAGCCTTACGGCGCCTCGTTGTACCATATCCCGGATAAAGTGGTACCAGCCATCAACATGCTTGGATCAATCGTGGAACCTGAGATCCTATGACAAACAAATCCCCCTTTCATTATCACAAAGGATAACGGTGGCATCTAGCACATGCTCGAACAACTCACTGAAAAGCTTTCGCAACCAAGTGACTTCACAACAGACCATACCTGTTGCAATGTATTCCGCCTCAGCAGTGCTCAAGGCTACCGACTTCAGATTCCTGCTCGAAGCAGATCTACGCGTGAAGCAACATCCAGATGTGCTCTTGCGATCCACCACACTGCCAACCCAATCGGTATCGGTATATTCATGGAGTGTCATACTCCCGGCAGTGTATCTCAGCCCATGGTCTATCGTGCCCCAAAGATATCTCAAGAGTTTCATGGCACCAACCCAGTGAATGTTATGAGGATCAACCATGTGTTGACTCAAAGTTTTCACTGCACAACATACGTCCGGACAGATTTTCCCTAAGAACATCAGGGCCCCTACGAGTTAACGATACTCAGTAAGATTTTCTAGCACGGGCCCAACAGCGCTGCCACTCAACTTCTTAAAGTTGAGCTCCATCGGTGTCGACACGGACTTACAGTCCACCATACCAAATCTTTCCAGAAGCTTGACAATGCATTTTCCTTGAGAGAGGAAAATCTGCCAGGTCTTTGACAGACCCTCAGGCCTAGGAAGTAATGCATTAGTCCTAAGTCTTTCATCTTGAGCTTAGAAGCGAGCTCCCTCTTACACTGATGAATGACGGGGGTCAACACCAGTCAGGAAGAGGTCGTCCACATACAACACCAGAATGAGAGACTTTTCTCTATCAACCTTGAAGTAAAGGTTTGAATCAACATTACTCCGAGTGAAGCCCAGCTTCATCAAGTAGCTATCTATCCTCTCGTACCAAGCCTTGGGGGCTAGCCAACCTGCAAACATGGGTGTCTCGATCCTGGACTTCGAATCCCAGAGGTTACTCTTCATACACCTCTTCCTTTATCGCACCATGCCGAAAGGTGGTCTTCACGTCCATCTGATGAAGATTCCGTCCTTGCGTATCAGCAAGGGTAATAATAGATTACAGGTGCAATCATAATCAATGCCTTCCTAGAGAGAAGTCTCAGGCAACACATTTCCTATCAGATCCATGCTTGATCTTATATCGAGGTGACAACAGCTTTGTCCTGTGGTCTAGGGACCAAATCCCAGATATCACCCTTCATAATGGACTCGTAATTTTTGTGTATCGTATCCTTCCAGACTTGATGCTTTACAACTTCTTCAAATGATCCAGGCTCATATTGTACTCATGGCAACTAGACACCTCTGGTATTTATATGGCTTCTTGTTTTTTTTCTTCGTAATTTCCCCTTGAAGCCATATGTGTTTGAGCCATGAGGGTCTTCTTTCTGTTAGCAATGATATTAGCTCAGGAGCATATACGACTGTAGTCTCCCTCTTAATGCTAGCTCCTCTTGAGAGAGAAGACATCTATAAGAACATCCTCTCAAGGCCGCATATTAGATGAGTCAGAAAGCATCAGATGTCTTTGTGACACTTAAGGAATGAGGAAAAGTCCCCTATGCTTTTCTTTGTCACAATCCTGACAAATGTCCTCATGATTGGGCATCCCAGACACCAACTCGGAAAGGAGTTTTATACTCATGGGCCTGAATCTTATTCTCCCACTGTCAAAGCCACATAAGAATCATAGCCATACACTATCATATAGCTGACATGTATCTTGACACGTATCATATATTGTCATATCATTGATTTCAGTGTTGCCACGATATTATCATATACATTGTTTGTTCAAAACTTCACAGGCTTTGCTGACCATGGTTCCAAATACTTGACGGTTCAAGACTCCAAAAACATGATTTTCCAAGGCTCCAAACACTTCACAGTTCACACTTTCAAGTTAGTCATTATGCAAAGTGTAATGGCTATCTTGACTGATTGAGCCTCTACAGAGATATAACGGAGTCACTGAAGTAACTATAATAATGTGACAACTTCACAGTTATATTAACCTTCATCGAGCCATCAATTATCTCCTCTATCTGAACCTTTTATTACAAGGACTTCTCCAGTATCTTTAAAGATCATAGTCCTTCACAATGTTGTATTGTTGGCCAGTCAAGATAGCAGAGATCCGATTTTGAGCCACCAGATGGGTTGTGCTGTAGATGATTTATCTTCCAAGGTTAAGACTTCACTGAGATTGTGATGCCCACAAATGCGGGCTCCAATGTGTGACTAACACTGTCACAAGCTTATTGCTAATTATGAATTTCGTAAACATAGGTATGACTGTCTATGTCACTGTCATAATGAAAGTGATAGAATCACAGATTTCTTTCTTAGCTCCTCAAATTTGCGGCTACAGAAATAATGCACCCAGCCTCTCCACCATGAGTTGTTATAGAGATTTTGTCATCACTGTCATATCGTCATCATAGAGATACTGATACAACTGTTGTCATACATCATTTCGAGATTCTACAATGTTTACAACAATGGCACACAAGATTGAATGTAATAGCAGTAGACTCACTTGCTCAGATATCCTGACCTCCCAAGATTTCATACTCAGTCACACAACACATTCTCAGTAATATTCATATATTATTCAGACAAGCTAATGACCCTCAATAACATAATGACTCGGCTTTCTGATATGTATCCTTCAGAATAAGGAGCATTTTAATCACACAGACTTAAAATATGATAACTTCAAACTACATGACCCCTTTTTCAAGACAGAGATTACAAGAACCATAGATGAACCTGGGTTGTTCCAACTCGATTGACCAACCTCAATACTGTGAACTTGTCTAGGCTAAAGATGGCAGTCCTCCTATGTACAGAAGTGAATTCAGTCTTTGATGCCAGAACCACAACTAATATGGAGCTTGATCTACTGTAGGGAAAATTCATACACTCAGGATAATATCGTTTAACCAATGCACAGGTCGAGAGTGTTCAATGCACAATTTCATTTAACTACTACAGGATCCAAATTCCTGCGGTTACAACAACTAAATTCGGCTACAGGTGTAGACCCCAAAATTTTGTCATTTCAAGTGCACAGACATTCTCATTCTCTGCAACACGACGTAACATGTATCAGTGCAACAACCATCCCCTTTGTTCACGCACTGGCGATCAATGTCACAATGCTCCCAATTGATTGTGACAATCAAGCATCGTCAATCCACCTGGCGATGAGTGTAAATTCAAACACCACGACAACCTACGTAGAAACTCCCAAGAGGAAGCAGACTGTCAGCAACTCGACCATGTTGCTTCCATACACAGGTAGTTGGTGCTTGTTTACTATAGCGTTCAATCTGCACTAGGTAAGCCATTTGCCAAATCACATTCTTCAGGTATAGGAAATCAACGTCAATTAAATTTGATTGCCCTCGAACAATAGCGTGACTTCAAAATTCCCAATTCGATTCAATGTTCTCGACCCTCCACTCACTCATTGAAGAGACGCAACATGCAATCGCTAACCTTGAAATCGATTATTCACTTGACGAACTTGTTCCTCCTGTGCTCTCAGTCTCGTCTTCCCGACAGAAAGCATTTCAGATGGCATTCACGAAATTAATGGGTTTCTCCAAAAAATGTAATGCCCTTTTCACGACGATGCTGCTTGTAGCAATCGACTCAGAATTAAATAATGGGCTCAGTCCTTGCTAACAGCTGCGACACTTCTCTAAAGCGCACAATGTGTATCACGCCCTTGTTCCATCAACCACTCCTTGGATCCACGTAACTTCGGGGACAACTTGTCAACCCCACCTAATCAACTCAATTTGGTTTGAGAGAATGTCGTCTAGTGGAAGTAGGCATTTTAGTCATCCCTTGGTGGCGGAGAACCTAGACATCTCGAATGATTCCCCACCGACAGCTTTTGGCAATTCTCTGATCGACAACTTCTCTAAATTGTCTTCTGTGGCCCTTGATTTTCTGCTTCAGCCTCCTCTGCACTAACAGTGCTCAGGCGTCTAACAACGATGGCTTTCGGCATTGTCCACCTTTGAAAAAAAACGGCCCACTCAAACCAATCTCAGCCTTGGATTCTGCCTACGAAACAGACATTATATCTTGTTGCCCTTATATCTTGTTGCCCTAGATCTCAACTAGAATGGGCTTTGTCTTCTCCTAGCTCTGATACCATGTTAAATTCTGAAGATGTTCTATGCTTAGGTGCAAATATACTTTAAACTTCAAGGGCACAATGAAAGTAAGATGCAGATAGAACATACCAATAGATCGATGGAAGACAAGCTAGAAACAGAGATAAAGAATGGTGGCATTACGGCGATCAACAGGATGCTTCAACCAGCAAAGTCTTCATAAGGTTAGCCACCCACATATGTCACACAACCCCAAGACGTCCCATCAAAAATACTCCACAAAGACGTTGCACCAAGAAGCCCTAAACGCAGAACCAAGAACGTTGCTCCATAACCATCCAAGAAAGAGGAAAAATGTCTCCACAAATTGTGTGAGTAAAATGAACTCCAAGTCTCTCCAATATATAGGCATCTTTGGGGGGGGTGTGACACATCTCTTATGCATGTGGGATAAATCAAGTCGACCTTGCACATGCGGAATAAATTCGAAATACATGTTCTGCTCATCCGATCAAGATGATCTTTAGATCGATCTTGCACCTCTCCGAAAGAGGAACCCAATAAAAATATTGGCATCGTCATCTAAGCATCACATCATGGAGTTTGGACCTAGTTGTCCAAAATTAACAAGTCCACCACAAACATGATGTATTAACCAGCCAGCTTGACTTATGTGAATGCGTACATATTGCTTCTTCAAAACTTCGACCACTACTTCAAATTCATTTATTCAAGGTCACAGAGAGTGTTAGAGCTTGTTGCAACAAAGATCAATTACCCAACAAATCCCCATCAAAAGACAAACCATTAACCCATAATTTTGTTGGAAAATGGTAACTAGCTTCAGTCTTCATAATTGTTTATGTACCATGTAATATTCCGGATAGAAATAAACAACAATATAAAGCACATAAACAATAAACTACAGCAACTAGAGAGACTTCCCATGAACAAACAAAATATGGAGAACGCTGAGACATTTTATTAAATACTGAAAGATAAATGAGTACAAAGGTGATCAGAATGATAGCACCTTGGCTTGCACTAGGCAAGCGTAGAAATACTCTCAGAATATAGCATGGAATGGCTTCTCCCTCAATGACAGCGTAATCTCCAAGCTGTTGGTGTTGTTATCGTGTTGCTGCTACTGCTGGAATAAACTGAATCTTTGGGGCTGCTCCCCACCTCAAAAAATTATGAAACTTTGGGAATGGCTTCTCCACCCAATACCCATAAAGCCCAGAGAGCTTTTCGAAAATGGCTGACCTCCGAAAATGACCTCCCTTGAGGTACCACGCTATCCCAATGATAAACGTTTGCCCTGAATGATCTGCTGCAAAAGGTGGCCTCCAACTCTACCAAAATGATGGAATAGGGAAGGGATAACCCCTTTCCAACTCTCCTGGGCTGAATCCCTTGATAAACCCTCAATCTGGAATCTCCTCCTCCAAAGACTGCGTCCTCCCTCTCACTGACTGCACTGTCTCAGCAAGTGAACAATCCCAACTGTGGTTGCTCCAACTCTCTCCGGGAAAACAAGGATAGAACTCCTCACCCGAGCAGGCACTCGAAGTCCCCCAGGGCTGAGGTTGGGATCTCTGCACGGAGACACCCAGTGTGCTGAACAACACTTGCAGACTTTGTTCAACAGCAAAAGCGTGCTCAATGTCAAAAGACAAATATCATAGACGCATAATCAGAATCATCAAAATGAGGAGCCTCTCTCCCTTTTTATGTTTGGAGAGCCTTGCTCTTACCTAGGCCCCACCACCAACTGCGTTGTCTCCTTGAGCCACGTTGTCCCTCTAGCTCTGCGCTAACTTGGGTCCACGCTGCCACTTTGTCCTCTAGGCCCCACGCTGCCAAATAATCATGTCTCCAAGTGACTTTAGGAAATGCTTTTATCCTAAGTGTCAGTTAAGTGTCCCTCTTCACCCACTTTATTTCTAATTTAACTTTACTAAAGTGAAATAGCCAAAAATTAATATTTCCAATTAGCTATTGCAAATTGGGAATATTACAGTGCTCCTCAGCAAAACGTTGCTTGTCCTCAAGCAACTGCAATGATGGATGTTGTAGAATTTTCTCACTCTCCCAAGTGGCATCCTCATCTGGTAGATTCCTCCATCTCACCAGATATTCCCTGACTGTCCTGCTCTACAGCTGCCTCTCCCTAGTGTCAATAATGGCCTCCGACTGTAGCACCAAATGCCCCTCATCATCCATGGGCGGGAGCTCCTCAGTTGCAGTCACCTGCTATCCCAGTGCCTTCTTCAGGTATGACACATGGAAAATATTATGAATCCTGCTACCAGTGGGCAACTCCAACTCATATGCAACCTCCCCAATCCTGCGTGTCACCCTGTATGGTCCATAAAAGCGAGGCTTGAGCTTCTCAACCCCCTTCTGCTTCAGCATAGATTGTCAATATGGTTGCAATTGTAGGTAGACCAAGTCCCCTACCTCAAACTGCCTCTCAACCCATCCCTTGTCGGCATACAGCTTCTGTTGATTTTATGCTGTAGCTATGTTATCCTTAAGAGCTCGGAGTATATCCTGACTCTCTTGGATCCAATCCTTGGCCCTAGGGGCCTTGCTAGCACCAAACATTACGTCAGCAAAAGATAAAGCATGATACTTGTTGTCGCACAGATTGTCTAGGCACCACGACAACGGCTCAGATCAGGGGCTGTCACCCTAATCCCCAATCTCTCTATCTAAGTTGTCTCCTTGCAAGCTAAGGGAGGTAGACCCTAATAGAAATGAAGAAACAGAATTGGTTGAGAATCAACCAACTCAGGAGACACAGCTGAAAGACCAAGTACTTGAAGAGATTAACGAGATTTCACAGATCCAATTATATTAAAACCAGTGCCTTATGGAGTTAAAAGATCTCGTTATGCATTTAAATCCAAGTAATTGATGTATAACTGCTGCCATAAAAAAAACACAAATGACCACAATGATATTCAATAGAACGCATCACAATTATGCATTAAAATAATCTGAACTCACAGCAATGCTATCATAAGACGACCATCAAATATAAATGTCAGATCATTGCAATATTTCCGAATTTATAATGTTCCAATTTATTCCAATCCAGAAATTAAAATGTTCCTATATAGTCAAACTTTAGATATAAAATTAAAAGCTCATTTGACTACAAAGGAAATTTTTTTTTTAGAATTTTTTTATTTTTTTTATTTTTTTATCATTTTTTAAATCCTATAACAAAAAAGAGATTCTAAAAAATTTAAAACAAAACTAACATTAACCAAACAATTAAAATCTAAAAAACTAAGAACTAAAAATTAAAACTAAAGAAAAATTGAATCTAATTTAAAATTAACCTAACACTAAACTAATTAAAGTCTATGAACTGAAAAAAAATTAAAACTAAAAGCTAAACTAAACTAACACAAAGATGAATTTAAACTAAAAAAAAATTCTTTTTTATTTGAAACCTAAAGTCTAAAACAAAAATCGAAATAAACTAAGGTCTAACACTAAACATTAAAACTAAAATTTAAAAAAAAAAATTGAATCTAAAACTATGACTAACAAAACTAAAATTACTAAAATTAAAACAAAAATCGAAAATGAATTAAAATTTAACTAAACCCTCTACACAAAGATGAGCTCGATCAAAAGAAATTAACGCATACGCATGAACTTTGAAATTTATTATGTGCGTTTGCTTGTTTTTTGTTTTTGCAGGTTGGGCGGCGAAAGAGTGAGGCACGACAGCAGAGAAGAGCTGCGAACGGCAGGGAATGTGGGCTCGAATGGGCATATGCGTAGGAGAGTATGCTGCGAATGGATGGATGGGGGTTTGACGGCAAGGGAAATACGCAGAGGGCAAATTCGACGATCAATCGTAGAGGAAGACAGAAGGTAATGGAGGATGGCAGGGATAAGATGTGAGGCAGCGGCTAAGGGAATGGGTGGACGGCAGAGAAGGACTAATGCAGATAAAGAAGGTTGACGGCAGAGGAGGGTTTGGCATAGAGGAATGGGGAGGACGTTGAAGATGGAAATGAAGGCGGCAAATGCACGCAGAAGCAAAGGGAGCGATTACCTCAAACAAACCCAGTACACATTAAAACGTCCAGCAAACTTAATTTTTTCCAACACTACTCAGATTTTCAGAATGCTGAACTTGAAATCTTCTTTTTACACTCAGATCTGCCAGCAAAGCGATCCTGAGATCAGATCTGGCCCTCCGAGGGTTAGATCTGGCTCAGATTAAAAAAATATTTCAAGAAATCCCCCTGCAAACCTGCAAAACTAGAATAGATCCAAAACTATGCACAAAAAATTATAAACCCTTACACCCTAGAGAAAATATACAAAATTACAATACTAATTTACCAATTAGAGGCCCTCATGGCCAGATTTAAACCCATTTCAGCACAATTTTTTGGAAATTCAAATTTTTAAAGAGAGGCACAAGTCCTAGAAGACTCTGCAAAACCACAATTTCGTAAGATAGCTTTGAGAAATTAGAAACAACGAGCTTTTTCAGATTTACGAAATCTGAGAGTCGGCTGATCCAATTGAAGACTTCCCCAGATGCTGAAACCTTTAAAAAAAAATCCCTGCACACTTAGATCTGAAATTTAGATTGATAGAGATTTAAGAAAATAAATATGAAACCTTTCAGAAAAATAGATAACTAGTTTTTCCGTTAAATCAAAAATGTCATTTTATGAACCCAGAAAACTGCACAAGATACCTGTATGCAGATTAATCCATGAAGGCCATCAACCATAAAAATGCAAAATAAAGTATCAGAGTTTAGAGATAAATCACCACATAGATCTGGAAAAGGAACACCAAAGTTTGTAACCCCAAAGTCTTTATGCTTTATTCATCAAAAGGAATCACAAGAGCTTCCAAGACAAGTGCACGATCCAAAGATCGGATGATAATGTCCTATCAAGACCTCTAATTTATAAGACAAAATCTCCAACGGCTAGTTCGGTTGATCCATGTCAAAATAATCTCGACCGTCGAAAAGATTTGATCATCTTTTAATCTGGATCGTCGAAATTATAAATTGAGGAAAAAACGAATTTATTATTTAATTCCATTTTAATTAACTCAAAATTAATATTTTTGAGTTAATTACCTCAAAATTTTGACTTTGACTTTACCACCTAGGTCCAAGGGTCCAAAATTTCTTGAAATTCTCAATATTCCCTTGGCCTGGGGCCTTTAAATATTCATTTTTTAAGGACCAACGAATTTTGCCTTTGAAGAATTTTATACTCACCTAAGACCTAAAATTAATTAAATTTCTGGCTTAAGATTTTTTAATTAATTTGACCAGAAAATTTAATTAATTGACTGAGAGGGGATTTTATTTATTTTTTCCAACCCTCTTTACATAAGATAAATACATTTAGACACATGAAGGGGGAATACCCATTCGTATAGACCCTCAAGTAGTTACCCAATTCTGCGACTCAAAACATGATCTAGTAGACCAAGTAGCTTGTAATAAAATAATCTAGCCATCTAGCTAGGATTATTCCCAAATTACTTTTACAAAGACTCGATAGAAAACATTAGGACTCACTTAGCATACTGATGACAAAATCCATCCTAGCTTTGGGGTGAAGCTAGAGGGGAAAACTCTGCCGATCACTTTTGTCCAAAAACACAAGTAAATCAGTGAGACAAAAAACCTCCTAGGATAGAAATCATCACCAACATACTAGGCTTACCTAGGTTGTTACATACATGATGGTCTTACTTAGATCATTTACATCATAAACATGCAGAATGGGTTTACATTATTCATAAAATTGTCGACTGATGATGAAATCTGAATGGCACGAACACGTCGAACATAATGAATCCCATTTGAAAAAATGGGGGTGTACTGCTATGGGGTCGTTGACAAAGTGTGGTCAACAATACCCATATAAAGCATAAAATGGAGACATACCGATAGACATATGGTGAGTGGTGTTATAACAGTACTCCCCCAAGTGCAACCATCGTAACCATGCCTATTGCTGCCCGCTGACATAGTTTCGCAAGTAGCCTTCCAGCCACTTGTTCACTATCTCCGTCTGTCCATCCGTCTGTGGGTGATATCACTAGTGTTCAAGGTCAACTCGGTGCCCACCAAACGAAAAAGTTCTTAGCAAAACCCGCCCATCAAGCGGCTATCCCTGTCTTTGGGAGACCATGCAATCTGAAAACATCCCTGAAGAACAACTCCGCTACTTGTGCTGCAGTGTATCGTGCTGATATAGCAAAGAAGTGTGCATACTTTGTCAGCCGATCAACGACTACAAATATGCAATCCTTGCCCTGTACAGTGGGCAACCCTGTGATGAAATCCATCGAAATACTCTCCCATTTTCCCTCTGGTATGGGAAGAGGCTGCAGTAAACCCGCCGGATGGTTCATCTCCCCCTTATTGCGCTGGCAAACTTCGTACCCCTTGACATGTTGTAGTACGTCCTCCTTAAGTCCCTTCCATGAGAACCTCCCTCTGATGGCCCTATAGGTCTTGGTGAACCCCTGGTGGCCTGATAGTGGCGAATCATGTGAGGCGTGCAATATCTTCTCCTCGAGCTTGGAGCCCTCGGTCAAGAAGATCATGTCCCTGAAGTAGATCACCTCATCCATCACCCTGTACCTGTCATCCATAACCTGTCCGTCCAACACCTCACAGGCAAAACAGTCCTTGGAGTACTCTACCAACAGTTGAGCCCTCCAGTCCGTATCTAAACTCATCAAAGACAACGTTGCTGGTCTACGCGAAAGTGCATCAGCCACCACGTTGTTCTTCCCCTTGACATACTCAATGTCGAAATCATATGCTTGGATCTTGATGACCCACTTCTGCTGCCTCTCCTGCAAATGCTTCTGCTCTAGAAAGAATCGGACTCTGTTGTGGTCCGTCCTCACTCTGAACCTGTTCCCCCCTAGGTAATACCGAAATTTGGCCAATGCATGCATGATGGCCAACATCTCCTTGTCGTATATAGCATACAAACTCTCATGTGGCAATAGCTTTTGGCTCTCGAAAGCTATGAGGTGGCCTCCCTGCATCAAAATTGTGCCTATCCCCTCCCCTGATGCATCGCACTCTAGGACAAAGGGCTGCGTGAAATCTGGCAATGCCAAAACTAGACAGTTGCTCATCACCTCCTTGAGCCTGTCGAAAGCTCTCTGCGTTGTGTCAGTCCAATTGAAAGCCCCCTTTTTGGTAAAGTCTGTAATGGGTGCAGCAAGTTGAGAAAGTCCCTTGACGAACTTCCGGTAGTAGGTGCAGATACATACAAACCCCCGAAGCTCCGTCACATTCTTCAGCTCTGGCCAATCCCTGATGGCCCTGATCTTCTCCTCATGGACCCTCACTCCGTCCACCCCAATGATGTGCCCCAAGTAGAGCCTCTCTGTCAGCCCAAACTCGCATTTGGAGAGATTAGCATAAAATTGTTGCTCCTCTAATATGCACAATACAACCTCAATATGCTGTAGGTGCTCCTCCCATGTCCTGCTGTAAATCAAGATGTCATCGAAAAACAATAACACAAACTTCCTCAAGTGACTGCAGAAGATGTGATTCATGCATGACTGAAAAGTGGTCGGAGCATTGGTCAGCCTAAAGGGCATCACCAAGAACTCAAAGTGACTGTAATGACATATGAAAGCAATCTTGGGAACATCCTGCTCCCTCACGCGAATATGGTGGTACCCGGATCTCAAGTCAATCTTCGAGAAGAACTTCGATCCCCTCAGCTCATCCATCAACTCATCTATCCGTGGAATGGGCTATTGGTTCTTCATGGTCTTTTTGTTAAGAGCCCGGTAGTCAATGCACATCCTCAGTGTGTCGTCCTTCTTCTTCACCAATACTACTGAAGAAGCAAAAGGGCTAGTGCTAGGACGGATGTGCCCAAGAGCTAAGAGCTCATGAATGGCCCTCTCAATCTCATCCCTGTAGGCCTTAGGATGCCTATAGGGTGTAGTGATGACAGCCTGGATGCCCTGCTCCAGCTCGATCGTGTGCTCAAATCCCCGGTCTGGTGGCTACCCTGGTGGTATATCTCCAAAAACCGTGGCATATCTGTCTAAAATGGTGTTAAAATTGGACAACTAGGTCCAAACTCCATGTTGTGATGCTCAGATGAAGATACCGATATTTTTATTGGATTCCTCTTTCAGAGAGGTGTAAGATCCATATAAAATTTATCTTAATCCGATGAGCAGAACATTTATTTTGAATTTATTATTTATAATAAATTATATGTGCAGGTCGGCTTTAAGGTTTTACACCCCAGCAGATGTGTCACACACCTCAATGATGTATATAAATACAGTCAACTTTGGAGAGCATTTCACACTCACTCATCACATCATCTTCTTCTCTTCTGATCTAGTACGAGCTACTTGGAGGACAATTTCGATCCACACGTGGGAAGAAGGACGAATTACTACAGCCAAGGAGAAGGACGAAATCGTTGCAGCTAGGGTTTCCACAAAGGTTTGACCAGCGTTGACTTTGGTCAACGCATGGTCCAAAGAGGCTGAAATTTATTGGAGACTTCGATTTTGGGAGGCCGTACACATTGGCACAAGAACCGAGGTCAAAAGGTTGACCGAAGTTGGCGCTGCGTTGACTTTGATGTTGCTGCCCTGCGTTGACTTTTCTGGACAACGTTGACTTTTCTGGAGTTGACTTGAGTTGACTGGGTGATTGATTTGAGGATTGTTGTGACACATTCTGGGTTGGCTGATCAAGGAGTCTTTGCTGGTTGAAGCATCCTGTTGACCGCCGTAACGCACCTTCACATTCTCCTGTTTCTGGTTTGTCTTCTATAGATCCACTGGTATGTTCTATCAGCATTTTACTTAACTGTTTGGGTGATTGTTGTAATAAAAGTAAAGCTGCATCAAGCATAGAACATCTACAAAAATTTACATGGTATCAGAGCTGAGGTGAAGACAAGCCCTAACTTATAGCAATCACCAACTGAGAAAAATGAGTTCCACAAGTTATGGCTTCAAGGAGGATGACAAGCTAACTGGAAGGGATGACTTCCATGCTTGGAAAATGATATTAGATCTCAAATTGGAAGACCATGATCTCATGGACTATGTACTGGGTAAGATACAAGAACCTCCATCTACTGCTACTGGTGCTGCTAAAACCAAGTATAAGAAGGGGGAGATCAAAGCAAAGCTAATGATCAGGGAATCCATACATAAAAGTCTAGTTGCCTACATATCTGAGCTAGGCACATCCAAGTAGATGTATGATAAGCTGATACAAATGTTCAAGGTAAACAATGTAAACCAAGTGCTATTCTTCAAGAATCAATTGAAGAATCTAAAGAAAGGCAGGGATGAGTCTGTCCAAACATACTTTTTGAAATTGACCGAGATTAGGAACAATCTGCTAGCTATTGGGGAGACAATAGCCAATCATGAGATGGTACTCACCGCACTTGGAGGACTCCCATATGAATGGCAAGTATTCAACACTACCATTCTCAATAATAGTACAATTCCTAACTTTGACGAGCTACTGTCCAAATGCATGCAAGAAGAGACAAGAATGAAGGAATATGAAAATGACAGAAATGTTGCCTATGCTGCTCATTCTAGAAAGAAGAACTCTGGTGGCTCTAAGAACAAAGGAAGAACAAGGACCCAAGGAAAGAAGGGCAAGTGTTTCACTTGTCATAGGCCTGGTCACTATGCCAGAGAATGTCCTTTCAAAAAGGATTCTCCCGATAGTGATGACAACAACAATAACCGGAGGAATGGAAATCAAAGAAACAACAGGTCCAAAGGAAAGAGGAAGGCTCCCTCTGATGGAAACAATCAACCTTTCAAAAGGTCTAG
Source organism: Pinus albicaulis (assembly GCA_034641835.2). Classification (NCBI taxonomy): domain Eukaryota; kingdom Viridiplantae; phylum Streptophyta; class Pinopsida; order Pinales; family Pinaceae; genus Pinus; species Pinus albicaulis. The sequence continues at coordinate 250,457,744 of CM076569.1, forward strand.
AAATTCCAAGTATGAAGAGTCGAATGTTGTTGATAAAAGAAATGAATACATTCTTGTATCTGCTCTCTCTGCTGCATCCCCGCCCGACACTATGGATGTCTGGCTGATAGATAGTGGTGCCTCAAGACACATCACTAGGTTCAAGGAAGCACTCTCTGACATGGTTGAGAAGGATACTAATCTGGAAATTATCCTTGGAGATAATGCCACATATCCCATAAAAGGGACAGGGACTGTGACCCTCCACTTGTCTCAAGGACAAGTCCTACATTTGCAAGATGTACTCTATGTACCAAAATTGAAGAAGAACCTTGTGTCTATATCAGTGATCGAAGACAAAGGCTTCAATGTGGCATTCATTGATGGAAAGATGCGCATGTGGAAAAGGAATTTCAAGGAAGATATCGTGATTGGTTTTAGAGTTGGAACACTGTACCAGGTTGAAGGAAGTCCACTAGGAGCTATGACATGTGATACTATCCGACAAACTGAACTATGGCACTGGAGGTTTGGACACTTCCATTACAAGGCCCTTCCCGAAGCAAGGAAGGTGGTGACAGGGATGCCCGATTTTGGAAATAATCATGAAGGTGTATGTAAGGGTTGTGCCGAAGGAAAGCATACAAGGGGACCTTTCCCCTCAAGTGTCACAAAGACATCTGATATTTTGCAACTGGTCCATTCTGACCTATCTGGTATGCTACCCATAACATCCCTGGGAGGATGTTCTTACTATATGACATTCATTGATGACTTCTCCCGCAAAACCTGGATATACTTCTTGAAGAAGAAGGATGAGGCTTTCATGTGGTTTCGTACCTTCAAAGCCTTGGTGGAAAATATGACAGGGAAGAAGATCAAGATTTTGAGGACCGACAATGGCACTAAATATGAGTCAAATGAGTTCAAGGACTTTTGCAGAGAAGCTAGCATTAAGAGGGAGACTACTACTACCTATAATCCTGAGCAGAATGGCGTTTTTGAACGAAAGAACAGGACCATTGTGGAAGCTGCCCGTGCCATGCTATGTGACCAGGATCTACCGAAGTTTCTGTGGGGAGAAGCTGCGAATACTGTTGTATACATTCAAAACCGATGCCCTCATTCCGCCTTGGAATCCAAAACTCCCGAAGAGGTTTTCACCGGTAAGAAACCTGATGTCTCACATTTTAGAATTTTTGGATGTCCTATTTATTTTCATGTGCCAAAAGAAAAGAGAAGTAAGCTGGATGCTTTTGGGAAGAAAGGCATGTTTGTGGGCTACAGCGAAACTTCTAAGGCCTATAGAGTCTATGTACCTGGTCAAAGGGAAGTAGAGATATGCCATGACGTCACTTTTGACGAAGATGCTTCCCTGAAGAAAGTAGTAGATCTTCCAAGATCTGAGGAAAATCATGAAGCAAGGTCTGGAAATCAAGATGAACTGCAGGATGAGACAATGCCTGATGTTGAAGGATCAATGGACCCTATTGATCCATCTCCTTCACGGGGAAAGAGACCATCATGGCTCAGGGACACCCTCGAAGATGCTGAGAGACATGCTTCCCCAAGGGGGACATTCCGAGAAAGCAAGAAGTCGTGTAGATACCAAGGGTATCTGGCTGCCATGAGTACCATTGTACAAAATGAACCCGGATCTTTTGAGGAAGCCGTAAAGCATCAAGTCTGGAAGGATGTTATGCACGAAGAATATGAGTCCATAATGAAGAATGATGTCTGGGATGTGGTTCCAAGACCGAAGGACAAATCAGTTGTCACAACGAAATGGCTCTACAAGATCAAGCATGGTTCTGATGGAAGTGCTGAAAAGTTCAAGGCAAGATTTGTTGCCCGTGGCTTCTCTCAAAAGGAAGGAGTAGATTATGATGACATATTTGCACCTGTGGCACGATATACCACCATTCAATCAATCATAGCCCTTGCTGCTACGCAAGGATGGAGTCTTCATCAAATGGATGTCAAGACCGCCTTTTTGCATGGTACAATAAAAGAAGAGGTGTATGTAGAACAACCTCTGGGATTTGAAGTTCAGGATCGAGACACTCATGTCTGCAGGTTGAAGAAAGCCCTCTATGGGTTAAAGAAAGCACCCAGAGCTTGGTACGAGAGGATGGATAGTTACTTGATGAAGTTGGGCTTCACTCGAAGTAATGCTGATCCGAACCTTTACTTCAAGGTTGTGCAGGGGAAGCCTCTCATTCTAGTGTTGTATGTGGACGACCTCTTCCTAACAGGTGCTGACCCTCTCGTTCATCAATGTAAGAGGGAGCTCGCTGCTGAGTTCGAGATGAAGGACCTAGGACTGATGCACTACTTCCTAGGCCTGGAGGTCTGGCAGAGACCTGGAGAGATTTTCCTTTCTCAAGGAAAATACATTGTGAAACTTCTGGAAAGATTTGGTATTGTGGACTGCAAGTCTGTGTCAACACCAATGGAACTCAACTTCAAGAAGTTTAGTGGCAACGCTGCTGGGCCCGTATTGGCAAATCCTACTGAGTATCGTCAACTCGTAGGGGCTCTGATGTTCTTAGTGAACACCCATCCAGATATATGTTTTGCAGTGAACACTTTGAGTCAACAGATGGTTGAGCCTCATCACTTTCACTGGGTTGGTGCCAAGAATCTTCTGAGATATCTTCGGGGCACGATAAACCATGGGCTGAGATACACTGCCGGGAGTGTGACACTCCGTGGATATACCGATGCCGATTGGGCTGGCAGTGTGGTGGATCGTAAGAGCACATCGGGATGCTGCTTCAATCTTGGTTCTGCTTCGATCTCATGGATGAGCAGGAAGCAGAAGTCGGTGGCTTTGAGCACCGCAGAGGCCGAATACATTGCAGCAAGTATGGCCTGTTGTGAAGCAGTTTGGTTGTGAAAGCTCTTTAGTGAGCTGTTTGGACATGTGCTAGATACCACCGTGATACTCTGTGATAACCAGAGTGGGATTCGCTTGACCGAGAATACTATGTTCCACGACCGATCCAAGCATATCGATATCAGGTACCATTTCATCCGGGATATGGTACATCGAGGCGCCGCAAGGCTCGATCATATAGGAACTGATGAGCAGGTCGCGGATATTTTCACTAAGCCCCTGGGGAAGGTCAAGTTCCTAACCTTCCGTGAGAGACTTGGTATCGTGGAATGACCCTATGATGTGGGTCCTGTTGGACGATGAGCTCGAGGAGCTCTGGGGGGCTTTGGGGACAGCTTCTCGGAGCTATGAGCAACCACAAGGCTAGGCTTGCCAAACCTTGTTGGTGTGCTTGGACCCCACCGTTGTGATTATTGAGTTGGTTCACCTCTCATTATCTGTGCCCCGTATGCATCCTACCCATTGAGTTCAGGGCTCATGGGAAGTACCTTTCATTTGGCCAATGAGATGGGAAAAGCTAGAGACCAGTAGAAAAGACTGATGGACGCATCAGAGATTGTTGTACTCTCTATCTAGGATGGCACGGTCCAACCACTTGATCTGGGATCAAGTATAGTGAGGTTTCGGACCTCCGCCTGACTTCAGGTCAGATGAACCAACTTCGGGTTGGTTGGAGACTCTTTGTGAGTTTGATAGAGGTTTCGGACCTCTGGGCTGAATTTGTCAGCCGGGGGATGATGTCTTTGTGACTGACCCACTTCTGTTCTGAAATAAAGAGGCCAGCAAAGCAAGTTACGGCGGGATGACGCACGATGTTTGATTGCACTGATGGATGGAGTTCTCCCTAGTTGAGAGGGAGTGTTAAATTTGGACAATTAGGTCCAAACTCCATGTTGTGATGCTCAGATTAAGTGGCTAGTATTTTTGTTGGATTCCTCTTTCGGAGAGGTGTAAAATCCATATAAAATATATCTTAATCCGATGAGCAGAACATTTATTTTGAATTTATTATTTATAATAAATTATATGTACAGGTCGGCCTTAAGGTTTTACACCCCCAGCAGATGTGTCACACACCTCAATGATGTATATAAATACAGTCAACTTTGGAGAGCATTTCACACTCACTCATCACATCATCTTCTTCTCTTCTAATCTAGTATGAGCTACTTGGAGGACAATTTCGATCCACACGTGGGAAGAAGGACGAATTACTACAGCCAAGGAGAAGGACGATATTGCTGTAGCTAGGGTTTCCACGAAGGTTTGACCAGCGTTGACTTTGGTCAACGCATGGTCCAAAAAGGCTGAAATTTATTGGAGACTTCGATTTTGGGAGGCAGTACACATTGGCACAAGAACCGAGGTCAAAAGGTTGACCGAAGTTGGAGCTGCGTTGACTTTGATGTTGCTGCCCTGCGTTGACTTTTCTGGACAGCATTGACTTTTCTAGAGTTGACTTGAGTTGACTGGGTGACTGATTTGAGGATTGTTGTGACACATTCTGGGTTGGCTGATCAAGGAGACTTTGCTAGTTGAAGCATCCTGTTGACCGCCATAACGCACCTTCAAATTCTCCTGTTTCTGGTTTGTCTTCTATAGATCCACTGGTATGTTCTATCAGCATTTTACTTAACTGTTTGGGTGATTGTTGTAATAAAAGTAAAGTTGCATCAAGCATAGAACATCTACAAAAATTTACAAATGGACTATACATCTGGGTGTACGGCCTAACCTGTAGACCCTGCCTCTGAAACACACAGCTCCACTGCCCACTCTATGTCTCCCTTCCAGAAATTTGCCTCCATCCGGTGTGCTGAAACTGTCTGTGGTGGGTAGGTTTGCATACCCCGAATCTTCTCATGCCTCCCGGTCTTCTTTTCCATCCACTCCATCTCCAAGGTTTCCCAATCTGTGGTGACCTTCCCCAGCATGATCAACCACTACACCCCTAGTATCACGTTGGTGTCCGAAACGTCCACCACAAAGAAATGATCTGTCAGGGTGTAAGTTCCCATAGTCACTGCCAACGCTGGCCCATACCTGACACACTGCATGGTCCTGTCACCTGGAACCAGTACCGAAAACCCATCAAAGCTCTTTGTTGGTATGCTCCTCCACTCTACCAACTGGGCATCAATAAAATTGTGGGTGGCCCCACTGTCCACTAATACTGAAACACGTTGTCCCCGCACAATACCTCGGCCACGCAATGTCAAGTATTTGGGAACCCCTCACAAAGAAGCAAGGGCTCCCCCGGTAGGTGCAAATGCCGCACCTCCCGCTCCTGGTGGTGGAGGTGGCAGATGATCTCCTCTCTGCACTGTATTGCTGCCTCCTGCCTCTATCTCTTCATACTCCTCTTCCCCACTACTATCGGAGAAAAACACGATGTAATGTGCCTTCCCCGCAACACAACGGTGTACTGGTGCCCATGGCTCCTGGCATGTGAAACATAGCCTCTTCCGCCTCAAATCTCTCTTAGTCTCGTCATCCAAAGGCCCTCTGCTCTGGTTCCCCTTTGGAGGCGGAACCCTCATGTCCTGCCCCATCAGCTAAAATGCTGGTCTCTGGGGGAAAGGAGCTCAAGTCCAACGTAGTGCATCCTGCAAGTCCCAAGTCCTCCCAACTACGTCATGGAGTGTAGTTGGTCTCGTCGATCTGACTAACTCCCGAAGAGGCTCTGCCAATCCATCGATGAACATGTAGATCATCCTAGTTGCGGATAAGTCAAGCACCATCACGGAGAGTCTCAAGAACTCTGAAATGTATGTGTCTGGACTCCCAGTCTGCTTGAGCTTAGTCAGCTCAACAAAGTGCTCCCCTAGATCCCTCCGATCAAATCGCTCTATCAACCTCCGTGTAAACTCAGCATATGTTGTCACCCTTAAGTGCCCCAGCATAGCCATCCCGTGAAACCACCAGTCATGGGCCTTGCCCTCCAGGTGCAGCGTTGCCACCTTGACGGCCTATGTCTATGCCATCTGGTTAAGCTGGAAATATATATCCAACTTCTCCACCCAAGCCTTTGCTGAACACTTGGATGACCCATCAAATGTCGGTAGATAAAACCTGTCTACCGTGCGATGTACATCCCCATCCTGTGAATGCATGTTTCCCCTGTGATGGTTGTGGGGTATGTTTTCCCTCTTGAGCTGTACGAAATCATGGAATGTGAGGGCATCTCTAAACTCCTGTGAGCCGGTTCCTACTCCTGCTGTGCTCCTGCCCCAGTGTCTACGACAAGAAATGTGGGCATCGTGGAACATGGAGGTGTATGTGATGTCATCTGCTGCACTATGAGGTGCTCCTGCAAATGATGGGATGTGCCTGATCCCTCTCCGATATGGAAACCTCTTGGGGCTTCACGCTGTCTAGATTCTGCAGTGAACCTTTGCCCCATCTCTTCTATCTGCCTCAACAAATCCTGCACTGATTTGAGGAGAAGTTCATTGAACTCCTTCCCGGCATCTCTCTCCTCAGCCACTGGTTCCTCCTCTTCTGCGTCCACTACTGGAACGCAGTCACCTTCCACGAAAGTGATCTCTAACCTCCGCTCTTGGTCTTTATACTTCCTTCCTCGGTAACAAATGTATGGTTTTCCTGCTGGTGTCATAGACAATCTGCTCCACAGGCTGAGCCAAGTCTATGAGCTCTGATACCATTGTAATATTCTGGATAGAAATAAACAGCAATATAAAGCACATAAACAAGAAACTACAACAACTAGAGAGACTTCACATGAACAAAACACAATATGGAGAACGCTGAGCCATTTTATTAAATACTAAAAGATAAATGAGTACAAAGGTGATCAGAATGATGGCACCTTGGCTTGCACTAGGCAAGCATAGAAATACTCTCAGAATATAGCATGGAATGGCTTCTCCCTCAATGACAGCGTAATCTCCAAGCTGTTGGTGTTGCTGTCGTGCTGCTGCTACTGCTGGAATAAACTGAATCTTTGGGGCTGCTCCCCACCTCAGAAAATTATGAAACTTTGGGAATGGCCTCTCCACCCAATACCCAGAAAAGCCCAGAGAGCTTTTCGAAAATGGCTGACCTCCGAAAATGACCTCCCTTGAGGTACTATGCTGTCCCAATGATAAAACGTTGGCCCTGAATGATCTACTGCAAAAGATGGCCTCCAACTCTACCAAAATGATGGAATAGGGAAGGGCTGACCCCTTTCCAACTCTCCCGCGCTGAATCCCGTGGTAAACCCTCAATCTGGAATCTCCTCCTCCAAAGACTGCATCCTCCCTCTCACTGACTGCGTTGTCTCGGCAAGTGAACAATCACAACTGTGGCTGCTCCAACTCACTCCGGCAAAACAAGGATAGAAATCCTCACCTGAGCAGGCACTCGAAGTCCCCCGGGGCTGAGATTGGGATCTCTGCACGGAGACACCCGGTGTGCTGAACAGCACTTGCAAACTTTGCTCAATGGCAAAAGCATGCTCAATGTCAAAAGACAAATATCATAGATGCATAATCAGAATCATCAAAATGAGGAGCCTCTCTCCCTTTTTATGTTTGGAGAGCCTTGCTCTCAACTAGGCCCCACCACCAACTGCGCTGTCTCCTTGAGCCACGTTGTCCCTCTAGCTCTGCGCTGACTTGGGCCCACGCTGCCCATGTTGACATCTCATCCACGGTGCCACTTCGTCCTCTAGGCCCCACGCTGCCAAATAATCATGTCTCCAAGTGACTTTAGGAAATGCTTTTATCCTAAGTGTGAGTTAAGTGTCCCTCTTCACCCACTTTATTTCTAATTTAACTTTATTAAAGTGAAATAGCCAAAAATTAATATTATTACATACCATGACTTGTCAAATATATATATATATATTGCAAAAGAAAAAATTATTTATTGAAGAATGGGTTTCTTGCCCATTGATTGGTTTTTGGCACACATTGTATGCCCTAGGGTTTTGACAAGGTCAAGGTCATGATGTAAAGTCCTTTAAAGGGCTCTTGGATCAATATAAAAGAAATTATTTTTGAAATGTAAAAAGGACAACAAACCACCAAGTGATGGGTCGGCCAGCCCACCAAGTCGGCTCCACAAGAAGGTAGTTGCACCACACCAAGAGGCTATATATAGAAGAGTCATTCGACCTCCAAACGTACAAAAATCAAGTTCGCATCCCTTGAAGCAATCTGAGGTAAATCAGAGCGAAGAAGAGGAGATCAGCAAGGAGGAAGAGAAGGATTCTTTTTTTTTTTGGCATCTTTTCTTGTTTTAGCAAACTCACGTGTGGGAAAGGATACTGTTTTGGCTCAGATTTTCGGCCAAGTGAACAGAAGTAATCTGAGTTGCAATAGGAAGATTTTGTTTGGGTGGCTGGCCCTCACTTGATGCATTATCTTGGTTAAGGTCTGGAAGTCTTCCTTGAGAATTCTATAAGAAAAAGAAGTTTTGGGTTTTCCCCTATGGAGGGGTTTTGCCCTGGCAAAGAGCCTAATTTTCTGGTGTTCTTGCCTGCATTGTGATCTTCTTTATTGTCATTGTCTTGACGATGATAAACACATAATAATAATGATGATGATCTAAATTCATGTCACCAAAGAAATCTCAATGAAATAAGAGAAAACAAGTAAAAGAAATCCTAATTCTTGTTGCCTTTGTTTCCTCAACATGGTATCAGAGCGAGGTTCACCTATGTAAGAAGGGAAAATTGAAGATCACGAAGAAGCTACAAAAATAGCAAAGAAGTGTCTCCTCCTAGAGCGAAGTCATAAGAAGGCTTGGATTAAATTCTGGGCACAAAATTCTCAAGTTCTGATCTCAAGGTAGCGAAGAAGTTACAGTGAACTATATCTCTGTCCTAAGGAAAGGAACCGAACTCATTCCAAAGATAAGCGAAGTTCTGGGCTAGAATATTAGACCTTCACCAAGTGATTAGACCTCCGAATTGTGTGCATAAAAGAGTGATTTTTGAGGGACACTATATCATTGTTTCAAGAGGGCGAAGGCCTAATTCAAATGTTCAAAGCAGTATGAATCCTTTGTCAAGAAGAGTGAACCTCTAAGCCATGAAGAATGTTTACATCACCTCAAGAAGTCGAACCTACTGTAGCAACCACAGAGCCAAATTTCTGGGCATCCTCAGACAAGGATCGAACTCCTCAAAAAGACCGAGAACATCAATAGTGAAGGCAGTCAAGATAAGTCATATTTCTATCACTAATTGTAAAACCCATGTTTGTGGTGAATCGAATCTCTGTGGCACTAAGAGTGCAAGCACCAATCATACATATATACTTATTCTCTGTAGCACAATCAGTCATTCAAGAAAGCTGACCTTCCAATGGTATGATATAAGAAGTAATGTTTCTGAGCATCTAAATAAGATGTCTACTCACTGTATAGTATTTGGAAAAGTCTTCTTGAAGCTTGTGCTTCAAATCAATTCTAAGTTCAAGAAAGTTATAATGAGAAAGCAGTGCTGAGCATATTTGTCTAAGGGCAGTATGGAAGTAGTCAAAAGAAATCTTGAGAAGTCCTAAGGCTTCTAGTCCAAGGCAAAAATGATCGAAGGTATTACTATATTCACGACAGCTGGTCTTTTCACTGCAAGGAGTTGCCATGATAATCATCTATACATTCTGGTAAGCGGTGAAACGAAGAAACTACAGGCAGTAAATAAATGCAACAAGAAGAATCTCTATTGTGAAGTTATGTAGCAAAGAAGTCCTGCAGCCATCAAAGTAGCAGAGAAGAGCTACAGTCATACTATATCTAAAAGGTACTCTTGGAGAAGCAGGTCCCACCAGAAGAGCAGTAATATTCCTGGTTGAAGACTCATTGAAAGGAAGTCTTGAAAATGGCAGAAGATCAATAAAGATTACAGTACCTTTGTGAAGGAACCATGGCATCCGAAAGTACAAGACACTACAGGAATGTAACCATGAGGTATGTATGGCATATTTTATTAAGGGTCCAACATTAGATGTTTTAGGGTTGAAATTATGGCTTTAGGGTTTGTAATTATTTCAGTATCTTGGACTGTAAACTCTAAATGGTTCATGAGAAGCCCTAGTAATTAGAAATCATAATCTTAAGATACTTGTTCACTATGATTTGATTTCTAGGGTTTGTTAGTATTCTAAGGCATAGGATAAACCCTAGTATGACATGAAGAGAAAATAATTTGATCTAGGGTTTGAACTTAACAAACCCTAGAATGCCTTCATGATTGCATGAAAACCCTAGAAAGATATCTTGACATCATGTTTTGATATTGTATATTTTGCTTGGGGATACTTGTCACTGAATGTTGCACATACAGGAAGTAAAAGGAAGGATGGGTTGATCCTCTGTTCTGGAAAGCATGATGGAAGGAGGGAACTGTAAGGACCCTTGATCCATAATTATGGTATAATTATGGAGTTGTGGATGCCTGGTACACAGCAAGGAAAAGTAGGAGGTGAAAAGACCTCTACCATGGTTAAAGGATTATTGTTAGATAGAAGGCATTATAAGTATGATAGGATGCATAGGCATCATGTTTGAAGCATACGATTGAAACAAGAGCTCATGACATCATTAAAAAAGCTTGAAAGGATAGCTGAAATAAAAGTCTACATGGATGTAGCAGTCATCATAGATAGGAATTAGCTCTTGGTGATGACCTTATTAAAAGCATAAGTAATAATCTATAAATATGATGAAAGTCATCTAGCATGATAGAAGACAGAGAGAAATCATCATAAATCATCATCATTAGAAAGGAGCATTAGCAGGATGAGGATAATCAAGATCCTTCAATGGAATCTTCATTAGAAGGTTCACCTCTAAGAAGCAAGTGTCTCGCTGATCATTTCACCTTGTGTGGGATCCATTGTTTAAAAGGATGATGGTATGGTGACAAAGGAGTGCACCATACTTCCAATCAAGGAAAGGAAGTCTAGATGACCAAAAGGAGAAAAGAGGCATGTATATATTTAATATATTAAATCATGTCATCGTATAGTTGTTGATAGCATGGGTGAATGCTCTACCTCATGAGCATGATCGAAGAAAAGAGATCTCTTCCTTTTGGAAAGATGCCTGAAGGCACGGTTCATATATTGACAAGATGAAATCAACATAATATGTCCTCATATGGAATATGAGGTGATTGACAAAGATGAAGGAACTATGGATGAAAGTTCCTAAGGAGCAATATGTGAAGAAAGAAAGAAGAGATCGTGAAAGATATAGTCATGTAAGAAAAGATAAGTAATCAACATCCTATGACTAGAAGAATTGGCTAAAGACATCTCCATGGAGAAGGTATGAAGAATCTGATAAAGTATGTAAAGGAAGCAAACCCTTGACATCGAATATCTTGGAGATGTGTTTATAAATGTGCAGGATGTTGATGTTGCAAGCAAGCAGATGTCATGATGAAAGACCACCATAAAAGGTATTGTTGATTTGATGTTCATTTTAATTTTTTGAACAACATCTGGTTGGGCTGATACAGGGCTACTGAAAGAGAGTTGTAGATATCACCTACAACTAGTACTCGTGGGAAAGGATGGAAGATCCTGAAAGTAATATGACTTGGAAGAGGTAGCCGAATGAAGAAAAGCCAAATGTGGACTAGAAGTACACTTTCCAATAAAGAGAGGGATGACATGATTGATATGTTTCGTGAAGGAAAGTGATGGATGGTCGATGCCCTACAAAAGATGAAGGCTCCATAATGAAGAAGATGACATCAAAAGGAGGAGCCCTACAAACAGCTAATAGTACCATGATCTCCACCAAAGAGCTAAGAGTTGTTGTTGGTAACAACTCTTTGGTTAAGAGGGAGCTTGGGTACATTCCTTTTATAGGAATGGGTATATCTTCCCTAGTTGAGAGGGAGAGATAGACACACCATTCTTGTCTTAATATTGTGAAGAAAGAATGGAGGATTGGGTAAGCATCTAAGACTGATTCCGATACACTTTGAGGATGAGATAGGGCATCCAAGATAAGAGTAGTCGAAGAGGAAATTCCTTGAGGATGTGTTATTCCAATAGGAATTGTCCTAAAAGGACATACCCTGTGAACACCCAAGTGGGGTATTTTCCTTGAGAGACAATGATGATGGTGTCTATCAGTCATTGGTCTCACCAACATTGTGCTCTGATCTTGTGGAGAGATAGAGTTGTTAGTCAAGACCTTGCTAAGTGACAGTGTCGATTGGTATGATAAGATGTTATGGCATAAGCTAAGGAAGTAGCTTATGAGATGGCTTATCAATCTGTCTCTTCTTATGAGAACTTCTCAAGGTTGTATTGTCCATATACCTGTTGTTGTCAATTATGAATGCCTCCCTAGTTAAGAGGGAGTGTTGAAAAACAGTAACTAGCTTCGGTCTTCATAATTGTTTATGCACCATGACTTGATGTAATTTATGTACTTATCAAAAAAAAAAAATTGCAAAAGAAAAAATTATTTATTGAAGAATGGGTTTCTTTCCCATTGATTAGTTTTTGGCACCCATTGTGTGCCCTAGGGTTTTGACAAGGTCAAGGTCAAGGTCATGATGTAAAGTCCTTTAAAGGGCTCTAGGATCAATGTAAAAGAAATTATTTTTTAAATGTAAAAAGGACAAGAAACCATCAAGTGATGGGTCAGCCAACCCACCAAGTCGGCTCCACAAGAAGGCAGTTGCACCACACCAAGAGGCTATATATAGAAGAGTCATTCCAAAGGTATAAAAATCAAGTTTGCGTCTCCTAAAGAAGTCTGAAGTAAATCAGAGCGAAGAAGAGGAGAAGATCAGCAAGGAGGAAGAGAAGGATTCTTATTTGTTTTTGGGCATCTTTTCTTGTTTTAGAAAACTTGCACGTGTGGGAAAGGATACTGTTTTGGTTTTGATTTTCAGCCAAGTGAACTAAAGTAATCCGAGTTGCAGAAGGAAGTTTTTGTTTGGGTGGTTGGCCCTCACTTGGTGGATTATCTTGGTTAAGGTCTGGAAGTCTTCCTCGAGAATTCTATAAGAAAGAGAATTTTGGGTTTTCCCCTATGGAGGGGTTTTCCCCTGGTGAAGAGCCTAATTTTCTGGTGTTCTTGTCTGCATTGTGATCTTCTTTATCAGCATTATCTTAATGATGATAAACACATTATAATATTGATGATGATCTAAATTAATGTCACAAGAAATGTCAATGAAATAAGAGAAAACAAGAAAAATAATCCTAATTCTTGTTGCCCTAGTTTCCTCAACAAATTTGACCTACTCCCAATAGGCATGACTATTCAGAACTGTCAAAGATGAATTAATTCCAGCACATAAGATCTTTGCTTGAGGGCAAATGAGCCATGGGTTTATACTAGTTCAGGGATCATCAAGAGGGGGGTCGACCTTATTATTTGGAGGGAATCGACCTCCAAATTTAAATTTCAAATTTTATTTAGGAGCCAAAAAGCCTAACCGAATAATAGGGCCAAACGAACTTTTTAAGAATTTGAAGAAATAGCCTTCTTTGTGTTGAAAAGTGTAACTAGGTTCGGTCTTCATAATGACTAGTAATTATGAATTTATGTAATGAAGAAGACAAAGACAATAAAATGTATTTTGTAATGCTTACCTCAAGGGTTTCATGAGCAAGGAGTTTTTATTATAGGTCACAGACTTCTTCTTGATGTATTTTGGGGTTTGTCATCTTGTCATGAATGTATAATTTAGAGTCATGTATATGAAGTGTTGTTACTCTTGTAAAGACAAATTATTGATGTGTTTGTATGCTCCAAGACCTTGTCAAATATGCTCCACAAATTCAGCTTGGAATATGCTAGAATTTTTCTTGATCATGTTGGCCTACTCTCAAATTGATATGTGGGCCTAGAGAAGGGAAACATTCCCTAAATATAAGAGTGCTTTGCGGTTTCATTTGGAGAGAATATCTCGGTCAAGGATGCGAAGTATAGGACTACAGTTGGTACGAAAGGGTGCAAGAAAGACAAGTAATATCAGCGAGTAAGCATACTGAGATTAGGTCGTAAAAAGGTGAAGCATTAACTTTGTTTGAAGGTCTGAAGCTACCTTGCATAAGCCAAGGATTTCCATAGTAAAGATTTGCAATGTCAAGTCCATAATAAGAGATATGAACTACAATAAGTAAGGAGAAAGGTGCTCATCAAAGAAAGGAGGACAGTCATATTTATGTCAAGTCTATTCTTTACCGCACTCATCTCAAGGGTAATTGCAATGGGGCTATTACAAGTCTTTGTCTTGGGTATATATCTCAGTAGTATACATTGCATAAAGAAGAGTTACTACAGCAGATAAAAAGTCATAATCTTCAGTAACTTGGGTGCACAACGAAGGTCGAGGAAGAATCCATTGGAGACCAAGTTCAGATTATAGAAGGAACGAAGGGAAGAACATCAGTTAGGGTTGTTAGGCTAGGGACCGAGTCTCTCTATTATTGGTGCAGTATGGTGTAGAAAAGGAGATCAACATAAGGAGCCTAAAAGAGGAGTGACAAGGTCTTGGATGCATACTAATGTCAAAGGTTTGTGTCATGGTCATGGTACTTGTCAATTGAAGATCTAGAAGAATAATTACTTTTGGGTTTTCCTCTCCAAGAGGGAAAGGTTTTGGCCCTGGCTTGAAGAGCCAAAAATCTGTGTCTCTTGTGTTTTTTATAATTGTCTTGATGAAGAACATAATAAGTTAATGAAGAACAAGATCTAAGCAATAGAAGCATAACAAAGTATAACACAAGCAGTTATCAAGTAAGAGAATTGAATTAAACACTGCCCTACCAAATTCTCAACATGGTATTAGAGCTAAGGTGTTGAAGACAAGAAAGGGCTATTTGACAAGATGACACTCAAGTACCAAGAGATCAAGGATCAGTTCTCTAGGAGACAACAAAGCAAAAGTCGGATATCTACATTCAGTTCTAAAGAGGGAGTCTACAGAAATTGGAAAGCCATCTCAAGAAGATCAAGGACATCGCATAAAAGCCATCACCATCAATAACTATTTGGTGTTAAAATCAAATCAACATTATTGGAGTCACCATCAAAGCCATCATCATCAACAAGGATTCAAGGTGATTTAGCTCTCTTTAAAAAGCCAATCAAAGAGGGAGCTCCTGCTGCTACCTACATCATCGTCAATAAGGAAGCTGATATAAGAAGAAAAGCATCTACTCAAGTAAGTATATTTATGACTTCATCTAAATCTGTCAAAATGTCTTTTTGCTAAGAAAGCAACAAACTAGTTGGGGTTTCAAACTTTCTTGCATGGAAGAAAAGGACAGAACTAAATCTTATTAAGAATGAAGTCATGAACTATATCAAAAGGTCATCAACTAGACCTTCAAAAGAAGGTACTCAAGCTCATGCCAAATACATGAGGGGAGACATAAGAGCCCAAAGGATTCTTATAGAATCCATAAAGGACTCTCTCATCCCCTATGTATCAAAATATAATCTTCAAAAGAAATATATGACAAATTGGTGGAGTTGTTCTCGGTGAGTATTGCCGGGGAAGTAATATCTCTAAGACAAGAACTATACACATTGGAGACGTCTAGAGAGAAGGGAATAACTTCATACTTTATGAAGATTTCCGAAATACAAGATCAACTGCAGGAATTGGGAGAAGAAATGTCTGATAGAGAAATAACTACAGTGGTGTTAAATGCTCTGCCAGAGGGATGGGAAAACTTCACTTCAAGCATTTATGGGAAGAAAGAAGCAACGCCATTCCAGGATCTATGGTCTCTATGAGAATTGAAAGAGACAAGGTTAAAAGCTAAAGTGAATATAGGATCAAATGAAGAGAATAAATTCTATGCTGCAATGTCAAGGAGAAAGGGAAGATTCAGTAAGGTTGGTCCTCAAGAAGAAAAGAAGAAACATGGATAAGATACAATGCTATGAAAGATTGTCCCAAATCTAATGAGGACAAGAAGAGAAAGGAAGAAGCCCATATCGTTGGAAAAATGGGAGAACCAGATTCAAAGAAGCCTAAGAAAGAAGAAGTGAAAGAGCTCTATTATGATTGAGATCATCTTCATGTTTAAGAGGTATCTCTCAGGTTGTAAAATAGTATGTTAGGAAGCATGGTATATTAGATAAATGCATCACCCCTGGATTGGCATCATGATAGAAGCATTGAAGGAGGAGCACTCGTTGTAGGAGGATGTCTGTAACACATGTGACATCTATACTATAAGTGGCTCCTGGGAACCTCACTGAAAACAACATTTTTAAGTGTTCACATTTTCTAATGGAATCCTCTTTGGATTCATTGATTAGCAAGAAAGCAAAATGGTTCTTTCGAGAATTCTAACTTGCAGAATTCTAGGATTAGAATATGATGACATATTGATGAAGTAGGTCAAGAAAATGAAACTCTTTTCATTCTAAAGAAACCTGTTGTAGGATGACTCAAAAAAAAATGAGGTATATATATATATATGCTGACACTGGAAGCTATGAAGTCATGTCATGTGGTTGCAAGTAGTACACTTCTATCTTTAGAAGTATGATCAAAGAAAGTTGAAACTCTTCCGATGCACAGGTTGTCAATAGACATGTTCCACACCAGATGAAATCAACATAATATGTCCTCATATGAAATATGAGGTGATTATATACTATCAAGGAGCTGCACATTGGAAGATCCTGGGAATGAAATAAAATTGTGTGGAGAAAGAGAGAAAAAGGAAGAGATCGCGAAAAGGTGCAATCATCAAAAGAGGCAATCAACATCCAAGGAAGCCAAGAAGACTTGACTAGAAAATCTCCTAGGAAGATATGTAGACTCTGATAAGAAGTCCGGAAAAGATAAAGACCCTTGGAAATACATATCTTTTGGAGATGTGTCGACATATGCAAAGGATGTCGATGCCTACAAGAAGGATGTCATGGTGAAAGATCATCACTGAGGTAACTGTTGATTTAAGTATTCATATTTATAATTGAATAACATCTAATGAGCTTATGCAGGCTGCCAAACGGAAGTAAATGTCTTCCACAAATTAATAACCATATGGCAGGATGAAAGATCCTTGGAAGATATATGGTTCAAAAGAATGCGACATAACATGAAGTTAGACCAGAAGAGAAGACTAATGGATCACTTTCTGATAGAAGACATGGCTCTTGGATGAAAGTGATGGATGATCTAAGCCCTAAGAAGAGATCCCAAAATTGAAGGCTCCTCAATTTATGACATCAATGGAAGGAGTCCTTCATGAGAAACTG
This sequence comes from Pinus albicaulis, assembly GCA_034641835.2. Taxonomy (NCBI): domain Eukaryota; kingdom Viridiplantae; phylum Streptophyta; class Pinopsida; order Pinales; family Pinaceae; genus Pinus; species Pinus albicaulis. Next base: position 250,474,833 of record CM076569.1, read on the forward strand.
GATGTTTTCATCATTGTTGCTGCAGGTCCCTGAGTAAGAGGGAGCCTGATAATAAGTTTCTTACTTGGAAGAAACTCCATGATTCCTAAGCCAAAAAGAAAGCTTAGGTACATTCTCTATATTCCTCTGTGGAATATGTTCTCCTTAGTTAAGAGGGAGAGATAGACACATCATTCTGGAAGATAGAATGTGGGATTGGGTAATCATATGGCATCCGATACTCTTTGAGAATGTGATAAGATGTTTCGATAAGAGTAGTTGTGAAAGGATGGATATTCTTTGAGGATTAGCTATCCCGATAAGAATAGTCCTTAGAGGTCATACTCAGTAAACACCTGGGTGGAGTATGTACCTTGGAGACAATGATGAATGTGTCTATAATCATTAGTCTCACCAGCATTGTAGCTCACAGTCTCCTGGAGGGATGGAGTTGTTAGTCAAAGCCTTGCACTGTAAAAATGTTGGTTAATATGATGCTATAACAGATGATTACCAATCAAATTCTTTTTATAAGATTATTCAGATTGAAAGTGACCATATACCATTATGAATACCTCCCTAGTTAAGAGGGAGTGTTGAAAGTGGAACTAGGTTCGGTCTTCATAATGACTAGTAATTATGAATTTATGTAATGAAGAAGACAAAGATAATAAAATGTATTTTGTAATGCTTGCCTCATGGGTTTCATGAGCAAGGAGTTTTTATTATAGGTCAAAAACTTTTTCTTGATGTCTTTAGGGGTTTATCATCTTATCATAAATGTATAATTTAGAGTCAAGTATATGAAGTGTTGTTACACTTGTAAAGACAAATTATTGATGTATTTGTATGCCCTAAGACCTTGTCAAATATGCTCCACAAAGTCGACTTGGAATATGCTAAAAGTCTCCTTGATCATGTCGGCCTACTCTCAGATTGATATGACGGCCTAGAGAAGGGAAACGGTCCCTATATAAGAGTGCTCTACGGTTTCATTTGGAGAGAATATCTCGGTCAAGGATGCGAAGTACAAGACTACAGTTGGTACAAAAGGGTGCAAGAAAGACAAGTAATATCAGCGAGTAAGCATATTGAGATTGGGTCGTAAAAAGGTGAAGCATTATCTTTGTTTGAAGGTCTGAAGCTACCTCGCATAAGCCAAGGATTTCTGTAGTAAAGGTATGCAATGTCAAGTCTATAATAAGAGATCTGAACTACAGTAAGGAGAGAGGTGCTCATCAAAGAAAGGAGGACAATCATCTTTATGTCAATTCTATTCTATACCGCACGAATATTAAGAGCATTTAAGGATTGATGTTTGCATCAATGACAACACCATTCAACATGGGAAGACCAAATCACTACTCTTCTTTGAAGTAAGGGTGTATGGATCCATCTGATAAAACCTCTACCACCAACTACTAATGATAGATATGAATTCAGGTCTAAAAAGGGGTATATCCCTTCAACTAATCACCCTAAATATCGAACCATGTCTAATTCATCATACCAAGGACAAGAAAAGTGTGAAGGAAATCAGGGATACTTTCAAGGATCTCTTTGGAACTATGAAGAATACTCAAATCAAAATACTTGAAACCTAAAAGCAACCATGATTACATCAAAATGACTCCATCAACCCACTATATAGGTGCTAGTCTTGACAATCTAACTATCTTTTCTAGGGTTCTGCCCTTGAGCCAGAAAATAACCAAGATAAAGTGAGATCAAGCATAATAGTGGGGACAATAGGAAACCTTCCTAAATGCCTCTAGGGTTGCACTTTCAAGGACTTGAATATCTCTGAGTGTAGGTATAGGAGGTAACAAATTGACATCGTCACTAAGAACAATACAATTCTTGAAATTCAATAGATTGGTTAGAAATGATTTGATTAAGGCATTTCTTTGAAGATCTTATTTTCAACTAGCAACTTCATAAAGGAATTAAGCCGCATTCTGCAAGACTTTGAAGTGACTTGCCATGAAAACATCCAACAAACTTGAAGGCATTTGTAGACTCACCTAGCAACTCACTGATATAGAAATGTGATGTGATTACATATCTCAAATCTCATATTAGCTTATCATATGGAAGATTTGAAGTAAAGAAATATGGCATTTCAATAAGAATCATGGATGGAAGGATGCTTCAATCCATTAGATTTCCCAAGTATCCTACAGCATCCAAATTAGTTCCTTAATCTAGATTTGGACAAGCAAACTCCAAAGTTCCTTGCACATACTTACTCTATTGTACTACATGTTATGTCTTTCAATGAATTCATTTCAATATTCAATGTGGTCCACAAGGATGTTATTATGAAAATGTTTCTGTGAACCTTGGATGATAAGGTGAGGGAAATTATATTGGCAACATATGCCATCTCCAACTAATCATTCTTATAACTCCTTCCGATGTTGATTCACAAATCTTGTAAGAAACATTTTGTGTTATAACAAGGACAAAGGACTCACTACCTTGAAGTCTGCAGATCCTGTTTTGCATGAGAACTCAAAAAACTGGATATGCTGATTTATCAAGGATTTTTCGAATGAGTTAACAAAACTTTTTGGAAAGCCATTTGCTTCATATATACTAGCATAGACCAATCTTAACCCTGGATATATTAAGCACCAGGTAGGATAAAAAAAACAAGGCACAAACATCTCTCAGTCTCTGTGCTTTAAAGATCCATGGTTACAATAAATCATCTATGCTGGTTTAATTTATATATAGATAGAAACATCGGTAGATTATGGTGACTAATGGTCAGTTTTTTCTTTTAATTTTATTTACAGACGTCAACTTTTCTATATTTTCATTTACAAGATTTACATGCAGATGGACGGATGTGACAACATCTCCTCCACAAAAACCATAGAGTGCACCTTGGTTTTCTCGGTGCAATTAAAATTTAGCTAATAATAAAATCAAATTTGGCAAAAATGTACATCTAAGATTGAACCTGCATCTCTACAAATAGTCAATACCATATAAAATCACAAGTCCAGCTATTTTATGGGGACAGCATGCAGGGTTGTGCTGTGAGTCTGAAACTTCATCTTTCAAAATAAAATAAATGACATGAGCAAATCTGTCTCAAATAATATAATGTAGAGTCTGTAAGGTCACAAAACCTGATCAAGTGTTTTGTATTGATCTGTTATATTCAAAAATTTCTTCATGCGCTTATCAGTAGGAGCCTCTACTCTTGATGCTGATGGTTGACTGTATTCAGGCCCATATTCAGAACCCTTTGACTCCTTATTACCCATTGTCAAAAGCTTCAGGATGGCACCAAATTAATCAAGATTTAGCTAGCAAACCTGATACATGACAACACAAGACACTTTCATACTTGGTGCAAAATGAAACTACAAGCATAGAAGTCAGAACTTGTATTCAAAAGCAGAGAGTAAATCTACTTTCCAGAAAAACAATTAGTAAGCAGCTAAGCATTTTGAATTGGCCACAATTCAAGGCAACATACAAAGGTACTAAAACACTTTGCTTAATCAGACTTGCCTGCTTAGTGCTCACATATGATACATGTCTGAAGCACATTTGTGACAGACATGATAAAGATGAAGGCAAATAACAGAAACAAATGTGATACTGCCTTCCCATGGCTAAGAATGCACATATTATCTTCTGAACAAGCAAATTGCGAGGGTTAAATCATATGAAGATGACACATCTTCCAGCATGCTTTTTGAAACTACTGAACAAAAATTTTATTGAATGGAAAGAAAGAATCGTGGAACAAAGTTAGACAAGATAAGTAGATATATGTTGATAAAATTATTAGTGCTAACCAATATTTTAAAACTCAGACTCAGCCTCAAACTCGGCTGAGGGTCAACTCATACTCAGACTCAGATTCAGTCGAAGTTCAACTCGGCCTCAGACTCGGTAGAGGGTCAACTCGTACTAGGAAGCAGATTCGGATTGACTAAGACCAACCTGATTTCAATAACTCAGTTTACTAAGAAATACATAAAATATTTAAATTTTAATGAAACAAATATATTCTAAATATTCCAAACAATTATGCTGATGCATATACCATGTAGGTGTGAAAATTTCTGAATCTACACTAGAAATCCTACTGCAGTAAATCTGATTTGCATTACCTACTTGCCTTATTTAAATTACAAGTTATTTTTCTGAATATTTAGTAAAAATACTAATGCAAATACACTGCAGCCTACACAATTATACAGATCAAGTACTGAAAAATAAGTAGAACAATCAGACAAAAGATACACGTATTTTTTAGACAAATGTCCCTGGAAAAACCCAATGCGGGAAAACCGGTGCAGCAGATCTGAGGGTTTATATTATTATGCAGATTTCTGAATACAATCTAGGGTGTCAAATCCGGCTCACCCAACAGAGAAATCCTCAGCAGACAGACATTTTGGCGGATCCAACGGAAAAATGAAGAAACCCCACAGGTGATTGTGCAGTCCCAAGTGCTGCGCAAAGATGGCTGCAGCTAGCTCTGCATTGAGACTGCGTCACCTCTCCTAGTGGTTGTGTCACCCTCTCCATGAGCCTTCCCGGATTAGCAATCGATCTGCTGGATGGCTGCCCGATCTGCCTCATAGAAACCCCAACCCAGCTGCTCAAGTGACTGTGTCACCCTCTCTGGCTCTGCGTCACTCCTGCGTGAGCCCTGCTAGCTCTGCGTCACTCCTGCGTGAGCCCTGCTAACTCTGCATCACCCTCTCTGAGCTGCGTTGTCCCTCCTAGTGTTGATTTGCCTCTCTGCAATTGTATTCTCGGCCTTGGATGAAAATCCCGCTACTGAACTGCCCCTCACTGCACTGAATTACTCAAATTTGATCTTCGTCCGAGCACTGCTCCGTCAGAAGAATTCAATCTCTAAATTCAATCTCTGTGTGTGTTCTCCAACTGACCCCAAGTCTTTCCTTTATACTTTTCTTGTTGATGAATCAACGGTCGGGATCTAATCTCTAATCTACGGCTAAGATTAGAAAAGATCGTCACTTAAAACATTCTCACCCACATGTTAAATTAATTCACTTTAATTATTTAATTTCCCTAAGTTTAAACTTAGGCTCCCCATTAAAATAATTAATTATTTGAATGACTTTATCTCCGAGTGGAATTTCTCCAAACGATTTCTGGGTCTTAGAGATCTCATGTGTTCTAGCCCCTCCACAAAGTTTCAGAGCTAGAGCACATCCGATGCTACCCCAAAAAATAAACACTCCCTCTTAGCGAGGAATGTGCTCTAGCAATACTCCAATACCAGAAGCATTACCCTGATCCACGGCATCGGTCCTATGCGCTGCTGATGTTTGGTTGTTGCCCCTCATCCACTGCGTTGTTGCCTTCTGTGCTGGTGCCCATGACACTGCCACTTATCACTGCCTCATCTGCACTGCAGCTCCTTCTCAAATGCTGCATCATGTTGCCCATAGCACTACCACTGCTAACTGCTACACTGCAACTCAGTTGCTGAGAAGTAAGCAACTGAAAATATCCCAAAATCCTAACATAAAAGTTAGTCTAGATGCATCTCAATGATGAAGCTCCCTTTGCTGCTAAATTTGCGCTAACCCTTTGATGCTCTGCGTTTTTGTTGCTCTGCACTGCGTTGTTGCTGCTATGTTGATGTTGCCTCTACTCTGCGCTGCTTCAGTCTTTAGCATCCTAGCTCTGCCATTGTTGCTCCATCCTCCTCACACCAACTAACTCCAGTCATCCTGCTATTGTCATTAAGGGCTCCCATAGCTCGTATGCGATCTAAGAGTTTGGGCACCTCAAGGATCATGCCCATACACTCTGCAGTTCAAAGAACTACAAATCAATGTCGCCCCACCTCTTCTCTCGAGGCACATGAGCACTCATGGCAACATCATCATCCTTTGTTGCAGCGACCTTCGAATCAGAATCTTCTTTGCCCTTCTTCTTTTGAGGGCATTGTGTGGCGAAATGTCCCAATTCTCCACACCTCAAGCATCTGAGCTTCGAGAGGTCCTTCTTCTTCCTTCTCTGCTGCCCATGTTGTCCCTTAGATGCGAGAGCCGCATTTTCCTCTTCCTCCTTCTTGATCTTGATCCCCGTACTGCTGCTTCCTACCTTGGTCAACCTTCTGATCTCTTATTGTCGAAAATTTGTCCACATCTCCTCCCAATTTGGAAGAGTTGCTCTGCCCAAAATACCTCGAACAAAGGTTTCCCATTCTTCCATGACTGCATTCAGGGCAGTCTTGACAATAAGTCCATTATTAGGTGTAACCCCTGTTGTCGCACAGATTGTTCAGGGCACCGCGACAACGGCTCAGACTGGGGGCTGTCACCTTTATCCCCAGTCTCTCTCTTTAAGCTGTCTCCTTGCAGGCTAAGGGAGGTAGACCCTATTTGAAATGAAGGATAAATCCAGGAGACACAGCTAGAACACCAAATACAGGATGAAATTAACAGGATTTCACAGATCTAGATTAGATTTCACGTTTGATCAGTGCCTTATGGAGTCATACAAAATCCCATTATGCAATTATAAACCAGTAAATGATGACTAACTGCTGCTTATTAAACCACGATTGATCATAATGATATTTTCTTGAGAATGCCACAACCATGAATAACAATATTATGAGAATGCCAGATACTTGAAAGATTTCCGAAAATAAAAATATTCCAATTATAACGCAGCTCGAAAATCAAAATGATCCACAGTCAAACTTAGATAAAAATTTTAAGGCTCAGTGGACCATAGAAAATCCGAAAATTTTTTAAGTTTTGTATTTTCTAAAAAAAAATTTAGGATTTTAAAATCTTTATATTTTTTTATTGTTTTTTGAATTTAGAAAAGAGCTAAATCTAAACAAGACCAAAATCAAAATTAAACTAAGTTAAAGACTAAACTAAGGTTAAACTTGAATTTAATATCCAAAATTTTAAATCTAAATTTAGAACTAAAGTTAAACTAAATTAAACTAAGTTAAATCTAAAAAACAAATTTTAAAAATCTAAATTAAAAAAACTAAAGTTAGAAACCTAAAACTATGATCTAAATCACAAATTAAAATTTAAACTAAGTTAGAATTAAAATAAATCTAAATTAAACTAAGTTAAAACAAAACTAAATTAAATCTAAACTAAACAAAAAAAATAAAACGAAGCCTTGAAACAAATTTAAAATCTAAATTTAAAAGTTCTACTCTAAAATTTAAACTAAACTAAATTAATATACACCCCAAACTAAAACTAACTTTACAATCCAAAAAATCTAAAATTAAACCAAAAGCCTAACGCTAAGCGTAACACTCTAACACAACGATTGCATTGAAAAGAACCCGATCAGATAAAAAATATAAGACGCCGGCTTTAAAAAAAATTAACACGATCTTCTGTTTCTTTGGTTTATCGTTTGTTGTTTGAGTTGCAGGTCGGACGATCAAGCTCCTATCTGGACGGCAGGCGGAGGGCTCACGGCTGGTTAAAAAAAAAACGATGGCTTGAGGGACGGCAAGCAGAGACAGATGGGACAGAGGCTTGACGTTTTTTTTTTTGTTTGCACATATGTATTTTCTGTTTTGTTTTTTGTTTTGCTGAAGTTTGCAGGTTGAGGACGGATCTGGAGCAATGACAGTTAATGGAGATGCGTGGGCAGAGAGCAGGCTTGGACGCGGAAGGAAAACTTGCAGAGATGTGTTTGGGAGACTGCTAAACGTTTTGCAGATGTGGCTAGGGCAGAGGGACGAATTTATGGATGAGCAGCAATGAAACCCAGTACACATAAAAATTTTCCACGAATTCAGAAATTTCCTCAATTAAACTCAGATTTCATGCTCCTGTAATCAAATATGGTCCAGATTTTGCCCACAGTGGCAGCTTTGAGGCCAGATCTGGCCTTTGGAAGCCAGATCTGCCTTAGATCTTAAAAAAAATTCCGATTTGAGCCTGTAACCTGCAACAATCAGTAGATCTGAATATATACGCACCAAGAAACAATTAAACCCTCACAGATCTAAAAAAAAATTACAAATTTACAACTAATTTACAATTTAAAACCCTCATGGTCAGATCTGAATCCGTTTAGCACAATTTTCAGAAGTTTAAAATTTTTAGTGAGAGGCACAAGCCTTCGAAACCCTGCAAAATCACAAATATCGTAAGATAGACCCGGAATTTAACAAATAAAGAGCTTATAAGATTTATGCTTATTGAGAGTCGACTGGTCCAACCGAAGACTTCCCCAGACGCCCAATCTTAAAAAAAAATTCCCTGCACACTTAGATCTGAACTTTAGACTGATAGAGATTTAAGAAAACATGAGACCCTTAGAAAAATCAGAATGTTATTTTATAAACCCAGAAAACTGCACAAGATACCTATATGCAGATTAATCCATGTAGGCCATCAATCATAAAATGCAAGAAACCAAGTAGCAGAGTTTAGAGACAATTCACCACATAGATCTGAGAAGGAACATCCAAATTTGTAACCCCAAAGTCTTTAGCTTTATTCCTCAAAAAGTTTACAAGAGCTTCTAAGAGCAAGTGCACGATCCTGAGATCGGATGACTCAATACTGACAAAGACCTCTAAATTTATAGGACCAGATCTCTAACGGCTAGTTTGGATGATCCTCGTCAAAATAATCTCGACCGTCCGAAAGATTTAATTATCTTTCAATCCGGAGCGTTGAAATTAAAATTTTGGGGAAAAAACGAATTTATCATTTAATTCAATTTTAATTAACTCAAAAATATTATTTTTGAGTTAATTACCCCAAAATTTTGACCTTGACTTAACCACCAGGGCCCAAAGGTCCAATATTTCTTAAAATTCTCAATATTCCCTTGGCCTGGGGCTGTCAAAATCATTTTCCAAGGACCAACAAATTTTGCCTTTAAAGATTTAATCCTAATTTAGGACTCTAAATTAATTAAATTTCTGGTTTAGGATTTTATTAATTAATTGACCAGAAAATTTAATTAATTGACTAAGAGGAGATTATAATTATTTTTCCAACCCTCTTTTACATGAGATAATACATTTACATACATAAAGGGGGAAAACCCATTCGTATAGACCCTCAAATAAATACCCAGTTCTGCGACTCAAAATATGATCTAGTAGACCAAGTAGCTCAAACTACTTTTACAAGGACTCGATAGAAACACTAGGACTCACTTAGCATGTTGATGACAAAATCCACCCTAGCTTTGGGGTGAGGCTGGAGGGAAAAACTCTGCCGATCACTTTCGTGAATCAGTGAGACAAAAAACCTCCTAGGATAGAGATCATCAACAACATACTAGGCTTACCTATGCTATTACATACACTGACAGTCTTACTTAGATCATTTACATCATAACAATGCAAAATGGGTTTACATCATTTATAACAATGTCAACTGTCGATGAAATCTGGATGATGGAATCTGAATGGCGCAACCACGTCGAACATGACGAATCCCATTTGAAAAAATGGGGGTGTACTGCTATGGGGTAGTTGACGAAGTGTGGTCAACAACCCCCACGGAAGTCAGCTGATCTCGGATCGCTCGCAATCTGAGAAGGAAGGGGTCAATCTCCTCTCCCTTCTGCATCTGAAACAGTCTCAGATGATTCTTAAGGAATATCCTCCCCTGGATGGAGGTTCCCTAGTCCATAGTGGTGAAGGAAGTCCACATTTCCCTTGTCGTGTTCTTCTCGGCAATACATAGGATCACATGATCCTTGACTCCGTCCATGAGCAAGTGTTTTTCCTTCGCTTGAGCCTCCTCGTACTTCTTTAGAGGATCAGCATCAATAGGAACAACAACTGCATGCAAGACATGATCCTTGATGCGATGTTCATCCAAAACTGAGAGGATCCTAGCCTTCCAGATGACAAAGTTGGATGCTCCATCCAACCTGTCCTGATCCCTCAGTCCATGTGCAGCCATCTCTGCTCAGAAATGTCGATCTGGTTCTCTTATCCCTCTTTTGTTGTTGCCCCAACAAAACTCAGATCTGGGTTTCTTTGGCACTAGAAACCCTCCAAGGAACAAGCTCCCTCTGAAACTCGATTTCCTTCACGAAAATCCTTCTGCCAACTGATGTCGAAACAGTCCTCTCCGATCACTCTTTATTGTTGATCAGCACTGGATCTAGACTTCTTGGCAAGAAGTCTTATGAGGAATTGCTTCCCTCTACTTTGCCACGACCCCACTAGACACTGCTATGCACCAACAGAAACAATGCCCCGCCAAAAACTCCTGAATAAAAAACAAACTTCTCTTTCAGCCACGGCAACCAGAAAGACGGAGGCTCAAAACTTTTGCGCTGCCTCTGCACAACTACAACGTCACCTTGGTTCGCTAACAAGGGCTCTGCGTGAGCCCCTCTGGCGACTGCGTCACCCTTCCTTGCCTCTTCTAGATCTGCGCTGTCAATCGGGACAGCTGCTTTCCTGCAGCAAAATTTTCCCTTCGTCTCTTCGTTAATGGCTTCAGCTCTACTTGATCTGCAACTGCTCTGATACCATGTGAAATTTTTTGAATCTACACCAAAAATCCTACTGCAGTAAATCTGATTTGCAATACCTACTTGCCTTGTTTAAATTACAAGTTATTTTTCTGAACATTCAGTAAAAATACTGATGCAAAGACATTGCAGCCTACACAATTATACAAATCAAGTACTGAAAAATAAGTAGAACAATTAGACAAAGGACATACGTATTTTTCGGACAAATGTCCCCGGAAAAACCCAATGCGGGAAAATCGGTGCAGCAAATCTGAGGATTTATACTACTATGCAGATTTCTGAATATAATCTAGGGTGCTCACCCAACAAAGAAAATCCTCGGTAGAAGTACCTCTATCCGAAGACAGATATTTTGGCGGATCCAGTGGCAGAATGAAGAAACCCCACAGGTGACTACGCAGTCCCCAGTGTTGCGCAGAGATGTTTGCAACTAGCTCTATGCTGAGACTGCGTCATCTCTCCTAGTGGTTGCGGCACCCTCTCCGTGAGCCTTCCCAGCCCAGCGATCGATATGTTGGATGGCTGCCCGATCTACCTCACAGAAACCTCAGCGCAGCTGCTCAAGTGACTGCGTCACCCTCTCTGGCTGTACATCACTCCTGCGTAAGCCCTGTTGGCTCTGCATCATCCTCTCTGAGTTGTGTTGTCCCTCCTGATGTTGATCTCCCTCTCTGCAATTGTATTCTCGGCCTTGGATGAAAATCTCGCTGCTGAACTGCCCCTCACTGCACTGAATTACTCAGACCTGATCTTCGTCCGAGCACTGATCCGTCAGAAGAATTCAATCTCTAAATTCAGTCTCTGTGTGTGTTCTCCAACTGACCCCAAGTCTTTCCTTTATACTTTTCCTATTGATGAATCAATGGTTGTGATCTAATCTCTAATTGACAGCTAAGATTGGAAAAGACTTGATCTTCGTCACTTGGAACATTCTCACCCACATGTTAAATTAATTCACTTTAATTATTTAATTTCCCTAAGTTTAGACTTAGGCTCCCCATTAAAATAATTAATTATTTTAATAACTTAAGCTCCGGGTGGAATTTCCCCAAACGATTTCTGGGTCTTGGAGATCTCATGTGTTCTAGCCCCTCCACAAAGTTTCGGAGCTAGAGCACATTCGATGCCACCCCAAAAAATCAACAGTAAGTGTGAAATTTGAACGTATCAAAATTTTTCAAAATGGCAGCAACTACAAGTTGCAACACATATTAGGCTTAAACAACAAAATACATAATCAATGAGGCTTTAAATGCCCACCCTGCAAAATTGAATTTCTTGCAATATTTACAATAAATCTCTTCATCAACAACTCTTGGTGCCATCGTAAAATTCCAATCTGCAAATATAAATGCAATATTGCAAACCCTATCTTAAAATCTTAATATGCAAAGGTTCACAATTCAACCTTCAAACTAGTAGAAGGTTAAAAGTACAAAACTTTAAATATGGATTTCAAAATTTGGATCTGTAATTTAATGAGAGAAAAAAATATGGACAAATTTATCGCATATGATATACCTGGGACAAATCACTCATATGCAATGCTACTTTGTTGTCGTCTCGCTTGCACACCTGGTTAATGTGGGAAAAATCCTCAACCCCACAAGGTGTGACTTGGTGGCAAACTAAGAGAAGGGGTTGTCACCTATTCCCGACTCTCTCTTTTAAAGCTCTCTCCTAGTTAAAGCTAAGGGGGGTGGTCCCTAATGAAGGTTAGTGAATGAAATGTGAGATTCTAGGAGACTAAAATGAATGGAGAGTTTATTGTTGAAAAGTGTAACTAGGTTCGGTCTTCATAATGACATGTGTAATTGTGATTTATGTAATTGATGTAAAGAAGAAAAATAAAATTATTATTGTAATGCTTGTCTCATGGGTTTCATGAGCAAGGAATTTTATTTTTAGTAATGGCTCTCATTGTGAGCCCTTAGGATTGGTCATAAAGTCAAAATTGAGTCAATGCCATGTATGAAGGACCCTTCTTGGGCATGTTACAATTTTGTATGAGTCATTAAATAAAGCCCTCCAAGACCAAGCAAAAGTATCTCTGTCAAGTCGGCTACAAGATGGAATAAAAGATCTTCACCAAAGAACATGTCGGCTCACCCTCACTCAAGTCGGCTTTTTATGGAGGCTCCAACGACTATAAATAGGGCAGCTTGGCCTCATTTCAGAGACGAAATTTCGGTCAAGGTCTAAAGCTAGAAAGGTGTGAAGTTCATCAAGAAGAAGCCTTATAACCAGCAAGGAAAAGGGAAGGAAGAGCGACGTTTGTTGCTTTGTTTTGGGATTGTTTTTGGGCCAAATAAACTCCACACGTGCGAGACTACAAACTTGTTTATTGCAGGAAGAAGCCCAAAATATTACAGTCACAGTGAGAGAGTATTTTGGGTGAAGACCAAGGAAGATCTCAAGCCGAAGTGTCAAGAAGAAGTCTCCTTCTAGAGCGAAGATAATCAAAAGCCAAAGATTGATCATCCTCATGTGTTAAGGGTTTCTGAATTAGGGTCGAGAAGTTGCAGGTCCAAAATAGAGAAGAGGAAGCCGAGATCTAAAAGGTAGTCGTGTAAAAGGAAGGAACAAGGAGTTTGACTTTCATTAACTCAAGAAGAAAGAGGAAGCTTCATGTCTTGGTCTTGGAGTGGCAAATAGGTTAAGGGTCTTAGTCTGGGTGTTTTTCAATTGAAGTCTCTATAAGAAGAAGAATTTGTTCGGGTTTTCCTCTCAAGTGGGAGAGGTTTTGGCCCTGGCTAATCGCCTACATTTTGTGTCTCTTGTCTCTTTATGGTTTATACATTGGTAGTTGTTTGATGAAGAAGAACACTATAATAACCCAAGTAAAATAAGATCCTAAGTAAAAATAATTCACAAGTAGTTATCTATCAAAGAGAAATCTCCTAATTGCTATGCCATAGATTTCTCAACATGATATTAGAGCTAAGGTGACAATCTCAAGGAAGGGCATCTTATCAAGGGACACTCGAGGATCAAATCTCGAGAAAGGTATCAAAGCAAATCGAAGGATATCAAAGTAAAGTCAAGATCTACAACGAAGTATCAAAACCCTAGATCGAAGAAGAAGTCTACATCAAAAAGGAAGTCTTAGGATCATCATCAAGAAAAGGAAGGCCAAAACCTTACATCTACTTAAGGTGAAGAGATCTACAAATCAAAGCAACTAGAAGTCTATTCATTCAAGAGAAGCACTTCAAGGATAAAGTTCACAGCATCATCTTGGAGAAAGTCAAAGCCCTAGTTTAATCAAAGAAGCATTCCTGGGATCCATATTACCTCAGTTTTTGAATTGAAGTATCTTGAAGACTATTCATCCGAAGAAAGCTAGATCAAGGGGCGTTGTCATCATCTTCAAAAGGTTATAAGGAAATTTCCCTCTCATTGAAGCAAGGTTCTTCCCATTGAAGGACACCATCAAGAAGTCATCATTAATCACTATCAACTAAGTGATCTCCCTCTTTGAGGGGTCAAGGATCATTCTTGAAGAGATCTATCTTCATTCTGGAGAAGGTTTCTATCATCTATATCATCATCAAATTCAAGGAAGCAGCAAGTGGAATAAGCATCTTAACAAGTAAGTATATGTCCACATCTGAATCTGTCAAAATGTATTTTTGAAAGGAAAGCAACAAATTGGTTGGGGCTCCAAACTATCTTGCATAGAAGAAGAGGATAGATCTAAATCTCATTGAAAATGAGATCATGGATCATGTCAAAGTATCTATCACGAAACCAGCAAAAGAAGATGCTCGAGAACTTGCAAAGTTTATGAAGGGGGGAATTAGGGCTCAAAGGATTCTAATAGAATCCATCAAGGATCCCCTCATTCCTTATGTATCTAAACTCGAAACTTCAAAAGAAATATATGACAAACTGGTAGATTTGTATTCCGTAAGCACTGCAGGAGAAGTTATCTCATTAAGGCAAGAACTCTACAAGTTGAAGATGTCAAAAGAAGAAGGAATAGCCTCATACTTTATGAGGATATCTGAAATCATGGATCAACTTCAAGATCTAGGAGAAGTCATGTCTGATAGAGAAATGACTACAATTGTACTAAATGCAGTATCGGAGGAGTGGGGTAACTTTACTTCAAGTATTTATGGGAAAAAAGAAGCTACTCCATTCCATGAGCTATGGTCACTATGCAAAATTGAAGAATCCATGTTAAAGAAAAAATTTGATGTGGGATCAGGTGAGCAAAATCAGGGATATGTTGCAATGACAAAAAGAAAGGGAACATTTGGAAATTTTGGTCCTAAAAAAAAGAAGACCGTGGCTAAGATTCAATGCTATGGGTGTCAAGAATATGGGCACTATAGGAGAGGTTGTCCTAAGCTCAAGAAGAACAATAACGAAAAAGAGAAGAAGCCCATATCACCAAGGAAGTGAAGGAAGATGAAAAGAAGAAGTCCAAGAAAGAGGAAGTAAAAGATCTCTACTATAATTGAGATAGTCTTCCTCACCTAGTTCTTTTCTAGTCTTTGTTTCCAAGTTTTCATGTTGTAAAATATAACTATCATGTTAGGGATCATTAGAAGAGCATGATAGGATGCATCATGGCATCATAGAAGCATTAGAAGCAAGAGCTCGTGACATCATCATAGGGAAGCATGAATGATAGCAGAAATAGGTTTGTTGAACTCTGCTATGGTAAACACACACAAATAGGAAAGATAAGCATGAGATACATTATTATTCACAAAGATGCATATATATAATACATGGGAGTGACCCTTGGTTTCACATTCCAAGTGGTCTCATGGACTCCTTTTGTCCATTCGCCTTCTACACCTACCCATAGAGGATTAGGTGTCCAACATTCCCCCCTTAATCCGAAGGGGTATGTGTGAGTCCAAGAAGAGAGTTGTAATACAAATCTGCAAAGTATGCATGGTAGCACTTAGGTTGAATGAGCTCTCTGAAATATTGGCATAAAGAGATGGTTTAAGGATGACCACCAACACTGGAACGCTTAGTGCAGTTCCCGAAACTCTTCCAAATCTGGCAAGAAGCTGAGGTCTTCTACTAGAGGAAGTGCTCCTCATATTTTGAAGAGGGAGACCTTCAACCTACAAGAAGGGAGGTCTACAACCTGCGATGGTTTAAGGATGACCACCAACTCTAGAATGCTTGATGCATTTCCTAGAACTCTACCAAAACTGGCAAGAAGTTGAAGTCTTCTACCAGAGGAAGTGTCCCGAATTCTTTGAAGAGGAAGAATATCAACCTCGCATATATGGTTTAAGGCTGACCACCAACCAAAGGCATGCTCGTGGGCATCTGTGTCTCTGGCTACAACTTTGAATCTGAAATGACAGGTTGTGGCTCAGGCTCGTTTGAACTGTTGCATCTCTGGCTACAACTCTGAATCTGGAATGACAAGTTGTGGCTCAAGCTCACTTGAACTGTTATGTCTCTGGCTACAACTCTGAATTTGGAATGACAAGTTGTGGCTCAAGCTCGCTTGAACTGTTGTGTCTCTGGCTACAACTCTAAATCTGGAATGACAGGTTGTGGCACAAGCTCGCTTGATGTGGCTTCGAAGCTTGTAGATGACCACCATTTTCCCCCCTGTCAAGTACAAGGTGAGATGATGGCGAAAACTCAACTGCAAGATTATTCAATATTCTAGAACAAGTTCTGACATATGACTTAAACATCTTCTTGGTTGTTGATGCCCATTGCCACAAAGCGATCCATCCAAGATGAATCTTTGTTCTTGCAGGAGGCTTGTTTCTGAAGCATCTGTGTGAAGAATGGGTGTGTCGACTACAGTGCTTGCATGGGTGAAGATCGAAACAGTGATCTTTCATATGGCCAACTAGATCACAGTGTTGGCATTTTACAATTTGTTGTTGTTGCTGTGGAAGAGGAGCAGAATCTAGAATAGCTGAAGGTGAGCTATCATGAAGAAATCCGGCACTCTGCAATTTGATGGGCTTGGAGTAATTCGGAATATGAACGGACAACTCCTTGTCATATCCAAGACCTGTTATGTGCTTGTTATGAGCAAGCACTTCCCAAGGCTTGATGATGGGCTTGGGAAGTGCAGGTTGGATGTTTGCTTCTGCATGCAAATCTGCTCTTGTACTGGGCTCAGTGATCTGTCCAATATCTTGTTGCTGATGGGAGTTTGTCTCTGTGTTCTGAACAAAAATAGACTTAGAATAATGTCTATTTTGTTGTAGCTCTTCTTGCTAGAATTGAGGTTGAAGTTGTAGAAACTCTATCTTTTCATATGCATTCTATAGATAGGTTTGAATGTCAAAAAGAGTTTTCTTACTCACTTTTACCATCCCATCAATAGTGGAACAAATTAGGCTATTCCATAACTTTAATGCATCATCAATTTGATCCATTTCATAACAATATTTCATCTACAAATGAACAAATATCTCACACAATGCAATATAGCTGCAACTTCAAAAAATATAAACAATCTCTGATACTTGTGAACAAAAATCTCTGTAATCAAGACACCGCCTGGAACAGTTCAGATCTTGACTCCCTGGCAGAAACTCCTCAACCAGTTTCGACTTTATATTCTTGCTGTAGTTGTTTCAACCATGTTTTTTTTTTTTTTCAAGAGCATAACATTTCAAAACACCATCCCATTATCACATGCCATATGCACTTCTCATAATTTAATATCATACATATGTATGGTCTTTTAAAATCTCAACGCACCTGCCTTATGTCCATTCACACTTGCGCATATGCTACTCTTTAAAATTATTCAACATACAGTGATTTCAACTCAGCCAACGAACTATGTAAGAATAATGACATCAACGCATAAGAAGGAGATAGAATGACCATACCCTTGCATCAATTAGACCCACAGCTATCACGACTTCGATTTGTCGAACCAGCGTATGCAAAGAATATAGAACTCAACCCAAACACAAAGAGCTTTAAGGTTTCAATGCAAAGATGGTCACGATCACATTTTTTTGGAATGCATTAACACGCCAACCATCAATAATCGTCAACGCAAAGGACAACGAACAAACCTTTCAACACAGTGTTCATTCCAGATTTCATTGCATTTTGATTTAGAGACCATTATTCCCTTCAACACAGGGTGTAAGGTTTTTGCACTCACCCATACTTTACAAAATTTGCAAGAACGACCAATGCAACGACCAGCGCATAGAAGTAATGCATTCAACAAAATGAACACAGTGGTAGAGGAGAGAGGAATAAATAATATAGCAAAGAATGCAGGAGTTACTAGCCAGAAATGATAAAAATGGGGGTTGGAGCACGGTGCGATGAGCATGGAGGTGAGTCGACGGAGGAGGGAGAGAGCAGAGCCGAGCGGTGTTGTGTGAGGGGCTACGAGAGGGGAGTGCGTAGGTTAGCCGGCAGGAGGAGGAGTTAGTGGGAGGGAGAGTTAGCAAGAGTGAGGGAGAGGGAAACCGGAAGGTGAAAGGTCGTCGGGGGAGGGGAAGCAGCACGAGGCTACGGGGAGGGGAGGGGGAGTAGCCTGAGGCTACAGGGAGCGAGAGGGTACAGTGGGAGGGAGCGTGCGGGAGGGGGAGGAGTGCTGACGGGTAGAGGTGAGGGGGAGTGAGAGGGTATAGTGGGAGGGTATATGAAGTGGGCGGGGAGCGGGAGGAGGGGAGGGGTGGGGGAGCAGCATGAGGGGAGGGTTGCGGGGAGGTGAGGGACTATGGGAGGTAGCGCACGGGAGGGGGAGGTGAGAGTGAGGAGGCCCGCGGTGTTGAGGTGAGGAGTGAGGGGGAGAGGTAGCGTAGGGAGCTGCGGAGAGTGCAGGAGGTGCAAGAGTGTCGGGCTGGCAGGGAGGGTCGAGAGGAAGGCCCGAGCAGCAGTGGGAGGGCGGCGTGGCCGAGAGGGAGAGGAAGGGTGATGGCAGAAGTCCGAAGTGCAAGAGGTTTGATGTCAGCTCTCGTTCACAGTCCTGAGCTCACCGCTTTGCTCAGTGACTATGGAGCAACGTTTGTAGGAGCTGACTATGGGTAACGTATGGAGTCATCTGCTTATGAAAGATTCATATGCCATGTGGAGAATGCAGTTTGGAACATCTGATCGAACATCTGAATTGAGAAAATGAAATACACCTACTGCAAATAACACAATGGCCAGAATTCAATGTTTCTGCAATCGAAAATTGAAGAGTAACGTTTCTGCAGGAGGAACACACAATGACTAATAAATAATCAACCAGATCGACAGGTGTGTTAGGTAGCCTAAAAAGAGAAAAACGCCCAAGCTAGAGTATGAATATTGAGATGGAAGAATTGATGGGCAAAGTACCAAGGGCATTTGCGGAGTTTCAATGTCAGAGGCATCTAGATTTAGCTCTGACAACTTCAGATGGCAGAGGTGCAGAACTGACATACACGAAATTGGCCACAAAATTAGTGGTGGGAGAAGGCCACACATCGCGGCTCTAATACCATGTTGAACTTTGCTATGGTAAACACACACAAATAGGAAAGATAAGCATGAGATACATTATTATTCACAAATATGCATATATATAATACATGGGAGTGACCCTTGGTTTCACATTCCAAGTGGTCTCTTTGACTCCTTTTGTCCATTCGCCTTCTACACCTACCCATAGAGGATTAGGTGTCCAACAAGGTCTATGGAAGAAGATAGCTCTTGGTAACCTCACTAAAAGCACTTATGGAAAGTCATCTAGAACAAAGCTCATCATACATCAATTAAGAGGAAACATATGTTGAATGAGGATACTTAAGATCCTCTATTGGGATCTTCATCGGAAGGTTCACCAATCAAAAGGGAGCAAGTGTTTTATCAAGAATTCCTACCTGGAGGAATTCATGAAAGGATGGTATGATGTCAAAAAGCAGGTCAAGGGATTGAAGTTATTTCAATAATGGAAGTTGCTGAAGAAAGATGACCTAATAGAAGAATGAGGTATTTTGTTTGATAATTTGGAGTCATGTCATATGGTTGCAGACAATATGGATGAATGCTCTACTTCGAGATCATGATCAAGAGAAAGAATCTCCTCCATTGAGAAGATGCAAAAAGGCATCGGTCACACATTGACTAGATAAAATCAACGTAATATGTCCTCATCTAAAATATGAGGTGGTTGACAAAAATTAAAGGAACTACGAGAAAAAGTTCCTGGAAAAAAATGTGTGAAGAAATAAAGGAAGAGATCGTGGAAAGTGCAACTATGAAGGCAATCAACATCCAAGAACTTAAATATTTGACTATGATATCTCCATGAAAGATATGAAGACTCTGATGGAAGTCTGAAACCAAAAAAAAAAAAAGGAGACCCTTGACAATGGACATCTTTTGGAGATGTGTCAATATATATGCAAAATGTTGATGCAAACCGGAAGATGGCATGATGAAAGACCATCACAAAGGTAATTTTGATTAAGTGTTCATTTCTTGTTTATGAACAAATATTTAGATGGGCTTATGCAGGGCTGCCAAAGGAAAGGGTTGTGAATGTCTTCCACCACTGATGACCATGTAGTAGGATGAAAGATCCTTAAGGAAACATGGCATGAAGGAAGGCTAGATATGGATTGATGGATCACTTTCCGATAAAAAGAATGATGACATGACTCAAGGATGAAAGTGATGGGTGGTTTGTTCCCTACGAAGAAGTCTCAATAAATGTAGACTCCATGACAAAGCAGAAACTAATGACATCGAAGGAAGGAATTCTACAAGCAGTTGGTTGTCCCATGATCTCCACCTGACGAGTTGCTGGAAGCAAGTCCCTAGTCATGGGGGAGCTTAGTCAAGTCCCTATTTAAGAGGGAGCTTGAGTACATTCCTTCATGGAAGGAAATGGTCATCTCTGGTTAAGAGGGAGTGACAATTCTGGTTCTTTATCTCATGTGTCATGCACTAGACCAAGACTAACAGTCATAAGACTTAGTGAAGGCCATGAGGAGAGAGATAGAGACACATCATTCTTGTCTTAACTTAGGAAGATAGAATGGAGGATTGGGTAAACATTTGGCATCCGATGCTCTTTGAGGATGAGTTAGGGCATCCAAGACAAGAGTAGTCGTAGAGGACTGATATGCTTTGAGGACTACGAATACAAGATAAGAATAGTCCTGGTGGAACACACCCTGAGAACCCGGGTGGGGTATGTTCCGAGAGAGACAATGATGAGGATGTATATACATCATTGGTCTCGCCAGCATTGTGCTCTGATCTTGTGGAGAGAAATAGTTGTTAGTCAAGTACTTGCTATGTGACAATGTTGGTTGATATGATGCTAGACAAATGGGTTACCAATCCGACCCTTCTTATGAGAATTCTTCAGATTGAGAATGACCAAGTACGATTATGAATACCTCCCTAGTTAAGAAGGAGCGTTGAAAAGTGTAACTAGGTTCAGTCTTCATAATGAGGTGTAATTGTGATTTTATGTAATTGATGTAGAGAAGAAAAATAAAATTATTATTGTAATGCTTGTCTCATGGGTTTCATGAGCAAGGAATTTTATTTTTAGTAATGGCTCCCATTGTGATCCCTTAGGATTGGTCATAAAGTCAAAATTGAGTCAATGTCATGTATGAAGGACCCTTCTTGGGCATGTTACATTTTTTTATGAGTCATTAAATAAGTAAGAAAGCCCTCCAAGACCAAGCAAAAGTATCTCCTACAAGTCGACTACAAGATGGAATAAAAGATCTTCACCAAAGGACATTTCGGCTCACCCTCACTCAAGTCAGCTTATTATGGAGGCTCTAACGACTATAAATAGGGCAGCTCGGCCTCATTTCAGAGACAAAATTTCGGTCAAGGTCTGAAGCTAGAAAGGAGGGTGAAGTTCATCAAGAAGAAGCCTTATAACCAACAAGGAGAAGGGAAGGAAGAGCGAGGTTTGTTGCATTGTTTTGGGACTGTTTTGACTGTTTTTGGCCAAATAAACTCCACATGTGTGAGATTGCAGACCTGTCTATTGCAGGAAGAAGGCCGAAATATTACAATCACAGTGAGAGAGTATTTTGGGTGAAGAACAAGGAAGATCTCAAGCCGAAGTGTCAAGAAGAAGTCTCCTAGTGCGAAAATAATCAAAAGACAAAGATTGATCACCCTCATGTGCTAAAGGTTTCTGAATTAGCGTTGAGAAGTTGCAGGTCTGATATAGAGAAGAGGAAGTCGAGATCTGAAAGGTAGAAGTGAAGAAGGAAGGAACAAGGAGTTTGACTTTTGTTAACTCAAGAAGAAAGAGGAAGCTTTCTGTCTTGATCTTGGAGTGGCAAATGGTCAAGGGTCTTGGTCTTGGTATTCGTCAATTGAAGTCTCTATAAGAAGAAGAAATTGTTCGGGTCTTCCTCTAAAGTGGGAGAGCTTTTGGCCCTGGTTGATTGCCTACATTTTGTGTCTCTTGTCTCTTTATGGTGTATACATTGGTAGTTGTTTGATGAAGAAGAACACTATAATAACCTAAGTAAAAGAAGATCCTAATCTAAGAAGTAAAAAGCATTCACAAGTAGTAATCTATCAAAGAGAAATCTCTTAATTTCTATGCCCTAGATTTCTCAACACTTATCACAATCAATTTGATTCCACAATATGACCAAGTAAAGAAATATGTATGAGCAACATTCAATGACTCATTAAAAAATATGCAATCATAGCCCAGTGCTTAAACAAATAATTGCCCAAATAAATAGTATGTACTTGCTCAATTAGAAATTTCCAAGATATGATGAGAAGCAATCCTGCAAAAGGAACAATGTTAGATCAATAATGAAATATCACTTGCAAGATACAAATGGAATATTGTACTTGTAAACAAATGCTCAAGTAATAAGACAATATCATTCAATAATTATGAGCTAAACAACAAGTATAGCAATTTGACAAGTGGAGTAAATATTGCAAATGAAAGATCCATGCTACTTGCAAAATGCTACTTTGAAAGAAAGATATCTTGCAAATGAGATTCACTAAACCAAAGGATATTACTTGCAATATGTGAAAAGAGATTGTACTTGATAAATAAAAGTGCTCAAATAACAAGAGATAACAACATCAATAAACAATGAGGCCATCCAGCATGACAAGTACATGAGATAAATAATATTGCAAGTAAATTTAAAAGTGCTCCAAGATGATTAAATTAGCATGAAATGAAATCTATCTAATGTGAAATGCAATTATCTTGGTAGATTTTAAGTTAAATGCCTATCTAGATGTATCATTTCTCTCAACTATTTTGAATATCCAACCACCCCATGTCTTCGGCGCTACAAAGACTATGGCTCTAACGACTAGAAGGTCACCGTGCTAACCACAAAAGAGGGTCTATGCTCCTCAAGTTGGATGAGAGAGAGGGGATCCTAAAAACGTCTTTCAAGCAATCTTATGCTTGGAGGTAAATTAATTAGAGATGCAAATTAACACTAAGGATGCCTAAATGATATATAAAAGTGCTCAAATAACAAGAGATAACAACATCAATAAACAAGGAGGCCATCCAGCATGACAAGTACATGAGATAAATAATATTGCAAGTAAATTTAAAAGTGCTCCAAGATGATTAAATTAGCATGAAATGCAATCTATCTAATGTGAAAAGCAATTATCTTGGTAGATTTTAAGTTAAATGCCTATCTAGATGTATCATTTATCTCAACTATTTTGAATATCCAACCACCTAATGCCTTCGGCACTGCAAAGACTGTGGCTCTGACGACTGGAAGGTCATCGTGCTAACCACAAAAGAGGGTCTATGCTCCTCAAGTTGGACGAGAGAGAGGAGATCCTAAAAAATTATTTCAACCAATCTTATGCTTGGAGGTAAATTAATTAGAAATGCAAATTAACACTAAGGATGCCTAAATGAGATGCATGTGAATATTAGTGTTTCCAAAGAAAGTGTAATGAGAGAAAATCTTCAAGTAAATGCTAGCAATAGTTTTCAATGGAAATGAAATATGGAACAATTTGCTTGAAGTAAACATGTAAAATCACAAGTCCAAGATATGTTGCTTGCAATGAAGTAAATTTGCTCAAAATGGAAATAGAACAAAAAATGTTTCAAGAGATAACCATCAGTGATCCAAGTGCCATATGAACATGAATGATAAAGATATTGAAGCAATACTCATGAACTTGTGAAGCAAAATGTGTTAAATTCAGCTCATGTTCTATGCCATTTCAGATTAGGGCACAATACTGAAGTAGATAGAACATACTAATAGATCGATAGAAGACAAGCCAAGACAGAGATAAGAAATGGTGGCGTTACGGCGATCAGCAGGATGCTTCTACCAGCAAAGTCTCCAATAGGTCATTCAGCCAAGCGTGTCACACATAACCCCAGAACAACCCAAACAAAGAATATGCAGCTCTAACGCCATCAAGAGAGAGAGAATTCCTCCACAGCAATGTGTATCAAATGAACTCCAAGTCTCTCCAATATATATGAATCTTTGGGGGTGTGTGACACGTCCTTTAAGACATTTAAGTCAATATTTCATTCCAGGCCGACCCAGCACATAAGTGGAATAAATTCAAAGTACATGTTCTGCTCATCCGATCGAGATGATCTTTAGATCAATCTTACACCTCTCCGAAAGAGGAATCCAATAAAAATATTGTGATCGTCATCTGAGCAGCACAACCCGGAGTTTGGATCTAGTTGTCCAATTTTAACACTCCCTCTCAACTAGGGAGAACTCCGTCCACTAGTGCAATCCAAACATCGTGCGTCATCCCGCCGTAACTTGCTTTGCTGGCCTCTTTATTTCAGAACAAAAGTGGTTTAGTCACAAAGACATCATTCCCGGCTGACAGATTCAGCCCAGAGGTCAAAACCTCTATCGGACTCACAAAGAGTCTCCAACCAACCCGAAGTTGGTTCATCTGACCCGAAGTCAGGCAGAGGTCCGAGACCTCACAAGACTTGATCCCAGATCAAGTGGTTGGACCGTGCCATCCTAGATAGAGAGTACGGCAATCTCTGATGCGTCCATCAGTATTTGCTACTAGTCTCTAACTTTTCCCACCTCATTGGCCAAATGAGAGGTACTTCCCATGAGCCCTAAACTCAATGGGTAGGATGCATACGGGGCACAGATAAATGAGAGGCGAACCAACTCAATAATCACAACGGTGGGGCAGAAGCACCATAAGTGCTTATAGCTCCGAGGAGCTATCCCCAAAGCCCCCCCAGAGCTCATCGTCCAACGGGACCCACACCATAGGGTCGTTTCACGATACCAAGATTCTCACGGAAGGTTAGGAACATGACCTTCCCCAAGGGCATTGTGAGAATATCCGCGACCTGCTCATCAGTTCCTACATGATCGAGCCTTACGGCGCCTCGCTGTACCATATCCCAGATAAAGTGGTACCAACCATCAACATGCTTGGATCAATCGTGGAACCTGGGATTCTATGACAAATGAATCCCCCTCTGGTTATCACAAAGGATAACGGTGGCATCTAGCACATGCTCGAACAGCTCACAGAAGAGCTTTCGCAACCAAGTGACTTCTCAACAGGCCATACATGTTACAATGTATTCGACCTCAGCAGTGCTCAAGGCTACCGACTTTAGATTCCTGCCCGAAGCAGATCTACATGTGAAGTAGCATCCAGATGTGCTCTTGCGATCCACCACACTGCCAGCCCAATCGGCATCAGTATATCCATGGAGTGTCATACTCTCGGCAGTGTATCTCAGCCCATGGTCTATCGTGCCTCAGAGATATCTCAAGAGTTTCTTGGCACCAACCCAGTGAATGTTATGATCAACCATGTGTTGACTCAAAGTGTTCACTGCACAACATACGTCTGAACAGGTGTTCATTAAGAACATTAGGGTCCCTATGAGTTGACGATACTCAGTAGGACGGGCCCAGCGACGCTGCTACTCAACTTCTTAAAGTTGAGTTCCATGGACTTACAGTCCATCATACCAGAAACTTCATAATGTATTTTCCTTGAGAAAGGAAAATCTCGCCCGGTCTCTGCTAGACCTTTAGGCCTAGACATTCGTCCTAGGTCCTTCATCTCAAACTCAGCAGCGAGCTCCCTCTTGCACTGATGAAAGAGAGGGTCAGCACCTGTCAGGAAGAGGTCATCCACATACAGCACCAGAGTGAGGAGCTTCTTTCTATTAACCTTGCAGTGAAGGTTCAGATCAGCAATACTTCGAGTGAAGCCCAACTTCATCAAGTAACTATCCATCCTCTCGTACCAAGCTCTGGGTGCTTGCTTTAACCCATAGAGGGCTTTCTTCAACCTGCAGACATGAGTGTCTCGATCCTGAACTTCAAATCCCAGAGGTTGTTCTACATACACCTCTTCTTTTATTGCAGAAAAGCGGTCTTGACATCCATCTGATGAAGACTCCATCCTTGCGTAGCAGCAAGGGCTATGATTGATCGAATGGTGGTGTATCGGGCCACAGGTGCAAATATGTCATCATAATCTATGCCTTCCTTTTGAATCTTGCCTTGAACTTTTCAGCACTCATCAGATCCATGCTTGATCTTGTAGAGCCATTTCAAGGTGACAACTGCTTTGTCCTATGGTCTTCATAATGGACTCATATTCTCCGTGCATAGCATCCTTTGATGCTTTACGACTTCCTCAAAGGATCCAAGCTTCAATAGTACCCATGGCTGCTAGATACCTTGCTATTTATATGGCTTCTTGGTTTTCCTTCAGAATTTCCCCCTCTAAAGCCATATGTCCCTGAGCCATGAGGATCTTCTTTCGTTGAACAAAAGTATCCACTCAGTAGCATATACAGATATATCTCCCTCTTAATGTCAGCTTCTCTCTCGAGAAAAAAAAACATCTATTTTAAATGAGGGCACCCCAGATACCAACTTGGAAATGGGACTTGATCTCCCACAGTCAAAGCCATCCAACAAACTTCGTTGATCATGATTCAAGATTCCACCAACATGACTGAAGGCTGTAAAAACTTCTCAGATCACACTTCCAAGCTTCTCATAATGCTATAATAGCTTACTGCTATTATAAATTTCGTAATCATGGGTGACTGTCTATGTCACTGTCATGATGACAGTGACATAGAATGACAGATTTAGAACTATCAAATTCATCACTGCGTGTTGAATATGCACTTCACTTACATCTCTAGGACTCTTGTCCTTGATGTACCAGGCAGGGTTCTCTTTCTCGCCATCTTTCCATCTCTACATGCCGCTCTTGGAAAAGATGAGCTTCGGCATGAACTTTAGGTTGTTTATAAAGCCCCAAAAGTTCAATCCATTATCAAAATTTCCGCACCTGCTATTGTAAGGTCTTTTACCAATGACATTGTCAGCAGTCACAATTTTCCAAGCTCCAAATTCAGCACCAGCACTTGCACATCTTTTATGCCCAGTTGCTCTTTCTAGAGAGTCTCCACTGTGTCAATCATCTCTTGTTCCCAACAGCTTGTGAGCCATGTCCACAACAAATTCAGAATCCTTGTTGCTTGCTTCAGTTAGTACCTTATCAACAATATTATCTATAAATTTTGACTTCCTCTTTTCTGATGCAGGAATCAAACACCAGTCGCCTAACTCCAAGGCAGAGGAAAAGACAGCCATGCCCCCAATTATGCTAAGCCCAGTAAGATATGCATTTTGTCCAGGTACATCACCCTGGATTGCAGTAACTCCATAATCCATAATGCAGAGATGGATAATAGTCAACACAACGCTCTGAACATACCGACCCTTAACGACCAGTTGTACCGCAGCAGGCAAAGAAGAAACCCAAGATGGAAATATGGGCAACAGTGTACTTGTAAAAGCAAGCACAGTGGACATGTACTCAACGGAAACATCTCACTGTGAGACCTTGTCACTTTGGCAGCACTGAAACCTTCACTGCACCGAACTGTGGTTACTGCAAAGGCACTGAGATTATCCCTGTGCCTAATCCAAGCTCCTGTAGTGTAACCAAAAACATCTCTGAAATTTACCCAAATTACCCTCTGAAATTCGAGATCTGCAATCCGAACTTCTCACTGTAATGGCATCGAAACTTCCTTTGAGATTGCATCGAAACTTCCTTTCTGAGTTTCTCAAAACTCTCCACAGAGATCACCAAAACTCTCTCTGAGATTCCCAAAATTCTCCACAGAGATCACCAAAACTTTTTCTGAAATTCCCAAAATTCTCCACAGAGATCACCAAAACTTTCTCTGAAATGCGAGCTTCTGTTCTGTGGGTAACAGGTCCTACTTTTGCGCATCAGCTCCGCGTTGTATTCGAAATGGGCATCATATCCAACACATGATCCATCACTCCACCAGATTCCGATGTAATAAGATAGTACAGCAACCAAAAGAAAACCATACCGCTCACATAAACCCTTTTCACAACATCCAAGCTCTGAAGTGTGAAACCCTTGGCCTTCTCCATTAAAACCTCGGGTGAAAGCACCAAATCGCTGAAGATGCCGTCTAATTCTGTATAAATTGCTCGAAAATCCCTGTCATGTGCCTTGACCCGAATGTTCTGGAGCTTCTGCGTAATGGGATTAGGCGGTATCGCCAGCGACAAAGTGGTTGAAGTCTCGTTGGGCTTGGATTTGATCACAAAATGCTTGAAAGACTGCGCCAATTCAGTCATATTGTATTGCTGAGCAATCGAATCGACCTGCTGTGAAATCGTCTCTTAAAATTTAACCGTATAAGTGTCCATCAAGTCTGGGATATTGTCATCGTTAATCCATTGTTTAAGCCCCACCTCGGCTCTGCATAATTGCTCTTCTGAACATGGACTTTGATGGACATGACCGCGTCTTTGCTTTCCAGCCCTATTTTATAAGAAAAGAACAGAATTCCGGCCACGGATCCGTCGCGCGGCGTAGAAAATGAAATCCGGAAATGAGAATATCGCCCACGCGAAGGCCCCGAGGCGCTCGTAGGTCAACATGAACAGCCCAAAGGAAACTAGCCATCTCAGCAGCTTCGAAAACCCGACCAACGACCCCTGTATCTCCCGTAGCGGCATGGAACACATAATTGCCCATTGAATTTGCGTCCAGTATTCCTCGAGCAGCTTTCCCATGCCGTACAGAGCGGCTAACGACAGAATCAGCCCCCCGTTATATACAGAGACAGACGCAGCTCCGGGTTCCATGTTAACTGTGACTGCCCGTAGCTGTTCTCATCTTCCGCTTCATTTTCATTCGGGGGATCTTCCTTCTTTTCTTTTTTTTCTGCGGGATCCGTACTGTTGACGTCCCGTGAAAAGAATTTCTAATGGTTTTCTGGGCTGGGATGCGCCACTCCATCGAACATGTCTTTCCATGCCAGAGATTCCGAGCTCGACGCTTTTCCGTGCTTAATGGTTGCTTCTCCTGCCGCCATTACCTTTGTCGTTTTCCACATCTGGCGAAATGGGAAGCCTAGTAGTAATTCACAGCCTTACCACAGAAAGGTGCAGTCTAAATACCTTTTAAACTGACGTCAACTCAGAATTCTTTTACGGCCTTTTAGTGCCAAGACAAACAGGCCTGCAGCGATCAATTCTTAAGCATGAAATAGACCCAAACAATTCGACCTCCAATTTTCTACAATCGCAGCGGCCTGAGAATAATTTCCCAAGTTTGAAGCGAGAAGGCTCCTCTATACGCTGCCTTGGGTATTGTCTTTTCCTCCCTCTGATACCATGTTAAATTCAGCTCATGTTCTATGCCATTTCAAATTAGGGCACAATACTGAAGTAGATAGAACATACTAATAGATCGATAGAAGACAAGCCAAGACAGAGATAAGAAATGGTGGCGTTACGGCGATCAGCAGGATGCTTCTACCAGCAAAGTCTCCAATAGGTCATTCAGCCAAGCGTGTCACACATAACCCCAGAACAACCCAAACAAAGAATACGCAGCTCTAACGCCATCAAGAGAGAGAGAATTCCTCCATAGCAATGTGTATCAAATGAACTCCAAGTCTCTCCAATATATAGGAATCTTTGGGGGTGTGTGACACGTCCTTGAAGACATTTAAGTCAATATTTTATTCCAAGCCGACCCAGCACATAAGTGGAATAAATTCAAAGTACATGTTCTGCTCATCCGATCGAGATGATCTTTAGATCAATCTTACACCTCTCCGAAAGAGGAATCCAATAAAAATATTGCGATCGTCATCTGAGCAGCACAACCCGGAGTTTGGATCTAGTTGTCCAATTTTAACAAAATGAAATAGTTTAAATTTTCCAAAATAAAATACTTGATTGCTCAAGTAAGACTTGCATTTATTGTGAGTGAATTGCACAAGTAAATGGAAATGGCAAAATGTAAACTAACATCAACCATGTGCTAGAATAGGAAGAGCATAAATGCTATGTGAATCGTGCATGAAATGAAATTAGTAAGTGCAGAAAATTAGAGCAACTACCCCAAAAGATTAGTCAATCCACAGACCAAGTTTCTCCCTCTAAATGGAGAGAATGGATACTATGGGAAAAATTCCCAAACTCCCACAAAAGAAATCAGTTTTTTTATTAGATTAGTTACAAGGAGATGAGAGTCTATAAAGGCCTCAAATAAGATCAAGGAAGTCTTTACAATCAGAGTTTTGACCATATACTTTCCTTGAGGAACAATTGATACAAATGAGGCCCAAGAAAGGCCTTTGAAATCTGAAAATTAAGAGGTTTGCTTTGCATACAAAAATCAGATTTTGAAAAGAAGAGGAATTAGCATAAGACAAGAGAGGCTAAAACTCCTTAATGCCCACGGCCTAGGGAAAGAGATATTCCCCTCAAAGAGAACTCGGCCTAGCCCAAAGAGGAGTCCCAAAGAGCCCATGGCCTTGTTGGAAAGCTACCCAAAGGAATGCAAGAGGTACTACAAAAGATATGTTAGTAGTTTTAGAGGGATCCTCCCTCAAACCGCCAAAATGGACTTTGGTTTCTGCTCAAGAGGTTGCAAAATAAATTTAAAGGTAAAAGGTAAGTGGAGAGAGCATGCAAGAAAATAAACAATAGTCCACAGCTAATGTACAAGAGCTAAATCAAGTTATGGGAGTAGAACTCCATACTTATCTAGTCTAAAATAGTGCTCTAAGTAGCTCATATAATCATTGAAAGCTCTAAATTTTGATCAAAAGAAATATGAAATTTGAATTTTATATGATTCTATTAGAGTAGAGGACAAGGAAACTTCCCTCTTTGCTTTTCGTTGGATGAAGTCCTTGGAGCCAAAATAGATGGTCCTTCAATTCTTGAATTTGAGAGTGAGTTGATCTATTTGAAATTTCTCCCACACCCAAACAATCATTCACAAAACTTCAAAAGGGTTTTCTACACACTTGGAAAGAGATATTAGTGTTCATAAAGAAATTAAAGAAATACAATGGATGAAGGAACTCCTAAATTCACCTAGTACTTTTCACTCCTAGAATATTTCTCTAAATCAAAAATACATACAAGATAGCTTGCACATATTGATCCACAGTGAATGGCAAAATCATGCTAATATAATCCAAATTGCATATAAATTGAAGCACATAAACTAGAAAGATGTCACCTCAAGAAAGAAGGAGAACATCATTGATGATACCCCACAATCTTTTGTATTATTATCAAAGCAAGTATACAATCTAGCAGAGTCTCCTCAAGCCCAATAGCTCATATCAAGAACATCGAATGACAGCCCAATAGGTCTCTTTATACAAATTTGGGAGGAAATCCCAATGAGAGTGCAAGTGACAAGTGTAGCAATTGTGAAGATCTCAACGAGGAGACTGAATTACAAGTGGCTTAGAGCACTGTTGTAAGTGGCATCAAAAAGTAATGCACGTTTCCTTTGCTGGCCACCAAGTTTCCTTTGAGCTGGTACATACTTCCTCATAGCTGCCAAGTGTGCTGAGAGCAAGAGAAAATGGGACATATTCCATAGTTAACTCATCTCCAAAATCGAGCTACCTCAGACCCCAATACATGTGTTTCCAAGTGACTGCGTAGAGGTTGTATAGTTGTCTCAAACTGCTGCATATTGGCTGTTGAACAGAAGGTGAGTGTACAAGTGTAAGGTTGAGTGGATATTGGTGGAGACACACTCCACAATTTCCTCAATCAATCCCCATCAAATCAATTTCATTCACTTGTTGAATTGTACCTATGACAGTTGTGTTGAAACTAGGCCTGCGTGGATATTCTTTATGGCATGTGCGTTGAACTTTTGGCATATGCATATCTCCCTAAGTATGGCTATGCGTAGATCATGTAGTAAGGTGGGGTCTATGTTGATTTTTGTACCATCAGAAAGTGCTCTAAGCCACAAATTTGGCAAAGAGGCTTAGACACTAGTATTCCAAAGAACCCAGAAACCGTTTGTGAAAATCCCACTCGGTTGATGTTTTATTAAAATAATTAATTATTTTAATGGAGACCCTAAGTTAAACTTAAGGAAATTAAATAATTGAAGGACATTAATAAAACATGAGTGAGAATGATCTAGAAGGCAGAGATCAAGTCATGTTAAAATCTTAGTCGTTGATTAGAGATCTAATCTCGGTCATTGATGTCTCAACGAAAAGACTATAAAGGAAGACTTGAGGACCATTAGGAAAGACACACTGAATTGATCTAAGAGTTTGAAATTTCTGGAGCGCGGTTTGCTGAGAAATTCGAGCTAGAGATCTTAGCAGTGAGGGGCAGAGATAGCATCCAGAGAGAGAGATTTTCTCAGTCGTTGGAGCATCAGTCAGAGAGAGGCAGAGGTGATCTAACCTAGCCTGCGTTGAAGGAAAGGGGCTGACGCAGTGACTATGCAGGGCTCACACAGAAGTAGCATGGAGGCAAAGGAGGGTTTCCGGAAATTTTTCTTGTGGATCAATTTCAAAGGCCGGGATCCGGAAAGTGACACCGGGAGGTTGTTCCTCAGGGTCCACATAGGCAAAACAACTAGGCCGAGGTTGAACATTGAGCCTGGAAGGGGGTGACATAGAGGCTGGAAGGTACAACGTTGGAACTGCGCAGAGGCTACGCAGTGCCTCCCTAGGGCAGTTTTCTCTTCATCCGGATCAGCCGAGAACTTATTGATTGAGTGAGGTAAATCCTCACAAATTCTTCTGCTAGTATTTCTCTCTGTAACTGAATTACCCTAGGGGTATTCAGAGATGTATTCATACATTGCTACTGCTTAAAAATAAAACCCTCAGATCTGTTGCACCGGTTTTCCCGCATTGGGTTTTTTCGGGGACTTAGTCAAAAATAAAGGTGTCATATGTGTGAATGATTTTCCTTGTTCAGTTTCCTTGTTTCAAAATCATGAGTATTATAGTGTAGGTTGCTTCAGTGATTGCTTCAGTATTTCATGTATTATTCAGAAATAATTGTGTAAAGTAAATTACATAATAGGAGAAGTAATCCAATTGGTTGAAGTAGGATTCCTCAGATTGTTTCGGATCTAGGAATTTTCACATGGTATCAGAGCATTGATGTAAAACAGGAAGAACAGATCTGAATTCTTAAGTGAAGGTCGTTTTGGCTGCAGTGTAGCAGAACGATCCATAGAAGGATTGCGTAGTTCTAGCCAAGAGGGCTAAGATTTTCGTGGCAGTCTCTCTCTGAGTGAGTCGACAGAGAGAAATGACTTCCAGATTTGAGATCTTGTTGTGGCAGAGGGAGCAGCACAAAGCCTCCACGCAGAACACAGAGGGATGCAATTTTTTGAAGTTGTTGTTGGGCAGAAAAAAGTCAGAAGGAGTCAAAAGCACATATTGAGGGAGTTCTTCCTCAGTGATTTCCTAGCCGAGGAAGTCAGCATTTCTCAGTTGTTGAGGAGTGGAGGAGCAGCAGAACTTACAACTCCATCAAGGAGTGCGTAAGCCTGCCAGGGACTGCGTAGTAGAGACGAAGAGGGAGCAAATTCAATAGATTTCGACTGACATGGCATCTCACAGACTTCGTGATCAGGATCGGTTGGAGGGCTCCTCCAACTATATGACCTGGAAGGAACGGGCTCAGTTCCTTCTGGATGAACATGATATGAAGGCGTTCGTGGAGAACGTGGTAGCTATTCCTGCAGATACAGATCAGCTCAAGAAGTACAAAGCAGATATGGCCAAGGCGAAGAGGTTGCTCCTTGATGGTGTCAAGGATCACATCGTCTCACATGTGGTTGGCCGTTGGCGAGGTTACTGCCTGAGAGATGTGGGTAGCTTTGCATGACCTATTTGAGGGATCTTCCCAGCAGTGGAAGTTGTACTTAAAGCAGAAGCTCCATATGATCCAGATGCGGAAAGGGGAGTGCGTGGCTTCATACCTCATGCGGTTTCAGGAGATTCGAGATCAGTTGTCGGCAGTAGGTACTACACCTACAGTTGCAACGATGGTACGGATGGCCCTTAACGGTGTCACGAAGGAGTGGCAGGTGTTTTTCCAGAGCATACTGGGTCAAGCAACATTACCTAGTTGGGAGCAGTTGCAGGCGGCTTTTCAGGAGGAAGAGCTGAGGAGAGACCTCGTCAAGTGCAAACTTGATGGAAGCAGTGGAAGTGAATCGAAATCCGTGAAGGAATAGGAGAACGCAGCCCTTACATCGAAGGGACAGCAGGCGCAACAGAAACCGAAGCGTGATGTTTCGAAGGTCAAGTGCTTCAGATGTGGTGAGATGGGCCACTATGCATCTCAGTGTCCTTTGAAGAAGAAGGACAAAGATGAGAAGCATGACCCGAAGGTTGCAGCCGCGAAAATCGAGGATGAGGTTGCCATTAGTACCCACACTTCTCGAGGAGAAAAGTGAGGTGATATTGAACTGTAGTTCACTCCGAACTCCAGTTGGGCAGGATCCTTGAGGAGCCCACCTCATGGATCATTACCATGACACAGGAGCCCATATTTGCAATAGCGGGATGGAGGAGTTTCAGTGTAGCCAAGGAGTGATGGAGACGACAGCACAGTAGATAGCAGCGCTTATTTCTGGAGCAGCGCAGTGCAAATCAGTGCTGCGTGTGAAAATTTCTAAACAGAAATCCTACTGCAATGTCTCGATTTACTTTTCCTACTTGAATTAAATTACAAGTTAATTTTCTGAATATTCAGTAAAACCAGCAAAGTAAACACAACTGCAGCCTACACATTTACAGATCATTTACTGAACATAACGCACACATGACAAAGTGACACACAAATTTTTCGAACAAATGTCCTCGGAAAAACCCAATGCAGGAAAACTGGTGCAGCTAGCTCTAGAGGGTTTTATTATTATGCAGAATCTGAATACAACAATATCCGAGCACCAAAATGGTTCGCCACACAGAGAAATTACACGGCAATAATACCTATTTCACTGAGAGACAGAAAATATGGTTGATTCACACCCTCAAACAGGATTTACAGAACTCAAGCCCTTTCTGGCTCACCGGAAACCCCAGCGCTGTCCCTCAGCCCTCTGCGTCAGCCTCTGCGCTGCCCTGGATGGGCCTGCGTCAGCCTCTCAGTGCTTATGTTGCCCTTGTGCTGCCCTGGCTAGACCTGCGTCACCGTTGAAGGGTTGTTGTTGCCTCTGCGTTGCCTTCTCCGTGGCTCTAGTTGATCTGCGTATCTTTGGCTAGCCTCTGCGCTGCCTGGTACACTGCCTATCTGCTGCTGCTGTATTCTTGGCCTCGGATCAGATCATCCCTTGCCAATCTCTGCCCCTCACTGCACTACAAACTTGCTTCGAAATTCTTAGCAAACCATGCCCTAGAATTTCGACTTAGCTTCAATGCTCTGCCAATGTGTGTATCTTCCAACTGAACCCAAGCCCTTCTCTTATACTTTTCTCGTTGGAAAACCAATGGTCGTGATCTAATCTCTAGTCAATGGCTAAGATTAGAAGTTGTTTGATCCACGTCACTTAGAACATTCTCATCACATGTTTAATTTATTATTTAATTCACTTTAATCTTTTAATTTTCCTAAGTTAGACTTAGGGTCCTTAATTAAAAAGATTAATTATTTGAACTATCAAACCAGATGGAATTTCTCCAAACACTTTTTGGGTCTCGGAGATCTCATGTACTGCAATTCCTCCACAAAATTTCGAAGCTAGAGCACATCCGATGCTACCCCAAAATCTCAACACTCCCTCTTAGCGAGGAGTGTGCTCCAGCAATACTTCCACACTGAAGCATTGCCATGATCTCTGGCATCAGTCCCCGCGTTGATGCTTGGCCTGCTGCCCTCCATCACTACGCTGCTGCTACTCTTTGTACTATTGCCCATGACTCTGTCACAGTCACTGCCACATCTGTATTGCAGCTCCCTCTCAAATTGTTGCATCGTGCTGCCCACTGCTGCACTACAACTTAGTTGCTGAGAAGTAAACAACTGAAGGACCCCTGCCCAATCACTGACAGACAAGTCAGTCAGGTTGCATTTCATCACTAAAGCTCCCTTGGCTACTGCTCTGCGTTGTCTTCCTGAAGCCATTGCGTTGTTACAGCTTTGCACTACGTAAGCATTGCCTCCTTTGCGTTGTTGAAGTCCCATCAACCCTCTCTGCGCTGCTGCTGCCTCTACACTACACTGCTCCCTCTACAACGTCCCAGCTCTACCCTCTACTTCACCGTGATCTCCTGCACCCACTGCTCCAGTCATCCCCGCTATTGTCTTAAGGCTCCCGTAGCTCGTATGTGATCCAAGAGTTGGGCACCTCAAGGATCCTGCCTCCTATCTGTAGCTGCTCTACAGATCAATATCGCCCCACCTCTTCTCTCGAGGCACATGAGCACTCATGGTTACATCATCATCAGAGCCATCGTCTTCTTTAATTGTCGCAGCGTTGGAATCAGCGTCCTTGTCCTTCTTCCTTAGAGGACAAGTGGTGGCGAAGTGTCCAAGTTCACCACACCTGAAGCATCGGATCTTGGATAGATCCCTCTTCTTCTTCCCTTGTTGCTTCTTGGATGCAAGCGCTGCATCTTCCTCTTCCTCCCTCTTCACTTTGCTGGATCCAGTGTTGGTTTGTCTCTTGGTCATCCGGTGGATTTCCTCTTGTCGGAGGATAGCCCACATGTCATCCCAGCTTGGAAGGTCCTGTCTACCCAAGATGCTTTGGACAAACATTTCCCATTCATCTGAGACTGCATTTAGAGCAGTCCTCACCATGACATCATCCTCCACTTTAACCCCCATGGCAATCAGCTGATCCCGGATCGTCTGCAACCTGAAGAGGAAAGGATTGATTTCCTCCCCCTTCATCACAAACAACCTCATCTAGTTCTCCAGAAGCATCTTCTTCTGGATGGATTTTCCTTGATACACTGTGGTCAACGTTGTCCACATAGCATTAGCCGTCTTATTCTCGGCAATGTGTGGGACCACATGATCCTTGACCCTGTCCATGATGAAGCGCTTAGCATGCACCTCCGCTTCATTATGCTTCGCGAGAAGAGCAGCATCAGTTGGTGTAGCCAAAACGTTCTCTGCATGTTCCCGTAGTGCATATGCCTCCCGGACCGTCAGGATTCTGGCCTTCCAGATAGAAAAGTTGGGCAAGCCGTCCAAACCTATCATGATCATGCAGTCCGTACGACGCCATCTAGCTCAAAACAATATGTCGAAACAGATGCTCCTCTCCCTGTTGTTGTTGCTACTCTCAACAGAAGCCCGAATCTAGGGTCCTTGGTCTATAGCAACTACTCCCTCTGACAACTGATTTCCCTCCACGGAAATCTGCCAAATCTCTTGAATCATCCCTCTTTGATCACCCTCTTGATCGATCCTCAGATTTCTTTGGCAAAAATCTGCTGAGCGGTTGTTCTCCTCCTGCTCTTTGTCAACTTAGCTAGGCACGATTCTGCACCAACAGAACCTCCACCACACCAGCAACCTCTGAAGATTCGAAGCTCCGCTTCCGGACTACGGCAGATCTGTACAGCACCCTCAAAACTGGACTACGTCCCTCTCGATGGCCTCTGCATGAGCAAACTGGCTCAGCGCAGGTTGCTCCTGTGTCACTCTGGAAGGCTCTGCGCTGCCTCTACATCACTTAGTTGGGACTACATCAGCCCCTGTGTGGCCTCTGTTGGGATTGCATCCTCCTGGTGTTGCGCTGCCCTCTCTGGAAGTTTTCTACTTCAGCTGCCTTATCTGCAACAAAAAATTCTTTAGTCATTTTGCTGGTGATTCAGCTTGAAAATTTCTAAACAAATATCCTATTGCAGTGTCTCGATTTACGTTTCCTACTTGAATTAAATTACAAGTTAATTTTCTGAATATTCAGTAAAATCAGCAAAGTAAACACAACTGCAACCTACACATTTACAGATCATTTACTGAACATAACACACACATGACAAAGTGACACAGATTTTTCGGACAAATGTCCCCGAAAAAACCTAACGCGCGAAAACTGGTGCAGCTAGCTCTAGAGGGTTTTGTATGCAAAATCTGAATACAACAATATTCGGGCACCAAAATGGTTCGCCACACAAAGAAATTACAGTAATACCTCTTTCACTCGGAGGCAGAAAATATGGTTGATTCACACCCTCAAACAGGGTTTACTGAACTCGAGCCCTTTCTTACCCACCGGAAACCCCAACGTTGTCCCTTAGCCCTCTGACTCAGTCTTTCTGGCCTATGTCAGCCTCTCAGGGCTTACGCTGCCCCTACGTCACCCCTGAAGGGTTGTTGCTGCCTCTACGCTGCCTTCTGCGTGGCTCTGGCTGATCTGCGTATCTTTGGCTGGCCTTTGCACTGCCTGGTACACTGTCTATCTGTTGTTGTTGTATTCTTGGCCTCGGATCAAATCATCCCTTGCCAATCTCTGCCCCTCACTGCATTGCAAACTCGCTTCGAAATTCTTAGCAAATCACGTCCTAGAATTTTGACTTAGCTTTAGTGCTCTACCAATGTGTGTCTTCCAACTAACCCCAAGCCCTTGTCTTATACTTTTCTCGTTGGAAAACCAACGGTCGTGATCTAATTTGTAATCAACAGCTAAGATTAGAAGCTGCTTGATCAACGTCACTTAGAACATTCTCATCACATGTTTAATTTAATTCACTTTAATCTTTTAATTTTCCTATGTTAGACTTAAGGTCCTTAATTAAATGATTACTTATTTGAATAACTATCAAACCAGACAGAATTTCTCCAAACGCTTTTTGGGCCTTGGAGATCTCATGTACTCCAACTCCTCCACAAAATTTTGGAGCTAGAGCACCTTCGATGCTACCCCAAAATCTCAACATTGCGCAGTGCAGAGCAGCAGTAGCGCAGTACATCCGATGGGCAGCGCAGTAATTATTAGCAGTCAGAGTCTTCAGCACCGATGTGCATCCCCACTGAACACTTGTTTAGTCTTGGATGAGTTCAGTTGTTTCTCTCAGCAGCTGAGTTGCAGTGTTAGCAGCATAGCAGATGCAGCACTTGAGAGCGAGCTATAGTACAGATGCAGCAGTGGCAGTGGCAGTGTCATGGGCAACAGTACAGTGGCAGCAGCAGTGCAGTGGTTGATGGACTTCAGCAGGACAGAGGATGCTTCAGAATCAGAACCATATGCAACAGGCATAATTGCTAGAGCACTTTCCTCGCTAAGAGGGAGTGTTGATTTTTGTAGCATCAAAAAGTGCTCTAAGCCCCAAATTTGGTGGAGAGGCTTAGACACTGGTATTCCAAAGAACCCAAAAACCGTTTGTGAAAATTCCACTCGATTGATGTTTTATTAAAATAATTAATTATTTTAATAGAGACCCTAAATTAAACTTAGGGAAATTAAATAATTAGAGGACATTAATAAAACATGAGTGAGAATGATCTAGAAAGCAGAGATCAAGTCATGTTATAATCTTAGTTGTTGATTAGAGATCTAATCTCGGTCGTTGATGTCTCAACGAGAAGACTATAAAGGGAGACTTGAGGGCCATTAGGAAACACACACTAAATTGATCTAAAAGTTCGAAATTTCTGGGGCATGGTTTGCTGAGAAATTCGAGCTACAAATCTAATCAGTGAGGGGCATAGATAGCATCCGAAAAGAGATTTTCTCAGTCGGTGGAGCATCAGTCAAAAAGAGGCAGAGGTGATCTAACCTAGCCTGCATTAAAGGAAAGGGGCTGACACAGTGACTGCACAGGGCTCACGCAGAAGCAGCGCAGACGCAAAGGAGGGTTTTCGAAAATTTTGCTTGTGGATCAATTTTGGAGGTCGGGATCTGGAAAGTGACACCGGGAGGTTGTTCCTCAGGGTCCACAGAGGCAAAACGACTTCGCTGGGGCTAAACACTGAGCCTGGAAGGGGGTGACGCAGAGGCTGGAAGGTACAGCGCTGGAACTACACAGAGGTTGTGCAATGCCTCCCCAGGGCAGTTTTCTCTTCATCCGAATCAGCCGGGAACTCAGTGATTGAGTGAGGTAAATCCTCACAAATTCTTCTGCCATTATTTCTCTTTGTAATTGAATTACCCTAGGGGCATTCAGAGATGTATTCAGACATTGCTATTGCTTAATAATAAAACTCTCAAATTTGTTTCACCAGTTTTCCCGCATTGTGTTTTTTCGAGGACTTAGTCCAAAATAAAGGTGTCATATGTGTGAATGATTTTCCTTCTTCAAATTCCTTGTTTCAGAATCATGAGTATTATAATGTAGGTTGCTTCAGTGATTGCTTCAGTATTTCATTTATTATTCAAAAATAATTGTGTAAAGTAAATTACATAATAGGAGAAGTAATCCAGTTGGTTGCAGTGAGATTCCTTAGATTGTTTCAGATCTAGGAATTTTCATAGTCTGACCCAAATCCACTTTACCTTGATTCTTAACTTTACACTTTAGTAACATTTGTTTTAAATTAAATCACTTCAAACTTTTTCGCTGCCTTGTGAACTCATCGTGGAACATTTGAGTGCCTTTGACTTGCTTTTTTTTGTTTGACATTGTAATGGAGTAGTGGCTTGCTTGGTGGGCCCCACACGATTGCCACATCACCTTTAACCTTCATTGGAATTGCCATGTCACTTGTTTTACTTTCTTTGACTTCGGAAAAATTTATAATTTTTTCCTCATTTTTGCCACTGACATTAGAAAAATTGGCATTTGAGAGACTACAAGTTGTTTTTTGACCCTCAAAGTGGGTCATAGGATAATTTTGGGTCTCTGAGGATGAATTTCGAGTAGTCATATGCCCCAAACATTTCCTAGGATCACTTATTTGCATCATTACATAAAAAATAATTAAAAAATATCGTTCTGTAGGAAATTTAAAAATTAAAAAACGGACACTTAGACCTAATCAAATTCCACGAAATTTTTTGAGTGTATGGTAATATACAATGACTCTAGACACTAGGACTCACCCAAGGCCTCACCAACAAACCGCACTCCGGCTTTGGGGTTAGGCTTGTAAGAAAAAAAACTCAATTAATTACTAGGTCCCCGTAAGGATATAATAATTAACCAAGTGAAAAAAAACTCCCAGAATAAACTCACTTGATGATAACATCCCAAGTTACCTAGGCATGTTACATGACTCGATTCATCAAACTAGCATCACTTTACAACATCCCTGCAGAGCTTGCAGAATCTGAGTACAATATAGAAGAAGAAGAAGATAGAGCTTAAAATCTCTGATGATATATGAACTCTAATGGTACATGATCCCTCTGACATATCCTCGGGCATGGAGTCGTTAAATCTTCAAGTACATTTCAGTGGTCAAAACTACTCCAAACCTATAAAATCACAAATGCTCAATGACAAAGGTGTGAGGCAAATGAAGGGGGAAGGGAGCACCTCTTTACAGCTTTTCGGTAGGGTTTAAGCATTGCATTTTGTCTTTTTATAAAAGAAACTGAATTTTTCGTGTCGAGTCCGTTACCCACCATTTTGTAGGTGACAATCCCTAGGAGAAAATTTTCTCCAATATTGTCCTCAATGGCAGTCAGCAGCCACCAACTAGTTCGTTGTGCCATTTCTCCGCCACCTAAGCCAACCATGTGGTCTCTCACCCATTTGTCATGATCGTATGTTTGAAGGTGGGCATCCCAAACCTAAAGGTATGCCTTGTCATCTGGTAATTGAGTATTGTAGTTTGTTTATCATGGAAACTTTTGGGCATGAATTAATGGGGGGATTTGGCGGAAAGAGTGGGCTAGGTCTGTGCTCTCGTCCCCTAGACTTCTCTTGGATGTTACCCTTGGATCCTAGTCCTATGGGATCTCCTTACTGACTATTCGGTTTTAGGGTGGTACTACATAGGGAAACCCGATTTTGGTCGTGTGGTCCTGCTCCCTAATCCATATATATCACTCCCCTTCTGTTTATTATAACCCCATTCATCACATTTCCCACGTGGGTCCATATTTCTCTGTGAAAATTTCTGAACACAAAAACCCTACTGCAGAATATTGATTTACTTTTCCTACTTGTTTTATTATTCACAAGTTATTTAACTGAAATATTCAGAAAAACATCAAAGTAAACACAATCTGCAGCCTACACATATACAAATCATTTACTGAAACATAGCGCACATATGACAAATGACACACATGATTTTTCAGACAAATGTCCCAAGAAAAACCCAATGCGGGAAAACCGGTGCAGCAGCTCTTTGAGGTTTTATTATTAAGCAGAATCTGAATACATCAAGGGCACCAGTAGTGGTTTGCCCGACATAGAATTTCACGACAATTGTACCTTATCACTCGGAGACAGAAAATATGGCTTGTTAGCCACCTATAAACATTTGTTATACCAAAAGGTGGCTAAACCATTTTTTGAGCCTTCAAGGAACAAATTTTATTACAAAAATTTTTGGCTCTTGAAGACTTTTGAAGGCCTCATGCCTCTATCCTAAATCTTCCTTACTATGCTTATTATACCCCAGAAATTTTGCTGATTTCCAAAAGAGGATACTGCTGCAAGCACCATTTTCCCCCTTCCTTCCACCTCCAAAACTAACCTCATTTTTATCCCTCTATTTCCCATGAAAATCCCTCATTTTCATGCTTTTCCCTTTTCCCTTCATCAAAACCCCTTTGATAAGGTTTAAGACTCCTTCTTGCTTTATTGAAACCCTCAAATTCCTTTGAAAATCATTGAAAATCTATAAAAATCACATTTTTTATAGATTATAGACTTAAGCCCCCTTGGGCTAAGTCTTTAACCCTCCCCCTCCATGCATCTTGGTGCTAGAACCAAGTGCCAGCCTTCCAAGCATTTATTGCATCACCCAATCATGATTAGCCCTTCCTCCATAAGCCCCAGTCATATTATTTTCCATATAACCCACGGCCCCACAGTCGGGCACCTATCCGCTTCAAATAAATATTTTCGCCCCCAAAGTCTAAACCTTAGTTTTATATAAATTTGTCGGTTTTATTATATAATAAAGTTTTCGCTGGTGTAAAGGTCCTAATCGCTCTCCACCGTCGATCTAACCCGCAGATTGACGGCGTGCAATCCATCGCCCCGTTGGTCCCTGCCAACCACTCACTATTGCAAAAACCAGGCGGAATCCATCGCACTGCTTTCAAGCAGAGGGCAGTTTTTTCTCGATCAGAAGCGATTCCATTCACCGCTCGAGATGTGGCCATAAGCACTATTCAAAAACCGTTGCTCATCGCACATTAAAGTTCAGACCTGGACCCGGCGTGATATTGGCATCCACGATCCGATCTGGGGCCGCTCATCGGACAGTGATCGCTCTCCGAAGATGCCCGTGCGATAACTCACGGTAAGGCACGATGTTAAAAGCATCTCTGTCGTCGATCTGATCTACAGATCGACGGCCCAAAATTCATCGCCCTGATTCCTCGTCCAGACAACATTTCCAGACCCAGGAGTTTTATTCATCTGGTTTTATTAAAAAAATTCGATGTCCGGGGATGTTTTATAAAGGTTTTTGATATGTGATCTCCGTCGTTGATCTTGTGGGCCACTCTCATCTGATGGCTCAGGATCGTCCCGAAACCCAAACATGATCTTCGACCATTTTTCGCCAAAACAAAGGTGTTAAACCTTTGTTCCATTTTTTATTTTATTTTTCTAAATAATGTGACCCCTTCACATTGTTCAGTCACCCTCGCTCTCGACCGTCGATCTATGCGGGATCAACGATTCCAAATTAATTTCCTCCTCCGCTCTCCTTTGACCTCCTCTAATCAATCTCGACCGTTGGATGATGCCATCCAACGGCCATGCTCTCTCCATGCGCCTTCTGAAGTAGTTAACCTATACATGCAGGATTTTATAACATTATTTATATTTTGTAGGGTTCCAATGGTTTTTCCGCTGTGTCTGAAGAAAATTTAAATGCAGAGGGTGACGATCCTCCCGCCTTCAATTCATCAAAGAAAATCATTCGCAGGGTTTAAAATTCACATTTCATCGGTGTTTCATAACGAATTGATGCCATATCACCCCTGCATAGCCCTGCACACCAATAAACATAGCAAGTCAATCACAAATCAAAGAATATCAGTGTTGAGAGACAAAAACACACCAGCACGGAAGATTGAAGACAGATTTGTGGGCTGATTACGGCTAAAATTGATTATTAAAAGCCTAATCCTCCCAACTAAACACAGTTTGAAGAAAATCATGAGTTTTTTCTCAAACAGAGAGCCTATGCTGCCACATCAGGGGCTAATTAAATCCCCTAGCTACCACAGAGCCACCTAC
Organism: Pinus albicaulis; assembly: GCA_034641835.2. Lineage (NCBI taxonomy): Eukaryota > Viridiplantae > Streptophyta > Pinopsida > Pinales > Pinaceae > Pinus > Pinus albicaulis. The sequence goes on from CM076569.1 coordinate 250,518,943, forward strand.
ATCCTCAAATAAATCAAAAGAAGGTCGAAGTTATTACCAGACCAGGAGATATTTTGCATCAATACAGCTGAACAGTTAATTCAACCAAAGGAACTTATTGTAAATTGTCAACAGAAGTTATTTCAAGGATAACAAGGATCTTTGAAGTCAACAAATTCTTTCCAACAAGCCTAATAGTTAATGTAAACCAATTAATATAGGGGAAATACCAAAAATCTTCTCTATTAAGCCCCTCAAAGGCCGAGAGACAGTGCACTGTATTAATTGAACTTAGAAGATATTTTATCCCATTCCACCTCCTCATTTTTTCTATAAATACTACTGGAGAAGATGAGAAAGTGTTGGTTGGTTGATCACTAGTTGTAATATTGAAACTCTCTGAAATAATACATAGTCTGTTGAAGTTGAAGAACAAATTGAAGTCTTGGAAGCCTTGATGATGTTGTTGCATGCTTGTTCCTGAGAAGGCTCTATCATTGGATCCATGAGCTTGGCTATTGTTGAAGTATTCTGAACTGTTTAATGTTTTCTCCTGTTTTGATTCTGTTCCATAATTTCTTACTACAATAGGTTGAAAGTTTTAGGCTAAGAAATGACTCCTGGAAGCACCTTAGACCTGTTCATCCTTCAATGTTTAACATTTTCTTCTGTTGAGGTATTTTAGAGTCTTTAATCTCTCTCTTTAGTCCTCATGCTTGTTTATTTCCTTAATAGTTCGAACAGTTGGTTTCAGCATGACGTATGGTTTTCCCTGCTTGTCTGTTGCCACTTAAGGGTTGTTATTGAAGTATCCCTTTGAAGTATTTCTGTTTATCGTGAGCCAAGGAGGTCTGTTCTGATCTTGCCCTTTGTCCTTGCTTAAACAGTTGTCTTAAAGGTCTTTTATAGTTGTGATCATAGATGTGTTAGGTGTTCCCTCTTCTATGACTGCAATTATCAGTGAATCTTTTATGTTTTCTAAGTCATTTGAAATAAAATCTTTGAGGAAATAGGGTGTTCCCCGAATCTTAGATTTCATTTTAAAAGTTGTTTTGAAATCATTATTTTATTAAAGGTGTGATTTGTAGAATTTATGGTTAGCCCTGTCTACCAAATAACTCTTTATTGTTCAAGTTGTGCTTTCAAATTCCCTTTGTTTGAGAATTAAACTTCTCTTTCCAAATCATTGATGTCCATATCATTCCAAAAACCAAAGGATCCTATGGCCAAGTTAGATTTGCCCTCTGATATCCCATATCCATTGATGAGTATGTTATGATCTCTTCTTGACTCCATTGCCCAATGAACCAGATGTTTCTCCATTCTATATATCTTTCCTAGACCTTTCATGTTCTGCTGTATCAATTCAACCAAACAAATAAACAAACACCTGCACTTAATAACTAGTCTAAAACCAATACTCAAAGCACACAAGATAAACCTTTGCAAACAAACATTTGAGAGATCCCTCTCTGAGAACAGGAGGACTAGATCCTAGAACTCTAAAGATTGGTTCTGATGTTGCCTTGTCTTTTGATTTGCCAAACTATCAAAACACGGGACACCAACATGGCTGATTCAAACCCTTAAGGAATTACTGAATACGAGCCTTTTCTGGCCCACTGGAACCCCAGCGCTGTCCCTCCAGCCTCTGCATCAGCCTTTCCTACCCAGCGTAGCCTCTGCGCAGCACAGGCTGCCCCTGCGTCACCCTTCTAGGCTCTGCACTGCCTCTGCGTCACCCTGAAGCCTCTGTGTTAATTTTGGACAACTAGGTCCAAACTCCGTGTTGTACTGCTTAAATGATGATGCCAATATTTTTATTGGATTCTTCTTTTGGAGAGGTGCAAGATTGATCTAAAGATCATCTTGATCGGATGAGCAGAACATTTATTTTGAATTTATTCCACTTATGTGCAAGGTCGGCCAGAATTGGAATGTAGGCTTGGAGCCCCAACAGATGTGTCACACACCCTCACAGATGGATATAAATTGGACAAACTTGGAGGTCATTTCATCATCCACTCATCACACACTTCTCTCTTGTGTCTAATTGGTTCGATCATCATTTGGAGGCTTTTCTTCTCACACATGTGGAATAGCAGCTAGTGTTTCTGTACGGATCTGTATAGGATTTCAACCCAGGATTGACCTGCGTTGACTTTGGTCAACGCTTGATCCATTTGACCGCAAACCTTCACCAAAATTCCGATTTTTGAAGGCCTCATTCATTGGCACAAAAATCGAGGCTAGACATTGACCTTTGACCTGTTGCGTTGACTTTTTGTTGTTGTTGTTATGCGCTGACCATTGACCAGACAACGTTGACTTTGGATTGAATTTTGTGGAGTTGTCTTGAGGGTTGTGTGACACTTCTGGTTGGCTGACCGTGAGGAGACTTTGTTGGTTGAAGCAACCTATTGACCGCCGTAACGCACCACAACACATATTTTGTTGATCAAGTTAAGTGTATTTTTGGCTTGTCTTCCATCGATCTATTGCTATTTTCTATCAGCATTTTACTTTCTTGTGTATGTGATTGGTATTTAGTATTGGGTTTGAAGTAAATTTGCATCAAGCATAGAACATCTTTAAAAATTTACATGGTATCAAAGCTAAGGTGAAGACAAAGCCCAAGTTTGTGTTAAGAGCAATCACCGAAGAAGTAGCATTTGTCAAGGACCCATGGGTACCACAAATTATAATGGCTTCAAAGTTGATGATAAGTTGACTGGCAAGTCTGACTATCATGCTTGGAAGATGTCTTTGGACTTGGTCTTGAAAGATCAAGAGGTCATGGACTATGTGCAGGGAAAAATCCAAGAGCCTCCATCGTCTGCACCTGCTACCACAAAATCGAAGTATAGAAAAGGGGAAATCAAAGCTAAGTTGATTATCCGAGATTCCATCCACAAAAGTCTGGTTGCTTACATCTCTGAGCTGGGCACATTTAAGGATATGTATGATAAGTTGGTCAATATGTTCAAGGCTAACAATGCAAATCAAGTTCTTTTCTTTAAGAACCAATTGAAGAATCTCAAGAAAGGCAAGGATGAATCCGTTCAATCCTATTTTCTGAAGTTGACCGAAATCAGGAATAACCTTCTCGCCATTGGGGAAACAATAGTTGATCGAGAAATGGTTCTTATTGCACTTGGAGGTCTCCCCTCTGAATAGCATGTATTCATTACTACCATTCTCAATAATAATGTGATTCCTGATTTTGATGAAGTATTGTCGAGATGCACTCAAGAGGAGACAAGAATGATGGAATATGAAAATGAAGGTAATGCTGCCTTCACTGCTCGTGCTAAGAAGAAGAACAATGGTGGTCCAAGGAACCATGGAACAACAGGGGCCAAAGGAAAAAAAGGAAGACAAGAATGATGGAATATGAAAATGAAGGTAATGCTGCCTTCACTGCTCGTGCTAAGAAGAAGAACAATGGTGGTCCAAGGAACCATGGAACAGCAGGGGCTAAACGAAAAAAAGGAAGATGTTACACATGTAACAAGTTTGGCCACTATGCTAGAGAATGCCCTAATAGAAGGGATTCTCCAAGGGATGATGACAACAACAACAGGGGGAATGGCAATCAAAGGAACAACAGGTTCAAAGGAAAGAGGAAGGCTCCCTCTAATCGTAATGGAAATGGGCAACCTTTCAAAAGGTCAAGAAATTCCAGGTATGAAGAATCTAATGTTGTTGACAATAAAAGAAATGAATTTATTCTTGTATCTGCCCTCTCTGTTGCATCTCCACCCGACACCTTGGATGTCTAGCTGATTGATAGTGGTGCTTCAAGGCACCTCATTGGGTTCAAATAAGCTCTCTCTAATTTGATTAAGAAGGATACTAATCTGAAAATTATCTTTGGAGATAATGCCACCTATCCCGTGAAAGGGATAGGGACTGTGACCCTCCATTTATCTCAAGGTCAAGTCCTCTGTTTGCAAGATGTATTGTATGTACCTGATTCGAAGAAGAACCTTGTGTCTATTTTGGCCATGGAAGACAAAGGTTTCAAGGTGGCATTCGTTGATGGAAAGGTACGCATATGGAAGAAGAGTTTCAAGGAAGCTCTCACTATTGGCTTTAGATTTGATACACTCTACTAGGTTGGAGGAAGTCCACTGGGGGGTATGACATGTGATACAATTCATCAAACCGAATTATGGCACCGGAGGTTTGGACACCTTCATTACAAAGCCCTTCCCGAAGCAAGGAAGGTGGTGACAGGGATGCCCGAATTCAAAAATGATCATGAAGGTGTATGTCAAGGTTGTGCCGAAGGAAAGCATACAAGGGGACCTTTCCCCTCAAGTGTCACAAAGACATCTGATGTCATGCAATTAATACATTCTGATCTATCTGGTATGCTGCCCGTGACATCCTTGGGAGGATGTTCTTATTACATGACGTTTATAGATGACTTCTCTCGCAAGACCTGTATATATTTCTTGAAGAAGAAGGATGAAGCATTCATGTGGTTTCGTACCTTCACGGCCTTGGTGGAAAATCAAACAGGAAAGAAGATCAAGATTTTGAGGACCGATAATGGCACTGAATATGAGATAAACGAGTTCAATAATTTTTACAGAGAAGCTGGCATTAAGAGGGACACCACAACCATGTATACTCTTGAGAAAATGGCGTTGCTGAAAGAAAGAATAGGACCATTGTGGAAGCTACCCGTGCCATGCTATGTGACCAAGGTCTTCCGAAGTTTCTATGGGGAGAAGCTACAAACACTGTTGTGTACATACAAAATCAATGCCCGCATTCCGCTCTGGACTCCAAAACTCCCGAAGAAGTCTTCTCTAGTAAAAAACCCAATGTTTCTCATTTTAGAGTTTTTGGTTGCCCCATTTACTCATGTGCCAAAAGAGAAGAGAAGCAGCTGGATGCTTCTGGGAAGAAGGGAATGTTTGTGGGCTATAGTGAAACTTCAAAGGCTTATAGAGTCTATGTGCCTGATCAAAGAGAAGTAGAGATATGCCACGATGTTACCTTCGATGAAGATGCTTCCCTTAGGAAAGTGATAAATCTTCCGAGCTCCGAGGAAGACCGTGATGTAAGATCAGGGAAGCAAGAAGAGCCGAAGGATGAGATGATGCCCGATGTTGAAGGACCGATGGACCCCATTGATCACCTCCTTCAATGAAGAAAAGACCCTCATGGCTCCAGGATACTCTCGAAGATGTCGAGACATATGGCCCCAAGGGGGACATTCCGTAAAAGTAAGAAACCGAATAGATACGAAGGGTATCTAGCAGCCATGAGTACAATCGTACAATCTGAGCGTAGATCATTTGAAGAAGTCGTAAAGCATCAAGTCTAGAAGGATGCTATGCACGAAGAGTACAAGTCCATTATGAAGAATGATATCTGGGATGTGGTTCCGAGACCAGAGGACAAAACTGTTGTCACCACGAAATGGCTCTATAAGATCAAGCATGGATTTGATGGTAATGCTGAAAAGTTCAAGGCAAGATTCGTTGCCCGAGGCTTCTCTCAAAAGGAAGGCATAGACTGTGATGATATATTTGCACCTGTGGCCCGCTATACCATCATCCGATCTATTATTGCCCTTGTTGCTACGCAAGGATGGAGTCTCCATCAGATGGATGTGAAGACTACTTTTCTGCATGGTTCAATAAAGGAAGAGGTGTATGTGGAGCAACCTTTGGGGTTCGAAGTCCAATATAGAGACTCTCATATATGCAGGTTGAAGAAATCCCTCTTTGGGTTGAAGCAAGCCCCCAAAGCTTGGTACGAGAGGATAGATAGCTACTTGATGAAGTTGGGCTTCACTCGAAGTAATGTTGATCCAAACCTTCACTTCAAGGTTGATAGAGAAAAGCCTCTCATTCTGGTTCTCTATGTGTATGATCTCTTCCTGACAGGTGTTGACCCTCTCATTCATCAGTGTAAGAGGGAGCTCGCTTCCGAGTTCGAGATGAAAGACCTAGGACTGATGCATTACTTCCTCGGCTTGGAGGTCTGGCAGAGATCTGGCAATATTTTCTTCTCTCAAAGAAAATACATTGTGAAGCTGCTGGAGAGATTTGATATGGTGGACTATAAGTCTGTGTCGACACCGATCGAGCTCAACTTTAAGAAGTTGAGTGGAAACGTTGTTGTGCCCGTGCTAGCAAATCCTACCGAGTATCGACAACTCGTAGGGGCCCTGATGTTCTTGATGAACACCCGTCCGAACGTATGTTTTGAGGTGAACACTTTGAGTTAACACATGGTTGATCCTCATAACATTCACTGGGCTGGTGCCAAGAATCTCTTGAGATATCTCTGGGGCACGATAAACCATGGGCTGAGATACACTGTCGGGAGTTTGAGACACCATGGATATACTAATGTCGATTGGGCTGGCAGTGTGGTGGGTCGCAAGAGCACATCTGGATGTTGCTTCACATTTGGTTTTGCTTGGATATCTTGGATGAGCAGGAAGCAGAAGTCAGTGGCTTTGAGCACCGGTGAGGCTGGATACATTGCAGCGTGTATGGCCTATTGTGAAGCTATTTGGTTGCGAAAGCTCTTCAGTGAGTTGTTTGGACATGTGCTAGATACCACCATTATCCTTTGTGATAACTAGAGTGGGATTCATTTTTCAGAGAATCCTGTGTTCCACGATCGATCCAAGCATATTGATATAAGGTACCATTTTATCCGGGATATGGTACAGCGAGGCGCCGTAAGGCTCAATCATATAGGAACTGATGAGCAGGTCACGTATATTCTCACAAAGCCCTTGGGGAAGGTCAAGTTCCTAACCTTCTGTGAGAATCTTGGAATCGTGGAATGACCCTATTCTGAGGGTCCTGTTGGACGATGAGCTTTGGGAGCTCCAGGGGGCTTTGGGGATAGCTTCTTGGAGCTATAAGCAACCACAGGGCTAGGTTTGCCGAACCTAGTTGGTGTGCTTCCGCCCCACTGTGATGATATTGAGTTGGTTTACCTCTCTTTGATCTGTGCCCCATATGCATCCTACCCATGGAGTACCGGACTCATGGGAAGTACCTCTCATCTTGGCCAATGAGGTGGGAAATGTGGATAGAGACCGATAGCAAGATCGATGGACGCATCGGAGATTGTCGTACTCTTTATGTCTAGGATGGCACGTGTCCAACCACTTGATCTGGGATCAAGTCTAGTGAGGTTTCGGACCTCCAACTGACTTCGGGTTAGTTAAACTAACTTCGGGTTAGTATGAGACTCCTTTGAGTCCTATAGAGGTTTCGAACCTCTGAGCTGACTTCGGGTCAGACGGAAGTGATGTCTTTGTGACTCACCATTTGAAATAAAGAAGCCAGCAAAACAAGTTACAGCGGGATGACGCACAATGTTTGGATGTGGAGTGTAAAAACTCTGGTAAACTTGATAATTATATATTATTATTGATAAAAGATGAGATGATTACAAGTGGGGATCACCAAGGCTTTAAATACAGCCCTACGGTGTCCTTTGGTGAAGAGGCATGATCGTTGATCATGCCCTTCCACATTAATAAACCTAAGATAACTATATTTAACTAATCATTAATAAAATATACATAACATTGCCCCTCTCTTAAAGATGCTTTGTCCTCAAAGCATACGTAATGAAGGACATCGTTGACAAACACCTGGGTTCCTCGAGAGGTGGGCTCTTGCTTCCCACATTTTTAAAAGATCGTGGAGCATCTTCTCAAACTCAATCTGTTGGTGATGTGGATAGCGACAAGATTTGATATTGACAGGGTCGGGTCCTTTCTTGACTTCTATTGGATGTTCGTGTTCCCTAGTAGGAGGTATTTTTATTGGCAGGTCTTGGAAGACTTTTTCGTGTTTCTGAACTATTCCTTGTTCTTCTAGTGACTCTTCATGGTTCCTTTTTGTAGAAAACATTTCTAATTGATGACATTGTACTACAGAGGGTGGCACTCCTTTTCGAATCATCTTCGTCATCTGAGATGACGATCCGATGTGATTTCCTGGGGCTTGGAATCCATACAACTTGTGCTTTTGCCCTTTCCATTTAAAGCTTATAAATTGCTTCTGATGGTTGGCAGAATAAGTACCTAAAGTTTGTAGCCATTGAATTCCTAAGACCACATATACTCCTTGTAATGGCACAGTGTAGAATGGAGATTCGTAATTAAGATTTTGAATCTGCAATTTGACCTTATGGCATTTCTCTACCTTCTCAATTTTCTTACCATCGGCCACCATTACCTTCATATTGGGCATGGGAAATGTAAAGATGTTGAGTCTTTTGGCCATGGTCGAATCTAAAAAATTGTGGGTACTGCCAGTGTCAAGGAGAACCATTACGTTGTTCTTCTTAATATGTCCTTTTAGTTTTAGTGTGTGAGGTTGTCATACACCTGTCATAGTTGATAAGCACATTTGCGTAATGATTTCGTCATCTAGTTCTAGAGTGGCTGCATCTGATTCATCATTGTTAGAGTCATTAGTTGCTTCACAGTTATACAGATTCTTTGTCTCGTTTCTTTTTGCGCACCTATGCTTAGGGTCCCACTTTTCACCGCAACATTTGCACTTGCCCTCTCTCATCCTTTGTATTTCCATGTTAGATTTCTCTTCTTCACGAAGATGGGGTGGGACATATTTTATGTTATCTATATTTTCAGATTGAGGAAATCTTTGTCTCGAATATACTCTTTCTGATTTTGACCGCGATAACCTTTCAAATTTCTTTTCAGCAGCTTTTGCTTTTTGCCTTGCTAGTTCTACTGATGTAATGTCGTGAAGTTCGAGCTCTTCTTGTATATGTGCTGAGATGAAAGACCGGATTAAACGAGATTCTGACAATCCAGGTACTCGTGTCGCTAAGGTCTCCCATTCTCGAGTGTACTCATCCACATCTCCTTTTCGGCGTAATTTGATGAATGTTGAAAAAAACTTTTCCTCTTCTATACCTTGGAATCTTTTAAAGAATGTATCCTTAAATTTCCTCCAACTGATAGCAAGCGTCGTATTTTTCCACCACATATACCAATTATATGCTTCTCCTTCCATTTTCATGGAAGCGTGCTTAATTTTTTCGTCATCACTATTAATGTCATAAATCTCAAAATATTCTTCAACTTTATTAAGCCATGCAACGCTATTTTTTTCATTACCGTCAAACTTGGGTAGCTCAATTTTTGCTCTTCTGAGTTCCCTGAATCTGCGGAATTGTTCTGTTGATTTTGTTCCATATTAGGGGATATGGATCGTTGTGTCTGGCTTATCTTCTCACAAAGTTCTGTCATCTTTTGCATTGCTTGGCTAAGGTTTTCTATGGCCTCGTGATGATTTAGCCACATTTGTCTTTCTATTCGATTCGTTGTATCTTGAAGTTTTTTGATATCGTTGAAGTTTCCTACAACTGTACCTTCAAGACTGACTAATCTTTTTCCAAAGTCATCTGAATTATTATTGATTTGTTTCTCAAGATCCAGCAATTTTTTTTGGAAATCGGCCATCGACATTGATGACATCATTGAACGCGTATGCGGTGGTGAGTATTTTTCTGCCAATTTTTTCCTCTTTTTTTTTAGATAATAATAATAAATAAATTTATTATTATTATTATTATTATTTTTTAAATTAAGTTTATATAAAAATGAAATATATATATATATTTTAAATCGAATTTACTTTTGAACGTCCACACCCTATGGTCACGATGGTTCACAAAAAATTTAAAAAAAAAGGACCGAATTTAAAAAATTCGTGGGAGGTAGGTTGTAAAAATATTTTTAAAATTAAAAAAAATCTGAAGTGTGAGGGCGTGGGGTGTTTTTGGGTGAGGGAGCGGTGGTCGAAGGGAGGGATGAAGGAGTGAGGGCCGTAAGGCCGAGTGTGAGGGGAAGCGAGGGGTCGGTAGGTCGAGCGGGGAAGGGGGTTGGGAAGGGGTGGGCGGCACAAACAACAGGGCGAAGGGCGACGGCGGAAGGGAAATGGCCATGGTGGGAAAGCCAAGGGCCGAGGGGTGGGGAGAGGCCGCAAGGAGAGAGCCGAGGGGGAGGCGGAAGGCGGAGAGAGGAAGGGTGGGCGAGAGGTCCGAGGAGGGAAGGTGGGCAGAAGGGCCGAGGGAGTCGAGGAAGGTTGGGGACAGAGATGGGGTGAGCGCAGAGGTGTAGCGTAGGCGGGTAGGGAGGGTGCAGGTTTGGGGAGGGTTCGCGTGGGCAAAGCGCACGGTAAGGGGGAAAGGGGGAAGGGTGTCGGGGTAGAGAATGGGGGATGGCTGCGAGAGGGGCCGGGGTGACGGGGATGGGGATGAGGGAGCCGCGAGGGCTGTGTGGAAGGCCGCGGGTAGGGAGGGCAAGCGTTGTGAGTGGGGTTGGGTTGGGTTGGATGAGGGGTAAGGGTGCGAAGGAGAAGGGCGTAGATGAGTGTAGTGGGGGGGCGTGGGTTGTTGGTTTGAGCAAGCGGGGGAGCGTTGGTATTGCAGTAAGGGAGCAGCGGAATGGTGTAGAGGGAGTGTAAGGGGGATGGGTAGTGAGGGAAATCTGCAAAAAATTTTGAGAGGAGTGCTATGTGAGGGGGAGGAAAAATTTGTAAAAAAAAAAATTTGCTGCCCACAAGCACTCGATTTAAAAAAATCTGCAATTCTGGAATTTTCTTATAATTCCTTAATTCTTGGTGATCACACAGATCCTGAAGAGCGACTGCTCCGATACCACTGGAGTGTAAAAACTCTGGTAAACTTGATAATTATATATTATTATTGATAAAAGATGAGATGATTACAAGTGGGGATCACCAAGGCTTTAAATACAGCCCTACGGTGTCCCTTGGCGAAGAGGCATGATCATTGATCATGCCCTTCCACATTAATAAACCTAAAATAACTATATTTAACTAATAATTAATAAAATATACATAACAGGATGGCATAGGTGGATGGAGTTCTCCCTAGTTGAGAGGGAGTGTTAATTTTGGGCAACTAGGTCCAAACTCCATGTTGTACTGCTCAGATGATGATGCCAATATTTTTATTGGATTCCTCTTTCAGAGAGGTGCAAGATTGGTCTAAAGATCATCTTGATCGGATGAGCAGAACATTTATTTTAAATTTATTCCACTTATGTGCAAAGTCGGTCAGAATTGGAATGTAGGCTTGGAGCTCCAACAAATGTGTCACACACCCTCACAGATGGATATAAATTGGACAAGCTTGGAGGTCATTTCATCATCCACTCATCACACACTTCTCTCTTGTGTTTGATTGGTTCGATCATCATTTGGAGGCTTTTCTTCTCACACGTGTGGAACAGCAGCTAGGGTTTTTGTACGGATCTGTCTAGGGTTTCAGCGCAGGTTTGACCAGTGTTGACTTTGGCCAACGCTTGATCCATTTGACTCCAAACCTTCACCAAAATTTTAATTTTTGAAGGCCGCATTCATTGGCACAAAAACCGAGGCTAGATGTTGACCTTTGACCTACTGCTTTGACTTTTTGATGATGTTGTTCTGCATTGACCGTTGACTGGACAACATTGACTTTTCTTGACTTAGGGTTGACTTTTGTGGAGCTGTCTTGAGGGTTGTGTGGCACTTATGGTTGGTTGACAGTGAGGAGACTTTGTTGGTTGAAGCATCCTGTTGACCACCGTAACGCACCACCACACATATATTTCGCTGATCAAGTTAAGTGTATTTTTGGCTTGTCTTCCGTCGATCTATTGGTATGTTCTATTAGCATTTTACTTTCTTGTTTATGTGATTGCTATTTAGTATCGGGTTTGAAGTAAATTTGCATCAAGCATAGAACATCTTCGAAAATTTACACTCTGCGTCGGCCCCTGCACTGGGTTGCGTCGGCCCCTGCATTGCCTCTACATCAGCCTCACTGGGTTGCGTCCCTCCTGCTGGCCTCTAAGCTGCCTGGTACGAATCTACCTCTTTGATTTATGTATTCTCAGCCTCGGATCCCTTGTCAATCTGCCCCTCACCAGCACTACAAGCTCACTCGAAAATTCTCAACAAACTGCGCCCCAGAATTTTGACTTAAACTTAAGTGTTACTGCAATGTGTGTATTCTCCAACTGAACCCAAGCCTTCCTTTAATACTTTTCTCGTTGAGAAATCAACAGTCGTGATCTAATCTCTAATCAACGGATAAGATTAGAAAAATCTTGTTCCACGTCACTTACAGCATTCTCACCCAAATGTGTAAATTAATTCACTTTAATTTTTTAATTTCCCTAAGTTAGACTTAGGGTCCTTTTTAAAAAATTTAATTATTTGAATAACTTATACACCGGGTGGAATTTCTCCAAACGATTCCTGGGTCTTGGAGATCTCATGTGTTCTAGCCCCTCCACAAAGTTTCAGAGCTAGAGCACATCTGATACTACCCAAAATCTCAACATTCTCCTCCTAGTCCATATGGGGTTAGCCTCCCCTTCCCCTTTCCCACACCTTGGGTCGGGCTTGGAACGATGCCTCGGAGGTCGATGCAGCTGAAAAGAAAAAGTAAAAGCATAATTGGACACATTCAACAGGAAAATATACCACAAGATGCAAAATATGGTCGGGGCAATCACATTTAGCACGTGGGAAAAAGCCAATGCATGAGCTCTACCCCACACCCATGGCCATCACCCTTCTTCCATAGGCCCTAGATGAGCCTCTTCTATCATTCTGGAACCCATGATCATCCCAATCCCTGGTGGGAAATGAACTGCCCTACCATAAAGGGGGTACCCACTACTATACCTTATACATCATGCTCATATCCTTGAGCCTCGAGAAGTTAATCAAAGAAAAATCATAAAAGGCAAAAGGCATGTAAATAAGGGTGGAAAAATCAAGGTCGGGGTATCTCATGCACCACAATAGCTCTATCCTATACATTATATACCCAAAGTATGGGCTTCCTTTTTACTAGCTACCCTTGTACCCCGACATGTGGCCCAGGTTTGCCCCTTTCACTCCCTACTCCATTCATCTCTTTATCATATGCCACCACCATTTGAAGGATGTACCTTGGACATACTATCCCCTTTAAAGGTAGAAACCACCTAATAGGGTACTTGGTTAACCCCTTTGGAGTTTGGAGACATTAGCATATGCCAAACCCCACTATGGAAGGGCATGCTATTATGAAGTGCCCACCTGTTGTCCATGGTTTGTAAGCTCTTTAACTCAATTTCCTTAAATGACTTGTTGCACTGGAAGGCTAGGGGACACAATGGATCTTATGCAAGATAGTAGATGGTCTCCATTTTAGGTTTGGTCTCCCTATACGGAGTCCTAACCCTCCAAAGTGCACATGCAGGGGCTGTTCTAGGTCTCAGAGAATTGTCCGAGTAAGCCGGAAATTCAGTCTCAGGTGGTTCAAAATTTATCTGTCGTATATTTTCCCTGTAAAGATATCATTTGTTGAAGAAATAATAAAACCCTCATCTACTGCACCAGTTTTCCCACATTGGGTTTTTCCCGGGACAATTGTCCGAAATAACTGTGTACATGTGATTGATTCTTGTGCTTATGTTCTCTACTGTTTATTTCTCTACATATATAATTGTGAATGTTGCAGTAGTATTTATTTCGATATTTGCCGGAAGATTCCTGAATAATAACTTATTGAAATAATCAGTAGGAGAAATAAATATATCACTACAACTGTTTGTAAATTTTCACACAAAACACCAAGAGACAAAGACTAGAGATCGAATTTCTCAAGTGAGCAGTGCTCAGGAGAAGTTAGATCGAGAAGATTCTTGCAGAGAGGGGCAGTGATAGATCCGGTTGGAGATTTTCCTGAGCCGGGAATACATCATAGAGGAGACAAAGAGCAGTACGCAGAAAGGCAGCATAGCAATGACGCAGAGCCAACAAAGGCAGTGCTGCAACCTTGAGGAGATCTATAATACAACTAAGGATCAGTCAGAACTAGTGCCGTAGTGCCAGGGTGTGAGACCGAAAGGGCCAAAGATCAGTATCCAGCCAACAAAGAGAGGTGACGCAGTCCCCACGCAGAGTGACATAGAGACTGCGTAGGGCTCATCTGCTCAGTGTTTGGCCAGTTCAGATTTTTCCAGTGTAAGTGTGAGGTAATCCTCACAAGCTCTTTGTCAGTTAGATTCTCTATGTGGATGACCAATAAGGCATCACAAATTGTATTCAGATCTTCCGCATAATAATACAAACCCTCAGCTGCTACATCGGTTTCCCTGCATTGGGTTTTTCCAGGGACATTAGTCCAAAAATAACGGTGTTGTGTGTTTATTGTTTATTCTTGCTCAGATCTTGTTTCCGCAGTTTAATTTTGTGAAGGTTGTAGTGTATAGGTTTCAATATTTACCATAGAAAACAGTAAATAACTTGTTCAAGTAATTAACAAGCAGAAGAATTTTGATCAGTTGCTGCAGTAGGATTCCAGGTGGCGGAATTTTCACAATACTGACATGGCACAGTTGGATATGGATTGAGATGTCTCAAATGATGAAGAATAGTTGTAGGGATTCACATATTCCAATGGGCAGGAAGTACTGAAGACAGGAAGAGCACATTGGGATGTGGTTTTCAGTTTTGCTATGATATCCTTGATAAGAAGGAAGCAAACATATATATTTTGCAGCTTGTTTGGAGAGTTATGAAGCAGTGTGGCTTCAAAAGCAGTGTTTGAAGAGTTGTGAAGCAGTGTGGCTAGAAAAGAGAACTTTGCTAGTCGTTTTTTGATGTGTGTAGAATATTGTGGTTTTTTATGGAAACAAAGCCTCCAAGAGTTAGAGGGGGATTTTTTGAAGTAGGTTTGGTCAATTCTCACATTAAAAAGTGAAGGAACAAAGGTACATAGATTCTTATTCCTCTCTTTTCATTTATGCAAGGCATGTTGTGTGGTAGATCTGGGAGAATCTTGTGTATCGTTTACTCCATCCTTTGGTAGATCTTAAGGGTAAGATCTTCGGAGCATTAGTTCCTTTGTCAAAGTGTTATAGCGTATTTTGTCACTACGTATCTTGAGATGCTCTATATGGCCTGTATCACATTTTCCTCCCTCTTGATGAATTCGATGTCCCTTGGAAAGCTTTTAAAAATTCATATTTTTGCTTTCCATACGTAGGTGCTTCTTTTGACATACCGCATATATACATGATCTGCCTATACAACATTTCATGTACCTGTGAGTTGCTATAGTTACACCTTGTGTATGCCAAACACAATATGAAAAATATATAAAATTTGCGTGTTTTTGGGTGGAGTTTATTGGAAATACTGAGAGGGGGGTGAATTAGTATTTCTTAGCAATTAATAACTTATTAATCTTTTCAGAGCATTAGTTATTTTTCAGCAGTATTCAAAACAATAAATAAACAGTACATAATGAACACAAATTATTTAGGTGGAAAACCCCCTCCAGGTCAGTGGGAGAGTTGCAGGGCGAGAAGTTGCAGAAGTGACCCTCAAGCCTTCTTTTATAATCTTCCTGTTGGTGAACCAACGGCCCAGATTAAATGATTAATCAATGGCTAAGATTAAAACTTGACTTGATCCATGTTTTCTAGAAGATTCACACTCTAACTTATTAATACCCTTTAATTATTTCATTACCCTAAGTTTAGACTTAGGGTCTTCATTAAAATAATTAATTATTTTAATAAGTCATGAACTAGGTGGAATTTCCACAAACTGCTTCTGGGTTCTTTGCAATGTTGCTGTCCAAGCCTCCCCGCAAAATTTCAGACTTGGAACACTTCCGGATGCTACAAAAATCAACACTCCCTCTTAGCGAGGAAGGTGTTCCAACAATATGCATGTTGTATGCTGCTCTGATTCTGAAGCACCCTCTGCGCTGCTGATCTCAGGATTCCGCTCACCCCATCTGCTGCGCTGTTGCCTCCTGTACTGCTGCCTTTGACACTGCCACTGTCACTTGCTGCCTCTATACCACAACTCCCTCTAAATACTAAATCCTCCATTCCTACTACTCGAAGGGATGCTTCATCATCCCCATCTTCTCTCTGAAGTAGACAAACTGTCTTTCCTAGAGCCTTTGTGAGGATGTCTGCCACCTGTTCTCCCGTTGGAGTGTGCTGCAACTGAACAGCTCCACGATGTACACAGTCCCTGATGAAGTGACACCGGATGTCAATATGTTTCAACCTATCATGAAACACAGGATCCTTAGAGAGCTTTATGCAACTCTGATTATCACATAAGATGTTGGTCGCTTCCATTTTCTCCTTGAGTAGATTCACTAGCAGTCTCCTAAGCCATATGGCTTCGCACAAAGCTGTGTTGGCTGCCATATACTCTGCTTCTGCTGAACTCAATGCCACGGACCTCTGTTTCCTACTACACCAGGAAGTCATTCCTGATCCCAGACTGAAACAGTACACACTTGTACTCTTCCGATCAACTGAAATTCTAGCCCAATCTGCATCAGTGAAACCACTCAACCTAATATAATTGTCACGGGTGTACTTCAATCCAAGCTCGATTGTCCCTCGAAGGTACTTGAGAACATGCTTGGCTGCTACCCAATGTGCCCTCTTCAGTTCCACCATGAACTGACTAAGGGTATTAATAGCATAACAGATGTTTGGCCTTGTATTTACCAGATACATCAATGACCCTATGAGCTGCCTGTACAACGTAGGATCAGCCTCATCATCTTCGGACGTGTCGATTTTCCTCCAATTGGTGATCATTGGAGTGGTCATGGGCCTACAATCCTCCATCTGAAATCTCTTCAGAACCTTTGTAGTGTATCTTCCTTGACCAAGAAAGATCTCCCCATTCTCCTACCAAACTTCCAACCCCAGAAAATAGTGCATCGGTCCTAGACCCTTCATGTCAAATTCTTCAGCCATATTCTTCTTGCAATCTATGATGAGCCTTGATGATCCTGTCAAGAACAGATCATCCACATACAACACCAGTATCAAAGGCTCACTCCCTACTCTTAGGTAGTAGAGATTGGGATCTACATCACTCTTGACGAATCCCATCTTTTGCAGGTAGTTGTCAATTTGACCATACCAGGCTCTAGGAGCTTGCTTTAGTCCATATAATGCTTTCTTCAATCTACACACATGAGTTTTGTGATCATGTGTCTTAAAGCCCTTCGATTGTTCTATACACACCTCTTCCTCTATCACATCGTTCAAGAATGTTGGCTTGACGTCCATTTGGTGAATTTCCCATCCCATCTGCGTAGCAAGGGATATCACGGGCCTGATAGATGTGTACCTAGCTACTGGGGCGAAGTTTTCTTCATAGTCTATTCCTTCCTTTTGAGCATACCCCTTAGCCACAAACTTGGCTTTAAATTTCTCGATGTTGTCGTCTGCAGCATACTTGATCTTGTAGATCCACCTGGATCCTACAACTGATCTCTCCTGAGGTCTGGGTACTACTTCCCAGACATCATTCGTCATGATGGAACAGTACTCTTCCACCATTGCATCAACCCACACCTCGTGATGAGCTGCTTCCCGAAAAATGGAAGGTTCTTCGACTTGAGCAACCAAGGCTTGATACCTTTCAGGTTGCTTACGTTGTCTCTTCTCATTTCGAGGAATTACGACAAAGCCCTGTGCATCCTTCAGAATCTGTCGAAGTTCCTTGCTCGTTCTTCCACTGGTGGTGGGTGGATTTACTGGCTCTCCTTCTTGCAAATCCTCGGGAGACATCCTTTGGATCATTATGCCTTGGAGAGGCAACTAATTTTTTTTTTGTTGGTTGTTGGGGCTGGACCAAAGGCTCTTCCTCTGACTGTGTAGCAGAAGGCAGCTCTCGTGATCTTCTGAAGGCCTTCTCCTCCATAAACTTCACTTCCCTTCGCACCACCACTTTCCTGCTCTCAGGAATGTAGATGCGATAAGACTTTGCATTCTCGTTGTATCCTACCAAATACCCCTTTTCAGTAATCATCTCCAACTTCTTCCTCTTCTCACTGGGCACATGACAGTAAGCTGTACTGTCGAAGATCCTAAAGTGACTCACTTCAGGCTTACTTCCAGTGAAGACACTTTCTAGCGTGATCTTTCCCAGTGCAGTGTGAGGAGTCCTGTTCTGAATTTAGACAGTTGTATTACACGCTTCAACCCATAGAAATTTGGGCATGTCTTAGTCATACAGCATAGCTCTGGTTGCTTCAACAATAGTCCGTCTCTTCCTTTCTGCCACACCATTCTACTCCGGATTGTATGGGGTTGTCCATTCCCTTTTGATGCCTTCCCTTAAACAGAATCTGGTGAATTCTTTATCTATGTATTCACCACCATTATCTGATCACAACACCTTGATCCGCTTCCCTGTCAGATTTTCCACCAGAGCCTTAAACTCTTTAAATCGACTAAAGACTTCATCCTTGGTCTTCAAGAAGTAGATCCGGGTTTTCCTGGAATGGTCATCAATGAAGGTGACAAAATATTCGGCACTGCTAAGAGCTCTAGTGGACATCGGCCCATAGATATCTGAGTGTATTAGATCCAACACACCCTTGGCCCTGTTGTTGCTTCTTTGATATGCTGCCTTGGCATATTTCCCCAATACGCACCCCTTGCAGACATCATCTCGCTTGGTGCTCAATTCTAGAACACTTGTGACAGTCTTCTGGAGAGTTCTCAATGCCCCATGATGCAAGTGCCCCATTCTTCTATGCCATAGCTCATTCAAGTCCATTTCATCTGCGCTGCCAACTAGTGCCATTGGAGAATCAAGTTGTGGCTTGTACAGTTTGTTGCTTCTTACCTCGATCTGTGCCTTCTTCTTCCAACTGGGGTGCTTGACGTAGATTCTATTACCAATAAAGTAGACGTCATATCCTCGGTTTTGAAACTGTGACACTGAGAGTAGATTCATCCCCAAACCTGGCACATGCAGTACATTAGCGGCCCAAATTTTGTTTCTTGCCTCGGTCTGAAAAACTACGGTACCTCTCCCAATGGGAGTGCACTTTGCTTTATTACCCATGGTTATTTTAAAATTCATCTACTCTTCTTGGTAGTCAGAAAAATAGTCTCGTACTCCCGTCATGTGAGCAAAGGCTCTGTTGTCAATATACCAGACATCTGAAGACGCAGTGCTTGATACACAAGCAAAATCTTCCTCTAGTCTGGATGCCAATACAGAGACATCGTGATCCATCTGTTCTATCGTGCTTCTTCCCCCTCCTGGATAATTGCGTGAACCCTTTTGCGTTGTTGCTCCAACAGTAGATTTTTGTTCAGTGATAGATGCCCCCTCTCTGTTATTCATCTCTGGCTCTAATACCATGTGAAATTTTACAAACAGTTGCAGTGATAGATTTATTTCTCCTACTTATTATTTCAATAAGTTATTATTCAGAAATCTTCTGGCAAAAATCGAAATAAATACTACTACAACATTCACAATTATATATGCAGAGAAATAAACAGTAGAGAACATAAGCACAAGAATCAATCACATGTACACAGTTATTTTGGACAATTGTCCTCGGAAAAACCCAATGTGGGAAAACCGATGCAGCAGATGAGGGTTTTATTAATTCTTCAGCAAATGATATCTTTACAGGGAAAATATACGGCAGATAAATTCTGAACCACCTGAGATTGAATTTCCGGCTTACTCGGACAATTCTCTGACACCCAGAACAGCCCCTGCATGCCCCTGCGTCTCTCTACATGATTCACTGCGCAGTCCCAGTGCTTGACTGCGTGGGTTCTCTGCGTTGTAGCCTCAAGCTGCCTCTAGTGACCCACTGTTGCCCTCCGACCCTGATTTCGATAACCCCTGACCTCCTCCTTCTGCTTCTGCAACTTCTCGCCCTGCAACTCTCCCACTGAGATTGAATTCTACATCAGAATGGATCTCCTACGGGTACTAAGTGTATGCCTGGCTTGTTTTCCAAGTAACCATCAAGCCTTCTTTTATAATCTTCTTGTTGTAGAACCAACGGCCCAGATTAAAAGATTAATTAATGGTTAAGATTAAAACTTGACTTTATCCATGTTTTCTAGAAGATTCACACTTTGACTTATTAATACCCTTTAATTATATCATTTCCCTAAGTTTAGACTTAGGATCTTAATTAAAATAATTAATTATTTTATAAGTCATGAACCGAGTGGAATTTCCACAAACTGTTTCTGGGTTCTTTGGAAAGTTGTTGTCCAAGCCTCCCTGCAAAGTTTGAGACTTGGAACACTTCAGGATGCTCCAAAAATCAACATTTCAGTGTATTTTCCAAATGCCCCATCAAGTCATTCTTGTAATCTTCTCCTTGAAACTTCAACGGCCGAAATTAAATTGTTAATCAACGGCTAAGATTACCTTGACTTGATCTTTGTCTTTTCTAGAAGATTCACACTCTGTTTTAATTAATATCCTTTAATTATTTTAATTTCCTAAGTTTAGACTTAGGGTCCCATTAAAAATAATTAATTATTTTCATAAAACATAATCTGAGTGGAATTTTCCAAAATACTTTCTGGGTTCTTTGGAATACATTTGCATAATCCTCCCTGCAAATTTTGAGACTTAGAGCATATCAAATGCGAGGAATGTGCTCTAGCAATACAGCCAGCTGAAGTACTGCTCTGATTCTACAGCATCTCCCTCTGCGATGTTGATGTCTGACACAGTTGTCCACCAATACTGCGTTGTTGCATCCGTGCTGCTGCTAACTCCACATATTGTTGCCAACCGCCACTGCACTGCAACAGAAAAACATCCAAAATCTAAATGTGTTCAGTAGGATGCATCCCATGCTGAAGATGTGATTGTTGCTAGTCTTTGCGTTGTCCCTTTGAAGTTGTTGCGCTGCTACTGACTCTGCACTATGACTCCATGCATTTCTGCCAAATTTACTTTATGCTGCTCAGACTCTGGTGCTCTCTAGCCACTGCATTGTCACTCCGGCACTCCTTTGCACCAACTGACACTTGTCCGTCCTGCTACTTCTTATTTGGGCTCCTGTAGCAAGGTATTGATCCATGAGGTGGACTCCTCAAGAATCCTGCCTAATCTGCAGTTCTGCTGAACTATAGCTCCAGATCACCCCAATGCTCCCCTAGCGATATATGGGCAATCATGGTGAATTCCTCCTTCTCGGTCTTCGCAGTTGCAGCCTGCGGATTATGCTTCTCATCTATGTCCTTTTTCTTGAGAGGACACTGTGTAGCGTAATGTCCCATCTCGCCACACCGGAAGCACTTGATCTTTGAGACATCCTTCTTTAGTCTTCGCTGCTCCTGCTGCCCCTTTGATGCAAGGGATGCGTTCTCCTCCTCCTCCTCCTTGGGCTTCGTCCCATTGCTGCTGCTGCCATCAAGTTTGCACTTTTGTAGATCTCTCCTCATCCCTTCCTGTTGAAGATTTGCCCACATTCCCTCCCAGTTCGACAACTTCTCTCTGCCCAAGATGCTCTGGACAAAGACCTGACAGTCTTCGTACACAAAATTCAAGGCAAGTCTGACCATCTCTGTGGCCTGAGGTGCTACTCCCACAGCTGCCAGCTGATCTCGGACCTCCTGAAGTTTTGCAACGAACGGATCAACGCGTTCTCCCTCATCCTAGTAGGCCGCATATTTTCCTCCAAGAACATCTTCCGCTGCTCAAAAGACCCCTGATATAGCGTGGCCAACGCATCCCACATTTCTTTCGATGTCCCTTTGCCAGAAATGTGTGAAACAATATGATACTTCACCCCATCGAGGTTCAACCGTTTGGCTCTTGCCATGTTCTTCTTGAAGTCTCTCAATGGTGCGACATCTACTAGTTCATCCAATGTACTGTCGATGAAAGTCTTGAGGTCATGTTCATCTAGAAGGAAGGAGATCCTTGTCTTCCAGATTACGTAGTTGGAGGTACCCTCCAACCAATCCTGGTCACGGAACCCACTAGTTGCCATCTCACCCAATCAGATGTCGATTTGCTACCTCTAACCCTCTGCGCAGCTGGCTCTATGCACTCCCTGTTGGAGCAAGCCAAATAAATCACGAACGCGTTGCTTCTGCATGGGAAATTGGAGTTTCTTGGGCAAGAAACTCTCTGAGGTCAGAAATCCCCCAAAATGTCTTATGCGACTCTCTTCTGACACTTTCAGCACCAGCAACTGCTGCTACAAGAAAACTGTGTCCCACCAACTTGTTGATCTGCGTTGAATCTGTTGTGCTACTCCCTCTGCCTCTGACAAACTGCAAACTAGAAAATCCTACCTCTCAGGCGGCTCACTGAGAGAGAGATTTCCTTGCAGATTTAGCCCTCCTGGCTTGGACTGCGCAGTCACTGGGGAAATCGATCTACTGCTTATGCAGCTCTGTGATTTGTTGCTTCTCCTTCAACGTTGGACCCTTCTGGTTTGCTCTCTTGCTCCTCTTGCACTGCCAAACAAGCTCTGATACCATGTGAAAATTCTGCTACCTGGAATCCTTTTGCAGCAACTAATGAGAATTCTTCTACTTGTTAATTACTTGAACAAGTTATTTATTGTTTTCTACAATAAATATTGAAACCCATAAACTACAACCTTCACAAAATTAAACTGCGGAAAATAAATAAGTGCAGAAACAAGATCTGAGCAAGAATAAACAATAGACACACAACACCGTTATTTTTGGACTGAAGTCCCTGGAAAAACCCAATACATGAAAACTGGTGCAGTAGCTGAGGATTTGTAATATTATGCAGAAGATCTAAATACAATATGTGATGCCTTACTAGCCATCCACATAGAGAATCTGACTAAAAAGAGCTTGTGAGGATTACCTCACACTGACACTGGAAAAATCTGAACTGGCCCAACACTGAGCTGATGAGCCCTATGCAATCTCTGTGTGGGCACTGCGTCACCTCTCTTTGCGGGCTTTCTGCTTGCTGGATACTGATCTCTAGCCCTTTCGATCTCACACCCCGACACTCCAACACTAGTATTGACTGATCCTCAGCTGAATCATAGATCTTGTCAAGGCTACAGCGCTGCCTCTACTGGCTTTGTGTTGGCTCTGCGTAGCTGCTATGCTGCCTCTCTGCGTACAGATCTATGTCTCCTCTATGATGTATTCTCAACTCAGGAAAATCTCCACCCTCTCCGCAAGAATCTTCTAGATCTAAATTCTCCTCAACATTGTTCACTTGAGAAATTCGATCTCTAGACTCTGTCTCTCAGTGTTTCGGTGTATTTTCCAAAAGCCCCATCAAGTCGTCCTTATAATTTTCTCATTGAGACTTCAATGGCCGCGATTAAATCATTAATCATCGGCTAAGATTAACTTGACTTGATCTTTGTCTTTTCTAGAAGATTCACACTATGTTTTAATTAATATCGTTTAATTGTTTTAATTTCCTAAGTTTAGACTTAGGGTCCCATTAAAAATAATTAATTATTTCCATAAAACATAATCTGAGTGGAATTTTCCAAAATCATTTCTGGGTTCTTTGGAATAGATGTGCCCAAGCCTCCCTGCAAATTTTGAGACTTAAAGCACATCTGATGCTACCAAAAATAAATACTCCCTCTTAGCGAGGAATGTGCTCTAGCAATACATCCAACTAAAGTACTGCTCTGATTCTGCAACATCTCCCTCTGCACTGCTGATGTCTGACACAGTTGTCCACCAACACTACATTGTTGCATTCGTGCTGCTGCTAACTCCACATACTCTACTAACTGCCACTTCACTGCAACAGAAAAACATCCAAAATTTGAACTAAGTGTTCAATAGGATACATCTCGTATTGAAGATCCGATTTTTTTTAGTCTCTGCGTTGTCCCTCTGAAGTTGTTGCGCTGCTACTGACACTGCACTGCACCTCCCTGCACTGCTGCCATCTCTGCTCTGCACTGCTCAAACTCTGGTGCTCTTTAGCCACTATGTTGACACTTTGGCACTCCTTTGCACCAACTGACACTTGTCCATCCTGTTACTTCTGATTTGGGCTCATGTAGCAAGGTATTGATCAATGAGGTGGACTCCCCAAGGATCCTGCCCAATCTACAGTTCTGCTGAACTACAGCTCCAGATCACCCCAACGCTCCCCTAGCGATATATGGGCAATCATGGCGAATTCCTCCTCCTCAATCTTCACAGTTGCAGCCTGCGGATCATGCTTCTCATCTTTGTCCTTTTTTTAGATGACACTGTGTAGCGTAATGTTCCATCCCACCACACCGGAAGCACTTGATCTTTGAGACACCCTTCTTTCGTCTTCGTTGCTCCTTCTGCCCCTTTGATGCAAGGGTTGCGTTCTCCTCCTCCTCCTTGGGCTTTGTCCCACTGCTGTTGTTGCCATCGAGATTGCACTTGAGTAGGTTTCTCCTCATCTCATCCTGTTGAAGAGTTGCCCATGTTCCTTCCCAGTCCGGCAACTTCTCTCTGCCCAAGATGCTTTGGACAAAGACATGATAGTCTTCGGACACTAAATTCAAGGCAAGTCTGACCATCTCTATGGCCTGAGAAGCTGCTCCCACAACTGCCAGTTGATCTCGGACCTCCTGAAGTTTTGCAAGGAACGAATCAACGCATTCTCCCTTCTTCATCCTAGTAGTCAGCATATTTTCCTTCAAGAACATCTTTCGTTGCTCGGAAGACCCTTGATATAGCGAGGCCAACGCATCCCACATTTCCTTGACTGTCCCTTTGCTAGAAATGTGTGAAACAATATGATCCTTCACCCCATCGAGGATCAACCGTTTGGCTTTTTCCATGTTCTTCTTGAAGGCTCTCAATGGTGCGGCATCTACTGGTTTAGCCAATGTACTGTCGATGAAAGTCTTGAGGTCATGTTCATCTAGAAGGAAGGAGATCCTTGCCTTCCAAATTACGAGGTTGGAGGCATCCTCCAACCGATCCTGGTCATGCAACCCACTAGCTACCATCTCACCTAATCAGATGTCGATTTGTTGCCTCTAACCCTCTGCGCAAATGGCTCTACGCACTCCCTACTGGAGCAAGCCAAATAAATCATGAACACGCTACTTTTGTACGGGAAATCAGAGTTTCTTGGGCAAGAAACACTCTAAGGTCAGAAATCCCCCAAAATGTCTTCTGCTACTCTCTTCTGACGCTTTCTGCACCAGTAACTGTTGCTACAAGAAAACCGCGTCCCACCAACTCGATGATCTGCGTTGAATCTACTGTGTTGCTCCCTCTGCCTCTAACAAACTGCAAACTGGAAAATCCTACCTCTTTGTCGGCTCACTCAAAGAGAGATTTCCTTGCAGATCTAGCCCTCCTGGCTTGGATAGCGCAATCAGTGGGGAAATCAATCTGTTGCTTACGCAGCTCTTTGATTTCCTCCTCCTGCTTCAATGGTGGACCCTTCTGGTCTGTTCTCTTGCTCCTCCCGCACTACTAAACAAGCTCTAATACCATGTGAAAATTCCGCTACCTGGAATCCTACTGCAACAATTGATGAGAATTCTTCTACTTGTTAATTACTTGAACAAGTTATTTACTATTATTATTTTCTACAGTAAATATTGAAACCCATACACTACAGCCTTCACAAAATTAAACTGCGGAAAATAAATAAGTGCAGAAACAATATCTGAGCAAGAATAAACAATAGACGCACAACACCGTTATTTTTGGACTAGTGTCCCCAGAAAAAGCCAATGCAGAAAAACCCATGTAGCGGCTGAGGGTTTGTATTATTATGCAAAAGATCTGAATACAATCTGTGATGCCTTACTGCCCATCCACATAGAGAATCTGACTGACAAAGAGCTTGTGAGGATTAGCTCACACTGAGACTGGAAAAATTTGAACTGGCCAAACACTGAGCTGATGAGCCCTACGCAGTCTCTGCGTGGGCACTGCGTCACCTCTCTTTGTTGGCTCTTCTGCTGGCTAGCTACTGATCTCTGACCCTTCCATTCTCACACCCCGACACTCTGACACTAGTTCTAACTGATCCTCAGTTGAATCATAGATCTCCTCAAGGCTGCAGCGCTGCCTCTGTTGGCTCTGCGCTGGCTCTACGTAGCTGCTACGCTACCTCTCTGCGTATTGCTCTTTGTCTCCTCTATGATGTATTCTCCGCTCAGGAAAATCTCCAACTGGATCTATCACTGCCCCTCTCTGCAAGAATCTTCTTGATCTCACTTCTCTTGAACACTACTCACTTGAGCAATTCGATCTCTAGACTCTGTCTCTCGGTGTTTTGGTGCATTTTCCAAATGCCCCATCAAGTTGAGACTTCAACGGCCAAGATTAAATCGTTAATCAACAGCTAAGATTAACTTGACTTGATCTCTGTCTTTTCTAGAAGATTCACACTCTGTTTTAATTAATATCCTTTAATTATTTTAATTTCTGAAGTTTACACTTAGGGTCCCATTTAAAATAATTAATTATTTCCTAAAACATAATCTGAGTGGAATTTTCCAAAATCCTTTCTGGGTTCTTTAGAATACATGTGCATAAACCTCCCTACAAATTTTGAGACTTAGAACACATCCGATGCTACCAAAAATCAACAAGTACCTCAACACATTTTGTACCATGGTTGCTTTCCAGTCACCCTAACTGGATGCTCCCTCTTGACATTGAAACGGATCTTGAGGTGGCAACCCTCACTGCTCCTTCTACAATTCAGCTTCTTTAGATTGGTAACCATTGGAATGGCGATGGACTAGTAATCTATCATTTGAAATCTCTGAAGGATCATCATAATATGCTTCCTTTGACCAAGAAAAATCTCACCCTAATTCTACCACACTTATGGTCCCAAGAAGTAATGTATCCAACCAAGATCCTTCATCTCAAACTCAAAGGTTAACTCCCTCTAACACTAAAGCAAGGCTTGACTACTCCCTGTATCACAGAGGCAAATCCTCCTACCACCGTTGCTCCCTTTGTCATGTGAATCCTTCTGCTCCCGTCAAAAACAAGTCATATAATAACAAGATCAACCAAGACTCATCAGATATCCATTAATCCAAGAATACCATGCCCAAGGCTCGTACAAAGTTTTCTTTAGTCTGCAAACATGAGATTCCCTTTCATGTACCTCAAAGCCCTAAGTTAGCTCTATGTAAACTTCTTCTTCCACAATTACTCCATTGAGGAAAGTAGTTTCCACATCCACCTGATGTAGTTTCCAACCCATAATAGAAGCAACAAAAATAAAAATTCTAATAGAAGTGTACCTAACAATTGAAGCAAACGTCTCCTCATAGTCCTCTCCCTCTTTATCGGAGAATCCTCACGAATCTCACTTTGTACTTCTCTATGTTTCCATCTACCACATACTTGATCATGTAGATCCATTTGGAAGTCACCACTAACTTCTCTTTGGCACAATCATGACCTCCTTCAAACTTGTTGGCCTGCCTGCTCCCTCTGAACTAGGAGCCCTTCCGGTCATCAATACAATTTCTCCTTCTTGAACACAAATCAGTCTAGCTAAGTTTATACTCGATCCTGGGACTATTCTTTGCCACAAGCTTTTCTTCATTCTTCCTAATTCTTCCATCTGCTTCCCAGGCTTGATGTATTTGCAACCCTCATTATAACCAAGCAAAAGATACAAAGACAAGAGGCTGACCATAAATAAGAGCAATAATCAAGAAAGAAAGATATAAAGTACTTACTTTTTAATCTAAGGATTGTAGGGTATTTTTGAACTCCCTCTCGATCCTTGCCTTAATGCAGAAATTATTGAAATCCATCTGCAAACTCATCGCCCTTGTCTTCATCATCAGCTACTAATGTATGTTGCTTGCCTTTCCTTCCTTGCAAGATCTAGGGTTTCTTTATTGAGTGAAATCATCGATCTAGGTCTAGCTCTAGGGTTTTATCCACAAACCCTAGCATTTTTCTAACTCATAACCTTCAATTATTCTAGGACTTACAAACCCTAGGTCTTGTAAATTATCTTGCTGTAGTCAATGAAGGTGGAACAATTTCTCATAATCATAACCAAGTATCCACAACCGAGAATGTGCCAAAGAGTCCCCATGCTTCCACATATGTGATGAAATTGTGATTGCCTTATTCCATCATGTTATCAGTCAATCAAGGATGTTCCATCTAGGTCAAACTACCAATATCAGTCAGTTCTAGTTCTACTGTCCCTTTGAGGTCCAAAGATGGTTCTGCAACTGTTATGTAAAACTATAAATAAGTGGTTAAATGAAATACAAGAAAACTAAGATTGTGGAAGGGTTCATCCTAGTAGATAGAGTCATCAATTTCGGCAGGCCAAAATATTTTGAAAATTCAGCCATAATTCGGTGTGGTCAAAGAATTAATTCAAATAACATTCGGTTCAGTCATTTTTCAGTCAGACAGAGCTTCAAGCTGCCAAATAGCCACTTCACCTCTTCTAGTCCCTGCCTAAGGCTGTGGCCTAAGTCACCTGGCTCATCTTCCCGTTTGAATTCAAAGGCAATGAAATTTGAGAAAAGTTGGCTAGTGGAAAAAAAACATGAAAACATTAATCAATCGAATTCCATTATAAATCACACTGAAGCCAAAAAACTAACACAGATATCTATTAACTTAAAATTTGCCCCAAAATAAAATATGATAAAATTAATCAATCGAATTCCATTATAATTCACACTGAAGCCAAAAACCTAATACAGATATTTATAAAATTCAACTTTGCCCCAAAATATTCCGATCGATATGTCAAGATTGGAAACATATATACATACATATACACATGGTTTCTTTTTTTTACTCAATGGAAATCATTTTCTCTCAGACTGAGGGCGGAAATCATCTTCTCTCTCAAACTGAGGGTGAGAGTGAGAGTCAATACAACAATATTCATTAGGCACATAACCATTATAGCCATTACATCAATATTTCTTATCATCATGTCACTCCTTGGAAATTGAACTGGGTAGAGGAAATAACAACTATTCTACCCAATTACATAGAATAACCCCAATTGGCATAGGCTTTACTTCTATATTTTCTAAGTTTAACCAGAAAATAGTTCAAAACATTTTACTTTTTGAACTCACCAAAAGTATGCATTGACAATTGAATTCGCCACTGCGATTCGAAGAAATTCAATTTTCTTTTTAAAAAAACGCCATATGTAGTGACTAAGTCTGAGGTGACTCCACCCCATGCGTGAAGAGTCAAGACTGCGATCAGCTTCCTCTCAAAGTTCTTCGTTGTTTCTCTCACCGACACAAGGAACCCTAGAGGTAAATGATGCCCATCCCCCGCTCTCAAGACCTAACTGAATCAAGACATACATGACTCGGGAAAATTTATATAAATGAGTTCAGTGGTCGTTGTTTATGTGTTTGAGACTTCGGCATTTACGAAGGTAACCACCGTCCCTATCAGTGAGAAACTCTGAAAATTTTAGATTGTTTTGTATCGGTGATATATATACTCCCAAGTTTTTCCATACTGGATGTTTTCCATCAGAATTTTTTCCTTCGTCATATTGCTATTCGCATTCAATTGAAATCGAAATTGGTAACTATGGTAGACACTGTGTCCTCTGCGTATCATGTGATGCTATGACGGTTTAATTTCTACCGCAGAAACGTGACAGCCTAACTGGAGCTATTGGGCACAAATTTATAAAATGGTTTCGATCTAATGTCACAAGTTTTTTTTTTTCGGTGGGAGAATTTAGCAAAAACTCCGATTACGTAGGCAAAATTAGAAACCTCTTCCGGGTTTGATGCAGATGGTAATCAAGTTTTGAATAACAAATTGGGTGATATGGCAGAAATTGAAAAGAATCATATGCTTAAAACATCCCCGAAAGATCGCAAAATTCAAATCTCTCCCGTTCGACAAATTTCAACTTCGGAGAGAATTTTGGATGTCCTTGAAAAACCGAAATGAATTGTGATAACTAAAACCTAAAACTTGTTGAAATCCAACAAAAGATGAAGCATAATTAAGCTGGAGCTTACCTTGGCTGCTGACACGACTGAATCCTATAAACAGTGGACAGTGTATCTCGTTGAAACCCTTGTTATCGTTCGAATGTCCAGAGATCTTGAAGATATCCTTGCGCAGTGACGGACCTTGCCAACGCCGTGAAATTAGACAATTTACAGACTGTCATTTACCGTTTTTTACTAATATTGTATTTCAGACTTGCCGCCGATTTCATATAGTCTTTGCTATTAAAAGTTAAATTAAGGACTTGTCTACCCACGCAATAGAATGGCACTGTTTTTATTTGAACGTTAAAAAAAAGTCAAAACGTCAAGTAGTTGGAGTGTTTGAATTGCATTTTTTTATAGTGGAAATACATTCAGCCTTATCAAAAACTTTTAGGACACTCAAGTTTAACAACTATAAATAAGATTATGATAAATCTTTGTTGGAATTTTTCAAAATCTTACTAGAATTTCTAGGTTATTTTATGGGTTTTTTAAACTATAGTTTAAATTAATATCTTATATGTTACTTATTTTATTTTATTATTGTCTGTATTAAGGTTTTATTAATAATAATTAATTAATATAATTATATTAACAAATGTGGTTGATATTAATTTATAGGTTTATATCAATCACATGCACAACTACATTAATAAATATAATTCATAAAACTGATAAATCTATAACAACCACATTTAATTATTATTTAACATTATTTATATTAACATTAATAATTTTATAAATTACATATTAACATAAATAATTTATAAATAAATTACATATTATCATTTTTAACATTAATAAATAATAATTATATATTATCATGCTTATTATTATTATTTAGTACTTAAATAAATAAATAAATAATAAATTATAATTAAAAATAATAAAATGGTTTATATAAAAAATTAATCATTTTAAGATTAAGAATATTAATAATTACTTATTATTAATCATAATTATTATTAATAAACCAAATAAATTGATAATATAAATTCAAGATATTAATATGCTAAACCTAAGAGATTATTAATAAACACAAAAAATTTCATTATAAACTTGATAGATTATAAACAAAAGAGATTTAAATTAAGTCTTAGAGTTAATATTGTAAATATTATGAATAATATTATACTAGAGGAAGTCTCCGAGGTTTTGAATAGACACTCCTTGATATAAAGTCGTATCAAACTTACAACAACAACAAAAAATATTATATCATAGGAATATGAACTCTTAAATTAATAAACCCAATTATTGATATCATAAAAACAAGGGAATAATAAATCCAATAAATTATAAATCCACGGAAATAATAATAAACACAAACAATTAATATTACAAACTTAAAACAAATATTAAACCCTCACATTAATATTATAAACCTTAGGATTAACTTTATAAACCTAAACAATTAATAAGCTCAATAGATCAATATTATAAACCTAAAAAATTTCTATTATAAACTTAATAGATTATAAACCAAAAATATTTAAATTAAACAGTAGAATTAGTATTATAAATCTTATGAATAATATTATACTCTGAAAATATAAATTTTTAGATTAATAAATCTAAGAAATTAATATCATAAAAAAAAACTAATAAATCTAAAAAATATAAATTCACGAAAATAATATTAAACAAAAAAATATTAATAAATTTAGAAATTAAATTAATATTGTATTTCAGAGTTGGCCATCGTTTTCATATCGTCTTTGCTATTAATAATTTTAGAAATTAAATTAATATCGTATATCAAACTACCCTGGGCTAAGGTTTTATTAATAATAATTAATTAATAACTTATAGGCCAAGGTTTTATTAATAATAATTAATTAATAATTTAATTATGTGACTGAGTCAGTGAGTGAAGCAATTATTTGAGATGTACAAATAATGAGAGGATATATAAAAATATAAATGAAGGATATTATGAAAAAAATAGTTTTTATAAAGTGTGTGATGATTTTATATAAATAATAATTATATATATGAAATATGAAATGATATTTTAATGTTTACGAAATTAAAAATAGTTTATGGGATTATGAGTTGCTTTTTGCCTGTTGTATTTTGGTTTTTTTCTTATTCAAATTGATGATGAGTTGGTTTAATTTTCCAACAATCTCATTGCTGAAAAGACAATGTCAAGAAACCGACACTAACATATTCTCATAACTTTTTATGATGTCTTTGAACGCATCACATTCCAAAATGAAATGTTTTTCCGATTCCACTACCCCAAATGTGCAAAATGTACACACTCATTCTTCCGAAGCTTCTTTAGGCCTTTTCCACTGTCTTGTTTCACACCGAAGTTGATGCGAGTTGGTTCTTAATTGAGCAATAAGAACCTTTTCCCTCTAGGAAATGTTAGCTCCAATGTACTCTTTTTGTTGGAGATCATACGTAGGGTTAAATTTTTCAATGTAGTACTTCTTCTTTCTACCCAACTCTTTTCCCCATACCTATTTACGAAACTTCTCCATAACAAAAATTTCTAGCTCCTTGCTATTTGTGGGACAAGCTTTGAGGTAGAAATTCCATTTTTGCATCCATGTGTAGTTTTCTGTCATCCATGTTTTCTTTCTTTTACTCATGCCTTCCTTGAAGATAACATTAGGCCTCACATTTGCTCAATTATTTTTAGATATCTTATGAGTCGCACCATAGCAATTGCTTCGATGGGAATTGTTCCTGTTTCACTCAACATTATCTCATAAGGTACCGAACTTTTTATTTTGAACTTGCTCATGATCAAGTGTTTTTGAATTTTCTCAGTTTGTTTCCATTCTGAGACAAAGGTGTTGCTAGCCCACAATTCATACCCATATAGTATCACTAGACAAACTAGAAGTCCAAAAAGCACTTTAATCGTTTTCCAATCCCATAACTCTGTCTCTCTACATCTGTTTTGAAGAGCATATAACGTTTTATGCCCTCCTAAGATTATCTTCTTTCTGTAGTACTCCCAATTAAGTTTGTTGTTGAAATCAATCTTGAGGTATTTGTACTCATTTACTTCTTCAAGAATGTTGCCTTCAAAGGAGAACGCATGCTGACTCTTCTTCATTGTGGATTTTAATGTCGCAATATAAACTCGTGTCTTAATATTAGGAGAATAAATTTGAAAGTGAGATATTTTCAAAATATTAAAAATCGAGTTGTCGACTTTTTGAAAAGTTTTCTAATTTATTTTTTCCGATCTAATTTGTTTAAAATCCGGCATGAATTCATTGAAATCACAAGTTTGATGGGTAAACTTTGCATAATCAAAATTCCCTAGGGGTTTTTCAGGGTGTTGAATCCATATATGCAGTCAAGAAACTAGTTTAAATAACACAAATCAAGATTTCACCTCAAAATTTTCCGCCAGATTTCGGTCAGAAATCCACCGGAAACTCCAAAAATGGGCATTAAAGACAACTCCATTAAAAATACTTTAGTATACATCTAGAGAAAATGAAATTCTCTAATACATTTACAGATTTATCATTGTAATATTTTTTCCACGGTCACTTGACTTTTTATTCAAATTTTAACAAATATTACATAGTAGTTAGTTCCTCTTGTTTAGCTTAAATATAACTTAATTAAATTAAAAAATAATAAACACAAAAGTGAAACAACTAATAAAATATTGTATTGTTGAATGCATAACGGAAAATTAAGAAATTTGAATAATTAATATTATACACTTTAATACTTTTTTTTCCTTGGAAAAAAATCTTTATTTCGTAAAGGAAATAACAGACTGACCCCTTAGAAGGGGTTACTACAAATGCTCCACGAGCTGAATGGACTCTTTTTATAAGAGTATTTCAAAATGTTTAATGCAGGAACAACGCTCTATTAGAGCTGTTGTTCTGAAAACATAATAAAATCTTAAAATATCTTTTCACCGAGATGTTTGATAAGTCTGTACCAACAGTCCTTCGATTTCTTATCATTATCGCTATGATCTGGAGATTATTGTGCATGTGATGATCAATCAGATTTTACAAAATGGCCGCAAAAATAAATCCTCCTTGCCTTCTAATTTTTAAACTAGGAGAGTCTCTTATGAGTTGGAAGAAATATCTACAATTTTAAGAGTGCCCGGTGGAAGAGCGAGAGCCTCTTTTGACATACCATCAACTTCTGAATTTAATTCCCGGTACACATGCTTGAAAGAGAGAAAAAGAAATGTTTGTTGGAGGCGACGAATACTTCGAAGGATGGCTTGCAAGTGAGGAGAGTGGATTTGAGACTTGTGTAGAGCCCAATCTATTACCATTTTTTAATCTCCAAAGCATTGAAGAGAAGTAATAGATTTGTATCTAGCCACATGCAAGACAGCCCACAGAGATGCAAGCTCAGCCTTGCTATTTGAGCCATGGCCCGGCGCAAAAGAGATATGGAATTTTGAATCCATGGAGACATGAAGAACAATTCCTGCACCTGTCAATGAAGGAGAGCCTTGGCATGCACCATCAAAAAAGGCCCATGAAAAGCTTTGATCAATAACTAGAGGTACCACATTACGAATTCTGGGAGGCTTGGGCGAGAAATGATAGTCGGCTTCCCACTGAACAATTAAAGTTGTTGTTAACTCTTCAGGAATATATTTTTCGTTGAATATAGCCATATTTCAAGCCCACCAAATGCCATATGTGAATAATGCAGGAAATGCAGAAAAGGAATTTACCCTAGGCTCATTCCACCACTGCTTCATCCTAGATTTGAAGGAGTCTATCCATGGCATATGAGAAGCAGAAATTGAAGAAGAAGAGCGATTCCAAATGGACTCCGCATAAGAACAAGAGGAAAAAATGTGGGAAACAGATTTTGTTGCATTGCCACACAGGGAGCAACGACTCGACCCTTCCCAACCCCTCCGCTGAAGATTGTCCCAAGTTAGGAGATGTTTTTTTAGTGAAAGCCACAACACCAATTTAGCTTTTAACGGGCCTTGGGATTTCCACAAGGGAGTAATCCAAGACGGAGGATCCTCGTTGGACGATGCTTCCATCGCAACTTTGTAACCCAATTTCACTATGTACGCGCCATTCACACTGTTCTTAGTCCACACCAGTGAATCCTCAACATCAAATTATATGTAAATAAAATTGTTTACAAACAGAGCAATATACGCAGACCACTCAATAGCCAGAGATGGAGGAAGGTCTAAAGAAATAACATCTCTCCATCCCATAGATCCCTAGCTTTGTGGCAAGGACACTACTGCGTCTGCAATGGTATGGATGTTTTTATCTTTGAGGATA
Source organism: Pinus albicaulis (assembly GCA_034641835.2). Classification (NCBI taxonomy): domain Eukaryota; kingdom Viridiplantae; phylum Streptophyta; class Pinopsida; order Pinales; family Pinaceae; genus Pinus; species Pinus albicaulis. Next base: position 250,554,009 of record CM076569.1, read on the forward strand.
GAGCGAAGCCTTTCAAATAGTAGGAAATTATCTCCAAATCCTACCCAAGGATCCATACCGATTTTAACATATTTTCCATTTCCGATATTCCATGCTAACCACTGTCCAATGAAAGGGAAGGCCAATACCAAAGCCTTCCAACCAATGGAAGCATTTTTGTGGGACTTGTTTGGGTTTTTGAACCAAGAAATAATAGATTGTCCAAGAAAATATTTTGCACATAAGACTCTGCTCCATAGAGAATTTGAGAATTCAGATAATCTCCATAAAGATTTAGCAGCGAGGGAAAGATAGAAAGATGAGAGGTCTTTTATGCCCCAGCCACCGAAATCTTTTGGACAGGCCAAAGTTGACCATTTAACCAGGGGAATACCTTCAGCTCTTTTGCTGGCAATCCAAAGGAAAGAAAAACACTTCTTCCGAATTTTGTGAAGGATACCTTTGGGGATAGATGCGATGGTGGCCCAATACACAGGAATGCTTTGAAGAACTAATTTAAGAAGAACCAAATGGCCTCCCCGAGAAAGAAAACAATTTGTCCAATGAGAGATTCGTTTTTCAACTTTCTGGTAGAGCCATAACCAGTCCTTGAAACAATAAGAGTTTGGTTTTAAAATGAAACCAAAATATTTAAAACCAAAATCCCATTCACAAGTGGGAAATGGGAGTAAGCTCATTATTTGGGAAAGATTTTGATCTGATATGTTTTTGTCAGCCAACACAGACTTCTCTATGTTTATCTGCATCCCAGTATCTTTTTGAAAAAGGCTCAGAATGTTATGCACATATCTAACATTTTCACTAGAGGCGTAACCAAAGAGTAAAATGTCATCTACAAAGAGGATATGGGAAAGGGACTCGGTACCTGCAATGAGAATTCCTTTAAGATTGCCTGATGACTTGGCATCTTTACATAAACGGCTCAGAGCTTCAGCTATAAGCAAAAACAAAAAGGGAGATAGAGGGTATCCCTAACGGAGCCCCCTAGAGGAGTGAAAGAAGGTTGAGGGTGATCCGTTGATCAAGACAGCAAAAGAGGTTGATTCTATACAGCCCATAATCCACTCAAAAAATTCCATTGCCATGCCAATATGAATGAGTAATAGCCTGAGAAAAGTCCAATTTACCCTGTCATATGCCTTTGATAAGTCCAGCTTGAGGGCAAAGGAAGGATTTTTATTTAGGTTTACAGAATGAAGGGCTTCCTGAGCCAACGAGACCGCATCGTGGATTTGTCTCTTGTCTAAAAAACCGAATTGTTCTTCCGAAATGATGCTTCTTAAGATTGGTTTTAATCGATGAGCAATGATTTTGGAGATTAACTTATAGACCAGATTGCAACAAGATATAGGGAGAAAGTCGTCAAAATCCTTTGGCGAGGATTTTTTAGGAATCAACGAAATGAAGGTAGAGTTTATAGAGCCCAACACCTTTCCAGATTGTTTTGATTCCTTGATTACTAATAATAAATCATTCTTCAATAGATCATAAAAACCCAGAAAAAAATTCAATCATTAATCCATCAGGGCCGGGGCTTTTTCCTTTTTGGAAACTTTTTAAGTTTTGTTCAAGTTCCACTTCATCCACTTCTTTAGTAAGGGCCATATTCATATCATCTGTGATCATACGTGGGAACAATTGTAAAATCTGCAGAATTTCTTGGATGGGGCATCCCTCAAGAGCAGAGAATACTCTTTTGAAATGATTAACCTCTGCTCTAGCTTTTTCATTGAAGGAGCGCACCAATTCCCCATTCTCATTCTTGATTTTGAAAATGGAATTTTGGTTTCTTTGATGTGCTGCAAAACGATGGAAGAATTTAGTATTATTGTCCCCTTCTTTAATCCAGGTCGCATGACTCTTTAAGCGCCATAATTGTTCTTCCTGTTGTAGCAGCTTATGACATTTTAATTCCAAGTTCTTTAAGGATTCCAATTCAGATACCGACAGAACACTCGTGGTGTTCTGTTTAAAAATATCACTTATCTCATCTTTAGTGGATTTTAAAAGAAGTTGTTGATTTGCACGAAAAACCCTAGCCCATGTTTTAGTAACCTTCTTTATTTTTGAAATATTTTCTGCCCACATCTGCATGTATGATTGTGAATGAGAAGGAGCCAAATTCGTCTAGGACGAGACCACCAGTGCTTTATAGTCCTCTTCCAACAGCCATGCTGGATTGAATTTTAACGGAGCAGGAGGCTTTGATTCAGGAGAGACCAGTGTTAGCACAATACGCCTATGGTCTGGTATGCCACTCGACTCAACACGCGACTGAACCTGAAAATCAGAAGCTAACAGAGACTCAAAGATTAAAAACCGGTCCAATCTTTTTGCTATAGCTTCTAGATCTTTTATGTTATTTCGCCAAGTGGGCTCCAATTTTGTGGGTCGAACATCCACTAATTCATGATTGTCAATGATGTATTGGAGAAATGAAGCTAGAGGCTTGAGTCTTGCAGAAGAACCCCAAATTTCATCAAGAGAGAGGGTGAAGTTTAAATCGCCACCTAAAATTATTTTTTCCGAGCTCCTAATCTCATAAAGGAAAAAATCCCCCCAAAAGGTCCGCTTATTATCACATGGACCATACAGATTCAGAAGAGAAAGGGAGCTTCCTGAATTAGGATTGAAAATGGAATTCTTAATATAGGAATAAGAACAGGAGGATGAAAGGACAGTAAGGGATGGACTAACAGCAGTAATAAGGCTTCCTGCCAATCCTGCTCCATCAACAGAGAAAAAAGACCAATCAACAAGCCATTTGGATAAGATATCTCGAGCTCAGAGACCAGGAAATTTTGTTTCTTAAAGATATATGACATCTAGATTGACATAATGCCACAACCTTTTGAGGGCTAATTGTGAAGGGGCGCCCCCAAGACCCTGCACGTTGAAGGAGAGAAGGATAATTTGAAGCCCTTTTTAAGGGCGTTCCCTACTCTAAGAGCCCGTTGAATCGTTTTTTTTTTTCCTGCATTGAAATCCATCGAAGCTTGATTTCGAGCTTTAGACAAAGCTGACTTGCATCCAAGAGAGATTTTAGGAGGTGGTGCCATGGCAAGACCACCTTTGGAATAAAGATCAAGGCTAATCCGAGAGGATGAGCGCGACTGCAACTTGGCGATGTAAGGGCTAGAAGGATGACTCAAGTCGTCAGGCACAGGGGAAACGATGTTCGAGCATGCTGAAGGAGGAGAGCACACGAGGGGGAAAATTTCCGAAGAATCACTGGAAGGGAGGACCTTTGGAGAGATAGGAGGCGCATCATCACCCCCCATGCAACTGATAACACGAATTTGATCAGGAGAAGAAGGAGGTAAAGGATGAACATCAATGGGCTTACTTGTGGAGGAGTTCACCACATCGACACTTGGCATGGCAACTGAATCTTCAAAAGGGGACTCTAACAGAGCTGAAGCAGGGATGGAAGCCGGATAATTGCTCACACTGTCTTTTTTCTTCCATTTTTTTTTTGTAACGTGGACGTGAGAGGTCCTACTTTATACATTCATGTGCTAAATGCCCCACCTGACGGCACAAAAAACATCTAAAGGGTAACTTCGAGTAGTCTAATTTCTGTGACCATTTGCTTCCATGCATATCCAATACAATTCCTTCATACAACCCCTCTCTCACGTCCAATTCTACTTGAATTTTTGCGCAGTGTCTGTCGAATTTGGACTCCCAATCAGTTTCAAGAGCGACAAAGGAACCGATTTTGTTGCCAATGGCTTCCAAAATGTGTTGCTGCCAAAAAAATTGTGGAAGACCCGGGAGAATAACCCATACTTTTTGGAGGTGCTGCGCAGTACGTTCCGCATTGAAACTGATATCCCAATTCTGTAGAATTAACCCTGTCGGACCCCAATTCCATACTCTATCAGTGAGTTTGATTCTGTCCTCGTTGGAAACCACCTTAAACAGAAGCCAACCTCGCGATAATTTATGAAAATAAGGGGCATATCCCAGGAGCGGCTTCCAATTTTCCTCCAACCAAGATTGAATAGCTTCTCTAGTTGCCATACGTCCGCAAAACTGAATAACCAACGCTTTTTCCAGATAGCAGGGAATTTCAGAAAGAGGGATGTCGACTCCAACCACAAGCTTAGCTGAGTCTGATTTTTTTCCTGATGCATTTCTTCTTGCCCTTAGATGAAATCGGTGACGAATGAGCATCATCATTCGAAGGAGGGTACTGCGGTGTAGTGTGAGAAGAGGGGGACGGGTCATTATTTGAAGGAGTGGCAAGCGAACGGGATTTAATGGAGGACGAACGAGGATTGGAAGAATGATTTCCCAAAGTAGCCCGCCGCATGAACTCAAACTGCCGGGGAAGAACATGGCCAGTTTCAGGACTATATGAAAATTCTTGATCGTCTTCACTCATGATGCTAATGGACAAGATGTACAAGCGAAAAGATGAAGACCCGCGAGATAACAAGGGATTGGCAGAAAAAAAACAGAGAGGAGTCCGGAGTACGACTGCGCCACGAAGAAAGCCCCGAACCTAGAGAAAGGACTACCCCACCCAATGGTTGAGGCGCAAAGGATTACATGCGGGATCCTAGGAGGATCTCACCGCAGAGATGTGGGTTGCATAAGAGAGGTCGTAGGAGTAAGTGAGAAACTCAGAGCTCAATCAAATACACTTTAATATATACATATATATATGTGTGTGTGTGTGTGTGTGTGTGTGTTTATTTTATTTATATACATAGTAGCTAGTACTTGCAGCTTAGTTTAAAATATCTTAATTAAACTAAAAATAATAATAAAGATGAATTTCATCACAAAAATAAAGCAATTAATAAAATATTGTATCGGTGAATGTCATCACCTAAAAATTTAAAAATATGATTAACTAATATTGTTTATATTAATATGTCCATGGAGTCTTGGATAGATGGTGATTGGGTGCTTTGTTAAGGCACTCCTTGATATGAAGTCACGAGTTAATGGGTAATACATTGTCAGCAAGTATAATAATAATAATATGAGAAAAAACTATGCCGTAGTCTAACTAGACTGCTTTTTCGCCTTGAAAATTATGCAAATTCCGATAAGATTTTAAGAAAATCCGACAGGGATTTTTGTAAATCCACGTTATAACTATCAAAATTTAATATTTTGGGTGATCTAGGGGTTTTTTATGGTGCTTAATCCATTTCCACCATCAGTATCATGATTCAAACACTATTACTGTAAGATTTCTTAAATTTTTTTGGCCTGTATTCCGGCCAATTTTGGCCTTTCGGGCAATTCCTTCGTCTCGTTAGACAACTCCAAAAACTATAAGTTATGAAAATGGAAATAATGGAAAAAAATTATAATAAGAAAGTTAAATAAAAAGGAAATAAAACTAAAAACAAAAAAATTAGTAACTAATAGAAATGGAAGTTAATAAACAACCCATAATAAGACCTTAACCAATCATCTTACAAATAAATAAATTTAAATAATAACAAAAATTGAATTCTCGATGTTAAATTATTGATAAGCGGCAAAAATTTTTGGTCAAAGACAAACTAATATGTAAAAGAAGAAGAAGAAATTGTTTTGACATCCATGAGGCTAAAAATAGCCTGTGGGACAGATTGCTTCTATATTTGGCTTTTGTATTCGACCATTTTCCTGTGAAGTTTCACAATAAACTCTCTCAGCTTCTCGACAAACCCCTCATTGAATAAATTATCCCAAGAGCTAGCTACCAAAATATCTGCATAATTTTCCTTATTGTCTTTGAAGGCCTCACTTTCTAAAATGAAATGCTTTTTTGTTTCCACTTTTTTGGAAGAGTAAAAAATACATACTCTTTCCTCCCACGCTTTTTTTTGGGCAAATATAACTTTAATATTTTAGATTTAACAAAACATTGTCTTCACATTTTGGTAAATATAACTTATCTCTTAAAATTAATAGGAAGTTGTCTTCATAGTAACGTAATTTATAAATTCTTAAATAATATAGAATAATTTTTAATAAATATACACTTTTTAAACATATTTTATAAATTTTCACACCTTGATCAGAATGGTTATCGAGAGTATGTAGGAGGTTAGGGTAAGCCCGCCACCCCACTATCTCACACTACATTTAAGATGGATGGCATGACCAGCCCACCCCGTGCACTAAGTATGCGAGCATTCCTTCCTTTCTAAATTTATTAATATGGCAAGTCTTCATTCCTATCTTAGCTTTGTTTGCGCTCTTTCCCCTTTGCAACTTTTATGGTGTGCTATGGTTCATCCCCCACCGCATGTGGGATTACTTCTAAGGTTTTCTGGCTTCGAGGGGCATATGCATTGAGAATTACATGTAACCATGAAGAATTGTCTTCCTTTTCCTTAAACGTGCCTGCTTGTGCCAGACAATGGAGTTATGATGGTTTTGCTTTGTTTATGCCTTGGACTGGTTTATGGATTTTGGACGGCTCGGTGCCCACAAAGAGAGCGAGATGGCGAATTAATGGGAAATTAAGGTTTTGTCAACTAGACTTCTCACTAGATGTTGTGGTTTCTTTTAGGGATGGTGTTTTTTGTTGTAGATGTCGCCTCCTCCTCTTTAGATATGCAACATTTGAGAATAAAGTAATGAGAATTTATAGATATTCAGTAACTTGGATTCCATGTGGGGTGATCAGCATGGAGAGGGGGGATGGCGGGGTGCCACCATCCCACCAAACCAATAGGCCAAGTGACGTGGCACCACGGCCCGACAGGTGTAATAAACATGGATGGGGTAATTAAACTTCCTTGATTTGGTTAATGAAACAACAACAAGGGTATGTTGATGAAGGCATAATATGTGTGAAGATGCAAGGTGTAATAATGTTTAACACATTGGTATTCAATGGCAGGAATGGCATGGACTTCGAATGCAATAGAAATTTGGATGGGCTTGTAGGGTGGTATGAGAGAAGAAGACATAGGGAGTCGAAAAGGTGGAAGATAGATATTCAGGCAAAGACTCTCTCCACCCCACTTCGCATGCAACAAGGGGAGGAGCACGAAGATTATGAATTATGGCTTGTGTTTTGGAGAATTTCTAATTCATAGAGGTGGAATAGCAAGGTTAAAGGGAAACAGCTCTGGTTGAAGAGGAAAGTGTCAATATACGAAGTGGCAGAGGCACAATTGGGTTTGTTGAAGGATGTTTATCCTTAGCTTTTTGGCAGAGGAAATTGAATTTATGTTTAGGTAACAATATTACTAATCATTTGTTTCATATTTCTATTAGTGGCTAATATATGGTTTGTCTAGAAGGGGTATCATGCATTTGTTTGCAGTTTAGTTGGCTCATGGGGTTGGGAGGCCTTTCTAATTGATTGGTTAAGACTTAGATGACCAACATATTTAGGATTTGGAGGGACCTCAAAAATACCCAAACTAGAGAGCATTGGAGGAATGGTGTTAGGACAGAGGAAACGCCTGTGATAATATGTATTCAGGTTGTTTAGATTTTTCCTCCTTTGGGTGATGGAGGTCCTTAGGTAGCCCTAAGAATTTCATAGCTTATTGAAGGCATTAGTCACTACCTCCAAGGAACTATATATGTTGGTGGTGCAAAATATATAGGAAGCTTGGGTGTTCTAGCTTAAGCATAGACCACGGTGAAACATCACAGGCAAGGTGGTTGTGGTATAGTGACCAGCAAGCTGATAAGTCAGATCCAATTCAACCTAAGTGTTTGGGTATGTAAGTCTATGGGGGTCAAGTTCAAGGTGGTGATAGAGGATAGAATTGTATAGAGCAATAGGGGGGACCAAATCTTAGTTGGAAAATGTGACTTGTTGATGAAAAACCAAACCTTTGGCAAAGAGTGGTGGACCTAGAGGGTGGTAGGGTTATTTTCTCATATCGTGTTATGTTAGCTACACAGATTCCACGTGGAGTTTCCACAATGCCTAGGATGATAGCTAGAGTCAGAAGAGGGGCTACCTACTATGAGGAGTGTGCTCCTAGAGGCAACACCAGTGTGAATCAATGTATATATATTTTTGTAGCTATATACAGGCAGCAGATCCCAGCTCACGTTTAGGTGGAGGTGGCCAAGTATGAGGGGGGAGCATCTTCCCACAAAAATTCCCTCTCTGAATCAGACATGGCATAATGGACAGATTGGATCCCAAACACGGGACATACTCATGGAAGACATAACCAGTATATTTTGGTTATTGAATTATACTGGAAGATGAAATTTCTATTGGGGCGCACTCTGTTTGATTGGCATGAGTCTTGGATGGATCTGCTACATTCTCTCAACCACTTGCATGGACATCTGAAGGACTATGATGGCAGATTGGATAGGATTGAACACAACCTAGCGAGGATCGAACAAAACTTAGGCATTCCATCGGCAGTAGCAAGACCTCTAGCAGATCCAGTTGAACCAATCCCAATAACACAATCTGATTCAGCCCCAATAACTTGATTATGTTTATGGATTTGGAACATGTTACTCTTGTATTTTTATTAAGGCAAGGGAAGTTAGGCCACTATATAGTGTTATGTAGTATGGGTGTATGTTTTTTTAGTGTCCATTTGTCTATTTTTTCTCTCTAGTGAGTATACTTTTGGCTATGGTCCAGTTTCCTCGGTTAGAGATCAAAAAAATTCTTGTATCTCATGATGTAATCTCTTGTTTATAAAGGTAATAGAATTCACTTTACAAAAAAGAAGAAGAAGAATCAGTAACTTGGAAAGATAGGTTGCCACTATTACACATACAAGTATTCATAGATGCTACTAACGCATTCTAAAGTATAATTTCTATTGAGGTCGATGAAAGTGGTATGCACATTTAATGAAATAAATCCCACCAATCGCAACAACTTAACTACAAAAAATATTTTCACAAGTTTATTTGTATATTTTAATTAAAAAATCTATAAAAGAAGTATATCCACATTACATTGCTATGTTTTTTTGATAAATTAGTGGATAGAGGAAATTATATTAAAGAATATTACAATACATATTATATGTTTATTGGCTTACCACTAGGGAAACTAGACTAGAATAAGAATATGATGATCTAATCAGATTAATGCACTTCTTTTTTTTACAGTTTCAAACTTCTCACTATTGGTTTCTCTTTTTCTATAGTGTACTATTGTTTGGGTGTTTTAAACCCAATTTAAATGCTAATGAGGGATTAATATATTTTTTTTAAGAAAACATATTTACATTATATTAACCAATAATTTTTTTACATAATTTACATCCATGAGTGTATTATCTGCCTTTGTGCGAGGAAACCATAAATGAGAATTGAAATTATTTGCCCCAAGAAGGATAAAATAAAGCTCGGAGGTCTTACAATTATCAAAAAACAACTGAAAGTTATCAAAAACATGAGCCTGAGATCTAGCATTACATTGATTTGCATTAGAGACCAAAAAAAATGTGGTGCCAAAATGAACACATATTGGAGCTTTCCATTCCATACCTGAATGAGAGAACCAACCTGAGAATCGCCTTGTGTCTAGAGTGCTAGATTTTGCCGCATTGGAACTGCATGGTTTCTATGTTGGAGCCACATTGAACATGGGCACTACCTTGAGCTTGCATGTTATCAATGTCTATTGGAAGCTCCTCTAGGATGTAATAGTCAAAGGGACTGGGGCAAGGATGGGAGGAGGAAAGAGTGTCAGCCATCGAAGGGATGAGAGCATGTGAGAAGGGGGATGGGCCACAGGAGCACAGGTGAGATGAGGAGCCTAAAGGAAGGGAGTACGAGGGAGAGGGATCAAAAGAAGAGGAGGAAGGGATGTTCAACATAAATTCGATGTGAAGGTCTTATCCAGCCAGAGGCTTTCAGCCTCTCTTGAACTCTCCTTGAGTTGGCATGCAAGGAGGTTCCAAATATCCCAGATCTTCGGATGACTTCTGCGAGTCTTTGCCTCCTCCATTGCAATAAATTATCTTATGATATAATTTGGGATGCCATAATCAAACATCATGACAATGGTGGCATCATCACAGGTGGTGGGGAAACTCCAACGACCTCTACCTTTGACAGGGCATCAACCTCTCCCCCTGTTACGATTCATCATTGGTTGGAAACAGAGCAGGGTCGCAGAGCCGGAGTCAGAGGGAATGATCGAGGGAGAATGAAGCCCGAAGAAGAGAATGTGCATGGATTTTGTCAATTTATTGCAAGAGCGTGGGAGCAGGGGAGCCTAGTACGGGGACAACAAGAGTTGACGAGGAGGAATAAAGTCCATGGTTGCCACTTAGTGAGGGGAGGGTGCCAAGTGGTGGGCGATGATTGTAAGATTGGGGAATCATGTCGGTAGTCTCACGAGCACCTAGATCCGAGGGAATGAAGGATTAATATTATAATCCAAGTAAACACCAATTTTTTTAACCTTAGCACCTAGGCATTAAACTACAAAAGCACATAGGACTTTGTGTTATGACCCAGTGCTAACACATATCAAATATCGACAAAACAAAAGTTTTGCCATATAAAACATTTTTTTTTATATCAATGGTATAAGTCGTCAAAGGGTCAGCATATTAACTGTCAACCGATATCGAGATATCGGGCTTGAACTATATTGGATGAATACTTTATTAAAACCCCAATATCGATTGCTCTAATATGATTAATGTTATATGTTAGTAAAACTTATGTCAAGAGGTTCCATCAATTACTAACGATGACATCAAAGTATCAACACTCAAACGAAACAAAATACAAAGGAAATCAATTAGGTATATGAAGGATTTTGTTGCAAAATGCGAGGCTCGATATTGAACTTTGTGGTGGAGTATCACTACTAGAGGTTTAAACACCAATATAACATATGTTTGTTGATTATGATATTTCTGTCACAATTCCTTACTAACTAACATAATGGAACACTGGAACTCAAAAGATGTGAAGATTTTATGTGTTACGAGATTTCTTTGATATATGCATAACTCCACTGTTGGAACCATTTAATAAAAAAACTCTACTTATTATAGGCTTGAAGCTGAGCACTGGAACCTCATCCTGGAACCTCGAGTGGTTACCCAACTTTGAATCAAATATTTTTCAAAGACATTAATAATCAACAATTTTATAATGTAAAATTAATTACATAAAAACACACCATTTTGTCCATCAATCTGAAAGTAGAAAAAAGTTAAAATTTATATATTTATTGAACTGAGAATAAGTACAAGTTTTTGATGGATTTACACTGTCAACCTCTTTTGGTTCTCACTAAGATTTCCTTTCTTTGGTCTCTCCACACACACTCTCCCATCTGATTACATTTAAAACTTCGTGCATAAAAATACTCTCGAATTAACAAATTTAATATTTTCGCTAAATTGTCTAACAATCTCCTAATTTAGATAGTTTGTTCTATTACATGGAAATTAATATGCATCAAAACCTCCTAACCATAGAGATTCCTAAAACTATTACACCTATAAATTACTAAATATTACAACTTAAATGAAAAATTGAGGAAACCAACTTCCTCTAGTAAATAAAATTTCAAGAAACTAACTTCCTCTGGTAGATCACGAGTTTAATTGGTAATATGCTTATGCATCAAACCCTTAAGGAAGAAAAGGGTTGTCCATGAGCTCTTCAGTACTTGTACCATACTTGGAAATTTCTATTGCTATCACCCATCTAGCATCCTCTCATGGGTGATTCTTCCACTTAAACAAATATTGAAAGTATTTTTGTTTCCTCTGGCTCCTTTTGCTACCTTCTCATTTGGTATTACTTCAATCTCTTTTTGAACTATATTTGGCAGTTGTTTTTTTCCATCCAAATGTATGATTTTCATCACTAATAGGTTCATCTACTAAAACATCTCTTGTTTCCTTGAAGGAGTGCAAATATACAACATTAAAGATTTGAGAAACATTGACATTACTTGGGAGTTTTATTTCATGAGCTTTAGAAGAAGATTCTCTTAAAACTTTACATGGTCCAATCTTCTTAACTTTTATTTTGTTGTTTGTCCCTATAGGAAACCTTTGTTTTCTCAAATGTGCCATAACTAAGTCACCAACTTCAAAATTTAGTTGTCTCATTCTCATATCTCCTCTCTGTTTATAATTGTTGTTCCTTTCCTGTAATTATTATTTAATTATTTCCTGCAATTCTTGCATATTTGTTGTAATATCCTCGCCATCAACACTTCTCAACTCTTATTTTCCTAAATTTATCAATTCATAGACTCCTCTTAGATGCATTCCAAACAAAATCTGGAATGGATTAATCTTTGTGCTTCCATTGGGTGAATCATTGTATGCAAATTATGCTTAAGTAATTGATCCCATTGCTGGGGATTCTCACTTACAAAACTTCTATTTTCCCATCAATATATGGGTGGTATGTTGAGTTGAAATTCAAGTTTGTACCTAGTTTCTTCCATAGAGTTCTCCAAAAATGACCTACAAACTTTGTATCTCTATAAAAAACAATGCTTTTAGGAAATCCATGCAACCTTACTATTTCTTTAAAGAATACATTTGCAATATTTGTTGCACCATTGGTTTTTATACATGCTATAAATTGTGTCATTTTTTAGAATCTATTGACAACAATAGAGACTTCATCATTACCTTTTTGGGATCTTTGTGACCCCAACACAAAATTTATGCATATTGAATCTCAACGCCTACTTGGGATTAGCAATGGTTGATATCGGACTGCGTTATGACTCCCCCCTTTGGCATACTGACATATTCTACATCCCTCAACAAACATTTTTACATTAATGTGCATACTTAGCCAAAAAAAAAAAAAAATTTACTTGAGTAAATGATTTATCCAGTTCAAAATGTCCCGATAGTCCTCTAGGTTTCGTTTCCTATATCAAATTTTCTTACATTAAACATCTTGGTATGCATAATTTACTATCCTTGAATAGCAATGTTGAATTTTGTAACTATGGTCGATCTTCATAATGTATATTTGGCCACTTGATGTATTTATATTGATTATTATAAAGCATATATTAAATGTTAGAGTCAAAAGAAAATTATAATTTGAGCCAAGTCCCATTTGGACTTTTCAAAGAAGAAAATTTGAATTCTTTAATTTGAAATTTTTGGTTTGAAGTTTGTTAAGTCGGCCCACACAAAGGACACACACATTCGACCCAAGAATAACACTATATAAAGGCATATTGACCTCCCTCTCAAGGCACCATTCATACTCTCTCAAGAAGTCAGCCTCTGGGCATCCTAGCTAAGATCAATAAGGACAAGAAGGACAAAAAGGAGGACAAATTCGATCTTTCTCTCACTCTCTCAAGATTACATGTGTGGATAGACTCTCTCTCTCTCTCTCTCTCTCTCTAGTTCACATATTTTTGGGTAGTTTATGTTGTAGGATGAAATTATGGGAAGTTACTGGGGGCTGAAATTTTGGGATTCTAGCAGTTGCAAGAGGACCAAAATTTTGGGTCAAATCATGTAGAGGGAAGTGTTGGATCATATTGGGAGGTTTGAATTGGAGGTTTTGACCATGTGTGACCTAGGTAATGACTAGAAGGTCTAGGTGTATCTCTTGTTAAAAATATGAATTTCTCTATTGAAGTGATTGTTGGGTTTTTCCCCTTAGTGGGTTTTCCCAAGGTAAATAGAGTCTTCTCTTTATGCATTGTGATTTCTATTGTTCTATTGTTCTTGTATGGTCAAATTTTTGAAATGTAATTGTTGAATGATATATTGGAATAATTTAAAAGAGTATCAACATCAAAAGTAATTATTAGATCTTTAGAAATATTGTGCTAGTCTCTATTACACTTAGAAAATCAACATGGAATCATAGATTTGGTGAAGGAAGGAAGACAAGGATCGCCTTTGAAGGAACCCAATTGTTGAATTCCTTGTTGAATTGCATCCATGGATTCTTCTATGAAATCTGAGAATAATTTGGAAGGATCCTCAAACTTTATAGCTTGGAAGTTGAGAATTGATCTTATCCTTGTAGAAAACAAAGTTTTGGATACTGTGACAGGGAAGGTTGTAGAACCAGTGGACACTACATGAGAGGATAACTTTAAGGAATATGACATCACTGCCATAATTCTTCTTGTGGACTTTGATATCACTCCACCAGATTCCCAAGGCTGAGGAAGGAATCCCAACAGAGGTAGCCACAAACCAAGTTTTTGACCTGATAGCTAGCCTATCAAGTCGGAGAGGGCTCTCTCCAAAGAGTCACAGCCAGGAGGGCTGGAGAAGTTACGGTTTTAGGCTAGGTATGAAATGCAGGGGTTTGATTTGATTTAAGCTTGGGCTCACTAAAACGAGGATTAGGTCAAGGGGACTAGATTTGGGCCAATGAGATAAAATTACAATCCATTCGATGGGGCAAGGTAGGTAGAAGGTTTAACACTTAAGGATGATTTTAGTGAGATGAATAGACCGGTGAGGAGCTAGGAAGAGCATATGAGATGAATTCTCCTTAAACTGAAGAAAATGGACAAATTATGCAAAATTCCCCAAAACAGAGCATGAAAACATGAATTCTGCCTTTCAACTTGAAATTAAGCATATCATAGACATGAAAATGGTTTATGAGCTTACAATACATTCATAAAAATGATCACAAAGAAGAAACTATGTCAAACATTCATACCACATGAATCCCAAAGAAATAGCTGCAATTTTTCATTAACATCCAGGCTAAAATGTTTCTTGATCAATACACAAACTTTCAAACTAATGCCAACCCTTGACTCCTCTGAAAACTTGAGCTAAATAGACCTCAAACCACCTCCTCTCATCCTCAAGGTTCGAATCCATGAAGTGAGGGAGCTGTTACATGAAAAATTGAACTAAAATCTAGAGTGTAGGATGAGAAAAGTGACTCATTCCTATCTCTATTCATTACACCTCAACTAATTGACTTACCAAATGTATCTACCCTAGATAAAAGTAAAAACATGACTTTTACATTCATCTTGGTCATTTACATTAGTAATTTCTCATTTCCCAAGGTGAAAATTCAAACTGGAGAAAAATTGCTGAAGACTATAAAAATTTGAAATTTCCTGGTAAACGCACAGCGTGCAAGCATAAAAAATGACATGTTTTCAAATCTGGTTTTGAGTGCCTTCCCGGAGTCCAAATCAGCTCTATGATAGCTCATTGGAAAGCTCTATGAGTCTAGTTTCCAAGTATACCTCTAGTTTCCAAAATGGTGCTCATTTTCCCTGTCAAAAACTTGATCTCCCAATACTAGTAAACGCGGAGCGTGCAGGCCAAAAAGGAGGCAGAAACATGAAATTTAAGTAGTTTTTTGCATTTTTGAGGGACCAGTTCTCCTCCAAATCTTCTGAAACTTGGTGGGGTTGATGTAATCATCATTATGAACATGATGGAAGTGGCTATTTGTTAATTGGAGGCCCCGAAATAGAGCATAGCGTGTAGCTCGCTGCGCCTTTAGCAAAATTTCTATGTTGAAAATTGCAAAAATTTGCTGAAATGAACATAAGTGCAAAAATGTGCCAAAACTATGAGAGTACTTGATCATTGAGTGCTTGAGGCATGGAGTGACACCTTAGAAAGTATATCCGAGCCTTCTTTTTCTCCATGCTCGGTCAAAACTTGAATTTTTGCATGGGCTCGCTTGAGCTTGGCCCTTGGAATTTTGTTCCTCGTGGCATAATGCTTTGCCATCTTTATCTAAATGTCATTTTCATTTTGAGCCTTGGCCAAGACCTGCTCTAAGTGTTCATTGACCCTCTCAAGCCATGCTTCTTTGTGTTCATTGATTTCTTTAGCAAGTTGTTCATCTAAGGTAAGTTGGTCTGCTAGCTCAACTTCCCTTTGTTTCCAAGGCTAGAGCTCTTTTCAGCTCTCTAGTCCTTGGTCTCTGTCTTGGAGGCTAATCCTCTTCATCATCAGGTTCACCAAACCTTTCTAATTTCTCCTCAAGCAACACTTTAGCCTTTTCTACTTCTCTTTGTGCCTTGATACACTTCACCTCATTGATTATTTGCTTGGTTTTCAGTTGCTGATTTTCTTGCTCAGGGAAGCCAATTACATATCTTTCCCTCTCAAGATTAGTTTCAAGTTCAATAATTTTTTCCTCTTTCGCTTTAATTGTTACATTAGTGATTTTATCCTCATCTTCATCACCTAGGTCAATTAACTGAAAGTCATGTTCTGTGTCATGTTTACCCACCTCATCATCAATGATTAGTTCTTTTGCCTTTTCCTTGCCTCTGTCTACTTGTTGTGTTGATGAATAAGGTCTGGCCCCTTTCACTCCAAGTGAATAAAACACATGCTCGTAGCCTCTTTGATAAGTTTTAGGAAAAGGTTGAACCTCAATCAAACTAGCCTTTGCTGCCTCAATATCTTCCTCACTACTGGATGACTCTGAATCATGATGCGATGATGATGTAGGGTTATAGAAGGGTGAAGAAGAAGGATCAATATGAGGTGAATGAAACTGACTTGGTGATGATGTATGAGCAGTAGGCTGATATGGGGGAGTAGATATGGGAGGATGAGATGATGAGGGGATATTCTGATCATGCTGACTAGGTGGGGTAGTGAAAATCTTATCTGATATGAATGTGTCCCATGGAATGTTCATTTGATCAAGGAGGTACATGACTATTATTTCGATGAAGGAGTGGTGGAAAATACTTTGCATTTGATGAGTATAATCCCTTTTTTTTACAATGTATGCCATCTTGTCAATGTTGCGGAAGAGGAAATAGGGTATGTGAAGCATTCTGACTCTAGTGAAATGCATGAGAAGTCGGACATGATTGGAATAGAGTTGAGAAAACCTCCCCTCATAGGTGAAGTATTTCATAATGACTTTCTTGAAGGGGACATATCTGTCAAGGAGATGAGAGAAAGGGAAAATGTTTCTTTATCATCCTGGTATCTTGGTTTAAGATATGGTTCATAGTAGAAAGGGTCAATGTTTCCTTTCTTAAACCATTTTTCTCCTACACTTGGGATCCCTGTAGCAGCTGCAATGATATCGGTGGACATAGTAAATGCGAGCCCAACAAGAGTGACTTGCCTATCATGAAGATTGGAAATGAACAACCTTGTCAACATAGGGTGATATTGGATCTTCTGCACTTTCTCACAAAACTCAAAACAACCAACTTGTTTAAAACATGACACGGTGAGGGAAGAAGCCATGGGCTCCTTTGTGGTTGCTGGTTCATATCTGATGATTTCCCCCCCTTTATTATATGATTTCTTCATTGGTGTTTTCTCCTCACTAACATTTATGTCTTCCTCTTCATACATTATGAATTTGAAGTCTTGAAACCCTAGGGTAAACGAGATGAGATGAAGGGAGTGTGAGGTGAAAGGAATAACTTAGGAAAATGGAGGGAGTAAATGTAAATGAAAACCTAGGTCTATGAAAAAAACCCTAGGATTTAACAGTGTTTATGAATGATATGTTTTATGTTGAAGATTGCAACAAGAAACAGTGAAGGAGGCATCCTGAAACATCTTTCCTTATCCTAGTTGGAAAGTGATCACCTAAACTAGGTGGGGCCCACACAGGTGATTTTTGGCGCAAAGTCTATTTTTAGACATATGGAGCATATTCTATAAGTTACAGGATGCTATTTATGGATGGTTGGTCAAGTTGGAAAAATAGATGGATTTATATTTTTAGACATATTGGGCGGAATCTATTTTTAGATTGCCAGTCTAAAAATAGATATGTCGAATATTATTAGCTCTTAATAATATTTGGACTCTAAACATTATCTTATTCTCTTGGAGCACTTCAGTTAAGTGCACAGATGTGGCACAGGAGCTGACAGAAGGAATTACGCTATTCCCGAGGGTTATGTGGAGCTATTGCATGGATACTTCAGTTAGAACTCATGTGACAGAGTTTGGTGGAGTTGATTGAGGAAGTTAATGGAGTTGTGTTCAGTTTAACTAATCTAAACATAGTTGAGCTATTTGTATCTAGTTTAACCGATTGATACAATTAGTGAGAGTGGTGTGAATTAATTATTAATTAATTCACTAATTATAAACTCATTAATCAACTAAAGAATACATCGGTTAACTTCAGTGCATGGACAGTTTCAGTGGAGACCAGTGCAGAGATAGGTGAAAGGGAAAGTGTGACTATCAGTTGTGACTATAAGTGATGCATGGTTTGCATCCAACACTCAGTAGAGATGCCTATAAAGACTGCATGAGCAAGGCTGGGGTAATACATTCTCATCAAGAAGCATTCTTCAGCAAGAATTGCGCAGTAGAGGCAGGCTAGAGGCTGGCAAAGATCGGTGCATGTGTTTTGCAAGATCAAGCCTGATTAGTGTGTAGCAATTGAGGGTGTGCATGAGAGCTTGTGAGGAGCTTTTGTACTATGATTGTTACATGATCTTCATGACATATAATATACAGATAGTTGGGGGCCAACTAAGCTTCTCATTACACACCTGTACCATATGTGTGAATTTTTTTATGGTTTTTACTGTGTGCACTGATTTTTATTTCCGTATGTGATGACGTTGCAGAAGAGATTCTTTAATGTGTGCGAAGAAAATAGTGTAGAAAATGTGCATCGTATAACTTTGTTGAGACATACGTTATTCAAACTTAACATGGCAGTCGCAGCGATATCGATCATTGGAGTCATTACGTGCTGGTGACATGTGGCCTCCTCAACTGGAGATGCAGAAGAAGAATCTTTATAGATTTGACAAGATGATTTTCAATAGCTTCCTACCGTTAGCAAAAGAAAGACAGCAATTGAAGCTTGTGAGGGAGTCAGACGCAGACAGGTGTAAGAGCAACCGGAGGGAGAAGCACAAGATGAGGACTGCGGGAGTGGGAGAAACCACTCATGTAGAGAAATTTTGAGCCAGATGGGCAGAGGGAGTGCATGCAGCGATACCACCAGGTGAGACGTGGGGCAACATGCATGGATAATCCCAAGAAGAAATTTTTGGGCAGACCTATTGAGATGGTGTGGATCCTATTGAATTGAACCTAGCTACCAGGTGCTCCAAGGCATTGGTCAAAGAGATGATCATTTAGATTAGATGTAGGCACATCAAAGTGCATGGGGTGGTTTGACATCGATGCGTTCGCAGTTTGCTAGCGGCAAGAAAGTATGGTCCAAGAGTTCAACAGTCAGAAGAACCCCAAGGACACGTGCTTTTGGCCCGTTATAAGCTTCCAAGACTTTGATGATAGATGCACCGCATCGATTGAGTTGTTTGGAGCCTATTCTAAATTAAAGAGGAGTTGCGTATGCATTTTTTGCATGGTCAGAAGGTCACATGGTATGAGTTTCATGTCGCATGAAGACAATACTTTTGTTGAGAGAGTGTTGCATTGCAACAAGAAACAGTGAAGGAGGCATCCTGAAACATCATTCCTTATCCTAGTTGGAAAGTGATCACCTAAACTAGGTGGGGCCCACACAGGTGATTTTTGTCGCAAAGTCTATTTTTAGACTATGTCTATTTTTAGACATGTCGATCATATTCTATGAGTTGTAGGATGCTATTTGTGGATGGTTGGTAAAGTTGGAAAAATATATGGATTTATATTTTTAGACATATTGGGCGGAATCTATTTTTAGATTGCCAGTCTAAAAATAGATATGTCGAATATTATTAGCTCTTAATAATATTTGAACTATAAACATTATCTTATTTCTTGGAGCACTTCAGTTAAGTGCACAGATGTGGCACAGGAGCTGACAGAAGGAATTACGCTATTCCTGAGGGTTAAGTGGAGCTATTGCATGGATACTTCAGTTAGAACTCATGTGACAGAGTTTGGTGGAGTTGATTGAGGAAGTTAGTGGAGTTGTATTCAGTTTAACTAATCCAAACATAGTTGAGCTATTTGTATTCAGTTTAACTAATTGATACAATTAGTGAGAGTGGTGTGAATTAATTATTAATTAATTCACTAATTGTAAACTCATTAATCAACCAGTAATACATCATTAGCTTGCACAAGGCTTTCGTGAGACCAAAGCAAGATGGTGAAAAGTACAAAGTGTGACTATCGGGCCAGACTATAAGATGCATGTTTGTAAACCAACACCAGAGAGATGCCCAGAAGACTGTGGTGAGCAAGGCTTGGGTACTATCTTCATCAAGACAGTGTTCTTAGGTCAGGTAGTGAGGCAGTTAAAGGCTGGCAAAGACTTGCACGTGCTTTTTGCAAGATCAAGCCTTTATCAGTGTAGCAAGTGGAGATTACACCGAGAGCTTGTGAGTGTAGCTTTTTTGCATTTATGATTGTTAAGTATGATCTCATGACACATATACTATATGATAGTTGGGGGTTTTCACTTAAGTTTTCCCATTACATATTGTGTTCATGTGTGAATTTTTATGGTTTTATTGTAAAATATGCACTGATTTTATTTCTGCATGTGATGATCAATGGTAGAAGAGATTCTGTATTGTGCATGAAGATAAAATAGTGTGTGATCAGGAGAATCTCGGTGGATAACATATCAGTTATTCAAATTTCTACATTTTAGGGATACGAGTAAAGAGATCATACACGAAAATGGGAAGGAAAAAATGGAAACTAGGGTTTTCTTTTAGAAGATACTTCAAATTTCTTATGAAACACAAAACATATTAGAGGAGAGGTGTCTTAGGGTTCACTCACTGATTAAAATCCCTTTGAAGAATTTTGTGACGAAGCGTGAACTTGTTGGAGGTTATGAAGTATTTGAAACCCTATATGATCAAACGCGTAGCGTGTTGGAGGAACGCGCAGTGTGTAGGTGAACACGCATCGTGAGATGGGAAATGCGTAGCGCCTGAATACTTTGGTCGGAATTTGTCGGGTGAATGCGCAGCGTTCAACCAAACGCGCAACGTGCCAAGCAAACTCGCAGCGCCTCTAAGATTTTCTGTTGATTTGCTCCAAAACTTAAATTTTCTCCTTTTTTGCAGATTGCGGATGGATAAATGAAGATTATGACTTGCTTTTGAGGTGTTTGAATGGCTTTATAGCTTGATGGATTTGAATTTTTGATTTAAATTACCCACTTTCCTTATGTTCACTTTTTCTTCTCATTCTTTTAACACTGATACTCTTTAACTTCTCTGACTTTTTGGCTTTGCAGGTTGATCAAGTAATGAAGTTTTACTTCCTTTGTTTCATTTTGGCCGGAATGATTGCATTGACAGCTAGGGATGAATTTATTACATATGAAAACATAAAATTACATTTGGAAATAGAAATAAATTACATATTTGATTTTATATCAAAATGGCATTTTGATATAAAAGTCATTAAAAACAAATAATTACAACTTGAAAATATAAAAATTAGAAAGTGGTTATTTTCTATATAGGAAGATAAAATTCTTTTTTGAGTCCCTCTCATATATTTGTTGACTTCATGTGAATGGAGTAATGACCTTGAAAAACAAAAAACCTAATAACCTAATGAGACTCTTTAGATCTGATCTTCATGACTGATTTTGACTGAGACAAATCATGATGAGAAAAGAATTTTCATAGGTGTTGTCGTGCTCAAGGAAACATGGGAATAAGTCAGCAAATATGGTCTTCTGAGGGAGAATGAATTTTTATTTGAGGAAGGCTACCATCAGTGAGAGAATTTTTAGCATGACCTAATGAAATGATATAAGCATTTTAGAATGAGACATCTAATATGAAAAATGAAAGAATGATATCAGTCACTGATGGTAGAATGCATATTCTGACTCTAAAATTGGCCTTATTGGGGATGGCAGCTCTGACAGAGGTGTCAAGAACTGCAAATCTTTGAGTTGAGGAGATCAGTGGTTTATTCCATTGGGCCAAATATGGTAAAAAACAACTGAAACTGAAATGCAAGACTTACTATTTGACAACTTAATGACACAAACTGAATGAAAATGACTCAATTTGACTTGACTAAAAGAAAGATTGAAAAAATAAACTTACCCTAATGCAAAACTAATAGAAACTTCAATGAAGCTCCATGGCCTTCACTTCGAGCTTCGAACTTCCATGCTTGTTTTACTTCACACTTGCAGAAATGTTAAAATGATATATACAATGAGGATGAAATTTCTCATAAGTTTCAGATCAGAAGAGATAATGCTTCAGGAGCCTACCATTTATTGGCCATCCTAAGCAACTTTTTCCATCCATTTCTTCTAAAAGATAGGCATTCTGACCACGAGAAGTTGCAATTCTAAAAGGACCCTTCCATAGATTATCAAATTTCCCGTGTTTACCTTTATCTTCATTTCTTGCATCCCAGTGGAGTACCATATCACCAAGTTTGAAATTGTCCTCTTTAGTTTTCCTGTCATAAATATGTTTGATCTTATCATGTATTTTAGAAGTGTTGTGAAACACTTCCTCTCTTTTTTGCTGCAAGTGGATCATTTGATTGATCCTTCTTTGAATATTATTTTCTTCACTTCTGGCCTCTTGCAGAAGTTTCATATCTGACACTGCTAATGAACTAGGAAATACTGTATCTACCCTGTAAACAACTTGAAATGGAGAGATACCGATGGATCTTATGTTACTTACTCTGTCTGCCCATAGTGCACTTATCAACTTCTTGTGCCAATTCTTTTTGTTAGCTTCCAGCATCTTTTTGATGATATTGACCAGAGACTTGTTGTAGGACTTCGCCAATTCGTTGCCCTGTGGATACTATGCTGTGAAATGACTCAATTTTATGTTGTATTTATCACAAAATTCTATCATTTTCTTTGATTTAAAAGCAGCTGTGTTTTCTGTGATTATCTTTTTGGGACAACCAAACTAGGACAAAATGTTAGCTTCAAGAAACTGAATAATGACTATGTCAGTAGCTTGCCTGGAAGAGATCACTTCGATCCACTTTGTGAAATAGTCTGTAGCGGTAAGTATCCATTTATGTTCACCAATAAAATCCAAGCCCCACTGCTGAAAGGGAGTTTCAAATGAAATAGGTTGTAAAGGCAAAGGTAAGAGCTTACGTTTACCTTGGAAAATTTGACACTCATGACAGCCCATAATCGTCTTGTAGAGATCTGCAACCAGGGTAGGCCAATAGTAACCCACTCTCAGTACTTTATTGGCCATAGTCTTCCAATACAAATTACCTCCACAATCTCCCTTGTGAAAATCTTTCATTACTTCTCTTGATTCATCTTCCACCAAACAATTGAGCAATATTCCTCCTGGATCCTTCCAATAGAGTGCACTATTAAGTATACAATATTTTGAAGCTTTAAGTTTTAAAGATCTGGCCTTACTCTTTGTCATGTTCGGAGGAGGATTCAGATGTTGTAAGACATAAACAATATCAGCATACCAAGGGGATAATGAAAAAATATCTGATATCTGAACTAAACTTACATTTTCTTCCTCATCAGACAGTGCTAATATGAGATTGATATCAAGTGCGTGAAAATTAGACTCAACCATGAGCTTGGCCAAGCCTTGCCCTTTGATCAGTCTGGTTGGTCTGATCTCAAGATCGTATTCTAAAAGTGCTACTATCCACCTACCTCTTCTTCCCTTTGGATCTGTTTGTATAAGAACTTCTTTAACCGTTGCATTCAAAACATATGCTAGAATATGAGAGTGAAAAATGTTAACTTAGAAATCTTTGAGTGCTTTGACTAAGGCCAATGCTTGTTTCTCAATTATGTTATATCAAAGAGCTGCATCTCTTATGGTACGACTGAAAAAAACTATAGGCAACTCTATCCCATCCTTTTTCTGCATAAGCACTGCTGCTAAGGTATGTTCAAAGGCAAAAGAAAACATGATGAAATCTAAAGAATAATTTGGACTGGTAAACACTGGGGCAATAGTTAAAGCAAAATTTACTTAATTTAATGATTTACGGGCACTTTCTGACCATATAACATCATTTTATTTTTTGAGCATATTGGTCAATTCTCTGAGATGTTCTGCTAGGTTAGGAATAAACCTACATAGGAAGTTAATATTACCATTAAAGCCTTGAATTTCCTTTTTGTTTATGGGGAAATCTATTTTCTGAATTGCTTCAACTCTAGCAGGGTCTATTCAGATTCCATCTTTTGAAATAATATGTCCTAACAACTTACCCTCTTCCATAGCAAACAAGCATTTTTTAGGATTTAGGGAAATCCCAAATTTTATGCATCGCCAGAATAAAACTCTCAAATGATGTAAGTGTTCTTCATCTGAATTTGAAAAAACTGTAAGATCATTTGAATAAATAACCAAAAAGACATCTTTTTCATTACCAAAAGCTATGCCCATTTCCCGCTGGAAAGTGGCTCCGGTGTTCTTCAACCCGAATGGCATTTTTGCATATTTAAAGGTTCCCCATGGTGTCGTAACCTGAATAGCCATCTAACAAAGACACCCTGCTAGATCCTACAACTCTCTAAAGAATTTGATCCATCTTGGGCAATGGATAATTGTCTTTTAATGAGACCTTGTTCAGATTCCTGAAATCTATACAAAATCGAATCTCACCAGTCTTTTTCCGCACTGGCACCAAGTTAGAAATCCAATCTGAAAATCTGACTGGGACAATGATTCCAACCTTATAAATCTTATTTACCTATTTTTCAATGGATGGAAAAAATTTAGGATTAATCCTACTAAGTTTTTGTCTGAAGGGATTCTGATTTGGCTTGACTGGGATTGTATGCTTGATGATATCTTGATTATACACTTTAAGGTCTGTATAATTTCAAGCAAACACATAAGAAAACTTAGTAAACAAATCATTGTATTTAGGATTTACCTTTGATGGCAAGGACTTTGAGAGTTTGATGAACTTCGGCTAATCAGCTGTTCCAACATTCACATCTTCGACTCCTTTCTCTATGGAAACCAAAGTTGGTTTTCTCGCCACTTCATCCTGATCAAATAACTCTTCCAGAGTAATGAGACCTTTCAGAATGTTATTATCTTTAAATTGAAGAATGGCAATCTACTTTGTTTCAATAACCTAATTATATTTATCATATACCTCATCCATAGAGAAACTTTCAAATTCTCCTTCACTATGCAGGAAGTTGTTCAATTGTTTATCATCCCAGAAAACTTGCCAGAATTTCAAGTTGTCTAGAATAGCGGGCCTGTGCTTTATATGGATCTCAAACTCATTGTTAGAAAACATTCTAGATCTGAAATTGCTTGCAGCAGTAGCTAATGAATCATCCATCAAATTCTGCAATCTAGGCACTACCTTAAGGGTGTATTCAAGAAACATCTTTAAAATGTCAAGTGATAGATTTCTATATTGTCTCATTCTCGGGTGATTTTCTTGGTACTCACCTTTAAGTTTCTTAATCACTAGCTTTGAATCTCCATATATTGTAATTCTCTTTGCTCCTAATTTCTTCAGAATTTTCAAACCAGTAATGAGGGCTTCATATTCAGCCTCATTATTTGTGCAGTCAAACTCTAGTTTATAGGAAAATAACCTTACATTATTTGGAGCCTTGTTTTTCTGTTGCCATGGATTGCAGATCCGCAAACCTATGCCAGCTCCATATTTGCCAACTGAACCATCAAAATCCATGCTCCAAAGACCATCTTCTTCTTCTTCTAAGTGTTGAAATTCCTGATCCTGATTTGACAGTTTCTGGTGATCTGATTTTTCATGTTGTTCTGATTTTTTATCTGCTTTTGTTTCTGGTTGTTGGGTTACAATGGGCAGATTTTGTTTCTCTTCCTCAAGCATTGTTCTAATACAATTGGAAACTTCGGGAACACCATCTAATTCTACTATTTGACAATCTATATCATTTAGACCTGAATCATTGTACAATATAAAAGACTCTAGATCGGTATGTACATCGTTGATTGGATGATTGTTAGGCCTTTCTTTATTAGTGATCATGTACTTCATTTTGGTCTCACAATAAAGATTTCTCAATTGACCAAATACAGGGATAATGGCATAAGAAAAGTCTAACTACAATGTACTCTTAGTTTGCCCCCCAGGATCTTGACAACAACATACCAAAGCGTGGGGGCATATCGACAACTACCACATTCATAAGAACAATTTTGGTGGGAATTTGTTCTAATGAGACCACTAGATCTTTGATCAGACCTAAACAAAAAACACGGCCAAAATCAAAAGAGTATAGAGTATAGATCATGATATAAGCGGGTAATATCAAGGCCAAGCTTCTCCATGATGGCTTTGGGCATGAGGTTGTGAGAAGCCCCGAAGTCTAACATGGTATTATGAAGAATATACTGATGAATTTTAAGACTCAAATAGAATGGTGGGACTTCACTGTCTTCTGATTGGCCATCAATGGCAGGACCAAATATCAACTCAGGCTGGTCATCTTCTACATTAACCATGTTGGATAAAGGGTCAACTTTTAGGGTCCTGGCTACATGGTTTTTGAACTTATCAATTTTGACCAACTCGGTAAGGGGAATAGAAAATTTTAATTTATAAATTTCAGACTTGAAATTAAAAGGTGTAGTTTTATCTACCTCTTTCGTGGTAACATCCCTTTTTTCAATATGATCTCTGGGTGCAACTTCCTTTCTCTGAATATCTTTTTCTCTAACTGGTGCACTTGTAGTAGGTTTATTATTTCTGTTTTGACTCTGTGCTACAATTTCTTTACCCTTATTCCGAACTTGTTTCGGTGCTCCTTCTTTTTGCTAAACTGTTTTCTTGGGAAATGGAGTTATCAGAACATCTCGACCTCTCAAGGTATATTGTCTTTACTGGGAACTTAATGCATTTAGGTACCCACTCTGATAGTCATCAGATTCTTCCTCTATTTCATAATCATTTGCCATTATGAAATTTTTATCATTTGGTGAGCTTGTATTCTCCACATACTCTTCATCCTCAGTGAGAAAAATAGGCTGACCATCGGCTATGAAAAGAAGATTCTCTTCTACTGTAGGTTCTTCTTCTTCCTCACTTTGGGCATAATTCTGCTGAAGGGGTGTTCTGATTTGCTGCTGTTGTGCTTTGGGAGGTCTTTGTTCTCGCTGCTTTATTCGAAATTGAGGTTGCTGCTGGCCTCGGAAATTTGGATTTCTAATTTGAGGCTCAAACGGTCTGTCTGAAATAGACATCTTATCAACCATTCTCTCCATGGTTTTGAGCAAGCCATCGAATTTGGTATCAGATGAAGTGGAGGGTTCCTCTTTGATAGTCACTTTCCTTTCACTTTTAAGTTTGGCCTTCTTAACTAAGAGATTTTCCTCAACACTTATTGAATTCTTCATCATATCTTCAAGGGTAGCGATATTTATTTCTCTCAAGGAATAGGCCATATCTGGATCAAATGCATCAGGATAACGTAGAAGGACTAAACTAGGAGGTGGTTTCATTTCATTAGGAATGGAATTGTAAATTTTGAGATATCGGGCATTGTAGTCAGATACTGATTCATTGGGATTACGTTTCAAGGAATCATATTTAGCAAGGATCTATAAAGGATTTTTTTTTTCATCCCACATGGCTAAGAAAGCATCAGTCAATTTAGCAGGAGTCCTAATTGAATTTTCTGCTAGGGCACGAAACCAGACTTTGAATTCACCTGAAAAACTTTGTGCAATGATCTGCATATTAGCATCATCTGCATCTAACTCCTCCAGATCTATAATAGTTATGATTTTAGTCACATGCTGACGAGTAGTGATTTTAGAGTTCTCATAAAAAAGGGGAAGCCTTTGACCATACCCTTGAGGAAGATAGGCCATATTGGCAGGGAGCACTAATGGTCCAAAACGAGCCATGATTCCGGATGGATAATGAACTGGGATAACAACCAGAGGGATGGGCTGAATGGGTATAGTAGCTGAAACTGTTGGTGCTGAAGTAACTGGTATGTATGATGAAGTTGAAGGTGCAGATAAGTATACCGAAATTGACTAAGTTTGAGGTTCAGATGTAACAAAAACTTCTTCAAGAGAATAAAATTTGATCCAGTCTTTGATGTCTAGGTCAGATTTAGGCTTAATTTCTTTGTAAAACCAATCTTTCAAAGAACTTAAATCTAATTCTGACAAAGATTTTATTTCGGATAATCTCAAAGGATCAAAAACTATATCGGACAAGGAAGTTTCAGATTTGGACTTGAACAGAGATAATTCAAACTTTATGTCATAGGGTATATTTTCTAGAGAAAGTAATTTTGCAGGTAGATATGTTGAGCTTACCAATGGTACTGGTCCTGATTGAATTTACGGAGTTTGATATCGGTATCTTCGAAAGAATTGCTCGAGATCATTAACGAGATCAGGGTCTGGATTGGATCTGGTGTATCGTGTAGAAGCCAGATCTACTGTGAGGCACTGTACTTATGAAATCAGACTTCCGAAACTCGATCCTATCATCCAACGGATCAGTTTCCATTTGATATTTGTCGTACACCCAGGGAAATGTCTCTCTTCGCTCCCCGACAACGATGCCAGTATGTTATCACTCCGCCAGATTCCCAAGGTTGAGGAAGGAATCCCAATAGAGGTAACCAAAAACCAAGCTTTTGACCTGATAGTTAGCCCTATCAAGCCAGAGAGGGCTCTCTCCAAAGGGTCACAACCAGGAGGGCTGGAGCAGTTAGGGTTTTAGGCTAGGTATGAAATGAAGGGGTTTGATTTGATTTAGGGTTGGGCTCACTGAAACAAGGATTAGGTCAAGGGGACTAGATTTGGGCCATTGGGATAAAATTACAGTCCATTCGATGGGGCAAGGTAGGTAGAAGGTTTAACACTTAAGGATGATTTTGGTGAGATGAATAGACCGGTGAGGAGCTAGGAAGAGCATATTAGATGATTCTCCCTAAATTGAAGAAAATGGACAAATTATGCAAAATTCCCCAAAACAGAGCATGAAAACATGAATTCTGCCTTTCAACTTGAAATTAAGCATATCATAGACATGAAAATGGTTTATGAGCTTACAATACATTCATACAAATGATCACAAAGAAGAAACTATGTCAAACATTCATACCACACGAATCCCAAAGAAATAAATGCAATTTGTCATTAATATCCAGGCCAAAATGTTTCTTGATCAATACACAAATTTTCAAACTGATGCCAATCCTTGAATCCTCTAAAAACCTGAGCTAAATAGACCTCAAACCACCTCCTCTCATCCTCAGGGGTCGAATCCAAGAGTTGAGGGAGCTGTTACATGAAAATATGAACTGAAACCTAGACTGTAGGATGAGAAAAGTGACTCATTCCTATCTCTATGAACTGATTCATTACACCTCAATTGATTGACTTACCTAATGTATCTACCCTAGATAAAAGTAAAAACATGACTTTTACATTCATCTTGACTATTTACATATGTAATTTCTCATTTCCCAAGGTGAAAAGTCAAACTGGAGAAAAAATTCTGAACACTGTGAAAATTTGAAATTTCCTGGTAAACGCGCATCGAGCAAGCAGAAAAAATGACTTGTTTTCAAATCTGGTTTTGAGTGCCTTCCCGGTGTCCAAATCAGCTCCATGATAGCTCATTGGAAATCTCTCCGAGTCTAGTTTCAATTATACCTCCAGTTTCCAAAATGGTGCTCATTTGCCTTGTCAAAAACTTGATCTCCCAATACTGGTAAACACGCAATGTGCAGGCCAAAAAGGAGGGAGAAACATGAAATTTAGGTAGTTTTTTGCATTTTTGAGGGACTAGTTCTCCTCCAAATATTCTAAAACTTGGTGGGGTTGCTTTCCTAATCATTGTGAACATGATGGTGGTGGCCAATTTTCAATTGGAGACCCAAAAAAAGAGTGCAGCGTGCAGCTCCTTGCGCCTTTAGCAAAATTTATGTGTTGAAAATTGCAAAAATTTGCTAAAATGAACATAAGTGAAAAAATGTGCCAAAAATATGAGGGTAATTGCTAATTGAGTGCTTGAGGCATGGAGTGACACCTCAAAAATTATATCCAACCCTTCTTTTCTCCATGCTTAGTCAAAACTTGAATTTTTGCATGGGCTCGTTTGAGCTTGGCCCTTGCAATTTTGTTCTTCATGGCATAATGCTTTGCTATTTTTCTCTGAATGTCATTGTCATTTTGAGCCTTGGCCAAGAGCTGCTCCAAGTGTTGGTTGAACCTCTCAAGCCATGCTTCTTTGTGTTCATTTATTTCTTTGGAAAGTTTTTCATCTAAGGTAAGCTGGTCTGCTAGCTCAGCTTCCCTTTGTTTCTCCAAGGCTAGAGCTCTTTTTAACCCTCTAGTCCTTGGTCTCTATCTTGGAGGCCGATCCTCCTCCTCATCAGGTTCAAAAAACCTTTCTAATGTCTCCTCAAGCAACACTTTAGCCTTTTTTGCTTCTCTTTGTGCCTTGATACACTTCACCTCATTGATTATTTGCTTGGTTTTCAGTTGCTAATTTTCTTTCTCAAGGAAGCCAATTACATATTTTGCCCTCTCAAGATTAGTTTCAAGTTCATTAATTTTTTCCTCTTTGGCTTTAATTGCTGCATTAGTGATTTTATCCTCATCTTCATCACCTAGGTAAATCAACTGAAAGTTATGTTCCGTGTCACGTTTACCCTCCTCATCATCAATGATTGGTTCTTTTTCCTTTTAGTTGCCTTTGTCTACCTGTTGTGTTGATGAATAAGGCATGGCCCCTTTCACTCCAAGTGAAGCAATCACATGCCTGTAGCCTCTCTGATAAGTTTTAGGAAAAGGTTGAACCTCAATCAAACTAGCCTTTGCTGCCTCAATATCTTCCTCACTATTGGATGACTCTGAATCATGATGTGACGATGATGTAGGGTTATAGAAGGCCGAAGAAGAAGGATCAATATGAGGTGAATGAAACTGACTTGGTGATGATGTATGAGCAGAAGGCTGTGATGGGGGAGTAGATATGGGAGGATGAGATGATGAGGGGATATTCTGATCATGCTGACTAGGTGGGGTAGTGAAAATCTCATTTGATATGAATGTGTCCCATGGAATGTTCATTTGATCGAGCTGGTACATGACTATTATTTTGATGAGGGAGTGGTGGAAAATACTCTACATTTGATGACTATAATCCCTTTTTTGTACAATGTATGCCATCTCTCTAATGCTGCGGAAGAGGAAATAGGGTATGTGAAGCATTATGACTCTAGTGAAATGCATGAGAAGCCAAAAATGATAGGAATAGAGTTGAGAAAACCTCTCCTCACAGGTGACATATTTCATGATGACTTTCATCAAGGGGACATATCTGTCAAGGAGATGAGAGAAAGGGAAAATGTTTTTTTTATCATCCTTGTATCTTGGTTTAAGATATGGTTCATAGTAGGAAGGGTCAAGGTTTCCTTGCTTAAACCATTTTTATCCTACACTTGGGATCCCTGTAGCAGCTGCAATGATATCGGTGGACATAGTAAATGTGAGCCCAGCAAGAGTGACTTGCCTATCATGAAGATTGGAAATGAACAACCTTGTCAACATAGGGTGATATTGGATCTTCTGCACTTTATCACAAAACTCAAAACAACCAACTTGTTTAAAACATGACACAGTGAGGGAAGAAGCCATGAGCTCCTTTGTGGTTGCTGGTTCATATCTGATGATTTCTCCCCATTTATTATATCATTTCTTCGTTGGTGTTTGCTCCTCACTGACATTTCTGTCTTCCTCTTCAGACATTATGAATTTGAAGCCTTGAAACCGTAGGGTAAATGAGATGAGATGAAGGGAGTGTGAGGTGAAAGAAATAGCTTAGGAAAATGGAGGCAGTACATGTAAATGAAAACCTAGGTCTATGAAAAAAACCCTAGGATTTAACAGTGTTTATGAATGATATGTTTTAGGGATATGAGTAAAGAGATGATACATGAAAATGGGAAGGAAAAAATGGAAACTAGGGTTTTCTTTTAGAATATACTTCAAATTTCTTATGAAATACAAATATATCAAAGGAGAGGTGTCTTCGGTTTCACTCATTGATTAAAATCCCTTTTAAGAAATTTGTGACAAAGCGTGAAATTGCTGGGGGTTATGAAGTATTTGAAACCTTGTCTGATCAAACGCGCAACATGTTGGAGGAACGCACAACGCCTGAATACTTTGGTCGGAATTTGTCGGGCGAACGCGCAGCGTGGAAAGGTAAACACACAACGTTCAACCAAATGCGCAGCGTGCCAAGAAAACGTGCAGCGCCTCTGAGATTTTCTGCTGATTTGCTCAAAAACTTAAATTTTCTCCTTGGTTGCAGACTGCGGATGGATAAATGAAGATAATGAATTTCTTTTGAGGTGTTTGAATGGCTTTATAGCTTGATTGATTTTAATTTTTTATTTAAATTACCCATTTTCCTTATGCTCACTTTTTCTTCTCATTCTTTTAACACTGATACTCTTTAACTTCTCTAACTTTTTGGCTTTGCAGGTTGATCAAGTAATGAAGTTTGACTTTATTTGTTTCATTTTCGCCGGAATGATTGCATTGACAGCTAGGGATGAATTTATTACATATGAAAACATAAAATTACATTTGGAAACATAAATAAATTACATATTTGATTTTATATCAAAATGATATTTTTATATAAAAGTCGTTAAAAACAAATAATTACAACTTGAAAATATAAAAATTACAAAGTGATGATTTTCTATATAGGAAGATAAAATTCTTTTTTGAGTCCCTCTCATATCTCTGCTGAGTTTATTTGAATGGATTAATGACCTTGAAAAACAAAAAACCTAATGACCTAATGAGACTCTTTAGACCTGATCTTCATGACTGATTTTGACTGAAACAAATCATGATGAGAAAATCATTTTCATAGGTGTTGTTGTGCTCAAGGAAACATGGGAATAAGTAAAAAAATATGGTCTTCTGAGGGAGAATGAAGTTTTATTTTAGGAAGGCTACCATCAGTGAGAGAATTTGTAGCATGACCTAATGGGATGATATAAAAATTTCAGAATGAGACGTCTAATATGAAAAATGAAGGAATAATATCAGTCACTAATGGCAGAATGCATATTCTGACTCTAACAGACTCCATTAGAGATCATCTAATTCTATTTATTGCAAAGTTTGATATTCCAAGAAGATGTATAATGCATTAACTAATCCATTCACTATCAAGAATGTTGGTCAAGACATGAGACGAAGAATGAGCTTTGTGATGTAAGGATGAAAAATAAGGACACGATTTGTAACAACCCCAAGTTAAATTTTCATGTAATAAAATTAATAAAGGAAAAATAAGACCATGGTCATGAGACACATCTTCCAAGTTGAATGTTTGACAAAGACATAGTGACGAGGATCACTTGTGATAAATTAATGGCTATGGAAATTGGAAAAGGAAATGGAAAAGGCTTTGGAAAGGAAAATTGGAATTTATTGGCATTTATTTATGAAAATAATGGAAAATAGGAGAAAAGGAAGGTGAAAGGCCATAAATTCCATGTGAGGAGGAAAATGAAGGAAAGTAATGGAAAATTGAAGAAAATTGAAGAAAATAGAGGCCTCATTAATAAAAATGCCAATGAGGATCAGTTCATGGCTTTTTGTCAGTTCAGTATTTGGCACTCTCATTCTTATTATCTCTCTCATACTCTTGGACGCTTTGATTTTTCTTGGATCACTCTTGGAGGAGTGTGAAATACTTGGAATTTGGAGCAAGAAGGCAAAGGAAAAGTAGGAAAGCACAAGAGGATAGTGAGATCAACAACTACAATGGATTTTCTTTGTAGATGCCAAGTTGCATGTATGATTCACTTGCTAGTTTTAGCATGCATGGAACATGCATGGGGTTCCTTGGTTATGATTTGTCATTGGCATGGAGGATTTCTTGGATTGACAATGGTTTTTACTAGCCTTGTCATTTCCTAGATAGCCATGGTATTGTGGGTTTACCTTGTTTTCTTATTGGTGCTCATGTTCCTTATGGCTGTAGGTTGAGATATTAGTTCCTGGAAGCCTTAGTTGGACAAACACTCTGGAAGCTCTGTAACAAATTGGGTATAGTTACTAGTCTTGGAAGCCTTGGTTGGAAAAATGATCTAGAAGCCCTTGGTGGGTTGAGTTACTAGTCATGGAAGCCTTGGTTGGAAAAACTCTTTGGAAGCCCGACAACTACTATGGGTTGAGTTATTAGTCCCAGAAGCCCTAGTTGGAACAAACACTTTGGAGCCCTGGACAACTTGGGTAGAAATGCCCCCCCCATATAAATTTTGAAAATACTATTTTTTTTGCAATTGATTTTGTTTGGTTAATTTAGAGTTATAGTCTGATGATCTTCCTTTTTTGGTTTTCCATGCTTCTTTGGATCAATTGTTTTGGGACTTTTTTTCTTCATAAAAAGATGTATTTATGATCTCATGTCGCCATAACATAATCATTAGTGAGTTCTCCTTCATGCATCTACCCCAATGATTATGATTTGAGTGATGGAGTTCTTGCGTAACGTAAGTTGTTATTTCACAACATTTTTCCACACACATTATTGAAATGTACCATTCAAGTCTTTGCTCCCTGGTTATCAATCATTAGTATGCATGCTCATATGAACCTATTCAAGTTGATTACATGTCTTGATTTGCTTAATATTGGAGTATTACGATGTTTCGACAATCTCATTAAGGTTTGGTCTTCAGTGCATGAATAAATGAGTTGAACATTTTGGCAAAAATGAAATACTTAAATTAAGGCTTATTCATATCCAAATCAATCGCGTTATGGTTGTATAGTTAAGTCCATTAGGTATTATTGATCTCTTTAATCTCATTAGCTTAGATTTTGTATGTATATATAATAGGACAAAATATTTGATTTCCCTTTGATCAAATTGTTGGGTCACCATTTTTGCGTGTCTTTTCATTAATTAAACCATTATTTCCAATAATCTATTACACCATCTCATTCACTTGTCACCATTTTCACTGTAATTCTTCACAAAGTATCATAAAGTGATTCTATATGTCCAAGTGGTTAATTAACATTGATTTTCCTTTATTTTTTTATGAACTTAAAATAACTAACCTTGGTTTTACGAATGATAGTTTGCTAGTTCAAATTTTTTAGCTCAGTGTAGTTTCGGTATCCTTCTTCGTGATCGAGCTATAAACATAGTTATAAAAGGAAATTGGGCACCCGGGTTTTGTTTCTAATAACCCCAATATGGATTTGTGTTGTTTAAAGCTCACCCAACTCACACATGTGAGCCTCCAACATTTTATCAAAGATAATGATCCAAATTAACAACAATTTTCAAACAATAAACTTATGACGCAATTTATGAGCAAATGAAAACGAATTTTGAAAACCTAAAACATGGGTTTTTTGCAGAACAACCATATTAAGGTTATCATAGTTAAGATTTTAAAAAGAGTGCACATTTTGAAAGATTTTCTTGATTCTTTGAACTGTATTTTCCTAGATTTCACGAATGAAATATTTTACAATGTGTCACCCAACACCCAGTCAACAAGGAGGCTGGAATGAGTTATGTTTTAGTGAATTCATGGCAGGAAAATAAGATCTAATCAAATATTGGCCTATATTTTCATCCGAGATCGAAAAAAAATATCTGATCTCATCTTCAACTCAATCTACTAAGATCTCGTGTCCTAAATTAGAGCATTGAAGCTCTGAGTTTGTTGTTATGTTGAAAATTTATAAATACTATGATTTCCTTTAATGAAGTGGGGGGGGGGGGGTGGTCATAAGTCTCATATGTGAAGAAGCATTCTTCCATTAATATATAGAACTGATTATCATTCCTATGTATGAACACATTATTTATGAGTTGATTTGAGTTGACAAACACAAAGTTATGAGTTTTTCTCCAACGTGTGCAACCCAACCAAGAAGGCCCCCCTATGTCAGGACGCACATTGATTTTCATTTGAATGGTTTTAGTTAAGTTTCCTTTCATTTAATTTACTTGAAAATTATATTTTGTTCAGATTGGATTGATAATTCTTTCTCATAGTATAATTACAATTTATAGTTTTAATGGGTCTTGTCCTGATGATGGGTCTTGCTTTAGACCCGAAACGTACACTGAAAAATGAGAACTGTGGAGATTCCGAGCTCTGATTCTACAATTTATAGTTTTAATGATATCTTACAACCAATATACAAGTTCCGAGTTTTAATAATTCATGATTTCTTTAGGAATCCGAGTCTTCACTCAATCATAGAATTTCATTGAATTTCTTGTTATTTGATGCTTTTACTTTTC
Source organism: Pinus albicaulis (assembly GCA_034641835.2). Lineage (NCBI taxonomy): Eukaryota > Viridiplantae > Streptophyta > Pinopsida > Pinales > Pinaceae > Pinus > Pinus albicaulis. Next base: position 250,590,134 of record CM076569.1, read on the forward strand.
ACAATTTTAAATTCAATTTGTGTGTGAATTAATGTAGTGAAGACTAATCAAGTAGATTTTCAAGTGAATAGAAATTGTTTCCCATAACTACAAATTCACTATACATTTATAGTTTATATTAAAAAAAAAATTGTTAGATTTTTTATCATGATTATCTACATGGTTAGAGGATCTATGATGTTTAGAACAAGCACTGTATTGAGATAAATAGTTCATCAAATGCTTTACATAGACTAGATTTTACTTTCGATGTCAATTATCACTAGGTTAGATTAGCAGCTAGAACCTAGCATTTATTGTGCATTATACTTCAAAAGGTTACTAACATAAATTAATAAATTTAATGTAACAAAATTCCAGTACAATTGAATTGACTGACATTTTTGGTGTCGTTGATGGGGAAGTGTACATAGGATTTAGTTTCTAATTTAGGTTTCCTTTAAATTACACAACTTGGTGGAGGAGAAATGATAAGGTGAGTAGTAAGAACTTGTGCATCACCACAATGATGTTTCTCCAAAGCCTTGATTGTTTCTTTCATGCAAGTGCGTTTTCTTTATTTATGAACTAACTTGTGCCAACAATTTGGTGACAACAAGGTCTAAGTAGCATGAGCAGTTCAAAGTGAGGTTTTCTTTAAGTTTGCAATTTATTTCATTTCATTTTCTTCAATAGGTTAAAATTCAATTATTTTTCAGGTTTTGTAAGAAACCTTCATCTACTAATCCATGTGTTATACATGTATTATCAATCAACGAGAATATTTCAAGCACGTTCAAGAGTTCGTTGAGTAACGAAGAATGCTACTCAAATAAATCTCTCAAATCCTAGCAGTAGCTGGAAACATCTCTGCATCTCAGGAGGAGTAAATCATGATGTCCATCAAGAGCATAAAACTCTGGGAAGCAATAGAAGGTAAAAAAGTTCATGAACAACATTTAGAACAATATCTAGAGGATGGAGAGCATAAATTAGAACTTGAGATCAAGGAGTCCTTGACATACCTATCATAAGATCCTTTATGCGTCCAAGATATCGACAATCTAAATGGAATGATCGAAGAGGACATACAAGGTGATCCAAATGAGAAATTGAACCAAGGGTATCACAATTATATTGAACTTTGGTTCCAGACAATCAGTACATGATAGCAACAATTTCTTCTTCGATAGTTCTTGATATCATTTCGATCAAAACATATGGTATCTTAGATTCTGGTATATATCAAAGCACATATTTCAAATTTTAATATGAACATATTTGTTATCTTGTTATGCACATGGCTTCGCTAGAAATACTACTACACTTGAGAAAATACTTCCTTTCTTCAAGTAGAGAAGGATATTGTAATGAATAAGTAAACAAAATAGTAATGAGAAAAATAATTATTGGCATAATTAGAGTTTGGCCACAAGATTTTCATGAAAGCCAAGAAACTAGTGAGAAAAATTCATAATAAGTCTTGTAAGTTCATTTTGGTTTCAAAATTTTATTGTGGTTCTTTAAATCACTTTTAGTTCTATGCTCAAGTTGGCTGATGTGGGATTCCTTAAGGACCACCTTCCAACAAATCTTGTCTCATCGACTTTAACACCTAATTTTGGACCAAGATCATAGATTCTTTTTAGTGCCTTAGAGTCTGCATACATCAATGGAATATTTCCTCACTGACGACAAGGGAATAGCTCAATGTCTCTTGATTTTTAGATTTTGCAAGTGACTTGATTTCAACACATTCCTTCATACTTGTTAAGATGCACTCTTGTACCTTGACGCTCATTTAAATTATTGGTGAGTTTTCTTGCATTGGTTAACAAATTTCATTAGTGGTTGGTAATCTAATGAATTTTTTCTATGTCCGACTTCAACTAAATCCATTGACATCAACTGAATTTTACAAAACAGGGTTATATGTGAAGACTATATGGTTTATTACATCAACAACATCTTTTAGGAATTTTCTTATTTTTAAGTTTCTTTTCACAACATATTGTTCCAACAAAAAATGTCACTCAACAACAACATAATGGAAACCACTACAACTCTTATTCATTCATTTTCTTCTAATAATCAACAAATTTGGATCAAAACTTAGAGTCAACATTAGGCTTGTTTATTTTTAGAATTTAAAGTTTTTTTTTATTCATCTTCAGACCTGAATCAACATACATCATGTCTCATGGTTTCTAATTTAGCACATAGTACTAGTCCAAGACTTCATGGAGCAACTTTAAGCAACACTCTAAACCTTCAACAGTAGGTCAAGTATCAACAAAAGAAAGCAATTATATTTGATGTTCCAGAGCATCATGCATCATCCTCAATGTGGGGGAGATATAATATTGAATTATTAGTATCCTTCTATGGTTCCAGATATATATTCAAAGATCTCCTTTAGAAATTATTTAGCATACTATTTTTGGCCCAAGAATCCAACCACTTGGTACTCATCTTTAGTTTACCAATTTCATATTATCAAGGCAATAGAGAGGTACATGATAACAATATAATTTCAAGCATTTCAATATTTTAAGAACTTGATTTGTGCTTTAGCAATAGGCTTTAAACAACTTTTATAGAGGATAGGTGCACACGATCATACCTTACTTTGTTTTATGAAGATCTAGAACAATTTTGTAGTTCCATAGCTATGAAAACTCTACTATAGCTACATAAAATTGTTGTAGCAAGTTGCATCAAAGGAACTTTTTGCACAAATATTGGAAGCAGATGGAGTAGCGATAAAAATTATGAGATATGTTTTTTCTTAGTATTTGATAATTGAGTAATATGTGAGCGAAATTCCCAAAAAATGCAAATTTTAGGGATATTTGAGACAATTTTGAAGGTTGATTTTTACTTTTTACCACTATGCACAAGTAAAGCTAGAATTCGATATATTTTCACAACAATCTCTTTTATTCATCAAAATGAAATTATGAAGGCATGATATGGTAAAATAGGTAAAATTACACAATTTCCCTTTTGAAGAACTCAATTTGGATTTAAAATTAGTTCATGGTGTATATTTTTGTTCAACATTGGATAAAGTGAAAGTTGATTTCAAAATCATCAGCAACTTAAGATCCAAGAATCATATTTCACTGATAAAATGGTTATGTACAGATTACTATAGCTCCTACTTTGACATTCTTAGCTCCATGCAAAGGTAAACTTGAGGTAAAATCTATGTAAATTTTTTTAGTTTGTTGAAAATCTAGGAAAATGTGACGAATAACCACTGTAATTGTGACCTTCCAATTACCATTCATACACTACATTATTATTATCCATTTCTTTCATCATATACTCAAATTTCATGCCAAATTTATGCTCTGGTAAAAATATGTTCACTAAGACAATAATCAAAACTCAAGATATAAGAACTTCACCCTATGAATAATAACTTTAGTTTACTTGTTTACTGAACATGGTAGAATTTTTTCGACATTTTGGTGGGAAACATTTATGATTTTAACTTGGCTAGTATTTTGATTGACATTTTCTTAAAGTCACTCCCAGGTTACATTATTCCACTTATTTTTCCTATTACATTTTATCTCTACTTTGGCGGAGTTCATTTCCAACTTATTATTGAAAATATAGGAATGCATAATTATTTCCTATAACCCTATGGGTATTTTTCCTTTGTGATTGGAATTATTGTTGGTTGGAGTGTCGATCCAATGATCCACATTGTGAGGAGTTTATCAATTCAAATCCAAGAGCATTATCTTCTTAGTTTTCTCCATTGATTATTGATGCTCCTCTTTGACGTATATTTAAGGATGGTGTTGCATGTTGTATAAAAAATGTTTACTTCTTTGAGATAGCTGGTATCAAATTCAACTATGAACTGGTATGCTCATCCTTGGTTGGCACTACTTGTTTTTTTTCCAAGTTCTCTTGTTGTTTGATTATTTTCAAATATAATTTGCAGAGGGAAAGACGATTCCCACCATTTATATGACAACTATATTTGAAGAGGAAGCACTGCCATAAGGAGTTGTTCTAAATTGCATTTTGTGAAAATAAGTTACAAACAAAAGAGGAGTATCACACGCTGATTAAGAAATTGAAGAGCTACATATGAAAACGAAGTCATTTGGAATTTAATTGAAGAAAATTAATTGCTAAAGCATTTCCAAGTGCAAATGATCTTGAGCAAAAAGAGAAAGAATCAACTAGAAGTGCTCATATATGAAAGAATAAACTAGAAGTGCTCATATATGTGGTGAAGGAGTAGCAAATTTGGTGTTTGCTATGAAAGAAGGCTCAATCAACTAGAGACTATGAATCCTTTCATCAAATTTCTTAGGTAATAATTACAAAATATTTTAAATTCCATCTCTCATTTAATGTTGATTATGGGCACCAAGATTAATTGAATATTTCACTCTAGAGATAGTATATGAATGTGAAATTTATTTTACTGGATATATGAGCCAGAGGAGTTACTCAATCCAGGTTAGAAAAGTCAAATACTAGACTTCAATTCTGAATATGAAGGTGACGAATGTTGTATGCATGTCACATAGCCACACCTCTAGTTATGGGACAAATTCTTGTGATGGTGTTGGAATTTTTGTTGCTCTTCCTAATGATTTCTTGATTGAGACCCTCATTTAATATGCCAAATTTGATTTTCACTTTCCTTCAACCAAATTTATCAAGGTCAACATATGTAAGGATATGGAAAGTTTATAATAACGAGACATCAACATAAACACTTGTCTTCAAAAACAGGCTTGATAAATCATGCTCACAAAAAATAGAGTAATCTATTGCTACCTATCTCTGAAATGGTTAATGGATCAATTCTAAAGGTCTACACATGGAAAGTTGTTCTAGAAAATATTTACATTGAATCCCATAAGATTTGCGTAGCATTCAAGGAGTTGATGCACAAGATTGATATTTTACTTGAAGCATCAGGAAATGTCATTGTTAAAACAGGGGCGTTCATGCTATTTCCAATCTTTCCAAAGATGAAATAGAAGATTTCTGATTGGTGCTAGGTGCATGTTGATTAGCTTTAAATAAGCTTATTTAACAATTACCATTGCATGATGATCATTTTTGGTTACTCAAATATAGTTCCCTTCTTGATTTCAAGTCTAGGAGATATCTAGTAATATTTATGCTAAGAGAACCACAAGAAGATCATGATAAATGACATGAAATAATTATTTATAGATAGAAACTTCTTGTGGATTCATTTGAGCAATTTTCCTATGTTAAAAATGATGTTTGTACGAAGGGATTTTTGTAGAATTGTAATTGAGGAAGCAATTAGTCTAGGAATTTTGTGGGAATGGTTTTCATTAATATGTAGAGAAATTTTTAATATAGATAAGTTTTTAATCCGACAAATGCTCTCTTTTTATGTTACCCCAATGATCATTGAATATTTTTCTGCAACCCTGCATTTGGTGTGAATGTTCGTCATTTATCCTATTTCAAGTTTTGTGGCCATGTTATTGATGCACAAGGTGCAAATTGATATGGTCCTAGCTCGAACATTCTTCAAAAAATTGGCTGGTCTCCCTATCTCCCGGGAATATACACAAGATGCATATCCATACTTGTTTTCTAGTTGCAAGAAAATCTTGGAAACTGATTATGATATTCTAGACTCAGGATTGAAGAACTAAGGTCTCAAATGTTCATAGAACTTCGTCCAGGGGACATTGTAAAGGATAAGAATTGACATTGATATATTAAACTACTAATTCAATTTGTGACACTTGATGCAGAGCAAGTTAAATGGTTTTCCCTAGGATTTTTTGGTTTGCTCCAATAATTTATTTGAGCTTTAGAACATGAAGACCTAGATCTAATGTTGTATGGATAGGGTCACGTGTATAGGACTGGAAGGACCATACAAAGTATCATGGGTTCACTAAATATGATGATCAAAGTATTTGTTTCTAGCAGGTGGTTAATGGAATGAAAATGGAAGAACATAGAAGGCTAATTTTGTTTTTTCATCCTCTCTGACACACCTGCCACTAGAGGGATTTTCAGGACTTCTTTCAAAGTTTCATATTCACAAGCCACATACCAACCTAAACTCGATTTAGCTCTATTATTTCATTTGCACGAGGAAATGTAAAGATCTCAGTGTGGGGGAAATGTTGGGTCATCATTTGTTTTTGTCTTTTCATTAATTAAACCATTACTTTTGTTACACCAATTTTTGGTCATCTAACCATTTACAATTAGATGGATCGAAGTACACCATGTAAGACCAATTTTACCATAGTAAAATTGCTCTCACTATAAGAAATAATTCAAGAAACCATATTTTATTAAGTTATTTATGGTCCAAACAGGAAACCCCATGAGGAATAATTAAATAAACCCTTATTTATTTGATTTTCCTCTAGGAATAATTTATTAAACCACTATTTAAATAATATTCCTGGTCATATTTAACCCAATTAATGAGAAATAATTAGATAAATCATTATTTATCTTATTATTCTCTGGGAATAATTAATTAAATCATTATTTAATTAATATTCCTTGTTAATTTTGTTTAAATCATTTAGGAATAATAAAATAAATCATTATTTGTTAAATTATTCCTTAAGCCCATTCTTGAAATGATGACTAAATCATTTATTTGTTTATTGTTTCTAAATAAAGGGATTTAACCAAATTAAATTCATTTTCCCTCGAACAAAATATAATAAAATATTCCAACCAATTAGCTATTGATCTTGGTTAATAATATTTTATTATTCACCATTATCAAGGTTAACTCAATATTTTGTTATAAATAAGAGGGTTTTTCCATTCATTATTTACCTTTGATCCTTTTATCATGGTCGGACTTTGATCCTTTGTCATTGTCATAATTTGATCGCTTTTATCATTTTGCCTCTTGAGCTCCCATAGAGTTCAACACGTCTTGGGTTTTCTACACCATTGAGAGAGATAAACTTCTGGATCTTTAGTGTTGAGGACAGCCAAAGGCCCATCCCATTAAGGGGGATTGGTAACATAATTCTTTGTTCCCTTCCCAGGTGTTAATACATATAAAATTATTTATATATTTTGTCTTGTCCACTGGATATTTGGAGGAACTCTTATTTCATTTCACTGTTTAGCTACTTTTACTGCATAAATATGGGTTTTTGTTGCATTTGTTTCGACTATCTATTGCAGATCTAAGGAAGTTAAGCAACCATATTTGTTGTTAGGGTTGTTTTTCATGTGCAGCTAAAGTGATCTCTTTTCGTACACTTGCGTTAATAATTCATTCTAACAACTTCCAACCACATCGATATCACTCACTTATCACCATTTTCATTGTAATTCTTCCTAAAGTATCACAATGCGCTTCTATATGTCCAAGTGGTTAATTAACATTTATTTTCCTTTATTTTTAATGAATTCAAAATAATTATGCTTAGTTTTACTAATGACATTTTGGCAGTTCATATTCTACAACTTAGTGTAGTGTCGATAGCCATCTCCACGATCGAGCTATCAACATAGTCCTAGAAGGAAATAGGGCACATGGGTTTTTTTTATAATATCCACAATATGAATTTGTGTTGTTAAAACCTCACCCAAGTCGCATGTGTGAGCCTCCAACATTTGATCAAATGAAATGATCCAAATTAGAAAATCAACAATATTTTTTTGAGAAGACAACTTATGATGTGCTTTCTAAGGAAATGAAGATGGATTTTGAAAAACTTAAACATGGTTTTTTTGTATAAAGACCCATTTAGGCGAAACATAATTGGATTTTCAAATGAGTGCATGATTTCAGAGGTGTGATTAATTATTTGAATTATATTTTCTTGGATGTCATAAAATGACAGTTTACCAATGTGTCACCGAACACATAGTCAACAAGGATGTTGGAGTGAGATATGTTTTAGTGAATTCATGGTAGGGAAATAATATATAATTAGATCTTGGCCTAGCTATTGATCCAATATCCACAAAAATATATTTGATCTCATCTTCAACTCAATCTACTAAAATCTCGCCATGAATTAGAGCAATGAAACTTTGAGTTTGTTGTTGTGTTGAAACTCTAGAAATACTCTACTTTCCTTTGATGAAATTTGGGGGATCCTATGTATGAATGTATTGTTTATGAGTTGATTTGAGTTGAAAAACACACAGTTTTGAGTTTTTCTCCAACACGTGTGAACCAACTAGGAAGGGCCACCTATGCCAGGACACACATTTCCTTTCATTTGAATGGTTTTAATCGATTTTCCTTTCATTTTATTTGCTTGCAAATTAGATCTTGTTTAGAATGGATTGCCAATTCTTGCTCATCGTATAATTAAAATTTATAGTTTTAATGACAACTTACAAACAATATACAAGTTCTGATTTTTAATAAATAATGTTTTCTTTAGGAATACGAGTGATCACTTAACATTATAAATTTCATTGAATTACTTTCTATTTGATGCATTTACTTTCCATAGTTTTAAATTCAATTTGTGTGTGTGAATCAATGCAGTGAATGCTAATCAAGTAAATATTCCAAGTGAATATAAAGTGTTGCTCATAACTAAAAAATCACTACACATTTATAATCTATATTTAAAAAGATATTGTCTTTATCACGATTATCTACATGGTTAGAGAATCTATGATGTTTTTGAACCAAGACTATATTGTGATAGTTAGTTTATCAAATGATTTTCATAGACTAGATTTTACTTTCAATTTCAACTTTTACTAGATTAAATTAGGATCCAAATCCTATCATATATTGTGCATTACACTTCACAAGCTTACTAACCTGGATTAATAAATTAAATGTAACATAATTCTAGTACAATTGAACTTACCGCCGCCAATTTTTTCATTTCCCTTTTGTTTTGATTTTGATTGATCATAAATTGGTTTGTATTCTACTTTTAGTGCACTAAGTAGGTTATAATATTTTACTTCTTTTATTTTTATAATTTCTAAATTTTAATGCCACCATCATCTTCTATTCATCGATAGCTTCCAAGAATAAAAAAATGTTTTCTTTCTGAATTTGGAGCACAAATTTATGGCCCTCAAAAGTTTTTAGATAATCGACATATTCTAATGATGTGGAAGATGATGTGTCCCCTAATCCACATGGAAAATAACTATATTTAATGTGTTGACATAGCAATTGATGTTGATCCAATCAATTTTCATTTTTATTATATGTATGTGTTATATTTTTATTTTTATTTTTTCATTGTATTTTATTTTATCTTATTTTTTCCAAGCTCTATCAAGTGACCCGACTAACGGTAATTATTGGCATAAGTTGAAAGAATCTAATGGCTAAAATATCAAACTATGGGATGCTAGAATTTATTTTTCTCATCACTTCCCAATTCTTTTGATATTTGGGGGTTGAGATATGTAAGTTGATAGAATCCAGTAGACGAAAATTATTATGTTAATGGCAATATCAAATGTCAATTAACAAATTGGAATATGATGTTTGGTGGCTAGAATCAAATGCCTGGTGGCAAAAATCCGATGACCAAAATATTGGAATGTGAGGATGTTTTTTGTTTTGTTTCTCATTAACTTCCCATTCCTTTGATGGTTGATATTTGATAGCTCAAAACTAGTGGCCCAATGGCCAAAATCTAGTGCCCAGCAGTCAGAATCCGATGACCATAATATTTTGTTCTTTATTTCAAATATTAAATGGAAGATTTCCAACTGGTGCTAAGTGCATGTTGATTAGATTTAAATAATATTATTCAACAATTACCATTTCATGATGATCGTTTTTTGTTACTAAAATACAGTTACCTTCTTGATTTCAAGTCTAAGAGGTATCTAGTAATAACTATTCTAACAAAACCACGAGAAGATCATGATAAACACCCTGGAATAATTATTTATAGACATCAACTTCTTGTGGATTCATTTGAGCCATTTCACTATGCGAAAACTAATTTATACGAAGGGATTTTTGTAGAATTTGCAATTGAGGAAGAAATTGGTCCAAAAATTTTGTGGGAACGATTTTCATTAATATGTAGAGAAATTTTTAATTTTGCAGATAATTTTTAATATAGATAAGTTTTTACTCCAAAAAATTCTCTCTTTTTATGTTTCCCCAATGATCATTGAATATTTTTCCTCAACCCTGCATTTGGTGTGAATGTTGGTCATCTATCCTAGTTCAAGTTTTGTTGTCATGTTATTAATGCATATGGTGCAAATTGATATGGTCCTAGCTCAAAAATTCTTCAAAAAATTGGCTGGTATCACTATCCCCTGGGAAGATACACAAGATACAAATCCATACTTGTATTCTATTGTTTAGAAAATCTTGGAAATGGATTTTGATATTCTACACTCAAAATTGATGAACTGGGTTCTCGAAAGTTCATAGAACTTTTTTTAGGGGACATGGACTTGGTTATAAACAATAATAATTGACATTGATATATTAAACTACTAATTCAATTTGTGACACTTGATGCACAACAAGTTAAATGGTTTTCCTTGGGATTTTATTGTTTGCTCCAATAATTTCTTTGAGCTTTGGAACATGCAAACCTATATCTAATTTTTTATGGATAGGATCACATGTATAGGATTTGAAGGACAATACAAAGTATCAAGAGTTCACTAAAGATGAAGATACAAGTATTTGTTTCTAGTAGGTGGTTAATGGAATGAAAATGGAAGAACATAAAAGGCTGATTTTCTTTTCATCTTCTCTGACACACCTGCCATTAGAGGGATTTTCAAGACTTCCTTCAAAGTTTCATATTCACAAGGCACATATCAACTGTTGAGTCTAAAAATTGTCTTTCATCTTCATCCATATTTCCATCATTTCATAACCATTTAGCCCTCATTTTATAACTATCTAGCCTGAAACCCTACATCAAGTAACCATCTTCATGATCTTACGAGTTAGAATAATAATTTTCCAAATTTCTTTATTTTATTTATTTTTAAGTGAATTTATGATTAAAAACTAGGAAATTAACATGGTTTCATATACATATATATGTGTTATGACTTTTGTGACATGTGTAGGCTTATTTGGAGGTTCTAGAAGGGTCTTACTTGGCCTCCCAAGCACAAATCCGAATTTCAACTCAAGAGGTGGACCATATTCCAAGGAGAAAGATCATGGAGATCTTGATGTGTCATGGGATTTGTATCTAATATTTAGGGATAAGTTGAGACAAGTATGGATCTAGTAGATATTTAAGGGATTTACATTTATTGAGAAGATATCCCTAATTCATGTATAAATAGGAGAAGCATCCTTCAAAGGAAGCTAACAAGTTGCCAATTATTCATTAGCATCATATTTATGATTGTTCATTCAGCATGAGTAATATCATTTTCTCCAAATCATGAGTCATGAGTGTTGTTTGATTCTTTAGATGTGACAGTTGTTCATGTGTGTTCATTGAGGAATGGAAAGATCCCCATCAACCACAATTCACATACATATGTAACATAGTTTGATTTCTTTTATTTCCTTGCATGCGAGTGTGCTTTACTTTCTGCAAGTGTGATTTACTTTCCACAAGAGTGATTTACTTTCCTAGATTTGATTTGATTGTCATTAAACTACTTGCTTACTAGCTATCTTAGTTTGCTTGCTTGACAAATAAATCACTAGTTTCTATTTATTGCTTTCTAGATTAGTTTACTTCTTTCTATATTATCATAGTTTGCTTCTAATAGATTTGCACTTTAGTTATCATTAAATTTCTTGCTTACTAGTTCTCATAGCTTGCTTACTTGATAACTAAATCAATAGTTGTTCTAGGTTTACTTGCTTTCTAGATTATCATAATTTGCTTCTTATATTTGTTCAAAGATTAGTTTATAAGTTTTTAGAAAGGCCGTGGTATTCATTCATTCCATAATTAGAATCTAACTTCTACCCTTAGAATTTAATTCAATTTTCTTACATGTGATTTATTTTGCAGTTATCTTTAGTTATACTTGTAATATGCATTTCCTTTCTTTCTTTCCATCATAAACAAACCTTCTACAACAGTTTCATATGATGTGCCATATATTTTGGTTTGCTTCTAAGTTTATGAAACCCCCAGGTTGACATATTCAAATGACAGGGATTTAACATACAAATAAATCACCCTACATTTTTGGCATCATTGTTAGGGAAGCAAAATTAGATTTAACTAAGTTAGGAGGATTGTTTAGGAAACATTTTTCATTTAGGGTCATTTTCTTTTAAGAATAACTCCATTCAGTCATTTTATTTCTATGTTTTGCATTTGCATATAGAAAACATAGAAATAATATAAAACTTCCACAAATAGAAAACCCCCATTCATTAATAATAATAATAATAATAAAATCCAATTTCAAAAACAAGATTTTAAGAGTTTAGTGCTATGACAGTTGAAGAAGATCAAAAACTTAAAGATGACATTCAAATTTGGTCTCAACTAGTCATTAGGCTACAATTTTTAACATCAAATCTTCATAATCATGTCCAAGAATTCAATAAGGTTTATTTTTCAAACTTGGAGATGAGTTTACTCATGATTTTTTTTATGCAAATGGATGCATTGGAAATTCTCTTATACTTAAGAGAATGTTTCATTTCTTTAGTAAAATAGGACTAGCAAATAAAAACAAGTTTTTGTGATTTTTAGGATAAATTTGTAATTTTGGGGTGCAGTAAGAGCCACCTATTTACTAACCCTTGGCAAGAATATCACAATAAAACAAACGATTGTGGAAAAGGAGCACACGCGAAAATTAAAGAGAAATAATTTTAGGTGAGATTGATTCTTTTCATTTTATTTTCTGAATTCAAATTAAAAAAAATAAATCAATTAATAAACTCCTAAGTATGCTCTCTTATTGCGCTCCTTGCGATCTAAAAGATCATAAAATAAGATTGAACCAAGTTAGTTTTAAAAAAATTCAATAAAAGTGACTAAGAGATCTAAATTTACCATTGATTCTAAAAAAAAAAAATGATCTCTAATTGTTAAATATTTTTTGTTTTATAATTTGTGGGAGGCGAGTTTACAAATCAGATATGAAAATTTTGCAAAAACAAATTTCAGATTTGAATTCCTTGCGAAAAATCACCAAAAAATAAAAAATAAAAAAATCGGTCGAATCAGAGTCCGGATGAGGGAGCTATCGCTGATTTAAAATCAATTATTTTATCAGAAATTAATGTGACGGCTAGATTAAAAAAAAACAAAAATGTTTGTTTAAAAATTCTTCCTCAAAGAAAATAAATCAGTCTAGAATTTGCAGAGAGAGAAGTTAGAAAATTTGCTGCATGATTTCAACCTGCTGTTAGGGTCCTATAATAATAGGATTCATAATTTTCGAATTGAATATGATTAGTCTTGTAAATATGTACATACCTTGCTTTCTGCAAGTTGTTTTCCCATATTAGAAAGTAAAAAATGAAAAGAGGCTAAAATTCCTAAAAGAAAGATCAAAGGACTTGAAAAGAAAAAGATAAAAAAGAATAAAAATGAACCCCAAAAAGCAAAAAAGAGATAAGAATAAGACATGAAAGTGATGCAAGTCAAAGTGCCACTACTTTTACTTTTACTGCAAAAATAATGATTATGTGCAGCTTGTTCAAAATGCCATAATCCATGATGAGTTAAATAGTTTAAACTTAACTTTTTCATGCTTTGAATTTCATGTTTATAGATAAAGAATAAAGATATGTCAAACAGTTTAAACTTGACAAATTAGTAGATAGTTATAGAATAAATGAGGAGCTCAACAGTTTAATTTGAGCCCTCGGATGAAATAAGGTTAGAATTATATAGTTTTATGCTTTAAAAAATAAAAAATGGATTTAGGGTTGCAAGCTTAAATGCACCCATGAAAATAATAAAAAAATGTTAGAATAATGATGGGTAGGTAGAAAGCAGTTGTGCAAGGCATGTAATAAAACATAATTTGGAAAATTACTAATTTCCCTTCCCCCACAATGTTCCAGTATTCAAAACCTTCAGTTAAAGAGTATTTCTTTGAATTTTGTTGGACCAGACCCAAGGCTTAATAACTAATTGGTAAAAAGTACCGGATTCCCTTCATAAAACCCTTTTGCTCAATATAGCCACCCTTTTCCAAAGATATAATCCCTTTTCCTAAGTTAAAAACACTTTTTTCTTAGGGAAAGTAAAAATTCCCTTTAACTAATTTCATTTCACGCAAAAAACACTCAAAAAACCCACAAAATACAATTTATCCTAAGTATTATGTGTAAATGTTTAAAATGGGACCATTATTGTGTTCAAATGCCAATTTTACACTTTGCTTAGTTTATTTTATGTATTCCCATTCATTACATTCATTTCATATTAACTTTAACATAATGTATTAATTCCTTTATATAAATACACCTTCCCGTATATATATTAACTCATTTATGTAAATATCCCAAACCCATTATATTAATGTTTAACCTAAGATTTTAATTCCCATGTGTTAAATATTACCTCGCATATCCCTCAAAGGTTAAACAAGTTATGTATAATAAAACACGCCTTCGCAAAACACATAAATGTTACACATTTACTGTGTAAATTCATATATCCCGCTATCACATTATCACATTAATTTATACGTTTAAACAACATTTAAACATATTAAACATTAATTTATACGTTTAAACAACATTTAAACATATTTAAACATATTATCCTGGCCCCATGCCCCATCCGCCGGGCAACTTCATTACTAAATCTCCGCCGTTCACATATCTTCCTATAGATCTGAAGATACAAATGCGATATCGCATTTCTAAAAGCGCAATCGCTAATCGTTTTTTATTTTGCGAAATGGGCAGATTTGCAATAATCTCTCTCCTCCATGCGATGTTTTATAATTGGATCGCATCCGATCCAAATAAACCACTTACCGCCCCAAGCTTATGTGATAACCATTGGTGGTTTCTCCTCCCGACGCTAAACCACCTTCCCTCTGATTTGACCCGTATTCAATGCAAAGCCTGTTTAAACCTAAAACTCTATAAAACTTCATATGCGCACAGTTTAAGCCTTTTCTGCCTTCTCCGCTCGTTAAAATCGCTTCCGACTGAAGAAAAACACCATTTGCCTTGTCTTTGTGCCTACAAAACCAGGGATCTATTAAAAAATTGCTGCCAAGACCGCTTGAAGCCTCCAGTATACTTCCAAGGACTGCAACAGCTTCCAAAAGCCCTCTGACGCTTCAGAAAACCTTGTTTAAAGACCTAATACCTGCAAAAACAGGTGTTCTTCGGAAATAGAAACCTTCCTGTCATTTGAAAAAGAGTTTACTGTGAAAATTGATAGCCATAAACCCTGTTTTCCCACAAAAGACCTATATTTTCCTTCAAAGAGCGGATTTACTGTGAAACCCTGATCAAATTTCCATTTTTGATACTATATCTGGTTTCAAAACGAAATTGAATATAGTTTAGCCTTTGCAGACCTTAAAGAACTTCAAATTAATCCAAAAACCTTTTTGCAAATAATAAAAACCCTCTGTACATGAATCAAACTGTGTTTTAGTCCAGTTTATCCAAAAAGAGCAGAAAACCATTATATACATTTTCAGAGTCCGTAAAAGAGTTTGAAGATCAAGTTTGAAGCCAAATTGAAGGTTAAAACCATAAAAAAGCCTGATTGTACCTTTTTCTATTCCATAGACATCTGTTAAACCAAAAATACCTTCTGTAAATAGTTTAAGGTTATAGAAGAGTATAAAAAAGCCAAAAAACATAGTTTTGACATTCAGAAGGTCAAAATTGTCAAAAATAAACTCAGAAATGGCCTCTAAAAGTACCATTGTTGTCAACCCACTACAACCTCCTGTTGTAGATATTGAACATACACCCCTGGCTGATGTTGATTACAAAATAACTGATCCAGTGATAGAATTCAACCTTTTAGACCTCCACTGCTGGAGTCTAGAAAAATCCTTAGATCAAGGAGATGAAGTACAGATTTGGGAGTCCAATTTACACAAGTATGTAGTTCCACATACTCATCAGTGTCCAGAAGTCATTAGGCTGTGTCAAACCTATTATTCCCCTGAACAAAGAGCTATGATTGATGCTAATAAAGAGGTATTTTCCACTATTACTGCAGAGTCTATAAACCTAATGCTTCAACTGAAACCAGATCCTAATGCACTTCCCTTATCCATAGAAGCACTCACAAATCTTTACATTAATTTAGACTTTCCTAAAAGGTTTCAGATCTTCCAAACATTCATGCCTGCATATGTTGAAATCCCAAAGATAAACCCTCCCTATTCTACTTCCAAGTTTCCTGAAGGATCAAGGCATGTCATTTCTATGTTATCCTTCATCCTAGGTTATTTTACTGATGAGCATACTGATCAGTCAATTCTTGGTTTTTATCTACCTTTGTGCCTGGTCAACCTCCTTCTGTCATTTACAATTATGCTGAATACATAGCTGATAGTATCCATGATCAGCTTCTGAAATTTCCCACTGAAGGAGTTTTCAGATATTCATCCTTCCTCTTTCACATGTTTCTTTACTTCCAAGTAGACAAATTCCCAATAAATCTTCAAAAATTGGATGTAGAAGGGAATCCATTATCAGTCATCTTCTGGACCTCACTAATCAGAAAATAATCAACAGAATTCACTTATGTGGATTTCATAGATTGTTTTGTTCATCCATTGATAAACATGCTTACAAACAGTGTACAACCAATGATCAGTAATGAGATAAAGAAAGTTTTACAACTGTCAGAACAAAGCAGAGCTAGAGATTGGTACCTTTACTAAAATCATACAGAGATTAGAGTCTATGGGTCTAATCTTCTACCCTATAAATTTCCAAAATACTTGCCAATGAGAGTGTTCGCCTTAGAGTACATAAGACAAATTCTCAATTCTGACTCTATAAACTTCTTGGTTGCCAAAAAGAAGACTCAATTCAAGCTGAAGAACCAAGTAGGACCTTTCATTTGCAATCATAGGGATGCAGGAATAAAGGCAACAAAACAGTTGCTGGAATATAAATTTGAAGAATTTTTATTGTGGAATTATGATCCCCATGGAATACTAAGTAAAATGAGGGTAAAATGCAAGTTAACCCCTTATATCCATGATAAAAGGCTTGAGATTGAACAGTTTGCTAATCAAACAGAGTGGCTGGAAAATACCTTGATGGAAACAATTAAACAAGGTGATACTAGTCAGACCTTGAAAAATGTGAACCCAGAGGACAAAACTACCAAAAGAGTCAGAGAAGAAGGCACTTATATATATGAAACAACAACATAGACAAAATTCAAGCTTAGATATAACAAGAAACCCAAGCTCAATCCAGTAAATAAGGAAAAAGAAACAATTGAGGTGCTAGATGAAGAAAACACAGAGAAAAATACAAATGCTGCTACAATTATTGTAAATGAGCAAGAAAATGATACTTTAGACACTCAGATGATTGAAAATTAGCAAAACATGGAGGCATCCTCATCACAGCAAGCAAAGAATACAAATTTGGATATCAAAGAAAAATATAAAAAGATTAAGGCCAAGAATGAAGAGATAAAGAATGAAATTTATTCACAGTATTTGAAGCAAACTCCAGGAAATCAAAATAGGCTTCTCTCAGCTTTTGACTATACAAATAAGAAGTTGATAATGTCAATTCTTCAGCCTATAGTCAAAGCACCTCAAACAACAGCAGATTATAAAAAAGTTGATTTAGAAATACCAGTAGATAGCATTCATCCTTTAGATCAAATTGAGTTTCATAAACAAAGCTCTGAAATGCTTTATTCTACTATGAATACAAAGGAAATGAGTGACTAGAAGCTTCATAATACCATAACCAATTTGAGAGATCAGATTAGGACCGAAAAGGCCTCTTCTCAGGCTAAAGACACTAGAATCAAGTCTTTAGAAGAACTGGTAATTGAAGTAGGGTATGACCCTGAAAATGTAAAAGCTACAGAAGAAATAATAAAAAAGAAAAATGCTGACATAACAGAACTTAGAAAACAATTGAAGCTTCCTCCAACTGAGCATCCACAAAATAAAGAGATTTTTCAAGAAGCAAAACAAAAAGATGAAATGATGAATCTAATACTACAAATGACAGCATAGATTAAAGACATGGAGATAGAAATGGACAAGCTTGTCCAAGAGAAAGAAACAACTAAAACTCAGAGTGTCCCTCCTACAGTCATCCCAATGGTAACTACAACAGTTCCTTCAACCTTAGCAGAAGAATTGGCACCAAAAGTACCATTGGCTACAGCTGTGCCAGTGACATATTCTACCACTTCTGCTACTGAATCATCTACATCAACAGTGCAACAAACAGATGAGGCAAGCAAGCTCATTAAAGATATGGAAGAGATGTCTATACAGAGTAATGAAATCAATAGGTTGAAAGAACAAATCAAAAACTTGGAAGATGCCAGGAAATTAGCCCAAATCAATGCTAAAAATGAGGAACAAAAAGCCAAAAGGGCAAGTGAACAGTTGAAGAAAGTTGAAGCAGAGTTAACTTTGAAAGAACCAATGGATTTCATAAAAAACCAGTTGTGGTCCTACTTCATTGAGTCAATCAATGAAACTTGGCCATCGATCCAAGTAATCTATGAACAAAAGGACTTGCTTAAAGTAGCAAAAGAAGAAATCGTGAGAACAAAGGAAGAACTAGGTACCATACCTGAAGAGGCCCTAGAAATAATCAAATTTCTCAACACCAAAAACAAGCAAGAATTGGATGAAATAGGCATCACTGATAGAATTGAAACAATTCTTGAAGTGAGAAAAGTAATTACAAAGAAAAATTTGATGAAGCAACTTGAAGAGAATTGCCAAAACATGGATTTGGCCATAACTAGATTTATGGTAAAGTTTGATACATTGAGGCAAAAAGGCTTGCCAAATATTCTTGTTTTGAATGATAAATTAATGAAGCAAGAGGATTATAACAAGAAGATCAGAGATTTTGCTAAAGAACACGTGAACAAGGTAGATTGGCAAGGAATACCTACAGGAAAAGTGTTGCACACAAGAATTGAAGATTTGTTTTATTTGCAACATGAAATAAAACATCTCTTTGTGGTGAAACCGACATTTGTCAGATACACAGAAGCTGATGACAACTACAGAAAACTTACCAAGATCAAGTTACCTGATGAAGAATTTTGGCAGAAGCTTACTGATTTGCTGTAAAATACAGTTTTACAGTGAAAGAGGAAGAAAAACAGTTTGCTGTTTTTACACAGTAAAAACAGAAATTTACAGCAGTAAGGCAGTTAAATCAGTGGTTAAAGAGTATCAGTTGTTAAAGTGTATCATATGAAAGAGTATCGGATAAGAGATAACATTTCAAAACAAATTTAAAAGATTTTTTGCTAGCATTGAAGACAACACAACAACCATCTGCACCCAATTCAAAACAACATTTCTATTTTATTTGGATAAATAGGACAACTTGCTAAGTTGTTAAGCAGCTGTCACTATATTTTTGTAAAAGATATTTTATTTTCCTTAGAAAATTCCTATGAGTATTCTAGGATATTTTGTAAACTTTTTTGTATAAATACTTCACTCTTTGAATTATTATTGTGGAATAAATTGCTGAAGATTTCTATAGTCATATTTGCTGTACCTGAAGGATTTCTTGTAGCAAGTTCAAGTAGCAGACTGGATCAAAATCATAAAGCATAATATTTTAGGATTCATGTGATGAGCCATTGAAGTGAAGTACTTTCTACAGTCATTGTTTATCTTCTTATGTTTTACATGCTTTCATAAATGTGTTCTAAAATTTGAATGATAAATAAGGAATATTATTACAAAATTTGTTAAAATCACTCTGTCTTGAACTATTTATCATTTCTATGTTTTCTGCTGATTTCCAGAGTATGGAACCCTTAATTTCTCCCTCTTTCGAATGACCTCTCTCTTCTCTTTCTTTATCCGGATCAAAGAATTCTTAACTTCTCTTTATCCCGATTAATCCACTTCACCAATCAGCCTTAAAATATCTTTAGTGACTTGTCTATCTTGCCCTGAAAATATTTGACTTTTGATCTTGATCTTGAGTTGTCTGCTTGACATATTGACTCCTTTTTCCCAATGTAAAACAAGATCTATTACTATTCATCTCTTTAAGTGATTTTTCCTACCAACCAAACCAAATCTTAAAAACAAATTTCCCAGATAACTAATCTAAAATCAAACATTAAAATAAAGTAAATCTTATAGAGAGAGCCCTCTCTAAACCCTAGGAAGGCTCGATCCTAGAGTTTAAAAGTATGTTTGTGGTTACCTCTAATGTTCTTTAAACTATAAATTAAAATCTCACAACTTGGAGAATTATTAGAGTGATAACACTTGCAACAAAATAAATAAAATAAAATAAAGAATTTAAGTCTCGGCATCAATGTTTTCACAATTTTTATAGAAAAAAAATCGGTTGTGGGATCCATTTTTTTTGGCAAGAGGATGAGTTCAAATAAAAATCAAATATTTTGGTGTCATGAAATTGATTGAAAAGTGCCCTAGAGCAGTTATACGCTTGGAAACTTCTCCCAAAATCTTGAATTTTTCTTGTTGGGGTTTTTCTGCCACATGGCGACATTCGATTAGTCCAGGTGGCAACGTACCATACCTAATATTGCACAGTCATCGCCTAGTTGTCTACCATATCACCTTGTCTAGTCAGCAGTCCACTTCACTCTACCAAGTCAGCATCCACAACATAATGTATGCCACGTGGCACCTTCCAGTGATTCCTTGTGGCATTCCATGGTGCTGCCACGTGGCAGCCATACACCCCAATTTCACTGTTTTGCTAAAACTTCAAACAACAATAAATTTCTCATACGACGTCCGTTTGACGCGATTCAAACATCATTGGAAATATATCGACAAAATATACGAGATGAGAGAGTATTCATCATCATTTGAAATAGAAAAATAATGAAGAAATTTCCAACAAGACATGACAGGTAAACGAAGACACTAGTTTCGAAATAGGTAAAAATTCATTTGATTTTCTTTCGTGATTTTGTTTTATTAATACTAATTATTAGTTTATTTTTGTAAATGTCATAAATAAAGAGATTGATCACCTCTCTCTTTTGATAATCTTACATTTCATTGCATAAAAAGTACTAAGTTTTTGCAGATTCCAGGAAAACAAACATATGACCATAAGCAAACAATGTCTCTCAAAGACCACATTTCTTAAGAATGTGATCAGGACAACATCAAAGATGAAATATCCAAAGAATGAGCACATGATTTTGGATAAATAATGCTAAATTAGACCCATCATACCATTTCAAAACCTTTCAGACACCAGTTTTAGCATTGCATTCCTACTTATTTAGTCAATAAAATCTTTACCTCATTTTCCTTCACAGTTATTTTCCTGCCTCTCTTTCATTAACCCGTAACCCAAAAATAAAAGCATTCAACTCTCCTACAAAGCTAATTCATCCCATTTCCTTTTTTCCAAATAAACCTTGATCCATTGCCAAAAAAAAATCATCCCTAAGTCCTTCAAAGTTATCGTTTCATGCTTGCGTTTGATGATGGAGGATTCATTAAGGCCTCCCTTCTAACAAGCCTTGGCCTATCGACATCAACACATAATCTAGGTTCAAGGCTAGAGTTCTCTTTCAAGTAACTCGAGGCTTGTATACCTTAATGAAAATTTCTTTTGCTGACAATCATGGGAATAAATCAATGTCCCTTGATCATTGGATCTTGCAAGTTGCTCGACATCAGCTCATCTATTCGCACTTCACAAGATGTACTTAGGTACCTTGGAACTCATTGACATTAATGGTGAGTTTGCCTTGCATTGGTTAACGACATTCATTAATGGCCAGTAATCCAATGAATTCTCTTCATGATCGACATCAACACATTCATTCACATGACTAGAATTGTACCATCAGGTTTTGTAACGATTGAAGACTAGATCATTTCAACAGTTTGTAGCAGGAATCAATTTGTAACAACAACAATATAGATCTCAATATTATCAACAACACATAGATAACAAAGAAGCAGATCAAATTCCTTTGTTTATATATACTCCATGATCCAACATCAACAACCACACTCTTCAGTAAACACAACTCATCCACATTGAAGGTAAGTGAAGGTATGTTGTTTTCTAATTTTAATCATGCAATTCCTTAAAATGATTAAATTGTAATTTTGGAAAATTCCTCACTCCCTTTCTCATATTGTGATCTAAAAAACACCTTTAGTTAGGGGGAAGGGACACCAATTCATATTCAAATTTCATACACCATCACACATTTTCATTTCATTCCAACTCACATATTCTTCCCAATCAACTATTGTTGCAGTATGATTCCAAAAGATTATATGCTTTGCAAATTATCAATTCATTGATAGTTATTATAGGACTTGAAAATAAAACTTTCAATGTTTTCATGTACTTTGATGCAAAAAAAATAAAAATATTATTACACAAGAACCAATGCTAAAAAATTTTCGTTGTCACACAAGAACCAACCATCAGAAACATATGTTGCAATTAAATGTATTACACTTTGCAAAAGAGAATACGATGACGAAAAGTTTGAAGAAAATCAATACAAGTCAAAATCTCATAAATAAGCAAAGCATTTCAAGAAGATAAACTTATGGACAAATGAATTAATGCAATATTTGCATGAGGACATGAAACAACTTCAGTTGGGGGGTATGTTGAGTCTCAAAATTGTCTTCCATCTTCATCCATATTTCCATCATTTCATAACCATTTAGCCGTCATTTCATAACTATCTAGCCTAAAACCCTACATCAAGTAACCATCTTCATGATCATATGGGTTAGAATAATCATTTTCCAAAGTTATTTATTTTATGTATTTTTAAGTGAATTTATGATTAAAAACTAGGAAATTAACATGGTTTCATATACATATATATGTGTTATGACTTTTGTGACATGTGTAGGCTTATTTGGAGGTTCTAGAAGGATCTTACTTGGCCTCCCAAGCACAAATTCGAATTTCATCTCAAGAGGTGGACCATATTCCAAGGAGAAAGATCATGGAGATCTTGATGTGTCATGGGATTTGTATCTAGTATTTAGGGATAAGTTGAGACAAGTATGGATCTAGTATATATTTAAGGGATTTACATTTATTGAGAAGATATACCTAATTCATGTATAAATAGGAGGAGCATCCTTCAAAGTAAGCTAACAAGTTTTTTATTATTCATTAGCATCAGATTTATGATTGTTCATTCAGCATGAGTAATATCATTTTCTCCAAATCATGAGTTATGAGTGTTGTTTGATTCTTAAGATGTGATAGTTGTTCATGTGTGTTCATTGATGAATGGACAGATCCCCATCAACCACAATTAACATACATCTGTAACATAGTTTGATTTCTTTTATTTCCTTGCATGCAAGTGTGCTTTACTTTCTGCAAGTGTGATTTACTTTCCGCAAGTGTGATTTCATTTCCTAGATTTGATTTGATTGTCATTAAACTACTTTCTTACTAGCTATCTTAGTTTGCTTGCTTGAAAAATAAATCACTAGTTTCTATTT
This sequence comes from Pinus albicaulis, assembly GCA_034641835.2. NCBI lineage: Eukaryota > Viridiplantae > Streptophyta > Pinopsida > Pinales > Pinaceae > Pinus > Pinus albicaulis. The sequence continues at coordinate 250,613,702 of CM076569.1, forward strand.
ACTACTTTCTAGATTATTTTACTTCTTTCTATATTATCATAGTTTGCTTCTAATAGATTTTCACTTTAGTTATCATTAAATTTCTTGCTTACTAGTTCTCATAGTTTGCTTACTTGATAACTAAATCAATAGTTGTTCTAGGTTTACTCGCTTTCTAGATTATCATAATTTGCTTCTTATATTTGTTCAAATATTAGTTTATAAGTTTTTAGAAAGGGCACGACATTCATTCATTCCACCCTTATAATCTAACTTCTACCCTTATAATCTAATTCAGTTTTCTTACATGTGATTTCTTTTGCAGTTTTCTTTAGTTATACTTGTAATATGCATTTCCTTTTTTCTTTCCATCATAAAAAAACCTTCTACAACAGTTTCATCTGAGGTGCCATATATTTTGGTTTGCTTCTAAGTTTACGAAACCCTCAGGTTGACATATTCAAATGACAGGGATTTAACATACAAATAAATAACCCTACATTTTTGGTGTCGTAGCTAGGGAAGCAAACTTAGATGTAACTAAGTTTTTGTTTTTGTTTTGTTTTGTTTTTGTTTTTTTTTAACAATATCAGGTGCTAATTTATATTCCAAAAAAGAGGAGGAAAAGATTCCTTGTTACATGCAAGAGTTTCTGAGGAGCAGCAGAGAAGGTAGCTACCACAAAATGCTATTCCTTCTTTGTGTCTACTGTTCAGAAAATACTGAAATATAGATAACGAGTAGATTTAGACAAACTGAGAAAGAAGTAGAGCAAAATTAAAAGCCATGCTAAGAAGAAGAAAAGAGCAAACTAGTCGATGCTTATTGGGCGCCCGGTTGAAGCATCCGTATTATCCTCAGTGCCAACATTTCTCACATTGTTGGAGCTGGAGCTAGGGGTTCAGCGTTTCTCAAGGATATATTTGAGTATTTGGACAGATTCTTCTGCATGGGTGCAACGATTGGAAAGATCATTGAGCTGTTGTTGTAATGAAATTACCCTATGCAGGAAAAGTTTCACATCAGCTTGTGGTTTTTCATCAAGGACCCTTTGCTGAGCGCGAATTTGCTCCAGCTCATCCTGGAGATCTGCACAATGAAAAAAATATTCTGCGAGCCATAATGAAAAGATAGAGAGCATAGGCTGGTGGGAAAAATAGGGGAGGGCGCTCGATGGAGGGGAGGTGGATGCGTAGAGTAGAAGGCCAGCAAGGGGAGGGGAAATCATGGAGCAAGAGCCCAATAGCAGAGAGGGAATGCACTGCGCAGGGGAACACTGCAAGAGGATGAGGGAATGAGGAGGAGGCGAGGGGATTTATGGCGCAGTGGACTAGAGAGACAACAGCAAGGGAGTGAGCCCGAGGAGATAGGGTAACGGGAGAGAGGAGGGAGGAGGTACGGGGGGGTCTGCGAATTTCATAGAATTCAGAGGGGAGAATCCAATAAAATATATATATTTTTTTCAGAATAGATAAGATCATGGCAGGGGTATTAGAGAAAGGCCATCACTGCAGAGGATTTGCGTAGCTGTTATTTTACATGCATTGTTTGCTAGAGTGTCAGCGATATTGTTGTTCGTTCGGAGGATATGATGGAAATATATGTCTTTCATGCCTTTGGATATGCTATGACATCTGCTAACAATTCTGTGGAGGTCTATATTGTGGACAGGATGATCTTGGATCATCATGTTGATGATGATAGAGGAATCCCTAAACACCATTGCATTGGTGATGTTGCTTTTTTTTAACTGATGGAGGCCTTGCAAGAGGGTGTAGGCTTCTGCTTTGTTGTTGGAGAGGGAGCCAAGACCCCACTCGAAGGAGATAAGAGTGCTGCCATTTCCATTTTTGATAATGCCTCCTACTCCAGCAATGCCTGGGTTCGATTTGGATGCACCATCGAAGAAGAGAGCAAGCCTCGAGCAACTGTCCAACCATTCAATAGATTCCCTTTCTTTTAGATGAACCTTCCATGTTTCATTTTGATGTGGATGTTTAGCTGGAGGATTAAGAAGCCAAAAATGTCCAACAAATTGCCCAGAAAGTTCCTTTCTTCCACTTGGAGATCACCAACGTTGATGTTGCTGGTGTTTTTAGAGACAATTGTTTCGAGAGTGAGACTCCATGTCTTATTGCAGACCTTCCTATAGGAGGGATTTTTGTTGTTGAAGATCATTTTGTTTCTAGCGAGCCATATATTCCATAAGAGCACATACGGAAGGGTATCCTAGACCCTTCTATCTAAGTTGTTTTTCTTTTTTCCCCATGGATAATTTTTCCTCTAGTTTTTAATCAAATCAGAAATGGCACTCATGGTGTCCAAGTGAAGATGGAAGGATGAAGTGAGATTTTCCCAACATTGAGCAGCAAAGGGATACTTGACGAAAATATGATGCGCAGTCTCTTCTGCACATTGGCAATTTCGGCATCTGGAAGGTCCATGCACACCCATTTTATTTAAATTTTATGAGGTGAGGATCTTGCCTTTGAGGAGAGTCCATATAAAGATCTTTATCTTTGGGATGGCTTCTGACTTCCAAACCAGTTTCCAAATTGGCCATGGAGGAGAGGGAAAGTGGTCTTTGCTGAGTTGGCAGTGAGCAGCTTTGATGGAGTATGCAGAGCCTATGGGATCCTAGCGAAAGATATCCATACTGTCTTTTAGAAGGGGAGAAACACCATGGAGCAGGACTTGGAGGTTGGAAGGTCTGCTTCTAAATAAGGAGGGATAGGGGGAGAGTGCCATCCAATCCAATTATTAGTATGGTCATCCCACATAGAGATTTGACTTAAGAATTTTAGAACGAGATTCTGAAAATGAGAGAGAATGTGATGAGTGCCAGGTCTGTTCATGAGAGGATTTTGCCCCATAATTTTGTCTTTCCCAATATTAATGCTGTTGCCCCCATGAGGGACTTTGGAGAGATTGTGAGTTAAGAAAGGAATGGATTTCTTACAGAGGGCCCAGATTCTGGTGCAGGGTCTATTTGGGTTGTCTTGATCAAGGAGATGTTGTCTGGGAGAGTTGAGGTATTTGGTTTCCATAACTCTCTTCCACCAAGCTTGCTATCCGCTAATTAACCTCCACACGATCTTCCCCCCAAAGGCGTTGTTCAGTGGCTTGGGTGAGCGGATTCCAAGCCCTCCATTTTCATAGTCTTGAGTGACATGCCTCCAATTAACAAGATTATATTTTTTTCTTCTCTTTTTTTCCACCCTGCTAGAGAAAATGCCTTAGGATTGCTTCAAATTTGTGATGTATGCTCGTAGGGGCATGAAGCAGAGTGAAATGGTAAATGGGCAGAGATGAGAGGGCAGATTTGAGTAATACTACTCGCCCAACAAGGTTTAACCAAGAAGAGCCCCCCTGCTGTACTTTTATCTTCATTTTATCTATGGTAATGTTATAGACTTCAGAGTTAAGAGGACCTGCGCTGACAAGCATGCCTAAATAATTGAATTAATCCCAATTAAGTTTATGAGAAACTCCAAATTTTTGTGCAATTCTGTGTATGGTTTGGTTAGTTTTTTTCCAACCATAAATGCAAATTTTTTGAAAGTTTATCAGCCCTCTGGAGTAAAGCATGAATTTGTCGAGGAGAGATTTAAATTTGTGAGAAAGTATGCAAGTTGCACCACCCATCAAGAGAGTGTCGTCTGCAAATTGAGAATGGTTCATATTTTTTACACCGTTGCCAAATTTAATTCCAATGATGAGGCCTACTCTTTGCATATGATCCAAGGCCTTGCTGAAGGATTCGACCATGAGGATAAAGAGAAAGGGAGAGAGAGGAAAACCTTGTCTAAGACCGCGAGAGGACTGAAAGAAGGTTGCAGGCCTACCATTTATGATGGGGGAGATCCAAGGTCTTGAGATGCAAGATTTGATAAGGGCGATGAAGTCATTGTCGAAGCCCATTTTCTAGAGGACTGCTATGAGGAAGGAGTGTTTGACCCTATCAGAAGCATTGGCTATATCGAGTTTGAGAATGAAACGTTTCTCTTTGTGTGTCATACTTGAATGGATGGCTTCTTTAAAAAGGAGGATAGAGTCTGAGATTTGCCTTTGGGAGATGAAGCCTCCTTGATTTTCGGAGATGAGACTGGGAAGAAAGGGCTTGAGACGCATGGCAAGGATTTTGGTGATAATTTTGTAGGAGGAATTGCAGAGGGAGATAGGTCTAAACCTTGAGAAGGAGGAGGGGCGATTTTATTTGGGGAAAAAATCGAGGTAGGTTGAATTGGTGACGCCCCCTATTTTCTTCCTTCTTTGAGCCCACTGTATCATTTTGGTCAAGTCATTTTTTTATTAAGTCCCAGTATGCCCTATAGAAGTTGATGGAGAAGCCATCTGGACCTGGAGCCTTGTCAGAATGTAGGGACCAAATGGCACAATGGATTTCTGCCTCTTCTATATCTTTTTTCAGAGTGCTGTTAATCTCTTTATAAATCAGATTTGGCAGATGCCTTAATAGATTAGAGTAGTCTTCAGGCTCCTTTATTTCAGTGAGCAGATATCTATAATGAATGGTGGAAGTAGCTTTAGTTAGTTCTTGATATGTCTAAGTTTTACCTTCATTGTCTATGATAGAGGATATGTTGTTTCTAGTCTTGCGAACAATAGCTTGTTTGTGGAAGAAGGAGTTGTTCTTGTCACTTGCCTGGAGCCACAAATTTTTGGATTTTATTCTCCACTTCTCCTCTTCTTTTCTATTGATTTTATATAATTGCTAATAGAGGTATTTTTCATGATTGGAGTTCTCCTGATTTTTCCCTTGAGAGTCAATGGTGTTATGAACAACCTCCAGCTTTGCTTTGATTTTAGCTTTGATCTTGTCTGGTTCCTTGTACTGCAATTTGGCCCATTCTTTTAAGGCCATTTTGAACTTCTTTAGTTTGGTTTCCCAAATAAAATATGGAGATCCCTCCACGTGCTGCAACCAGGTATTGCGCACTAACTGTCTTGCTTTCAGAATATCATTCCAAAGAGGATTATATTTAAAAGGGAGGGGGCCGAGAGAGGGTTGGTCACCAAGGGAGAGGGTGATGGGGTAGTGGTCAGAGGCGGAGGAGGAGAGGATGTTGGAAGAGGCAATGGAGAAGAATGAGAGGAGAGGGACAGTCACAAGAAATCTATCAAGACGCTCCATGATGTTTCCACCTCCAATCCTGCGATTGCTCTAAGTGTATTTGCGATTTTTTGGGGCAATATGAACGAAATTGTGGTCTTGAAAGATGGTTTCAAGCAGATCTCTAGAGGGATCTGGGTTGAAACAACCACCCCTTTTTTCATTTGCGTGAAGGATTAAGTTGAAGTCACCTCTAATGATGATATTGCTGCTGTCTTCATTATCTATATCAGTTTTTAGAGCGTCCCAATAGATCTCTTTATCCCTATAATGGTTGGGTCCATAGATATTGTATATGATGATCTCAATGCTCTCTTTAATGTTATGTAGAGTCACTTTGATCTAGTTTTGTATTTTTGCTGAACTTTTTGGCTTCCAGATGCTTTGATTCCAAATAGTGGCAAGTCCACCTGAGGTACCCATGGATTCAGAATCGGTGCCCACATGATTCTTCATTTTGTTTATAATTGTTTCCATGTCAAGATCTCCCTGCTTAGTTTCCTGAAGGAGAATAATTTCTGGCTTTTCCCGATTCATTAGATCCTTTAGGGCAGAAGTCCTTGAGGGGTGCCCTAAACCCCTACAGTTCCATGAGAGGGTTTTCATCATTTTAGGAAAGCAGAGCGAGAGCCTGTCTTCCCTCCTTGTTCCTTTTGTCACGAGTCTTTGATATTTTTCTCTAAGATATAGGTTTCAATAGGGTTATGAGTTCCAAGGGCTATATCCTTTTGGGCAGTTTCATCTCTATGTTGCTTGGATGAATTCCTTCTAGGGCCAGTTTTCTTTAGGTTTTCCAAAGTGGCTCCATGTTCTTTTACTAAGTTTCTAGTGATTAGGGTTGAGGATGGGTCTGAAGAGGAGGAGGGGGGATCAGGATTGATGGGGGAGGGGTGAGGGGAGGTAGGATGAGAGGGGATAAAGAGCAGGGGGGATCATATTCAGAGGAGGCAAGGGAGAAGAAGGGATTGTAGGAGGCTAGAGAGGCATTGGAGGGAGGGATAGGGGGATCAGCAGGTTGAAGGGAGGGATCATAGGGTTGAGGAGAGGAAGAGGAGGGACAGGAGGGGGTAGCTTTGGGAGGGGAAGCAGAGTGGGCCAAGGAGTTGCTGGTGCTTTTAGGGTTAGAAGAGGTCTTTTTTTAATGGTTTCCCATTGCATATCTGAATCTAGGCTTTCAATATCAATAACTTTAGAACATATGTTAGGAAAATGGCCATATTTGTGACATACCTTGCATTTAAATGGGATTTTCTTGTAATTGAGCTGCTGAATATGAGTCCATTCGTTAACTTTTAGCTTGATCACTTCAGGGAGGCCTTTACCCAGATCCACTTCGATGCAGATCCTGGCACATGATTGCATATTGTCTTTTGGTTCGCTCTAATCAATGAAATTGCTGACAACATTTCCAATCACACGAACAGATTCATCCCCCAACAGTGCAAGGGAAGGTGAGGAAGGCGCACCCACACAGGGACGACGTTTGGCACATCAAGTTCAAGGTCAAAGTATGGCATCCAGTTGTTGATATAGAGACCTTTGGTGTCCATGAAGTAAGGGTTGTTCCTGAAGATCAGATCCTTGTCCTCTTTCGTTTCAAAGTGAAAGGTGAAATAGCCTTTGCCGCAGAAGCGAATAGAGATTTTGCTGTTGATTTTGTCTAACTAGTTACGCTCAACCCATTTTTGAATAATCTTTGGGGAGGGCCATAACCCAGTAAATTGACCTATGAGACCCTTCTCGGCTAGATAAAGGGCAGCCATGCGCGAAATAGTTGGAGGAAGGTAGACCTCTTGAATGCCATTGAGCTTCTTAACAAATTTGGTGATTGCCGACCTAGGGAAAGGTGGATATAAGGAGCTGATCAGAGCCGATAAGGCTTGGGCCTGATCCAGGGGAGAGGCCACCTCCAAGGAGGACTCCGGAGGGGTCATGCGTGCAGCTGAAGGCAGAAGAGCAAGTAGGGAGGCGACCGCGGCTGTAGAGTGCGAGAAAATATCAAGGACTTAATATGTAACTAAGTTAGGAGGATTGTTTAGGAAATATTTTTCATTTAAGAATAACTCCATTAAGGCATTTTCATTTAAGTTTATTTTGCATTTGCATATAGAAAAAATAGAAATAACATAAAACATCCACAAATCAAAAACCCCCATTCATTAAAAATAATAATAATAATAATAAAATCCAATTTCAAAAACAAGATTTGAAGAGTTTTGTGCTATGACAGTTGAAGAAGATCAAAAACTTAAAGATGACATTCAAATTTGGTCTCAACTAGTCATTAGGCTACCATTTTTAACATCAAATATTCATAATCATGTCCAAGAATTCACTAGGGTTTATTTTTCAAACTTGGATAAGAGTTTACTCATGATTTTTTTACGCAAATGGATTCATTGGAAATTCGCTTATACTTAAGAGAATGTTTAATTTCTTTAGTAAAATAGGACTAGCAAATAAAAACAAGTTTTTGTGATTTTTAGGATAAATTTGCAATTTTGTGGTGCAGTAAGAGTCACCTATTTACTAACCCTTGGCAAGAATATTGCAATAAAACAACGATTGTGGAAAATGAGCACACACGAAAATTAAAGAGAAATAATTTTTGGTGATATTGATTCTTTTCATTTTATTTTCTGAATTCAAATTTAAAAAAAATCAGTTAATAAACTCCTGAGTATGCTCTCTTATTGTGCTCCTTGCGATCTGAAAGATCATAAAAGAAGATTGAACTAAGTTAGTTTTAAAAAATTTCAATAAAAATGACTAAGAGATCTAAATTTACCATTGATTCTAAAATAAAAAAAGTGATCTCTAATTGTTAAATATATTAGTTTTATAATTTGTGGGCAGTGAGTTTGCAGATCATATATGAAAATTTTGCAAAAACAAATTTCGTATTTGAATTATTTGCGAAAAATCACCCAAATTAAAAAATAAAATCGGTCGAATCAGAGTCCGGATGAGGGAGATATCGTTGATTTAAAATAAGTTATTTTCTCAGAAATTGGTGTGACGGCTAGATTAAAAAAAAAAACAAATATGTCTGTTTAAAAATTCTTCCTCAAAGAAAATAAATTAGTCCAGAATTTGTAGAGAGAGAAGTTAGAAAATTTGCTCCATGCTTTCAACCTACAACAAAAGAAATAAAATAAAATAAAGAATTTATGTTTTGGCATCAATATTTTCACAATTTTTATAGAAAAAAAATCGGTTGTGAGATCCATTTTTTTTTGGCAAGAGGATGAGTTCAAATAAAAATCAAATATTTTGGTGTCATGAAATTGATTGACAAGTTCCCTAGAGTAGTTAGACACTTGGAATCTTCTCCCAAAATCTTGAATTTTGTTTGTTGGGGTTTTGCTGCCACATGGCGACATTCGATTGGTCCATGTGGCAACGTACCATTACCTAATATTGCACATTCATCACCTAGTTGTCTACCATGTCACCTTGTCTAGTCAGCAGTCCACTTCACTCTGCCAAGTCAACATCCACAACAGAATGTATGCCACGTGGCTGGTCCAGATTTATGTAGGAACACAATAAAATACAGAAATAGACATAAACACAGAGATGCAGCGGAAAAATACTTCATTTTAAATGATTGAAATATGCTTACAGACATAATGGAAATAAAAATAGCTAGGGTGCTGGTAGCGTATCTCTGAGAAGAGATGTGGCGGCTACAGACCTCTGAACTATGTTACAATGAGGCTCGAGGGCCTATTTATTATTGAGAAACAACAGAGAACTCTAAACGTCCAAAAAACTAACCCTAGGAGATGAAGCAGCAAAACTATGGGCCCCATTTGGGTAAATTGATGTTTCAAATTCCCGGGGAGTAACTTTGGCATATGATCTCAGTTTGACGCATATCATACCTCATTAGAAAGATCTATCCGAGGAGTACAACTTTTGGTGTGAACAATATTAGTTTGATGTTGTTCCCGAATTTCCCAAAAAACGTCGTTTAGGGCCTCAAAACGGCTCCGGAAGTTCAGGACCTGAAAAAATGCTAAAAATAGTAAGTTGTGCCGCAATTTAAAAACTGAAAGAAATGATGGTGGGGGTTCAAATGGAATAGGTGGGTGGCCACCAATATCCACCTGGATCATTAAGGCCCCAAAACGGCTCCGGGAGTGCAGGACTCGAAAACCTGCTAAAAATAGTAAGTTGTGATGAATGTAAAAAGCTATAAGAATTGATGGTGCAGGTCCAAATGGAATAGGTGGGTGGCCACCAATATCCACCTGGATCATTCCTCCCTCCTTAGGAAGCAATGGTCCCCATTGCATTGAGATCCTCCATGAGATGAGGCAAATTCTGTTGAACTGGGTATTAGATTTTTTGAAGATGTCATGGACCTGCGGGCAAACATGCTGGATGTGTTTAGTAAATTTGGTTTCTTTATCAGCCTAAAAAAATACATGTGTGGATTCTGTATGTGTAGTTGCAGGAGGTATGGAAACATCAGGCAGCGGTGCGCTGGGGGTCAGATAAATGGAGTGCTTGTCCTGGCAGTGTAGAGGAACCTCTGTGAGTGAGTAGAAAATGTCCTCGTATTCCTCCATGACTTTGTCCATCTGCTGCAGCTGTGCAGGGGAGCCCTATTTCGAGGTTGTGGCCGCAATATTCTTCTTTCCTTGTGAGCGAGTTGTAAGGAAAATAAATTTCCTGGTTTGGGAAACAATCTTATTGCGTTGTTTTGCAATAGTCAAAGAGATGATAGGAGGCGGTACTACCTCCGGTATCCTGTACAAGTTATTTCCCAAAGTAATAATAATAACAGCACGAGGCCTAGACTCATACACAACATGTCGCCTCCACAGGTATGGTTGGCCCAATAATACATCAGCTACATCAAGAGGAGCAACATCACATAATACCTCATCCGTGAATGGCTTGATGCTGTATGGAAGGCGACACTTTTGGCAGATGCAGATGTATCTCCTTGGGTGAAGCCACCTGATGGTATATGGCTGTGGGTGTGCTATGGTCGGTAGGCCGAGCAGCTTCACGACCTCTGCTGAAATGATATTATTTTTGCTTTTGCCATCGACAAGGAATTGCAGTGGAGAACCCTTCACCCACATTTGTGAATGGAAGAGGCACTCCCCCTCCTCTGGATCCTCGGGATCCTCCCTTTGGATCTTGGTGGTGGAAACAATGGCACTGGGATTCACATCAATGATTTTATTCCCTTTGTCATTTCCTTTGTCTGGTTTTGACTAAGGATTAGAAAATACATCTGATTCGGGTGCCTTTAGTTCGACCACCAATGAATTTTTGTCATGACACTCATTTGTGCTATGAGTGGGGCTGTTATGAAAGTCACACCACTTCCTCGTGTCCTTCTTCGGATTTGTGGTGTTTTTATGAGTCGCCCCACTTTGGCCTTTCCCCTTGTTCTGTGGTTCAGGGGCACCTTTTCCTAGCTTCGGATTCGCAGATCCAAAGTCTCACTTCTTCTGCTTAACTTTTTGCTCAATCTTGGCGGCGTAGCGATATGACGTGCCAAGTGATGTAATGTCGAGGAACTCCATTTTATCCTGAATGTGTTTGTGCAGATAACTGCGGTACTCGAGCACCAAATGTCTCTCTGAATATTTAATACCCAACTTTGTGTGTAGGGTATGGAACAAATTTGTTAGTTTGTGCACATCTTGATCCCTTTGTTGTCGCAGTGTGCTCCATTGGATGTATTTGTCCTCATAGTTCCCCACGGGGTAATATTGTTCCTTGATTCCGTCTCAGAACGAATTCTAAGTGGGTGTGGACAAGAACAGAGAGGGTTCCCCTTCGTCCTCTTGCTCACAGTAGGTTTCCCACCAGTCTTTGACATGGGGAGCGACTTTGAGGAGTGCAAAAATAATCTTTTCTCGGCTGGAGAAATCATGGACCGAGAAATACCCTTCCAGCAAATTTAGCCATCTATCTACGGTGTCTGCATCTATCTGGCCTTCAAATACAAGAATGTCAAAGTTTACCTGTACCTTGAAGAGAGTGGCGCCTCCAGAGTGGCTGTTGGATGCAAATGCACTGTAGGTGGGCAGTTTTTGAAGGATTTGATAAAATTTATCCACCATTGCATTCCTTTGTTTCTCGAGGGCCTCCTCAAGCAATATTTTGATAGGATCTCCTGCTCCCTCATCTTTCTTTTCTTCCGCCATGGGAGGTCATCGGGGTTTGCGAGGCTGATCTTGCAAGGGTTCAACCAGATCGAGCCCTAACTCCTTATACCTGGACCACGGTGGGGACATGCAAAGAAAAACGGAGAAAGAGCAGACCGCTCCGATACCACTGATCCAGATTTATGCAGGAACACAATAAAATACAGAAATAAACATAAACATAGAGATGCAGCAGAAACAATACTTCATTTTATTTAAATCAAATGAATGAAATATGCTTACAGACATAATGGAAATAAAAATAGCTTGGGTGCTGGTAGTGTATCTTTGAGATGAGATGTGGTGGCTACATGCCTCTGAACTATGTTACAATGAGGCTTGGGGGCCTATTTATTATTGAGAAACAATGGATAACTCTAAACATCCAAAAACCTAACCCTAGGAGATGAAGCACCAAAACTATGGGCCCCGTTTGTGTAAATTGGTGTTTCAAATTCCCGGGGACGTAACTTCGGCATACGATCTCCATTTGACTCATACCATACCTCATTAGAAATATCTATCTGAGGAGTACAACTTTCGATGTGAGCAACATTGGTTCCATGTTGCTCTCGGTTTTCCCAAAAAACGTCGTTTAGGGCCTTAAAACAACTCTGGAAGTTCAGGACCCGAAAAATTGCTAAAAATAGTAAGTTGTGCTACAACTTAAAAATTGAAAGAACTGATGGTGGGGGTTCAAATGGAATAGGTGGGTGGCCAACGATATCCACTTGGATCATTAAGGCCCCAAAACGGCTCCGGGAGTGCATGACCCGAAAACCTGCTAAAAATAGTAAGTTGTGCTGAATGTAAAAAGCTGTAAGGATTGATGGTGTAGGTCCAAATGGAATAGGTGGGTGGCCATTGATATCCACTTGGATCAGTGGCACCTTCCAGTGCTTCCATGTGGTATTCCTGGGTGCTACCACGTGTCACCCATACACCCCAATTTCACTGTTTTTCTAAAACTTAAAACGATAATAACTTTCTCATACGGCGTCCGTTTGACGTGATTCAAACATCATTGGAAATATCTCGATGGAATATACGATATGAGAGAGTATTCATCAGCATTTGAAATAGAAAAAGAATGAAGAAATTTCCAAAAAGACATGACAGGTAAACAAAGACACTAGTTTCGAAACATGTAAAAGTTCATTTGATTTTCTTTTGTGAATTTGTTTTATTAGTACTGATTCTCAGTTTCTTTTTGTAAATGCAATAAATAGAGAGATTGATCACCTATATATTTTGATAATCTTACATTTCATTATAGAAAAAGTACTAAGTTTTTGCAGGTTCCAGGAAGACAAACATATGACCATAAGAAAACAATGTCTCTCAAAGACCACATTTCTTAAGAACATGATAAGTGCAACATCAAAGATGAAATATCCAAAGCATGAGCTTATGATTTTGGATAAAGAATGCTAAGTCAGACCCATCATACCATTTCAAAACCTTTCACTTATTTAGTCAATAAAATCTTCATCTCATTTTCCTTCACAGTTATTTTCCTGCCTCTCTTTCATTAACTCGTAACCCAACAATAAAAGCATTCAACTCTCCTACAAAGCTAATTCATTCCATTTCCTTTTTGCCAAATAAACCTTGATACACTGCAAAAAAAAAATCATCCATAAGTCCTTCAAAATTTTCATTTCATGCTTGCGTTAGATGATGGAGGATTCATTAAGGCCTCCCTTATAACAAGTCTTGGCCTATCGACATCAACACATAATCTAGGTTCAAGGCTAGAGTTATCTTTCAAGTAACTCGAGGCTTGTATACCTTAATGAAAATTTCTCTCGCTGACAATCATGGGAATAAATCAATGTCTCTTGAACATTGGATCTTGCAAGTGACTCGACATCAACTCATTTATTCGCACTTCACAAGATGTACTTAGGTACCTTGGAACTCATTGACATTAATGGTGAGTTTGCCTTGCATTGGTTAACGACATTCATTAATGGCCAGTAATCCAATGAATTCTCTTCATGCTCGACATCAACACATTCATTCGCATGACTAGAATTGTACCATCAGGTTTTGTAACGATTGAAGACTACATCATTTCAATAGTTTGTAGCAGGAATCAATTTGTAACAACAACATAGATCCCAATATTGTCAACAACACAAAGATAACAAAGAAGCAGATCAAATTCCTTTGTTTATATATACTCCATGATCCAACATCAACAATCACACTCTTCAGTAAACACAACTCATCCACATTGAAGGTAAGTGAAGGTATCTTGTTTTCTAATTTTTAGCCATGCAATTCCTTAAAATGGTTAAATTGTAATTTTGGAAAATTCCTCACTCCCTTTCTCATATTGTGATCTAAAAAACACCTTTAGTTGGGGGAAAGGGACACTAATTCATATTCGAATTTCATACACCATCACACATTTTCATTTCATTCCAACTCACACATTCTTCCCAATCAACTATTGTTGCAGTATGATTCCAAAAGATTATACGCTTTGCAAATTATCAATTCATTGATAGTTATTATAGGACTTGAAAATAAAACTTTCAATGTTTTCATGTACTTTGATGCAAAAAAAATAAAAATATTATTACACAAGAATCAATGCTAAAAAATTTTGGTTGTCACACAAGAACCAACTATCAAAAATATATGTTGCAATCAAATGTATTACACTTTGCAAAAGAGAATACGATGACGCAAATTTTGAAGAAAATCAATACAAGTCAAAATCTCATAAATAAGCAAAGCATTACAAGAAGATAAACTTATGAACAAATGGATCAATGCAATATTTGCATGAGGACATGAAACAACTTCAGTTGGGGGGTATGTTGAGTCTCAAAATTGTATTCCATCTTCATCCATATTTCCATCATTTCATAACCATTTAGCCCTCATTTCATAACTATCTAGCCTAAAACCCTACATCAAGTAACCATCTTCATGATCATACGTGTTAGAATAATAATTTTCCAAAGTTATTTATTTTATGTATTTTTAAGTGAATTTATGATTAAAAACTAGGAAATTAACATGGTTTCATATACATATATATATGTGTTATGACTTTTGTGATATTTGCAGGCTTATTTTGAGGTTCTAGAAGGATCTTACTTGGCCTCCCAAGTACAAATTCGAATTTAAACTCAAGAGGTGGACCATATTCCAAGGAGAAAGATCATGGAGATCTTGATGTGTCATGGGATTTGTATCTAGTATTTAGGGATAAGTTGAGACGAGTATGGATCTCGTAGATATTTAAGGGATTTACATTTATTGAGAAGATATCCCTAATTCATGTATAAATAGGAGGAGCATCCTTCAAAGGAAGCTAACAAGTTGTCAATTATTCATTAGCATCAGATTTATGATTTTTCTTTCAACATGAGTAATATCATTTTCTCCAAATCATGAGTTTAAGTGTTGTTTGATTCTTAAGATGTGGTTGCTGTTCATGTGTGCTCATTGAGGAATGGATGGATCCCCATCAACCACAATCTGCATACATTTGTAACATAGTTTGATTTGTTTTATTTCCTTGCATGCAAGTGTGCTTTATTTTTTGCAAGTGTGATTTACTTTCTGCAAGTCTGATTTACTTTCCGGAAGTGTGATTTCATTTCCTAGATTTGATTTGATTGTCATTAAACTACTTGCTTACTAGATTTCTTAGTTTTCTTGCTTGACAATTAAATCACTAGTTGCTATTTACTGCTTTATAGATTAGTTTACTGCTTTCTATATTATCATAGTTTTCTTCTAATAGATTTGCACTTTAGTTATCATTAAATTTCTTGCTTACTAGATCTCATAGTTTGCTTGCTTGATAACTAAATCAATAGTTGTTCTAGGTTTACCCACTTTCTAGATTATCATAGTTTTCTTCTTATAGTTGTTCAAAGGTTAGTTTATAAGTTTTTAGAAAGGCCATAGCATTCATTCATTCCACCCTTAGAATCTAACTTCCACCCTTGGAATCTAATTCAGTTTTCTTACATGTGATTTCTTTTGCATTTTTCTTTAGTTTTACTTGTAATATGCATTTTCTTTATTTATTTCCATCCTAAACAAACCTTCTACAACAGTTTCATTTGATGTCCCATATTTTTTGGTTTTCTTTTAAGTTTACGAAACCCTGGGTTGACATATTAAAATGACAAGGATTTAACATGCAATTAAATCGCCCTACACCAACCTAAACTGGATTTAAATCTATTATTTCATTTGCATGAGGACATGGAAATATCTTAGTGTGGGGGAAATTTTGGGTCATCATTATTGTTTGTCTTTGTCATTAATTAAACCATTACTTCCAACCACTGATCGCACCTTCTCACTCACTTATCACCATTTTCACTGTAATTCTTCATAAAGTATCATAATGTGCTTATATATGTCCAAGTGGATAATTAAGATCAATTTTCATGTATTTTTGATGAATTGAAGAGAATTATGCTTGGTTTTACTAATGACAGTTTGCTAGTTCACATTCTGGAGCTTAGTGTAGTTTCAATGACCATCTCTATGATCAAGCTATCAACATAATTCTAAAAGGAAATAGGGCACATGGGTTTTGTTTATAATTCCCCAAATATGGATTTGTCTTGTTAAAACCTCACCTAGGTCTCATGTGTGAGCCTCCAAAATTTGATCAAATGCAATGATCCAAATTAGAAAATTAGCAGTAGTTTTTGAGAAGACAACTTATGATGTGATTTCTAAGAAAATAAAGATGAATTTTGAAAAAATAAAACATGGGTTTTTTATAGAACGACCCATTTAGGTGAAACATAATTGGATTTTCAAATGAGTGCATGATTTGAGAGATGTGATTGATTATTTGAACTATATTCTCTTGGATTTCATGAATGGTCAGTTTGCCAACATGTCACCTAATGCCTAGTCAACAATGAGGTTGGAATGATATATGTTTTAATGAATTCACGACATGGAAATAAGATATAACTAGATCTTAGCCTATCTTTTGATCCAATATCCACAATAATATATTTGATCTCATCTTCAACTTAATATACTAAAATCTCATGTCACGAATTAGAGCAATGAAACTCTGAGTTTCTTGTTGTGTTGAAACTCTATAAATACTCTAATTTCCTTTGATTAAATGGGGGGGATCCTATGTATGAATGTATTGTTTATGAGTTGACAGACACAGAGTTCTGAGTTCTTCTCCAACGTGTGTGACCCAACCAGGAAGGGCCTCTATGCCAGGACGCACATTGCCTTTCCTTTGAATGGTTTTAACCAATTTTCCTTTTATTTTATTTGCTTGCAAATTAGATTTTGTTTAGATTGGATTGCCAATATACAACTTATGCGTTTTAATAAATCATGATTTATTTAGGAATACGAGTGATCACTCAACCTTAGAAATTTCATTGAATTTATTGCTATTTGATGCATTTACTTTCCATAGTTTTAAATTCAATTTGTGTTTGTGAATCAATGCAGTGAATTCTAATCAAGTAGATTTTCCAAGTGAATATAAACTGTTTCTCATAATTACAAACTCACTACACATTTATAATCTATATTTAAAAAAAGTTTGCCTTTATCATGATTATCTACATGGTTAGAGAATTTATGATGTTTTTGAACCAAGACTATATTGAGATAGTAAGTTTATAAAATTCTTTTCATAGACTAGAGTTTACTTTCAATGTCAACTTGTACTAAATTAAATTAGGAGCCAGATCCTATCATATATTTTGCATTACAGTCCACAAGCTTACTAACCTAGATTGATAAATTAAATGTAACATAATTCTAGTACAATTGAATTTACTGACACAAATTTGTGATTTCCCTTTTGTTTGAGTTTGATTGATCATAAATTGGTGTGTATTTTACTTTTAATGCACTAATTAGGTTATAAAATTTTGCCTCTTTTAGTTTTATAATTTCTCAATTTTAATGGCACTATCATCTTCTATTCATTGAGAGCTTCCAACAATATAAAATTGTTTTCTTTCCAAATTTGGAGCACAAATTTATGGTCCTAAAAAGGTTTTAGATAATCGAAATATTCTGACGATGTGGTAGATGATGTGTCCCTTGATCCACGTGGCAAAAAAAATATTTAATGTATTGACATAGCAACTGAAGTTGATCCAATTAATTGTCATTTTTATTATATGTATGTATGTATTCTATTTTTATTTTTAATTTTTCATTGTATTTTATTTTATCTTATTTTTTCCAAGCTATGTCAAATAACCCGTCTAATGGTAATTATTACATAACTTGGAGGAACATAATGGATAAAATATCAAACTATTGGATGTTAGGATTTATTTTTCTCATAACTTCTTAATTCTTTTGATATTTGGGGGCTGAGATCCATCAGCTGAAAAAATCCAATAGACGAAAATTATTATGTTAATGGCAATATCAGATGTCACTGAACAAACTAGCATTCGATGTCCGGTGGCTAGAATTAGATGCCTGGTGGCGAAAATATGATGACCAAAATATTGGAATGTCAGGGTGTTTTTTTTTGTTTCTCATTACTTTCCTATTCCTCTTATGTCTGATATCTGATAGCTCAAAACTGGTGGCTCAATGGCCAGAATCCGGTGCCAAGTAGTCAGAATCTGATGACCAAATTATTTTGTTCTTTATTTGATTATTTATTTTCAGATGCCTCTACAACCCGAAAATAATAAAAATAAATAAATAATTCATTATTTATTTTAAAAGGTCTTGAACTTGGAGAATAAGTCTAGTCCTTTGAAAATGATATTTACATTGCTTTGGAATCATTAAAAAGAGGGTGATTTCCACATCAAGAGACCCAACTTGCTTTAGGGGAGGGTCAAATTGCTTAAATGGTCAAATATTTTTCTTGAAAATGGCTTGAAACGAGGAATATATTCCTTCCTATGCAAGCTAGGCTCCAATTTTCACCTCTTTGACTTCAATGTTCACATTGTAGACTCCAACATTCACCTTGGGACCTTAAGGTCCCCATGAAATGTGGATGGATCCTTGATATAACTTTGTATGCTCAATGTTCCACTTGATTTGGTACTAAATTTGTTCCATATACCTTTCCACGTCACTCTTTTACATGTTTTCAACCTAAAATAACTTAAGTAACTTTCCATGTCACCACAAAAACCATTATGACAAGCATGAAAAAAAAGTAACCTCATTTAATAATGATTTAAAGATTGAAATAACATCATTAAAGAAGGTGTTCCAAAAAATTCAATATGGGATGCATAGAGGAGGCATTGATGAGTGAAATGAGTCTTCTTTTACCTTGGAGAGGGTGTCATGTGCATTAGGAAACATGAACTATCTTGTGAACTGTGAAATTGCATTAGGAATTGTGAAATATGGTGAACATATCCAGAATCATCTCCAATAGACCATGGCTAATTTGTGCTATGTATATAAGAAAATGTGGTCCATATGGGGAATAAATGGGTGTGCTAAACATGTGTGTGACAACCCATACAAAGCACAATCACCATTTACAAGTAAATATAACAAGTGACTAACTAGGGACTCCAATAAATCATGTGTCTAAATAGATCCATCCCAAGACCTCCACAAGCTTTACTACGACTTTAAATGCCCAAAGAAATAAGGTGTTTCTAGCGATAATTGGGTAGTCATTATATAAGTACCATAGACCTAAAGAAAATAAGAACAGGGACAAAAAGGAATCACTATGACAATCCACCTAACGAGATTTAGGAGACCAACTAGCCATAATTTGTGCATAACTCATCCCATTATGGCCAATATATAAAAAACATCATCATATAGACACAATTTGGAATTATAATGGTGTTTTCATCAAGTGAAAAAATCTAGGTTACACCAAGGTGTAATAGTCCCCACAAGTGTTGAGGATTCAAGGAATCAACCTCAAGTGATTAGTGTTATGGGGGGTTGGAAGATAAAGTCAGAATATTTCTTCCAAGAGGCACAAGAGTTGTGTGTGTATGAAGTGATCCTCTATCCATATAGTGTTGGAGAGGATATTCCTTGCACAATGTTGTTGAGATGGTGTCATAGGTATGTTGAAAATGCAGCAAGATGATGGAGCTTAGTGAAATGAAGTCGCCTTCACTAAGTGGGCCCGCAGGCAAATTCCGGTTCAAAGTCTATTTTTAGACTATGTCTATTTTTAGACATATGGAGCATGGTCCAGGGATTGCAGTATGTTATTCTTGTAGTATTGGTCATGTTGGTAAAAATAGATGGACCTCTATTTTTTGACCTATAGGTCGATGTCTATTTTTAGACTGCCTATCCTAAAAATAGGGAAGTCAAATATTATTTACCCTTAATAATATTTGGACTATAAACAACAATTTACTCTCTTGGAGCACTTCAGTTCGAGCCTTGGAAGTGGCTCATGCATCTGACAGAGGAATTACGCTATTCCCAAGGGTTTGATGGCATCATGCATGGTTGACTTCAGTTAGGACTTCAGTGGCAGAAGTTTGGTGGAGTTAATGAGACGGCTAGTGGAGTTGTGTTCTGTTTATTTTAGTTGAACTAGTTGAGATTAGTTTAACTAGCTAATCAATTAGTTATGAGTGGAGTGAATTAAATATTATTTAATTCATTAATTAGTAACTCATTATTCAACTCAAGAACACATCAGTTCACTACAGTGCATGATCAGTTCAGTGGAGACCGGTGAAAGAGGTAGATGAAAGGGTGGAGTTAGCTATCAGTGGCGACATCAGTTGTGCATGAGATTTGCACCACACTTGGAGGAATTCCCATGATGATTGCGCTGTCAAGACAAGGAGATTCGAACCTTGGATCTCTATTTAAACAGGCCATGATTGCGCAATAGAGGCAAGGCAATTGGTGGTGAGTTTTGAACCAGTAACCTGTTCAAAACCAAGCTAGTTTGTGTGTAACTTCATGAGATAGTACTGAGTACTTGTGAGGAGTATTGTAATGATTTTGTTACATGATTTCTCCATTATAATATACACAATAGCTGCGGGGTTTTCAGCTATAAGATTTCCCCATACATACTGTGTTAATGTGTATGATGATTTGATGTGCTATCGCTTGTTTTATTTCCGCATGTGTGATGATCTGAGTGGAAGAGATTATGTGTTGCATATAAATTCGAATTGTATGTGATCAGTATAGTCTCGGTGGATAATTAATCATTATTTAGCAAATTTCTACATGGTATCAGAGCTATTGAAGCAGATATTGATCATCACAGTGATTACAAACTTATTTCGGTAGACAGAGTCTGCATGCGGGCCAGGTAGCCTCCGGATTCATCTTTCTTCGGAAAGTAAAAGGTCTGGTAAATGCCCCTTGCAGTCGATCTCTGTGCTAGAAATAATTTGTTCTCACAGATCTAGAGCGATTGAGCTTTGAGGTGGAATTCGAATTTTGCAGCAGTTTTGTTTTCTTGGTGCCGGTGTTGAAAATGTCTTTCAACGGTTTGCGACTCGAATATGCTCTTGAAGGCAGTTCGAATTATGTTGCATGGAAGGATCGCATGGAGGCAGTATTAGAAGATAATGGACTGAAGGAGTGCGTGGATACGGATGTCCAAAGGCCCATTGATCCTGCTGAAGTCGAAGCATGGCAAAATAAGATGGCGAAATGTCGAAGGATCCTGTTGGAGGGCGTCAAGGATCATATTGTATCCAACCTGCATGGAAAGGCTTCTCCATATTTAATGTGGAAAGCTTTGATGGATCTATTCCAGAGTAAGAGCGACCAAAGGAAGCTGGCGCTCAAAGATAAGCTCAGGAACATCAAGATGGAGAAGGGCGACAGTATCGCCAAATACCTCATGAAGTTCACTCAATGCAGAGATGAGTTGGGAAGTGTGGGGGTGACTGTCGAAGACGAGGACATGGTCGACCTGGCTCTCCTTGGTCTTCCGAAGGCTTGGCACTCATATCAAGATAGTGTCAATGGTCGGGAGAAGCTGCAGGGATGGGAGCGCCTTTGGGCGGATCTCATGCAGGAGGAGATAAGGAGGACTACTCGAGATGGATCTTCATCAAAGGGAGCTGATGAAGAAAACTGCGCTTTGGTTGCTAAAGCAAAGAAGGGGAAGGGTAAGAAACCTTCTCATTCCGGTGCAAAGGGCAAGAAGCAGGATATGGCGAAAGTGAAGTGTTTTCACTGCCATGATCTTGGACATTATGCTACCAATTTTCCAAAGAAGAAGAAAAACAAGCAAGCGGGAAGATCTGCAGATGGAGAAGCTTTGGCTTCACAGTTCGAGCTTGACTTTTCACTGATCGCATGCTTGGTTTCAAGTGTGATGGGATCAGTGTGGTTCTTGGACAACGGTGCGTCATTTCATATGACGGGAGATCGGGATTTGTTCTCAGATCTGGAGGACAAAGATTTGGGTGTGCACATCGAGATGGGCGATGATGGTAGATACAGTGTGACTGGTATCGGTACCATATCCTTTCAGAGGGAGTCTGGTAAACCCTTTGTATTGAAGGATGTCATGCATGTACCTGGATTGAAGAAGAACTTGATCTCTGTGGCGATGTTGGAGGATAAGGGGTATGATGTGGTCTTCAGCGAAGGAAAAGCCTTCCTGCGCAGTAAGACTACTGGAGAGAACCGGAAGATAGGGGTTCGAACCAAGAACCTTTATCAGTTGCAGGTAGATGGCTGCGCAGCTATGGCATGCAAGGCGGGAGAAGTGGTGAGCCGGGATGATGAGGGCGAGCTGTGGCACAGGAGATTGGGCCACCTTCACCATGGAGCTTTGAAGATTCTGCAGCAGATTTCTACTGGGCTTCCTAAGGGCACTCTTGCGCAGTCAGATCAGTGCAAGGGGTGTACTTTAGGGAAGTATGTGAAAGCCACCTTTCACGAGAAAGATAGTCGCGCCACGACGATCCTTGAGAGAGTTCACACAGACGTGTGTGGTCCTTTCTCAGTTGCTTCGACAGCAAAGCACAAGTATTATGTGATCTTTGGTGATGATTTCTCTCGAAAGTGCTGGATCTTCTTCATGCAGAAGAAGAGCGATACATTCGCGAAGTTCTGTGAGTTTAAAGCACTGGTCGAGAAGGAGTCGGGGAAAAAGGTGATTGCTCTAAGGAGTGATAACGGTGGTGAATTCATCTCGGCTGAATTCAAGGAGTTCTACAGCGCAGAAGGGATTCGGAGAGAGCTCATCGCACCCCATAACCCACAGCAGAATGGGGTGGCTGAGCGGAAGAACAGAACAATCGTGGGTGTTGCACGGGCGATGTTGCATGATCAGGGCCTACCCCTTCACTTGTGGGCTGAGGCATGCAATACAGCAGTGTATGTGCAGAACCGTTGTCCTCACAATGTTCTTGGCATGAGTACACCAGAGGAGGCTTATTCTGGCAAGAGGCCTGATATTTCCCATTTGCGGATTTTCGGATCTCCTGTCTACATGCATGTGACGAAGGATGCGAGAAAGAAGCTGGATCCAACTGCTGAAGTTGGAATATTTGTGGGGTACACTGATACACCTCACAACTATCGGGTGTATGTGCCAGACAGTCGCAAGACTGTTGTGCGACGGGATATAAAATTCCAGGAGGAGAAAGCCATGCAGTGTTCGCTTGAGAGGAGCTACACTTGCATGCAGATGAGGAGCTGTTAGTTCCTAAGGAGGAGCTTCCGGATGTGGATCAGCCACAAGAGGAGGTTCAGGAGGTGGAAGAAACCACCCAGGCAGCGCCAACCATCAGAGGGCGCATGCGCACTACAGAAGCTGAGCGACTGGCTCGGGATGCATAGAAGGTTGTAGGACCACCTACAGCACAGCGCAGACAGAGACAGTCACCGGATCGGTACACTGGATACATGGCTCTTGTGAGTCAATGTGTTGTGACAGAGCCATCCTCTTTTGAGGAAGCTGTGGAGGAACCCGCATGGGTTGATGCCATGATCGAAGAATGTGATTCGATCATCAGGAACAGTGCATGGGAGATTGTCCCAAGACCGGTTGGGAAATCAGTTGTAGGTTCGCGATGGATCTACAAGGTGAAGCAGGCGGCTGACGGGAGTGTGGAGAAGTACAAGGCGAGATTTTTCGCCCGTGGCTTCTCACAGATCGAGGGGATTGACTATGAGGAGACTTTTGCACATGTCGCAAGGTACTCTTCCATACGGACGATCCTTGCTCTCTCAGCGCAGATGGGGTGGCACATTCATCAGATGGATGTGAAGACTGCGTTCCTCGATGGAGTTATTGAGGAAGAGGTGTACATAGAGCAGCCTGAAGGTTTTGAAATCTTCAGCAGTGAGTCGCATGTGTGCCGACTCAAGAGAGCACTGTACGGGCTGAAGCAAGCACCTCGTGCTTGGTACACTCGGATAGATAGCTACTTCACCGAGCTTGGATTCTCCAAGAGTGAGGCAGATCCAAACCTGTACCAGATTGTGGTGGAGGGGAAGCTGTTGATCATCGTACTGTATGTAGATGATCTGATTTTGACTGGCGATGAGCAGTTGATACTTTCATGCAAGGAGGATCTTGCACGAGAGTTTGAGATGAAGGACCTGGGCATCCTTCATTATTTCCTGGGATTGGAGATTTGGCGGCGCAGTGGAGGACTGTTTGTTTCTCAGGGCAAGTATGCCCGGGAGATTCTGGAGAGGTTCAACATGCAAGGCTGCAAGCCTGTTGACACTCCTCTTCCTGGTGGTTGGAGGAAGGAGGATGCTACTTCAGCGGAGGTAGTGGATGCCACTGTCTGTCGACAGTTGGTGGGGTCGCTTATGTATCTGGTCAATACACGACCTGATATATGCTATGCAGTTAACCAGCTTTCGCAAGCTATGGTTAAGCCTACCAAGCTCTTTTGGAAGGCAGGCAAGCATGTATTGCGCTATATCAGAGGCACATCGGGATATGGTCTATGGTACAGACAGGAGGATGGAGCGAAGCTTTATGGCTTCACTGATGCAGATTGGGCAGGGAGTCCAACGGACCGGAAGAGCACATCTGGAGGAGTTTTCAGCATTGGGTCGACAGCAGTTTCCTTGTACAGCAGGAAGCAGAGATCCGTGGCACTCAGTTCAGCAGAGGCCGAGTACATGGCAGCTAGCTTGGCTGCATGCGAGGCTATTTGGATGAGGAAGATCCTCGCAGGTTTGTTCAGGTTGCATTTGGAGCCTACAGTGATCTACTGTGATAACCAGAGTTGCATTAAAATCTCGGCTAATCCAGTATTTCATGATAGGTCCAAACACATCGACATCAGGTACCATCATATCAGAGATTGTGTTCAGCGGAGAATCATGATGCTTTCATATGTTCCCACGGAGGATCGGGATGCCGACATCCTGACGAAGGCGCTCACCAGGAGCAAGTTCGAATTCCACAAAGGTAGGATAGGGGTTGCAGATAATCCATATCTTGCTGAGAGGGAGTGTTGAAAATGCAGCAAGATGATGGAGCTTAGTGAAATGAAGTCGCCTTCACTAAGTGGGCCCGCAGGCAAATTCTGACGCAAAGTCTATTTTTAGACTATGTCTATTTTTAGACATATGGAGCATGGTCCAGGGGTTGCAGTATGTTATTCTTGGAGTATTGGTCATGTTGGCAAAAATAGATGGAACTCTATTTTTTGACCTATAGGTCAAAGTCTATATTTAGACTGCCTATCCTAAAAATACGGAAGTCAAATATTATTTACCCTTAATAATATTTGGACTATAAACTTCAGTTTACTCTCTTGGAGCACTTCAGTTCGAGCCTTGGAAGTGGCTCATGCATCTGACAGAGGAATTACGCTATTCCCAAGGGTTTGGTGAGCTCATGCATGGTTGAATTCAGTTAGGACTTCAGTGGCAGAAGTTTGGTGGAGTTAATGAGACAGCTAGTGGAGTTGTGTTCGGTTTAATTTAGTTGAACTGGTTGAGATTAGCTTAACTAGCTAATCAACTAGTTATGAGTGGAGTGAATTAAATATTATTTAATTCATTAATTAGTAACTCATTATTCAACTCAAGAACACATCAGCTCACTACAGTGCATGATCAGTTCAGTGGAGACCAGTGAAAGAGGTAGATGAAAGGGTTGAGTTAGCTATCAGTGGCGACATCAGTTGTGCATGAGATTTGCACCACACTTGGAGGAATTGCCCATGATGATTGCGCTGTCAAGCCAAGGAGATTCGAACCTTGGATCTCTATTTAGACAAGCCATGATTGCGCAATAGAGGCAGGCAATTAGTGGATGTGTTTTGAACCTGTGACTTGTTCAAAACCAAGCTAGTTTGTGTGTAACTTCATGAGATAGTACTGAGTACTTGTGAGGAGTATTGTACTGAGTTTGTTACATGATTGCTCCATTATAATATACACAATAGCTGCGGGGTTTTCAGCTATAAGCTTTCCCCATACATACTGTATTAATGTGTATGATGATTTGATGTGCTATCGCTTGTTTTATTTCCGTATGTGTGATGATCTGAGTGGAAGAGATTATGTGTTGCATATAAATTCGAATTGTATGTGATCAGGATAGTCTCAGTGATAATTAATCATTATTCAGCAAATTTCTACAGTTTTAGGTCATTTTGGGAACATAAGGACAAGTGATAAGTCTCTATGGGATTGTCTTAAGCAATTTTGGGATCCAATATTATGTTATTTTCCAGAGTTTCATTTGCTTTCTTGAGGATGAATGGATTTTTATTTTAAGGGATGTGGTTAATGTGATGAGATTTTTAGAGGAATAATGGCAAAGGGATTGACCATCATTATTGCTAAAGTTTTGGTCCTCATTTTTAACATCGAGTTAGAGAAAATTTTCAGAATCATTGTATGGCATAATTACCTAGCCTACCACTTGAATTCTAGTATTTATAGATCCTTATGTAGATTAGGAACCCAATTGGAACATATATGGATGTATATATGTGTTTTTAAAAGACCCGGAGTTATGTATGTGTCTTAGTTGGCCTATACCTAGGGGAGGGCCTACGAAAATATATGATCTTTCAAAGAGGCCTAATTTCACATGCTCAGGCTGTAGATTAATTAGCCATACCTTATTTTTATTCTTTTACGCAAATATAATTTACATAGAAAAGAGAAAATATATGTTTTAATTTTAATTTGTTGACATTTCAAGCCACTTTATTGGATTCATTATCTTTTTCCAGAGAAAAAAGTCATAATTTTTCATTAAATAATAAGAAAAATTACATGTTACATCTAGCAGCATATCATCTATGCAAGGATCAAAAAATGAAACATATACTCGGAAGAGTTTGTGATTTGTCATATACAGAGTCTGTTTTTTCATATAATCTATAATAAGTTATATGTACATATATGCTGATAATGAAAAAAATAGTTGTCGAGATATGTAGATAATACAAAACTGAAAACAGTCACAACAAGACAATTTCATATAGGTGCCGCATATATAAAATCAAATCTAAAAAATGCAGTCAATGCAAGACTACAACCTATGCATCCAAGTCGTCAATGAAGGGGTGATGATAGAACTGGTACTCCTGAGCCCCTTCGTGAGTCGTGATAAGCCATCATCCCAAACCTAACTGTGTGGCTTCTTTGGAAAGTTGGTCGGCCACCTGATTCCTCTGCCTGTAAATGTGAGTGATTGAGATGAAATCAAAAAGAGATTTTAACAAATATACCTCATCCAATAGTGCTCTAATAAAGTGGGTGTGACATTGTGCCTTCAAATTACATTAGTTGATGATAATCTGTGAATCCCCAAAGATCTGTATCCTATTGCAACCTTGTTCACGAGAAAATAATAGGAGGAGTCTAAGGCTATTGAGTTCAACATAGTTATTTGAGCCCGGACCAAGTCCCATCTTAAGGTGGAAAAAATGAGTGTCAGACAGGTACAATACAACACCCCCCCCACATCCAATAAGATTGGATGCACTGTCGAAATATGCCTAAGGGATGGTTCGGTCAATATTTTCTGGTATGAAAGTCATGTTTTTTGCTTCATGCTCGTCATTTGGGATTAGTTGGAAAATGGATATGATGTAATTACAGGTACCATCCCAATTTGCAGGTTTGGCCAGAAAAATATTTTGATTCCTTGCAATCCAGATCCCGTAGGCAATGAGGAGTGGTATGTTCCAATCTTTTGGCCTACTAGTCTCCCGCCACCAGTTTGTTCAAGTTGAACAGACTGAGGGGCTGTGCCAATTTTGTGTGCATCCTAGTGTGGAAGTCATTGAGCGCCAAAGATGTAGTATACTTGGATAATCTAGGAAAATATGATTGACATTCTCCTCCTCTGAGAGGCATAAGCAGCATTTGGAAGGCCCATGAAACTCTCTTTTCCTAAGGTTGTCCTCCATAGGGGTGCAGTTTGTAAGTTTGCACCACATGAGCAGTCTAGCTTTGGGGGGTGCTTTCAATTTACATAAATTTTTCCACCACCATAGTTTGTCTTATGGCTCCTATAAATTGTAGAGGGTAGTGTAGCCGATCTTGGGAGTGTATCTTCCACTAGGGGAGATGGTCCATAGAATCTCATCTTCCCTTTCAGATAATCTGACGTTATTGGTGTTGAGGGCATGGAGGTATCGGTTCCATATCAGCCACCAGATCTCAGGTAGATCCAAAGCTTGTGCAGATAACCAAGCTTGTGAGGCCCAAGTGGTATGATTTGGGTCTGCAATTTGATATATGAAATGTATACCAGTTCAGGCCAGGTGCAATCTGACATCCAAAGGTAATGTAAACTCTTGCCCGCATCTGGGCCACACATCTTCGCCAATTTTAAGCCTCTCACCATATCCAATGCGCCAGGCCAGTCCTTGTTTAATAAGGTGGATGTATGGAGTGATGGCTTTCCAGATGATCGATGAGCTAGGTGTGTGATGTATGTTGCCCCTGATCCAATCCATTATAGTGTTGGGAGCAATATATTTATAAAAAGTGACTTCTTGCCACAGGCTGTGGTTGTCAATAAGATGCCAGCCCATCTTGGAAACCAATGCTGATGCAAATTTTTTTAGATATTTTAGACCCCACCCCTCCCACCCCTTGGGTTTTGCAATTTTATTCCATGCAATCCAAGAATAAGCATGGTCATCCTTCTTGCCTCTCCATAAAAATTGTCTACAGATTTGTTGAAGTCTAGTAGTCATGCCTTTTAGGATCCAAGCAAGCGTCGTCTAGTAAACCAGGAAGGCTTCCAGAACGGATTTAATGAGCACCAATCTACCAACCCTAGAAAGCCATCTGTGTTGCCAAATGTTGATCCTGCGCTCGACTTTTGCAATCAGTCAGTTCCAATCTGTATATGCGATAATCATTTGGTTTAAGGTGGAAACCAAGGTATTTTAGTCCGTCTTCCAGGTCCTTGCGTTCATAATGAAAGAGACCCAGAGCATGTCTGGATTCATTGACAGAACATCACACCATTATGATGGTGGATTTGCTATGATTTGGTTCCATACCTGTTGCTTTGCTAAAGATGTTGAGCAGAATTAAAAAAATTGAATTGTCATGACAAGAATCATCAAGGAAAATAATTACATCATCAACAAATAATAAATGCGTTAATTGAATAAATTCATTTAGTTTTATGCCATGGATGGAACCATAAATTTTTTGCTTGTGTCATGAGTGAAGAGAGACCTTCCATAATGAGAAGAAAAAGTAGAGGGGAGAAGGGAAACCCTTTTCTAAGTCCCCTCCCAGCATGAAAAAAATCAGAGGCAACAACATTAATAAGGACGCTGAAAGAGGCGTTTGTAATGCATCCCATAATCCAATTGGTAAAATAATGTGGGAAGCCAATATGAATGAGGATGAGGTACAGGTAATTCCAGTTGGCACAGTCAAAATCTTTTTCCAAGTCAATTTTGAGGATGGTACTCTTGAGATTTTTAATTTTGATGGAGTGTAATGCCTCCTGTGCAGTGCCAATAGCTTCATGAATTTGTCTCTGATTAAGAAAGGAAAATTTTTCTTTGGAAATATGTTGAGAGAGGATGGTTTTGATGCGATTTGCAATGATTTTGGAGATAATCTTATATATGCAGTTACAGAGGGATATTGGGCGATAGTCATGGAAGGAGAGAGGCTTATCATATTTGGGGATGAGGGCTATGAAAGTGGCATTGAAACCATCATATATCTGACCAGTAGACCTACTGTCTTCAATGACCCGAAGAAGATCCTTGTCGATAAGATAAAAAAATGTGAGGTAGAATTCAATAGGCCAACCATTAGGGCCCAGAATTTTTTCCTTCTTAAACCATTTTAAGACCCCTTCAATTTCACCCATTGAGACTGGGGCGTTTAGGTCATCCAAGTACTCCTCACCCACAAATCTATGTAGTGAGCATGTAATATGCATGATTTCCATCAAGTTTTCATTGACAGGAGCCCTGTATTGTGTGGAGAAGTGTTGAATACCCATGTCAGTGAGATGGTTATGTGAGTGCGCCACCCTCTCATTTTGGTCAATGAGCTCCCATATTGTGTTAATAATTTTCCTGCCTTTAGTGCATTGCTGAAAGAATTTTATGTTCTTGTCCCCTACTTGTAACCATATGGCCCTGCTCTTGAGGCGCCATTCCTCTTTCCTTTTCCTCATAATTTTTTCTTTTATGAATTCCAGAGCATTTAACCTGCCTTTTGCCTCCGCTGATCAGAAACCCAGGTAATCAGATCGAGTCAGCTGCCCAATCTCCTGTTCAATGTTGGATAGTTCCTCATCCTCCTTTAATTTCTTATTTCTGGCCCAACTTATGGTGAGTGATTTAATTCTGTTAAGATTGTTATACAAGACCCTTACTAGAGCCAGTTTAGGATATTGCTCACAATGTCGCCATTCCTTTGTGACAATTAAGTTAAATTTAGGCTCCTCAAGCCAAATCGAGTTGAACTTGAAAGGTTCCCTAGGATTTTGATTACCAGATTGGATTTCGAAATATATTGGAGAGTGATCCGAGGAACCCCCAAATCCCACCCATTGTCTTGCATTGTCAAAATTTTCAAGCAACGGGATCTTGATAAAAAAACTATCGAGTCTTCTGGCCAGAGCAGCGGCACCCGTCCTCCTGTTTCTCCATGTGGGGAGCTTCTTAGGCATAGCCAGATCCAGAAGGCCAGCGCAGTCTATGAGAATTTCAAAATAATCAGATAATGAGTTCGGGGTGGCCCTAGGACCCCAGGATTCATATAGGCCAATAGAGAAGTTTAATTCCCCACCCATAATGATATTATTCCGCTGCATGATAGAACTGTGCATCCATTCATCCCAGAAGACCTCTCTGTGATGACACGGTCCATACACATTTATCAGGGTAATTACGAGATTAGTGTCATTAGAGATGATGTCAGCTCCTAGTATGCCCTCCCTCCCTCACCATTCGAGGGCTAGAATGGATTTGTTGTTGATGCCAATGGCGTCGCCACCAGATCGACCACGATCATATGAGGTTTGGAAGGTCCAGTCCGAGAGTAGTATAGACGAGACCTTAGAAACATATATCCCGTCACCCAAAGTTTCCTGAAGAAAGAGTACATCAACTCGAACATGTTCTAGTGGCCATTTTAGAGCCAATTTTTTATCAGGGCTGGCCAAACCACGACAATTTAGAGAGAGACAGATCATGGTATACCATCTTCCCGGGTGTTCTTTTCTCTAAGAACTCGATCGATGGATGGTTGAGTTCTAGCTACCACTTCCAGGCTGGCTTTCCTAATGGATTTGGTAATATAGGATGGGAATCCTCTAGTTGATTTCGAGAATGTACCTCCGTTTTCTACATCGAGACCGAAAGTAGGAGTGTCTTGAGATTGGGCGGTCGACCTAAGGTAATATCGGTGACTAGAAGAGAGGCTGTCAGCTGAAGTAGGCAGACGAGAGGATTTATTTTGCAAGTATTTAAATTTATAGAGTGCGGTGCATCAGACATAATGTGGGTAGATGTAAAATTAACAGAAGAATTCAAAATGGGAGGAACGAGTGTGTTACCCAAATCGGTCGTAGAATCCTCCAAGAGGGTGAGGGTGGTTCTACTATGAGTCTGATATCGTGTGACAGGGCATGACGGATGGTCAGCCGAGGAGTCAGGGCACCGCTCCTCATGCACAGCCACTGGAGATTGTGTCGTCCCTGTTGAACCCTTCGTTAAAATGAGAGGGGGGGGTGAATCAGTTTAATGGATTCATGGTCTTTTAAAACTTTATTTTACACTTATTTACACCTTCATTTCATGATCAACTTAATGTTTAATGGAACATCAATCTTAATCAGTAAGCAACACGTATTAAGTAGAGTAAATACAAAATATCAACACATAATCATCGTGCACATAGACAACATATATAAGTGGAAACCCACAAGGGAGAAAACCACATCTTATTATTTTTGTGATGCAAAGGCAAGCTCCAACTCCCTCTCACCACTGATTTTCTGTAGGCACCTACAGGAGGCTACTACCTCAAATTCTGCAAGATACAACTTGCAAGGAAGCTCCAACACCCATCTATTTTCTGCAGGCTACAACCCACATGAGGATCCTACCTCAACCAGCTCCAACTGGACATCTATCAAGCTACAAATTGAAACAGAAGCACCAAATCCCATGTATTTTCTGTAGGATACAACCCACAGGAGGCTCCTACCTCAACTAGCTCCAACTGGACATCTATCAAGCTACAAATTGAAATGGAAGCACCAACTCCCATGTATTTTCTGTAGGCTACAACCCACAGGAGGCTCCTACCTCAACTAGCTCCAACTGGACATCTATCAAGCTACAACTTGAAATGGAAGCACCAACTCCCATGTATTTTCTGTGGGCTACAACCCACAGGAGGCTCCTACGTCAACCATCTACAACTGGACATCTATCAAGCTACAACTTGATATGGAAGCACAAACTCCCTTACACTACAATAAAATCATATGCTGATTTACTTGGATATCAGCTCTGTTTTCCTCCATATTCACTGTTGTCCTTCCAACCTTCAAATCTGCTTTATATCATCTCTGGATCTTCATAGCTTCTCTATCTGCTCTGTCTTATTCTTCCACTCTCTAACCTCTCTATGCATATCACAATAACATCATTTATAGAGATCACTTCCTAGCTGTTTT
This sequence comes from Pinus albicaulis, assembly GCA_034641835.2. NCBI lineage: Eukaryota > Viridiplantae > Streptophyta > Pinopsida > Pinales > Pinaceae > Pinus > Pinus albicaulis. The sequence continues at coordinate 250,646,085 of CM076569.1, forward strand.
CATTCCATATGGGAATATGAAATGAGAATTTACGAGTATTTTCCTTCCACCTTCTCATTTTCTCGCTCAACACATTCAAGATGTTACAACGCTATGTACTCATTTCAGTATTACATTGGAGTTTTTATTTGCCTACATAGACTTGCCTTTGCATCACAAACAATATTAAATAAATAATACATTTACAGTTACAATCAATTATTTTACTCAGCCCTTTCAATTTCTTAGCTTTGCTGTGCGTTTGTCCTCTTCTTCTCGCTGTCCTTTTGTCTTTTCTGTTTCTGACGTTATATTCCAACTTTGCTGCATAACTGCCCCTTTTAGCCTGACTCCTCTTCCGTGTTCAACTTTTTCGTTTGCCTTACTGCCACAACACTGTTCTGCATGAGTTCCTGGTCCTTTGTTATGCGTTCATGTCATTCCTTTGTGACCTGTGGGGTATGGCCCACATAAATCCCTTTTAACACAACAGAGTATTACAAATCCGAGTTTTATCAACATACATACATTTATCGATCAAACAACGCATATATAACACACATACGTTTAGCAATAAACCGCACGTATTAACATACATACTTTGAGCAATCAAAAGGCGCACACATAATAGTCACAGACCAAACTAATGCATAAACCCCAAACCAACGAAAATACGTAGGATTTTCCTACCGGAGGGTCCCACTATACCTTGAGCCAATCACATCTTATCGCAAACACTTGCACGTAGGTTTCCCACTCTACTAATAGCAATAAAACATAAAACCATGCTATTTGCAATCTGCGCTCATGGACGGTGCTGACACGTGGATTCCCTTCATCGCATCGCATCGATTGATCCTTACCGCTTCGCAACCAAAATAACATTCGTTGTGATGTCTTGAAATTAAAGCCTATTTCTTGCAGGATGCGATGTTGCGCAAGGTCGACATGTGTCCCTCCATTTCACATCACAAAACTTTAACTTAACTTGCGGTCGCCTTCCTGCTATCTCTTAATAGCTGCGATGTGGGCTATGTGGGTGAGGTCCACGTCATCATGCCATGTCACCACCACGTCACTGCCACGTCATATTTACATCACTACCACATCATATTTACGTCATCGCCATGTCATCTTTACGTCATCGCTAACACTTAACAATTCGCAACTTATAACCATTTAGCTTAGTGGTTACGTCTATTTCCTGTGATTTGTGATATTGCGTCTTGCCACCATGTGTCCCTTCTCCACTTTGCATCGCAAACAACTTAAACTTCCTTGCGACGGCCTTAACGCTAAACTCTTAAATGTTGCGATTTGTGAAATTGCTCCTGAAGTGATTCGATCTCTGCCGTCCATCTCTCACCTTCACTTTTGCGATCTAGTCTTGACCGTCCATTTGCCTCCCTTGGAATTCTTCAAATAATTCTTTGCCTTAGTCGATTTTCTGTTCTTTATACTTTCGCGCTCTGTTACTCCGGTTTCTCCACGTTGTTCCTCCTGAGCTTGTTCCCGAGCTTGTCTTTGTTATTGAATGTCATCCCGAGTTATCACACTGGACATCTATCCTTTTCATACTGATTAAGGCCTTCTCTGTCTCTCGGCTCTCGGCTCTCTTTCTTGGCTTAATCATCTTTGTTTAATTGACCTCTTCCTCTCGGCTCTCGCCTCTTCCCGCTTCTGCTCTGTCTAAGATCTCTGGTCCGTGCTGTGTCTTGCAAATCTGATTGCCTTCTACTGTGCGTTGAAGCAATTTGCTGCCTCTCTGCCTCATCCACTGCCTCTGTTGTTTCTGCTTCTTTGCTACCTCAGCTGCCTTACTGCCTTTGGTGCCTTCTTAGCTACATTCACTGCCTCTCTACATTCGCTGCCTCTCTGCTTTTGCTGCTTCTTTGCCTTTGCTGCTTAGCTGCATTCGTTGCCTCTCTACTTTTACTACTTCTCTACCTTTGCTGCCTCAGCTGCCTCTGCTCCTTGTCTGCCTTGCTTCTTAGCTGCATTTGCTTCTTTGCTGCCTCTGCTGATTATCTAATTCTGCTCCTTGCCTCTCTGCCGCTTCTTTGCCTCTCTTTTATGCTTTCTAACTGCATTGTTTCCTGATTTTCTCCTTTGCCTTACTGATAGTTCAGGTGATGCTCCTTTGTGCTCCTTTGCCATCAATGACAATATTTCCAACAATCTCCCAATTTGGCATTGATGCCAACACTTCCACCAATACTCCAATACTTCCTCCAGGACTTCCTCCTCCTTTCATTTTGAGAAGTGTCTTTTCTTCCTCTGCTTGCTTTTCAGAATAGCCTTTCTTCTTCTACTTTCTTTTCCTCCCCCTTTGACATCAATGGCAAAGGGTTGCACAATTCCCAATGTAGTTTCTATTTTTCATTTCTTCTCTCCGAGTTGTGTTTAGGCCTTCTTCTTCTGATTTTATACCTTGCTTCTCCAGACTGGTGTACAAGAGTTGTTGGGAGAACACTTTGAGAATCATAGAACTTGTATGTATATACACTGGAAGCTGATACCATCCCAAAGCATAGACTCCTTACACTTGTATAAAGCTAAAAGTGATGATTAAGGACACTTCATAAAACAACCTTATATAATCAGACTTATATTGGAACAATACTAAAATATTGAGAAAGCTCTATATGACATGTCAAATCTGCTCCAAATATACTTCAGTATATAATATAATATTTATTTGAGATACATATATGTTGAGGAAGTATGTGTATGGAATATGTCTTCTTTTTCTATACACATCTGTTCAAATATGATGACACCAATATATCTTTTTTAGTTATGGTTCACCTTTACTGCTAGTTGTTGGTGATATGTTCTAGACTGCTGACAAGGATATTACATTAACAGTCGAAAGGCCCTTGATACTAATGTGAACAATGAATCAATCTAGACCTTACAGTTTATTGTAATATTAGACAATATCTTTCAATCTAAGAGACCAAAATACTTTACTACTTGTACAACGTACTTTCAAACTAACCCTTGAGGCTAGATACATTCAAAGTATTGGTCAGTCTCGCTTATCAATTATGAAATTTTATTTATGACATAAGGGATATGTATGTCAATGATCAACCTCTCTTCAATGGTGAAATACCATCAATTCCTTTCTGCTGAAGAGGCTTTAGATGAATCAATGAAAGACTCTTGAGCTTCAAATGTAAGATTAAGACAAATAGTCCTTCATACTTCAGATACTTTAACGTTTCTATCATGAAAATCTTCAACAAAAACATCTTCAAGTTGTTTAATTGAAATCTCAGCAAACAAACTTCACATAGTTTTATGGATGATCTTAAGAACGAGGCCTTGAAGATATATCTATATTGACTTGAGGAAGACATGCAATTATATCTAGAAATAGATACTGCTTCAATTCTCAATATAATACTTCAAGTGTAAACAAGATAATGATCCTTTAGCACTGTTATTGACCTTTTCATGCTTTAATAATGCAGATAACGCTTGGAATACTACCTTGATGTACTTCTGCCATAATATTATGATCCTGAGGACCTGTATCATACCATTGCTCCATTGATAACACTTGGTATTATGTTGATAGGCAGGCTTCTTGTTCCAAATACCAATTGATATTAATTTGATAATTCATGTAGTAATTTCACTTCAGCTCGCACATGCACCCATATTTAAGACAACCTTCATAGTTTCAACTACTGATCTCTCCATTGTTCTCAACAACAATCATCAATATAATGAATCTGATCTTGGCATTATTAACCTTTTGCTTATTCTATCATTCTGGTTTAAAAGAATGTCACTGCATATTCCTCTCTAGGACTGCTCCAGAATCATTGTTGTTTTATATACAATTCAACTATTTTAAACAACATGATATTCAGGGAGACATCTTCAATTTCTTTACTTGGAATTTACAAGGGCAGACCACTCATAGTTTTATCACTCATTTAACTTCTTTCCTCCAAGGGGACCTTCTATATATGAGTGATGTAATGATATAATGATGATAAGCATTCTCTTACTTATCCTTATTAAAGTTGTTTCGTTGTTAACTTTTGTAGTGTGATGCACAGTGTGATCATCCTCTATGGATATTTCCAGTTCTATAGCTCAAATCATATTTTTTATGATTTTAACCATTCATCACTTAGGGTGATTATGTCTTCTTAGCTTACATGTTCATGGTTGATGTTCCCTCTACCAATATGGCTGCTTGTTGCCTTCTCTCCTTCCATCAACATGTTGGCTATTGAATGCTTCAGGTATCCTTCTTCCTCTACAGTTCTCTGTTAGCGGAATTTTCCTTTCCCTTCTTGAACTTTTAGTTGTTCTTATTTCAAGGAGCTCTTCTTAGACTACTTTTATGGGGACTATTTATGAACTACTCTCCCCCTGGGATGGTGCTTCTTATCTATTATTGGCTGGATATTTGCATTGCTTCTTAGAGAAGCCCCCCCTAAGAATATGATGGATTCATTATGTAATTGAGGTAATGGGCTCCCCCTTTCTCTTTTCTTTCCATACTTTATTGGGGTTCTTCATAATGTCTGCACTTCTTTTTGATTCACAATTTTGTCTGATTTGATTGGATTCCATCATCTGTCTAGAGTTCTTTAATGTATATGGCAGTTTATAGTCTTTTTCTTTGTGACCAAGCTTGAGGCATACATAACATCTTATTTTACCAAGGTATGTTTGAGCTGATGTATAATATTTTATGCCCCAATTTTAATATAATTTACAATCAACAATTTTATGTCCAAAATCATTGCATGCATACCAATAGCCATGGAAATACTCTGTGTACATGGTGATAGATTGTATTCTCCATTTGTTTGCTTGAGGTAGTCCTTTCATTTGCTGCATCTTTATTTGGTTGGAACGGATTTTCTTTGTCTTGCAATATGCTGCAATATGTCCAGGTTTTTGGCAGGTAAAACAAGTGATACTTCTCATATGAGGAAAGAACCTCCTTTGACAACTCCCAAATTTATTCAATTCATATTCAGGAGTGTATGAGCCTTTTTCAGTTGACCGTTTCTTCATTTCATTCTTTGTCATTTGAGGTTATTGCTTGTTTCTGTTTACTTCATTGCAAATCATGTTCTTGATGGCTTCTACTTTTGCAGGAATCTTTTGAACTGCTTCATTATCCTTTACAAATTTTACAAAAATGATATTCATATTATATTCTACCTTGGACTTAATTATTTCTCCTTCATAGCCTCTCCTGACCTTTATGAGAGGAGATCTTTGAGCATTTATAATTTTGTTCAACTGTTCAGAGCTTTTCATTCATGGAGTGTTCATAGATAATTCCCTTTGGGCTTTTTATAGTTCCTTTTTCAGGCATACTACTTCTTCTTCCAATTTCTCTTGCTCCTGATTTTTATCTTTTATTTGCTTTAGCAAAATGTCTTCCACCTTCTTAGCTTCTTCAAGTTCTACTTTCAACTGAATGAGGTTTTCCGAATCTAGTACTTCCTTTACATATTTCAGGAGAATTTCTTTGTATTTTCTGCACTTGATTCTAAGTCTGTCTGTTTCCTCCAGGGCACTTCTTAGCTCCCCCTCAAGATCTACCTCACCTTATTCCTCATCTTCCAAAAGGAATCCTTCAGACTCTTCCTTGGCCATAAACACAAATTCAGAGGTTCCTTCTTCATTTCAGGATTCATCTGAGCTGTTAGATGCATTGCTATCTTGCTGAGAATAAAAATCAAGCTCTTCCTTGGACATCAACACAAATTCAGAGGTTCCTTCTTTATTTGAGGATTCATCTGAGCTTTCAGATGCACTACTATCTTGCTGAGCATAAAATTATTTTCTATTGAATCTCGTCCCTTTCTGCCAGTTATTTATTTTGGTTTTCTCTGTCTCTTGTGTCTGGTTCCTTGTTTTCTTATGAGGACATTTAGATGCATAGTGCTCCAATCTTCCACAGTTAAAGCATTTAAATGGAAGTTTACCTTTATACTTGCCTATGTCTCTATCCAATATTTTGACGAATTTGGCCTCTTCTTCATCTAAGCATGAACATGTATCTTCCTTCTCTTTCATGCAGTTGTCTACCTTAAAGGCTACTTCCATCACATTTTACTTCCCCTGTGGAAGTCTCATCTCATAAGCTGTCAAGTTTCCAAGAAATTGGTTCGTGGTCAAGGTTTCCCAATTTGTTGTTTCTTCTATGGCTGAAACCTTAGGGTTAAACCTCGATGGTAAAGATATCAATATATTTTTCACAATTACACATTCCTTAATGGGTTCTCCTATAGCTTTCATGTTATTCACAATTTCCGCAACCTTTAAGAAGAAACTGGCTATATCTTCATCTTTATTCATTTTTACATTTTCAAACTGAGCCCTACAGGTTTTTAGCTTGGCCATATTCACCTTTTTATCTCCCTCATGATACTTTCTAATGTATTCCATATTTCTTTGGTAGTCTGACTGTGCATTACTTTGATAAATTCTGCCTCACACAGACCACTTAAGAGTGCATTCATAGCTTTTGTATTAGCTATAAAATCTTGTTTGGCTTCTTTTTCTGTGTCAGTATCCTTTGGAGCATATCCTAATTCCACAACAGCCCAAACTTCTATTCCTAGAGACATTATGTACGTCCTCATTCTTATTTTCCATAAAGCATAATTTGTGCCAATAAACAAAGGGGCTTTATTCGTTGAGCATCCTTCTAGGCTAGCCATCTTGGGGATCTAGGATCTCCTTCCATTTTTAAAACTGATACAGAAGGAACTCGCTCTGATACCAGTTGTTGAACCCTTAGTTAAACTGGGGGGGGGGTGAATCAGTTTAATGCATTCATGGTCTTTTAAAACTTTCCTTTACAATTATTTACACCTTCATTTCACAATCAACTTAATGTATACTGGAACAACAATCTTAATAAGTGAGCTGCAGGTATTAAGCAGAGTAAATACAAATTATCAACACATAATCATCTTGGACATAGACAACAGATATAAGTGGAAACCCATAAGGGAGAAAACTACATCTTATTATTGTTGTGATGCAAAGGCAAGCTCCAACTCCCTCTCACCACTGATTTTCTGTAGGCTCCAACCTATAGGAGGCTACTACCTCAAATTATGCAAGCTACAACTTGCAAGGAAGCTCCAACTCCCATCTATTTTCCGCAGGCTACAACCCACAGGAGGCTCCTACCTCAACCAGCTCCAAATGGACATCTATCAAGCTACACCTTGAAATGGAAGCACCAACTCCCATGTATTTTCTATAGGTTACAACCCACAAGAGGCTCCTACCTCAACTAGCTCCAACTGAACATCTATCAAGCTACACCTTGAAATGGAAGCACCAACTCCCATGTATTTTCTATAGGCTACAACCCACAAGAGGCTCCTACCTCAAACAACTCCAATTGGACATCTATCAAGCTACAACTTGAAATGGAAGCACCAACTCCCATGTATTTTCTGTAGGCTACAACCCACAGGAGGCTCCTACCTCAACCAACTACAACTGGACATCTATCAAGCTACAATTTGATATGGAAGCACCAACTCCCTTACACTACAATAAAACCACATGTTTATTTACCTGGATATCAGCTCTATTTTCCTCTATCTTCACTGTTGTCCTTCCAGCCTTCAAATTTTCTTTATATCATCTATGGATCTTCACAGCTTCTCTATCTTCTCTCTCTTATTCTTCCACTCCCTAACCTCTCTATGCATTTCACAATAAAATCATTTATATATATCACTTCATAGCTGTTTGCATTCCATATGGGAATACGAAATGAACAGGTATGAATCTTTTCTTTCCACCTTCTCATTTTCTCGCTTAGCACATTCAGGATGTTACAACACTATGTACTCATTACAATATTACATTGGAGTTTTGCTTTGCCTACAGAGACTTGCCTTTGCATCACAAACAAAATAAAATAAATAATACATTTATAGTTACAATCAATTATTTTACTCAGCCCTTTCAATTTCTTAGCTTTGCTGTGCGTTTGTCCTCTTCTTCTTGCTGTCCTTTTGTCTTTTCTATTTCTGCCGTTATATTCTAACTTTGCTGCATAACTGCCCCTTTTAGCCCGACTCTTCTTCCATGTTCAGACTTTTCGTTTGCCTTACTGCCACAACACTGTTCTGCACGAGTTCCTGGTCCTTTGTTATGCGTTCATGTCATTCCTTTGTGACTTGTGGGGTATGGCCCACATAGCTCCCTTTTAACACAACGGAGTATTACAAATCCAAGTTTTATCAACATACATACGTTTATCGATCAAACAACACATATATAACATACATACGTTTAACAATCAACCGCGCATATTAACATACATACTTTGAGCAATAAAACGACGCGCACATAATATACATAGACCAAACTAATGCATAAGCCGCAAACCAATGAAAATACGCGGGATTTTCCTACTGGAGGGTCCCACTATACCTTGAGCCAATCACATCTCATCGCAAACACTTGCCCGCATGTTTCCCACTCTACTAATAGCAATAAACCATAAAACCATGCGATCTATGATCTGCACTCATGCGCGGTGCTGACAGGTGGATTCCCTTCATCGCATTGCATCGTTTGATCCTTACCACATAACAACCAAAATAACATTCGTTGCAATGTCTTGAAGTTAAAGCCTATTTCTTGCGAGATGCGATGTTGCGCAAGGTCGACACGTGTCCCTCCATTTCGCATTGCAAAAATTGAACTTAAGTTGCAGTTGCCTTCCTACTATCGCTTAAGCGTTGCGATGTGTTGTATGCGGGTGAGGTCCATGCCATCATGCCACGTCACCTTGCCATGTCACCGCCACATCACTGCGATGTCATCTTTGCCTCACTGCCATGTGATCTTTTATGTCACTGCCACATCATCTTTACGTCACTGCCACGTCATCTTTAAGTAATCGCCACGTCATATTTACGTCATCACCCACACTTCATAGTTCACAACTTATAACCATTTAACTTAGTGGTTATCTCCATTTTGTGTGATTTGCGATATTGCATCATGCCACCACGTGTCCCTTCTTCACTTCACATCGCACACAACTTAAATTTCCTTGTGACGACCTTAACACTAAATTCTTAAATGTTGCGATTTGCAAAATTGCTCCTAAAGCGATTCGATCTCCGCCATCCATCTCTCGCCTTCACTTTTGCGATCTAATCCTAACCGTCCATTCGCCTCCCTTGGAATTCTTCAAATAATTCTATGCCTTAGTTTATTTTCTATTCTTTATACTGTCGCGCTCTGTTACACCGGTTTCTCCACGTTGTTCCTCCTGAGCTTGTTCCTGAGCTTGTCTTTGTTGTTGAATTTCATCCCAAGTTATCACACTCGACATCTACCCTTTTCATACTGATTAAAGCCTTCGCTGTCTCTCGGATCTCTCCTCTCTCTCTTGGATTAATCATCTTTGTTTAATTGGCCTCTTCCTCTCAGCTCTCGCCTCTTCCTGCTTTTGCTGTGTGTAAGATCTCTGGTCCTCGCTGTGTCTTGCAAATCCAATTGCCTTTTGTTGTGCGCTGAAGCAATTCGCTGCCTCTCTGCTTCATCCGCTGCCTCTGCTGCATTCGCTGCCTCTGCTGTATCTGCTTCTTTTCTGCCTCTGCTGCTTTGCTGCCTTTGGTGCCTTCTTAGCTGCATTCGATGCCTCTCTACATTCGTTGCCTCTTTGCTCTTGCTGCTTCTCTACCTTTGCTGCTTACATGCATTTACTACCTCTCTGATTTTGCTTCTTCTTTGCCTTTGCTGCCTCAGTTGCCTCTGCTCCTTGTCTGCCTTTCTTCTTAGCTGCATTCGATTCTTTGCTGCCTCTGCTTATAGTCTAATGCTACTCATCGCCTCTCTGCTGCTCCTGTGCCTCTCTTTTATGCTTTCTTACTGCATTTTTGCCTGATCTGCTCCTTTGCCTTATTGATAGTTCAGGTGTTGCTCCTTTGTGCTCCTTTGCCATCAATGACAATATTTCCAACAATCCCCCCAAAGTTCGTTTGTATAGCCATATGGACCAAAAATTTTGTTGGAGCCGCGATCACGTTGATGAGAGGGAATTATTTATACACATGCCCAAACTCATGGCATCTTTTGCATCTGTAGGGGATCCCCTCATATATGTTTCCTGTCTCCAAATATGACCGATCGTGATCCAGGTAAATCCCAAAGTCTTCCCCAATAAACCAGAGGGATGCTTCATTCCAAAATTTAAGAGGGAGTCCTGGAAGTTGGACCCATATCAGACCTACCCCTGATTTCTCCTTATCGGGGTCGAAAAGGGGAGTCCAACGCTGCAGCAATATTGGATTCATCTCAATGTGCCAGTATTTGGTGAGAACCCAATCGACCAATTCTAGCTGGGGAAAGATGAGTGAAAACCAACCCCTATTCATAGTTAATACCCTCGGAAGCTGTGGCATTGAATTTCCCCAAATATCTGCAGTCCATACTTTGAGTCTAGCATGTGTGTAACTTCTGCCTTGGACCCTGCCAACCAGAACTGTCCTCGTTGTGTGTTCGATTTCCTTCATACCAACTCCTTGCCCGAACCTAAGATCCTGCTTGGGTCTGCTTCTGGCACACCTCTGTTTTTTATTTCCACTCCCTGGAATCCTGTGGTGAATTACTCCATCCGGTTCCAAAGCCTCGTCGGAGTCGGAGGACTTTGGATCTTCAGTTTGAGGTGCAACAAGTGGGATGCCATCAAAAAATCTAGATGCCACCATAGTAAAAGGCTCCATAGGATCGCTGGGCGAGTGAGTAGGTTCAATACCCCTTTTAATGTTAAGCTGTTCTAAACCTAGGGTTTCATTCTGCACAAAATTCTCGAAACCAAAACCCGATACTTCTCTAGTAGGTTCTATGGTATCCGGTGGTATTGGGTTCATTATTAATATCAAAGTGATAAGATATAATATCTTGACAATATTTTAGTAAATACAAGTATGATGTACCCATGGGGAAGGTAACCTTGAAGAATATTAATAAAAATCTTATCAAGGTAATAAAAGACAAGAATAATAAATAAGCTGACACATGGTTATTTTTTTTATGAGGTGGTTAACCAATTGCTAGCTGTTGTTGAGTTAAAATCTTCCATATCTATTCAAAATTTCCTCTTTTTTCCTCATTTAAAGAGATTCTTTAATATTTGATTTCATGTAGTGCTCTTTGTTCATAATGAGTTTGGATTAAAATATAGATGTGGTGTGCCTATTTTTAAGAGTGCTCAAAAAAGGAATATTTCTAGGTGAAATTGTGTATAATTCCTATGCAATGCAATTTTAGTTTCATTTGAACCAAGTGCGCTATTTATTCTTTCTTGGGGTGGTTGCGTATAACATCTATGAAATGCTCTTTTATTTTCATCTAAGCCAAGTTCCCTATTTCTCTAATATATATTTTTCTACAACAATAAGGAATACCATAGACTCCATTTTGTTGTTTATCAACTCTTGGGCATTTTCTTGTGTCAAGTATATGTCAAATTGTATTTTCCCTATTTCTTTTCTAATATCCTTATTATTTTGTTATTATTCCCTTGATGTATGGTATGTAGTAATGCCTATCCTATCGTCATTAATTTGTTTCGAGTGAGTTCCCCTCTAAGATTTTTCAACATTTTTTAGCTGTTTATCATTGTAACCATTAATTTTGAATATTGTATCCAAATGGTGTATCTCCTTCTAGAAATGATAATTATGAGAGTCTCTCAAAGCATAGTAATAAAAGTAATAATTACACCAATATTTTTCATTGGGTAGTGGCATAGATTTTCATTAAGGTACATGTTGGTACAAGTTATCTTTATGTACATATCGTTACCCCAGGAACTATTGTTTCTCATGGAGGATTTCTAGAAAAGAATACAATTGCTTTCCTTGGTTTCCATTGTGAGTTTGAACTGGTTTGATCTACTATCCATGTGGTCTAAAAACTTGTCAATATTTTTCCTTCCATGCAACCAATTTACATTCTTATCATCTATTAGTTTGATCCATCACATGGGTTGCAGTGGAGAGGATTCAAGAGCATTTGTTTAAAAATAATACAAGTATATGTTGGAAAATACATGGGAGTGATGGGATCTCATTGCGATCCCTTCAATTTTCTCACATATATTTCATTTAAAGACGAGGAAAGTGGATTTCAAAAACACACTAAACAAGTTGATTTTTCCTCAATGGTGATCTCTTTGATAACATAGTTTCATCCATTGGAATTTTAGAGAAGAGTGAAACAACATAGAAACTAACTGGAATATCTTGTTCATTGAGCTCAATACTTTTTAGTTTACCAATGAGATGAGTATAATCCTTTATAAAATAATTTGTGTGCCCAATAATTTGATGCAGTTTCCTTGTAATAAATTGATAGAGAGGGTACAAAATGATCCAATAGTATACACAATGAGCCTTAAAGGATTGCCAACTTTATGATTTTTTGGAAATCCATGTACATGAGGCATGCATTATCTAGTTCTTGGATAAAAATTTCTTTTTGATACTTCCATCCAAATATGAATGATTAATGGTAATTGTAATATATTATTTGATATTGTTTTTGGGATATTATAAAGGTCCATTGGCAACCACTGTTAAGCATTTGTCACTGCCATTGGTTGTGAGATGTTTGAGCATCTTTTTTTCATATTCAGGTAAGTGGATTTTAGACACACATTGGCCAAGATTGTAGTTTTCTCCTTATTTATGTATTTGATAACATTTACAACTTTTCCCATTGGAATTTTACTAGTGAAAAAACATTAAAAATAACTAGAATATCATGTTCAACGACCATAAGAATTTTTAATTTACTGATAAGATTGATGGAGTTGTTTATAAAATAATCTTTGTGCTTAACAAGATGCTTCAATTTCCATACAAGAAAATTAGCAAGAGGTTATGTGGTTGATCCAATAGTATTCAAAATGGGTGTTAAATGATTATTTGCATTGTGAATTTTTGGCTATCCATATACGCAAGGCATTACCTTGTTCTTCAATAATAATTTATTTTTTATATTGTCATCTAGAGATGAATGCTTAAAATCCATTATGATGTGTCAGAGGTTTGGGTATGCTACAAAAAATATTGCACTTCTTGAGAGAAATTCCAAAATATCAAATATGAAACCCACTACACCTTAGAGGGGGCCACTGTCACCTTACCAACCCTCATCATACTTCTTGCCAACTATCTTATGGCTCAATGGGGGTTCTCGCTGGGATAAGATTTCTAAGGCTTAGTAGTTCATGATCTATAAACTACCATGGATATTCCATTGGATAGTTCTTCACAAAATTTTTGATAAAAATAGGTTGAAATGTTAAATCTATACTATGAGGGTTAATTTTAATTATATTTATGGATTTATTAATCACTATTTTTTTTTTATGCATGCACTAGATAAAAATACAGAAAATAGAGAATATTGAAATATAAACACACACCAAACACCATGAACTCTGAGGAAAAACACTTTTGGGAGAAAGCCAAAATAGAAGGTGTTATGAATATAATTCATATACAAATAATAATAAATATAAATATAAATGAAATAATAAATAATAAGTACTTAACTAATGGTTTGTTAGTTAGTAATGAAGAGACATGTCTTAGAGATATGACCATTCATGCACTTGCCTAGGGTATAAAAGCAAGCCCTCATTTTCATTTCTAATAATCCTACATCAATTCTTTATACAATATACAATTTACAAATACTGTCCTACAATGGATGTCTTTGTCTACGAATTATTTTAAATATTTCCGCTGCGTATACGACTGTTTGTCGTTACATTGGTATCAGAGCTACGTTCTCCGATCACCGGCCTTTGGCTATCAAGTCTTCATCAACCTTGTTGTCGTCACGATGAAGCATTTTGTATAGAATCAGAGGTTCTCCATTCTACTAGTTTCACTACTAGGCCCTTCGCCATATAAAAAGAGATTAAAAAAAATAAAAGAAGATAAGAAGGGAGAAAAAAAAGAAAGAAACACGTTTATATATATAATTAAAAAAAGAAACTATATAAAAAAATAGAAAAAAAGCAAATAAATATTGTTGGAAAAAGTTATATATAATATATATATATATATATATATATATATATATATATATATATATATATATATATTTTAAGTATTACCTAGCAGACTTTAGCCGCACAACTCGACAACTTGTTGAGACATTCGACTGGATATCGCACAACTCGACATCTGCCCACCTGCCGACGCATCGGCCAACAATCAGTCCACTCTCTGCTTTGCCGAGACATTAAGCCAAATTTCATTTTTATTTGAATGAATGAATGAATGAACTTTTAATGTCCACGAGAATAAAAATATTCTATGGGACCACCAACTTCTTTGTTTTTTGCCTTCTGTAATTCAATCCTTTTCTTACTCAAATTGATGATGAGCTGACCCAACCTTGTAACAGTTCCATCACTAAAAAGACAATGCCACATAATTGATGCTAACATACCGCGGTAACCGTCCCTGATGTCTCTGAAAGCATCACATTCCAAAATTAAATGTTTTTTATTATTCCATTGCCCCAGAGGTGCAAAAAGTACATACCCTTTCTTCCCAAGCTTCTTTAGGTCTCTTCCACCGTCCCATTTCAGACTGAAGTTGTTGTGAGTTAGTTCTTAATTGAGCAATAAGAACCTTTGCTCTCCACGGAATGCTAGCTGTAATGTATTCTTTTTGTTGGAGATCACAAGTGGGGTTGAATTCCTAAACATAATACTTCTTATTTCTACCCAACTCTTTTCCCCATATACCCTTACGGAACTTCTCCAACACAAAATTCTTTAACTCCTTGCTATTTTTGGGACATTTATTCAGGTAAATATTCCATTTTTGCATCCATTTGTTGTTTTGTCTTATCCATGATTTCTTTCTTTCACTCATACCTTCATTGAAGATAACTTTCGGCCATCTATTTCCTCCCATTTTCTCAATCCTTTTTAGATACATTATAAGACACACCATAGAAATTGCTTCGATGGGAGCTGCCCCTATTTCACTCAACATTATTTCATAGGGAACCAAACCTTTTATTTTGAACTTGCTCATGATCAAGTTTTTTTGAATTTTTTGAATTTGTTTCCATTTTGAAACAGGGATGCTGCTAGCCCACAAGTCACACCCATATAATATCACTAGATAAACTAGGAGTCCAAAAATTACTTTGATCATGTTCCAATCCCATAACTATGCCTCTCTACATCTATTTTGAAGTGCATATAATGCTTTCCACCCTCCTAAAATTATTTTCTTTCTGCAATCCTCCCAATTAAGCTTGTTGTTGAAATTGATCCCGAGGTACTTGCATTCATTTAATTCTTCAAGAATGTTTCCTTCAAAGAAGAAAGTATGCTGGCTTTGCTTCCTTTTATTAGAGAAAATCATTATTTTGGTCTTATTGGTATTGACTTGCATCCCCACCGCTTTACAAAAATGCTCAAGGGCATATAGTGCATCTGCAATCCATGGGCCGATTTAGCAACCAGCACAAGATCGTCAGCATATAGAAGAAGCTTTATCACAAACTCCCCTAGTCGAACACCATCCCCACCTTGAAGTTCGCAAGTCGTATCTCCGGGAGGCATTTTCGGGGCCGAAACGTTTGACAGTTGGTCCTATCATTGCTCATCCTGCTGCAGTGCCACCAAAGGCAGCCACAATCACAACCTTCTACCTGTTGCAAATTTATTTAGAAATGTCTAAATAAATTTTTTGAGCATGAATATTTCCGAGCTATCATTATTTTATAACTGTTATATATTCACATACCCATGTATTCGAACTCGCCTCAAGTCCTCAAGTCGACATTGGTGGTCAACTCTATGACTTCCCGATATCTATACACCATTCCACGTCATGATGTTATCGATTCCCTCCACTGTATCATCAAAAGTCACACCTGTCTCCACCAAGGATCATACACACTAAAAATTTCGTCGAATTAAATTATATATATATATATTAAAAGGAAATTCGATAAATTCGATTGAGTATTTTTTTATATATATATATATATATATGTTACACATTTGAGGAAGATATTTTATAATAAAAAAACAATAATATATATAGATAAATGTCTTTCAGATTAATCACATTATCAAGATTTGGTCCTGATAATGTGATTAATTCTAAAGACATTTTTCTACATTGTGGATCACAAAAGTCTAAATCTAACAAGAATATATATATATATATATATATATATATATATATATATATATGAGCAAGTTAAATTTACAAATGGAAATATATTTAAAAAAAGGGGGTGTTAAATTATAAAAAGTGAAAAGTGATTTAAGTAAAGTGGAAGTATATTTATTATATTTGAGGAAAAACTAAATATTAGAGAACAAAATTATTAATTTAGTAGAAAAATGAAAATTTATTCCTTTGTGAAATGTGTTGGAAAATTTATATTATTGTAACAAAATGTCTCAATAATTTGAATGAATTTAGTGATTAATAGATAAATTTAAAATGAAAATCTTTCAATGGAGGATGGGTTGGATTTTATTTTCAAGAGGTTGTATTTGTATCAAGATTAAAGGGAGGAAGAGTGATTTTTTTGTATTTTTCTTGCTTTTATTATCAAGAGAAAGGGAGGGTTTTTTTTTTTCTTCCAGTGGGAAGAGTTATTGCTATTAGGAATTCTTGCCAGAGGATGGAAATATTTGTAATGTATATTGTTTATTATTATTTGTTAGAATACGAAAATTTGAAGGCCACATTTCTATTATATAATTCGATTGTGGGAACTTACAATTGTTCATATTATGGGAAGCTATTCAATTTTTGTTTTTACTTTGATGCATGAAATTATTTTTGTCTTTCAATTTCTTCGATAGATATTTTTCATATATGAAAATATTTATAAAATTATTTTTATTCACGGGCTTAAATATCTATTGGATTCTATGAATTTGTTATGAACCAAATACAAAAAAAAACCAAAAGTACACACCATCTACAAATATGTGAGCATGGAGCGCAAATTCAAGATAGATAAGAGAGATAAGTTAAACAATAACTCCTTAAATAATAGGGGACATCCTCCAAATATATATCAAAATAAAATGTCCGAAATAATGATTATATAATATCTATGTATACCTATGCACACATTGCCCATGTGGCCCCTTCATCACTAGGCCAACACTATTAGATATACATTTACGTATTACATGCACATTTAACTCCATATATTCCCCCTTGGGGGTCATACCATATAAATTTAACCCATTATATCCCCCCTACCCCCCCCTTGGGGTCATAAAAAAGTACCCTCCTTTGAAATTCTTTGTCCTCAAAGAATTGCAGTTAAGGATATTACATGTGATGAAACCAAATAATAGGATTCCTTATATTCCTACATTATCCTTGCCATTGATGATGGTCCATCCGTCCAAATTAATTTTTTTTCAGTCTTAATCATTTATGGCTAGGCGTTGCAAAGTTTTCTTTCCTTTAGTTCCATGTATGAAGTTGTTACTTCTCTGGTTTGTAGTAGTTTTTCGTCTTCGATATCATCCTATATAATAATTATTTGGTGATCTCCAATTTGTAGTTGTTATTGGTCTTTGATAACATCCTATTGAATAATAATTTGGTGATGCACTACTCCATGAATGTTGATGAATATTCCATATTTTTCCTTGATAATGTTGATATGGATCTGATTGTCTTCCTTTATAATGCTAATATAGATCTTATTGTCTTCCTTGATACTGCTGATATCATTATTCTTGTCTTCCTTGATAATGCTGATATCAATCTTCTTGTCTTCCTTAAAATAATTTTTGGTAATGATTATGTATATATGGTTTAAAATTTGATGGATTTCCTTCACTTTGTATATCCATTTCATATGTCTCATTTTCAGAGATAGCAACTTATACTATCCTCTTTTATTGGCCTTTTATTACTCTGGACTTGGAGATAATACCATCATATTTGACACACACATCCTATATACAGAGTTGAAATTATTCTAGTATATTTTGTAGACCTTCTTGAATATTGTCTTATTTATGTTTTTGAAGATGGAATGTGACCATATCTATCAATTCTAGATTGCATTTCTGATTTTATCTCATCTGTGTCAAGAGCATCTTCAATCTTCTTGGAAATTTCCTCTTCAAGTCTTTGCGTAGTATCTTCATCTAGGATTCTTGACTTTTATAATGCTTATATTATTATTTCAATATCTTAAATTCATCTAGTAGTTTTCTATTGTGACTTCATAATTTATGTATATTTTCATCTTTCGTTTTCAAATCTTTACTTGATTCATCCTTCTTCCAATTCCCCTTACTATACTTTCCATGTTTTGATTATCCAATCTTATCAATGAGTATTTAAATAAGGTTTTCTATCTTATTTAACTCATCACCCTTCTTTTTGATATATTCTTTAGATTGTTCTAATTCATCTTTTATTTCATGCATATACTCGATTTTTGTATCCTTGATCCATTTATTCTAGAAGATTTTTTCAAATACTTCCCATGTGATGTTTAGTGTAGTCCAATGATTCATGAAAAAAATACATTATTTCCATTAAAGGATTCATTCCATTTTATTTTACCATCCTTAGCCATTCCTTGTATCTATTTAATCATTTTCTTCATCTCCATTGAATTTAGCTAGTGACATTGCTTCTTTATTGAGGCTTTTTAAAACCTGTTGATGGGAAAATCTATCTGGCCAACAGTAGGGGATCTCCCCGGTAAAAAGTCCCAACTAGACTCTAAACTGTTTGGAATAGGCATCCCGTCTGGGGTGTGGGTCCGGCTACCGCTTGAGTCTCTTTTCCTTGGGTCTCAATAAAACTTTAATGAACTTGCGGACACACACTTATTCAGATGATACAAACACATGATTGATGAGTTAAATGAACATATAACACTATGTTTAGCAAGCTGAATAATAAAGCATGTGGCCAAAGGAAATGCTGTCAACAACACATCATTAGGGTCATGCTTGCTTGCTGTTCTAACCACAGAAGAAACAATTCTTTATGGAAGAACACCCTTCACTTCCTTAAATGGTGTCGGTGATAATATAAATGTCAGTAAACAAAGTTATCAACATTCATTAGAAAGCACAAGTAAACTAAGCATCATTAATGTATGTACAGAAAACTATAATGCATAAATGACGTAATTGGATGCACAGTTTCATTAATCCAAAGATGTTCGAAACTGAAAACGAAATACTCATAGTGTTCACACATCAAAACACATCAGATCAAAAAGGAATTTAACAAGTATCTGTATTCATATTCAAAAGTGCAATCCCTCTATACAATGCACTATAACTCTTTGAGTCCCCAAAAAAAATATCCATACAATCTTCCCGAAGGAAGTTTTTATAGACCAAAACTTGCCCTTTGGGATTCCTGACTTTTTGCCTTCCTAACTGTTGGGCTGCCTTGCGACCTAGATGAAGGCTATGACCTGCGACCTGGCTAGGAGTGTGACCTGCGACCTGTCTAGGAGTGCGACCTGCGACCTACTGTCATCTGATCATGAGAATGTGCCTATGATTGTGAGGTCAGGGGCATCAATTTGCTGCTCTCTGAGAAAGTTTTGCCACGCACGGTAATCTGCCGCTATTGGAGAAATCAAGGGAAATTCTTCCCTTAACCGATGCAGGCACTCCAAGGCATTTGGAATAAGAGTCTCTCTTTTGAGCATGACTTGGTTGGATAAAGAGGCCAGTTTAGTGTAGATCCAAACTGGTGTAACAATAAAATTACCCAAATTCTCCTACGATGCTGCAAGATTAGGAGCGGCAGCGGCCTGTTTGATAGGTTGTAGAAATGTTTGAATCTCCTGATCCACCTGTCCCCATGTATTTTCCTCGCTCAATGCACCCAGTGATGGAATGTGGTGTAGTGCATGCATTGAGTTGATGCCACTGTTCAAATGCTCGTATGTGGCCATTACCTTTTCTAGGTCCTTGGATAGCTTACCCTTGGACTGCATTCTAATTTGAATCTGGACCTTGGCATCTTGGGTATGGATCCAGTATTTCTTGGGCACGTTCTTCGGAGCCTGTGGGTACCGACCTGTCCATTCTATCATCCTGTCCAACGCAGCGGAGGCCTCTTTCAGTTGTTCGCTCCTCTGCTTGGTCTCTGATTGGGCTCTCAGTAGGGGAGCAACTGTTTGTTTTATAGTGAACATTTCCCCATAAAATTGCCTCATGGTGACCTCCAATACTTCCAACTCTCTTCGGACGGTGAGCAGTACTTCGTTAACAGGGGTGATTTTGTCTTGAAGTTGTTGAATCTCCTCCTTTAACACTGTTTTCTCTTGCTCTGCCCTTGCCTCCCTTTGCTCCGATTCTTGTAACTTATTTTGTAAAGAGAGGATCTCTCTACTCATTCGGTTTACATTTTCCTTCGTGGCTGCAACAAAAGCAGTGCCGACCAATGCTATCATTACTGGGTTAGTCCTAGTATCCAGGACTATATCTTTCTCTATCGTGACTATGATTGGGGCAGAAGGGTTTCGTGCCAGACATCTCCTTTTCTCATGTCGGATCTTGAAAGAGAACTGATCATATGTAAGCCTTGTAAGGTTAAATACTTTTTCTTCTTTCCCTTCGTAAGAGCTCGACTCAGAGAGTGAAAAATGTGTATTGACCATAGGCACTTTGAGGGGCTGCAGTTCAGTTTGTGATTGTGTGACTGGAGGAGATGTCTCGATGTTCTTTGATCCTTGATCTTCCTCTTCTTTCCTTTTCCTTTCTCCCTCTTCTTTCTGAAGCCGCTCTGCTTCTGCCTTCTCCTGCTCTTCTTTTTGTTTACGCTCTGCTACTACCACTGCTTCTTGTTCTGATTTCTGCTTGCGCTCTGCTTCTGCCGCTGCTTCCTGTTCTTCTTTCTTCTTGCGTTCGGCTTCCATTATATCTAATTATCTTTTGAGCTGTCGTTCCGCCTCCGCCTCTGCCTCGTGCTCTTCATTTCTTTTTCGGGCCTCTTCTGCTTGCTTCTTCTTTTGCTCAGCCTTCAGGTTATTTTTACGCTTTTCTTCATCCTCTTTCATCTTCTTTTCAGCTTCGTTCTGAGCTTCGGCCTCTTGGTCTTTTTGTTGTGAAGTAGTGTTATGGCCTGTGCTGGTTCGAGGCCTCTTGGCCTGAGAAGAAGAAGCGCCTCCTAGTTCACGGATCCTTTCCTCCAACGTGTGATCATCTGGATCTTCCTGATCTGACCATGACCCCGGAGGAAGTTCCCTATCTGCATTATACCAGTTTCTTTTCTCATCTTCATACGAGCATTTTGTATGTTGATAGCTCCATTTGAACTTAGCTCGCTTACAGTGATCAGGGACTATCCTGTCTGGGTCATATGTCTGGTGGTCCAACGGCCCTAGGCGAAAACTTCTCATTTCTTCTGGCTCTGCCTCTACCTCTCTGAAATCCTTGACCGTGTAAGCACTAATGGTGAGAGGCAGTGTAGGCCACAGCTTCTTCTTACCTTTACTCAGGACCTTAGAGAAACTAGAAGTCATCTGAAAACAAACCTCCTGAAGGAGCATTTTATCTGTAACAAATCAGCGCATAGCATGGGGAGTCTTGAATGAACCAAAGACTCGAATAAAGGTGTATTTGGCTAGAGGGAACCAATGTTCCACCTTGACTAACGTCTCCATGGCTCGCCAGGACATGCATGGAGTGTCTTGACCGAACAGTTTCCTGTAGAGTGTCGGGATGAAGACCTGCGAGATTGGCTCTATGTCTTGTTTGTACCTGGAGTCCCAAAACACTTTTTTCTCTATGTGAATTGGGTGTGCCTTCTCTGGATCCCAGATGTGGGCCCATCCCTCAAAGTTGCACTAGGAACAAATAACATCCAACAAGTAGGAAGCCATGTAGAATTCAGAGGAATATCCTTCCTCTGGAGCTAGTGCCGAGGATATGTTTGTCTGGAGGGATGCCATCAGCATACTTCCCCAGTTGAAATGAGTGTTGTGCATGGTGACATAGTTCATCAGGGATACCCATGTGCCGCTAAAAGTGGTGGCATCTGGACGACCGTACATCCTGCAAAGCATAGCTGCCACCAGCTTATATACCTTCCTGAGACCCGCCACTGGATATTCCTGATCCTTCTCGATTTTAATCTTTTCGGGCTCCTCCCACCATCCTCTCAGGGTATCTGCTATGGCGATTGTGTTGGTGGTGGTCCATTCTTCTGTGAAGGTCTTCTCTCATGCCGGTAGTGCGTAGTAAAAATCAACATCTGAGCCCTTGAGAGTCGCAAATTCCTTACCTTCATTGTCCCGAATTACACATTTTTTGGGGTTAGTGTTTTGTATGATCCACTCAATGACCTCCGCGCATGGGAATATAGCAGGGTGGGCACCTGCATAGTGGAGCTTCGACCTTTTAACTTGTATGTACACTTCTCGATCGAGGAGGTCCTCTAAAAATTCTGACCGAGAAAATTCCTGGTATATTTGATACCATCTCATGCTGTCCCCTTTAGAAAATGTACACAAGGTGTCCCTGTAGATCGGGGGTGGGGACATTGGTATATACATTTCTATGTCTTCTATCTCTGGGCTCTTGTTCTTTCTGCGGGCCGCCGGAGGTCCCATGTTGCTCGAGTCTGAAGAGACGGGAACACACTCTAAGTTTGCTTCGAATTCACCTGTCATGTTCATGAAATAATCCCAAGATAAGAAATATGCCATCATGATAAAAGCCTATGCACAGTTTATTAACTTTTCCCTATTGAAGACACAGGAAGGGGTGAATTAGCGACCTGCGACTGGGTCGCTGGGTTGCGAGGGTCGCTGGGTCACGAGGGTCGCGATGTTAAAACTCTTAGGGAGAAGCGGCTTTGCGACCTTGCGACCTTGCGCCCAGGTTGTGAGGTCACTGGGTCACGAACTCTTGGCAGACCGAGGGAAGTGTGACTCTACGACTTGCGACCGGGTCGCAGGATCGCGAGGTCGCTAAGTCGCGAGCAATCAGATTGGAGGGCGGATGCGACCTGGCAACTCAACGACCGGGGTCGCAGGGTTGCAAGGGTCGCAAGTCGCGCTAGGGCTGGTCGTGGGTTTTAGCGCACGCCGTGTTAAATAGATTTACCTCTAAATTAAAAAAAAATGCAAGGCTAAGTGGGCCAAAACAGAGGAGGGGGGGCAGTTTTGGGGGAAGAATACACATCATAGGAGGCTGGATGGGAAGTAGTTGCAAGATTATGCAAGGGGGGGAAGTGTTAGGGAAATTGGGCATCTCAAGACTTTAATGGTAAATAGGAGCAAAGAAGATGGATGATTTTAAAGGCTAGGGTGGGTGTACAGGGCAAGAAAGTAAAGAAAAGGAAAAAACAGGAGGAAACGACAACTTACCCAGGAAAAACGCGCTCCAGTCGGCCTGTCAGAGGCGTTTTTCCTCTATCTCATGAATAGAATGCGACCTAGCGACCCTTCTATTTATAAAAGGGTCACACATGCGAGCCATTAATGAGGTCGCTGGGTCGCACTATTCCGCAGTTTGAGGGAGGTGCAACCTCGCGACCTCGGGGGTCACGGGTTCGCAAGGTCGCGGGATCGCGATTTTGCAAAATCCAAGAGATCTGCGACTTAGCGACTTAGTGACTCGGGGGGTCGTGGGGTCGCTAGGTCGCAACTCTGGGAAAAAGAACCATTTTGCGACTCATCGACTCTTAGCCTTTCCAGATTTTAACTTAGCTTTTCTATGCTCAAGGGGCTCCAAAAATTTTAAAGGGTGGATTTTTGGAGGGTATTGTAGAGGCTACAACAAATGGCGATTCACTGGCAGGGACCAGAATCTTTGTTGATGATTTGCCTTAGTGGGGGGAGGGAGGGACCTTAGAAGGCTGTTCCTTTCACCCTTAGGTTTTCATGCTTTAGTCTTCCATACCTCGTGAAGTTGCTTTGCTTACTTTCCCGTTCAGGTGCTGGTTAACCAAGTTTTACTTCTGGTTTTCAGATCGGAAGGGTTGGAGCACTCCAGGGATTTGCAGGATCCGGTATGATTATTCTGTCCTCATTGTGTTGCTTCGCTGCCTGCGAACCTCTCGGTCCCGGCGGAGTCACTGCCTAGGAGTCACGGATGTTTCTCCCCTGCCAGCGAGCCTGGTCAGTACCCTGGTGGAGTCGTCGCATCACCTCTCTGCGCAGGAAGCCTTTCTCAATCCTTTATCCTTTATTAGTGTGCTATAGCACTTATTTAAGATGTGCTCAAGGCACTTATTTAGATGTGCTCATGGCACTTATTTGAGAGGGGCAATTTTGCCTGGGCGGATGAGGGATCCCGAATTATTTTACTTGCAAGAGAGGTTGCTCCTGGTCTGTATGAGGACTATGGGTTTTGCTCGAATATCCTTGCGCCACCTGAAGTTCGCCCTATTCCCTTTCAGTCCAGTTGCCATTTTAACCAACATTATTTTCACCAACACCCTCTCAAGCTTGCTAGGTGAGCTACCTGCACTTAGTAGTTCGGACTAGGTCATGTGTTACCTTTGAGTGTCAGTCACAGATGAGCTCCTGCCATCTTTTGTGATTTTTCAGGAAATACTTCTCATCAGCACAGATCCTGGTGTAGTACGCCAATTGCGTGACTTCTACAATGCCTTCCACTTATTGAAGTTCTTAGAAGGACGTGTACAAAAGAGAACTAAAAACAGAAAACAACAAAATATGGTATAGGGGTGGGACAACCCTTCGAGGGCTACTAAATGAAGTAATGCTTGAGGTCATGCCCATTCACTGGGGGGACCTCGATTCTTCCCTCTAGAGTTTGCAGTCTAAACATGTGGGAACCTAGTTTCTCCTTAATCTGGAATGGACCTGTCCAGAGGGCTTGGAATTTGGAATGTTTTACCTTTTCTTCATGAGCTTTATCCCATTTAAGGACAAGGTCCCCTACTTCAAAAATTTTACTTCCTACGGACTTTTTATCAAACCATCTCTTAATTCGACTTTGGTGAATGGCAAATTTTTCCCAGGTTTTTTGCCTTTCCTCCTCCAGTCTCAGTAATGTGTCGCTCTGGGTCTGCAAGGTAGGGCATGGGGTGCCATGGATTTCTTGGGACAACTGAAGGGCAGGGAGAGATAGGTGGGGAGGAAGGACGACTTGTTTTCCATATACAATAAAATACGAGGAGGTGCCGAGCGAAGATTTGGCTGCGACTCGGTCAGCCCAAAGGGCGTTGTGGAGGGCGTTATGCTAGTTTTGCTGGTGGGACAACAGAGTATTTTTGATGATGAGGATAAGATTTTTATTAGTTGACTCAGCTAACCCATTTCCTTGGGGGTAATAATTAGCAGAATGTTTAAGAACAATACCATTTTCCAAAGCAAAATCATACAACTTAAAAGACGAAAAATAAGTTGCATTGTCAAAAACTAAGGAAGTTGGAACGCCAAACCTGGTTATGATAGAATGAGTGAAAAATTCTATTACCTCTTGATCGTTGATTTGGCGTAATGGTATTGCTTCGACCCACCTGGTGAAATAGTTGGTAGCGGTGAGGATGTACCGGTGTTGCTTGGAGGAGTGTGGTAAGATTTCTCCAATCATGTCCAAGCCCCACTGTTGGAAAGGTTCCTCTACTTCCACTGAATGTAGGGGAGCGGCTGGCCGCGCTTCTCGGTTGGTGAACTTCTGACACTGGGTACACTTCTGGACATACGCATGAGCATATTTGAAAAGGGTTGGCCAATAGTACCCTACGCACATTATCTTGTGGGCAGTGGTATCGCCTGCAAAATGTCCTTCGGCTGGTCCATCCTGTAGTTCAGCCAGGACACTCTGTGCTTCATCGTGTTCCAGGCAATGTAGTAGAACTCCATTGCAATGTTTCCTGAAAATTTTTCCTTGTATTAATTGGTAGGATGCAGCCTTAAGCCTTATTGCGCATTTTTTCCAGGCAGTCAAAGTAGGATCCATTACACCATGGGCCAAATATCCCAAAATGTCAAAGTACCAAGAAGGGTTTCCCTGCTGAGGTGCATGGTCACTCTGATACATGTCGATTTCTTCTTCCCAGCATTCTTATTCAACCCTGTGTGAGCTTGCAGCCTCTGCAGCCATTTGGCGGAGTCCTTGTCCTTTGAAAGTGTGTGCTGGTTTGAACTCCAGGTCATATTCCTGAAGACATGCCATCCAGTTTCCTTGTCTCTCACCCAGCTCTTGCTGCACGAAAAGTGAGTGGACGACTAGGTGGGGGACGAAAACTGTGACATGTTTTTTCAAGATATATGGCCTAAAATACTTGACTCCTTTGTATACTGCATAAGCCTGCTTGTCAATCTCAGGATAATTCAGCTATGCGCCCTACAACCTAGTACTCATGAATGATATAGGCCGTTCATCATTGTTGGTGTCTTTCTGTGTGAGGACAACTGCAAGTGATGAATCCGAGGCGAAGGTATACAAGATGAAACTTTTGCTAAAGTCTGGACTTTGGAGAGATGGTGCTTCTGCTATGGCCTACTTGATTTTATTGAAAGCCTCCTTCTCAGGTGGATTCCATTTGAAAATCACATTCTTCTTGATCATACCCTATAAAGGCCTGACTATTTGGGCAAAATCTGATATAAATTTTCGTACAAAGTTGATTTTCCCAAGGAAAGATTGCATGGCCCTTTTGCTACTAGGAGGTGGAATTTGGGCGATGAACTTCGCCCACTCGGGATCTACAACAATGCCCTGTTTGGTTATGATGTGGCCCAACAAATTTTCCTCTGACACGATGAAAACGCTTTTCTTCAGGTTGAGTGAGATCCCGTACTTCCTGCATCTTTTGAAAATTTTCCTAAGGTGGCGTAAGTGATCGCCCGGGTGTTTAGAAAACATGGTGACATCGTCCAAATATACTACCACACTCCGTCCTATTAGACCACGGAAAGCTATATCCATGGCCTGTTGGAAATTTACCCCAACGTTTATTAATCTAAAGGGCATGCGCCTGAAAGCGAAAGTTCCCCATTTAGTCTGGAAGGTAGTTTTCAATATGTCAGGCTCATCTACCAACACTTGGTTGTAACCGAAAAACCCATCCAACAAAGAGAACATTTCGGATCCAGATACAGCTTGCAATATTGTTCCATAAGGGGCACCGGGTAATTATCTTTGTCTGAGGCCCTATTTAGATTTCGAAAATCCACGCACAAACGGATCTCGCTAAATTTCTTTCGTACCGGGACCAGATTTGATACCCAAGTGGAGTGCCGAACTTTGAAGATGATGCGCGCATCCAAAAGCTTCTTAAGTTCTTTCTGAATCATTGGTTCTAGTGTAGGATGCAATTTTTGTAGCTTTTTCTGGAAGGGCTTCAATCCTTCCTTCATAGGTATCACGTGCTGGATAATTCGAGTATCATACGTACGTAGATCATCATACGTCCAAGAAAAAACATTTCGGTACTTCCGGAATAGTTGGGTGAAAGCTTGCTTCTCTTGGTCGAAACAATATTTCCTAAGGTTGATGAACTTCAGATTCTCATCTAATCCTAATTTCACTTGCTGATGTGCCAAGGTGGAACTTTGTATTTTGGTATTTGGGGGCCCACGGAAACGGTTCTGTAGGTCCAACAGTTTTTCAAGTGACACTATTCCCTTGGGCATGGGATTTTATTTGCATTTATCATGTTCTTCCTGCAAAGCTTGATCATGGTCCGCTTCTTCTATCACCGCGTCTTTGAACACCTCGGTGCTGAGCATGAATTCCAGTATCTGTTGGTCATCATCAAAGGCGTGTAAATTAGTAATGTTATCTGGCACAGATGGTTTATACATTATTTCAATAGAAAAGCCATCCCTTAGAGGGGTGAACCTAGCAGCAGTATTAGCCAGAGTATCATCTGCTGCATTATGCATTCTAAGCACAGATTTGATACCAAACGCATCAAAAGCAGAAATTAGACGCCATACCTCTTGTTGATAAGATTTTAAGTGCGGAGACAAGCAATGGATGGTATTGCGTACCTGACGAGTGATGATCTCAGAATCTCCGATAACCTTTAAGCATCTTACCTTTAGGTCCAACGCCTTCTTAAGTTCGAGGACTAAGGCTTCATATTCGGCAGTATTGTTGGTGCACTAGAATTCTAACTGACACGAAATCAAGAACTTGTTCTTCTGGGGGTCTAACAGGATGCAGCCCGCGCCAGCTCCATCATGTGTCTTGGAACTGTCATAATACAAGGTCCACACATCATCTTTTGGTTCCTCCAAAGCTGTGGGTTGGGGAGGGATTTCAGCTTGGTGTATGACGGGAAAAGCTTGGTCTTCCGCAACGAGTGTTAGCTCTGATTGGACCTCTGGGCTTACTAGGGACTGAGGGGGATGGTAACATTCGAAGATGGCCTCTAAGAAACACATGCCGCGCTCCTCCTAGGCAAAGCTGACAGGTTCATTAGTAGTGTCCAAATCAGTCACAGTATGCTTCATTTAAGGTTCACTTTCAACCCTAATTTGGTTGTTTCGGCCCTTGTAGGGAAGCCACAGGTGAGACCAATCGGTAGCAAAGTACCCTTGTAGCTTACTGGACCAGTCCCTGCTAAGCAATAGACCGTAGCCTTCCGGGATGTATACGACTACAATGTCTATACACTGGTGGACTCTAGAGTCGGAGGATAGGCGGATAATGACATTATTCAGTTCACCTATAGTGGGCACTTGCGATCTATCAAGCTGAATGATCTTAGCATTAGTTTTCTCTGGGCGGATGTTTAGCTTTTTACAACCATACAGGGGAATGATGTTTGTGGATGCGCCGGAGTCAACCAGGCAGTTATGGATTTTGAAGTTGAAATTTTCAAATGACAAGAGAAAGGGAGGAGTAGATCCCCTAGAGTTCACATTTACGGCATTCACAATAGACTGGAAACTCGGGCTAGCTTTCGCAGATGTGTTGCTGATAGGTTTAGTAGTCGAGCCATTGGCGAAGGCTTTGAGAATAAGTTCTCGTTGGTTGGTGATGCGGGCAAGCTCGTAAAGGGAGATGTTGGCTCTAGTTTTCTTCATGTCTTCAACAATGTTGTAACTAGACTTAGAATGTGGACTAGTTTCGGTGGGGGTTTTGGGTGGCCCCACCGGCAGCTTGCTCTTTTGGTTTACTCGGGTGTTGTTGGGAGTGGACTTCTCAGGAATAACGACTTGTTGTTCATTCCCTGGGGGTAAGATATTCCTCAAGAAGGCCCTCTTCTTCTCTTCGAAGGACTGTTCGGGAACCGGTCCTTTGCTTCTAAGGCCATAATTTCGCACAGGCTAGACCATAGGGTCGTCGTCCATGTTGATATCAGTGACGGTATGGGTGATTTCCCCACGGATTACATCAAACGCAAGGACGGAAGATCCTGGTTCTTCATTAAGGGGCAGATCTTCTTCATTGTCAGAGACATCATCCTCTCCTGCGTCCCTTGGGGTTTGATTGTCCAGGAGTTGGTTTACTACTGCAGTCATGCTGCCAATCCATTGGGGGCACATATTTTCAGAGTGGGCAGCTTGGTGGAAAGAACAAAAATTATCTTTTTCGATTTCCTCCACGTTGAGAACAATGTTTGGGTTTGATGGAGGTCAACTGGTGGTGGGGTTACTCTGTCTGAAAAAAGGCTTTTGCGTTTTAGTGCCAGTAGTGGATTCAATGCCATTCCTCTTCAGGTCAGAGACTTCATTGGTTAATAGCTTGAGGGTCTTCGCTAAACTCTTGAAGTCAAAAGTATCATTGTCCTTATCCGCGGTTTTGAGCGTGGAAGACTGATTCTTCTTCGAGGTGGGTTTGTGATCGTCTCTCCCTTCATGATCGATGGCCCCTATAGAGAGCATGTCCTTTTCTACGGTAAGGGTGGCCACGTAATTTGCTGCAAGGGTAGCCCTAGATTTGCGTTTCACGAAAACGACAATATCCCTGGGGAGAGCCTTTGTGTAGTAATCTATAGTGATGGAGTCGTCCAACGCCAAGTTGGGGGGAAAATTTTGCAATATGGTAGCAAAATGTTGGTTAAAATCTATGACCTTCTCTTTCTTTTGGCATTTAATGGTACTTAACTCCGTGAGGAGCATGGAGGGGGTTTTGTCCTCCGAAAACTTCTGTAAGAAAATGCAACGGAATTGGTCCCATGACGTTATGGAGGCATTTGGGAGAGAGCAATACCAGGTGGTCGCTTTGTTCTCAAGAGTATGAGGAAAGAGGCGGCAAGCAACATCATCTGTTTGAACTCTCATAATTTGCAGTGAAAGATAGAAGTTTCTTATGTGGTCCTCGGCCAATGTGCCCTTTTCAGGGTAAAACTTGGGGAGGTGTTTTTCAGGGTGCCTAAGCATGTCATGGAGGGGGCCCAAGAGATCTAATGGGGACTGGGCCATCCAAGCAAGTGGTTGCACCCGCTTGGCATGCTCGTGGTGCCTGATCTCATATTTAGATTTACTCCCCATGCTTGACGCGGATGCTTCCCCGTCATGGCGAGAGTGCTCATCTTGATGTCCCTCGCGGTTGGCCATATTCCTAAGATATCCCCAATTGTAGATAGGGGGTCTATTTTTGTTTTGATGGAATTGGGAGGCATGGTGACCTTGGCCACGACCTTTATATCCCCTACCTCTGTTCCCTTTACTTCTATTTCCCTCGCCCTCATTCCCTCGACCTCTATTTCCCTCGCCTCCATTTCCTCGGCCTCTATTTCTCTCGCCTCCTCCTGGTGGGTGGCAGGCTTGATTGTTGTCATTTTGGGTTTGGTTAGGTTGAGGGTCAGGATGGGGTTCATTCACGTCAGGCTCTTCTTCTTCAGCTCCTTAGAGCTCCAAGATAGGTTCGTTATTCTGAACAGTTGTGGCGAGGTCTTCAACCATCAAATTTATCAACTGAGGCAGGGAATTTACAAGGGCACCGTTGCGAGTGAGGTTAGCAGCAGGGGTGAATTAGTGACTTGCGACTGGGTCGCTGGGTTGTGAGGGTCGCGATGTTAAAACTCTTAGGGAGAAGCGACTTTGCGACCTTGCGACCTTGCGCCCAGGTCGCCAGGTCGCTGGGTCGCGAACTCTTGGCAGACCGAGGGAAGTGAGACTTTGCGACCTGCGACTGGGTCACAGGATCACGAGGTCGCTAGGTTGCGAGCAATCAGATTGGAGGGTGGATGCGACCTGGCGACTCAGCGACCGAGGTCGCAGGGTCGCAAGTCGCGCTAGGGCTAGCAAGGGATTTTAGTGCGCGCCGTGTTAAATAGATTTCCCTTTAACTTCAAAAAAAATGCAAGGCTAAGTGGACCAAAACAGAGGAGGAGGGTAGTTTTAGGGGAAGAATACACATCATAGGAGGCTGGATGAGAAGTAGTTGCAAGATTATGCAAGGAGGGGAAGTGTTAGGGAAATTGGGCATCTCAAGACTTAAATGGTCAATAGGAGCAAAGAAGATGGATGATTTTAAAGGCTAGGGTGGGTGTACAGGGCAAGAAAGTAAAGAAAAGGAAAAAATAGGAGGAAACGACAACTTACCCGGGAAAAACGCGCTCCAGTCAGCCTGTCAGAGGCGTTTTTCCTCTGTCGCATGAATAGAATGCGACCTAGCGACCCTTCTATTTATAAAAAAGTCACGCCTGCGAGCCATTAATGAGGTCGCTGGGTCACACTATTTCGCAGTTTGAGGGAGGTGCAACCTCGCGACCTCAGGGGTCGCGGGGTGGCAAGGTCGCGGGATCGCGATTTTGCAAAATCCAAGAGATCTGCGACTTAGCGACTTAGCGACTCGGGGGGTCGCGGGGTCGCTAGGTTGTAGCTATGGGAAAAAGAACCATTTTGTGACTCAGCGACTCTTAGCCTTTCCAGATTTTAACTTAGCTTTTCTACGCTCAAGGGGCTCCAAAAATTTTAAAGGGTGGATTTTTGGAGGGTGTTGTAGAGGCTACAACAAATGGCGATTCACTGGCAGGGACTAGAATCTCTGCTGATGATTTTCCTTAGTTGGGGGAGGAAGGGACCTTAGCAGGTTGTTCCTTTCACCCTTAGGTGATCCAGGTGGATATCGGTGGCCTCCCACCTATTCCATTTGGACCCGCAGCATCAATTCTTTCAGTTTTCCAGCTTCAGCACAGCTTACTATTTATAGCAGGTTTTCGGGTCCTGCACACCCGGAGCTGTTTTGGGGCATTAATAATCCAGGTGGATATTGGTGGCCACCCATCGAGTCCATTTGAACCCCCACCATCAGTTATTTCAGTTTGTAAATTTCGGCACAACTTACTATTTTTAGCAGTTTTTCGTGTCTTAAACTTCCTGAGCCGTTTTGAGGCCCTAAACGACGTTTTTTGGGAAAATGGAGAGCAACATGTGTCCATGGACCGATGTTTCTCGTTCAAAAGTTGTACTCCTCGGACAGATCTTTCTAACGAGCTATTGAGCGCGTCAAACGAAGATCGGATGCCAAAGTTACGTCCCCGGGAAGTTGAACCACCAATTTACCCAAACGGGGCCCACAGTTTTGGCGCTTCATCTCCTACGGTTAGGGTTTTGGACGTTTCGGATTCTACATTGTTTCTCAACAATAAATAGGCCCTCGAGCCTCATTGTAAGATAGTTCAGGGGGCTGGGAGCCGATACATCTCTTCTCAGAGATAAGCGCTACCAGTTCCCTAGCTCGCCGCATCTCCATCATGTCTGCATTGTAACACAGTTCAGGGGCTGGTAGCTCGCCACATCTCTTCTCAGGGATACGCTGCCAGTACCATAGCTCTTTTATTTCCATCATGTCTGTAATAGGCTTGCGAGCCTCAATGTAACACAGTTCAGAGGCCTGCGTACGCTACATCTCTTCTCAGAGATACGCTACCAACGCCCTAGCTTATTTCCATTATGTTTGTAAGCTTATTGCAGCATTTTTTTATTAATAAAATGAAGCATTATTTCCGCTGCATCTCTGTATCTATGGTTATATCTATATTCTGTTGCGTTCCTACATAAAATCCGGATCAGTGGTATCAGAGCGGGTCTGCTCTTTCTCTGTTTTTCTCTTCATGTCCCCAACACGGCCAGGGTATAAGGAGTTCAACCTCGCAACCCCGACGACCCCCCATGGCGGAAGGAAAGAAAGAAGAGGGAGCAGGAGATCCTATCAAAATCTTGCTCGAGGGTGCCCTCGAGAAACAGAGGAACGCGATGATGGACAATTTTTTTTTCAGATCCTTCAATGGCTACCCACCAGTGGCACATCTAAATCCAACACCAAGTTCAGCAAAATTTCCCCTCCCATGGAGGAACTTAACGCAATGGAGACCATTGCTTCCTAAGGAGGGAGGAATGATCCAGGTGGATATCGGTGGCCTCCCACCTATTCCATTTGGACCCGCAGCATCAATTCTTTCAGTTTTTCAGCTTCAGCACAACTTACTATTTATAGCAGGTTTTCTGGTCCTGCACACCCGGAGCCGTTTTGGGGCATTAATAATCCAGGTGGATATTGATGGCCACCCATCGAGTCCATTTGAACCCCCACCATCAGTTATTTCAGTTTGTAAGTTTCGACACAACTTACTATTTTTGGCAGTTTTTCGGGTCTTAAACTTCCGGAGCCGTTTTGAGGCCCTAAACGACGCTTTTTGGGAAAACGGAGAGCAACATGGGTCCATGGACCGATGTTTCTCATTCAAAAGTTGTACTCCTCGGACAGATCTTTCTAACGAGCTATTGAGCGCATCAAACGGAGATCGGATGCCAAAGTTACGTCCCCGGGAAGTTGAACCACCAATTTACCCAAACGGGGCCCACAGTTTTGGCGCTTCATCTCCTACGGTTAGGGTTTTGGACGTTTCGAATTCTACATTGTTTCTCAACAATAAATAGGCCCTCGAGCCTCATTGTAAGACAGTTCAGGGGGCTGGGAGCCGATACATCTCTTCTCAGAGATAAGCGCTACCAGTTCCCTAGCTCGCCGCATCTCCATCATGTCTGCATTGTAACACAGTTCAGGGGCTGGTAGCTCGCCACATCTCTTCTCAGGGATACGCTGCCAGTACCATAGCTCTTTTATTTCCATCATGTCTGTAATAGGCTTGCGAGCCTCAATGTAACACAGTTCAGAGGCCTGCGTACGCTACATCTCTTCTCAGAGATACGCTACCAGCGCCCTAGCTTATTTCCATTATGTTTGTAAGCTTATTGCAGCATTTTTTTATTAATAAAATGAAGCATTATTTCCGCTGCATCTCTGTATCTATGGTTATATCTATATTCTGTTGCGTTCCTGCATAAAATCCGGATCATTAGGTTTCCATGCTTTAGTCTTGCGTACCTCGCGAAGTTGCTTTGCCTACTTGCCCGTTCAGGTGCTGGTTAACCGAGTTTTACTTCTGGTTTCCGGACCGAAAGGGTTGGAGCACTCTAGGGATTTGCAGGATCCGGTATGATTATTCTGTCCTCATTGTGTTGCTCCGCTACCTGCAAACCTCTCGGTGCTGGCGGAGTCACTGCCTAGGAGTCACGGACATTGCTCCCCTGCCAGCGAGCCTGATCAGTACCCCGACGGAGTTGTCACATCACCTCTCTGTGTAGGAAGCCTTTCTCAATCCTTTACCATTTATTAGTGTGCTATAGCACTTATTTAAGATGTACTCAAGGCACTTATTTAGATGTGCTCATGGTACTTATTTGAGAGGGGAAATTTTTCCTGGGAAGATGAGGGATCCCGACTTATTTTACTTGCAAGAGAGGTTGCTCCTGGTCTGTATGAGGACTTTGGGTTTTCCCGGATATCCTTGCGCCACCTGAAGTTAGCCCTATTCCCTTTCAGTCCAGTTGCCATTTTAACCAACTTTCTTTTCACCAACACCCTCTCAATCTTGCTAGGTGAGATACCTGCACTTAGTAGTTCGGACTAGGTCATGTGTTACCTTTGAGTGTCAGTCACAGACGAGCTCCTGCCATCATTTGTGATTTTTCAGGAAAGACTTCTCATCAGCATGGATCCTGGTGCAGTAAGCCAATTGCGTGAATTCTACAATGCCTTCCACTTATTGAAGTTCTTAGAAGGACGTCTACAAAAGAGAACTAAAAACAGAAAACAACAAAATATGGTACAGGGGTGGGACAACCATCTGAGGGATACTAAGTGAAGTAATGGTTGAGGTCATGCCCATTCATCGGGAGGACCTCGATTCTTCCCTCTAGAGTTTGTAGTCTAAACTTGTGGTAACCTAGTTTCTCCTTAATCTGGAATGGACCTGTCCAGAGGGATTTGAATTTGGAATGTTTTCCCTTTTCTTCGTGAGCTTTATCCCATTTAAGGACAAGGTTCACTACTTCAAAAATTTTACTCCGTGCGGACTTTTTATCAAACCATCTCTTAATTCGACTTTGGTGAATGGCGAATTTTTCCCAGGTTTTTTGCGTTTCCTCCTCCAGTCTCAGTAATGTGTCGATCCGGGTTTGCAAGGTAGGGCATGGGGTGCCATGGCTTTCTTGAGACAACTGAAGGGTAGGGAGAGATAGGTGGGGAGGATGGATGGCTTCTCTTCCATATACAAGAAAATACGGGGAGGTGTTGAGTGAAGATTTGGGTGTGACCCGGTCAGCCCAAAGGGCGTTGTGGAGGGCGTTATGCCAGTTTTGCTGGTGGGACAACAAAGTCTTTTTGATGATGCGGATAAGTTTTTTAATAGTTGACTTGGCTAACCCATTTCCTTGGGGGTAATAATTAGTAGAATGTTTAAGAACAATACCATTTTCCAAAGAAAAATCATACAACTTAAAAGATGAAAAATAAGTTGCATTGTCAAAAACTAAGGAAGTTGGAATGCCAAACCTGGTTATGATAGAATGAGTGACAAATTCTATTACCTCTTGATCGTTGATTTGGCGTAATGGTATTGCTTCGACCCACCTGGTGAAATATTCAGTAGCGGTGAGGATGTACCAGTGTTGCTTGTAGGAGTGCGGTAAGATTTCTCCAATCATGTCCTAGCCCCACTGTTGGAAAGGTTCCTCTACTGCCACTTACTGTAGGGCAGTGGTTGGCCGCGCTTCCCAGTTGGCGAACTTCTAACACTGGGTACACTTCCGGACATATGCATGAGCATCTTTGAAAAGGGTTGGTCAATAGTACCCTGCGCGCATTATCTTGTGGGCAGTGGTATCGCCTGCAAAATGTCCTCCAGCTAGTCCATCGTGTAGTTCGGCTAGGATACTCTGTGCTTCATCGTGTTCCAGGCAACGTAGTAGAACTCCATCGTAATGTTTCCTGAAAAGTTTTCCTTGTATTAATTGGTAGGATGCAGCCTTAACCCTTATTGTGCGTTTTTGATGGGCAATCAAAGCAAGATCCATTACACCATGGGCCAAATATCCCAAAATGTCAGAGTACCAAGAAGGGTTTCCCTGCTGAGGTGCGTGGTCACTCTGATACATGTCGATTTCTTCTTCCCAGCATTCTTCTTCAACCTCGTGTGAGCTTGCAGCCTCCGTAGCCATTTGGCATATTCCTTGTCCTTTGACAGTGTGTGCTGGTTCTAACTCCAGGTCATATTATTGAAGACATTCCATCCAGTTTCCTCGTCTCTCACCCAGCTCTTGCTGCACGAAAAGTGAGCGGACGGCTGGGTGGGGGACGAAAACTGTGACATGGTTTTTCAAGATATATGGCCTGAAATGCTTGACTAATTTGTATACTGCATAAGCCTTCTTGTCAATCTCAGGGTAATTCAGCTCAGCGCCCTGTAACCTAGTACTCATGAATGATATAGGCCGTTCATCATTGTTGGCGTCTTTCTGTGTGAGGACAGCTGCAAGTGATGAATCCGAGGTGAAGGTATACGAGATGAAACTTTTGCTAAAGTCTCGAATTTGGAGAGATGGTGCTTCTGCTATGGCTTGCTTGATTTTATTGAAAGCCTCCTTCTCAAGTGGATTCCATTTGAAAATCACATTCTTCTTGATCATATCCTGCAAAGGCCTGACTATTTGGGCAAATATGATATAAATTTTCGTACAAAGTTGATTTTCCTAAGGAAAGATTGCATGGCCCTTTTGCTACTAGGAGGTGGAATTTGGGCGATGACCTTCGCCCGCTCAGGATCTACAACAATTCCCTATTTGGTTATGATGTGGCCCAGCAAATTTCCCTTTGACACTGCGAAAACGCTTTTCTTCGGGTTGAGTGAGATCCTGTACTTGCTGCATCTTTCGAAAATTTTCCTAAGGTGGCGTAAGTGATTGCACCGGTGTTTCGAAAACACGGTGACGTCGTCCAAATATTCTACCACACTCCGTCCTATTAGACCATGGAAATCTATATCCATGGCCTGTTGGAAAGTTTCCCCAGCACTTATTAATCCGAAGGGCATGCGCCTAAAAGCGAAATTTCCCCATTTAGTCCGGAAGGTAGTTTTCAATATGTCGGGCTCAACTACCAGCACTTGGTTGTAACCAGAAAACCCATCCAACAAAGAGAACTTTTTGGATCCGGATACAGCTTGCAATATTTGTTCCATAGGGGGCACCGAGTAATTATCTTTGTCTGAGGCCCTATTTAGATTTCGAAAATCCACGCACAAACAAATCTCGCCAGATTTCTTCCATACCAGGACCAGATTTGATACCCAAGTGAAGTGCCGAACTTTGAAGATGATGCGCGTATCCAAAAGCTTCTTAAGTTCTTTCTGAATCATTGGTTCCAGTGTAGGATGCAATTTTCATAGCTTTTGCTGGAAGGGCTTCACTCCTTCCTTCATAGGTATCACATGCTGGATAATTAGAGTATCATACGTATGTAGATCATCATATGTCCAAGAAAAAACATCTCGGTACTTCCAGAATAGTTGGGTGAAAGCTTGCTTCTCTTGGTCGGAACAATCTTTCCCAAGGTTGATGAACTTCAGATTCTCATCTAAGCCTAATTTCACTTGCTGATGTGCCAAGGTGGAACTTTGTATTTTGGTATTTGGGGCCCGCGAAAACGGTTCTGTAGGTCGAATAGTTTTTCAAGTGACATTATTCCCTTGGGCATGGGATTTTATTTTCATTTATCGTGTTCTTCCTGCAAATCTTTATCATGGTCCGCTTCTTCTATCACCGCGTCTTTGAACACCTCGGTGCTGAGCATGAATTCCAGTATCTGTTGGTCATCATCAAAGACGCGTAAATTAGTAATGTTATCTGGCACATATGGTTTATACATTATTTCAATAGAAAAGCCATCCCTTAGAGGGGTGAACCTAGCAGCAGTATTAGCCAGAGTATCATCTGCTGCATTATGCATTCTAAGCACAGATTTGATACCAAACACATCAAAAGTAGAAATTAGACGCCATACCTCTTGTTGATAAGATTTTAAGTGCAGAGACAAGCAATGGATGGTATTGCGTACCTGACGAGTGATGATCTCAGAATATCCAATAACCTTTAAGCATCTTACCTTTAGTTTCAGCGCCTTCTTAAGTTCGAGGACTAAGGCTTCATATTCGACAGTATTGTTAGTGCATTGGAATTCTAGCTGACACGAAATCAAGAACTTTTTCTTCTGGGGGTCTAGCAGGATGCAACCCGCGCCAGCTCCGTCATGTGTCTTGGAACTGTCATAATACAAGGTCCACACATCATCTTCTGGTTCCTCTGGAGCTGTGGATTGGGGAGGGATTTCAGCTTGGTGTATGACGGGAACAACTTGGTCTTCCGCTACGAGTGTTAGCTCTGATTGGACCTCTGGGCTTACTGGGGACTGAGGGGGATGGTATCATTCGAAGATGGCCTCTAAGAAACACATGCCAAGCTCCTCCTGGTCAAAGCTGACAGGTTCATTAGTAGCATCCAAATCAGTCACAGTATGCTTCATGTAAGGTTCACTTTCAACCCTAATTTGGTTGTTTCAGCCCTTGTAGGGAAGCCATAGGTGAGACCAATCAGTAGCAAAGTACCCTTGTAGCTTACTGGACCAGTCCCTGCTAAGCAATAGACCGTAGGCTTCCGAGATGTCTACGACTACAATGTCTATACACTGGTGGAATCTAGAGTCGGAGGATAGGTAGATAATGACATTATTCAGTTCAACTACAGCGGGCACTTGCGATCTGTCAAGTTGAATGATATTAGCATCATTTTTCTCTGGGCGGATGTTCAGATTTTTACAAACAGACAGGGGCATGATGTTTGTGGATGCGCCAGAGTCAACCAGGCATTTATGGACATTGAAGTTGAAAATTTCAAATGACAAGAGAAATGGAGGAGTAGATCCCCTGGAGATTCACAATAGACTGGAAAATCAGGCTAGCTTGTGCAGATGTGTTGCTCATAGGTTTAGTAGTTGAGGCGTTGACGAAGGCTTTGAGAATAAGTTCTCGTTGGTTGGTGATGCGGGCAAGCTCATAAAGGGAGATGTTGGCTCTAGTTTTATTCATGTCTTCAACAATGTTGTAACTAGACTCAGAATGTGGACTAGTTTCGGTGGGGGTTTTGGGCGACCCCACCGGCAGCTTGCTCTTTTGGTTTACTCGGGTGTTGTTGGGAGTGGACTTCTCAGGAATAATGGCTTGTTGTTCATTCCATGGGGGTAAGATTTTCCTCAAGAAGGCCCTCTTCTTCTCTTCGAAGGACTGTTCGGGAACCGGTCCTTTGCTTCTAAGGCCATAATTTCGCACAGGCTTGACCATAGGGTCGTCGGCCATGTTGATATCAGTGACGATATGGGTGATTTCCCCGTGGATTACATCAAATGCAAGGACGGAAGATCTTGGTTCTTCATCAGGGGGCAACTCTTCTTCATTGTCAGAGACATCATCCTCTCCTGCGTCCCCTGGGGTTTGATCATCCAGGAGTTGATTTACTACTGCAGTCATGCTGCGAATCCATTGGGGGCACGTCTTTTCAGAGTGGGCAGCCTGATGGAAAGAACAAAAATTATCTTTTCCGATTTCCTCCACATTGAGAACAATGTTTGGGTTTGATGGAGGTTGGCTGGTGGTGGGGTTACTCTTTCTGAAAAAGGGCTTTTGCATTTTAGTGCAAGTAGTGGATTCAATGCCCTTCCTCTTCAGGTCAGAGAATTCATTGGTTAATAGCTTGAGGGTCTTCGCTAAACTCTCGAAGTCAAAAGTATCCTTGTCCTTATCCGCGGTTTGAGTGTGGAAGACTGATTCTTCTTCGAGGTGGGTTTGTGATCGTCTCTCCCTTCATGATCGATGGCCCCTATAGGGAGCATGTCATTTTCTACAGCAAGGGTGGCCGTGTAATTTGCTGCAAGGGTAGCCCTAGCTTCACGTTTCACGAAAACGACAATATCCCTAGGGAGAGCCTTTGTGTAGTAATCTATGGTGATGGAGTCGTCCAATGCCAATTTGGGGGCGAACTTTTGCAATATGGTAGAAAAATGCTGGTTAAAATCTCTGACCTTCTCTTTCTTTTGGCATTTAATGGTACTTAACTCTGTGAGGAGCATGGAGGGGGTTTTGTCCTCCGAAAACTTCTGTAAGAAAATGCGACGGAATTGTTCCCATGACGTTATGGAGGCACTTGGGAGAGAGCGGTACCAGGTGGCTACTTTGTTCTCAAGAGTATGAGGAAAGAGGCGGCAAGCAACATCATCTATTTGAACTCTCACAATTTGCAGTGAAAGATAGAAGTTGCTTATGTGGTCCTCGACCAATGTGCCCTTTTCAAGGTCAAACTTGGGGAGGTGTTTTTCAGGGTGCCTAGGCATGTCATGGAGGGGGCCCAAGAGATCTAATGGCGATTGGGCCATCCAAGCAAGTGGTTGCACTCGCCTGGCATGCTCGTGGTGCCGAATCTCAGATTCAGATTCACTCCCCGCGCCTGATGCGGATGCTTCCCTGTCATGGCGAGAGTGCTCGTCTTGAAGTCCCTCACGGTTGGTCATATTCCTAAGATATCCCCAATTGTAGATAGGGGGCCTATTTTGGTTTTGATGGTGTTAGGCGGCATGGTGACCCTGGCCACGACCTCTATCTCCCCTACCTCTATTCCCTTGACCTCTATTTCCCTCGCCCTCATTCCCTCAGCCTCTATTTCCCTCGCCTCCATTTCCTCGGCCTCTATTTCTCTCGCCTCCTCCTGGTGGGTGGCGGGCTTGATTTTTGTCATTTTGGGTTTGGTTAGGCTGAGGGTCAGGATGGGGTTCATTCACATCGGGCTCTTCTTCTTCATCTCCTTGGAGCTCCAAGATAGGTTCGTTATTCTGAACAGCTATGGCGAGGTCTTCAACCATCAGATTTATCAATTGAGGAAGGGAATTTACAAGGGCACAGTTGCAAGTGAGGTTAGCAGCAGGGGTCCTAGTATGGGTCAGGAAACTCATGATTGGAGTGAATTGAAAATCCCTGATGAGGTTACGAGCAACTGGGCGTAGAAATCTCAACTTTTCCCTAGTGACCTCGTAGTAAGGAGCTTCCTCCCCTTGGACATCTTCCAGAAGGGGAGGAACAATGTCATAATTTATGACCTCCCCTTGGGGAGTTTGTGATGGAATGTTACTTGTGTGCTGGAAGGCTGCCATTCGGCCCTCCTTCTAGTGCCAAATCTGTTGACGAGAAAATCTGTCCGGCCAACAGTAGGGGATCTCCCTGGTAAAAAGTCCCAACTAGACTCTAAACCGTTTGGAATAGGGATCTCATCCGGGGTGTGGGTCAGGCTACCACTTGAGTCTCTTTTCCTTGGGTCTCAATAAGACTTTAATGAACCCACAGACACACAATTATTCAGATGATACAAACACATGATTGATGAGTTAAATGAACATATAACACTATGTGTAGCAAGCTGAATAATAAAGCATGTGGCCAAAGGAAATGCTGTCAACAACACATCATTAGGGTCATGCTTGCGTGCTATTCTAACCACAGAAGTAACAATTCTTTATGGCAGAACACCCTTCACTTCCTTAAATGGCGTCGGTGATAATATAAATGTCAGTAAACAAAGTTATCAACATTCATTAGAAAGCGCAAGTAAACTAAGCATCATTAACGCATGTACAGAAAACTATAATGCATAAATGACGTAATTGGATACACAGTTTCATTAATCCAAAGATGTTCGAAACTGAAAACGAAATACTCATAGTGTTCACACATCAAAACACATTAGATCCAAAAGGAATTTAACAAGTATCTGTATTCATATTCAAAAGTGTAATCCCTCTATACAATGCACTATAACTCTTTGAGTCCCCAAAAAAAATATCCATACAATCTTCCCGAAGGAAGTTTTCATAGACCAAAACTTGCCCTTTGGGCTTCCTGACTTTTCGCCTTCCTAACTGTTGGGCTGCCTTGCTACCTGGATGAAGGCTGCGACCTGTGACCTGTATAGGAGTGCGACCTGCGACCTACGACCTACTGTCATCTGATAATGAGAATGTGCATGTGATTGTGAGGTCAGGGGCATCAATTTGCCGCTCTCTGAGAAAATTCTGCCACGCACGATAATCTGCCGCTATTGGAGAAATCAAGGGAACTTCTTCCCTTAACTGATGCAGGCACTCCAAGGAATTTGGAATCAGAGTCTCTCTTTTGAGCGTGACTTGGTTGGCTAAAGAGGCCAGTTTAGTGTAGATCCAAACTGGTGTAACAATAAACTTACCCAAATTCTCCTGCGATGCTGCAAGATTAGGAGCGGCAACGACCTGTTTGATAGGTTGCAGAAATGTTTGAATCTCCTGATCCACCTGTCCCCATGTCTTTTCCTTGCTCAATGCACCTAGCGATGGAATGTGGTGTAGTGCATGCATTGAGTCGATGCCGCTGATCAAATGCTTGTATGCGGCAATTACCTTTTCTAGGTCCTTGGATAGATTATCCTTGGACTGCATTTTAATCTGAATCCGGACCTTGGCATCTTGGGTATGGATCTAGTATTTCTTGGGCACGTTCTCCGGAGCCTGTGGGTACCGACCTATCCATTCTATCATCTTTTCCAATGCGGCGAAGGCCTCTTTCAGTTGTTCTCTCCTCTGCTTGGTCTCTGCTTGGGCTCTCAGTAGGGGAGAAACTGTTTGTTTTATAGCGAACATTTCCCCATAAAATTGCCTCATGGTGACCTCCAATACTTCCAACTCTCTTCGGATGGTGAGCAGTACTTCGTTAACAGGGGTGATTTTATCTTGAAGCTATTGAATCTCCTCCTTTAACACTGTTTTCTCTTGCTCTGCCCTTGCCTCCCTTTGCTCCAATTCTTGTAACTTATTTTTTAAAGAGAGGATCTCTCTACTCATTCGGTTTACATTTTCCTCCGTGGCTGTGACAAAAGCGGTGCCGGCCGATGCTATCATTACTGGGTTAGTCCTAGTATCCAGGACTATATATTTCTCTGTCGCGGCTGTGATTGGTGTAGAAGGGTTTCGTGCCAGACATTTCCTTTTCTCCTATTGGATCTTGAAAGAGAACTGATCATATGTAATCCTTGTAAGGTTAAATACTTCTTCTTCTTGCCCTTCGTAAGAGTTCGGCTCGGAGAGTGCAAAACGTGTATTGACCATAGGCACTTTGAGGGGCTGCAGTTCAGTTTGTGATTGTGTGACTGGAGGAGATGTCTCGATGTTCTTTGATCCTCGATCTTCCTCTTATTTCCTTTTCTTTTCTCCCTCTTCTTTCTGAAGCCGCTCTGCTTCTACCTTCTCCTGCTCTTCTTTACGCTTACGCTCTGCTTCTGCCGCTGCTTCTTGTTCTACTTTCTGCTTGCGCTCTGCTTCTGCCGCTGCTTCTTGTTCTTCTTTCTTCTTGCGTTCGGCTTCCACTAGATCTAATTCTCTTTTGAGCTGCCGTTCCGCCTCCGCCTCTGCCTCCTGCTCTTCCTTTCTTTTTCGGCCTCTTCTGCTTACTTCTTATTTTGCTCAGC
Organism: Pinus albicaulis; assembly: GCA_034641835.2. NCBI lineage: Eukaryota > Viridiplantae > Streptophyta > Pinopsida > Pinales > Pinaceae > Pinus > Pinus albicaulis. The sequence goes on from CM076569.1 coordinate 250,689,927, forward strand.
CTTCAGGTTCTTTTTACGATTTTCTTCATCGTCTTTCGTCTTCTTTTCAGCTTCGCACTGAGCTTCGGCCTCTTTCTCTTTCTGTTGGGAAGTAGTGTTATTGCCTGTGCTGGTTCAAGGCCTCTTGGCCTAAGAAGAAGAAGCGCCTCCTAGTTCACGGATCCTTTCCTCCAACATGTGATCATCAGGATCTTCCTGATTTGACCATGCCCCCAGAGGAAGTTTCCTATCCGCATTATACCAGTTTATTTTCTCATCTTCATACGGGCATTCTGTATGTTGATAGCTCCATTTTAACTTAGCCTGCTTACAGTGATCAGGGACTATCTTGTCTGGGTCATATATCCGGTGGTCCAATGGCCCTAGGTGAAAACTTCTCATTTCTTCTGCCTCTGCCTCTACCTCTCTGAAATCCTTGACCGTGTAAGCATCGATGGTGAGAGGCAGTGTAGGCCACGACTTCTTCTTACCTTTAGTTAGGACCTTAGAGAAACCAGAAGTCATCTGAAAACAAACCTCCTGAAGGAGCATTTTATCTGTAACAAATCAGGGCATGGCATGGGGAGTCTTGAATGAACCAAAGACTCGAATAAAGGTGTATTCCTCCAAAGGGAACCAATGTGCCACCTTTATTAACGTCTCCATGGCTTGCCAGGACATGCATGGAGTGTCTTGACTGAACAGTTTTGCTGTAGATTGCCGGGATGAAGACCTGCGAGATTCGCTCTATGTCTTGTTTGTACCTGGAGTCCCAAAAAACTTTTGTCTCTATGTGAATTGGGCGCGCCTTCTTTGGATCCCAGTGGGCCCATCCCTCAAAGTGGCACCGGGAAAAAACAACATCCAACAAGTAGGAAGCTATGTAGAATTCAGAGGAATATCCTTCCTTTGGTGCTAATGCCGAGGATATGTTTTTCTGGAGGGATGCCATCAGCATACTGCCCCAGTTGAAATGAGTGCCGTACACGTTGACATAGTTCATCAGGGATACCCATGTTCCACTGAAAGTGGTGGCATCGGGACGACCATACATCCTGCAAAGCATAGCTACCACTAGCTTATATACCTTCCTGAGACCCGCCACTGGATATTCCTGATCCTTCTTGACTTTGAACTTTTCGGGCTCCTCCGACCACCCTCTCAGGGTATCTGTTATGGCGACTACGTGGGTGGTGGCCCATTCTTCTGTGAAGGTCTGCTCTCGTGCCGGCAGTGCGTAGTAAAAATTAGCATCCGAGCCATTGAGAGTTGCAAATGCCTTACCTTCATTGTCCCGAATGACCCATTTTTTGGGGTCGGTGTTTTGTATGATCCACTCAATGGCCTTCGTGCATGGGAATATAGCAGGGTGGGCACCTGAATAGTGGAGCTTCAACCTTTTAACTTGTATGTACACTTCCCGATCGGGGAGGTCCTCTGGAAATTTTGGCCGAGCAAATTCCTGGTATACTTAATACCATCTCATGCTGTCCCCTTTAGCAAATGTACACAAGGTGTCCTTGTAGATCGGGGGTGGGGACATTGGTATATCCATTTCTATGTCTTCTATCTCTGGGCTCTTGTTCTTTCTACTGGCCGCCGGAGGTCCCATGTCGCTCGAGTCTGAAGAGACGAGAACACACTCTAAGTCTACTTCGAATTCACCTGTCATGTTCATGAAAGAATCCCAGGATAAGAAAGATGCCATCATGATAAACGCCTATGCACAGTTTATTAACTTTTCCCTATTGAAGACACAGGAAGGGGCGAATTAGCGACCTGAGACTGGGTCGCTGGGTCGCGAGGGTCGCGATGTTAAAACTCGTAGGGAGAAGCGACTTTGCGACCTTGCAACCTTGCGCCCAGGTCGCGAGGTTGCTGGGTCGCGAACTCTTGGAAGTCTGAGGGAAGTGCGACTCTACAACCTGTGACCGGGTTGCAAGATCACGTGGTCGCTAGGTCGCGAGCAATCAGATTGGAGGATGGATGCGACCTGGCGACTCAGCGATCAGGGTCGCAGGGTTGCAAGGGTCACAAGTCGCGCTAGGGCTGGCCGGGGGTTTTAGTGTGCGCCATGTTAAATAGATTTACCTCTAACTTCAAAAAAAATGCAAGGCTAAGTGGGCCAAAACATAGGGGGGGGGTAGTTTCAGGGGAAGAATACACATCATAGGAGGCTGGATGGGAAGTAGTTGCAAGATTATGCAAGGAGGGGAAGTGTTATGGAAATTGGGCATCTCAAGACTTAAATGGTCAATAGGAGCAAAGAAGATGGATGATTTTAAAGGCTAGGGTGGGTGTACAATAGAGTAAAGAGAAGGAAAAAACAAGAGTAAACGACAACTTACCCAAGAAAAATGCGCTCTAGTCGGCCTGTCAGAGGCGTTTTTCCTCTGTCGCATGAACATAATGCGACCTAGCGACCCTTCTATTTATAAAAGGGTCGCGCGTGCGAGCCATTAATGAGGTCGCTGGATCGCACTATTCCGCGGTTTGAGGGAGGTACGACCTCGCGACCTTGCGACCTTGCGACCTAGGGGGTCGTGGGGTCGCACGGTCGCGGGATCGCGATTTTGCAAAATCCAAGAGATCTGCAACTTAGCGACTTAGTGACTCGGGGGGTCACAGGGTCGCTTGGTCGCAGCGCGGGTTCGCTAGGTCGTAGCTCTGGGAAAAAGAACCATTTTGCGACTCAGCGACTCTTAGCCTTTCCATATTTTAACTTAGCTTTTCTATGCTTAAGGGGCTCCAAAAATTTTAAAGGGTGGATTTTTTGAGGGTGTTGTAGAGGCTACAACAAAAACCTACTCTAGAGTTTGTTCCTTTAGTTGACCTTTCTTTTGATGGATCTATACAATTTCATTTTTTCTGAGACTAAATTTTTTACCCATATTAATTTTATTTTTCCTCTTTTCAATCCCACAGGTGTTATCAAAATTCAATCTACCAAGTGAAAGTTATGGTGACATTGCCAGAACTTGCTAATTTTTGGCATATTCTTTATATAAAACTTGTACAACGTGCCATATATCCTACATTTCAAATATGAATATTAAATTTTTACTTCAGGTACCCTAGTACTTATCCTCATACCTCCAAAAATTTCACAGTCAGAAACACTTATGTGAAAACATTACAATACATCTACCAGGAAGACTTGTTCAATACTAATTTAAGGACCATTCACAAACCTTAACTTCCATTTACTGTATCTTCAAAATTATAGTTAATGAGAATCTAGAATTTTTACCACCTATAATATGATATATCCTGTAAGTATATTCAAAATTTCATAATTGGAAAATTCCTAGAGAAAATTCTACAATAAAAATTCCAAGATGGCCTACTTGCAACTGATTTAAGGACAATCAAAAACCCCAACTTCCACGTGGTATATCTATAAAATTATAGAGATAAAAAATATAATTTTTTTTATAAAAACTACTTTATATATATTCTTATAATATTTAAAATCTAATGATTTGAAGCTTCCCAAAGAAAAAAAATATAGCAAAAATTCCATGATCCCTTGTTTGAAACTAGTTTTAGGCTCATTCAAAAAACCTGAATTCCACAGGGTATATCTACAAAGGTGTGGAAAAATATAATTTTAAATTTTAATTAGATGTACTTTGATATGTCTTCTAGATATTTTCAAAATATCATGGTATAAAACATCCCCAAAACAAATTATAGATTTTTTTTTCTTAGATGACTAATTTTAAATTGATTTCAAGAGCAATCCCAAACCTTAAATTCCATGGAGTATATCTTCGACTGTATAACGAAACCAAATTTAAAATTCAACTAGATGTTCTCTAATATTTTGACTTGGTATCTTCAAAATGTCACCATTTGAAACATCCACAAAAATAAATTTATAGAGAAAATTCGAAGATGACTTGTTTGAAACAGTAAAGCCTTAAGTTTTATTTTTTTAAATACCAAAATTTATGAACCAAATACATAAAAAATAGAAGTAAACACAATGTACAAAACTATGTGCATATATAAGAGATATAAGTTACAAAATAACTTCTTAAATAATAGGCCCAAAATCCTCTAAATAACCAATACATTCATACATCTTAATCACATGTCCTCAATACTAATTATATGATCTCTATATATATCTATTTACACATTTCCCATTTGGATTATTCATCACTAGAATGACCGTATTACATATACATTTACATATTACATGTAAATTTAAATCCCATATATTCGATATACATTTAACCCAATATGGTCCCGCCTTGGGGTCATAATAGAATTGTTTTCTAAGATTCAATAATTGATATTTTTCTTGTGTCTAAAATTATAATCTCGCTACTAGCTATATATATATATATATGAATATTTATAATATCTCTGCGACCTTCGTAGACTATCTCTACAACTTTCATATACTTTAAACATCTATGAATCATGTAAACATCTGCGTCTCAGATACTTTGCATCTCTGCGACTTGTATAATTTCAATGTTTTATATTGGTGCAAATTAAGTGATCTTCATGAGGGTTGATATATGGTATGATAATCTCTGTGACTCATATACGATACATCTTGGTCAAGATTATTTCTTCAAAAAGATACATCTCTATCGCTTGTATATGATACATCTATGCAACTAGTATATGATATAAAGGCTTGTCTCTGCGGCTTAATGGTGAACCATATATCTGGTGTAGTGTTATAATTTTTTTGTCTATGGGGTGTAGTGATATAATTGTTGTGGCTCGTATATGGTATCGAGCCTTGTATCTATGACTCAATGGTGAATACTCTTCAATGCTCTACAACTTCTCTATATTTCTGCTACATGGGTGAATTTGGTAGCTCTACAAATTCTTGGTGAATTTAATCTGCTAATACTCAGGCCTAGGGTGAATTTTCTTCCACAAATATCCCATGTGCATAAGTTATTTTTAATTATAATTATTTTTCTTGCTAAGTTATATTTGTTAAATTATGAGTACTTCTCCTCGTATTTCTAATTCTTCATCTAGCAAAGGCAGACCAAGAAAAATCACCCTAGATAGTCTTTGTGATCATATTAAATCTTTAGAAAAGCGAAGAGAATAAAGAGAAAGGGAGCACAAACTAGAATTATCTACAACTATTATGGAGCATAAACTCGAATTATCTACAATTCTTATGGAACATGAGCTATAAATATCCACAAGGCATAATAAAAAATACAAATAATTAGAAAATAAAATGATAACACTCGAGACTGAACTCCTAGGAATGAAAGATAAGATGCAAGGAATTGAAAACAAAAAACAATCAAAGGTTGAAGAAAATTACACCCCAAGAGATGAGATTAAAGAATTAAAAGAAAAAAGAAATAATAATTTGACCCTAAGTAGCACATAGAATAAAATAGATATCAAACCCATAAAAGATGAAATGAATGAACTGAATGAACTAGATAATGAGCACCACAAAAGAGCCCTGAACCTTATAATTGCTGGTATAAAATAGAAGAACAATGAGGACACATTAGAAATAGTAAAAGAACAATGGAAAACTAAGTCACAAATTCAAACATCTTATCTAACATAAGCAAAAAGGTCGGGAACGATACTTGAGCATAAATATAGACTAACCTATGTTAGGGTAAGTTGTAATGACCATAAATTAGATATCCTTTGTAAATATCCAAGCCTAAAAGGTTAGGAATATATATAAATGAAGATATTATTCTAAAAGACCACGCCGAACTAAGGAAAGAGGTAAGGTAAATAAGGAAATAAAGGAAGGAAAATGGGAAATCATTAGAAATAGGAGAGCTATTATTAGAGATAGAGACCCAAATAAGAGTGATAAATAGGAAATGGGACACTCCAAATCCTCTTCTGGAGTTGTCTTGGTTTTCCATGGTGTGAAGGTCCTAAGTTAAGTTGGATCCCGAGTGATATTGATCATATTTTCTTTGTTGAAACTTAGGATCATGATGAATCTAGGGTCCCCCACATAGATGGATTCATTCTCTAGTCAACATGGAACAAGAAATCCTCTCATAGAGTTTTTGGTGGAATAACTTGTTATATAAAAAATAATATTTCTTCTCACATTTGGCTTCATATGATAAACCCCCTAATTCTATACATTTGGATTGAAATTTTTGACTCTATCACCAATAGGATTTATCTCGCAATTTGCTATTTTTCTCGTATCAACTCTACCTCCTATAAGAATTTTTTTTTTGGATAAGAATTGCCAATTCAATACCTTAGAATAGGATATTCATAGTCTAAGGAATGAAGGTAATATCATTTTGATTGGGTAATTTGATGCTAGTACCACTACTAACTAAGCTACTCCCCTAAGTAATAACTCTCACCCTAATCTAACATGGCTAGATGAGGAAATTGACTTATGTAATAGCCCTGGTGAAAATTCCATGTAATAAAAGTTAATAAAGGAAAAATAATAACCATAGATTATGGGACACTTATTCCAAGCTGAATTTTGGGAAAAACATCCTAGTGTGGGTGTTCATTTGGTTTATTATGGCTAAGGAAATTGACAAAGGCAATGGCTAAGGCTTTGGAAAGCCAAAGTGGAATTTATTTATGAAAATAATGGAAATTAGGGGAAAAGGAAGGTGAAAGGCCACAGGTTTCAAGTGAGGAGGAAAATGAAGCAAAATAATGGAAAATGAAGAAAATAGAGGCCTCATTGATAAAAAGGCTTCCGACGATCAGTTGGTACCTCTTGTCAGTTCAATTTTGGAGCTCTCTCTCTATTCTCTCTCTTTCACGCTCTTGGACACTTAGAATTTTCTTGGAGCATTTCAACATTGGATCAAGAAAGGCAAAGAAGGAAAAGAGGAAGAAAATTTCAAGAAAGGAAGAGCAGGATCAAGCAACTACAATGGGATTCTTTGCAGGTATCAATTTTCATGTGTGGTTTCCTTGCTATATTTGACATGCATGGTGTTGCATGTGTGTTCTTGGTTCTATTTCTGTCATTGGCATGGGTTTTTATAGGTGTGACATTGTTCTTCAGCCTAGCCTTGCCATTTATGTAACCATGGTGTGATGGGGTTCTCATGTTTTTGGTTGAGCTGGATTTATAGATGGATTCGAGGCTGAGTGAGGTGGATCTCTGAATAAAAGAACACATGGCCTAGTAACCCTGAACCAGACTGTGGGTTGTGGTAAATCCGGATAGTGTGTTGCCTCGATGGGCCTAGGAATTATCGAACGATGAATGGTAGGATATACGGTAAATCCTAGAGGTGGGTGCTCTCCTTCAGGACTAGGAATCCCGTGATGGGATATATGGAGAATCCTGGAAAGTGGAGTCTCAGTTATGGCCTAGTGATCCCTGGATCAGACTGTGGATTGTAGTAAATCCTAGAGACTAGGAGACAAGAAAATTCCTCACAATGTAGGTGGAGAAATATGGTGGCATCCATGCTTGTTTTGACTTATTGATTTGGTGGAGATCATGGTAAAACCTTTTATTACATGTTTATTGTTTTGGTCTAGTGATCCGATGTGGATTACGATAAATCCTGGATTATATTAATGAGGGTGAGGCGGTTTAGCCTTGGGAAGCCCTTGTTGGTTCTTTTGGTTAGAGTCCTACATTCATGATTGGAATATGGCATGGGGGTGATTGGCTGAAGAGAGATTTGGCTCAGCCAATATATGGTCTGGTAGAACGTGGTAGTCCCATACCGGGTTGGTTTTTGCATTCATTAATGAGAAGTTCTTTCCTTAGTATCTTATGTGTAAATGTACTAGTTTATAGGTGGATTCTATGGCCGATGTATCCTTGATATTTTTGTTGTTATTATGTTGGTTATGAGCATGTATTATGACATTGATGAGGTATGACTCTTATCATGTTTTTCTTTGTAAATGAATGGAAAATGTATCTATGACCTAATAGATGATAATGTAACTAATGATATAAGGGAACAATGCTTCTTAGCGATTCTCAAATAAGTATGAGACACTTATGCTTAAATATTTTATTTAAACCTGTAGATTACATATCTGCAACATGTTTGACAAAATGCATGTCATGGATAGCAGGGTTCCAGTCAAGTCCTTGTTTAAGTGCCTACATTTACATCATTATTTCGATGTTATATTTCAGTTCTAAAAGTGTCATGGAATTCTAGGCAGTGATCTGGGCTCTGGGCCTGAAAAAGTGGCACAAAAATCAGGGTCGCATGCTCATAACTATTGGGAAAATTCCTTGGTCGCATGCATGCCCATGCTGTGCGTGCGACTGGAGGTTTCCAGTTGCTCTTTTTCCCATGTCAAGCATGTGAATGGGGGGTTGATGCTTGAAAATGATATTTTGATGCAGGGGCTAGCCTTCTAGAAGGTTATCATGGCTCCTGGGTGTCCTGTAGCAGGTGTATGAGGACTGTGTAGTTGTGTGGTGGAAGTTACACTTCGTTAAGGTGAACTAGGAGGTTGAATCATATCATAGTAGCCTCTCATCACTTGTTAACCCCGGTTGGCCGGTTACTTAGGTAGACATGGGAGGAGGGTGTTACAACTTAGCTAGTATATTCAAATTTTTTTTTGAAGACATAACCGATTTTTTTTTGGTACCGAGCTAATCAAGCTTTGTAGTTACCAATACTAGATAATTTGTAATGGAATTAATAAGTGGCCAACCTCTGGCTAGATTTTTTGATGAAATGGTGTTGACATTATCAACCATGGAGCCAGTTGTGTTGAAATTGATGTCAACTAGCTATTAATGAGCTCACATCTTTTCTCAACTTCAAAAAGGACTGAGATTGAGGCAATAATCTAGGTGCATCCCCTCCATTTAAAATTGCATATACTATAGGAAGGAAAGAGGAGGTGAATTCAAATAGTCCTTCATTTCCTACCTCTTTCTCGCCAGGTCTATCCAAAAGACCACTTCCTGCTTATTCTTATTTACATCGACAATGTTCAGCCCCAACTGAGTAAGGTTATCCACATCACTGTAAAGAAATAAATATGTGACCAAAGAAGGAAACTTGAAATTTCCAGTGATTGAGAAGATGATAAGCTAATTATTGATAACATTCTCTAGATAAGTGGGAATACCCAAAATTACCCCAGGCTTCATCATCAAAGAAAACATTCATAGAATTTCCTTATCTACCACCATGGAATCTTCCCTCCCTAAGACTATGGCCAAAATTTGAAGAATTGGTTTTACATATTCAACAAAGGTATTCAAAGGAAAATTGTCTGAATCCAAGGATATTTTTTCTTTTTCAGGAAGGAGATAAAATAAAATTTGGGTAAATTCAAGCCCTCACAATTCTTGAAAATATGAAGAGAAGGATTCATGAGTGAAACTGACATAAGAGTCTGCATAGGAATAACAAAAATATTGCCTTATCAATTGAGCTGACACCTGGAAAACATTTTCCCCCAATTGGTTCATGACAAAGCATTTCTGAGGGTACATGGAGGAAACCAACCAATGAATAAAATCAGGAAACAGGTAGGTCTGGGGAACAAACACTGACAAGACTCCAGACTTAATCAAAGCATAGTAAATTTGGGACTTTTCCTAGTTTATAACAACATGTGGATAAAAGAGAAGGTGGTCTACTGTGCAGACAATATCCACAATGTCTGCTTCTTTTTCCATTAGTGGGATATGAGTGGAATACCCGACAATGGAAACTTTCTTCATCATTTTGAATAATTTTACGAGAATAGTTACATAAGTTACTTGGTTGCGTCGAAATGGCTGCTGATTTGGACATTGGTACGATAATTTGGAGACTTTAGCGATTCAGGAGGCAGACGTGGATGCAAATGAGGAAAAACCTCCTTTTATAGTGAATAAAAATGAATGGGTGGGAGAAAAGCATATGGAAACAAATTAAATGATGAAGTGATTGACAGAAAGTTGGGGGTGATGTGGAGGATAACGTGGAGGGTGACGTGGAAGGTGACCTAGCTTGCTTGTTGTCGTCGTGGGGTCCGCCGACTATCATCAGGCTATTTTCACTGCGGAGGGACTCCGTGGTATGAGCTCGATTACAGGGCACTGCCCCTGCAGAAGATTTGGGCCACACATTATGGTCAACCGACGGGGGTCAAATATTCCAGCGGAGGCACCCCACCGGTTAACTTCCGACTACTTTATGACTCCTTTCACACTCCATCATGAGAAAACTTTTCAAATGGCGACATCCAAGAAATGAAGCATTCGTCCTTTAACCCAACATGCTAAAAGGTGGTCCCTCTATCTGACACATAACTTCAAATACTGCTCAGTGTTGCTTTTTTTTTCAATTTTTTTTTTTTTTCATATATATATTTTTTAGATTTTTCATACTACATAATCTCCTATGTACAACATACAAGAAATTTAAAACTAGCCACAACAAGGTAATAAATAAATTTTTTGAAAGGAGAAGGGTGAAATAATGTCTATTACAGTTAATCTCTTAGCATGCCACAACTAAAACATCTACATCAAGAATCCCCAAAGCATCAGATGCCAAGATAATAAGAAGCGAAACTTCCCTACAAAAAATGTAAAAGGAATTTACAACAATCTAAATATATGATCAAGGAAATTAAGTGATATTGTTCTCAATTAATTGATTCATTGTTCCAAATTATAAGAGAATTTGACATGTCCAATGTACCATTCCGAGAGTATTCAAACAAAGCAAATGTTTTCATCAATGATGTGTTAAGTCACAGGAGCAGTATACAAAATGATATTGGAAAATTAGAAAGATCTAACTTAGAAGTAATTTCCAATTTCTTTGTCAAACCACATAGCAACTTCGTCATGGTCAAAGAGACAATGTCCATAATAGCATAACAATCACTATTCTTAGAAGACATGATATACACGTGCCAAATTAGTATGCTCTTTGACTAACCATTGTATATTTCTCACATCTTGAGCATACATGGGTAATGGAAATCCTTCCCAGAAGCTTCTAGTTCAACCATTCTAGAAAATAATTCATCAAATTTGTTGGAGATCAGAAAAAATTATATTTTAATTTTCTATTTTAAATTTTATTGTAACAAAACTAGGATGGACACTTGAAGTCAAGAGGCTTATTTAAATAATCGTCATATATTGTATTACGGGTTCTAATTTTTTGGAAGAAGTAGACACTTTGAACAATTGTAAAGTTTATTTTGGAAGAATACCTTGAACCACTTCATATTTTCAAGTTGATTTATATCAAGTTAATATGGTATTTTGCTATAAGTTTGCTTGTTATCTTTTAGTGAAATCGAAATATCAATACTTTTGCTTGATATAATCGATATCTTGTATAATTGATTAGTTATTGTTAACTAGTTATTTAATTTTATTAATAGAATGATTAAGTGAATGATACCTATATGAATGTTGTGAATGTAGTCGATTAAATTAACTATTTATTGAATTTTACATCATTTTCATTCTAGTTTATTTATGTTTTCAGTCTGAAGATCTAAATCTTAGGCCTATTGCTAATCTTTCAGAATTCATGCATGATAATAATAATAATCCTAGGATATATAAGAGTGATAATAGTTTAGTATATATTTTATTTTGAATAGATATAATTTCAACCTTTAGTTTACAACAATTTTTCCAAAATCTCTTTCAAAACCTCATTCATTAGAATATTCTTTTAGGAGTTCTCCATATTTTGGAGTAATGTATTTAGGAGGAAACTGGGGCAAATAGTGAGAATCACCATCCAAGATGGATATAATAGGGGTCTTGTCAAAGGAAAATATATTTCACTATTTCAGGCTTAGCATGAGAGAAAAATCTTGGTTATGAAAGAGGCTACAGTGGAGGAGGAGCCACAAATTGCTAAGAAATTCTCCACATTGTTAAAGAAAGAGTATGTCTCACTCCTGGATTCAGAGGATATTTCTAGAGATGGTTGGTATCTAGACAGTGGTGCCACATGCCATATGACAAGGGAGTGTGATCTATTTTAGCCACCTAGCTCAATATCTACTGGATGCTTGGTGAGGTGTGGGATCCAAAACTGAAGGAAAAATCGGTACAAGAGAGGGTTCAATTGTATTTGAGTTATAATCAGGATGGACTATGGAATTTCATCATGTTCTACATGTTCCTCGCTTGAGAGTGAATGTGCTCTTCGTTCAGCCTTGGAGGATCAAGGCTATACAATTGAGTTCAGATGAGAGTCAGTACAGTTATGGCTAGAGGGAGTTGTGTATGCTGAGTACTCCATCGTACTAGGGATCAAAGAGGGACAATTGTACCGGTTATGGGGCCGAGGTCTAGTTCAAGAGGGACATAGAGATGGTATACTCAGATGAATTCAACAAAGATTTAGCTGGTAGCCATAGCAAATATGAGGTTGAGTTTCCATATTCAAAGGGAGCAGGTTGCTCCAGTTCAGAGAGAGTAGGATTTTGAAAAACTTATGAAAAATGATTTTGAAGAACTTTATGATTCTACTCTCATTGATAAAAAAGTGATATTATTAATATGTTTAACATTTATCTCCAAACCAATGTTATGCATGTTGTTTTCATTATTTTTCACTTTAGAATGTCATGGTTACATCAATCCACCTCCCAAGTTGTTTATATCAAGTGTAATCAAGTTAGATGTATATATGGTAGCATATTGTTTTTTAGCATGGTCACAATTTTTTTGAAGGACATATTTACAAAACCTTAAAAAGCGAGGAGCCTACCAGTGTTGAGATCCTCTCTTACATGAAAATATATATGAAGTTTTCCCTTGTATTAAATCTGGGTATATAGCTACAAATGTTGCCATTACAAAAGAATTTAATGACAAGGATACAATGCACATAATTTATTTTCAAATTTCTCATGGAAGCCACCACGTACTAATGACTCAATCATATGAAGAAGGTGGATCACCCTGTATTAGAGTTTACTCAAGGTCAAGTAATACACTTACTTGACCAATCATTATCAAATATTCTTAAAAATTATCAAGTTCATTTTTAATTTCATGCTCTACCTGTGTTCTGGCCTATGTTAATGTCAATATTCTTGATATTCAGCATGGCGAAGCGTTGGTTGTAAATTTATTTTACAATTACATCATATACCTAATTAGAGTATGAGTACAAGAACCATCGAGATTCGATATTAGGCTTGCGTCCCATAGAACGATATGCATATTAAAAGAGATTTCACTCACAACTCAGTGTCCAACAATTGCACAGCACTCACATCGATTCTCTTAGAGACATAGCGAGTTACCACAATGAGAAATTTTCTATTTCTTTCAAACTTGCTGAATCTCCCTTTACAAAAAAAAATGCCAAAAAAATTCGGAGGATGATAACCTGCCAAAAAGGGGATTGTAGATGATGGTGGGTACCCTACACTATGTTCACACCATTGCTGGTCGAGAGGTGGACCGGGGACACATACAATTACCATGACTGTGATTAAACCTCCTTTTTTGTTTATGTTTCATATCTAGTTTCTTTTCTGTTGTACGATGGATGTTGGACAATGACTTATCTCAGATGTAATACTCATGAACATTACTATTTTTTGGATCCTTGTCACATGTGCTACTTATGCACTATATGATGATTGTATGCTTATATTACTTTCGCCTTCCATTTGATTTATTTGTTTATCTCTCTCTACTGTCAGAGGGGTGGTTAGTGATTATACCACTCTGAAAGCATGTAATAAAACAATTTGTTTTTTCTTCTGGAAAAAAAGGAGCTAACTGCTCTTCCTCTTCAAATGAGTAAAAAAACAAGATCAAAATTTAGAATTTCTATCCCTAAATGATCTCTAACCAAATACCATGTATTTGATCAATAGGGTGACAAGGGGAAGGCACCATCCTCAAACCAATCCACATAGGCTCCTGAGGAAGTGCTTACTGAAGAACAAATTTATATGTCGATTTATTTGATCCAAACAGTCAAGAGGCTTCTCATAGAATTAAATAAGGGACTCAATATTTTAATTACGATTAAGCCACAAACATAAGATATAAGAGACCAAATCAGAACCGAGCTGACCCAAAACCATCATCCTGGGGTAAGAAACTCATTTAATTATCCCATTTCTTTATTATGATTTTAATTTTCTCATCCTTCATAAAATAACTCTTTATTTTACATGGTTTTTTTAGGGAGTTTGATCCTCATGGTGAGACTATGGGGGTCGACGTTGGTAGCAACACCTTTGATATGCTTGTGAGTGACACACTGAACACACTGACTGTTAATGAAACTCTTGAACAAGGTGACACGCCATTATCTGCACCCACTGAACAACACACAGAAGGATGTGCACATGATGTAGACCATGAATCCATCACACCTAGTCAAGCAAGATTTCTTGGATCTACTCGTGTTACTAGCACAAGAATACTACCAATTACATTCTTGGTAGATGATGACCATGTTCCCATGAAATTAGAAAATCTTCCAGTTATTTAAGAAGTGTTTTACATATTAAGTACGATATTATTGAAATTTACGTAGGGTGTCATTATTTTCAAGTTATAGTAATATATTTTTATAGGAAACAATACCTTCTATATGCGCTCGAATGAGGCAACCTTGTAACTCTTTGGGCCCACCATTTCCACAAGGTGGAATTCACAAAATTAAAATTTGAAGGAAAAACTTATCAATAGGTTAGTTGGCCTGTTTGGAGATTGTACCTTCAACAAAAGTGGAGTTACCGCGAAGGTAGGCCTATATTTAAAATATCTGCGAGATCAATATAGGGTTCATTTGCAAAAGAACCCTAAGTATGAGCACCCTCTAGCGATTTCAGAAAGTGAGTGGAAATCCAATCCTAGAAGATGCAAAGGAGGAAAAACATTGAAAAGAAGGGAAGACACCACCCATACCAGAAAGGTATGAGGCACTTTTATTAATGTAATTATGATGATTTCTCATCAATATTGTGAAATGTAATATAGGCTCCCATATACATCTAAATCCATGAAGGTGAGAATAAAAAAACATGGCCAACATCATCTTGGCCCTGGGGGTTACTCAAAACTGGCCGTAAAAATTGTAAGTATAAAAACAAAAAAATTGCATGTTGTCATGCAAAATTGAAGGGCAAAAAATTCAATGAAACTCCCATTGAGGAAGACCTCAAGCTTGCTTACAAGCACATATATCAAGGCGTTGTTGAACGTACGACAATCATGGGGTCTTCACGTACTAGTTCCGATCCCCCACCTAAGACTGAGGTAAATAAAAGCAACGAAGAGCATTTATAAATTAATACTTGTATACAATCTATTGGTTTTTATTTTTGGCCATAAAGTAATGTGATTGATTGTAAAAAGCAAGCAGACAGTGTAAATATTGATGTCCCAAGCAATGATGGAAGACATGAGCCTAGTGACATTGGAGGGAAAATTGATATTGATTTTTAATTCGATTATGGAGGTATTTCATGTGAATTATATATATATTTTTAGTATGGATTAGAATTAGAAATATTTAAATGAAAGTGTTGTATTAATTATAAATATTCTTGGTTCTACTTTAGAGCATGTATGGGATGAGGCCAAACAAGAGGAGGAACCTATGGCCACTTTCGAAAGTATCCCGCTTCCCTCTACTACCGAAGTAGGTAACAAACACTCTACTACCTTTTTAGTAATAAAACACTTGTATTAATAAATACTATAAATAATAATTTAACATTTTATTCTTATTGCAGTTGATGCTCTGTGGCCCTTATAGCAGCATAGACGTTTGACCAGGTTGGGAGCAAGACATATTACAGCTGAAGGGGATAATGTCCTTGCTTCATACATGAAAAATTGCAAGAAACCGAAGAATAATTGATTGCACTTTTAATTTAATTAGAATGACCTTGTTTCAGATTATGTATAACATATATTTTGTTATAAATCATACTGAGATAAAATATTTTTTAAACTCTACGAATGAATGAATGAATGAATGAATAAATGTTTACTATATATTTCTTTATTTATGATGTATCTTAATATCTTTCTTTCAAATATTTCCTAGTAGATATATTGGGTACTGGGGAATTGAGAGTGATGTGAAAGGGGGGGGGGCCATGAGAGCTTCCACCTTCACGTGGTTGGCCCTGTTCAGTAGAGAATAAATTAATATTTGGACAATCTTGGAGTAAATCTACAAGATCCAACTGAGCAACAACAAGGTCTATGTTGACTTTGTTCCTGCTTCGTCGAGTGGAGGGAGGCTTTCTCCAAGATTAAACTACACCAATAATTTATTCTTGAAACCAAGAGGAGCTCATTTAGGTATTCATGCACTCAAGTTTTTTTAATTATTATTTATTGGTGCAATTAAATTTAATAATTGGTCAAATTTAATCTAATTTTTCCTCATTGGTCTCATGAATATGTGTAGGACAATCTGTGTCGATTTGGATGTTGAAGAGGAATAACTATTGGAAGAAAATATCTCAAAAAGGTAACATTACATTTAACATATACACGATAGGTCCCGAATAAAAAATATGTACATTGAGAAGTGTAGTGCAAGCAAGAACTTGTACATGTTTCAGAAAAGCATAAATAAGACATGATAGGGACGTATTGCCCACATTGAACTAAGAGAAAGTAATGCACAATAAGGATGAACTTGCAAGTTTTCAATAGGTTGAAAGGAAATTGTGCAAATAATCAATACAATCATATGAATCTGTATGTCCATATGGAGCAAAACAATAGTTGTACAACTTATGCCTTTCTTTTTTGTGTAGATCATATACTTCATTTTGAGATGTTTATGATGACCATGCAACGGTTATTTTAGTATCTTATAGAGGTTTCCTTGAGGTATGAAAAGCTGATGTTGGGAAGAAATTACTTATGTATCTACAAAACTCTTTTATTCTTCCACTGCTTAATTTTTCAGTTATTGTGTGATTGATGCTATGATCGAGATGTAATTTCTACATTATATTAAATTTAGAAATTTATCTATTTGAGTAGGATAATATGGATAATAGTCACCTAGGGTTGAATTTTTGTAATATACTTAACCCTAGATACCTCATGTTATCCAAGATAACCATTAGGTTTGTTTTGAGACATAAGTTAATTAGGCTGAGTCAATTAGGTTTAAATAAGGTCTTTGGAATTTAAATTTTCAAAAAAATGCACATATGAGGGGGTCTTGAAAGTCATTTTGCATGTGATAGGGGTCATGACATTTTAGAATAAAGTGTGTTTATGATTATTAATCATAGGCTATATGGTTAATTATCATATCACTAATAAAGTGCCATTATGTAATAAAGTTGGCACGTGAAATAAATTTCCTATAGGTTTAAAGGGCTAAGATCGGGCGCAATCAAATCAACGACCTGTTAGCACTCTGTAATTTCCGAAGGTTGAAAAAAAGTTCACAAAGGTAACCAAAAAATCACTTTAGAGTTTAGGATCTAGCCCTCCTAAACTCAAAGAGGGATCTCTATGTCAGATTTAACTTTGTTTATTGGGAGTTTTAGGCTAGCTATGAATGCTCAATTGTTTGACTGATTGTTTATGATTTGTTTTAATTGTTTTGGTTGATTAAGTGCTTAAATTTCCATAGGGCTATGGATTCTATAAACTAAAATGGATCTGTTTCAGATTTTCAAAGGAGTTTCACAGGGCAAGGTAGGTGAACTAACTAGATCTTTTAGAGCAGTTAAGAATTCTTTAACTTGATATTAGAGGAAAACATTGAAATTACCTACAACCAGAATCAGAGTGCATGTTTCAACAAATTTTGTTCATCACAGTTTCTATAAAGTAATTAATATTTAAGAACACCTAAGCATGGAAACGAAGAAATAAACACATAGATAATGAGAGAAACTCATCACCAAATAATCCAACACATGATTCCTGTGAAGAATTCCCTTTTATTAATGATCATCCCATCAAATGGAAAAGTACAATAACTTCTGGAGTGAAAAAATCAATCCTTAATACTTCAAAAATTGAAGTATTTATACAAATATTTACAAAAAATCCTATCATAACTGATCAATATATATTTTAGGAAAATTTAAAAAAAATTATATCTCCTATGACAAAATAATAGGGCTAGTTGGAACTGTTCGAAAGGTGGCCTTGATCTGAAGGACGGTGTTGTTGATCTATCACTTTGGTCCTTGTTGCGCTGTTGTTTCTCTGACTCAAGATAAAGTTACTCACACAATTTATCCCATATTTATTCATCTGGAATTGACATTTTGTCACCCTGCTGTAAACCTCATATCCTTTAGTATACTTGGAAAAAGTAGGCTTAACTACAAAAATATGATTTACCTCATGATTTATGTAAAAAACATTCCCTAATGCCTCAAGAAATGTTTTTCCTGTTAAGCTTCCCTTTATTCCAAAAAACTTAGAGTTGTATCTAGCCACTTATTTCAATTTCATGATGTAGTCTTCATGTGTGATTAATTTATCATTTATTACAAATAAATTGGGCAGTCCCTTCTTGTTTAGTGTTTCAGCTCTATTGAAAAATCCGCTGACAACAATCTCTAATCCATGACATTTTTCTTCCAAATGTAGAATGAGGTTTTTTTTGGTCAAAACCTTCTTCACTTCAAGTATAGTTTCAGTTCTGTCTTCAATTCCCACTTCCTCTATCTCATATCTGTTCTTAGAATTCAGGAATCTAATAATATCAGTGGCTTCAGTGGGTTTATCACCCAACTTTTCTTTGATGTCTGCAACTGCTGTGGTAGCTTTTTGTATCAATTCATTTTGTTCAAAAATTATTTGTATAGAAGGCCAAATATCATTCATAGAGTTGAGGATATCTGTCCATATGTTCTCCTTGGCTTGGGCCAAGGTCTGGCCAATGGCTGACTCTTTTTCCATTCGCAGTATCCTTTCTAACAATCTTTGGGACCTTTGTGCCTCTGCTAAGTGTGAAGTTTCACTTCTGTTCTTCTACTCCTGTAAGGCTTTTACCTGTCCTTGTAGTCTTTTGATTTCTTTAGTTTGTATTGACATATCCTCCATTTATTTTGTAAGTTTTCTTGCAACATATGTAGTTTGCAAAGGAGGTGTTGTTGATGTAGAAGCACCTGTAGTTGGTATTGCTATGAGAGGCACTGCATTCAAAGGAATCATGGCCAAATGTGCATTTTCTTCCTTCTCCTTGATTATCTTATCCATTTCTTCCTCTGTGTTTTTGATTTGAGCATTCTTCTCCATGATAAGCTTAATCATATCTTCTTTTTAGGTCTCTGAATTTTCTATCTCCTTGGTCTATGGGTCCTCTGTTACTGGCATCTTCAATTGCTTTCTAAGGGATACAATATCTGCATTTTTCTTCTTTATCAATTCTTTAGCTGCCTTAGCATTCTCTGGATTATATCCCATATTTATGACGATATATTCTAATGATTTTATTCTGGTGTCTTTTTCAAGAGATGAGAGTTTTCAATATTGAGCTAAGATTGAATATCTGTAAGAGATACCTGAAATTTTGAAACATTCATTGAACTATTAGTCAAGGTGGAAAATATCATTTCACTAGTCTACTTATGCATCTCCATCTGACCGATGGGATGAATATCCTTTGCATAAAATTAAAATGAGGTCTTTTGCAGTCTGCATCTAACTTTGGTTATGCAATCTGAGCCTATAAGAATGCCATTTTCATTCTTCCATTCTCTATATAAAAGGCTTATAGAAGCATGCTTTGAGAACTAGAAATTTGTTTCCAGAATTGTGTGTATGTAGTACTGTTTTGAAGTCTTTAATTTTTAAGCTTAATATCTTTTTATAAATCAAAATAATTTTCTCTTTTTCTCCTTCAATGGGTTCATATTTTTGGGTTGTGTCCTATTGGCCTTGTGACATTGATGATGATGTTGGAGATTCTATAAATTTGGTGCTTGATGGTGCTGAAGACAATGGATCTTTGATGACTATGGGAGCTTGTTGTTCCCCTGTTTATTTTGCTGAATCTGTTTTAGGACTTCTCTTAGCCCTCTTCCTATAGAAGATGTTGAAATCCTTTGGTGAGATCCTTGAAGCTGAAGGGTATCCTTCCTCTCTTTGTCTCTTCCCTGTATTCTCTTAAGGAGTAGGGGTCTATGAAATAGAGGTGGACATGAGATGCTCCTTTGCTTCCGGCAAGGTGTTCTATGTCCATTTCAAATGATTCATATACCTTTCAATCTCTCGCCTCTGTGTGTGCACATAAGGAGTGGTTTTTTGTTCCACCCTTAGCTTGGAGATTAGGACCAAAGGGTCATAATACCATGTAAAGCTCAGGTTAAAGTTCATTTTTTTCGCGATCTTGTATGATTCTTCACCTGCTACTCTGCTGTTGCAAATGAAAGGGCCAACCTGTGTTTTTATTCTGAACTGAGACTTCTTCTTTGATAAGACAAAATTAATTTCATACAAATTTATCATTTGTATTATATACTCCAGGGAAAATACTCTCATTGGGAGGTATTTGGGCAGCTTGTATGATGGTAGCTCACATCCATATACCCTAATCTCTGTGTAGTTTTGGTAGAGGTACCAATATCCTATTTTGGCTTGCTCTATCATGTGCAAGCTCTTCTTAATTTATTCACTGGTTCTTGGCTCCGCATTGCTGGTCAACATGCTCATGATTGGATGAATTAATTGTTCTATGTACTCTTTGAAGGTGTACTCATCAGAATATTTCCTCACCAATGAGGTCCAGAAAATCACCGACTGTGGGTTCCCTTCTTCATCCAATTTCTGCAATGAAAATGGGAATTTGTCTGCTTGATAATAAATGAGCATATATACAAGAATGGAAGTATATTTGAATACTCCTTTAGTTGGTAACTTTAGGAGTTGTTCATGCATGTTGTTAGCCAAAAAATGACTATAATTAAAAACAACTGAAGGCTTTTGATTGGTAGAGAAAATTGACATGAAACCGAGAATGGGTTCATCAATCCACTCACCAGAATAATAACCTAGAAGGTGTGAATGCACAAAAATGAAGTGTTTGGCCTGATTAGGGAACATGGTATTGTCCTCTGAGATAATTATAGGTTAATTAATTATGCCAGAGCATCTAAAATATTTTGTTGTTTTAAAAGGATTTTTTGGATGAGCAATTTATTGAGAAAATAACATGAAATTTTTTTAAACTTTGATAATATTGAATATTAAGAAAAGGGTTGTTGCTTTACTTCAAAATAGTGATTTGATTTTTCATACGTGAAGGCAGAAACTGTAAGAAAATATGATCAACTAAATATCAAAATCGGATCTTTAGTTTATCATAAGTATAAAAGGCCGTCAAACAATGTTTACAACTTAACAAAATATATTTAACATTATGAAGATTACTGACAATTAATTGATGTAGAGGGACTTATACAGAAAGATAGTCTAATAAATCAATCTCTAAAATAGATTATAATTTCAGAGGATTTAAGATAGACTGAGATACAATTTTCTCTTACCTAATTATCTCCATAAAACTTAAATACATGCAGAAAAAAAAATGAAATGAATTTTGGAAAAGCTTACAAGGAGACAAATTATTTGAAACAAATCTAGAATCCTTTTATTATTCATCAATGATCAAATGCTCATACAATTTTTCTTTACAAGTGCTCATCCAAGGGTGCAACCCTTAATAACTCGAATGGAGAGTTATTTATACTAAATTATATCTATTAGAAGCATCTAAATGGATTACAAAAATAGTATCTAAATATATGAATAAAAAACTTGTTGAGTTGAGTTGTCACTGTGGCCCCAAAATGTGCTGCTTTGCTGACATGCTGTTGGAGATGAAATTTACTCTATAGTTTCACATAAGTGATCCCATATTTCTTGACTTGGTATATCCAGATTAATAAATATTTTGAAAACTTCATCTACTTCAGTATTTCTCTCAAAAGTAGGCTTATTGATAAATAGATGTTTGATTTCATGTCTGATTATTAAATTAAGCTCTAAGCCCCAAGAAAATCCTTTCCTGTCATATGACCTTTAATCGTTGCAAATTTGGCTTTGTCAATTGCAATTGTTTAAATCTTCTTGCGATACTCCTCCAAGCTGATTAACCTGTCATTTGGCGCTACTAATCCTGACAATCCTCTTTGATCTAGCAGGTTGAACTTGCTGTGAAATCTTTGGACAACAGTGTCCAAAGTTTGACACTTGGTTTCCAACTGATTCAACAGATTCTTCTTCTGCGGAATTTTATTGATTTCCAAAATGGTTTCTGTTCTATCTGTGATATTAATCTGTTCTAATTCTTGTCTGCTCTTTGAATTCAACACCTTAATCATATCTGAAACTTCGGCTGGTTTTTGTTTAAGTGTTGCATTTTCCTGCTCAATTACTACTTTGCACTTACTAATTACTTCTTCCTGTTCAAAAATAATCTGTATGGAGGGCCATACTTCCATCATAACCTGATTTGTTTCAGTCCATATGCTTTCCTTGGCTTAGGCCAAGGTGTCTGCCATCAATAATTTACTCACTAACAATTGAACTTTCTGTGTTAACCTGTGATATTTCTCCATTTCTTCCATGTAAAGAGTATCATTCTTTATCTTCCGATCTTTCGAATTTCTGAATTTATCCATAAGATTTTCATTCTCGTGCTTTTGTAGAGACAAATCTTGCATAAGTTTTCTTGGGTCACCTGCTGTTGATGTAGATTCTTCTACTGTTGATGAAGAACTCAGATATGTGCCTACAACTGCAATAGGTACAATTGAAATTGGAATCATGGCCAACTAAGTTGATTGTTCCTTCTCCTTGAGTAGGCCTTCAATTTTTTCCTCCATCTTCTTGATTTGAATGTTCTGCTCAATGATGAGTTTGAGCATTTCCTCTGTATTCTGTTCACTTTCCTCTATCTCCTTGGTTTGGGGATCTTTTGTAGAAGGAAATTTGAGTTGCTTTCAAAGAGATGCAATGTCTGCATTCTTATTCTTAAGAATTTCTTCTACAACTCTTACATCCTTAGGGTCATACCCAGTCTTTATTACTATATCTTCTAATGATTTTAGATTATAATCTCTGGTTAAAGAGGAGAGTTTCTCAATATTCAAATGTGACTGTACATTTGACAGAATTGTTCTCAATTTGGACAATACCATGGCAGTGTTAGTCATGTTAGAGAAAATCATTTATCCTGACTATCTATGCATGTCCATTTGGTCAATGGGATGAATATGATTTGCATCAAAAGAGAATATGGTTTTCTTGTAATCATAAGGGGCTTTGGGAAAAGGGATTTGGGCCTGGTAAAAATACATCTACATCCTTCCCTTTTCACTGTCAAAAGATGTCAACAACCTATGCTATGATGTAGAGATTTGCTTCCAAAACTGACTGTAAACATTGACCTTTAGAGCTTCATTCTTCTGTTTAATCTTTAAGATTTTAGAGAAAATATTTTGATCACCCTGTTCATTGGTTCCTACTAAGTGAATAATCTCCATGGGATCTTGTGAAGCTGAAGAGGATGATGGAGTATTAGGAGCATTTCCCTCTACTACTGTAGAAGCTTCTGCATCACGCGAATCAATGATCTCTGGCTCTTTTTAAATTTTATCTATGGAAATGGTGAAATCTGTATTCTGCTTCTTCTGCTGGATAATGTATTCTTTGGAAATGTTTGCAGAAGATGATGGTTCCTCTCTAGACCTTTTTTGCTACTTGTCTTGAGAAATGGGAGTTTACAGAGTGGAGGTAGAAATAATCTTCTCCTCTACTTCTAGCAATGTTTTTTCTGCCCATTGATCATGGTACATGAATTTCTCAATCTCAAGCCTAAGAGTGTGATTGTAAGGCATTGTCTTCAACTACACCCTCAAGTTTGAAATAATGCTGAATGGATCATATGACCAAGTGTATCTTGGCTGAAATTTCATCCTCTCTACGATTGCATCTGCTTCAATTCATTCTATCCTGGTGTTGCATATGAAAGAGCCCACCTTAGTCTTGATCTTAAACTAATATTTTCTTTTACCCGAAACAAAATGCAATTCATCCATGTTAATCATTTACCTAATATATTCCAGAGAGAAAATTCTCATTGGAACATATTTGGGCATCTTGTAAGGTGCCGATTCATAGCCATATACTCTAATCTCTGTATAATTATGGTAAAGATACCAGTCTCATGTTTTAAATTTATCACTTAGATGAAGTATCATTTTCATGTGTGAACCAATCCTAGGCTCATTCTGATTGCCTAAAAGCTGGGAAACTAGATGAATGAAGGAGTTAATGAAATCTGTAAATGAAAATTCAGTGGAAATGGATCTAACCAATTGAGTCCAATGAATGACTGATTGATTAACACCCTGATCATCCTGTTTGTGCAATGTAAATCATAATGAATCCCCCTGCTAAAAAAGAAACATATGAACTAGTACACAACTATACTTGAGAATGCCTTGAGTAATCAAATTCATCATCTGTTCATGCATATGATCAACCAAGAACTAGCTGTAATTATACATGAATGTTGGCTGAATGTATTTGGAGAAAATGGAAAAATAACCTAGAATTGACTCATCTACTGTTTTGTCATTTTGATAGCCTAAAAAATAAGAAATTAAGGAAATAATGTGCCTGGTTGCTTCAGGGAACATATTGGATGGGTAAGGAGGGTTTTTTTTTTCTTCGGAATTTCGACATCATATGGAAGAAATGTTTCAAAAATCTGAGCTCTCTGAGGAAAAGTCAGTTTGTGGTATAACTCCATGAGATAAAATTGGGGAAAATGGCTGAGGGAATCACTATGTGGGATTAGAAACATCTAGTTTATGGTCTCAAGAGTAATAAAAATAAGAATGTCTCCATTTTGAGCTACTACAATTATTTTAAGGGGATCTTACCTAGCTTGACACCAGGTGACTAGATCAGAAAACTCATGGGTTTGAGGAAAGGTGAACAGAGGCAATAAAGTCTCCAAAGCTTGAATTCATCTTGTTTGTCTAAATATTTATGTTTTAACCAGAGATGTAATCCATAGAGCTCGAATTCTCATTCTGTGCCTGTAATCTTGAAAAAATGGTCAGATAAGGGGACATGGTTAATATCTATGGTTGCAGACACAGTTGGAGTTTCTTCTGCTACTAGATTTCGGCCCTTTCCTTGGTGCCATTTATTTCTGCATAGGAAAAGAAAAGGGGTTTCTGAAATGAACTGATATCGGAAGAAGATGGTCTCTGCAAGTAACTTATAGGCCTATGAAATAATTCTGTTGACAAGGGCGATAAACAACAACGGAAACTGAAGTATGTCTAGTTGAAAACCTGCAATTTTAGTAGAACAATGAAGTAAATGAAAGAATGGTGCAAGGAAGGCTAATGTTTATTTATAGCATGTTTTCAGTTACCGTTATGTGGGATAATTTTTGGGGATCAAGCCATGGAGGTTTAATGGATAACGCTAATGGAGTGGGTGACAGTGAAAGCAACGGATACTGGTAAAGGAGTGGGCATAACGGGATGATAGAATGCAACGGTAAGGGAGAAAGCATAATAGGATAGTTACATGTGGCAGGAGGTGATTTGGCATTGGGAAATGGTCATTGGTGAGAAGTCAAATAAATATTAGCGGGAAGTAAAACGACTGCTGGGAGGATAGGCAGATTTTGGAGGGGGTAGGCAACGGTAAGTGGTATAGAGCGAGGTGGGGGGGGGGGGGGGTTGCGAAGTGATGAGGGAGTGACACGTTGCAAGGGGCATGCTGAAAAAGAAACCGCTTTTCAGACCCCCTCCTGCCGCTCCCCTGCCATTAAATAGAAACAGATAAAGGGGGTGCGAAATGCCTTCCTCGCCATTGATCTGGGCAGGGAACGGCGGGAAAGGGATCAACCGTTGAAATTTTCTCTGATGATAGTGCAAAACGAAAAAAGAACTTTGTCATGTTGCAACTTTAGAATAAAATTATTACATGCTTTTTATTTCATAAATAATTAACCGCTTAATGAAGCGGTTAATACTAATAAAAAATAATTTAATCTTAATGCTTATTTGGCACATTAGTCTAGCTGCCATTTATTTTCTAAGTATAATTACATAAATTTAAATAGTTTTGATCATGTTTAAGCAGTATGATAAAAAACAAATTATTTTGGGTTTTGGCATCTTAACAAACCGCACACAACTTATTTTATTATTATTTAAAACTAAGCAATTTTATTTCTTTTATTGCTTCTATCTATGCCTAGCATTTTCAATTTTTTTTGCCTTCATTTTTTAAAGCATATAATCCTATCATTTTTTGAGATGATTATTTCCTTTTGATATCAATTCTAATATTTTTTGAATTTTTATCTATTCATATCCAAACCTAATTTTTTTTATTTTTTCCATTTTCTTATTCAATGGCTAACTTATCAAAACAAGAAATGTTACAACATCGGCTCCAATTGGGGACTTATTCCTCCTATAGGATGTAGAGAACTAGAAAATCCAAGTGCCTTCTTCTTGGGATAATGGAGTCTTTGTTGAGAAAACAAACATACTTGAAAATAAAAAAAGTCGGTAGATATACAATGATGCATGTGTGAATCACTCTTTTGCATCTTCAATACTGAATATAGTGCTTCAGATATCTTCCATTGACTAGCAATGAAGAAAACTTCCCTTCCAAGTTCTGCAAGGTGAAAGTATTATTACCCTTGACTTATGAAATACTAAAGGGTCCAAACCAGAGGTTGTCAAATTTTCCAATTTTTCCTCTTTCTTCCCTCCTAGCATCCCATCTTAACACCAAATCTCCTTCCCTGAAAGCTCTTTCTCTAGCTTTTCTATCAAAGAGACTTTTCATTTTGTTCTGATATTTCCTAATCTTGTATTGGATTTCATCCCAATTTTCATTGAGTTCAATAATCTGATTGATTCTCCTAGAAAAATCATCAGGCTCTTCATTAACTTCTTGCAAAAATTTCAAAACAGGGAAAGCTATATTTGTAGGAAAAATTGCTTCTTTACCATAAACCAATTGAAATGGAGATTTTCCTATAGTTCGTTTTGGAGATATCCTGTTAGCCCAAACTGCATTAATGAGATGATTGTCCCAATTCTTTTTATGATCTTCTAATGTCTTCTTGATAACTTTTACCAAACTCTTGTTTGATGACTATGCTAGACCATTTCCCTATGGATAGTAAGGAGTAGAATGATGCAATATAATTTGATATTTTTGACAAAATTCAATCATTTTCACACTACTAAATTCTCCTACATTATATGTTACTATATGTTGAGGACATCCAAACCTAGACAAAATGTTTTCTTCAATAAACTTGATGAATACAGTGTCTGTGGTATTTCTAACTTGAATGGCATGTACCCATTTGGTGAAGTAATATGTTGCAGTTATGTTATGAAACCAACTCCAAAAATAGAAGAAAAGAGAGATCAATGCCTTTGAAATCAACCACTTCGAGGGGGCAACCTCCAATACATTACATAAATGAACAATTCTTGGATGATACAACTGACCAAACCTCCTTTCTATATATAAGAGTCCATGAGGCCACAATGTAATCCTAGCCGACCTAACAATAATAATGTAAGGGCACAATAATAAAAAAATGGGGGTTACAAGGGTACAACAATAACAATAAGGGGGTTACACTAACAATAATAAGGGACTATACTAGTAATATAGGGACCTAACATGCTCCTATCCTTCAAAAAAGTGTTTTCCTCAACGCTTGAGTAGCTCCAGGTGCTTTTGTATAAAATTCTCATGCTCCCATGTAGAATCTTCATTGGGTAAGTTCTTCCATTTGATGAGATACTCTGGAATTGATCGATTTCGTAGTTGTCGAGTTCTTGTTTCCGTGACTGTTTCAGGTTCCAATATGGTTTTCCCTTCCTCATCAAGTTATGTAAATATTGTTTGGACTAGAAGTTTGTCCCCTATAACCTTCTTTAAGCATGAAACATGGAAAACTGGATGCACTTGCGAAGAAGCAGGAAGCTCCAATTTGTATGCCATAGTACCAATCTTTTGCAACACCTTGTAAGGACCATAGTACTTTGGCGATAATTTATTATCCTTCTTATTTTGCTTGAGGGACATTTGTTTGTATGGTTGTAGCCGTAAAAATACCCAATCTCCTACATCAAAAATTCTCTCGCTACGATGTTGATCTGCCTGTTGTTTCATTCGATTTTGTGCCAAATTCAGGTTATCCTTTAAGAGTTGGAGAACTTCTTGATGATGCTCGATGTGATCTTCCACTGCTTGAACCTTCGAATTTTCCCTTAAAGATGATGTGATGGATGGTGGATGATATCCATAAAGTGCTATAAATGGGGTCATTTTTGCTGCAGTATGGAAGGAAGTGTTATACCACCATTCAGCGAGAGGTAACCACTTGACCCATTGTGTTTGTTTATCAGATACAAAACAACGAAGATATCCTTTCAAACATTTATTTACTATCTCAGTTTGACCATCAGATTGAGGATGATAAGATGAGCTATGAGCTAATTGAGTACCCAAACAAGAAAATAACTCCGTCCAAAAATTTCCCCGTAAAAATGGGATCTCTATCGCTCACAATAACCCTTGGGCTTCCATGTAGCTTTTGAATTCTGTCCACAAATGTAGTAGCAACTGTACTTGCTTTAAATGGATGAGATAATGCACAAAAGTGTGCATACTTGGTAAGTCTATCAACTAACACCATGATGACATTCTTGCCTTCGGACTTCAGTAAACCTGTGATAAAATCCATTTAAATCTCCTCCCAACGTTGACTTGGAATGGATAAAGGTTGTAGAAGTCCCGGGGTCTTAATTGTCTCCACTTTATTCTGCTGGCAAACCAAACATTCCGCCACAAACTTTTGAATATCAGATTTAAGGCCATCCCAAAAAAAATCTTTCTTCACCCTGTGGTAAGTTTTTAAAAATCCTGAGTGTCCTCCTAAAGGAGAAGTATGCAATTCCAAAAGAATCTTTTGTTTTAGTTGGGAATTCCTACAAAGATATAAGCGATCTTTGTACCATAAGGAATCATTTTTCCAACTAAATGTATCGGATGTACTAGGATCTTGCTGCAACTTTTGAATGAGTGTCCATACATCTTTGTCCTTCTTCCATTCATCTCTTGCTTCGGTTATCCAATCTGGTTGGATAATAGAAATGGCACAAAGGAATGCTTCCACCTCTTCATTCTTTCTTGAGAGTGCATCTACAACAACATTAAGCTTTCCTTTTTTGTAGATCATTTCAAAGTCATAACCCAACATCTTTGTGACCCATTTTTGCTGCTCTTCTGAAGATAGTCTTTGTTCCAAAAAGTGTTTAAGACTATCATGATCAGTTTTTACCTTGAAGTGTCTCTCCATTAGGTAAGTTCGCCATTTCTTTAGTGCATGCAGTGTTGCTAACATTTCCTTCTCATAAATAGGTTTCTGTAAATACTTTCCTTTGATTGGACGACTTTCAAAAGCAATGGGTCTTCCTTCCTGCATTAAAACTGCACCAATTCCATTTCCTGAGGCATCACATTCCACAAGAAAGGTTTTTGTGAAGTCTGGCGTAGCTAAGACCGGTGCTAGGCACATTGCCTCTTTAAGATGTTCAAAGGCCTTAGTTGCTTCAGGAGTCCATGAAAATGCATCTTTCTTCAATAATGTTGTTAGAGGTGCTGCTATTCTCCCATAATTCTTAACAAACTTGT
The DNA here is from genome assembly GCA_034641835.2 of Pinus albicaulis. Lineage (NCBI taxonomy): Eukaryota > Viridiplantae > Streptophyta > Pinopsida > Pinales > Pinaceae > Pinus > Pinus albicaulis. Next base: position 250,719,568 of record CM076569.1, read on the forward strand.
GATAATACCCCGTTAACCCGAGAAATCCTCGCAACTTCTTTATGGTTGTGAGGACTTTCCATTTCTTAATGGCTTTAATTTTGTTAGGGTCTACTTTAACACCCTCGTGAGATACAATATGACCCAGATATTCCACCTCTTGTACTCCAAAGAAACATTTGGATGTTTTTACATATAATTGTTTCTCCTGCAATAGTTTGAGCACCCTGTCAACATGTTGAACATGATCCTTCCAAGACCTGCTGTAGATTAGTATATCATCAAAAAATACTAGCACAAATTTTCTAAGGAAGGGTTTGAAAATGGAATTCATCCACCCTTGAAATGTAGAAGGTGCATTGGTAAGGCCAAAAGGCATGACCAAAAATTGATAATGACCCTCATGAGTTCGAAATGCTGTTTTCGTAATATCTTCAGTGTTCATTCTAATTTGATGATATCCTGAACGAAGATCCAACTTAGTAAAATAAATTTCTCCATGTAATTCATCCAATAATACATCAGTCACAGGAATGGGAAATTTTTCTTTAATAGTGAGCTTATTGAGCTCCCTATAATCCAGACACATGCACCATGATCCATCCTTCTTGTGCACCAATACTACTGGAGCAGAGAAAGAACTTTGACTAGGTTGAATTATACGAACCTCTAACATTTCTTTAATCATATGTTCAATTTTGCTGTTTTGGACATAAGGATATTTGTAAGGCCTGATGTTTGGAGGAACACTTCCTGGAATCAAATGAATAGCATGATCATGATCACGAATAGGTGGAAGTCCTTTGGGAATTTCAAACACCTTGGAATGATTGTCCAAGACTTCTTGGAGATCTGGAGAAATAGATGATTTTGATGTTGGAACTTCTAGTGAGCATAATTGTGCAATTATGCCTTGTTGTTCTCTCTTCAGAAGCTTTGCCATGAATTTAGAGCTTATTATATTTCCTGGCTTCCCTGTGATACCCCGTAATTCGATTTCCTTTCCTTCCGAAAAAAAATTCAAGAAAAGTTCTTGAAAATTAAAAGCTACCGTCCCCAAAGATTGTAACTATTGTACTCCTAGTAAAACATCAGCACCTCCCATTGGAATGGAAAGAAATAGAATATTCAATACATATTATCCCATGGCTAGCTTGATATTATGGAATTTTCCAGAGAAATTTATAGTTCCTCCATTTGCAACCTGTTAGAGTCAGCCTTGCTGCCCTCCGTCAGTGATCATTTCGTCTTTTGCATTTTCATTATTAGGTGTCTCACTTGTTTCGCTTCTTTGCATATCACTAGGATCATGCCATGAACTGACGAAGGGTTGTGTCATTTTGTGTTTCCTCATGTTATACCTGCAGCGCTATTTTAAAAAATATTTTCTCAAAAAATTATTTATAGTCATTGTCATTACGTATGAGGTCATTAAAATGTCAATAAGTGTCCTAGGTCTTGGTGTCTAGGGTTTTTTGAGTCATTTATACACTAGTCATAAAGCCTGCAAGGTGAGGAGAGTCCAGTACTTGGATTTCTATTTTTATTATCATCAGCATTTTAAAAAAAAAATACATTTCTAGTCCAAAACTCTGTTTTGGAACTAGAAATTTGTCATTATCATTTTGTAATAAATTTTAATTATTTCGCCATGAAGACATTGTAAAAGCAGACCCCTGGTCTTTTCTCTAGCCAAGACAGCCATATCCCTGCAAAAAGACAATAAAATCATCAGTATCGACCTCAGAGAAACCAAAGCAAGTTTGTATTTGAAAAAGCCAAAGTGAAAATTACAAGAACATTTGTAATGTGGGTTTGAAATTAGATTTGGAATAAAGTATGATGGTAAAGATATGTGTGAAGTGTATAAAGGCCAAACAAGTTCATTTGAACCGATTTCATTTGCTCCCAAAACGTATTTGCAAAATTGAAAGCCGATTTCAGACTTTTGGAGGGCGTGGACAGGGTTTTAGGGCTGCGCGACCCAAGTTGAGGCCGAGCGACCCACCTGGGCTGCGCGACCCAAACAGAGTTGGTTTAGCACAGTAGGTTTGCACCTGCGCGACCCACCTGGGCTGCGCGACCCAAACTGAGCCTGTGCGACCCACGCAGAGACAGCATTCCGGAATTGTGCTTGAGCGCCCAGATTGGCGCGGAATTGACTCCAGTTGCCTTCAAAGCAGGTTTTCTTCAATCACTTGGGGTTTGCAAACGTATTTGTGTCATCATACATGGTTCTAATATGCAAATGAAAGATTTAAAACCCCACTGTTATGAGATTATTTTTTTCAGGGTTAAAATGAAAATCAATGGTGTAAAAATGGGTTTGATGTTTGAAACAGTGATATGGTCAGCCTTTCATAAAACATGAAAATCACTCTGCTCTCATACCCATAATACCACTGTCACCATTGTTATTGTTATCCCATGATTAAACCCATTGAGTCACATTTCTCATGTGTGTAATGAGTCACATTGCCCAATGTTAGCATTTGCTCATGTTTTTGTTTGCCCAATGTTAGCATTGTTTCAAATGACCTATTGAAACCTTTATGGTCATAAACTCGTAGGCAAACCTATCACTGATTATACCATACTCTCCTTTGACTAGATGTGTCCAAACTTTTGAAGGTTGCCTACTCCTATTTTGTCAAAATTTCATTTGCATTCAAAATAGAGATGCTGCCTTTCAGCCCATTTGAAGCAGAGATTTTATCCATAATTTGATTCCTTGATGGTGTTTTGGCGGTGGGATATTGATTGAATGTTAAACATACGTCCTAATCTTGCTTTCACTGCATTCAAAGCAGCATACACATTGCCAAAGGTTTGATCAGAGATATGTCAGAGACAGAGTCAGAATATGAGCCAGGGTCAGGCAGTGATTCGGTGGCTGAAGGTAATGTGCCACGGAGTTCCCGCAGAGAAAACAGAAGTGGTGATCATCGCAGAGAGGAGCCTCCCTCTTTGGCTCGGTTGCAGGCATGTCCATTAGCTATGGATTGTTTTCGATTCTTGTCATGTTTCAGATTTTGTGAGATGGTTGTGCAAACCCGGCCTCATCATGAATTAGCACGTTTGTTTGTTCTTCATTTACGGGGTAATCGGGTAAACCTTGCTGGGGTTGATTTCATTGTTTCGCCTTTGACTATTGCTCAAGCCACTGGCATACCTAACATAGGCGAGGAATGGAGCAAGGGTAAGCAGTTAGAGAAATTTCACTATGAGCCATATGTTAAAACTGGATATGTGGCTTACTTGAGCAGATTTTTTCCATTCAGATTCTTGAGAGATGAGTATGCACCACTCATGAGGCTCATTATTCAGTATTTCAGTTGTGAGGGCAGGTATGCTCGTCTTTTCTCATATCATGTTCGTTTGCTGATGCACTTCACAAGGGTGCGTATGATGAATATTCCCTATTTCATATACCGCAACATAGAGAAGATGGTTACATTTGTGCAGAAGAAGACGAGCCCAGTGCAGCAGTACAGGAGTATATATCATTTCGCTTTGATCAAAATCTTGGTGTCACATCAGTTGACAGAGCAGGGCATCACTTGGGAGGACTTCATTTCTAGAGACTTTTTCAGAGTGCCACAACAGCCTCCCGAGGCAGTTTATGATGCAGGAGAGCCTTCACACCAGCCGGACATGCTTGAGGTTGGGCATATCATTACTCCTTTGGTTCAGACATATCAGCGAGGCCACAGGGCCTTATTTGCAGCGACACGGCGGGTACTATCTCCACGTGAGGTGGAAGGGGTCCCGCCGACTTCATCGACACGGCGAGTATTATCTCCACGTGATGTGGAAAGGGTCTCGCTTTCTTCTCCAGTGCAGGTACAGGTACAAGACAGGGGAAAGAGGCCCATGCATGATGAGGGCCCATCAGGAGGCCGGGACACCGATATGACAGTCATTGACGTTGATGCGGGCTCTCCTAGCTCGAAGTTGAAGGAAGCCATCCAGGAGCAAAGGGCCGAGAATGATCAGCTGAAAGACCAATTGCAGAAGGCTCAGTGGGTGATTAACTATTTGGAGCAGCGCAACAAACAGCTCGAGGATGAGCTCACATTTTATGAGGTGCGCCAAATCCGTGAGGACAGACCGTGGAATCGAAAGAGGCCCGGTGACATGACACCAGCTGACAGAGATACTGTACTCACGCGGGTAAATATACATCTGGAGAAGCTATTGGCGAAGGCCAATCGCGACAAAGACATGCTTCGCCACATGAAAGGCCATTACTGGGCTCGCATGCATGTTTGCAAAGCAAGGATGAGGATCATGAAGAGGAGGTTGAGCAAGGAACTTCAACGGCGAAAAAGGCCTAATCCACTTCGGATTTTGGCCGAGGCTTCATTGACTGGGCAAGACACATGATGGAGGACCTCCGCTCCGAATTTGGGCAAATTCGGAGAAAATTTTTTCAATTCCAAATTTTTGGTTTAAAAAACAGGTTTTGTGGCTAGGTGGGTCGCGCGCTCTTGCGCTCGCATTTTTTTGAGGCACTTGCTGGAGGAGATTTTTACATTTTTGGATTTTTCATGGTTAAATATGCATCCTCTGAAGTCAACAAAATCTGGATGGTCAAACAGCTCAAAAACACCATAAAAAACACCTTGCTGCCACCTTTTGCACCAGCAGGAAGTACCTCTGGGAGAATGAAGTTTTGAAGGGTCAAATCAACTCCAAATTCAGAAATTCCACTTGGGTTGGAAAGTAGACATCCAGGGCTTTCCAACGAGCTATCATGAGCTCAATTTGGATGTCAGGAACTACCTCAAAATCATCCTGCAACATGAGCGACCCACGCAGTTCAGGAGCGACCCACCTAGAGATTTTTCTGAGTTTTCAGCTGCCAGCTCAGTATTTCGCCTATTTTTGGACCAGTTTTGCCTATAGATAGAATTATTGGGTTTTTATGATGTAAATTCATGTTTGATATGTAACTTTGGCTTGTTTTTATCTCTTCTAGAAGATTCACTCTCAAATGAGTAAAAAATCATGTAATGGATCAGTTTCCACTCTTTTAGAGGCAAGTTGTTAGCCGCCTAGATTGTAGTTCCATGATTAGAATTGGTTGAAACTGATCCCTGAAGAGGGAATTCGACCCCTAGAGGTGGGGAAAGGTGTTAGAGTGATCTATATATTGTAATTTCTCAATCATTTTCAGAGGTTGGAGAGGTTGGACTCTTGGGATACTTTTGATACTATTGTACATACTTTTCATATTTGGCTAAGGAAAGATCAGGGGTTTTGCGGCACTTGTTGGGATCCTTGTGGTGTTCTGTTCTTGATGATGTTTCTTCTTTGTTTACTGTAAGTTTCTTCATGTTTAATGTATGCCATCGTTTCATTATGCTTCTGAACTAAGTTGAATGAGTGATTAAGGTTGAATCCATTGTTTACAGTGCTTGGCCTTGGAATTCAGTTAGTCCTATATGTTTTCTGCTGTTTGGAGAGGATCCAAGTTCTTCTTTTCCCTCTTCAGCTCCTCATCAGTCTAATCTATCCATAAAATCCAATTCGAAGCATCAAGATCATCACCTACCTCGCCCCAGCTTGAACTCTGCAAAGGTCTGACCTTATCCCCGGACCCAAAATTTTGTATTCCCATTACTCCAGCGAAAACCCAAAAAACCAAAAACCAAACATACCTATCTCTTTACTAGCCTAAAATCAGTTCCTATCGTAAGTCATCTCGCATCCTATTACTTATTTTCTCGAGATTGACGGAGAGAGCCCTCTCCTGTCCTCGTAGGGCTAGCTACGAGGCTGAGCGTGGTTTGATGTAGCCTTGAGTTTTACTTCATTTCAGCCTGAGGTAGATTTGAGTGCTAACATAGTGGCGACCATACTGGGGAAAATCTCAATGGTTTGCTTGTTAATGTGTTTGTTCCACGAGTCTTAGACGGAGTCTGAAGTCACGCCAGGTAGCTTTCGAAACGCTTTTGTTATGCATAAGCGGAAGTAGATAAATGCTGCTTCAGTCGATCTCCGGTAAGCTTGTGTGTTCATTACTTGATTTGTAAATCACCCCAGTATACTTATTCGTTCTAGACCTTTTGGATGATTGAGTCTAGAAGTCGAAAGGCTGAAAATAATTGATTGTGTTCCTTGTAATTTTTTTTTTCCGAGAAGATCAATACACTGGCTTCAAGAAGAAATACTAGGGCGAATCCTGACCCTGATCCACCAACAATCTTCGAAAATCCGAATCTGATTCCAAGGACCCTTAGAAAACAAGGCAGTCAAGAGAGTTCTGAAAGAGAAAGCCAATTGAGTTTTGAGAGTTCCAGAGTACTTACCCGATCTGCATCCTGTCCCGTCAAAATCATATATGTTGATGAAATCCCCTTTGATGCACAGTTTGAAACATCTTTGTTTGTGAATTTTTCCAAAACTGAATTGTCAAGATTAGTCCCAGATCCATTGTTTACTGAAGATTTGCAATATAGATTTGTTTCACAGTACTTGGATAGACAGCTGCAAAGTTCTATTGAGGATACTAATACTTTTGAATTTACTGAATCTGCTTCACAAGTTCTTGACCCATCTGAAATTGCATCAAGTTCACGGATCCCTACTGAACCTCCTTTTGTCCCTACCATTCCGGTTCAGCCTGAGTTCTCTGATCCGCAATCAATAGTATTTTCTCCGTTTCCATTGAATACATCTCATAGACCTACTACTCCTACTCCTCCTGTATCTCCTCGACAACAGATTGTTTTCAATCCACCAAGAGCCATGGCTGCTCGTTTTGCACCCCTTGTGTTACCCCAGCAGTTGAATGATATGCCCGCAGACTATCAGAGTAAGATCCCGACATTTGATGGTACTCCACAGAGTCTTCCTGCACAACAGCATGTAGATAATATGGCAGATTTCTTTGATCGTTTCGAGATTGATGAAGAAAATGTGACCATGAGGCTTTTTGTGCAAACCTTTGGAGGAGAAGTACGGAAATGGTTCAGAGCCTTGCCACAAAGAAGCATAGATACATTGGTAGAACTTCAGAGGCAGTTTTTAGACCGATGGGAGATGAAAAAGGATCCGCTGCAGATTACTTCAGAATATACAAATCTCAAACGTAATCCTGGTGAGTCGGTTCAGGATTATATTATTAGATTCAATACAATGTATAATGCTATTCCTGATGATTTGAGACCGTCCAAAAAATCTGCTCTCCTTAAATTCCCGGATGGCTTTGATCCGGAGATGGCTTATTCCCTTCGTGATAGAGATCCACCTACTTTAGAAGATATGCAGAAGGTCGCTGTTAGTGTTGAGGCAAATTTGAATGATAAAAGAGCACTGTTGAAAGCAGAGAAAAGAGTGACAATAAAGGAAGAGCCTTCTACATCTATATCAGAACAGCACATAGCTCGTGAGTTGGAAAAGGCTTTAAGAAGAATGAATCTTGACAAGGCAGAAACACAGTTTCGGAACCCAAATTTCCGTGGCTAGCAGCAGCCACAATTTAGAATTAAGCAGCGTGAACAAAGAGCTCAAGAGCCAGCAGCCCAACAGCAGGTTAAGACTCCACTTTTGCAGAATTTTGTGAGTCATGATTCCGATGATGATGATGATGTGTCAGGTGAGCAAAATCATTTCTTCACCCCTGATGATTTGCCTATTTATATTACCGAGGAAGAGGAGTATGGCAAAAGTTCAGTTGTTCAGAAAGATGAGGATTTTATCCTAACAAATGATGCTGATTTAGAAGAAGAGTCAGATGAATACCAAAGAGGATATTTGAATGCATTGACTGCTCAGCAGAAACAATATTCATTGAGAAATCGAGATGTGCCTATAAATCCCATTCAGAAAAGAAAGGAAGCTTCAGCACCAAAGACAGATTCACCAATACCACAGAAAAGAGGGAAAGAGACAATTGACCCCACAGCAAGTAAAGTATCATCAGCTGAGAAGGTAAATCAGTCAAACATAGTGAAAGACAAGGCTGAAAAGAAGGAAATTCCAGTTAAAGAGGTTGAGAAGGTTTCAGCATTTAGCTTGGAAAATGAAATTTCCAAACTGAAAATATCCATTCCTCTGACGGAGATTATGAAGAACAGCAGCTACCGTAGTCAAGTCACCAAAATTCTGAACTTTGATCCAATGATTGACACAGTGAATGTTGAGGATGATCAACCGGAATTGATTTTTGGGCCTGCATTGAATGGTGAGTCTCCTGACAGTAATGTTCCTCCTTTTTACATCAGTTTGAGGTTACATGAATATATATTGCATAATGCTATGCTCGATTCGGGTGCTTCGCACAATTTGATGCCAAAGGCAATCATGGAAAAGTTGGGATTAGATATTACAAGAGAGTATCATGATTTGTATTCATTCGATTCCAGCAGGGTAAAGTGTATAGGACTCATCAAAGATTTGGTGGTAAGTTTAGATCAAATTCCAGCGAAGAATGTTTTGATGGATGTGGTGGTTGCTGACATTCCTCCACGTTTCGGAATGCTCCTTGCAAGATCTTGGGGGGAAAAGTTGAAAGGTACACTTCAATTAGATTTCTCTTATGCTACAATTCCAGTCTTCGGTCAAATGAGAAAGTTGTATCGTGAGCAGAAGATGAAATACATGATAACTAGCAAAGAGAAGCCAGTCAATCATCCTATGAATTATGTACATACTGAGTTAGAGTCGTTTGTATTGCTTGCTGAGAGTTTTAATGATGTAGAAAGTCAATTAGTTCAGGCAGAAGACATACCAAAAATAAGTGAGAATTTCAGAGAAGTTTTGCAAAAAGAAAGAAGAGAAAAACAAGCTGCTTTGGAGCAATCAGCTGGAGACAATGGGCAGCAAACAGGAAAATCAGAGCCGACACAGTTTCAGCATTTAGAGGATGATGAAGATGGTCTTTGGACCATGGATTTTGATGGTGCAGTGGGCAGCGATGGTGCTGGGATTGGTGTGTGGATTCGAAGTCCAGCTTTCGCTCCTGATAAAGTTCCGAGCAATGTGAGAGTGTGTTCTTACAAGCTTGCATTCGATTGTTCAAACAATGAAGCGGAATACGAGGCTCTTATTGCTGGTCTTAAGATTCTCAAGAAGTTGAATGCGAAAAGGATTGCGGTATATGGCGATTCAGAATTAGTGATAAAGCAAGTTAAAGGTGAGTTTCAGGCTAAGCATCCTCGCATGAGGGCTTACCGCAATGCAGTTTTGGATATTCTGAAGTTATTTTCTGATTATACTTTAACATGTGTGCCCCGCATACAAAATGGTGTTGCTGATGGACTTGCTAAGGCAGCAAGCAATCTTAAGATTCCAATGAATTCCAGCAACAAGTTTGAGATACATGTGAAACACCGACCCACCGTTCCGGACAATCAGCGATGTTGGCAAGTTTTTGAGGATGATGAGGAGATTAGTGAATTTCTGCAGAATAAGGGTAAGTTTAAAGATACCTCCATAGATACTGAATTTGATGATGGTATTGATGACATACAGATAAATCAAATGGATGTGCTGCAACTGAAAGATAACATCATTCCTAAGGGATTGATTCCTTTGGAAGAGTTGTTCGATCAGGATGATGTAGCTCGTAAGCCTACATTGAGGCCAACAGAGAAAGGTGTCGAAGAGGTAAATATTGGGACAGCTGAGAATCCCAAAATGGTGAAATTGTCAAAGTCATTGTCACCAAAGGTAAGAGCAGAATACGTGAAATTGTTATCTTCATTTGCTGATGTGTTTTCCTGGGATTATTCAGATCTTAAAACATATGATACCAATATCATCCAGCATACTATTCCCATCAAACCGAATCAGAAGCCTTTTCGTCAAAAGTTGAGGAGGATCAACCCAAAGATGCTACCATCAATCGAGAAAAAGGTAAATAGGTTGTACAAGTCAGGAATCATTGTGCCTATTCGTTTTTCAGATTGGATATCAAACTTGGTGCCCGTGAGAAAGAAGACAGGTGAGATCCGTCTATGTATTGACTTCAGAAATCTAAATAAGGTATCATTAAAGGACAATTATCCGCTGCCAAAGATGGATCACATATTGCAGCGAGTAGTTGGAGCATCAAGGATGTCACTACTCGATGGATACTCAGGTTATAATCCGATTTTAGTGCAGGAAGATGATCGTGACAAGACTGCATTCACCACTCCTTGGGGAACATTTCATTACGCAAAGATGCCATTCGGTTTAAAGAATGCAGGCGCTACCTTTCAGCGTGCCATGGACATGGCTTTTGCCAATGAGAAAGATGTGTTTTTGGTTGTTTACCTTGATGATCTAACCGTATTTTCTAATTCTGATGAGGAACACTTATATCATCTGAAAATTGTTTTCCAGAAGTGCAGAAAATATGGCATTTCGCTGAATCCAAAGAAGAGCCTTTTCGCCATGAATGAAGGAAAGCTCCTTGGCCACATCATCTCGAAAGACGGCATTCGAGTTGATCCTGCACGTGTTGAGGCCATTCAGCAGATTGAACAGCCCCGGAACAAGAAAGAGATACAGTCATTTAATGGTAAAATGAATTTTCTGCGTCGTTTCATTCCCAATCTTGCAGAACACCTTAGAGAAATCACGAACATGCTGAAAAAGGACAGTCAGGTAAAATGGACAGAAGAGGCAGTAAAGTCATTTAATTTGGTAAAGACAAGACTTCATTTTATTTTAATCAGCCCCTATTTTAATCAGCCCCGATTACACACAAGACTTCATTTTATTTTCTTTCGCTTCTGAGCATACATTGGCAGCTGTTTTGATGCAAAAAAGGGATGGAGTTGAGAAGCCCATCGCTTTTTTCAGTCAGATCATAAGAGATGGGGCATTGAAGTATAATATCATTGAGAAACAAGCACTTGCGCTTGTAAAGGCTTTAAAGGATTTCCGTGTGTACATATTGCATTCCCATATTACAGCATATGTTCCTAACGCAGCAGTTAAGGATGTTTTGGTACAGGCAGATCCAGAAGGAAGAAGGGGTAAGTGGATTGCTGCATTGTTAGAGTACGATGTGGAGATTAAACCGAACAAGCTAATCAAAGGACAAGGACTCGCCAAGCTCATGGCTGAAACAAATCTGCATGCTTTAGACATAAATTTGATTGCTGCCATGTCTGATGAAGAAGAAGAAAGTGCGTTCATTCAGGTATCCGATATTTTTGTTTCTTCTCCTTGGTATGCTGACATTTTGTATGTGCTTCAGAATTTGTCTACACCACCTGGTATGCCTCGAAATAAGAGTAGAACATTGAAGTTAAAGGCTGCTAAATTCTGCATTTTGAATTCTGCATTGTATTGGAAAGACCCTGGGGGTATGTTGTTGAATTGTTTGGTAGAGGAGGAAGCTCAAAGAGTTGTGGAGGATTTTCACAAAGGTGACTGTGGAGGTCATTTGTTTTGGAAGACCACAGCGAATAAGATCCTAAGGGCAGGGTATTATTGGCCTTCTTTGTTTTTTGATGTGTTCAAGGTTGTGAAAAATTGTCATGAGTGTCAAATATTCGAAGGGAAGCAGAAACTACAGCCCTTGCCTCTAAAACCAATCGAAGTTAATGCACCATTCCAGCAGTGGGGATTGGATTTTATCGGAGAAATCCACCCAGCATCTTCCGGACAGCATATATGGATCTTGACAGCTACAGACTACTTCACGAAGTGGATTGAGGCGATTCCCACTCGACAGCCCACTGATGCGGTAATTATCTCTTTCCTTGAAAACAATATTCTGTCACGCTTTGGGTGTCCTAGTAAAATAATCACGGATAATGCAGCAGCTTTTAAGTCTAAGAGGATGGTTGATTTTTGTTTTAAGTACAATATTACCTTGGGACATTCAACCGCATACCATCCGCAAGGGAATGGCTTGGCGGAATCTTCAAACAAATCCTTGGTGAATATAATTAAGAAATTGCTGGAAATCAACAAGAAGGCTTGGCACAAAAAGTTGGTAAATGCATTATGGGCTGATAGGGTAAGTCAGAAAAGGTCTATTGGTATGTCTCCTTTCGAGTTGGTGTATGGGACGGATACGGTTTTTCCTACTTCACTTGCTGTCCCGGTGGTCAGATTGCTTCAGGAGGCTGGAAGTGAAGAGGATCCTATGCAGCGGAGGATTAATGAGATGATTCATTTACAACAGACACGAGAGGAGGTATTTCAAAATACTTTCAAGTTGCAGGAGCGCATTAAGAAGATCTACGACAGAAAGGCAAAGTCAGATAAGTTTCAGTTGGATGAAGTAGTTTTGAAATGGGATGCCCGGAATGAAGACAAGGGAAAGCACGGAAAATTTGAGAATTTGTGGAAGGGACTGTTTAAGATTGCAGCGTATCGGGGGCAGAATGCATTTCTTCTCAAAGAAATGAATGGAGATGATTGTCCTGGTGGACCGATCAATGGTCGGTTGCTGAAACGCTATTATTTCTGAGTACTTGCTGCTGATCTCATTTTCATTGTATATATCATTTTACTTTGTTTCATTGCAAGAGTGCACTGATCTCTCATTTTCGGTCTGGGGCCTGGAGCGAAGGCTATAATTCTGGAAATAGAGGTTGGTTGGTTTGAGATTGTAAAGTTAAGTTTATCAGTTTTCTTGTTTAAAGTCATGTCAGTTTGAGTCTAGTCAGTTTTGGTCAAAATTGCAGTCTATCATTAGTTAAATCTGCAGTCAATAAAATATCCAAAGTTTGTCTTGTCAAGTTGAAATAATGATTCCATCGCCCAATGGATGAGAGGCACTGTCTGACTCCCCCAGAGATCTGCTGTTCTTGGCATCTCCATGGAGCCACCATCCCCATTGGAGCCAATGTTAGAGTCAGCCCTTGCTGCCTCTAACATTGATCATTTCGTCTTTTGCATTTTCATTATTAGGTGTCTCACTTGTTTCACTTCTTTGCATATCACTAGGATCATGCCATGAACTGACGAAGGGTTGTGTCATTTTGTGTTTCCTCATGTTATACCTGCAGCGCTATTTTAAAAATATTTTCTCAAAAAATTATTTATAGTCATTGTCATTATGTATGAGGTCATTAAAATGTCAATAAGTGTCCTAGGTCTTGGTGTCTAGGGTTTTTTTGAGTCATTTATACACTAGTCATAAAGCCTGCAAGGTGAGGAGAGTCCAGTACTTGAATTTCTATTTTTATTATCATCAGCATTTTAAAAAAAAAATACATTTCTAGTCCAAAACTCTGTTTTGGAACTAGAAATTTGTCATTATCATTTTGTAATAAATTTTAATTATTCCGCCATGAAGACATTGTAAAAGCAGACCCCTGGTCTTTTCTCTAGTCAAGACAGCCATATCCCTGCAAAAAGACAATAAAATCATCAGTATCGACCTCAGAGAAACCAAAGCAAGTTTGTATTTGAAAAAGCCAAAGTGAAAATTACAAGAACATTTGTAATGTGGGTTTGAAATTAGATTTGGAATAAAGTATGATGGTGAAGATATTTGTGAAGTGTATAAAGGCCAAACAAGTTCATTTGAACCGATTTCATTTGCTCCCAAAACGTATTTGCAAAATTGAAAGCCGATTTCAGACTTTTGGAGGGCGTGGACAGGGTTTTAGGGCTGCGCGACCCAAGTTGAGGCCGAGCGACCCACCTGGGCTGCGCAACCCAAACAGAGTTGGTTTAGCACAGTGGGTTTGCACCTGCGCGACCCACCTGGGCTGCGCGACCCACGCAGACAAGATTCCGTAATCGTGTTCGAGCGCCGATCGTCTCGAATTGGACTCGCTTCAAAGCAGGTTTTCTTCAATCACTTGGGGTTTGCAAACGTATTTGTGTCATCATACATGGTTCTAATATGAAAATGAAAGATTTAAAACCCCACTGTTATGAGATTATTGTTTTCAGGGTTAAAATGAAAATCAATGGTGTAAAAAATGGGTTTGATGTCTGAAACAGTGATATGGTCAGCCTTTCATAAAACATGAAAATCACTCTGCTCTCATAACCATAATATCACTGTCACCATTTTTATTGTTATGCCATGTTTAAACCCTTTGAGTCACATTTCTCATGTGTGTAATGAGTCACATTGCCCAATGTTAGCATTTTCTCATGTTTTTGTTTGCCCAATGTTAGCATTGTTTCAAATGACCTATTGAAACCTTTATGGTCATAAACTCGTAGGCAAACCTATCACTGATTATACCATACTCTCCTTTGACTAGATGTGTCCAAACTTTGAAGGTTGCCTACTCCTATTTTGTCAAAATTTCATTTGCATTCAAAATAGAGATGCTGCCTTTCAGCCCATTTGAAGCAGAGATTTTATCCATAATTTGATTCCTTGATGGTGTTTTGGCGGTGGGATATTGATTGAATGTTAAACGTACGTCCTAATCTTGCTTTCACTGCATTCATATCAGCATACACATTGCCAAAGGTTTGATCAGAGATATGTCAGAGACAGAGTCAGAATATGAGCCAGGGTCAGGCAGTGATTCGGTGGCTGAAGGTAATGTGCCACGGAGTTCCCGCAGAGAAAACAGAAGTGGTGATCATCACAGAGAGGAGCCTACCTCTTTGGCTCGGTTGTAGGCATGTCCATTAGCTATGGATTGTTTTCGATTCTTGTCATGTTTCAGATTTTGTGAGATGGTTGTGCAAACCCGGCCTCATCGTGAATTAGCACGTTTGTTTGTTCTTCATTTACGGGGTAATCGGGTAAACCTTGCTGGGGTTGATTTCATTGTATCGCCTTTGACTATTGCTCAAGCCACTGGCATACCTAACATAGGCGAGGAATGGAGCAAGGGTAAGCAGTTAGAGAAATTTCACTATGAGCCACATGTTAAAACTGGATATGTGGCTTACTTGAGCAGAGTTTTTCCATTCAGATTCTTGAGAGATGAGTATGCACCACTCATGAGGCTCATCATTCAGTATTATAGTTGTGAGGGCAGGTATGCTCGTCTTTTCTCATATCATGTTCGTTTGCTGATGCACTTCACAAGGGTGCGTATGATGAATATTCCTTATTTCATACACCCCAACATAGAGAGGATGGTTACATTTGTGCAGAAGAAGACGAGCCCAGTGCAGCAGTACAGGAGTATATATCATTTCGCTTTGATCAAAATCTTGGTGTCACATCAGTTGGCAGAGCAGGGCATCACTTGGGAGGACTTCATTTCTAGAGACTTTTTCAGAGTGCCACAGCAGCCTCCCGAGGCAGTTTATGAGGCAGGAGAGCCTTCACACCAGTCGGACATGCTTGAGGTTGGGCATATCATTACTCCTTTGGTTCAGACATATCAGCGAGGCCACAGGGCCTTATTTGCAGCGACACGGCGAGTACTATCTCCACGTGAGGTGGAAGGGGTCCTGCCGACTTCATCGACACGACGAGTATTATCTCCACGTGATGTGGAAAGGGTCTCGCTTTCTTCTCCAGTGCAGGTACAGGTACAAGACAGGGGCAAGAGGCCCATGCATGATGAGGGCCCATCAGGAGGCCGGGACACCGATATGACAGTCATTGATGTTGATACGGGCCTCCTAGCTCGAAGTTGAGGGAAGCCATCCAGGAGCAAAGGGCCGAGAATGACCAGCTGAAAGACCAATTGCAGAAGGCTCAGTGGGTGATTAACTATTTGGAGCAGCGCAACAAACAGCTCGAGCATGAGCTCACATTTTATGAGGTGCGCCAAATCCGTGAGGACAGGCAGTGGAATCGAAAGAGGCCCGGTGACATGACACCAGCTGACAGAGATACTGTACTCACGCGGGTGAATATACATCTGGAGAAGCTGTTGGAAAAGGCCAACCGAGACAAAGACATGCTTCGCCACATGAAAGGCCATTACTGGGCTCGCATGCATGTTTGCAAAGCAAGGATGAGGATCATGAAGAGGAGGTTGAGCAAGGCACTTCAACGGCGAAAAAGGCCTAATCCACTTCGGATTTTGGCCAAAGCTTCATTGACTGAGCAAGACACATGATGGAGGACCTCCGCTCCGAATTTGGGCAAATTCGGAGAAAATTTTGTCATTTCCAAATTTTTGGTTTAAAAAACAGGTTTTGTGGCTAGGTGGGTCGCGCGCTCTTGCGCTCGCATTTTTTTGAGGCACTTGCTGGAGGAGATTTTTACATTTTTGGATTTTTCATGGTTAAATATTCATCCTCTGAAGTCAACTTATCATTTCAACAAAATCTGGATGGTCAAACAGCTCAAAAACACCATAAAAAACACCTTGCTGCCACCTTTTGCACCAGCAGGAAGTACCTCTGGGAGAATGAAGTTTTTAGGGGTCAAATCAACTCCAAATTCAGAAATTCCACTTGGGTTGGAAAGTAGACATCCAGGGCTTTCCAACGAGCTATCATGAGCTCAATTTGGATGTCGGGAACTACCTCAAAATCAGCCTGCAACATGAGCGACCCACGCAGTTCAGGAGCGACCCACCTAGAGATTTTTTTGAGTTTTCAGCTGCCAGCTCAGTATTTCGCCTATTTTGGACCAGTTTTGCCTATGGATAGAATTCTTGGGTTTTTATGATGTAAATTCATGTTTGGCATGTAACTTTGGCTTGTTTTTATCTCTTATAGAAGATTCACTCTCAAATGAGTAAAAAATCATGTAATGGATCAGTTTCCACTCTTTTAGAGGCAAGTTGTTAGCTGCCTAGATTGTAGTTCCATGATTAGAATTGGTTGAAACTGATCCCCGAAGAGGGAATTCGACCCCTAGAGGTGGGGAAAGGGGTTAGAGTGATCTATATATTGTAATTTCTGAGGCATTCTACAGGTTGGACTCTTGGGATACTTTTGATACCATTGTACATATTTTTCATATTTTGGCTAAGGAAAGATCATGGGTTTTGCGGCACTTGTTGGGATCCTTGTGGTGTTCTGTTCTTGATGATGTTTCTCCTTTGTTTACTGTAAGTTTCTTCATGTTTAATGTATGCCATCGTTTCATTCTGCTTCTGAACTAAGTTGAATGAGTGATTAAGGTTGAATCCATTGTTTACAGTGCTTAGCCTTTGAATTCAGTTAGTTCTATATGTTTTCAGTTGTTTGGAGAGGATCCAAGTTCTTCTTTGCCCTCTTCAGCTCCTCGTCAGTCTAATCTATCCATAAATCCAATTTAAAGCATCAAGATCATCACCTACCTCGCCCCAGCTTGAACTCTGCAAAGGTCTGACCTTATCCCTGGACCCAAAATTTGTTTTCCCATTACTCCAGCGAAAACCCAAAAAACCAAAAATCAAACATACCTATCTCTTTACTAGCCTAAAATCAGTTCTTATTGTAAGTCATCTCGCATCCTATTGCTTATTTTCTCGAGATTGACGGAGAGAGCCCTCTCCTGTCCTCGTAGGGCTAGCTACGAGGCTGAGCGTGGTTTGATGTAGCCTCGAGTTTTACTTCATTTCAGCCTGAGGTAGATTTGAGTGCTAACACAACCATCACTTGACATTATGGTGCTGGGTATAGGAAACAATTCAATTCCTTGGCTACCTTACAATGAATAAAATTATGGGTACTACCCGAATCAATCAACACTATTACCTTTTTCTTCTTGATATGTCCTTCTATCTTGAGAGTCAGAGTGTATTCTACTAGTCAGCATTGCCCATATGTATTAGAATTATTTTCTTCCTTCTAGGTTGGTTCTGTGCACCTTTCTTAAATGCTTTATTCATTTTTCTACAATTATAAAATAATTTCTTCTTTATACACTTATACCTTTAGTATTTTGTCCATGTGTCTCTGTGCCTTTTTGCTCTTTTTTTCTTCCAATTGTTGTGGTGTCAACCTTGTAGGTTGTGGAAATCTAGGAGTAGCAACACTTCCATCTTTATAGATGTGAGTGGTAGGCTTCCTTGTCGCCATACTTTTACATTCAATTTTTCTTGCCAACCTAAATGCCTTCTCCAATGAATCAGGTTCCCAAACGCAGAATTCATGTTGGATGTTATCCTTTAAAGTCCCTATGAAGACATCAATCCCGTGTTCCTCTAGAATATCAGTGACCCTTATATTCAATTTTTGGAAGTCCTCAATGTGCTCCCCCATTGAACCCTTTTGTTTGAGATTTATCAATTGGCTAAAGAAGGTGTTGCTCTTTGTATCCTTATAATGTGCTATTATTTCCTCCGTAAAAATTGACCATGTGAATTTTTTTTTACGGGAGAAAAGCCATCGATACCATACAAATGTATTTTGTTCTAAATATAAAGTTGCAATGCGTACCTTTTGTGTGTTTTGCACATTATTGAGATCAAAATATTGCTCCATCTATAGTATCCATGTTACAGGATCCTTGCCATCAAACTTCCTCATATCCTTTTTTGGAATATGGTGGTTCTTCCCTCCAAAATTAGAGTTTATGAAATCACGATTAACATTTATTTTGTTCTCATCACGAGTTTCCTCTACTATCTTTTCACCATTAGGAAACATTTGTTGTATCAACTTTGTCAAACCTTCCATGTATGCTTTTAGATCATTCTTCATGTTTTCCATTTTTTCATCGATCTTAGCTTCCATGTCATCCATCTCAGATTCCATGCCAGCTTCCATGCCATCCATATTAGCTTCCATGCGATTCTTCAAACCATCCATCTTAGATTCCACGCCTTTTGTCAAACCATCCATCTTAGTTTCCATGCCTTTCTTCAAAACTTCCATGTCATTTTTTGTTGCTCTTTGCGAGAGCAAAATTTGTTGCACTTGCTCTTGTAATTTTGATATGTCATGTTACCATTCTTCGTCTTCATGAGTCATAGTAGAGACTTCTAAAGGCTTAATGGGTGTTGAATTCTTTTTAGGGGGAATTTTAGAACCCAATACTGATATCTATTCTACAATATGCCCTTGGAATCAATTCAACTTGATTCTTCAAACAAGACTTATGTAATTCGGAAAAACAATACACACCTTTTTCTTGCTTTTGAGGAGCTCGATATTGAAATTGAATTATCTATATAATTTCGGATCCTCAATATATGAAATTCAACCCTGTAGTAGCCCTCTGAAGCTTCTTTCAAATTCCATAGGTTTGACCTGATTTGGATTCTTCAAGACAAAGTTATGCCCAACCTCCCACAATGACCTAATTATGGACTCGTTCAGTAGAGTGAACTTGTACGACATGCCACGTGTCACTGTTTCCTCCTTCGGCTCCGAAATTGATAAAAATAAAACTAGGGTCTGTGTAATTATAGCCAATTTTTACAGAATTCCAATCCGATGCTCAGACAGAAAGTTATTATTATTTTCCCACAGTCACCTCTTTGACATGAAATTCGGGAGCCTGAAACAACCCTAACTTACACAGATCATAGATCCATAAATATTACGAACCAAGATCTGAAATTTTTACAGGAGGTTCCTAAGTATTACAGCTTTGCTCTGTAAACATTTCAGCTTCCGAACCTTGGTAGATAGAAAGTTATAGCACACATGCCACGATGACCTGTTTTAGGTGAAATTATGGAGCCTCAAAAATCCCTAACTTCCACAGATCATATCTCTAAAAATATTGCGAACCAAGATCTAAAATTTTTACAGGAGGTTCCTCGGGATTTTGGCTTTGCTATGTGAAAATTTCAGCTTCTGAGCCTTCATAGAAAAAATTTTATAACGAAAATTCCACGATGATATGTTTGGAGCAGCGAAACCCTAGAATCCAAAGTTCTGATACCAAATGTTATGAAACCAACTCCAAAAATAGAAGAAAAGAGAGATCAATGCCTTAGAAATCAGCCACTTGGAGGGGAAAACCTCCAATACATTACATAAATGAGCAATTCTTGGATGATACAATTGACCAAACCTCCTTTCTATATATATGAGTCCATAAGGCCATAATGTAATCCTAGCCGACCTAACAATAATAATGTAAGGGCACAATAATAACAATATGGGGGTTACAGGGGTACAACAATAACAATAAGGGGGTTACACTAACGATAATAAGGGAATATACTAATAATATAGGGACCTAATAAGTTAGTATCCTTCTATGTTGGTTGCTTAATGCTAGATGAATTTCCCCTATGAAATCCAATCCCCAATGTAAGAAAGGCGTTGAAACTAATACTGGAACCAAAGGAAGTGCTGCTAGTTTTTGCTTTCAAGAAAACATTTGACATTGAGTACAACTCCTAACATTTTCTCCTACTTGTGCAAACATATTAGGCCAATATAATCCTTCTCTCAATAATTTTTAAGTTGTAGCTCTCCAGGTATAGTGTCCCCCACATATACCTGCATGAAACTGTTCATTAATCCCTTCTGTTTCACTTTCTGTCAAGAAAAGAAAAAGGATATTGAGTGGATCCTTCCAATATAAATTTGCATTATTGATACAATACTTTATGGCTTTTAAATTTAGTGTCTTCCACTGATTCTTTGAAAATTGAGAAGGACACTAAAAGTTTATAAGAAAATGTACAATACTAGAATACCATTATGGCAACAAGAATTTCTCATCAATATAAACATGAACTTGTTAGTGTTAGTTTTTGGATCTTGCCACCAATGATCAAATGGACTCTTATCATGTTCTAATAGGGTCCTTAAGTCAAATTTTTGTCATTTCATTAGGTCATCATGCAAAAATTTGGTCATTGGATGTAGATCTAGGTCTGTTTTTACTCCTTCCAAAGTTTTACTAATTGCTAGTTCATTTCACCTCTCAGCTGAGTGTACCATCATTAAAAACTTTCATCATCATTACAGTCATATTTATCCTGGTCTCATTCAGTCCATAGTCTCCATTAGGTCTTTGAAGTTCCAAGGTCATCAAATCATCATTCCATGCATAAAGTCTAGCAAGTGGAGGAGTGACAATAAAGTAATTTCATCAATAAATTTGATTTCAACGAAAAAATGTAATTTTATGTTCTTAATTTGTAATAAGTACTTCAGAGTTCCAAGTAGCTGCAAATGCTCAAGTTCCACCATAAAATTTTCAAGGTTCCAGGAAGAAGTTCAATGTTCCAAAGCCATGAAAAGTCCAAAGTTCAAATGATAAAGTTCAAGGTTAAAAGAAAAAGCAAATGAAAGGTTGATTTTGAAAAGGAAAATGTGGGTCCATGATCATTTAATGATTTCAATCCAAGATTAAAAGGCCCTAAAAGACCAAAATACATTCATTCTTACTCTTCAACATCGAGCTCCCAACTTTCAAAATTCAAAAATCAAAATTTTACTTCAAGAAATCAAATTTTTGGTGCAGCGATGTGATTTTCCTTAAAGCACTGCGCTTTTCTGGAGAACGTTGTGCTTTGCACGCTGCACTTTTCCTTAGCTTGTTGCGCTTTTCTTCTGCTCGTTGCGTTTTCTCTCCTAGAAGCATAAAAAAAAGTTCTGAAGGCTTCTAAAGGTTGTCAATGTGTCAAGCATCTGTGGACAAGTAAGTTACATTCAACAAACCCCTCCTTGCAAATCAATCTCATAATTTTAGTGTGAAAACCCTCCATTGACCTCCATGCCGTGTTTTAGTGGCTAGCCCTATTTTTCAAGTTTGCAAGGTAAATTCAGTTTCCCCTAGACTTTTTTACCTCCCTCACACTCTTAATCATCCCCCGAAACACTCACATCTCTGCATTCCCCACTCATAAATCCTATTCCCTAAAACCCTACCCCTACGTTGCACTTTTCTAGGCATCTAAACTATATCCTTGTAAATTAAATTCCTAGCCCATTTCCCTTGTTATTTTAACTCCCCTCCACCTCCCTAAGGTCCCTAACTCCCTTACACTCTTCCTTAAATTTTCCCACACATGTCCCAAATCCCTATCCCCATCATCCCATTCCCATTTCCTTCCCTCTCTCCCCTAGGGTTTCTAGCAAACTAAACACCATGGAGGAAGAGAGAAAGACCTACAACAAAGGAGGGATAATCTCAAGGTTTGAGCCATCAGACACCAGAGAGTTAATTTCATCACCTCTAGCAATCAAACGCTTCCAACATGTGGGTTGTTATGATTTTTGTGAAATGGTCCAAAGAGTGCAAAGTCATCTAGATTTGACTAGAATCTTCATCACAAACCTCTAGAAAGACCAAGTCACCATTGCAGGGGTGAAATTCACCATTTAAATAGATATTATTGCAGCAACAATAGGGATACCTAATGTAGGTGAAAAGTGGTTCGAAACTCAGGAATTGGATTCCCAGCTGTATCAACCTTACCTCAAAGCATCATACAAAGACAACATCAAGAAAAACTTCCCTTTTGGCCAGCTACTTGATAGGTTTTCTCCCATGATGAAAATTATAATGAAGTATTTCACTTGCGAGGGAAGATTCTCTAGACTCTAAAACTACCACATTATATTACTCATGTATTTCACTCGGGTAAATCTTCTCAACATTATGTATTATTTGTACAGGAGCATTGATAAGATGGCCTACAAAGTACAACACAGAGAATATGAGCTCCAAATGAACAACCTTTTCCATCACTCACTTATCAAAACCATTTTTCTTCACCATCTCAAACAGCAGAACATTGCATGGGAAACTTTTATTGAGGCAGAGGTCTTCACATCTCCATCCAACTAGCATGCTAGACCTATTCCACCATTAGCACCAGTTACACAAACAGAGGTTGGGTCATCTATCAGAGCTACAGTTAAGAAGAGAAAAAAGGACAAAGAGGTTAGAGCTTATCAAAGAGGAAATATGCAAGTGTTTGCTCCACAAATTGTGGAAGGGGCCTTGCCTTCTACATCAACAAAGTAGGGATATTATAAGCAACAGGATATAGTTGTCCAAGAGAAAGAAGCCCTTTACCATGACATTGAGATGGTGGAATTGGAGTCCCAAGATGAACATAAAACCCTAAGCATATTAATCAAAGAAAAATATGACAAAATCAAAGAGCCATAAGACAATTTGGCAAGGTCCAAGTTTGTTATCTCTTTCCTTGAGCAAGAGAACAAACAGTTAAAGGAAAAGCAAATACTCTTGGAAAAGGACCTGTTTAAGGGTACTAGGCAAGATGTCAAAGGAAAAGGAGTAGTTATTAGTGAGGATGAGGCCTAGAACACTAGGAAAAGACCAAGAACAAGGGGCCTAAAAAGAGCATTAGAGCTACAAAGACAACATGAGGCACTTCTTATAGAGGAGCTCACTTTTGAGGAAAGGATTGCCATGGAAATCAATGAAGATAGGGAAGTTTGGCTTGAAAGAGTAAATATACATCTAGAGAAGCTCCTTGACAAGGCCAACAAGGACAATCAAATGATGAGGCACATTTCCCACCAATACTACACTAGAAGCAAGGTTTGCAATATCAAATACAAGCAAATGCAAAACAAGCTAAAAGAAACTCTAATCACCAAGAAGAAGAGGGGAAAACTCTATTTGCTAGCTGATGCATCATTGATTGCATAGAAAGCCTAATTTTGACCTTACACAACAAATTTTGAAAGTTGTGGGGAAGTTTTTGGGCATTTTTGGCATTTTGGCATAATTTCACTAGCTTTTTGCACAATCTCACTGCAAAAAGCGGAGCGTGGGCCATGCTGCGCTTGTTATAGAGGCCTCCAAATGATGCAAAATCAGTTGTGTTGGATAAATTATGACTTATACATCACATTTTTACTCTTGGAAATAAAAAATATCAACTTTTGACAGGTGGAAAAGTTAAAAAATATCATAAAAAGCACCTTTCTACCAGTTTTTTTAGCCACACGCTGCGCTTTTTGATAAGTTTTGGAAAAAGTGGTTTTTCAGGGGCTTAATTCCATAATTTTCACTGCTTAAGGAAATTTTGGATAACTAGACAGGAACAAATTTCCAATGAGATATCTTGAGCTCAATTTGGACTTCAACATGTCAGTCAAAAATTAGCTTGAATATCACGCTGCAGTTTTCTTAGGGGCACGCTGCGCTTTTCCCAGTTTGCATGTTATCTTCAGAATTTCGAGTTTTTCTCAGTTGGTTGATGAATTTCATGAAATTTTACTGATGAAAATGTGTACATCAAAGGTAATTATGTCTATTATTGTTACAAGAGGTAGATACATCAAGTAAAATTTGTATTTTTGGGTCAAGTAAATCAGTTTCACCAAAAAAGGGAGAGTTTGTTGACCTCCCTAGTCATCAGGATTCTAGTTAAGGATTTTGGGCAACAACTCTACAAGTCATGGATTCGACCCCTGCAAGTGGGGAAAATTTTGTTTTGGTCTATATCTTTCAGTTTCTTTGTCATTGGAAGGGTTGGATGTTGTGTAATTGAGCTTTGGAACACTAGTGTATTCCGTGATTTTGGTAGGAACTAATAGACAAAGTTTGCATCTATTGTGGTGGGATTCATGTGGTATGTGTTTTAGTAGTGTTACCTCTTATGTTTTCATATTTTTGAAAGTATTTTTCCTTCCATATTTCATTTCCATCTCCTATGTGATTGATTTCTAAGTTTGATAAGCATAATTCATTGGTTTTAATGCTCTGTTTTGGAGAAATTATCACAGTTATGTTCACTTTATTATGATATAAACGAATTCATAATTCCTATTCTCATTTTGAAACCTTATCAGTCAAAAAAATTCACCAGGATACCTTAAAGTGATAAAGTGTGTGCCTACCTTGCCCCATCACATCTTTGCAAGTCTTATTTTCAGTGCCCTAACCTAGTCTTTCCTAGACCTAATTTACCATCCAACACCAAATCCAAATCTATCAAACCCTAGAGCCTAATATACCTAGCCTAAAATCTTCATTATCCAGTCAATTTGGATGTGATCTCATTGATAGAGCCCTCTCAACCTTGTAGGGCTAGCTACTAGGTCAAAGCGGTATGTGGTTACCTTTGCTGGTCTCCTTCTCAGCCTTCAGAGATCCAATGGAGTGATAACATAACCGTTTGAATTGAAGATGAAGGTTCTTGTGTATTCTTCCCTTTTGAGTCTTGAGAAGGTTATTGTGGATTCTCCCCTTCTGCATTTAGATAAGGTTCTTGTGGATTCTTCCCTTGTGATTTTGGTGAAGGTTCTTGTGGATTATTCTTTGCTGCAATTTCAAAAACAGAATTTATTCTCAAAACTTTACAATTGGATTCAGCTAAAAGTTTAGCCAAACCTTCACCTTTTACCAAATTTGTAGTTTTGATACTAAGATCAAATTCAAGTATTTTGGTAATCCATCTTCCTCTTCTCCCATTAGTGTCTGGTTTAGTTAATATCGTTTTCACATCACTATTGGGAACATAAGCAGTAATGGTTGAGTGAAGGACATAAATTCTGAAATACTTTAAAGCTTGGACTAAGGAATAAGTCTGTTTTCAATGATGTCATACTTAAGTTCTATGTCTCTCATGAATTTACTGGAAAAGGCTATACATTGCTAATCTCCATATTCATTCTTTTGCAAAAGTAAAACAACTAAAGTGGTTTCATAGGAAAAGGAAAATATGCTAAAGGGTTCAAAATAATTAGTGCTGGCTAAAGTTGGGGCTTCATAAATGGCCTTTTTAATCTGGTCAAAATCATATCTAGCTGGTATTGTCCACTACATGTCAGTGATATCCTTAAATATTTCAACATAGTTAGGAATGAATCTCCTCAGTAATTTAATCTTTCCAAGAAAATCTTGTATCTCCTTTTTGTTCCTTGGAAGGAAAGTGCTTGGATAGTTGAAAGTATTTTGGGATCAATTACCAATCCTTATTTAGAAATGATATTGTCGAGTAATTTCCCTTCTCTGATAGAAAACAAAGACTTCCATGGATTGAGTGATATCCCGAATTTTCTACACCTATCAAAAAATTTCATCAAGTGTTTTAAATTTTTCTGATCTAAGTTAGAAAAAACAGTAAGATCATCAAGATATATAACAACAAATGTTTTTGTCTTACCCACAAAAGAAAAACCCATATATCTCTGAAATGTTTCTGCAACATTTGTTAATCCAAAGGGCATCCTGGCATACATAAATGTACCCCAAGGAGTGGTGAAGGTAACCTTCTCTCTGTCCTTTGGGCTCACCATTATCTGGTTGTATCTAGAGCAACCATCAAGCATTGAAAGTCTATGTTCACCTAAATTTTTTTGAAGCAACTGATCCATTTTGGGTAATGGGTAGTTGTCTTTTAAGGATGAATTTTTTAAGTTCATGAAATCTACACAGAGTCAGATTTCCCCATTCTTCTTTATAACATTAACTAAATTGGCTACCCAATCTAAGTATCTTAACGGAACTATGATTTGAGCATCAAGTAACTTCTTAAGTTCTTTCTCTATGGTAGGGAGCAAGAATAGATTGATTCTCCTTAATTTTTTTTTATAGGGCTTTGCTTCGGGTTTTAAAGGCATTTTATGCTCAATTAGAGTTGTATCATAGGTTTTTAATTCAACATAAGACAAAACAAAAACATCCTTGTAAGATTTGAGAATATTCAAATATTCAGTTTTTACTTTCTGAGGTAGCGATGCAGAGATTTTAATGTTCTTGATTTCTTCAGGTGTTCCAATATTAGATTCTTGAATATCCTCTTTAGGTGAATTTGATAGTGGATTCTTGGGAACATCATTTTGGTCAAATATTTTTTCTATAGGTACTAGAAATTTGGGAATAAATTTGTTAGACAATTGAATGACATTATGGTCAGCCATTTTTTAATTTAAATTAGAAGTTTCATTTTCTTTATTGAGTTCATTTATTTCTGAATGATCTTCTTCAAATTGCAAAAAAAAAATTCATCAATAACCTGTAGAAAATATTTTAATTGTTCGGCATCCTCAAATATTTTCTAGTATTTAAGATTGTCAAGAATATATGGCCTATATTTGACTTGAGTTTGATATTGCAATTGCATTTGATATGGAATTTTAAATGAACTAGCTGATACATCTAGGGAGTCTGCATGAATATTCTCATTTCTAGGGATACTTGTAATATTAAATGCATGAAAGAAGTTTTCCACTGAATCCCATACCTCATTTCTGTAAGATCTAAGTCTACGATGCTTTGTTTGAAAAAGGTTCCTAACTTGTTTGACTATGAGTTCAGAGTCGCTGAATACACTTAGATTCTACACTTTAAGACTTCTAGCTAGCTCTAGTCCTAGAAGAAAGGCTTCATACTCTGCTACATTGTTAGTAACATTAAAATCAAGTTTTAAGGATTGAGTTATGTTTTCTTTTTCTGGTGAAATTAAAAAAACACTAGATCCAACTCCAATTTTTTAACAAGACCCATCAAAATACAGTTTCGAAATATAAGTTTTGACAGTTTTTGGGTTTTCTACAACATCTTCAATTTTAAGTTGAGGATTATGAAAATTATTTGAAGATAATTGAAACCAACCAAAATCTTAGTCAACTACATATATAGGATGGTTTCTAGCTTGTACTTCTTTGCAAACAGCATGGATGAATCTTACCTCCCTATATAACCTAAGATTTTCACCCCCATATACAGGAATTGTAGCAGAAGACATGTCCATTTTAAGGCTTCCTCCTAGCTTGGAACAACAAGACCTTGATAAAAGCATTCCAAACTCAGGGAGATATCAGTGACCACAATATCCAAAACTACACTTTTTACAGGTATTTGGGCTAAATTTACCACTAAGTTAAGAAGAGAAAAAAGGACAAAGAGGTCAGAGCTTATCAGAGAGGAAATAGGTAAGTGTTTGCTCCAAAAATTGTGGAAGGGGCCTTGCCTTCTACATTAGAAAAGTAGGGATATTATAAGCAACATGAGATAGTTGTCCAAAAGAAAGAAGCCTTTCAACATGACATTGAGATGGTGGACTTGGAGTCCCAAGATGAACATAAAACCGTAAGCCTAGTAACCAAAGAAAAATATGCCAAAATCAGAGAGCTATAAGACAATTTGGCAAGGTCCAAGTTTGTTATCTCTTTCCTTGAGCAAGAGAAAAAACAGTTAAAGGAAAAGAAAATACTCTTGAAAAGGGACCTGTTTAAGGCTACTAGGAAATATGTCAAAGGCAAAGGAGTATTTATCAGTGAAGATGAGGCATAGACCACTAGGAAAAGACCAAGAACAAGGGGCCTAAAAAGAGCATTAGAGCTACAAAGACAACATGAGGTACTTCTTATAGAGGAACTCACTTTTGAGGAAAGGATTTCCATGGAAATCAATGAAGATAGGGAAGTTTGGCTTGAAAGAGTAAAAATACATCTAGAGAAGCTCCTTGACAAGGCCAACAAGGAAAATCATATGATGAGGCACATTTCCCACCACTAATACACTAGAAGCAAGGTCTGCAATATCAAATACAAGAAAATGCAAAACAAGCTAAAAGAAACACTAATCACCAAGAAGAAGAGGGAAAATTCCATTTGCTAGCTGATGCATCATTGATTGCATAGAAAACCTAATTTTGACCTTACACAACAAATTTTGAATGTTTTGGGGAAGTTTTTGGGCCTTTTTGGCATTTTGGCCAAATTTCATTAGCTTTTTGCACAATGTCACTGCAAAAAGCACAACGTGGGCCATGTTGTGCTTTTTATAGAGGCCTCCAAATGATGCAAACTCAGTTGTGTTGGATAAATTATGACTTCTACATCACATTTTGACTCCTGAAAATAAAAAATATCAAATTTTGATAGGTGGAAAAGTTAAAAAATATCATAAAAAACACATTTCTATCAGTTTTTTTAGCCACACGTTGCGCTTTTTGACAAGTTTTGGAAAAAGTAGTTTTTTCAGGGGCTTAACTCCGTCATTTTCACTTCTTAAGGACATTTTGGACAACTAGACAGGAACAAATTTCCAACGAGATATATTGAGCTCAATTTGGACTTCGGCAAGGCAGTAAAAAATTAGCATGAATATCAGGCTGCATGTTTCTTAGGGGCACACTGTGCTTTTTGCACTCACGTTGCGATTTTTCCAGTTTGCCTGTTATCTTCAGAATTTCGAGTTTTTCTTAGTTGGTTGATGAATTTCATGAAATTTTAATGATGTAAATGTGTAAATAAAATGAAATTATTATTATTATGGTTACAAGAGGTAGATACATCAAGTAAAATTTTTATTTTTGGGTCAAGTGAATCAGTTTCACCAAAAAAGGGAGAGTTTGTTGACCTCCCTAGTCATCAAGATTCTAGTTAAGGATTTTGGGGACTAGCTCCATAATTCATGGATTCGACCCCTGCGATTTGGGAAATGTTTGTTTTGGTCTATATCTTTCATTTTCTTTGTCATTGGAAGGGTTGGATGTTGTGTAATTGAGCTTTGGAACACTAGTGTATTCAGTGATTTTGGCAGGAACTAATAGATAGAGTTTGCGTCTGTTGTGGTGGGATTCATGTGGTATGTGTTTTAGCAGTGTTACCTCTTATGTTTTCATATGTTTGAAAGTATTGTGTCTTCCATATTTCATTTCCATCTCTTATGTGATTGATTTCTAAGTTTGATAAGAATAATTCGTTGGTTTTAATGCTCTGTTTTGGAGAAATTATCACAGTTATGCTCACTTTCTTTTGATATAAACGTATTCATAATTCCTATGCTCATTTTGAAACCTTATCAGTCTACCACATTCACCAGGATACCTTAAAGTGATAAAGTGTGTGCCTACCTTGCCCCATCACATCTCTGCAAGTCTAATTTTCAGTGCCCTAACCTAGTCTTTCCTAGACCTAATTTACCATCCAACACCAAATCTAAATCAATCAAAACCTAGAGCCTACTATACCTAGCCTAAAATATTCATTATCCAGTCAATTTGGATGTGATCTCATTGATAGATCCATCTCAACCTAGTAGGGTTAGCTACTAGGTCAAAGCGGTATGTGGTTACCT
The DNA here is from genome assembly GCA_034641835.2 of Pinus albicaulis. Lineage (NCBI taxonomy): Eukaryota > Viridiplantae > Streptophyta > Pinopsida > Pinales > Pinaceae > Pinus > Pinus albicaulis. Next base: position 250,749,296 of record CM076569.1, read on the forward strand.
TTGTCGGTCTCCTTCTCAGCCTTCAGAGATCCAATGGAGTGATAACATATTCGATTGAATTGAAGATGAAGGTTCTTGTGTATTCTTCCCTTCTGAGTCTTGAGAAGGTTCTTATGGATTCTCCCCTTCTGCATTTAGAAAAGGTTCTTGTGGATTCTCCCCTTGTGAGTTTGGTGAAGGTTCTTGTGGATTATTCTCTGCTGAAATTTCAAAAACATAATTTATTCTCAAAACTTTACAATTGGATTCAGCTAAAAGTTTAGCCAAACCTTAACCTTTTACCAAATTTGTAGTTTTGATACTAAGATAAAATTAAAGTATTTGGGTAATCCATCTTCCTCTTCTCCCATTACTGTTTGGTTGAGTTAAGATAGTTTTCACATCACTATTGGGAACATAAGCAGTAATGGTTGAGTGAAGGACATAAATTCTGAAATACTTTAAAGCTTGGACTAAGGAATAAGCCTGTTTCAAATGATGTCATAGTTAAGTTCCACATCTCTCATGACTTTAACGGAAAATGCTATAGGTTGATAATCTCCATATTCCTTCTTTTGCAAAAGGACAACAACTAAAGTGGTTTCAGAGGCAAAGGAAAATATGCTAAAGGGCTCATAAATATTAGGGTTGGCTAAAGTTGGGGCTTCATAAATGGCCTTTCTAATCTGGTCAAAATCATATCTAGCTGCTATTGTCCACTTAATTTCATGATTCTTCTTTAACATGTCAGTGATATCCTCAAATATTTCAACATAGTTAGGAATGAATCTCCTTAGGAAGTTAATCTTTCCAAGAAAATATTGGATCTCCTTTTTGTTCCTTGGCAACAAAAGTGCTTGGATAGTTGAAACTATTTTGGGATTAGTTACCACTCCTTCTTTAGAAATGATATGGCCGAGCAATTTCCCTTCTCTGATAGAAAACAAATACTTCCATGGATTGAGTGATATCCCAAATTTTCTACACCTATCAAAAAATTTCATCAAGTGTTTTAAATGTTTCTGATCTGAGTTAGAAAAAACAATAAGGTCATCAAGATATACAACAACAATTTGTTTTTTTCTAACCCACAAAAGCAAAATTCATAGATCTCTTTTAAGCCTACTTTTTAAGCCTTGCGATCTAGCCTTCCTAATGCTCAAAGAGGGCTCTCTCTATATGATTTAACTTTGTTGATTATATTTGATTTTAGGCTAGCTATGTAGGGTAAATTGGTTTTGGGTTTTGATTTTATTTGGTTTGGTGGTGAAATCACTTACTTAGATGGATAACTATAGGTCTGTATCCCATTGGGAAAATGGAGTCAATGTGTCAAGCAGTCAGATCAGGATCAAGTTCTAAAGGGAAATGTTTACAGGGCAAGATAGTTGAGTCACTTCAGATCTTCAAGGCTGATGGTGAAATGGTTTTGATCAGGATGAAAGAGAGATTAAGGGTTATTAAATCTAGATTATGAGTGAAAAGGTAGAGGTCAATCGAAACTAGAGAGAAATTAAGGGTTCCCTAATCTAGATATCAGTGGAAAACATATAAATGATATTCAGTCAGAACATAGTGCTTTTAACATATTCTGAAATAACAATTCATGATTTATCATTTAGATTTAGAACACATTCAAATTTTGATTGAAAGCATAAGAAATTGACAAAGTAATAAGTGAAAATACTTCACTGCAGTGGCCCAACACATGAATCCTGTAATATGATACTTTATTGCTGTGATCTAGTCTCCTGACTTGGAATTGATACAAAAACCCTTAAGGTTCAGAATAGTAAAACTACAGAAATGTTCAGCAATTCATCCACACTTAATATTTCCAAATGAGAAGTATTTATACAAAAACTCATACAAAATATCCTGGAATAAACTTAGGAATTACTCATGGAAAATAAATATTTTCATGCAAGAAGATAGTGATAGCCTCCTAAGTAATGCTAGCTGTCCCTTTTTAATTGAAACAAAATGGTTTGCTATCTTGATTTTATCACTGCTTTCTCTCTTTTTTTGTTCAACGAATACTGCAGCTGGGCAATGATGTGTCTTTCACATTATTAGATTAATTTTTGTTCTGATTTTGCCTTTAACCTTTCATTTGATACACTTTATCCTGATACTCTTTTACTGCAAAACTGTAAATGCCGATGTAAAAACAACAAGCTCTGTTTTTTACTTTCACTGCTCTGTACTTACTGCAATTTGACTTTACAGTAGATCAGTTAACTTTTCCCAGAATTCTGTCTCTGGCAGTTTTATCCTCATCATTCTTTTGAATTTTTCATCAGCTTCAATATACTTTGAGAATTTTGGTTTGTTCACAAATAAGTGTTTTACTTCATGCTGTAAGTAAAAAAAATTCTCAAAATTATTATATAGTACCTTCCCTGTTGGGATTCCCTGCAAGGCTGATTTGTTCACTTGTTCCCTAGCAAACTCTCTTATATTTTTATCATAATCATCCTGTTTCATTAATCTATCATTAATCACTAGAGGATTGGGAAGGCATTTTTGCCTTAGAACATCAAATTTGATCACGAACCTTGTAATTGCAATCTCCATGTTTTGGAATTTCTCCTCTAACTGTGTCATCAAATTTTTCTTGGAGATTACCTTCCTAACTTCTAGGATGGTCTCTATTCTGTCATCAATTCCAATTTCTTCCAGCTCTTGTTTATTTTTGGAATTAAGAAACTTGATGGTTTCTAGAGCTTCTTCAGGTTTTTTGCCAAGCTCTTCTGTGATCATCTCGATTGCTTCTCTTGTTGATTTCAATAAGTCTTTCTGCTCATATATGACCTGTATGGATGGCAAAATATCATTGACTGCTTCAATGATATTAAACCATAGTTTCTACTTGACATGTGCCATTGGTTCCTTTAGGGTGAGTTCTTTTTCTAACTTTTTCAGTTGCTCATTCAATCTGTTGGCTTTTTGTTCTTCATTCTTAGCATTTATTTGAGCAATTTTCTTAGCATCTTCAAGATTTTTGAGCTATTATTTTAGTCTATTTATCTCATTGGTATGAATAGACATATCTTGCATAGCCTTTACTAAATTACTTGCTTCATCTGAGTGCTGTGTTGCTGTTGTTGAATATTCTGTGGCTGAAGTTGTAGATGAAGTAACTAGAACTGCTGTGGCCATTGGGACATTAGGAGCCAGTGATTCTTCCAAAGTAGAAGGTACATATGTTGTAACTACAGGGATGACAGTGGTAGGAATTTCCTCTACTTTGTTGGCTTCTTTCTCCTGGACCAACTTGTCCATTTCAATTTCCATTTCCTTTATCTGTGCTGTTAACTGTAAAATGAGACTCATCATCTCATCTTTCTCATTGGAATCCTGTAAGACCTCCTTGGCTTGAGGATGCTCTGTAGGGGGCAACTTCAATTGTTTCTTAAGTGCAACAATGTCTGCATTTTTCTTTTTGATCAATTCCTCTACAAATTTTATATTTTGAGGATCATATCCTACTTCAATCACTAGCTCTTCTAAGGATTTGATTCTAGTGTCCTTTGCATATGAAGATGCTTTCTCGAATTTGAGCTAATCTCTTACATTTATCAGAGTGTTTTGAAGTTTCTGTGCACTCATGGCCTTGGTGGTCATTGTGGAATAAATCATCTCTCCTACCTGCTTTTGAAATTCAATTTGATCCAGAGGATGAATATCCTAGACTGGAACTTCAAAATCTATCCTTTTATAATCAGAGGATGATTTAGTTGTTTGAACTATGGGCCGAAGAACTGTCATAAACATCTTTTTATTCTTGTAGTCAAAGGCTGAAAGTAGCATGTTCTGAATGCTAGGAGTTTGCTTTAGATACTGAGAATATATTTCATTTTTGATTTCTTCATTTTTGGCCTTGATTTATTTATATCTCCCTTTGATGTCCATGTCCTTTTCTGCTGTTTTCTTGGATGAAGAAACTTATATACTGTGTTTTTTATGAATTAGATGTGTCTTAGAAGTAGTGGGCTGCTATTCCTCTTCAATTATTGTAGGAGGTGCAATATATTTTTCTACAATTTCTGTGTCAATCACCTCTATTGTCTCCTTTTCTTTATTGGCAGGATTTAGCTTTAGCTTTTTGCTATATCTTAGTTTGAATTTAGTCTTTGTTGTAGTCTCAGATGTATAAGTTCCTTCCTCCCTATTTATTTTACCATTTCTGTCTTCTTGGGTTGGATTTTGCAAAGTTTGACTAGTATCACTTTGCTTCTCTGCCTCTACCAATGCACTCTCTAACCATTCAGATTGGTTTGAGAATTTCTCAATCTCTGGCTTCTTTTCATGTATATATGGAGTTAATTTGAATTTAACTCTCATTTTGCTAATAACACCAAGGGGATCATAATATCAAAGTAAACTAGGACTGAATTTGAAGTCCTGCAACTGTTTTTTTCCTCTAGACCCGCTTCTATATTATTACAGATGAATGGGCCAACTTGGTTCTTCAACTTGAATTGTGTTTTCTTCTTTGCTATTAAGAAATTGACAGCAATTGAATTTAGAATCTGCCTTATATACTCCAAGGAAAATAACGTCATAGGGAGGTATTTTTGCAGTTTATAAGGGATAAGGCTTGACCCATAGAATCTTACTTCAGTGTGATTTTGGTACAAGTACCAATCGCTTGTCCTATTGTGCTCAGAAAATTGCAGGAATTTCTTGATTTCATTACTAATTCTGGGCTGCACACTGCTGTTTAGAAAATTTACCAAGGGATGGATGAAGGAATCTGTAAACTTTGAATAGGTGAACTCATTTGAATCTTTCCTTATCAAGGAAGTCCAGAATATGACAGATTGTGGATTTCCTTCCACATCAAGCTTTTGACGGCTTATATTAAATTTATCAGAATGAAAATATAGGAACATGTGGAATAGGAATGAAGAATACCTAAAAACACCTTCAGAAAGAATTTTGACTAATTTCTCATGGATACTGTTAGCAATATATTGGGAAAAGTGAAAGATGGTAACAAGAGGTTGACCAGGTGTAAAAGTGGACAAGAAACCAAGTACCACAACACCAGCATGTTCATTTGTAAAATAACCAAGGATGAAAGAACTCATGGAAATAATATGTCTTGTCCTTTCAGAGAATTTGGCAGAAGAGTATGGAGGATTCAACTTGGGAATTTCTACATAAGAAGGCATGACGGTCTGAAAAATCTAGAACCTCTTGGGGAAGTCCAGATCCAAGTATAATTTAGTGAGGGCTTCAATAGACAAAGGAAATTCATCTGGTCCAGGTTGTATCTGAAGCATCTGGTTGATAGACTCAACTGTAATGGTAAACAAAACTTCCTTTTCAGGGTTCACAATGGATCTTTGATCAGAAGAGTAGCATGATTGGTAGAGTCTGATTACTTTTGGGCATTGGTAAGTATGAGGAACAACATATTTTGGAAAGTTTGATTCCCAGATGAATACTTCATCAGCCTGATCTAGGGATTTTTCTTAGCTCCAGCAGTGGAGCTCAAGAAGTTTAAACTTTGTCAATGTATCAGTAATCTTGAAGTCTACATCAACCAATGGAATATGCTCTACATCTACAATAGGGGGTTGTAGAGGGTTGACTGCTAGAATGTTTTTAGAGGCCATTGATTGGTTTGATTTATCAATTTCAATACTTTTTGACCTTTAAAACAATGATTTAGGCTTGTAGAAGCACCTCTGGAAATTATAAGAGTTTGTAGAAGGATTTTGGATATGACAGGGGCTCTATCTTTTGTTTGCAAAAGTATAATTTGGATAAAATTGACTTAAATTGAAATCTCTGTATAAAAAGATCAACTTAAAGACTTTGGAGCTTCTGCAAATAATATTTAGGGCTTACAGTGCACTTTCTGTGATAAAAACAATCTTAAGACATCAAAAAAGGATGCCTAAGTATTGTAGGAAAGGGTTTGAAGGTCACATAGGGCTTTCTCAGGTCCGGAGATGGCTTAACTTCTTCAATTTACCCAATCTGTGATTTTTAATAGTCCAGGGTTTTAGAATTTGTGAAAGGATTGCTCAGGGTTTACAGAATAAATGATTTAGGAAGAAAATGGGGTTTTCTTTAAGCTCAGAGGCTCCTAAATAATTCGATTAATTGCATTACTTTTTTAGAATGATGAATGAGTTTTTTATTCTGAAGAATACTTGTGAAAATTGAAATTTTGCTGTGTAGGATGGTTTCTGGGGTTGTAGAAAGCCTTCAGAAGCTTTTATTGGTCTTTATAGCATTTGGATGTCTTCTGCACTGTTTGTAGCAGTCAAATTGGTGAATTCCGTTTGATTTAGGCTAATAAACAGAGTCAACAGTGTTTGTCTCAGTCTACAATGATTTTTCTATGGGGAATATGGTAACAAAAGGGTAAAAACAATGCATTTGGGTGGTTTATATGCGTTTTCATTCAAAATTGAATGCATTGAATGTGGGGTCAATTCAAATAGGCAGGTGGTTTGGGCGTGGGGGAGGGAATAACTGCTAAGTGGTTTTCGTATGGTTCAAAGGTGGTAAGGCGATTGGATTGATCAGTGAAATCCAATGGAAATTCGCCACGTAGATGTGAGAGAAATCCCAAAACTTACGTTTATCATAAGCTTTGGGTTTGTTTAACCCTCATGTAATGAAATATGTGACATAGGATCACTGCCATCGGATCTGGTGGATGTAGATAGAACGAAGCAGATTGTTCGATAGAGATGCAGGGTAAGATGGCGTGGGGCCCAATATTTCAATGAAGCAGGAGGTTAAATAGGTATTTAAACTATGGTTTTAATACATATTCGACAATGCTTTATATGATAGGTGGATGTTAATATATTTAACAAATGAAAATGCCGATAAGTGTAAGTTTATAACTGGGGAGAATATATGTAGTGGGAACGGTATATAAACCGAGTTCAATAGTTTTAACCTATAGGATGAGGGGTTTATATAACATTTGGGGAAATTTAATCATAGGTTAAAATAAAGATATGGGTGGGGAATAATATATAGGGATTTAATTTATACGGGGAAAAGGTATATATAAGGAGTTAATACATTAAGTTAGAGTTTAAAATATAATACAACTGCGGAATGTCAAAATACACTAAGTATAGTGTAAAAATGTAATGTTGGAAATAGATTTCTTTATAATGGGTCCCAACATTTTATTTTAGCATTTATACTTAGGATAAACACTGTTTTTTGGGTTTTGTTGGGTATTTTTGAATAAAAGGGGAATTAGTTAAAGGGTTTTACTTTTCTTAAGTACAATGGGTTTTAAACTTAGGAAAAGGGGATTTTTGCAAAAGAAACTGAATGATAATGGGGAAAAGGGAAAAATGAAGGGTAAAGGATGAAAATGGAGGGAATGAAGTATTTCTACAAGGGTATGATTTTTGAAGGAAGTTAGTGACTAAAATGACCAAATTTTTGCTTATCCATGATTGTAAAAACTGCTTGTACCTACCCATCTGCTACCTTAACATTTTTTACTTCATTTACTTGGGTGCATTTGAGCTTGCAAACTCTTGTTCATTTTTATTTTAAAACAACAAAATTAACTAATTCTATCCTTACTTCTTCCAAGGGCTCAGATTAAGATGTTGAGCTCCTTATTATTCTCTACCTAACTACTGATCTGCCAAGATTATACTATTTGGCTAGATCTTTATTCTCTATCTAACAACATGACATTTAAAACATGAGAGGTTAACATTAAGCTGTTGAACCTTCATGGATTGTGGCATTGTAACAAGCTACACACAATCTTTATTTTTGCAGTAAAAGTAAATAGTATTGGCATTTGGATCTGCATCACTTTCATGTTTTATTTTTTTATCTCTTTTTGTTTAGGGTCCATTTTTCTATTCTTTTTGATATTTTTTCTTTTAAGTCCTTTGATTTTTCTTTTAGGACTTTTACCCTCTTTACATTTTTTTATTTTTCTAATATGGGAAAATAATTTGCAGAAAGAAAAGTATGTACATATTACAAGAATAATCAAAGTCAAATCAAAATTATGAATCCTATTATTATAGGACCCTAACAGTGGCTCCACATGGGGATGGCATTTCCTGGTGAAATATCAAGAACTTTGAGACTCGTAGCCTTTGAATTTTGACTGTGTTGGCCTTGAAACTATTTTCTGAGCTCTGCATTATTCATACTTATGATATTTTATCCTTCAAAGCTTAGGGCCTTCTCTCCGGGCTTCAACTTTGCTATAAAAACATCCAATCCAATCTAAAATCTGCAATGTTATGTACAATGAGTAAAGTAAACAAAGTGAACTACTGTTATTCTGAGGAATAGTAATGCTTCAACATTCTACCATTGATAGGTCCACCAGGCAGATCTGATTCATCCAACTCCTTCAAAAAGAAAGCATTGTTACCTCTGTAACCATAAATGACATAAGGGCCTTTCCATAAGAAATCAAATTTCCCATGTTTACCTTTCATTTCTCTCCTGGAGTCCCACTCAAGAACTTTGTCACCTATATAAAAATAATATTCCTTAGTCTTCTTGTCAAATATATTTTTAATCTTTTCTTGAACAACTTGAGACTTGAGATAGAAATCTTCCCTGGTTTGATGCAAGTGTATGGTTTGGTTAATCCTTCTCTGGATATCATTAGTTTCAACTTGCAGTTCTTGAATTATCTTCATTATTGGTACTCCTAAAGAGGATGGAGAAACAACATCCATCCCATAAACAAGCTGGTAAGGGGATGTACCAATAGATTTCTTTGTGGTAAGTCTATCTGCCCATAAGGCATTTAATAACCTTTTGTTCCATGCTTTCTTATTATCTTCTAGTAGTTTCTTGATGATATTCACAAGGCTTTTATTGGAGGATTCAACAAGGCCATTACCTTGGGGATAATAAGCAGTGGAATGGCCAAGGGTAATGTGGTATTTATTACAAAAGTCAATCATTTTTTTGGACTTGAATACAACTGCATTATCAGTGATGATCTTTTGGGGGCATCCAAATCTTGAAAGTGCATTTTTTTTTTCTAAAAATGAGATTATGACAGTATCAGTGTCTTTCCTGGAAGGTATGGCTTCTATCCACTTAGTGAAATAGTCCGTGGCTGTCAAAATCCACTTGTGTTGGGCTAAGGATGGAGGGTGAATTTCACCAATGAATTCAAGACCCCATTGCTGAAAAGACATTTATGTGGAGAGGAGTTTAAGGGGTAAAGGTAGCAGATTTTTATTTCCTTCAAAAATTTGGCACTTGTGACAGGAGGTCACATACTTTTTCACATCTGCAAAAAATGTAGGCCAGTAAAAACTAGCTCTCAAGATTTTATCTATAGTAGTCTTCTAGTAAAGATGTCCTCCACAATCACCTACATGAAATTCTTCCAAAACTTCATCGGCTTCTTCTTTAAGAAAACAATTCAATAAAATACCACAATGATCTTTCCAAAACAATGCATTGTCTATGATACAAAACTTCATTGCCTTTAACTTTAAAAGTATAGATTTAGTTCTTGATAATCTAGGAAGAGCTTGTAAATTTAGTAATACAAATATAATATCTGCATACCATGGTGAGTCTGAAAAGGCTTCACTGATCTCTGGAGTTTCCATCTCTTCTTGATCATCTATTTGGGCAATAAAATTAATATCTAAAGCCTGAAAATTTGATTCAGCCATGAGTTTGACTAAATCTTGACCTTTTATGAGTTTGGTGGGCTTAATTTCTATGTCATATTCCAAAATGGTGGCAATCCACTTGCCTCTTTTACCATCAGGACTATTCTAAGTCAGAATGTCCTTCATAACTGAATTTGGAACATAAGAAACGATATGTGAATAAAGGATGTACACTCTAAAGTCTTTGATAGCCTTCACTAAATCTAGTGCCTACTTTTCCATTATGTTATACTTTAAAGTGGCATATCTAAGTGATTTTCTGAAAAAAGCAATGGGCTGCTCATAGCCCTGATCATTTTTATGCAATAAGATTGCAACAATAGTATGTTCTGAAGCAAAGGAAAAAATAATGAAATCTTTTTTGAAATCAGGACTTATAAGGACTGGTCTTTTTGTCAAGGCTTGTTTAATTGATTCAAATGATTGTTTTTCCTCCACAGTCCATTAAGTACTGAGTCTTTTTTCAACATGTTATTAAGTCCTCTAATTATTTCTGCTAGGTTTGAGATGAATCTTCTGAGAAAATTGATTTTACATAAGAAAGCTTGCAACTCTTTAATATTCCTAGGATGACTAATGTTCAGTATGGCCTCTATTCTAGTTGGTTCTATCCTAATTCCCTCTTTAGATATGATATGTCCTAATAATTTACCTTCTTCCAGTCCAAATAGAGTCTTTTTAGGATTTAAAGAAATGCCAAATTTCCCGCATTTGATAAATACTTGTTTGAGGTGATCTAGATGTTCATTGTCAGTCTTTGAAAATACAGTAATATCATCTAGACAGATCACAAGGAAATCATGAATTTCTTTAGAAAAGGCTATATCCATAGCTCTTTGAAAAGTGGCTCCTGCATTCATTAATCCAAAAGGCATTTTCACATACATGAAAGTACCCCAAGGAGTAGTAAAAGTAGTTTTAGGTTGGTCTTTTGGTTGAACTAAAATTTGGTTATATCCAGAGAATCCATCAAGTAATGAAATTCTAGAAGAACCAACCACCCTCTGTAAATTTTTATCCATCTTGGGGAGAGGGTAGTTGTCTTTTAAGGACACTTTTTTTAAATTCTGGAAATCAACACACAGTCTGATTTCCCCTGTCTTCTTCCTAGTGGGAACTAGGTTTGAAAACCAATAAGAATATCTAATTGGTGCAATTATTTGGGCTTCATACATTCTCTTAACCTCTTTTTCAATTAAAGACATCAAAATTGGATTGATTCTTCTAAGCTTCTATTTAAAAGGTTTTTGATCTTCATTTATGGGTATTTTGTGTTGTATTATGCTAGTGTCATAGGATTTTAAGTCCTCATAAATCCATGCAAATACATCCTAAAATTCCTTAAACAGAGCTATGTATTTTGATTTTTCTTCTTGAGATAACGCTTTTGAAAGTTTTATCATCTTAGGCTTTAATTATGTTCCTATATTGCACTCTTCAATGTCAGATCTTAATGGTTCCATATTAGGTTTTCTTGCAACATCATTAGAATAAAAAAGATCTTCTAAAGGGGATAATCGCTTAGGTAAAAAGTTGTTCTTAAGGTTTAAAATGTCAGAATCATCATCTGCTAATTCTTCAATCTCTGCTTTCTCTAAATTATCTATTTCTACTTGAGTAAATTTAGTGGGTTTAGAAAAATCTAAGTTATTTACATCTACATTGTTTATATCAATCTCACTATCTATAGTTTGATCTACTGTACAATCTGTGTCTATGTTACAATTCTGAAACTCTCATTCAGCGTTCATGAAATGATAAATCTGTTCATCATGTGAAAATATTTGCCAATATTTTAGATTATATGGTATTGTAGACCTGTGTTTAACTTTTGCTGTATATTTATGATTTGGTTGAAAAGGCAGATTACAGGTGCTAGCGAAATTTGCTAAGCTGTGTGCCTGTATGTTCTATTTTCTAGGAATTGTAGCAGTCACATTCAAGTAGTTCCTTAATCAGATCTAAAACAGTTTCTCTATATTGGCTTAATCTTGGATTATATACAGAATATTCTCCTGTTATCTGTTTCACAATTAACTCAGAGTCTCCCATAATTGACACTCTTTTGGATCCTAAATTTCTAACAATCTGCAGTCCTAAAATCAGAGCATCATATTCAGCTATGTTGTTTGGACATTTGAAATTTAATCTAAAAGCATGACCTTCTGCATGATTGTTTTCCATGTTATGTGTCCAAACTCCTGCTCCTGCTCCTAATTTGTTAACTGATCCATCAAAATCTAAGTGCAAAATTGATTCATGAAAAATGTTGTCACTGTCTGGTGCTTTCTTTTTCTGTTTTAGTTTAAAGTTGTTTTCAATGCCAATTTCAGAATTACACAAAATGAAGGAATCCATATCAGTCGGTGTAGATTAAATAACATAGTTTCGAGTTCTTTCTACACTACTAACCATGTACTTCATAAATGTCTCTTTGTAAAGTTTCTTGAGTTGGCTATCTCTACATATCAAGTTGTAGAGATCCCTGCAATTTAGCTCCCCATGAGTGAGATAACAACATTCCATTGTTAGGAGGGATGTTAGCTACTACAATATCCATGACTATGATTTTTCCAGGGTATTGAACTAAAGTAACACATAAATCTTTTATCAAGCCTAAACATTTCAATTTACTGGAGTCAAATGAGAAGATATCTTTATAAGGTCTAGTGATGTCTAAATTTAAGGTTTCCATTATTGCTTTTGGCATCAAATTGTGTGAAGCCCCTAAATCTAGCATTGTGTTAGCTCCCTGTAATCAGCAAGATTGGCAAAGTCCTATCTCAGGGAGAGACATCGTTTCAACCACTTTGGGATTCTAGGATCTAGCCCTCCTGAATCCGGAGAGGGATCTCTCCAATAAGTGCAAAGATGGATTTGTCTTTGAATTTTTGGGGTAATGATATTAGGCTAGTTATGAAGGCCAAGGGTTTGTTTTGTTTTTGGATGGTTGAGCATGATTACTGTTTCAGGTGGAAAGTCCCAAATGCAAAGAGTTTCAAAGGTGAGAAGTTGCAAGCAATCAGAGTAAGCTTCGGCCAAAAAGATAGATAATTGCAGGTTCTAGTCCATTGGGCTATGGAGTCATAATAGGGTTTAATTGGAACAACAAGAGGCAAGAGTGGTCCATGGGGCAAGTCATCTATGTCTAAGGATCTCTTTAAAGTTTGATTTATGGAATGAAATGATACAATAAGAAAGAGAAATAAACAGATGCAGAACAAAGAGCAGCCCAGGATCTGGTAAGTACTTTTAAACTAGTCAGCCTTTGACATAGACTCAAGAAAAACATAAAAGTAAACTAGGATCTGGTAAGTACTTTTAAACTAGCCAGCCTTTGATACACTTTCATTGGAAAACACTTTAAAACAAAGGGAAACTTGAAGGAAACTTTTGGAGAAGAAACTAGCGGGCCGGGCTCACCACAAATCCTCTCCTAGCTCTGCTTTACTTGGTTACTTTCAAGACAAACACAAAGGTAACACAGAATGGCCTAAGATTTGGTAAGTACTTTTAAACTAGCCAGCTTTTAACACATTCCAAGGGAAACATTCAGACAGCTTGTGGAAATAAAACCGGGACCAGGGCTCACCATATCTTCCTTAGTTCATCTTCACTAAACATATACTGAAAATAACATTTAAGAATAATCATTCAGCTAAAACAATAAGAAGAGGGAATGCCAACATTCCTATGCTTGAACAGAATTAAATCATTCCTAAATAACACAGTTTAGAAGAAAACATTCAGATAAAGATTTTCAGTCAGAGAAGGTTACTGATATACAGTAGGTCCTAACTCTATGCATGCTGTTCTTTATAAGAGAAATTGGAACACATTGAAAATAGAAACAAAATGACAAGTTACAATAAGAAAAAAATCACCGTCAACATAGACCAGGATCCCATAAATCATCTCGTATTGATGCTCCAAACCAGTTACAGCTTTAATTCTAGTGCTTTAGTTTAGCAACCATCTACACATCTCAGCCTAACCTATCTATCGCCAGCAGAGCTCTAAGAGCCAGTGAACACTATTTACAATTAGAAATTTAAGCTCAAGTGTATATCAAAGTTCTGCAACCAACCCCTCACTCATCTTCTACAGAAGTATATATAGAAGAATGAGGAGGTGAGATCTGATAAAATATCTCCAATTACAATTAATACATATTTAATGGCTTCTTGGCCTTTGAGGGGCTCAATGAAGAAACTTACATGGGTGCACTCTGTATTAAATGTTTTACATAAAGTTTAAGCTCGGTGGGAGATTTTGTTGACCTTTGAGGCTCAGTGTGGCGTCGAAGTAACTCTGCAGATGTTTGTCATTAATTTCCTTGGCAGAGTTTCCTCTTTGGCTGCGTTTTGAGACAAATAACTGATCCTGATCAATAAATTCGACCTCTGATTGAATACTTTGAGGCACAGGTGGCATCGTGGTAGCTAAAGGGATCAATTTGCCTCATTTGTGGCGGTGGAGGTTTTCCTATCGATAAAACCCTTCAGATTTTCTTTAAACTGTGTTTTACTTGGGGATTAGGCTTTTGATAATTGTTCTTAGCCGTGATCCCCGCAAAATCTGTCTTTTAATCCTCTGTTCTGATAAATTTTGGTCTTCGTCACTGATACTCTCTGACTACACCCGATTCATGGTTTTTGCTGATGTACAGGGCTGCGCAGGGGCGATATGGCATCAATGCCTGAAGAAACACTGATGAAACATGAATCTCGTTCCTGCGAAGGATTTTCTTTGCTGAATTGGGGGCGGGAGGATCGTCACCCTCCGCCTTTGAAATTTCCTGAGTTATGGCAAAAAAACCATAGAAACCCTGCACAATACAAAAATTATTAGAAAATCCTGCATATATAGATTTATTGCTGCGGAGGACGTGTGGGGGAAGCGTGGCCGTTGAATGGCATCATCCAACAGTCAGGATTGATCGGGAGAAGTGATAGAGAAGGCGGAAGATTTGTTTAAATCAGAGCCGTTGATCCCGCAGAGATCGACGGTCGGGAGCGGAAACGGAGAGTCAAAGCGGAAAATGTTTGACCGGGCGATGAATCAAGGCGATGGAATATGGGCCGTCGATCTGCAGATCAGATCGACCGCAGAGATCTATTGAATTCTGCGCCATAGATCGGTTAAATGTCAGGCATCTTCGGTGAGAGATAGCCGTTGGATGGCCCGCCCCAGATCGGACGGTGTACAGCGATATCGCGCCGGGTCCACGTCCGAACGTTAACGCGCGATGGACGGCGGTTTTATGAACAGTGCCCAGGCCACGCGTCAACCGTTGAATGGAATCGTTGCCAATCGGGAAAAAACCGCCCTCGCCCAAAGGCGGTGCGATGAATACTGCGTGGTTTTTGGACAGGTGAGTGGAATGTGGGGACCACGGGGAGACGGACTCCGCTCCGTCGATCTGCAGATCAGATCGACGGTGGGGGTTGACTGATATTTTAACTGGCGGAAAAGTTTATAACATAATAAAAATCGAAAAATTCATATAACCAAAGGTTTTATATATATTTATAATGCGGCTTGGCGCCCGACTGCGGGGCCGAGGGTTATATGAAGGGTAATACGACTGGGGTTAAAAAAGGAGGGGCTAAAGACTAAAATACATATAAAACATGCATTTCAATGGTTTAGAGGGGTTCCGATAAGGCAAAGAAGGAGTCTTTAAACCTTATCAAAGGGTTTTAATGAAGGGGAAAGGGAAAAATCATGAAAATGAGGGATTTTTCATGGGAGATGAAAGGGTTAAAATGAGGTTAGTTTTGGAAGAAGGGAAGGGGGAAAAAGGTGCTTGCAGCAGTATTCTGGCTTGGAAATCAACAGGATTTCTAAGTGTAAAATGGGAACAACAGTGAAGTTTGGACAGAGGATAGGCATGAGGCCTTCAAGAGTCTTCAAGAGCCAACAATTTTTAGCAATGAAATTTGTTCCTTGAAGGCTCAAAAAGTCTTAGCCACCTTTTGATATAACAAATTTTATAGGTGGCTAACAATGGCTCCACTTGGGGATGGTGCCTTCTTGAAGGCATCAAGAAATTCAGACCTACATTCTCTTGGAGGCTGACCTGTGCCACATCCATTATGTTCTCTGGGGGGCTGATCAGTTGCCTCATCCATTGGGTTGCCTTTCTTTCTGTGGATGATGTGCTCTGAAAACATATTAGCAACCATAAAAACAATGGATATTCATCAATACAAACTTTCTACCTACCCAATCCTACTGATCTAACATTTTTTCTTCATTAGAGTGCACTTGGATTGGCAAACTCTTTTACACCATTTTATTCTTTTGAAAGCATAAAACTAATCTAATTCTACTCCTTATTTCTTCCTGAACTCAGATTAAACAGTGGAGTTCAGATGCTTCTCTACCTATTCTACTATCTGTTGGGATTAAACTGTCCAACATATTTTTATTCTCTAAATTCTACAACAGAAATTGAAAAGCACTCAAGTCAGGATTGAACAGTCTAACTTGATGCTGGTCCATGGCATAAAGAAAAAATTGCACATAGATATTATTTTGCACACAATTTAAAACAAAAAATGGAAGGCTTGAGATCGGAAATTTGAAAGCACTTCCTTCATCTTTTTAACAACTCTATTTTGACTTTTGTTTGATCTGTTCCTCTGTTCTCTGGTTCAGATTTTGAGTTAATTAGAACCAGATTTACATGTTTTTTGACTCAGAAAAATGAAACAGATTTGAGTCGTCTCTTTTTGGAAACTTAGGTTCAGATTTTGATCATGTTTGAACCTTTAATTTTTATCCTAAACTATCTACTGATAAGCCAAGATTAAACAATTTAGAAAATCGATTTCACTATCCTATCAGCAGAAAATTTAAAGCTAATTAGTCAAGATTAGACAGTTTGACTAACTAGAATTGTGTTATTCAGGAGTGGCATTTGAGCTTGCACACTTTTAGATTTGTTTCTGTTTTTTGGTATGGGGCTATACCTTTCTTGTTTCTCTTTTCTCTTTTCTATTGTTTTTGTAATTTTGAATTTTTGATTTTTCTTCAAAGCAGAAAATAACAACTAATCTACATGCTTAGAACTGAGCTTTATTGACATTCCTATCTAATCTATTCTAAACATGGAGTATTTACATTTATCATATGATACAAAAATGCCAATGCAGCCAACTGAGTAATGTAAAGAAGAAGTAGAAACTCTGGCTGCTTGTCAGAGGTATCCATAGAACATATTGAAGATTAACCTTCAATATCAAGGCTATCACAGAAGGTGACAACTTTTCATGTCTCTGGCTCTTGCAAAGGATCACTGCTTGATAATTTGAGCCAATTGGGATTTCCACACACTCTTCCATAGGATCAACAAAGAAAAGATGAAGGTTCTCTTCCTTTTGGCCCTCCATGTCTGGTAGATTGTCTGCTTCCAAGACTTTAGCTTTGAGGAGCATATATTCAGAAAGTTGTTTGGAAGCATCATCATCCTTAACCTGCATAATAGAAAACAGTGAAATATCTTCTTTCTCTAAATTTATGTTTGCTTCTGATGTAAATTCAGGTTCTTTGAATGGCAGATTGATATCAATGATAGGAGAAGTTTCTTCTTGAAAAGAGGGTATATCCACAGTAGGATAGTCTTCTATTTGTTTCTCTCCCTCTTCTTCATCATATGAACTGGAGGACTCATCATATTTGGCAGTGTTGTCCTCTTGTAGCCCTGGTATGCTTGGATTCAGTGGGCTGAACTCTGTGAAGAGGTTATTATATTCTTGAGTGGGGGTGTATTCAATGGTTTCCTCTTGCTCAAAAATTTCTTCTTTACTCTTCTCTTCACCTTCTGAGTTGAAAGGCTGCTGATTCCAAATAAAGTGAAAGATTTTTATGATGGATCGAAAAGGATGATTGCGACTTTCAAGCTGATGATGGTGAAAATCATAACACCAATCAAATGTTGGTTGCCCTGCATGATTAGTTTCTGCTTGGAAATAATCAACATCATAAGACTGATTGAAGTTTGAAAAATTATTAGAATAAACATTTTCATCAGTTAAACATATTGGGATATCAGTAGGTCCTTCTTCATTCTGATCCACAAAATAACTTTCTAAATCTGTACAACAAAGTTCTCTATGTGAATGGGCATGAGTGTTTGTTTTGCAAAAAGTTTCAGAGACTGACTGTTTATAAATAGTATAATCTATTTCCTTCTCTGTCAAAGGGGAAGATATTTCCATGTCCCTTTGAACAGAAGTACAACAGTTCTCTGTCTCTTGTGAAGACTGATTTTGAGGCTGAATGTCTTCTTGAGCCTCAGCTATAAGGGATGATGAATCAATATCTGAGTTTTCAGGGATATCTTGAGGGATGTTCTTTATTTCTTGGATCATTTCTTCCTCAATTGATTCATCTATGTTCTTAAAATTTTTTAATAGGAGATTAAACTCATGAATGGCTGTTAAAAGATCTTTAGGATGCATCTCTTTCAAAGCTTCCTCATTATCTATAATGTGTTGGGTGATGTTTTGTGATGGATCATAATATATTGCACCCAAATATAATGATGTAGTGTTTTCTTTATAGTTCTCATAGAACACATATTCAAGGTCTCTTAAAGAAAACAAACTACTAGATCTTAAGTATTCATACCAATCCCTAGCTTTTCCTTCTAATGTTAACATGAACATTTTCATTAGGTAGTCTTCATGCCATTCAACTTTCAACCTCCATACATGTATATGAAATTTGATGAGATGTAATAGAGGGTCATCAAACTTTTCACCTTGAAAAACAGGCAGGTTGTCATCCCAATTCACCTGGGGCATCTTATGTGGAAACCCAGGGATATGATCTCTACTCATTGGGGCATATCTTCATTGTATTCTTGGAATCATGTTTGTAAATCAAGAAAGAGGTCACTGTGTCTGGTCAATCAGTTCAGGGTCTTCTACCAGTGGAGTCATTTGGTCTTCTGGGAGTTTCAGAGTGTGGAGTTGCCAGGTGGAAGATTTTTAACTCCTAAGGAGGTAAAATGTTTAATGGTCTACCAGCATATACCAATCTAAAGAGATCATGGGTACTCTGAGTCTTAGCAGTATTTAAAATGAAAAAGACTCGAAATCCCCAACGGAGTCGCCAGAAATGTTAGCTCCCTGTAATTAGCAAGATTGGAAAAGTCCGATCTCAGGGAGAGACATCGTTTCAACCACTTTGGGATTCTAGGATCTAGCCCTCCTGAATCCGGAGAGGGATCTCTCTAATAAGTGAAAATATGGATTTGCCTTTGAAGTTTTGGGGTAATGATATTAGGCTAGTTATGAAGGCCAAGGGTTTGTTTTGTTTTTGGATGGTTGAGCATGATTACTGTTTCAGGTGGAAAGTCCCAAATGCAAAGAGTTTCAAAGGTGAGAAGTTGCAAGCAATCAGAGTAAGCTTCGGCCAAAAAGATAGATAATTGCAAGTTTTATTCCATTGGGCTATGGAGTCATAATAGGGTTTAATTGGAACAGTAAGAGGCAAGAGTGGTCCATGGGGAAAGTCATCTATGTCTAAGGATCTCTTTAAAGTTTGATTTATGGAATGAAATGATACAATAAGAAATAGAAATAAACAGATGCAGAACAAAGAGCAGCCCAGGATCTGGTAAGTACTTTTAAACTAGCCAACCTTTGACATAGACTCAAGAAAAACATAAAAGTAAACTAGGATCTGGTAAGTACTTTTAAACTAGCCAGCCTTTGATACACTTTCATTAGAAAACACTTTAAAACAAAGGGAAACTTGAAGGCAACTTTTGGAGAAGAAACTAGCGGGCCGGGCTCACCACAAATCCTCTCCTAGCTCTGCTTTACTTGGTTACTTTCAGGACAAACACAAAGGTAACACAGAATGGCCTAAGATCTGGTAAGTACTTTTAAACTAGCCAGCTTTTAACACATTCCAAGGGAAACATTCAGACAGCTTGTGGAAATAAGACCGGGACCAGGGCTCACCATATCTTCCTCAGTTCATCTTCACTAAACATATACTGAAAATAACATTTAAGAATTATCATTCAGCTAAAACAATAAGACGAGGGAATGCCAACATTCCTATGCTTGAACAGAATTAAATCATTCCTAAATAACACAGTTTAGAAGAAAACATTCAGATAAATATTTTCAGTCATAGAAGGTTACTGATATACAGTAGGTCCTAACTCTATGCATGCTGTTCTTTATAAGAGAAATTGGAACACAGTGAAAACAGAAACAAAATGACAAGTTACAATAAGAAAAACATCACTGTCAACATAGAACAGGATCCCATAAATCAGCTTGTATTGATGCTCCAAACCCGTTACAACTTTAAGTCTAGTGCTTTAGTTTAGCAACCATCTACACATCTCAGCCTAACCTATCTATCGCCAGCAGAGCTCCAAGAGCCAGTGAAAACTATTTACAATCAGAAATTTAAGCTCAAGTGTATATCAAAGTTCTGCAACCAACCCCTCACTCATCTTCTACAGAAGTATATATAGAAGAATGAGGAGGTGAGATCTGATAAAAGATCTCAAATTACATTAATACAGATTTAATGGCTTCTTGGCCTTTGAGGGGCTCAATGAAGAAACTTACATGGGTGCACTCCGTATTAAATGTTTTACATAAAGTTTAAGCTCGGTGGGAGCTTTTGTTGACCTTTGAGGCTCTGTGTGGTGTCAAAGTAACTCTGCAGATGTTTGTCGTTAATTTCCTTGGCAGAGTTTCCTCTTTGGCTGCATTTTGAGACAAATAGTTGATCCCGATCAATAAATTCGACCTCTGATTGAATACTTTGAGGCACAGGTGGCATCGTGGTAGCTAAAGGGATCAATTTGCCTCATTTGTGGTGGTGGAGGTTTTCCTGTCGATAAAACCCTTCAGATTTTCTTTAAAATGTGTTTTACTTGGGGATTAGGCTTTTGATAATTGTTCTTAGCCATGATCCCCGCAAAATCTGTCTTTTAATCCTCTGTTTTGATAAATTTTGGTCTTCGTCACTGATACTCTCTGACTGTGCCCGATTCATGGTTTTTTCTGATGTATAAGGCTGTGTAGGGGTGATATGGCATCAATGCCTGAAGAAACACTGATGAAACGTGAATCTCGATCCTGCGAAGGATTTTCTTTGCTGAATTGGGGGCGGGAGGATTGTCACCCTCCGCCTTTGAAATTTCCTGAGTTATGACGAAAAAACCATAGAAACCCTGCACAATACAAAAATTATTAGAAAATCCTGCATATATAGGTTTATTGCTGTGGAGGACGTGTGGGGGAAGCGTGGCCGTTGGATGGCATCATCCAACAGTCAGGATTGATCGGGAGAAGTGATAGAGAAGGCGAAAGATTTGTTTAAATCAGAGCCGTCGATCGCGTAGAGATCGACGGTCGGGAGCGAAAATGGAGAGTCAAAGCGGAAAATGTTTGATTGGGCGATGAATCAGGGCGATGGAATATGGGCGATGAGATCTATTGAATGCCGCGTCGTAGCCCGGTTAACTGTCGGGCATCTTCGGTGAGCGATAGCCGTTGGATGGCCCGCCCCAGATCGGACGGTGTACAGTGATATCGCGCCGGGTCCACGTTCGAACGTTAACGCGCGATGGACGGCAGTTTTATGAACAATGCACAGGCCACGCGTCAACTGTTGAATGGAATTGCTGCCAATCGGGAAAAAACCGCCCTCACCCAAAGGCGGTGCGATGAATACCGCGCGGTTTTTGGACAGGTGAGTGGAATGCGGGGACCACCGGGGAGACAGACTCCGCTCCGTTGATCTGTAGATCAGATCGACGGTGGGGGTTGACTGATATTTTAACCGGTGGAAAAGTTTATAACATAATAAAAATTGAAAAATTCATATAACCAAAGGTTTTATATATATTTATAATGCGGCTTGGCGACTGACTGTGGGGCTGAGGGTTATATGAAGGGTAATATGACCAGGGTTAAAAAAGGAGGGGCTAAAGACTAAAATACATATAAAACATGCATTTCAATGGTTTAGAGGGGTTCCGATAAGGCAAAGAAGGAGTCTTTAAACCTTATCAAAGGGTTTTGATGAAGGGGAAAGGGAAAAATCATGAAAATGAGGGATTTTTCATGGGAGATGAAAGGGTTAAAGTGAAGTTAGTTTTGGAAGAAGGGAAGGGGAAAAAAGGTGCTTGCAGCAGTATTTTGACTTGGGAAACAGCAGGATTTCTAAGTGTAAAATGGGAACAGCAGTGAAGTTCGGACAGAGGATAGGCATGAGGCCTTCAAGAGTCTTCAAGAGCCAACAATTTTTAGCAATGAAATTTGTTCCTTGAAGGCTCAAAAAGTCTTAGCCACCTTTTGATATAACAAAGTTTATAGGTGGCTAACACATTGCATTATGTAAAATCTAATCATGAACTGTTAAGCTAATGTAGAAAGAAGGAAATGCTCCATCTTGGTGCTTCCCATTAACATCAGGACCAAATATTAGTTCTGGTTGATCATCACTCAAATTTACAGAATCTTCTCCATCATTCATATTTAAATTATCAGTGATATGTGTTTTGTATAAATCATGTTTTACCAACTCTTTCAAAGGAATTGGTATCTTCAATTTGGCAATTTCATCTTGGATATTAAATGGTGCTTGTGATTTTCCTAACTAAATTATTTCTTCTTTTGTAACTGTAGTTTGAGTGTGTTTTTCTTTTTTTTCTAAAGTTGGTTGTTCATTTTCTGTTTGTATTTCCATTGTCTGACTAATTTTAGTTTTCTTTTCAGGGACAGTTTGAGATGCAGTGGAAGTCTTTGCAGATTTTGTGGTTTCAGCAGCTGTTTTAGCAGTAGCTATTTTAGGATCAGCTGATTTTGGATCAACAATAGATGTTTTTGGCTCTAAAATTTTTGTTCTAGCAAAAATTGTTGTCTTGGCAGCAACATATTTTTGAGGATTTTTTGATGTTTGGACATCATCATCTATGATGTCAACAATTTTAGGACTAGGTGAAATTTTGGGACTTGAAATTTTCTGAGTTGAACTAGATTTTTGCTTGGTTTCCCTAGGGAGAATTTGTAGAACTTTAGTGGTAGGAGCCTCTACTATCTTCTTTGTTTGAGTTTGGCCAGATTTCTTAATATAAGGCTCTACATTTTCTTATTCCTAAGGTTATATTTCCTATGAACTTCATCAAATGCAAACTCATAACCTTGCTTGTAATCAAAAGATTCACCAGAATCTAATTGTAGTTGTTGTAATTCATATAACTCATGTTCTTCTTGTGTAAGAAAAATGGCGCTATCATCATTAATACCCATTAGATTGATCTGGGTGTCTTCATCATCTTCATTTTGATGAGAACTTTCTGCATAGTTCTCTTGGAAAGGTGGTCTTATTGTTTGGTCAGGTGCTGATTCTCTAGATTTTCTAGTGTTGGTGTTTTTCCTGAAATTGGGATTTCTAATTTGAGGTCCTTTTTGTTGGTTATCCCATTGTGGCTTCCTTTCAATATTATCTAACCTATCCATCATTCTCTCTAATGTTTTTGGTAAGTGATCTATTTTTAAATCTGAAGTTGATGTTTCCTCTTTTATTGTCACTCTCCTTTCATTTCTTAATCTAGCTTTCCTTGCTAACTAGTTTGCCTCTACACTAACATCATTACTTTGCATATGCTGTAAGTTTTCCGGATTTCTCTCTCTCAGTTGATAAGCTAAATATGTATCAAATCTATCAGGGAATTTGACAAGGACAAAGTCTGGAGGAGGTTTAAGATTAGCAGGAATTGCATTATAAATAATGTTATATCTAGTACTATAATCTTGGACTGTTTCATTTGGTTCTCTTTTTATGCTTTCAAATTCAGATAAAATTTGTAGAGGATTTTTCTCCTTCTCCCTTCTATTAAGAAACATTATATGAAAAACTGCTAAATCAGCAATACTACCAGCATTCGAACCTTTAAACCACTTTTTTACCTCACCAGTTAAATTTTGAGAAAAAAGTCTCATTTGGACATCACCATCATCAATTTCATGCAATTCAAAATAGTCTGTCATTTTATTAACATGTTTTTGTGCAATATAGTGAGTTTGTTCCATCAAATTTAGGGATTTTTCTTTGATAATCCTGGGGCATGTCATGTAACTGTGCTGGTAGGACCAAGGGAGCATATCTAGCAGCCATGGCTTGGATTATACCTTGGCTAGGAGGTAAGTTTGAATTACTTAGTGAAGAACTAGAAGTACTTGCTAAAGTAGCTAAAGCACTTGCAGATGAGATTGGGATATAAGAAGATGTACTTGCAAATGTGGTTGAGATACTAGAAGATGAAGTTGTGATGCTAGAAGAGGTGCTTGGAAATGAGAATGATGTATTGGAAAATGCAACAGAAATACTAGGGGATGAACTTGAGGTGGTGGAAGATGGAAATAAAATTCTAGGTTGAAATGGTTTCTTAGGAAAGAATGAATCTATGGAATGAAGTGTGGTGGAAATAATGGATGATGTAGTAGTGAATAAGGATGAACCTACAGATTCTAAAAGACTAGTATCTAAATGGATGGTAGAAGGCTTAGGGGTATAGGCTGATAAAGCAGTCAATTCAACTGAATGTTGTAAATAAGCTTCATCTAATTCTTTAATCAAAGTTGCAGTTTTGGCATCAATTTTATCACAAACTTCAAAAATCTTTTGATTAGAATCAACTAAAACAATTTCCTGCTTAGTTTCAATAGATGAAATGAAATCAGGATCTACTACAGTATTATGTAAGTCACTTTCTGATTTAGTTCTGAATAAAGATTGTTCAAAGTTTAAATCAAATTCTATGTCTTGTAAACTTGATAGTTTATTTGGAAGAGAATTTGCTTTGACCAATGAAATATTATTACCTAAAATCTCTACTCTTTTGTTTTTCTTTCCAGTTCTGTCAGGATTATCTATTATGACAATAGGTTGTGGATCTGTATTGGACCTGGTATAGTAGACTCTTCTGGAAGCCAGAATTACAGTTTTTTATGAAAATAATACTCACAAATTTTTAAAACAATCTTAAGGTGAAAAGATAATTGAAAATATTTCCTTTAAGATCAATTTAAAAACTGAGGATTGGTTAGTTCCCTAGTGGAGTCGCCAGTATGCTATCACTCCAATAATTCTCAAAACTTGTGAGATTTTGATTTTAATTTTTAAAGAATATTAGAGGTAACCACAAAATTACTTTTAAGCCTTAGGATCTAGCCTTCCTAATGCTCAGAGAGGGCTCTCTCTATATGATTTAACTTTGTTGATTGTATTTGATTTTAGGCTAGTTATGTAGGGTAAATTGGTTTTGGGTTTTGATTTGATTTGGTTTGGTGGTGAAATAAATTACTTAGATGGATAGCTATAGGTCTGTATCCCATTGGGAAAATGGAGTCAATGTGTTAAGTAGTCAGATTAGGATCAATTTCTAAAGGGAAATGTTCACAGGGCAAGATAGCTGAGTCACTTCAGATCTTCAAGGCTGATGGTGAAATGGTTTTGATCGAGATAAAAGAGAAATTAAGGGTTCTTAAATCTGGATTATGAGTGAAAAGGTAGAGGTCAATCGAAACTAGGGATCAATTAAGGGTTCCCTAATCTAGATATCAATGGAAAACATATAAATGATATTCAGTCAAAACATAGAGCTTTTAACATATTCTGAAATAACAATTCCTGATTTATCATTTAGATTTAGAACACATTCAAATATTGATGGAAAACATAAGAAATTATCAAGGTAACAAGTGAAAATACTTCACTGCAGTGGCCCAACACATGAATCCTGTAATATGATGCTTTATTGCTGTGATCCAATCTGATGACTTGAAATTGATACAAAAAAATCTTAGGTTGATAATAGTACAACTACAGAAATGTTCAGCAATTCATCCACACTCAATACTTCCAAATGAGAAGTATTTATACAAAAACTCATACAAAATATCCTAATACAAAATATCCTAGAATAAACATAGGAATTATTCATGGAAAAGAAATATCTTCATGCAAGAAGATAGTGACAGCTTCCTAACTGATGCTAGCTGTCCCTTTTTTATTGAAATAAAATGGTTTGCTGTCTTGATTTTATCACTGCTTTCTCTCTTTGTTTGTTCAACGAATACTGCAGCTGGACAATGAGGTGTCTTTCACGCTGGCAGATTCATTTTTGCTCTGATTTTTCCTTTAACCTTTCATCTGATACACTTTATCCTGATACTCTTTTACTGCAAAATTGTAAATGCTGATGTAAAAACAACAAGCTCCGTTTTTTACTTTCACTGCTCTGTACTTACTGCAATTTGACTTTACAGTAGATCAGTTAACTTTTACCAGAATTCTGTCTCTGGTAGTTTTATCTTCATCATTATTCTGAATTTTTCATCAGCTTCAGTATACTTTGAGAATGTTGGTTTGTTCACAAATAAGTGTTTTACTTCATGCTGTAAGTAAAAAAAATTCTCAAAATTATTATATAGTAACTTCCCTATTGGGATTCCCTGCAAGGCTGATTTGTTCACTTGTTCCCTAGCAAACTCCCTTATCTTTTTATCATAATCATCCTGTTTCATTAATCTACCATTAATCACTAGAGGATTCGAAAGGCCTTTTTTCCTTAGAACATCAAAGTTGATCATGAACCTTGTAATTTCAATCTCCATGTTATGGCATTTCTCCTCTAACTGTGTTATCAAATTTTTCTTGGAGATTACCTTCCTAACTTCCAGGATGGTCTCTTTTCTGTCATTAATTCCAATTTTTTCCAGCTCTTGTCTATTTTTGGAATTAAGAAACTTGATGATTTCTAGAGCTTCTTCAGGTTTTTTGCCAAGATCTTTTGTGATCTTCTGGATTTCTTCTCTTGCTGATTTCAATAAGTCTTTCTGCTCACATATGACCTGTATGGACGACCAAATATCATTGACTGCTTCAATGATATTGGACCATAGCTGCTGCTTGACATGTGCCATTGGTTCCTTTAGTGTGAGTTCTCTTTCTAACTTTTTCAGTTGCTCATTCAATCTGTTGGCTTTTTGTTCTTCATTCTTAGCATTCATTTGAGCAAGTTTCTTAGCATCTTCAAGATTTTTGAGCTGTTATTTTAGTCTATTTATCTCATTGGTCTGAATAGACATATCTTGCATAACCTTTACTAACTTACTTGCTTCATCTGAGTGCTGTGCTGTTGTTGTTGAAGATTCTATGGCTGCAGTTGTAGATGAAGTAACTGGAACTGCTATGGCCATTAGGAAATTGGGAGCCAGTGATTCTGCTAAAGTAGAAGGTACAACTGTTGTAACTACAAGGATGACAGTGGCATGAATTTCCTCTACTTTTTTGGCTTCTTTCTCTTGGACCAACTTGTCCATTTTAATTTCCATTTCCTTTATCTGAGCTGTTAACTGTAAAATGAGACTCATCATCTCATCTTTATGATTGGAATCCTGTAAGACCTCCTTGGCTTGAGGATGCTATGTAGGGGGAAACTTCAATTGTTTCTTAAGTGCAATAATGCCTGCATTTTTCTTTTTTTTCAATTCCTCTACAGATTTTATATTTTGAGGATCATATCCTACTTCAATCACTAGTTCTTCTAAGGATTTGATTCTAGTGTCCTTTTCATATGAAGATGCTTTCTCCAATTTGAGCTGATATCTTACATTTATCAGAGTGTTTTTAAGTTTCTGTGCACTCATGGCCTTGGTGGTCATTGCGTAATAAATCATCTCTCCTGCTTGCTTATGAAATTAAATTTTATCCAGATGATGAATATCCTTGACTGGAACTTCAAAATCTATGTTTTTATAATCAGAGGATGATTTAGGAGTTTGAACTATGGGCTGAAGAACTGTCATTAGCATCTTTTTATTCTTGTAGTCAAAGGCTGAAAGTAGCTTTTTCTGAATGCTAGGAGTTTGCTTTAGATACTAAAAATATATATCATTTTTGGCCTTGATTTCTTTGTATCTCTCTTTGATGTCCATGTCCTTTTCTGTTGTTTTCTTGGATGAAGACACTTCTATACTATTTGGTTTCTGAATTAGCTATGTCTTAGAAGTAGTGGGCTGCTATTCCTCTTCAACTATTGTAGGAGGTGCAGTATATTTTTCTGCAATTTCTGTGTCAATCACCTCTATTGTCTCCTTTTCTTTATTGGTAGGATTTAGCTTTGGCTTTTTGCTATATCTTAGTTTGAATTTAGTCTCTGTTGTAGTCTCAACTGTATAAGATCCTTCCTCCCTATTTCTTTTCACATTTCTTTCTTCTTGGGCTGGAGTTTGCAAAGTTTGACTAGTATCTCTTTGCTTCTCTGACTCTACCAATGTATTCTCTAACCATTCAGATTGGTTTGAGAATTTCTCAATCTCTGGCTTCTTTTCATGTATATATGGAGTTAATTTGCATTTAACCCTCATTTTTCTAATAACACGAAGGGGATCATAATACCAAAGGAAACTAGGATTGAATTTGAACTCCTGCAATTGTTTTTCTGCCTCTGGACCCGCTTCATGATTATTACAGATGAATGGGCCAACCTGGTTCTTCAACTTGAATTGTGTTTTCTTCTTTGGTATTAAGAAATTGACAGCATCTGAATTTAGAATCTTCCTTATATACTCCAAGGCAAATAACCTCATAGGGAGGTATTTTGGTAGTTGATAAGGGATAAGGCTTGATCCATAGACTCTTATTTCAGTGTGATTTTGGTACAAGTACCAATCACTTGTCCTATTGTGCTCAGACAATTGTAGGAATTTCTAGATTTCATTACTAATTTTGGGCTGGACACTACTGTTTAGCAAATTTACCAAGGGATGGATGAAGGAATCTGTAAACTCTAAATAGGTGAACTCATTTGGATCTTTCCTTATCAAGGAAGTCTAGAATATGACAGATTGTGGATTTCCTTCCACATCAAGCTTCTAAAGGCTTATATTAAATTTATCAGACTGAAAATATAGGAACATGTGGAATAGGAATGAAGAATACCTAAAAACACCTTCAGAAGGAATTTTGACTAATTGCTCATGGATACTATCAGCAATATATTGGCCAAAGTTAAATATGGCAGCAGGAGGCTAACCAAGTGTAAAAGTGGACAAGAAACCAAGTACTGCAACATCAGCATGTTCATTTGTAAAATAGCCAAGGATGAAAGACAACATGGAAATAATATGTCTTGTCCTTTCAGAGAATTTGGCAGAAGAGTATGGATGATTCAACTTGGGAATTTCTACATAAGAAGGCATGAAGGTCTGAAAAATATAGAACCTCTTGGGGAAGTCCAGATCCAAGTATAATTTAGTGAGGGCTTCAATAGACAAAGGAAATTCATCTGGTCCAGGTTGTATCTGAAGCATCTGGTTGATAGACTCAGTTGTAATGGTAAACAAAACTTCCTTTGCAGGGTTCACAATGGCTCTTTGATCAGGAGAGTAGCATGATTGGCAGATTCTGATTACTTCTGGGCATTGGTAAGTATGAGGAACAACATATTTTGGCAAGTTTGATTCCCATATGAATACTTCATCAGCCTGATCTAGGGATTTTTCTTGGCTCCAGCAGTGGAGCTCAAGAAGGTTAAACTTTTTCAATGTATCAATAATCTTGAAGTCTACATCAGAAAATGGAATATGCTCTACATCTAAAACAGGGGGTTGTAGAGGGTTGACTACTAGAATGTTTTTAAAAGCCATTGATTGGTTTGATTTATCAATTTCAATACTTTTTGACCTTTAAAAAAATGATTTAGGCCTGTAGAAGCACCTCTGGAAATTATAAGAGTTTGTAGAAGGATTTTGGATATGAAAGAGGCTCTATATTTTGTCCGCAAAAGTATAATTTGGATAAAATTGACTTAAACTGAAATCTTTGTATCAAAAATATCAACTTGAAGACTTTGGAGCTTTTGCAAATAATATTTAGGGCTTACAATGCACTTTCTGTGATAAAAACAATCTTAAGACATCAAAAAAGGATGCCTAATTACTGTAGGAAAGGGTTTGAATTAGGTCATAGAAGGCTTTATCAGGTCTGGAGATGGCTTAACTTCTTCAATTTACTCAATCTGTGATTTTTAATAGTCCAGGGTTTTAGAATTTGTGAAAAGATTTCTCAGGGTTTACATAATAAATGATTTAGGAAGAAAATGGGGTTTTCTTTAGGTTCAGAGGCTCCTAAATGATTTTATTAATTGAATTAATTGTTTAGAACGATGAATGAGTCTGTTCTTCTGAAGAATACCTGGGAAAATTGAAATTTTGCTCTGCAGGAGGGTTTCTGGGGTTGTAGAAAGCCTTCAGAAGCTTTTACTGTTCTTTATAGCATTTGGATGTCTTTTGCACTATTTGTAGCAGTCAAATTGGTGAATTCCATTTTATTTAGGCTAATAAACAGAGTCAGCAACACTTGTCTCGGTCTGCAATTATTTTTCTGTGCGGAAAACGGTAACAGAAGGGTAAAAACAATGCATTTGGCTGGTTTATATGCGTTTTCATTCAACATTAAATGCATTGAATGTAGGGTAAATTCAAATAGGCGGGTGGTTTGGGTGTGGGGGAGGGAATAACTACCAAGCGATTTTCGCATGGTTCAAAGGTGGTAAGCTGGATTGGATTGATCAGTGTGATCCAATGGAAATCTGCCACGTAGATGTGAGAGAAATCCTGAAAACTACGTTTATCGCAAGCTTTGGGTTTGTTTAACAATCACATAATGAAATACACGACATGGGATCACCGCCGTTGGATCTGGCAAATGTAGATCAGACAGAGCAGATTGTACGATAGAGATGCAGGGTAAGATGGCGTGGGGCCTGGGATTTCAATGAAGCAGGAGGTTAAATAGGTATTTAAACTAAGGTTTTAATACATATTCGGGAGTGCTTTATATGATAGGCAGATGTTAATATATTTAACAAATGAAAATGCCGATAAGTGTAAGTTTATAACTGGGGAGAATATATGTAGTGGGACCGGTATATAAACTGAGTTTAATAGTTTTAACCTATGGGATGAGGGGTTTATATAACATTTTGATGAAATTTAATCATAGGTTAAAATAAAGATATGGGTGGGGAATAATATATAGGGATTTAATTTAATACGGGGCAAAGGTATATATAAGGAGTTAATACATTAAGTTAAAGTTTAAAATATAATACAGCTGCAGAATGTCAAAATACACTAAGTATAGTGTAAAAATGTAATGTTGGAAATAGATTTCTTTATAATGGGTCCCAACATTTTATTTTAGCATTTATACTTAGGGTAAAAACAATTTTTTGGGTATTTTTGAATAAAAGGGGAATTAGTTAAAGGGTTTTACTTTTCTTAAGTATAATGGGTTTTAAACTTAGGAAAAAGCGATTTTTGCAAAGGAAACTGAATGATAATGGGAAAAAAGGAAAAATGAAGGGTAAAGGATGAAAATGGAGGGAATGAAGTATTTCTAGAAGGGGATGATTTTTGAAGGAAGTTAGTGACTGAAATGACCAAATTTCTGCTTATCCATGATTGTAAAAACTTCTTGTACCTACCCATCTGCTACCCTAACATTTTTTACTTCATTTACCTGGGGGAATTTGAGCTTGCAAACCCTTGTTCATTTTTCTTTTAAAACAACAAAATTAACTAATTCTATAATTATTTCTTCCAAGGGCTTAGATTAAGTTGTTGAGCTCCTTATTATTCTCTACCTAACTACTGATCTGCCAAGATTAAACGGTTTGGCTAGATCTTTATTCTCCATCTAACAACATGAAATTTAAAGCATGAGAGGTTAAGATTAAGTTGTTTAACCTTCATGGATTGTGGCATTGTAACAAGATGCACACAATATTTATTTTTGCAGTAAAATTAAATAGTAGTGGAATTTGGATTTGCATCACTTTCATGTTTTATTTTTATCTCTTTTTGTTCGGGGTCCATTTTTATATTTTTTATTTTAAGTCTTTTGATTTTTCTTTTAGGACTTTTACCCTCTTTACATTTTTTTATTTTTCTGATATGAGAAAACAATTTGCAAAAAGAAAAGTATGTACATATTACAAGACGAATCAAAGTCAAATCAAAATTATGAATCCTATTATTATAGGACCCTAACAAGATCTAAGTCTAGGATGCTTTGTTTGAAAAACGTTCCTAACTTTTTTGACTATGAGTGTGAGTCGCTGAATACATTTAGATTCTGCACTTTAAGACTTCTAGCTAGCTCTAGTCCTAGAAGAAAGGCTTCATACTTTGCTACATTATTAGTAACATCAAAATCAAGTTTTTAGGATTGAGTTATGTTTTCTTTTTCTGGTGAAATTAAAACAACACCAACTCCAACTCCATGTTTTGAACAAGACCCATCAAAATACAGTTTCCAAATATTAGTTTTGACAGTTTTTGGGTTTTCTACAACATATTCAATTTTAAGTTGAGAATTATGCAAATTATTTGAAGATAATTGAAAACAACCAAAATCTTAGTCAACTGCATATATAGAATGGTTTCTAGCTTGATATTCTTTGCAAACAATATGAATGAATATTACCTGCCTATATAACCTAAGGTTTTCACCCCCATATACAGGAATTGTAGCAAAAGACATGTCCATTTGAAGGCTTCCTCCTAGCTTGGAACAACAAGACCTTGATAAAAGCATTCCAAACTTAGGAGGGATATCAGTGACCACAATGTACAAAACTACACTTTTTACAGGTATTTGGGCTAAAGTTACCACTAAGTCTTTTATGAGTCCTAGGCATGGTACCCTTTTGGAATCAAAGGTATATAGGTAATGGTAAGATCAATTAATTTCCAAATTAATTTGATCCATAATAAACTTCGGCATAAGATTGTGCGAGGCTCTAGAATCTAACATGTAGTTATATTATAAGGAATCATGTGCTTTCAAAGTAACATAGAAAGGTGGCACTATTTCATCAATCATGTCTGAGCTTGGATGAAATACTACTGAGGGTTTTTCATCTTGTAGACTAATTACATCCCCTTCAACATCCACACTTGAATTTTGAATCCATTTTGTAACTTGATTTTTGTATCCAGGGTTCTTTGAAAGTTCTGATAATGGGATGGGGATCTTGACTCTCTCTAATTCCCTTTCAACATTAATAGTAGTTAAAACAATTTTATCAATTGAAGTGGTATCAATTGGCTGATTTAAAGGTTGAATTGTTGTTGTTTGGGTTTCAGAAGATTTTATCCGTGGTTCAATTATAAAAATATTTTTAGGAGGCCTTCCAGGCCATGCCCTTGGTCTTAAATCATACCTCCTATTTAGTTCTGCAATTAAGAATTCAGGGAAGGCTTGATACTTAGATACTTGAGAATTTTCTTGATCCTCTTGGGAAGTTTGATTTTGAGGAAGATGGACAATTGCATTTTGAACATATGTATTGTCAATATTGTTGATATCTTTAGAGATCCTAAGGTTACTATCATTAGGATGTTGATCATCAATCAATAAAAGATATGGAATTTAATGATCATTACTAGGTATTTGAAGAATTTGAAGCTAAGTAGCTTTCTTAAATTGAGCTTGAGTTTGAGTTTGAGGCCTGGAAACAGTTTGCTGAACTATTCTTGGTTGAGTTTCAATTTTAGAAATAATATTAGAAAGGTTCCTAAGTAATGAAGTTATCTCATCTATCTTTTGATATTTGTTTTTAGACTTGGAAGAAGAAGAAGCCTCTTGATTAGATTTCATTTTCCTCTCATCCTTTTCATCTTTGGCTTTAAGTTTAGCTGAAGCAGATCTATTAGCTTCAAATTCAATGGAATTAGTTTGCATGTCTTCTAAAGTATGCGATGATATTTCCCTAAGCATGAATGCAAAGTCATCTTCAAAATCTCTGGAAAACCTAACCTTCGCTGCTGCTATTGGTGGTTTACAATCAACAGGAATTTCAGTGATAGAGTTTGTTAAATCTCTTAATGAAGTCAGACACTAGTTCACCATAGTTTCTTTTGAGTTCTTCAAATTTTGTCAAAAAATAGACATGATCCTTTTTAACACCCCACTGACTCTTAAAAATGGTGGCTAATTCATCCCAACTTCGAATAGAGTATGCCCTCAATTTCCTAAACCAGATCCTAACATTTCCTTCTAAGGATTGAATTTTTTTTTTATATATACATTTTCATATTCGATATTCATATTGTCAGCAAAATCTAAGAATGCTGCTAAATGATGTTCAGTAGATAAACTAGTTTCCCCATTAAACCTTGGAAGGTGTTTCAAGTATCCATCAGGAATTTTTTTTAGTATGTTTGGAAGTTGTAAAGAATCATATCTTGCTTGAAAATAAGCTGAAAAGTAGCCATACCTTGTGATGAAGATGAAGATGAATCAATGGTGGTTGTTGTAGAAGATGATGAGGTAGAAGATGGAGGGGTAAAATAAGGTGGAGGAAGAAGTAAAGTTGAAGATCTTCTTAAATATTTCAAAGGTGTACGAATGATCAATTTCTAGACCTCTATTTCTCCTTCTTTAGGTTCAAATAAAGGATTTGAATATAAGGAGAAAATATCTTTTGGTTGAGGAGAAGTAGATGGAAAAGAATAAGAGGTTGGAGAAATGAAACCAATAGTTTTGAATTCAGGTAAGTAAAAATCAAAATCCTTTTTTGATGTGGGAGATTCATAAGGTACTTCAGGTATTTGATATTATTCTAATGAATGAACCAAAAGAGAATATTAGAAATCAAATCCTTTAGAGATCGATTCATGTACTCTAGGTGGTAGATATTTTGAATTTAAAGGAATTGGTCTAGATCTAAATGGACCAGGGACTAAAGTATCCTCCGGTTGAGGAGGAATAGAAGAAGAAGGGGTTTGAAGTCTTCTTCTTAAAGAGGATTGTATTACCAGTTTCCCTGGATCTGACAAAGGTAAAACAATCTCAGAATCAGAGTGAGACCTGGTATGTCTTGAAGGAGCCAGTTTTGGGTTCTGTGAAGTCTCCAGGTGAAATAATTTAACCTTACTAGTCCTTTATTCACCCTTAAAGGAATAGGTATATCGTTGTCCCGGGGAAAATGGATCAAATTTCGTATCCCCGGCAGCTACACCAATCTGATGTTGTCCTCTCAGATAATTATAGGTTAATTAATTAGGCCAGGGAATCTAAAATATTTTGTTGTTTTAAAAGGAGTTTTTGGATGACCAATGTATTGAGAAAATAATAGGCTGATGTTGTAAACATTGATAATATTGAATATTAAGAAAAGGGTTTTTGATTTACTTCAAAACGATGATTTGATTTTGCATATGTGAAGTCAGAAACTGTAAGAAAATATGATCAACTAAATATACAAATTGAATCTTTAGTCTATCATAAGTATGAAAGGTTGACAAACAATGTTTACATCTTAACAAAAT
Source organism: Pinus albicaulis (assembly GCA_034641835.2). Lineage (NCBI taxonomy): Eukaryota > Viridiplantae > Streptophyta > Pinopsida > Pinales > Pinaceae > Pinus > Pinus albicaulis. The sequence continues at coordinate 250,784,340 of CM076569.1, forward strand.
ATATTTAACATTATGAATATTACCAACAATTAATTGATGTAGAGGGACTTATACAGACATATAGTCTAATAAATCAATCTCTAAAATAGATTATAATTTTAGAGGATTTAAGATAGACTGAGATACAATTTTCTCTTACCTATTTATCTCCATAAAACTTAAATACATGCAGAACACATAATGAAATGAATACTGGAAAACATTATAAGGAGACAAACTGTTTGAAACAAATCCATGATTCTTTTATTAATCATCAATGATCAAAATTTCATACAATTATGCTTTATAAGTGCTCATCCAAGGTTGTAACCCGTAATAACTTAAATGGAGAGTTATTTATACTAAATTATATCTATTAGAAGCATCTAAACGGATTACAAAAACAATCTCAAAATATATGAATACAAAAACTGTTGAGTTGAGTTGTCAATGTCTTCACGAAAGTGGTTGATGATGTGGCCCCAAAATGTGTTGCTTTGTTCGCATGTTGTTGGAGATGAAATTTACTCGATAGTTTCACATAATTGATCCAATATTTCTTGACTTGGTATATCCAGATTAATCAATCTTCTAAAAACTTCATCTACTTCAGTATATCTCTCAAAATTAGGCTTATTGATAAAGAGATGTTTGATTTCATGTCTGATTATTAAATCAAACTATAAAGCCTCCAGAAAAGCCTTTCCTATCATATGACCTTTAATCCTTGCAAATTTGGCTTTGTCAATTGAAATTATGTAAAGCTTCTTGCAGTACTCCTCCAAGCTGATTAACCTATCATTTGGTGCTACTAATCCTGGAAATCCTCTTTGATTTAGTAGGTTGAACTTGATGTGAAATATTTGGACAATAGTGTCCAAATATTGACACTTGCTTTCCAACCGATTCAATAGATTATTCTTCTGTAAAACTTTCTTGATTTACAAAATGGTTTCTATTATATCTGTGATATTAATTTGTTTTAATTTTTCTCTGCTCTTTGAATTCAACACCTTAATCAAATCTAAAGCTTCGGCTGGTTTTTTCTTAATTGTTGCCTTTTCCTGCTCAATTATTGTTTTTCACTTAGTGATCAGTTCTTCCTGTTCCAAAATAATATGTATGGAGGGCCATACTTCAGTCATAGCTTGACTTATTTCAGTCCAGATGCTTTCCTTGGCTTGGGCCAAGGTGTCTGCCATCAATAACTCACTCTCTAACTTCTGAAATTTCTGTGTTAACCTGTGAGATTTCTGCATTTCTTCCATGTAAAGAGTATCATTCTTTATCTTCTGAGCTTCCAACTTCCTGAATTGATATAGAAGATTTTCATTCTCCTGCTTTTGTAGAGACAAATATGGCATAAGTATTTTTGGGTCACCTGCTGTTTATGTAGATTATGCTATTGTTGTTGAAGAACTCGGCTCTGTGACTGCAACTGCAATAGGTACAACTGAAATTGAAATCATGGCAAACTGAGTTGACTGTTCCTTCTCCTTGAGTAGACCTTCAATTTGTTCCTCCATCTTCTTGATTTTAATGTTCTGCTCAATGATGAGTTTGAGAATTTCCTCTCTATTCTGTTCACTTTCCTCTATCTCCTTGGTTTGGGGATCTTCTGTAGAAGGAAATTTTAGTTTCTTTCGAAGTGCTACAATGCCTGCATTTTTCTTCTTAAGAATTTATTCTACAACTTTGACATCCTTAGGGTTATACCCAATATTTATTACTATAACTTCTAATGATTTTAGATTATTTTCTTTGGCTAAAGAGGAAAGTTTCTCACTCTTTAGCTATGACTGTACATTTGAGAGAGTTGTTCTCAATTTGGAAAATGCCATGGCAGTGTTAGTCATGGTAGAGAAAATCATTTCTCCTGACTGTCTATGCATGTCCATTTGGTCAATGGGATGAATCTGATTTTCATCAAAAGAGAATATGGTTTTCTTTTAATCAGAAGGGGCTTTGGGAAAAGGGACTCAGGCCTGTAAAAATTCCATCTACATCCTTCCATTTTCACCGTCAAAAGTTTTCAACAACACATGCTGTGATGTAGAGGTCTGCTTCCAAAACTGAATGTGAACATTGACCTGTAGAGCTTCATTCTTCCGTTTAATCTCTAAGAATTTAGAGAAAATATTTTCATCACCCTGTTCATTGGTTCCTACTGACTAAATAATATCCATGGGATCTTGTGAAGCTAAAGAGGATGATGGATTATTAGGAACATTTCCCTCTGTTGCTGTAGAAACTTCTTCATCACCCATATCAATGATCTTTGGCTCTTTTTTACTTTTCTCTGTGGAAATGGTGAAATCTGTCTTCTGTTGGATAATGAATTCTTTGGTAATGTTTGCAGAATATGATGGTTCCTCTCTAGGCCTTTTCTTCTACTTGTCTTGAGAAATGGGAGTTTGCAAAGTGGAGGTAGAAAGAATCTTCTCCTCTGCTTCTTGCAATCTGTTTTCTGCCCATTGATCCTGGTTCACAAATTTATCAATCTCAGGCGTAGGAGTGTGATTGTAAGGCGTTGTCTTCAACTCCACCCTCAAGTTTGAAATAATGTTGAATTAATCATATGACCAAGTGAAATTTGGCTGAAATTTCATCCTCCTGAGGATTTCATCTGCTTCAATTCATGTTGTCCTGGTGTTGCATATGAAAGATCCCACCTTAGTCTTGATCTTAAACTGAGATTTTATTTTACTTGAAACAAAATGTAGTTCATCCATGTTAATTATTTTCCTAACATATTCCAGAGAGAAAAGTCTCATTGGAACATATTTGGGCATCTTGTAAGGTTCCAATCCACAACCATATACTCTGATCTCTGTATAATTCTGGTAAAGATACCAGTTTCTTGTTTTAACTTGATCACTTAGATGAAATATCCTTTTGATGTCTGAGCCAATCCTAGGCTCATTCTAACTGCCTAAAATATGGTTAATTGGATGAATGAAGGAGTCAATGAAATCTGCAAATGAATTGAAATGGATCTAACCAATTGAGTCTAATGAATGATTGATTGATTAACACCCTGATCATTCTGTTTATGCAATGTAATTGGTAATGAATCCCCCTGCTGAAAAAGAAACATATGAACTAGTACAGAAATGTACTTGAACATGCCTTGAGTAGTGAAATTCATCATATGTTCATGCATATTATCAACTAGGAATTGGCTGTAATTGTACATGAATGATGGTTGACTGTCTTTGGAGAAAATGGAAAAATAACCCAAAATTGACTCATCTACTATTCTATTATTTTGGTAGCATAACAAACATGAAATTAAGGAAATAATGTGCTTGGTTGCTTCAAGGAACATAGTGGATGGGTAAGGAGGGTTATTTTTCGGAAGTTCAACATCATCTAGAAGAAATGTTTCGAAAACCTGAGCTCTCTGAGGAAAATTCAGTTTGTGGTATAACTCCATGAGAGCATCTTAGGAAAAATGGCCGAGGGAATCACAATGTGGGATTAGTAGCATCTGGTTTATGGTCTTAGGAGTAATAGAAATCAAAATGTTTCCATTCTGAGCTACTAGAGATATTTTAAAAGGATCATACCTAGCTTGACACCAGGTGACTAGATCAACGAACTCATGGGTTTGAGGAAAGGCGAACAGAGGCAATGAAGTCTCCTAAAGCTTGACTTCATCTTGTTTGTCTAAATATTTTTGTTTTAACCAGAGATGCAATTCGTAAAGCTCGAATTCTCATTCTGTGTATGTAATATTGAAAAACTGGTCAGCTAAGCGGACATAGTCAAGATCTATGGTTGCAGACACATTTGGAGTTTCTTCTCTTATTGGTTTTCGACCCTTTCCTTTTGGTGCCATTTCTTTCTGTAGAGGAAAAGAAAAGGGGCTTCTGAAATTAACTGATATCGGAAGAAGGCGGTCTTTTCAAGTAATTGATAGGCCTATGAAATACTTCTGTTGACAAAGGCGATAAACAACAATGGAAACTGAACTGTGTCAAGTTGAAAACCTGCAATTTTGACATAACAACAAAGTTAATGAAAGAATGGCGCAAGGAAGGCTAATGTTTATTTATAGCATGTTTGAGGTTACTGTTATGTGGGATAACTGTTGGGGAACAAACCATGGATGTTTAATGGATAATGATAATGGAGCGGGTGATAGTGAAAGTAGTGGATAACGGTAAAGGAGCAGGCATAATAGGATGGTAGAATGCAATGGTAAGGGAGTGGGCATAACGAGATAGTTATGGGTGGTAGGAGGTGATTTGGCGTTGGGAAATTGTCTTTGGCGAGAAGTCAAATAAATGTTAGCGAGAAGTCAAACGACCATTGGGAGGATATGCGGATTTTGGAGGGGGTAGGCAACGGTAAGTGGTAGAGAGAGGGGGGGCTATGAAGTGAGGGAGTGACACGTTGCGAGAGGACCGCCGAAAAAGAAACAAATTTTCGAAACCCCCTTGCTGTTAACAAGAAACAAAGAAAGGGGGTGCGAAATTCCTTCCCCACTGTTGAACTGGGTGGGGAAGAGATCAACAATTGCAATTTGCTTCGATGATAGCGCAAAACAACAAAAGAACTTTGGCGCGTTGCGACTTTAGAATAAAATTATTACATGCTTTTTATTTCATAAATAATTAACCGCTTAATGAAGCGATTAATACTAATAAAACATAATTTAATCTTAATGCTTGTTTGGTGCATTTAGTCTAGCTTCCATTTATTTTCTAAGTCTAATTACATAAATTAAAATAGTTTTGATCATGTTTAAGAAGTATGATAAAAAAAAAATTATTTTGGGTTGTGGCATCCTAGCAAACTGCACACAACTTATTTCTTTTTTATTTGAAACTAAGCAATTTCATTTCTTTTATTGCTTCTAACTATGCCTAGCATTTTCAAATATTTTTGCCTTCATTTTTTAAAGCATCTAATCTTATCATTTTTTGATATGATTATTTTATTTTGACATGAGTCCTAACATTTTTTGAATTTTTATCTATTCATATCCAAACCTAACATTTTTAAATTTTTCCATTTTCTTCTACAATGTCTAAATTATCAAAACAAGAAATGTTACAACACATGGAAAAAGCATAGGGTGGATTCTTCTTGGGAAATTGGGCATTCTTAGGTAGGAAAATGTCAAAAATTTGTGTTCTCTTGGAGAAATATAATTTATGATATAGTTCATTCAAGGCTTCTATAGAAAATGATGCACTGGATTCAATAGGAGGGACCTGCATCATTTGGTCAATGGTTTTGGAAGTGAAGGTGAATAAGATTTCTCCATTTGGGGCTACAATGGCTCTTTGGTTTGGTAAGTAACATGCTTGAAATTTTATAATTAATTTTGGGAAATGTTGGGTCTGAGGGAAGATGTTATGAGGTAAATTGGACTCCCAGAGTCCAATTTCATCAGTTTGGTCAATGAATTTATCTTTGAGCCAACAATAGAGTTCGAAAAGGTCGAAATCACACTTAGTCTCTGCAATTTTGTAATCCATGTTTGCAAGAGGGATATGATCAAGATCAACAAGGCGAGGAAGCATCAGGTTGATTGAGTCTTCATTATTCTTCCTTTTAGGAGTCATCTTGATAATTTTAATGATAGTAATAGGAAGGTAATTGTGAATTACCGGGGATTTTATTTGTGAGGTTAAAATAAGTGGAAATGGTGTCTTTTCCTGTGCTTTATCAGTCCTCTGTTGGGTATGAGGGTTGAATGAAATGATAGAGCTTTGGCGATGAAGGAAGGGTGAGTGATATGCAAAAAAAGGGAATTAAAATGGTGGGGAAAGGGGTTTTTATGGCTATAGAGTAGTTTCCGTTGGGGGCGTGGGTCCATTGAAATTTCGAACGGTTATCCCGTGAATGCATTTAATTGGGTAACGATCTATGCTAGGTGTCAGGTGATGAATGGAGGGAGGCGTGGGGGAAAGTTGGTGGGAAAGGATGGTAGAGAAGTAGTTTTCGGAGGGGGGTTGAGGTGGTTAATGGTTTATGGGATGGGGGGGGGTGCGAAACGTTGTGGTGTTGACACGTTAGGTGGGTTCGGCGGGGAGGAAAACCAATTTTCGGACAACCCAGAGTAAAGGGAGGATGGCAAGGGGGGGTCGAAAAAGTCTGTTGAGCGTTGATTTAGCAGAGGAATAATCTGACGGCTCGGAGAATCTTGAGGTTTAATCACATAGGACAAGCCCTTTTTGTCGTTTACCAACCTTAATACATGTGTCGTCAACTTTGATTTAAAGCATATGCCTTCCAAAATTTGCATAACACATATGAACATAATATTTTGGGCTATAGCACATATATTAAAAATCTTTCTAGGATAGAAATATGATGTAAAATTTACCTCACTTTATCCCTTTGACTCTTTTGACTTCAATTTTTTCCTAACCTAAAACTATTTTTTGATCCAACAAAAAGGGTGCATTTGAACTAGCAGAACATCATTTTATTTTCTTTGAGGAGAAAACACCTACTCTATCCTATCTACTCACTGCTTTATTGATTCAGCTTAAACATTTGAATCAACCTTATTCATCTACCTAATTGACATTATCCAAGATTAGTAAGTTTGAATAAATTTATTCTCTAATCTAACTGACAAAAATTTAAACTTGTTTGACCATGATTAAACTGTATGGTTCAAACTGATGACTCAGGCTTGTGGCATTTTGAACAAGCTGCACACAACATCCAATTTATTCAACAAAATCAAACTATCTATCAAGTAGTGGCATTTAGACTTGCAACACTTTCATTTCTATTTTTGTTTTATTTTTCATGGGGTTTTCATCTTTATTTTTGTTCTTTCTTTGTTTTTTCTTTTCTCTTCATTTTTTCTTTTGTTTCTTTCATTCTATTTTTTATTCAAGTACCCTCTTTTCATTTCTCTTTTATATTTTTTTTGGAAATCATTTGTAACATGCAATAGTATTTACAATTTCATATAACTGAGACAAAAATATTCAATCACCTTGTGATCCTCTAAATTATTTTACCCTAACATGACCCACATCTAAACCCGCACCCCTTAGTGTTTCCGAATGATATTCACAGTGGGGGGGGGGAGGGGGGGGGGGTCCGGGTAAAGTTGTTTCACCCAACCACCGTCGTCTATGTGTCATAATTTCATTCAGACTGCACACCCCCCCGGTCAAATCCACTTACCATCCACCCACCCCCTCCGGGTAGGCTTCAAAACCACCCTTTGACTATTTGACTTACTCCCACCATCTCGTCATCACTCACATGTAATTTTTCTTTCCAATGATAAACCACCATATTTATTTTTTTATCCGTTACCATTTATTGTTGGTATATCCTCTAATCGTAACATTGTCATAATAAATCATCCCGCACCGACCTTGTTTAAAATTTGACTCTTCACTGCCAAACAATTATTTTCTACCATTATGTCTGCTCGCATTGTTTCCTAATTGTCAATTCTCAAATGCTTGGTTAGAAATGTGTATTTAGTGGTAATTAGATCGAGCACTTTCCATTCAGGTTATTTCTCACCCCTTCTTACCTATAACATCCCCCAACCACCTCCTTGAAGAGGGAGTCCAACCTCAAGACTCAAGTGAGCCTTTGACCAAACCCATGTGTAACTTAGTGCTACATGGCATGATCTCAAGTTCGGTGTTCATCTTGTAAAGCTCCCTTATTTCTCAGATCATTCATCCACATAGTCTTAGGCCCTAGTTTTAACCTAAGAACAAGGATATCCATCAATGACATGACAAAATAGAATGTAATACATGTAACCATTCCTCCAATTACATGTAAAACATGTCTGAATGGATCCTCATAGTGAAATGCATATATGTAAGAACCTTCATCAAGCCAACCATACACCTTCTATATGATTTTTATTCCCTTGGATCATGAAGATTTCTCAGGCTTGATGGATTTCAAATGCAGATAACGTCCCAAACTAATGGATATGGGGCTACAAGTGTTAACCTTTGATATATACAGAGAATGTGATCTCCGTGAATGAGATGCTTGCTCCTAGATGGAAGATTGTAATATTTCAACCTTTTTAATCCACTAAGGACTATATGAAATTCTATATAACCAATATATTTTTAATTATGAAGATGTTTTATGCAACCATGCATCACATTGACTAGTTTCATGGAACCATGTTGGCCTTCATAATGTAGGAAACACCACGAATCTGGGCCTTAATATGTTGAAGTGTCGTAACATCTTTACACAAGTATATTGGTATTAGACAAGAGTAGGTGATTTTTTGGGATTTTCATTACTCTTCAATTTTTTTGTGTTGTTTAAATTTTCTCTTGAATATCTAAATCGCGAGTTGCTTAACTAAACACATACCTGTCATTCTCTTTTTTTTTTCTATTTTATCAAGTAATTTCCAATATGAAATGATATGGGATTTGTTTCTACGTAGCTCTTGGGAAACCTCAAGCTCTCATTTTTTAAGAAGCTTATGAAGAAATGCAATCCCAACAGAATGGTGTAGAGTAAGGGCTCAATACAAGACCATCAAGGTTAAGAAGAGGACATTTCTCATGTTTTTTGTCTTCTGCAAATTCTAATAATACTTGTAAGAAAATTGTTAACAATATCTTTCTCAATTTTTTTGAACATATTAAATTGTAACAAAACTAAATTTTATATGATTCCATGATTTTCGATTCTATAATTTGTTTTCAATGATTATGCAGCCGAAATGCAAATCAGAAAATGAGCATCCATTCAACTAATCTAGCAAGCAATAATGAGTTGGCTTTGGAGGATGCAACATGTTAGGTTCCCGTGATTTAGCATATTGGTAGATAAAATGCAAAGGGTAACATCATACCAGTCTTTGGAGTCCTAGGACCTAGCCTTCCTAGACTCAGAGAGGGCTCTCTCTATTGTGTGCAAAGGATGTGAACTTGTTTGATTTTAGGGTTAGATTTTAGGCTAGTTGTTAAGTGTAGGGTTTGTTTAATTGTTTTGGTTGGGTAGGATGGTCAAGTAGAATATATGGAATGAGGAAATATTCAAGTCATTGGGCTATGGAGTCTATAAAAGTCATGGAAAGTTCAACAATGGATTGGGGAGCATCACAGGGAAAATATAGCATGGTCAATGGATTTTCAAGGTTTATGGGAAATGAGATGGACATCAAGTTTGTGAACACAAGTAGGGCAAAGGGAAAACAAGAATCCTTTGTCATATACTTTTAAAAATAAAGGACTTAAATAATATTAGCATAAAGAATTAATCAATAGATAGGGCACACCAATAACTCTTTGATTCAACTCAAGCAAATAAGCATTTCAGAAAAACATTCCAATGAAATATAGAAGGCGAAAAACTCATTTAACTTCTAGTGTTTTCACCTTAAAGGTTAGAAAACATTTAAGATAACATATAAATTTAATCAAGGAAGAGGGAAATCCTAAACATCATTGATCATAGCCATAAATATCTTTGAAACAAATTTTCAAGCAAGGACAAAGGGTATGATCAAAACATAGCCTCTTTGGCAGACCTAATCAGTGGTACCTCAAAGAGAGACCTCAAGAACAATGATTCAGTGATATCAAACAAGCAGGGCTTACCATAAAACATCTAAGATATCTACTTTATTAAACCATTCATGAGATAAACAAGCTTGGGTGGGTTTAGAGAGAAATTAAGGGTCCTCTAAACTGACCTAGCAGACGAAAACATAAAGGCAGTGAAGATTAAACAAAGCTAAGGTGCCTTTGAAGAACATTTCTTAGTCTAAATCCTTTGTCCTACTACAACATAGAAAGATAAAACAACATGATACATAAGAAAACATGAACTGAATAGAAGCACATCACCATTAACCAAGCTCAGGGATCCTGCAAGCAAGCCTTCTCCATCAACAAGCAAAACAAGCCATTCACAAGCTCCACAATACCAATTTCCTCTTCAAGCTCCAAAAAACCATATGTTGCTCTCAAGAGTCATCAAATGCCAAAGTTTTACAATGAAGCCCTCATGCTCTATTTATTTAGCAAAGGAGGGAAAAAACCCTAGATAGGGTTGGAAAATGTCAAAATCACTCATAAATGTCAGTAATGCCCAAGAGACCATGCAAGGCCCAAGGAACAAAATATCCCATGAAATAAATGCCAAAATAACTCCTAGCACCTAATTTTAGAGTGATTTTCCTCCATTAGGGGAATTTTGAGGTCTAAAATGGGCCTCCTAAGGAAAATGTACAATCAAAATTCACTTTATGAGAACCAATCACATTTTAGAGGATGACATCTTCCCTAATGGTTGAGGTGGCATTGCTTGAGTTAAAGGTACTTACTTGTCACATTCTCAATGGTGGATAACAACTCATGGTTAATCATGGTAGTGCTCTAAGTACTTTTAAAGTCAAAGTAAATTACTCATAATAAATGTCATTTCACACTTTTTGAATAAAATTTATTATTGTCATTTCATATTTCTTGAAAGAAACAATGAATATGCCTATACATTTATTATATTATATTATTTTTATATAGTATATTAATTACATGGTATTATACAATTTAAATAATATAAATTTCAATTAATAACATATAATATAATAAAGAATTTATAAATTTATATTTATATTTATATTTTAAGTAATTTAAGTACAAACGAAAAATGCATTAGTTGTTCAATGATAATGACTTTTTCTTGAAAATATCATTCTTATTTATAGTCACATAAATACAATTTTTTATTATTTTTATTTTTGTGCAAATTTTGAATTGAATTTAACTATGGTTACATGGATTGTGGTGCAAAAAGTGAACTGAAAATTCATAAATATTATTTTATTGGTTTAGCTATTATTTTATTATTTACTTAGGAGGTCCATTTTAGACCTCAAAATTCACCTAATGAAAAAACATTAAAATATCATTTTGCAATTAATGAGTGTGTTTTATTGACTTTTGGCCAAAATCACATAGTGAGGTCTAAAAGCGCAGCACCTTCACAGGCATAAAATGGGTCCACTTGCAGCCAAGTTTTGGTGATGTTCCCGATGTCGGATTTTGCTCCGTGATGGCCCGTTGGAAAGCCTGTTGAGTCTATGTTGAAAATATACCTTTGATTTGCTGACTGAGCTCCTGTAACCTCTCCAAAATTCCAAATTCCCAAAACTTCTATAAGAACAGCGCCAAGCCTGAAAATGAGGCAGAAAGGTGAAAAATGAGGTGTTTTTTGGCCTTTTGAGGGTTTAAAAATGCTCCAAATGCTCTCAAATTTGGTGAGCATACTCTACTATACATGAGGATTCCAAAAATGCAAAGTTCAACCTCAGAGGATGTCTGAGGAAAAATCGTAGCACCAGGGGTGCTGCACTTATAGGCCTTCAAATTCACAAAAAAACAAAATTTGTCAAAAATTCTTCAAAATTTGTGGATGTATCCCTCATGGGGTTTGAGAAGCCTGTAGAGAAGCTTCAACCAAGACTGTAAGGTTTTCTTGGTATTTTCCTCCTTTTAGTGATTGAATTTCAGTGAGGGCCTCTTTGAGCTTGGCACTAGTGAGTTTGTTTTTCAAGGCATAGTGTTTGGCCATATTTTTCTGTAAGCCAAGGTTTCTTTTCATCTTCTTCATATGTTTGTGCTCATCCTTGTAATAGTCAATGATGTATTGTGCCATGCCAAGGCTCTTTTGTAGGTCTTTAATCTCTGCATTTTTTCTTTTAAGGAGTATGATATGGGCCCTGTTTTTGTCTTATTTATCACTGTCAACATGGATGAGTTCAAACTCCCTCTCAACCTCATGTTGATCCTCTTCTTCCTCTCTTACCTTTTCTTTGAATTTTTCCTTGCTTTTTCCCTTGCCTTTATCTTTGTTTTTACCCCTACTTTTCTCTTTGCCTTTTTCCTTTGGTTTTATAGGAGAAGAAGTCATGGCCCCTTGCCTTTTAGAGGCAGCAAACACATGTCTTGATCCTCTTTGATATGCCAAGGGAAAAGGTTCAATTAGGCTTATTATGGTGTCCTAGTTATGGCTGTTATCATTGGTTTTCATGTTCTCTTCTTCATCACCTGGACTGTTGCTAACCTCTTTACCTTCATCATTAGCCTCACTGCTGGCCTCTTCATTGATTTGTGCATCTTCACTTTGTTCCTCATTATAGCTGCTTTCATCATTGTTGTGACCTTTATCTAGGCTGCCAACTTCTAGATTTTCTTTACTGTCTTCATGACTGTCATGACAGTCATGACTATCTTCAGCGTCTTCTTCATTTTTTGCATAGTCATCATCTTCATTTGGGCTGCTATCTTCATATTTTCCTTCATCATTGTTTTGACTAAGAGCCTCATTGTTTTGACTATCTCTAGGGCTCTTAGTTTCATTGCTTTCTTCAAGATCATCCTCTGCTTCTTGGTCACTTGCTTCATTTGTGTCCATGATGTCCTTTTCATCCTCATCCTCATCATTCTCAGTGTGATTGATGCTTCCTTCATTATTGGTCTCATCATCATTATCCACCTCCATGTCCTCTGCCTCATCTCTAATTTCTTGTCCATCTTTTCTTGAACTATCCTCACTGTCAACTTCTTCTTCATTTGATGCATTGGGAGAAGATGGGGAAGGGAGGTTTTCTTGTAAGTGAATGGGATGGAGGTGTGGGTTTATGACTGATTCCCTTTTGAAATTAGATTAAGGGTGAACTTAAAATCACTTACTTACCCTAATTGATACCTTTTTGACTGATATTTTTTGCTTGGAGGTCAAAGGGAGTGCTTGTCATGAGGGCTTAGGTTTTCTGGCCACTAGGGTTTGATTAACTTCCTTTAATCATAAATTCATGAATTTCACTTGAGGTGGAGGAAAAATATCCACTTACCACTTTATACTTCTTTTTAGGTCCTTGGATGCAGCTTGGAGGGGTCTTTTTGGCTTTTTGACAATTTTGGCAAGTGAAAGAGGATTTTTGGCCTAGGTGCAGCGCCTAAACGCACTGTCGGGTCGTTTCTGCCATAAACGCAACACCTGAATGTGTTCAGGTCACTTCTGCCATAAGCGCAATGCCTAAAATTGTTGTTGGCTACCTTTTTTCCATAAGCGCAGTGCCTGCCTCTAAAAGCGCAATGCAGTGCAAATTTTCACAAGAAATTCCTCCCTAAGCGTAGCGCCTGACCCTGTACGCATAACACCTTTTGCATAGGGCATTTGGAGGCCTTCCCAATGTCCAAATTGGGCCCATGATAGCTCATTGGAAATATTATCCTATATAATTTCCAAGTATACCATATTTTATATGATTGGAGTTGATTTGACTTGCCAAAAGTTGATTCTCGCAAGACTGGTCAAAAAGTGTTGAATGATGGTGCAGAAACGTAGAGTGCTGGTGCAGACAACTTTTTGATGCCTTCCTCAACTCCAAATGAAACTCATGATAGCCCATTGGAAATATATTCAAGTATGGTTGTCATTTGAATCATCAAGCAAGTTATTTGGACACTCCAGCTGTGAGAAAACCTGATTTTCCCAAGGTCACTCCAGAAGTGCAACAATTCTCTTGTGACACCTGTATTTTTGACATTTCTCCCAAACCATTATACTTGTGTAAAACATGAAGGAGGTTTTTCTTATTGGACCTATGATGGACAAAAACCTCTCTCACTTTTGTCAAATTCACCTCTGTTTGGTCAAAAACATAGTTTTAAGCAAAACTGGCCCTAGGTGTGGCAAATGATTTGTCCTTTGGAATGAATTCTTGGAAAATGATGGAGCATGATATTTATGAGTTGGTATGGATTTATGCTTGCTGATATGACCTTTTAACACTTCTTCAAAAGTGTCAAGCTTTTCCATTACCTCATATGCAGACTCTGAGACTGAATGATAGTCTTCTTTGGAAATGATGACCTTGGAATACATGAAACCCTAATTGACCTAGTGGGGGGTTCTTTGACCTCTCTTTGACTGAAAATTGGCTTGGAATATTTAAGTGAAAAATAGAGTATTTACCAAGTGGTGTAATGAAGATTCAAAATCCAATGTACTTGATTTATCTAAAGAGCCTACAGAGATAGTTTTGAGACCATCAATGCTTGAGGAATTTTGGGGAATCATGGGAAAGAGTAGGCTAGTTGGTGATCTTAGGTGGCAAGCGGAGGGGTGAGGCAAAGGAAAAACAAAGTGTTGAGGTCATAGGTGGGAAAACATGATGAATATGAGTGGCATGAGCTCATGATGGGTCTTCTGGGAGTGGTAGGCTGACCATGACATGATAGAGTAGTGAAATAGTGAAAAATTTATACTAAGGATAATGAAGACAGTGAGATTTCTAAAAATCACAATATTCATGAATTTTGTTTTTAGAAATATAGGATAAGTATTTAGTCATCTAAAAAATAGCGAAAAATTACTGATGACTAACAGTGGCTCCACTTGGGGAGGGCAGCTCCTTTTCAGGAGGTGTCCAGAACTTCAGATATCTGGGTTTATGAAGACCAGTGCCTCATCCATTGTGCAGATTATTCTTCTTTCATTTGCTGATGTTTCTTTTGGATTTATGATCTCAATAATCTGAAAAAAATGATTACCTCAACTTCATCTGTACTTACCCATCCTACTTTCCTAACATTTTTTTTTCCTTGGGTGCACTTGGACTGGAAAACCCTTGACATTCTTTTATTTTGAAAGCAAAAAAAAACTATCTACTTGTACCCTTATTGATTCCAATAGTTCAGATTATACTAGTGAACTCTTTTATTCTCTACCTAGACTATTTGACTGTCAAGATTAAGCTGTTTGAAATACTTCATTCTCTAAGCTATTGACATGAAAATGAAAACATGGTTTAAACTAGGATTAGGCAATTTGATTTACCATGGGCTGTGGCATTAGGACAAGTTTCACACAAACATTATTTTTGTACAAACAAAACTAGAAATATGAGGGTTGTGATCTATCATTTTTTAAGCCTTCCATATTTCTCTTTGGTTCAGATTTGAGCATGAAAAACCAATATATTTTCTTCCTAATCTATCCCTAATGACAAGTTAAGCTTAAATGATTTGACAAGCATTTTTTTACTAACCTATCAACACAAATTTAAAACATGTTCAACCATGATTAAGCTAGATGACTGAACAAGGCTCTTCTTTCCAAACAAGTAGTGGCATTTAGACTTTCTCACTTTCAACAAAAACTCTTTTTTTGGGTATGGGGCTGTACCTCTTCTTTAAATTTGCCCTCTTTTTTCATCTTTTCTATGTTTCTGTGTTATCATTTTTCAAAACAATCTAAAACTAAAAATATGCTCAAAGGTTGAGCTTATTTGCGCCTATCTATCCTAATCTAACTTTACATATGATGTACATTCATTAGGTGAACTCTTTTTTCCAGTATAGCCAATCAAGTAAGTGACTAGATGATTGCTTTTTGTTCCACCTCTTAGGTATGCTGGCATGCCACTCCCACTTTGTCTTCTTCTGAATAGTAGCACCCCAAATTTTCTTTAAGCTCTGCCACAAACTGTTCCTGGCATGTTTTACTCCCTCTTTAAAGGTCTCTAAGGAAAAAGCAAAGGGATATTCTAATAATAACTGGCCTAGAGGATTTGAGAAATAAACCTCATTTAGGAATACTCCCTCCCTTACTTGACTAACCCTGGGATCCTTTTGAGAAATAATATCTTCTCCCTCTTTATGATTATCTGATTTGGCAGCTTCAGAATGCAATGTTATGCTGCCTTCAAGCAATCCTGGTATGCCCTGATTGAGTGAGCTAATATTTGTTTGAGAGCCAATATCCTGATGATTAGGAGCATTCTCTGGCACCAAGTCTTCTTGAGAAGGTAGTCCAACATCAGCATCAATATTTTCTATAGTTTCTGTATGAGAAAATGCATAATTAGATAGGTTAGTATTAGAACACATAGACATATATTCTTTACATAAAAATTTGGATGTTGGATGTATGCTTAGGATCTGATTGAGTTCTTCTTTAGTTAAAAGGGGAGGTGTCTTTCTCTTTCTTTGGATAGAACTATGATGTTTCTCTTCCTTTTGTGACTGCTCATAAGCTGAATGTCTTCTTGAGAAGGTATTATAGCCTCAACAACAATTTTTTCCTCTATTTCTTTATGAGAAAATTCTTCAGTAGATAAGGCAGTAGTGGAACAGACATGAATATATTCTTTATACAAAGGTTTGGAGGCTGGTTTTACACTTAACATTTGATCTATTTCTTCTTCAGTTAAAGGAGGAGGAATTTTCTGTTTCCTTTGGATTGGGCAACAATTGTTTTCTTTCTTTTGTGGAGGTTGATCCTGTGGCTGAATGTCCTCATGCGCTTTACAAAAAAGGGTAGATGGATTTTCATTTGTTTCAGCCTTTTTAGATAGATCTCGTGGATCTTCTTCCAGGTCCTGATTGATTTCATCTTTAATCAATTCCTCTTGGTTGTCATGATAGTTAATTTAGGCATGAAATGCATGAATTTATTCTAATATATCTTCATGATGCCAATTTTCCAAATCCCCATCAATGTTTACAAGGTATTGTATGAGGTCTTCAGATTGATCACAACAATTATCAACTAATGATAGAGATGGATAATTTTCTTTATAATGCTCATAGAACACCTTGTGGAGATCCTTTAAGGAAAATAACTCCTTGGTTTCAGACCTTCATACCATTCCCTTGCCTTACCCTCTAATGTTTCCATAAACATTTTCATGAGGCAGTCCTCGTGCCATTCAACCTTTAACCTCCATACATGTATATGAAATTTGATGAGATGTAACAAGGGGTCATCAAATTTTTCATCTTGAAATATAGGTAGGTTTTTTATCCAATTTATCTGAGGCATTTTGTGTGGGAATCCAGGGATATGATCTCTACTCATTGGGGAATATCTTCGTTGTATTCTTGGATCTATGTTTGTAAATCAGAAAGGGGTCACTGTATCTTTTCAACCAGTCTAGAGTTCTTTACCAGTGGAGTCTTTTGGTCTTTTGAGAGTTGAGGAGTTGCCAGGTGGAAGATTTCAACTTTTCTGTCCACCATTAGCATGATTGGGATTGCTTAATGCATTCCCAGGGGAGTCTATAAGAACTAGTGGGGTCAATAGGGCTACTAAAGACCAATGAAGTCACCAGGTGGAGGATGCTTACTATTTTAAGGATGTACTTGTTGTCCACCATAAACAATTGAATACCAATCTAAAGATTTTGAGAGTTTTCTGAGGGTTTAAGGATTTCTAAGATTTGATACATGATGTCTAAGATGCTATTTACTCAGAAGGTCCCACCGTGATCACCATTATGTTAGGTTCCTGTGATTTAGCAAATTGGTAGACCAAATGCACAGGGTAACATCAGACCAGTCTTTGGAGTCCTAGGACCTAGCCTTCCTGGAATCAGAGAGGGCTCTCTCTATTATATGCAAAGGATGTGAACTTTTTTTCTTTAGGGTTTGATTTTAGGATAGTTGTTAAGTGTAGGGTTTGTTTGATTGTTTTGGTTGGGTAGGATGGTCAAGTAGAATAGATGGAATGAGGAAATCTTTAAGTCATTGGGCTATGGAGTCTATAAAAGTCATGGAAAGTTCAACAATGGATCGGGGAGCATCACAGGGAAAATCTAATATGGTCAGTGGATTTTCAAAGTTTATGGGAAATGAGATGGACATCAAGTTTGTGAACACAAGTAGGGCAAAGGGAAAACAAGAATCCTTTGTCATATACTTTTAACAAGAAGGGACTTAAATACTATTAACATAAAGAAGTAATCAATAGACAGGGCACACCAATAACTCTTTGATTCAACTCAAGCAAATAAGCATTTCAGACAAAAATTCCAATGAAATATAGAAAGTGAGAAACTCATTTAACTTCTAGTGATTTCACCTTCAAGGTTAGAAAACATTTAAGATAACATATAACTTTAATCAAGGAAGAGGGAACTCCTAAACATCATTGATCATAGCCATAAAGATCTTTGAAACAAATTTTCAAGGAAGGACAAAGGTTATGATCAAAACATAGCCTCTTTGGCAGACCTAATCAGTGGTACTTCAAAGAGAGACCTCAAGAACAATGTTTCAGTGATATCAAAAAAGCAGGGCTTACCATAAAACATCTAAGATATCTAATGTATTAAACCATTCATGAGATAAAAAAGCTTGGGTGGGTCTAGAGAGAAATTAAGGGTTCTCTAAATTGACCTAGCAGAGGAAAACATAAAGACAGTGAAGAACAAACAGAGCTAAGGTGCCTTTGAAGAACATTTCTTAGTCTAAATCCTTTGTCCTACTACAACATAGAAAGATGAAACAACATGATACATAATAAAACATGAACTGAATAGAAGCACATCACCATTAACCAAGCTCAGGGATCCTGCAAGCAAGCCTTCTCCATCAACACGCAAAGCAAGCCATTCACAAGCTCCAAAAAACCATATATTGCTCTCAAGAGTCATCAAATACCAACGTTTTACAATGAAGCCCTCATGCTCTATTTATTTATCAAAGGAGGGAAAAAACCCTAGATAGGGTTGGAAAATGTCAAAATCACTCATAAATGTCATTAATGCCCAAGAGACCATGCAAGGCCCAAGGCACAAAATATCCCATGAAATAAATGCCAAAATAACTCCTAGCACCTAATTTTAGAGTGATTTGCCTAAAAAACATTAAAATATTATTTTTCAATTAATGAGTGTGTTTTGTTGACTTTTGGCCAAAAACACACAGTGAGGTCTAAAAGCGCAGCACCTTCATAGGCAGAAAATGTGTCCACTTGCAGCCAAGTTTTGGTGACCTTCCCCATGTCAGCTTTTGCTCTGTGATGGCCCGTTGGAAAGAAGTCTGAGTCTACCTTCCAGATATACCTTTGGTTTTCTGATTGAGCTCCTATAATCTATACAAAAGTCCAAATTCAAAAAACTTATATAAGCGTAGCGCCAAGCCTGAAAATGAGGTAGAAAGGTGAAAAATGAGGTGTTTTTTGGCCTTTTGAGGGGTCAAAAATGCTCCAAATGCTCTGAAATTTGGTGAGCATACTATAATAGACATGAGGATTCCAAAAATGCAAAATTATCCCTCTAAGGATGTTTTAGGAAAAAGCATAGCGCCAGGGGTGTTGTGCTTATAGGCCTCCAAATTCATAAAAAACCAAAATTTGTCATAAATTCTTCAAAATTTGTGGATGTATGCCTCATGGGGTTTGAGAAGCCTGTAGAGAAGCTTCAGCCAAGAATCCAAGGTTTTCCTGGTCTTTTCCTCCTTTTAGTGCTTGAATTTCAGTGAGGGCCTCTTTGAGCTTGGCACTAGTGAGTTTGTTTTTCAAGGCATAGTGTTTGGCCATCTTTTTCTGTAGGCCAAGGTTTCTTTTCATCTTCTTCATATGTTTGTGCTCATCCTTGTAATAGTAAGTGATGTATTGTGCCATGCCAAGGCTCTTTTGTAGGTATTTAATCTCTGAATTTTTTCTTTGAAGGAGTATGCTATGGGATCTCTTTTTGTCTTCTTTATCACTATCAACATGTATGAGTTCAAACTCCCTCTCAAGCTCATGTTGATCCTCTTATTCCTCTCTTACCTTTTCTTTGCCTTTGTCCTTGCTTTTTCCGTTGCCTTTATCTTTGTTTTTACCCCTGCTTTTCTCTTTGCTTTTTTCCTTTGGTTTTATAGGAGAATAAGTCATGGCCCCTTGCCTTTTAGAGGTAGCAAACACATGTCTTAATCCTCTTTGATATGCCAAGGGAAAAGGTTCAATTAGGCTTAGTATGGTGTGCTCCTTATGGCTGTTATCATTGGTTTTCATGTTCTCTTCTTCATCACCTGGACTGCTGCTCACCTCTTTACCTTCATCATTAGCCTCACTGCTAGCCTCTTCACTGATTTGTGCATCTTCACTTTGTTCCTCATTATAGTTTCTTTCATCATTGTTGTGACCTTTATCTGGGCTGCCAACTTCTAGATTTTATTTACTGTCTTCATGACTGTCATGACTGTTGTCATGACAGTCATGACTATCTTCAGCTTCTTCTTCATTTTCTGCATAGTCATCATCTTCATTTAGGCTGCTATCTTCATCTTTTCCTTCATCTCTGTTTTGACTAAGAGCCTCATTGTCTTTATTATCTCTAGGGCTCTTAGCTTCACTGCTTTCTTCAAGATCATCCTCTGCTTCTTGGTCAATTGCTTCATTTGTGTCCATGCTGTCCTTTTCATCCTCATCCTCATCATTCTCAGTGTGATTGCTAATTCCTTCATTATTGGTCTCATCATCATTATCCACCTCCCTGTCCTCTGCCTCATCTCTGATTTCTTATCCATCTTTGCTTGACCTATCCTCACTGTCAACTTCTTCTTCATTTGATGCATTGGGAGAAGATGGGGAAGGGAGGTTTTCTTGTAAGTGAATGGGATGGAGGTGTGGGTATATGACTGATTCCCTTTTGAGCTTTGATGAAGGGTGAACTTGAAATCATTGTACTTACCCTAATTGACACCTTTTTGACTGATATTTTTTTCTTGGAGGTCAAAGAGAGTGCTTGTCATGAGGGCTTAGTTTTTCTGGCCACTAGGGTTTGATTAACTTCCTTTAATCATAAATTCATGAATTTCACTTGAGGAGGAGGAAAAATATCCACTTACCAGTTTAGACTTCTTTGCAGGTCCTTGGATGCAACTTGGAGGGGTATTTTTGGCTTTTTGACAATTTTGGCAAGTGAAAGAGGATTTATGGCCTAGGTGCGGCGCCTGAACGCATTGTCAGGTTGTTTCTGCCAGAAGCGTAGCTCCTGAACGCATTCAAGTCACTTATGCCATAAGCACAACGCCTAAACTTTTTGTTGGGTTCCTTTATTCCATAAGCGCAGTGCCTGCCTTTGAAAGTGCAGCGCAATGCAAATTTGCACAAGAAATTCCTCCCTAAGCGTGGCGCCTAACCCTGTACGCGTAGCGCCTTTTGTAGAAGGAATTTGGAGGCCTTCCCAAAGTCCAAATTTGGCCCATGATAGCTCATTATAAATATTATCCTGTCTACTTTCCAAATATACCATGTTTCTCTAATTGGAGTTGATTTGACCTGTCAAAAGTTGAGTCTCCCAAGACTGGTCAAAAAGTGCTGAATGATGGTGTAGAAACGCAGAGTGCTGGTGTAGACAACTTTTGGATGCCTTCCTCAACTCCAAATTGAACTCATGATAGCTCATTGGAAATATATTTAATTCTAGTTTTCATTTAACTCATCAAGAAAGTCATTTGGACACTCCAACTGTGATAAAACCTGATTTTCCCAAGGTCACTCCAGAAGTGCAACAATTCTGTTGTGACACTTGTATTTTTGACATTGCTCCCAAACCATGATATCTGTGTAAAAATTGAAGGATTTTTTTCTTATTGGACCTATGATGGAAAAAAAAATCTCTCACTTCTGTCAAATTCACCTCTGTTTGGTCAGAAACATAGTTTGAAGAAAACTTGGCCCTAGATGTGGCAAATGATTTGTGCTTTGGAATGAATTCTTGGAAAATGATGGAGGCATGATGTTTATGACTTGGTATGGCTTTATTATTGTTGATATGACCTTTTAACACTTCTTCAAAAGTGTCAAAATTTTCCATTACCTCATATGCAGACTCTGAAATTGAATGATAGTCTTCTTTAGAAATGATGACCTTGGAACACATGAAACCCTAATTGACCTAGTGGGGGGTTTCTTTGACCTCTCTTTGACTGAAAATTGGCTTGGAATATTTAAGTGAAAAACAGAGTATTGACCAAGTGGTGTAATGAAGATTCAAAATCCAATGTACTTGATTTATCTAAAGAGCCTACAGAGATAGTTTTGAGACCATCAATGCTAGAGGAATTTTGGGGAATCATGGGAAAGAGTAGGCTAGTTGGTGATCTTAGGTGGCAAGTGGAGGAGTGAGGCAAAGGCAAAACAAAGTGCTGAGGTCATAGGTGGTAAAATATGATGAATATGAGTGGCATGAGCCCATGATGGGTCTTCTGGGAGTGGTATGCTGACCATGACATGATAGAGTAGTGAAATAGTGAAAAATTTATCCTAAGGATAATGAAGGCAGTGAGATTTCTAAAACTCACAATATTCATGAATTTTTTTTTAGAAATCTAGGATAAGTATTTATTCATCTATAAAAGATAAAAAAAATTACTGATGATTAACACAACATGAATTGCTCCAAAGCGAGGAATGATTTTTCCATTTCAATCACTAGCCATGTCTTTTGAAAATGTTAAATACTTTGTTGACATGCCCCTTTAATGGAACTTGAGTGTTGAGACTGATATATTATGTGATCCAACTATTGCCAATTTTTGTGAATTCTCGTACTTGAGGGATTTGGCTAACTAATTTTGGATTCATCTGTAGGAAAAGAGGGAACAAGAAGTGACTAAAGATAGACTTAAATTTCTCTGTTACAGATGCACTCGTACTTGGTGTTCTTACGACATTTATGGGGGTTATTGGTGCAGGGAAGACAACTCTCATGGATGTATTAGCTAGAAGGAATATTGAAAGATATATTTAGGGTGATAAATAGATATATGGATTTACCAAAATCAAGAAACCTTTGCTCATATTTTCCTCATTGGTCTCATGAATATGTGTAGGACAATCTGTGTCGATTTGGATGTTGAAGAGGAACAACTATCGAAAGAAAATATCTTCAAAAAGGTAACATTACATTTAGCATTCAATATTTCGTTATTGTTATTAGGAATTTTTTTGGTGGTTCTTATTATTTGAGAAATCTGTATTTTAATCCTTTTATAGATTGTCATGTGTATCCTATTCCTTAGAATTAGAGATACTTGTATTCTCTATCTATTCATTATTTCCTAGTTTTCAAGCTGAAGTTTGGGAAAATGGAGGAGGCTCCAAGGAATGGTCGTTAAATTTAACAAGGTATTTTCCTTTTGACTACAAAATTTGATTTCAAACTAACTCAGTCTAGACCTTTAATGTAGATGTAGCCCAATTACTCGAATTATGGTTTAGACAACAAAAATTGGAGAGTGTGTAATTGTCATGTGTTTCAATTCAAGAATTTGCTCAAATGAAATAATGTACATGGGATGCGATGTTCAGAAATGTTGTGCTAGAAGAGGATTGTACTACAATTCTATGTATATTTCATGCCAATCCTCTTTTGGCACAACATTGCTGAAGCTCGCATCCCATGTACATTATTTCATTTGAGCGAATTCTTGAATTGAAACACATGACAATTACACATTCTCCAATTTTTTTTTCCTGAACCATAATATGAGTAATTGGGTTACATCTACATTAAAGGTATAGACTGAGTTAGTTTGAAGTCAAGTTTTCCAGAACTTAAAAAGGAAAATACCTTGTTAAAGTTAACGACCATTCCTTGGAGCCTCTTCCATTATTTTTCAATAATAACCCATCAGATATTCGACATACATTTAACAAGTGTCATATATTCGTCGATCCTCATCAACGAACCAGTATCAGATATTCATCTCTCGTCTAATGCAAAATATCATTGCATCCATAACATCTTCATCGAATGAAAAGTCATGACATTGGCTAACCGACGTATGATGGTTGGATATTCGATAAACACATCCGACAGATGGATGTCGGGTATTCAATATTGGTTAAAAATTAAAACGTTGCATATTCGACGACTATACATTGAACAAAATGTTGCCTATTCGACAACTATAAGTCGAAAAAAACGTCGTCTATTCGACGACTATACATTGAAAAAAACGTCGCCAATTTGATGACTATATATGTTGAACAAGACATCGCCTATTCGATGACTATATGTCGAAAAAATGCTCGGTTAGTCGACAGTATATTGGGTATGAAGGAAGGCAGATATCCGACGTACATGTCCAACGATTTCTTAGTGGTTGAATATACGATGAAATCCCATCGACGATATCTATGTCTCGGGTTCTCCAGATAGTAGACAAATTTGATTCGTATAACTGACGAAGTGACGTCAAATTTTGGCCCCATTTGTACTAGTGAATATTGTGTCAAAAAAAGATGCAAGATTTACTTCCAGGTTTTGGGAGGAACTGTTTGTAGGTTTGAGAAAAAAATTAGCATTTAGTATCGCCTATCATCCACAAATAGATGGGAAAATAGAGAGGAGAAACTAGGTCCTCGAAGACATGTTAAGGATGTATGTGATGGATCAAGCCAAGAAATGGGAAGAGTATCTTCCACTTGTGGAATATGCCTACAGAAATGGGAACCAAGAATCCATAAAGATGAGCCCCTTTGAAGAATTATACATCATTATATGTAGTACTCCTATTAACTGGAGTGATCCAGCTACCAGGGTTAATGTAGGACCAAATATGCTTACATATATGGAACAACAGTTTTAGATCGTAAGGAAAAATACCAAAGTAGCACGAGATAAACAAAAAATCTAAGCAGATAAGCATAGGGTTCACAAAGAGTTCCAAGTTGGAGAACATGTTTATCTGAGAATTAAGCCCAAGAAGAGTTTCCTAATGTTATGCAACCAACTCACAAATTAGAAAAAAAAAAAATATCAACGACTTAAAAATTATCCATTTGGAGGGGGAAACCTCATTTACAATACATAAGTGAAAAATTATTGGATGAATCAAATGAAAAAACCTAATTTCTATAGGAGTCTAAGGGGTAACAATATAATTATAGCCTAATACCAATAATAATGTAAGGGAACAAAAATAACCACAATGTGCTTCTATGAGGCACAATAATAAAAATATGGGGACTACATGGTTACAAAAATAACAATAAGGGGGCTACACTAACAATAAAAATAAGGGGCTACATTAGTATTATAGGGACCTAACATGCCCCTCTCCTTCAAAAAAGTGTTGTCCTCAACGCTTGAGTAGTTCTTGAAGATTCAGCAGGTAAGTTATTCCACTTGATGAGATACTTTGAAATTCATTGATTTCATAGTTGTCGAGTTCTTGTTTCCATGACTGCTTCAGGTTCCAATATGATTCTTCCTTCCTCATCAAGTTCTGGCAATATTTTTTTGAACTGGGAGCTTGTCACCTATAACCTTCTTTAAGCATGAAACATGGAAAAATAGATGCACTCAAGAATATGCGGGAAGCTCCACTTTACATTCCATAGTACCAATCTTTTGCAACACCTTGTAAGGACCATATTACTTTGGATATTATCCTTCTTAGCTTGTTTGAGGGACATTTCTTTGTATGGTTGTAGCTGTAAAAATACCTAGTCACCTACATCAAAACTTCTTTTGCTGCGATGTTGATCTGCCTATTGTTTGATTCAATTCTGTACAAAAGTGAGGTTATCCTTTAAGAGTTGGACAACTTGTTGTTGATTCTCGATGTGATATTCCACTGCTTGAATCTTATAATTTTCTCTTAAAGATGATCTGATGGACGGTGGATGGTATCCATAAAGTGCCATAAATGGGGTCATTTTTGCTGCAGTATGGAAGGAAGTGTTATACCACCATTTAGCCAGAGGTAACCACTTGACCCATTGCGTTAGATTTGTAGAAATTATATAAATAATGCGTTATATATCCAAGATTATCCTGATCACACACTATTTTAATTTCATGAAAAATACAGAATCTATTCCACCATTGATCATCACATGCAGAAATTAAATCAATTGCAATGCACACATGAAACAATAAAAATTCACACACATTAACACAACTGTTTAACGGGAAAGCCTAAAGCTAAAAACCCCAAATATTTGTATATAATAT
Organism: Pinus albicaulis; assembly: GCA_034641835.2. NCBI lineage: Eukaryota > Viridiplantae > Streptophyta > Pinopsida > Pinales > Pinaceae > Pinus > Pinus albicaulis. The sequence goes on from CM076569.1 coordinate 250,810,048, forward strand.
ATGTCATAGAGATCATGTAACAATCCTCATACAAAGCTGAACATGTCAAGCTCTCAGTACAATACAATCGCTACACACTAATCAGGTTCGACCTAGAAAATCCATGCACCGATCTTTGCCACTTGCTAGCCTGCCTCTACTGCACAATCCCTGCTGAAGAATGGCTCTGAATGAACTTGAATCCTCCTGGCTTGCACTGCGCAATCCTCAATGGCATCTCCACTGAGTGTTGGATGCAAACCATGCATCACTATAGTCACAATTGATAGTCACACTTGCTCTTTCACCTACCTCTCCACTAGTCTCCACTGAAACTGCCATGCACTATATTTAATTGATGTATTCTTCAGTTGATTAATGAGTTATTATTTAGTGAATTAATTAACTAATTAATTCACACCACTCTCACTAGTGTATCATTCAGTTAGACTAGATACAACTAGCTCAACTGAGTCTAACTGAGTTAAACTAAATACAACTCCACCAACTACCTCTATAACTCCACCAAACTCTTTCACATGAGTTCTAACTGAATTCCTCATGAATTAGCTCCAGTAAACCCTCAGGAATAGTGTAATTCCTTCTGTCAGCTGCTGTGCCACATCTGTGCACTTAACTGAAGTGCTCCAAGAGAATAAGATAATGTTTAGAGTCCAAATATTATTAAGAGCTAATAATATTAGACATATCTATTTTTAGACTGGCAATCTAAAAATAGATTCCACCCAATATGTCTAAAAATAGAAGTCCATCTATTTTTCCAACTTGACCAACCATCCACAAATAGCATCCTGCAACTCATAGAATATGATCGACATGTCTAAAAATAGACATAGTCTAAAAATAGACTTTGCGCCAAAAATAGCCTACAGGCCCACTTAGTGAAGGCGACTCTTTTCACTAAGCTCATCATCTTGTTGAATCTCAACACTCCCTCTCAACAAGATAGGGATTATCTACCACCCCGATCCTGTCTCTATGGTATTCGAATTTGCTCCTGGTGAGCGCCTTCGTCAGAATATCTGCATCTTGATCCTCCGTAGGAATGTAAGAAAGCAACATAATCTTCCGCTGCACACAATCTCTGATATGATGGTACTGGATGTCAATATTTTTAGATCTATCATGAAATACTGGATTAACCGAGAGTTTAATGCAACTCTGATTATCACAATATATCACAGTAGGATCTAAGTGAGAACCAAACAAACCAACCAGGATCTTCCTCATCCATATAGCCTCGCATGCAGCCAAACTTGCTGCCATGTACTCGGCCTCCGCTGAACTGAGTGCCATGGATCTATATTTTCTGCTGTACTAAGAAACTGCTGTAGACCCGATACTAAAAATCCCTCCAGATGTGATCTTTCTGTCTGTTGGGCTCCCTGCCCAATCTACATCCGTGAAGCCATGCAGCTTCACCTCATCCGACTGTCTGTACCACAATCCATATCCCGATGTGCCCCTGAGATACCTTAGGACATGCTTGCCTGCCTTCCAAAAGAGCTTGGTAGTCTTAACCATAGCTTGTGAAAGCTGGTTAACATCATAGCATATGTCCGGTCGTGTATTGACCAAATACATGAGCGAACCAACCAACTGTCGATAAACAATGGCTTCCATTACCTCTGCTGATGTAGCATCCTATTTCATCCAACCACCGGGAAAGTGTCGATAGGCATGCGGCCTTGCATGTTGAACTTCTCTCGAGTATCTCCAGGGCATACGGCCTTCCTTGAGACAGAGCAGTCTCTCTTATTGCCCAAATTTCCAATCCCAGGAAATAATGAAGGAGGCCCAAGTCCTTCATCTCAAACTCCTTTGCAAGATATGCCTTGCATGAGTGTATCAACAGTTCATCACCTGTTAGTATCAAATCATATACATAAAGTAAAATGATCAACAACTTACCCTCAACCAAAATCTGGTACAGGTTAGGATTCGCCTCACTCTTGGTAAAACCAAGTCCGGTGAAATAACTGTCTACCTGTGTGTACCAAGCACGAGGTGCTTGTTTCAGCCCATACAACGCTCTTTTGAGCCTGCACACATGCGACTTGCTGCTGAAGATTTCGAAACCTTCAGGCTGCTCTATGTACACCTCCTCCTCAATGACTCTGTTGAGGAACACAGTCTTCACATCCATCTGATGAATGTGCCAACCCATCTACGCTGAGAGAGCAAGGATGCTCCGTATGGAAGAATACCTTGCGACAGGTGCAAAGGTTTCTTCATAGTCGATCCCCTCGATCTGTGAGAAGCCTCGGGCAAAAAATCTTGCCTTGTACTTCTCGACGCTCCCATCAGCAGCTTGCTTCACTTTGTAGATCCATCTCGAACTTACCAATGATTTCCCTTCCGGCCTTGGGACAATCTCCCATGCACTGTTTCTGACAATCGAATCATACTCTTCCACCATGGCATGTACCCATGCGGGATCCTCCACAGCTTCCTCGAAAGAGGATGGTTCCGTCACGATACACTTGCTCATCAGAGCCATGTATCTAGTAAATCGGTCAGGTGACTGTCTCTATCTACGCTGTGATGTAGGTGCTCCTACATTTTGCACTACATCCAGATTCAGTCGCTCAGCTTCTATAGTGCGCTTCCGCCCTCTGATGTTTGGTGCTGCATGAGTGGTTTCTTCCACTCCATGAACCTCCTCTTGTGGCTGATCCACATCCTGAGGCTCATCTTTGGGAAGTAGTAGCTCCTCATCTACATGCAAGTGTAGCTCCCTCTCAAGCAACAACTTCATGGCTTTCTCCTCATGAAATTTGATATCGCGTCGCACAACAGTCTTCCAACTGTCTGGAAAATACACACAATAGTTGTGGGGTGTTTTTGTGTACCCCAAAAATATCCCAACCTCTACGGTCGGCTCCAACTTCTTCCTGGCATCCTTCGTCACATGAATGTAAACAGGTGAGCCAAAATTCTTCAAATGAGAAATATCAGGCTTCTTACCAGAAAATGCCTTTTCGGGTGTACTCATGCCAAGTACTCTATGAGGACAACGGTTTTGTACATAAACCACAGTTTTTCATGTCTTAGCCCACAAGTGTATGGGAAGACCCTGATCATGCAACATCGCTCGTGCAACACCCACGATCGTTCTATTCTTTCTCTCTGCGACCCCATTATGCTGTGGGTTATGAGGCGCTATGAGTTCTCTTTGAATTCCTTTTGCGCTGCAAAAGTTTTTGAATTCGCCAGAGATGAATTCACCACCATTATCGCTCCTTAGAGCTTTCACCTGCTTCCCTGACTCTTTCTCAACCAGTGCCTTGAACTCACAAAACTTTGAGTATGTCTCGCTCTTCTTCTGCATAAAGAATATCCAGCACTTACGAGAAAATTCATCAACAAATATCACATAATACCTATGCTTTGCTGTCTAATCTACTGAGAAAGGTCCACACACGTCTGTGTGAATTCTCTCAAGGATCATCGTGGTGCGACTATCCTTCTCATGAAAAGTGGTCTTCACAAATTTTCCCAAAGTACATCCCTTGCACTGATCTGTTGAGATTGCAACAAGATGATGAGCTTAGTGAAAAGAGTCGCCTTCACTAAGTGGGCCCGTAGGCTATTTTTGGCGCAAAGTCTATTTTTAGACTATGTCTAATTTTAGACATGTCGATCATATTCTATGAGTTGCAGGATGCTATTTGTGGATGGTTGGTCAAGTTGGAAAAATAGATGGACTTCTATTTTTAGACATATTGGGCGGAATCTATTTTTAGATTGCCGGTCTAAAAATAGATATGTCGAATATTATTAGCTCTTAATAATATTTGGACTCTAAACATTATCTTATTCTCTTGGAGCACTTCAGTTAAGTGCACAGATGTGGCACAGCAGCTGACAGAAGGAATTATGCTATTCCTGAGGGTTTACTGGAGCTAATGCATGAGGACTTTAGTTAGAACTCATGTGACAGAGTTTGGTGGAGTTATAGAGGTAGTTGGTGGAGTTGTATTTAGTTTAACTCAGTTAGACTCAGTTGAGCTAGTTGTATCTAGTCTAACTGATTGATACACTAGTGAGAGTGGTGTGAATTAATTAGTTAATTAATTCACTAAATAATAACTCATTAATCAACTGAAGAATACATCAATTAACTACAGCGCATGGCAGTTTCAGTGGAGACCAGTGGAGAGGTAGGTGAAAGAGCAAGTGTGACTATCAGTTGTGACTATAGTGATGCATGGTTTGCATCCAACACACAGTGGAGATGCCAATGAGGATTGCGCAGTGCAAGCCAAGTCATTTTGAGTTCATTCAGAGCCATTCTTTAGCAGAGATTGCGCAGTAGAGGCAGGCTAGCAAGTGGCAGAGATCGGTGCATGGATTTTCTAGATCGGACCTTATTAGTGTGTAGCAATTGTATTGTACTGAGAGCTTGACATGTTCAGCTTTGTATGAGGATTGTTACATGATATCTATGACATATATTATATACATATAGTTGGGGTTTTTAGCTTCAGGCTTTCCCATTAAAACACTGTGTTAATGTGTGTGAATTTTTATGGTTTCATGTGTGCATTGCAATTGATTTAATTTCCGCATGTGATGATCAATAGTGGAATAGATTCTGTATTGTGCATGAAGTAAAATAGTGTGTGATCAGGAGAATCTTGGATATATAACGCATTAGTTATATAATTTCTACATGATCTGACTACGCAAGTGTACCCTTGGGAAGCTCGGTAGAAATCTGCTACAAAATTTTCAAAGCGCCATGGTGAAGATGGCCCAATCTCCTGTGCCACAATTCGCCCTCATCCCGGCTCACCACTCCTTATGCTTTGCCTGCCATTGCTGTGCAGCCATCTACCTGCAATTGATAAAGGGTCTTAACTCGAACCCCTATCCTCTAGGTTTCACCAATTGCCTTACTACGCAGGAAATCCTTTCCCTCACTAAAGACAACATCATATCCCTTGTCTTCCAACATCGCCACAGAGATCAGATTCTTCTTCAATCTAGGAACATGCATGACATCCTTCAATATGAAAGGTTTACTAGACTCCCTCTTAAATGAAATGGTCCTGATACCAGTCGCACTGTATCTACCATCATCGCCCATCTTGATGTGCACTCAAGATCCTTCTCATCCAGATCACTGAAAAAATCTTTGTCTCCGGTCATATGGAAAGACGCACCACTGTCAAGAAACCACACTGATCCCATCACACTTGAAACCAGGCATGTGATCAGTGAAAAATCCAGCTCAAACTGCGAGGCTAAGGCCTCTCCAGCTGTAGATCCAGCAGCCTGCTTATTTGTCTTCTTCTGTGGACAATTAGTGGCGTAATGTCCATGTTGGTGAGAGTGAAAGCACTTCACCTTGGACAAGTCCTGCTTCTTGCCTTTCACACCGGATTGAGAAGGATTTTTCTTTCCCTTCCCTTTCCTTGCTTTAGCAGCCAAAGCGCAATTTTCTTCATCTTCATTCTTCGATGAAGATCCATCCCTGGTACCCTGCCTTATCTCCTCCTGCACAAGATCCGACCAAACTTGCTCCCATCCTGGCAGTTTCTCCTGACCATTGACAGAGTCCTCGTAGCTATGCAAACTATTCAGAAGCCCAAGGAGAGCCAAGCTCACCAAGTCCTCTTCATATACAGTAACTCCCACACTTCCCAGCTCATCCCTGCACTGGAAAAAATTCATGAGGTGCCTAGCTATACTTTCGCCTTTCTCCATTTTTATTTTTATGAGCTTGTCTTTAAGCGCCAATTTCCTCTGGTCGTTTCTGCTTTGGAAAAAGTATGTCAAAGCTTTCCAAAACAAGAATGGACTATCTTTACCATGAAGGCTGGACACTATGTGATCCTTCACACCTTCCAACAGAATTATTCGACATTTTGTTGTCTTCCTTTGCCATGCTTCAAGTGCGGATGCATCGCTAGAAGCAGGTTTCGGAATATGAGCATCTATGAACTCCTTCAATCCATTGTCATCCAACACCGCCTCCATCCTGTCCTTCCATGAAATATAATTCGAGCTTCCCTCAAGGGCATACTCAAATCACAATCCTTTGAAAGACATTTCAATGAATGCTCAACTTCGACACCAAGAAAACACTGCAGCAAATTCGAATTCCACCAGCACAAAACTCAACCGCTTCAATAATTTCAATCTGCTCTGATCAATATCGCTCTGATACCATGTAGAAATTATATAGCTAATGCGTTATATATCCAAGATTCTCCTGATCAAACACTATTTTAACTTCATGCACAATACAAAATCTATTCCACCATTGATCATCACATGTGGAAATTAAATCAATTGCAATGCACACATGAAACAATAAAAATTCACACACATTAACACAAATGTTTAACGGGAAAGCATGAAGCTAAAAACCCCAACTATCTGTATATAATATATTTCATAGAGATCATGTAACAATCCTCATACAAAGCTGAACATGTCAAGCTCTCAGTACAATACAATCGCTACACACTAATCAGGTCCGATCTAGCAAATCCATTCACCGATATTTGGCACCTGCTAGCCTGCCTCTACTGCGCAATCCTTGCTGAATAATGGCTCTGAATGAACTCAAATCCACCTGGCTTGCACTACACAATCCTCATTGTCATCTCCACTGAGTGTTGGATGCAAACCATGCATCACTATAGTCACAACTAATAGTCACACTTGCTCTTTCACCTACCTCTCCACTGGTCTCCACTGAAACTGCCATGCACTGTAGTTAACTGATGTATTCTTCAGTTGATTAATGAGTTATTATTTAGTGAATTAATTAACTAATTAATTCACACCACTCTCACTAGTGTATCAATTAGTTAGACTAGATACAACTAGCTCAAGTGAGTCTAACTGAGTTAAACTAAATACAACTCCACCAACTACTTCTATAACTCCACCAAACTCTGTCACATGAGTTCTAACTGAATTCCTCATGCATTAGCTCCAGTAAACCCTCAGGAATAGCGTAATTCCTTCTGTCAGCTGTTGTGCCACATCTGTGCACTTAACTGAAGTGCTCCAAGAGAATAAGATAATGTTTAGAGTCCAAATATTATTAAGAGCTAATAATATTCGACATATCTATTTTTAGACTAGAAATCTAAAAATAGATTCCGCCAAATATGTCTAAAAATAGAAGTACAACTATTTTTCCAACTTGACCAACCATCCACAAATAGCATCCTGCAACTCATATAATATGATCGACATGTCTAAAAATAGACTTTGCGCCAAAAATAGCCTGCGGGCCCACTTAGTGAAGGTGACTCTTTTCACTAAGCTCATCATCTTGTTGAATCTCAACAAGCTTATCATATACAAATAAACGATGATATCCTTCCAAAAAATTGTTCACTATCTCAGTTTTCCCATCAGATTGAGGATGATAAGAGGAGCTATGAGCTAGTTGAGTACCCAGGAAAGAAAATAATTTCGTCCAAAAATTTCTAGTGAAAATGGGATCTCTGTCACTTACAATAATATTTGGGTTTCCATGTATCTTTTGAATTGTTTCCATAAATATGGTAGAAACTATACTGTCTTTAGGTGGATGAGATAATGCACAAAAGTGTGCATACTTGGTAAGTATATCAACTACCACCATGATGACACTATTTCCTTCGGACTTGGGTAAACCTGTGATAAAATCCATTGAAACCTCCTCCCAACATTGAATTGGAATTGGTAAAGGTTGTAGAAGACCCAAGGTCTTAATTGTCTCAAATTTATTTTGTTGGGAGACCAAACATTCCGCCACAAACTTTTGAGTATCAAATTTAAGGCCATCCCCAAAATATTTCTTCTTGACCATGTGGTAAGTTTTTAAAAATCCCGAGTGTCCTCCTAAGGGAGAGGTGTGCAATTCCAAAATAATATTTTGTTTTAGTTGGGAATTATTACAAATATATAATCAATCTTTGTACCATAATGAATCATTTTTCCAGCTAAATGTATCAGATGTACTGGGATCTTTCTGCAATTTATGAATGAGTGTCCACACTTCTTCGTCATTCTTCCATTCCTCCCTTTATTCGGTTATCAAATCTGGTTGGATTATAGAAATGGCACAAAGCAATGCTTCCACGTCATTTCCCTTTCTTGAGAGTGCATCTGCAACAATATTTAGCTTCCCTTTTTTGTAGATGATTTCAAAGTCATAACCCAACATATTTGTGACCCATTTTTGTTGCTCTTCTGAAGACAGACTTTGTTCCAAAAAGTATTTAAGACTATCATGATTTTTTTTTACCTTGAAGTTCCTTCCCATTAGGTAAGGTCGCCATTTATTTAGTGCCTGTAGTAATGCCAACAATTCCTTCTCATAAATAGGTTTTTGTAAACACTTTCCTTTGATTGCACGACTTTCAAAATAAATGGGTCTTCCTTGTTGCATTAAAAAAAAACCAATTCCATTTCTTGAGGCATCACATTCCACAATAAATGTTTTTTTGAAGTCTGGCATAGCTAAGACTAGTGCTTGGCACATTTCCTCTTTAATATGTTCAAAGTCCTTAGTTGATTTTGGACTCCAATAAAATGCATCTTTATTGAGTAATGTTGTTAGAGGTGTTTCTATTCTCCCATAATTCTTAACAAACTTACGATAATACCCTGTTAACGTGAGAAATCCTCGCAGATGCTTTATAGTTGAGGGGATTTTCCATTCCTTAATGGCTTTAATTTTGTTAGGGTCTACCTTAACACCCTCATGAGATACAATATGACCTAGATACTCCACCTCCTGTACTCCGAAGAAACATTTGGAGGTAATTTTTTCTCCTTCAATAGTTTGAGCACCCTGTCAACTTGCTGAACATGATCCTTCCAAGACTTTCTGTAGATTAGTATATCATTAAAAAATACTAACACAAATTTTATAAGTAAGGGTTTGAAAAGGGAATTCATCAACCCTTGAAATGTAGAAGGTGCATTGGTAATGCCAAAATTCATGACCAAAAATTCATAATGAACCTCATGAGTTCTAAATGTTGTTTTTGGAATGTCTTCAGTCTTCATTCTAACTTGATGATATCCTGAATGAAGATCCAACTTGGTGAAGTAAATTGATCCAGTAATTGATCCAATAATTCATCAATGACATGATACTGTTGGAAATATTGTCATTAATGGCAAAGGAGTAGCACCAGAATTATCATTAAGGACAAATGTGCAGACCAGGATCAGCTAGAGTACAAAGGAGAAAGGCAGAGGAGCAACAAAGAGGCATGGATCAACACCAGAATTATCATTAAGGAAAAGGAGTAGAGAGGTGCAGTAAAAAGGCAAGGAGCAACATTAGAATATTTATCAAGGAGCAAAGACAACAAAGGCATCAAAGGAACAAAGGCAACAAAAGAGCAAAGGCAACAATCTTGGGTCAATTCGTGAACGTATTGAATCAAGTCGTGAACGCGCGGGTCAAGTCGAAATGTTTTGCATTCAAAATAGTGCATGAGGGCATGTGCAGTTCAACGGGTCGAGTCGGGTCACGTGCATATAATGTGAATATTGTGTTGTATGAATACGAATAGTGAACGAAGTTCCTATGAACTTCGCTGGAGATCAAAGTATGGCATAACCCATATTATTACAGACATGATTCTATTGACAACGATCAGTGTGCGGGTGGAACGGATGATGAAGATCAAGTCACAGAAATTATAGGGAGTGATGGACGGAGTAGATCCCAAAAGACAATTGGTGCACATCGTAATTGATGACTTTTATATTTATGTGTTAAGACATTGCAAGTTATATTGTTTAATTTGTGATGCAATGAGGAGCCACGTGTTGGGTGGAGGTCCATGCGCATATCGCAGATCACATGCGATATGGTATAACAGTTAACGACAGAAATGTAAACTTGCGAAGTTGCGATGCGATAAGACACAGAAATTGTGAAATGCGAAGTGTGAGAGAAGACATCCAAAGTTATATTGTTTAAGTTGTGATGCGATGAGGAGTCACGTATTAGGCAGAGGTCCTTGCACATATCGTATAGTGCATGCAATATGGTATAGAAATTAATGACATAAATGTAAACTTCCGAAGTTGCAATGCGATAAGACACAAAAATTGTGAAATGCGAAGTGCGGGAGATGACATGGAAAGATGATGTGGCAGTGATGTGGCGATGATGTGGTAATGACATGGTGATGATGTGGAGATGACGTGGCAGTGATGTAGCACTGACGTGGCAGTGACATGGCAAGGTGACGTGTCATGATGACATAAAGATGGCGTGGACCTGGCCTGCATATCGCACATCGCAAGCTCAGGAGGATAAGCACACAGGAATCATGTTAAAATGCCGAAGTGCGAAATGCGATAAGAGTAACGAATGTGATATACTTCAAAGCTAAAGTATAGGGGATTTAAATTCCGATGTGAGACCCATTCGCATACTGCACATTGCTATCGGTGATTCTTATATTTATATGTTAAGGCATCGCAAGTTAATTGTTTTAAGTTGCGATGCGATAATAAGTTCGATTTGCGATGCGATGCGATCGCATATCGCATATGATAAGAGAAAACTTGCTATTGCTATGAGAAAAATATTGCGACATGCGATAAGGTGTGGATGCGATGTAGCTCTAGAGTTAAATTGCAAAGGATTTCAAATCCAGAAGTAAGGTATTTTTAGTTAATAAATCACATTGGAAGGTAAAAGGAGAATATAACGTAAAACCAATGAAATAACGAAATGCGATGGAAAGGCAGACGTGATACATTATTCAGAGGTAAATATGAATTTATTTAAAGTCTTGGTTTAATGTGTTTGTGATGTTTTTATGAAGAAAACCCTGGAAGTGGAGGTCGACTCGAGTAACAAAGGAAAATGCTAAACGCGGGAAGAAACAACTCAGGTAAGTAAAAATCCGTGCAGAACAGTGACCCGACTATAGAGTAATAGTGTATTGCAGCCAATTAATAACAAAAGACTGAACGCGGGTAGGAGGAGACTCGGGTAAGTGACCTGACATAGAGAAAAAGGAAAAAGCTGAACGTTACGGTAATAAGAAGACATGTACCATGGGCCGAGTCAGGCTTAGAAAGATCTTTGGTCATAGTCGGGTGTTGAGAAAAGCAGAAGGCTGAATGTTGTGGGCAAGAGAAGGAAGGTAGCTAGGTTGAGTCGGGAAAAAAGGTGGTTATGAAACATTGTTAGAATATAACAGTAGCAACATAAAAGACAAAGGGACAACAAGCAGAAGAGGACAAATGCACAGAAAAGCTAAGAAGCTGAAAGGGCTGAGTTGAAAGATTTTGTATGAATATAAATTTATTGATATATTTTATATTGTTTGTGATGCAAAGGAAAGTCTCCAAGGCAAAGCAAAACTCCATTTGATACTGAAATAAATGTATATATTGTTGTAACATTCTGAATATGTAGAGTGAGGAAATGAGTGTGTGGAAGGCAAAGAGTCATGCCTGTTCACTTCATATTCCCATATAGAATGCAAACATCCATGAAGTTATCTCTATAAATGATGTTATTGTAATGTGCATATAGAGGTTAGAGAGTGGAAGAATGAGAGTGAGAAGATAGAGATGCTATGCACATATAGAGATAATATGAAGCAGATATGAAGGCTGAAAAGGCAGTAGTGAAGAAGGAGTAAAACAAAGCCAATATCCAGGTAAATTAGCATATGACTTTATTATAGTGTGAGGGAGTTGGAGCTTCCATATCAAGTTGTAGCTTGATATATGTCCAGTTGTAGTTGGTTGAGGTAGGAGCCTCCTGTGGGTTGTAGCCTGTAGAAAATAGATGGGAGTTGGAGCTTCCGTGCAAGTTGTAGCTTGCAGAAATTGAGGTAGTAGCCTCATGTAGGTTGGAGCCTACAAAAAATTAGTTGTGAGAGGGAGTTGGAGCTTGCCTTTGCATCAAAAAAATAATAAGGTGTGGTTTTCTCCCTTATGGGTTTCCACTTATATCTGTTGTCTATGTGCATGATGATTATGTGTTGATGTATTTTATTTAATATGCTTATCACTTGCTGCCCAAATATTAAGTTTGCTGAGTCATTATATATTAAGTTGCTTATGAAATGGAGGTGTAAATAAGTTTAAAGGAAAAAGTTTTAAATGTCCATGAATGTACTAAACTGATTCACCCGCCCCCCTTTCTCAGTTTAGCTAAGGGTTCATCAGAGACAACAGGACACATTCTGAAAAGCGGAGGATATATAGAGACATACGAGGATTAGTATCGAGGTAAAGATTCAACAAGAGCTTCCAGCAAGCAGCATTGAAGAGAAGAGAAGAGAAAGGGTTTGGCTCTCGATCCCTGGAGATTGTGGGTTGAGATAGGATCCTTGAATCCCTGTAACAACTTGGGTCCCTAGAGGTTGTGGGTTGAGATATAGGTCTCTAGATACATGTAACAACTTGGGTCCCTAGTGGCTGTGGGTTGGGATGGAATATCTGGAGCCCTATAATAGCTTGGGTCCCCTAGCAGATGTGGGTTGAGATAAAAAACTATGGAGCCCTGAAAAACTTGGGAAGAGACCATCCTGGAGCAGAAGTAGAGGAAGACTAGAATGAAGACTTGTGGTTACCGCCTTGATGGTACAATGGATTTTGGACTCCCTAGAAGGTGGTGAATCACTATGTGTGCACATGGGGGTGAGGTTGGTGTTACACCAATTTTTGTCCATCTAACCTGTTACTATTAGATGGACCAAAGTACACCATGTAAGACCAATTTTACCCTAGTAAAATTGCTTTCACTATGAAAGATAACTTAGTAATCATTAATTTATTAAGTTGTTTATGGTCTAAACAGGAAACCCCATGAGGAAATATTGAATAAATCCCTATTTTTTTTATTTTCCTCAAGGTTTAATTAACTAAACAACAGTTTAATTAATATTCCTGGTCATATTTAACCCAAAACGGGAATATTAATTAGATAAATTATTATTTATCTTATTATTTTCTAGGAATAATTATTTAAAAATTATTTAAATAATATTCTTTGTTAAATTTGACTAAATCATTTATAAATAATTGAATAAATCACTATTTATTTAATTATTACTCAACCAAATTCTTAAAATAATAAATAAATCATTTATTTTTTTATTGTTTACAAATAAAGGGATTTGACCAAATTCAAATTCTTTTTCCCTCCAACAAATATAATAAAATATTCCACAAAAGTTGGATCTAGATTTGGCTAATAATATTTTAATTATGCACCAATATCTAGACTAACTCAATATTTTGTTATAAATAGAAGGTTTTTTCCATTCACTCACTACCTTTTGTTGCCTAAAGATCGCTCTGCATCTATACTTTTGTTCTGGCTTTTATCCACCATCATTGTCATATTTTGCTACCATTTTGCTTGAGAGCTCCCTTTGAGTTCCATTTTTGTCTGGGTTTTCTACAAAATGAAGAGAGAGAGAGAGATCTTAGATCTGAAGCACTGAGGACATACAAGAACCCATCCCATTGAGGGGGAATGGTAACATCTTTCTATGTTCCCTTCCCAAGTGTCATAAATACAAAACTATTTAAAAATATTCTTGTCTTGTCTATTGGATGCATGGAGCAACTCTTTCTTTTATTTGCTATTTAATGTCTTTAACTGCACAGATTTGGATTTTGTAGCATTTATCTTGGTCAACTAACTGTAGATCTAAGGAAATTGGCAGCCATCTTTGATATTAGGGTTGTTTTTTATGCACAACTAAAGTGAGATTTTTTTCGTACGCTTGCGATTAGAATTCACACTAACAACTGGCGATTCCACAACGGTTTATAATTATGGCCGTTGTCGTTTTTCAGATCCCTACATGACCAGTTGTTTCAACCCCTAGGGTTTCTCTTCAGCTTCTAGTTTTTCTTTTCTTGATGTTGTTTTTAACCTTTAAAACCCTAAAATAGTAAAAATTCTAACTTCTGTGTGTTTATGGGCCTATTGCGCAGGTGACAAGTATCAGCCGCAGCTGAGATGAATTTTTTTTCTGAAACATGCTCCCAAGAGTGCCAGAAGTGCATGTCAAAATTTTTGGGCCAAAACCTGTGACCTCAACCTCTAGGGCGGAGAAAACAACTAGAAAACTGTGACCTCTGCTGAAAACAGGTCAGAAACTGCGACCTGTACTTTTTGCGGGAATTTTTCTGTGATTTTTATGGGTTTGTCTGGGCTAATGTTCAGGGTTGTCTGACCTCCCTCTCCACCCGTCTTGGACCTGTACTTTCTCTGTTTTACTCGTCAAAGTAGGAACCAAGCCCCTTAGGGCTTCAGTACGCTTCCACCTTTTTAGGAGGAGTTTAGGTAAAGCAGTTCGTCTGAGATTTTAGTGTGTTCAACCATTTTTCAGATATGATCCTGTACTTTTAGATCCATTTCAAATTGGTTATTTATCCATCCAAAACACCTCCTTTTTTTTTTTTTAATTCCTCTAGGGTCCCCTCCGTTTCCCTTCAGGTTGTAGCCTTTCACCACCTCATTTGCATAACTTTTCCCTCTGGTTTTTTGTTGTTTTCTGCACCTATTTCCAGCAGATCTGACCTTTAGATCCTTTTCCCTCTCAACTTTAGATCCATCGGCCATCTTGTTTGTTTTGACTAAATTTTACTCACCCATAGACTAGTTGTTGGGAAGCCCTCCTCCTTGGGTTTAAGTTGATGCATATTTAGCTGTTTATTTTATGTCATATTTCAGTTTACTTTACTGTTATTTTCAGATTTATTTACAGCTAGACAACACCTTTTTTCTTTTTTCTCTACACACACGTCTGGGTTTAATTAAAATTAACACACTTATCACATACACACACACCCTAAGTGAAGAGTGCTTGGTTTACACCACCAGGCAAAGACTATAACATTGTAATCAATTGATCCTGCACCTCCCTGCCCTTATTTCAACATTGTAATCATTTGATCCTGCACCTCCTTTCCCTTGTTGGTTTCTCTTCCTTATGTGATCTGTGTCTATTTTTCCATCATTGCACCCCCAAGGCATTTATCCCAGAGACTTCTTGGCCTTCATCCTAAGTTTCCATTAGGAAGAATTACTCCTACGCATAGGGTTCGAGTTCATCCTCCACCGAGTCCCCATTCTGACTCTGCTTCTGGTTCATTGAGTTCCCCTTCTGGTTCTATCCCTGGTTCTCCTCCGTCACCTTCACCATGTCTGGCTCAGGACCTAACTGTGGTGGTAGCCCCGATCCTAATGCTGGGAATACTACTAGTGGGACCACAAAAGGAACTATCCTGGCTACTCCCTTACTCCCTTATATGGCAAGCCCCAGTGTTCCCAATTTTAACCAGTTGATCAATGACTCCATACACCATGTTCCGGGTTGGCCTGCTGTGCCAACCAATCTCCCTTCTGACATCCCCAAGTTTGAAGGTCTTGTTGGAGAAGATTCTACAAACCATTTTCGATGTTTCCACATGTGATGTTCATCTAACTCCATCACCGATGACTCTGTCTGTATTCGGTTGTTCCAACGTACGCTTACTGGAGAAAATTCTAAGTGGTATGTTGACCAAGCCTCCTCCTCTCATACTACTTTTGCGACTCTTGCCAAGGCTTTTCTGTCTTACTTCCAGCTTCCCCTTCGTTATGACACTGGTACCAAAATTTTGACCTCTTTCCGTCAATCGTCTATGACCTGCCTATCCGATCATGTCCAGGAATGGCAGAGAAGAAAGAGCCTATGTCGAGCCCCTACCTTTAAAGACGATGTCTACATAGACTAGTTTCGCAGATCAACTTTTCCTGATATTGGCAAAGATGTCGCATCTCATTTCCCTCAGACCAAAGAAGCTACCCTCTAGATTGCATTGAAATATGACCTGATCTATGCACAGTCTGGTTATGTTTATATCGTCTTACCTGATCTCCCTAGACCTGGTGATGCTGATGCACCGGAGGAATCCCATGCCACCGACGGTATCGTTGGAGCCCCTTCTCATCCGTACACTCATCCCCCCATAGGTTATGGTTTCCCTCAGGGAGGGGCTAACTCCTCCAACACTTTTCCCCCTCCCGGTAGCATGTATCCAGGATACGACATGCCTCCTCCTTTTTCCCAACTTGTTTACCACAATATTACCCAACCTCCTTATTATCCGTATCCGCAGCCTGGTGCTCTAGCTCCTCCAGCATTAGCACCTCAGCCTCCCTTACCTTCTCAACCCCCGCAACAACATCCACCACCTCCCCAGGGTCAGGTGTATGCACAACATGGTGCGACTAATCCTCCTACTTCCAAAAAGAAGAAGAAAGGAAACCAAAACCAATCTTCCCCAAGTAATCCAGGACCCAATCCACAAGGGAATACACCTAACACTGCTAACCAACAATAGGGCACTCAGCCCAAGCAGGACAGGCCTGTTCGCACGAAAAAACATTGTTCTTGTTGTGGTGTCTATGGTCACTATACCCATGATTTCCCTCTTTTACCTCAGATGTGGTAGATGTGGGAAGCTCAAGCAGCGTCTCGAGGACAGCAAGCCTCCCTCTCGGTTCATCCTAATCCTGCACCTATCCAACAGGTTGTGTTTACTGGTCCTTTCCCCCAGCAAGGATTCGTGGCTACCAAACCCCTTGAAAGTCAGGCGGCCACTCAAACTCCTCCATCTGGTACCTATGATTACCAGATTCTCATGATGAACTCTAACCATCCCATTACCGTTGACCTCAACCTTCACACTCGGTCCCGTTAGTACAACAAGCCCCCCGCTACGTCTACACCCGAGCCCCCTTCTTTAGGTCCCACAGAGCCTCTTTCAACACCCAATGGTCCTTTAGAGATCCCTCAGCCTAAGGTAGAAGTTCATACCAATATCCCCAAGGGACCATTATGCTGAAACACTGCTTCCGATAAAGTTGCCCATTCGTATAGTATAGTAGATGATTTGGCGCAATCCCCTGCTGCCATATCAACGTTGGAACTCCTCCAGTCATGCCCTTCATAGCGTAAATCTCTACTAACTACCATGGGCGCTATGGATCCTTCAGATGATTTTTTGATCGTCTTCGATGTTGACCAGTCAGAACATCCTCCCCTTCCTGCTTCTGTCACCTTCCAAATCCCTGTCAAGATCCGGAATGCCAACGTCTCCCGTTGTATCATAGACGAGGGGGCATCCACCTATGTGATGTCTACTTCGGTTTGGAAGCAACTTGGATCTCCTGATATGGCCCCTTCCACTATCACCCTTCAAGCGTGGGATGGCCACTCTTCCCAGCCCATAGGCCTGTTCCGCAATTGTCCTATTACTCTTGCGGGAAAGACTATTTGTGTTGACGTAGAAGTCATTGATGCCCCCTTAGATTACAAAATTATATTGGGTCATAGCTACACTTATCCGATGTCTGTTGTCCCATCTGCGGTTCACCGTAAGATGTGATTTCCTCATAACGGAAAGATTGTCACCATCGACCAGTTGACATATTACGGACCAAAGTCTCAAACCTCCCCTGAGTCCATCATCTCTTCGGTGGCCAATAAAAAAATAGTCTAACCTCTGACCAGTGTTTCACCCGGAATATACAAAAACTCCTCTTTTCTTGGTTCATTCCGTGGTCTTTCTCCTCGTATCTTTAATCCCATCTCGTCGAACATTTGCATGATGCAATTATCTTGGTCCGACCTCAAACAGAATGGTTCTACTAGTTAGCAGCCCTGCCCCCCACAACCTGCTCCTAGCACCTTGACTCAGCCTTCAGGACCCCCTCCTCCAGGCCCCTCATCTGTAGCTGGAATCCATGAGCCTATCTACCCTCCTAGCATGGTTCCTCCTGGCATTAATCACCTCGGAGCTATCCCGCTTGGACATTAACCCTCCCGTCAGATACCGTTTCTTGCTCCCCCTTTTGGAGTGTTTTTGGTACCTGTCATGGCCACCTTATCTCTTCCTAACATGACCTTGGGGATCCCAGTCTGGTACATTGATCCCCCAACGACCATCCGCCTGGTTAGCCCAAACCTTATATTGTTTTGACCCCAGTCCAACCGGTCCCCATGACTCCTCCCTTTGCTTCTGTGCCTCATCCACCTCAACAGGAACCTACTCCTATTGGGAAAGCTTAGAGTGAGGGGGGGAAATCTTGCAAGAAGGCATCTAAGGACAAGGATGCCCAAACAACCACTACTCCTCCTTAGCCTCCAAAGCATACCCCTTTGTGTGCTTTGTGTGATGTTATCGGTCATGCCACCCATCATTTTCCTGAATTGCCTCGTCTCAAGCCCATGGTCAACAAAGCGTTTCTTGAGTCTGATATCCCAAAATTCCATGTTACTTTACCTGATTCAGCTAATAAACTCAAGATTTTGCACAGAAATCACCCCTGTGCTTTGTGTGATTTCCATGGCCACTATACTTACCTTTTTCCCCACCTCGAAGAGTACCGCTCCTCTTTGGAAGCGATTTTCCAATTCAAGGCCAAGAGAAATGAGTCCACCGCTCCCTTATTTGTGCATTTTGCTTCAGCAGAATCAAAGGGCACATCCACTTCCATTGACATTCACCCTCCCGACGTCGAGATGACAGAGCCGTTGGCCACTGTCGACTACCTGTCATCATCTATGAGATCCTCGGTGGAAGACTCCCTAGGACTTTCCCTTCTGTTTTGCCTGACCTCCCTTCAGTGATCACCTTGGGCTCAACATCGGTGGATCCGTCATCTACTTATTTTTTAGTCACCCTCCGTGACGATGCGCATGTGAACCTCTCTTCTCATGATGATGATTCAGGTAGCTTCACTGCGTCAGGTGGTCTTTCTTCCACCAGTCACCCCATCTTCTATTACTATGACGACAGTATGGAAGAATTTACCACCCCTAACTTTATCTATTCCCCCTTACTTCGAAACCATGCATTCGAACCACATACACCTTGTGGTCATTACATTGACACCCAATGTTTTGGTAAGGGGGCACCCATCTTTGAGAGTCTAGGAGAAGAAACTATCCACAACCCTCAAGGTGCATTTGGTCGTGTCGACTATAGTACCATCATTCTTCCCCATTTAGAAGAACCTCTAGAGTCCCATATCACTTCAGACCACTCTAGGGATGATCCCCCTCATCATTCCTTCTTCTTACACCAGCAACCCAGACCCCTAAACATTTTTTTTGACCAACCTCTGTGTTTTCTAGGTGAGCATCAATTCATTATCTCCAAATCCACTCTTTGGGATAGTGACACCATGTATGCCAACCCAAAAACCTAGTCCAATTGCTTCATATATGAAGTACCAAAAGAGATTCGTAATCCTCCATTCCCTTTCTCGAACTGCATAACCATAATGAAAACAAATGGTGCACCACATCATAAAAATGTGTTTAGAATCCCCTTTTCTAAATACATTTGGCATGACCATAGCATGCATGGGGGCACCTATGCCCCTCAACCATAAAAATCCCAGCTCTCAGCCAAAAACAACACAGAAATCCCCTTTCTCTGATAGGTCACACTTTTCAGGTCATTTCTTGGGACAAGTCGCAGTTTTTTGTGCAGTACCTGCTACCCAGGTTGCAGAACAGACCCAAAAAAGTGCAACCTGGCCTATTCTTGAGCTCTGGGTGCCTAATATAAAACTTTAGTCCACTGACTTGAAAGATTATAGTTATGCCTCTTACCTGCAATTGACGGATCTTAATTCCAACGGTTGGTTTTTCCGCTATGATCACTGCAAAATTTAGGGCCTTTTTTCCTCTCTACATTCACAACAGCTACACTTGCCAATGAATCAAATTGGAGGGAAAAATCCTTATTAAAAGAGAAACCCTAGATTTTTCTTTCGCCAGCTGTTCCCAAACCATCTACACCATTGGAAATCTCTCACCAAGCTCTCAAATGGGTATCCTTTAGTTTTTTGCGATTTGATACTTCACCTCGACACATTTTTTCCAAGAAGGATCACTTCACCACTCCTCAAAATCCAATTTATTCACTTGCAACACTCGTACTTGGGGCACCACTTTGCCTTCATACTTGAACATGCTCGTGTCTATTTTCGTCGTGAGTAACCATCTTGTACTCATTATTTTATGGTCCCCATCGGGTCTGTTCTGTGTGGCAGCATCATTGAGTTGTTTAGAGCATCTAAGTTGAGTCATCATCGCATCCATGGAGTCTATCCAAAGTCCCTTTGTATCCCGCTATAGTCCTCCATCCTTCATTGCTTTATTCCTCTCTCGTGTCGCATATTTTTGCCTTTAGTGATACTGTCCCCATCCCCTCCAGTGTTACGTCAGTTGTTGCCAGGTCATCCATGCCCTTTAAGCTCTAACAAGGGAAGTCGTCAGCTCGCTACTCAGTACCCCCATTCCATCATTATCCCTGGTGTCAGTCTATCAATCGCTCTACTATTATCTCTCATGACTTAGTTGAGGATCCCTCATTGCCTCACCTATGGTGGACCTCCTTCTGTCGACATCATCTTATTCATTCCAGAAGACAGGTCTAGAGGGCAGTGTACCTTGGTTCTAGCTTCCACTCTTGTTCGGTGCCTCAGATTAGGTAAAGGGAGTATTTATTTCCCTTTGACTTGATTGTTTCTCAGCTCCAACTCCTTACGGCATGATCTAGATCCGTATACTTGATGGTTCAGTGATGCAGCAGATTGTACCAGTGATTCTCGGGTGTGTGTGAGATGTTTCAGACCTCATGAGGGGGTGGCCCTTCAGGTAGCCCCCCAAATACCCAAATGACCTCTCTACTACAGCCCTTGATGCATCTCCATATATTTGATGGTTCCAGCCTCAACCGCTTGCAGCGCCTTTTAGTTTGCATGTATCATTTAGATTTTCAGAGCCCTTTCCTGTTTTATAGGGCCTCTTTGGCTGTACTTATATCTCATGTACTCGGATATTATTGTATAAGTCCTGGCTATTGTCCCAAGTGCAACATGTATGTGAGATCCATTATCACATCTTTATATAGCCCTTGTTTATGGTAGCATGTACTATATAGTTCAGTCCCTTGTTTACTCGATGCATTATTCTTTGTACTTTGTTATCTCTGCGGGCATAGGTATGCCTCCCCCGCCTCATGCAGAACATGTACTCACTCATAAAAGGGACTTTTCGCACCTATAAGTCTCACCTCCTCAGGGTCTTGTCCTCTAGCGCTTTAGTCTACCTTATATTTCTCTCTCTCTAACTCCCCTTTCGGTGTCTAGTGATTGAGTTCTTATAACGTACTTCGTTCATACGATTAGCTCCTAACGCTCGCACACTGAGGGGCAATCTGTTACACCAATTTTTGGTCATCTAACCTGTTACTATTAGATGGACCAAAGTACACCATGTAAGACCCATTTTACCCTAGTAAAATTGCTTTCACTATGAAAAATAACTTACTAATCCATAATTTATTAAGTTGTTTATGGTCTAAACATGAAACCCCATGAGGAAATATTGAATAAATCCCTATTTGTTTGATTTTCCTCAAGGGATAATTAATTAAACAACAGTTTAATTAATATTCTTGGTCATATTTAACCCAAAATAAGAAAATTAATTAGATAAATCATTATTTCTCTTATTATTTTCTAGGAATAATTATTTAGACATTATTTAAATAATATTCCTTGTTAAATTTGACTAAATCATTTATAAATAATTGAATAAATCACTATTTATTTAATTATTACTCAACCAAATTCTTAAAATAATAAATAAATCATTTATTTATTTATTTATTGTTTACAAATAAAGGGATTTGACCAAATTCAAATTCTTTTTCCCTCCAACAAATATAATAAAATATTCCACAAAAGTTGGATCTAGATTTGGTTAATAATATTTTAATTTTGCACCAATATCTAGACTAACTCAATATTTTGTTATAAATATAAGGTTTTTCCATTCACCCACTACCTTTTGTTGCCTAAATATCGCTCTGGATCTATAACTTTGGTCTGACTTTGATCCTCCATCATTGTCATATTTTGTTACCATTTTGCTTGAGAGCTCCCTTTGAGTTCCATTTTTGTCTGGGTTTTCTACACCATCAAGAGAGAGAGATCTTAGATCTGAAGCATTGAGGACATACAAGAACCCATCCTATTGAGGGGGACTGGTAACATCTTTCTATGTTCCCTTCCCAGGTGTCATAAATACAAAATTCTTTAAAAATATTCTTGTATTGTCTATTGGATGCATGGAGCAACTCTTGCTTTTATTTGTTGTTTAATGTCTTTAACTGCATAGATATGGATTTTGTAGCATTTATCTTGGTCAAATAACTGTAGATCTAAGGAAATTTCCAGTCTTATTTGATGTTAGGGCTGTTTGTTATGCACAGCTAAAGTGAAATTTTTTCATACGTTTGCGATTAGAATTCACATACACAGTTGGGCGCCTTTGAACTCCAAGTGTTGACCAAGAAAGTAGCTTTCAGTTTGTGGGATTGAGGAATGAAGTCCAATGTAGTCACTAATTCAGTGGAAGTTGGTGTGCTAATCCCAAAAGAAATCAACATCCCCCCCCAAGACTCTGGAATCTGGCTCGGGGGTGAAAACTACAAGTGTGACTGCAACTATCTACGGTTGGGTGGAGGGTCCTTGTCCCAAACTTAGTTTCCTTGCAATTTCAAAGATAATTATCTGTGTATGTTGTTCATCTTCTAATGAATCATGTCGTTGTGTTATAGATAATGGCTCTATATTTAGGGACTGCATTGTGTTGATTATTATTGCATATGTGGTACATCTCCGTCGGGATATGTTATTGACATATATGTGTGTGTGTGTGTGTGTTTTCTAAATATATATATGCATGTGTGAGAATTCTGAAAGAAAAAATGTGTGTAATGATTGTTAATGGTAGACACAAAACATCTGTTGCATAAGATGCATAAAAAATCGCATGATAACAAATACTAAGCCACAATGATGTGTTGAATCTGGATCTACATACATGTTCAATAGTGTGAGAAAAACAACATAAATAACTTATTAAGGAAGACATAAATTGTTTCATGTCATGAGCGAGCCATGAGAGCTTGGATTAATATTGGAAAAATAGTGGGTTATGAGACCCTCTTTATTAACATGAATATTACATGGAAGACCCTCTTCATATTAGGGTCTATATTTACTTGTATGTGTATTAGGGTCTATATTCACTTGATGTGTTGTAGGTTCTATATTCATATGTTGACTTATTGTCAGGTGGAGATGATTTTAGCATGATATCTTGAAGGACACGTGGCAAGTAGTTTGGGAGTTTTGGGTTCCCAAAGCAGCCACATATGGGTGATATGTGGAAATCTCGGAAGTCAACACATGGCATGGATGTCATCAACATGACATCACCCGGGCAATGGTTAGACCTCGAAGGTCAGAAACCTCGTAAATGCGGATGGTTTAATGTCCTCGGGAATTGCAGGTACTAGAGATCATCAGTTGAAGTCGCATTGGTTGATGAAGAGCTTCTCTATCACTCGAGGCCATCAACCCAGAAGTATTCTGATATAGGCATCGGGTTTGTGGGTCCCACATGCACACCGATGGATAGCGTGTGGAGAGTTACGTGACATCCCAAGATACCGAAAGCCCGTAACCATTTCAGAAATAAATATTGAAATAGTTGGGGTAACGGGACAAATAGAGGATGGGTGGATAGACCCACACCAAAGTGATAGGCCATTGGTGGGAGAGATAGCCATCACTTTGGAGTCATGAAATGTCTCCCGGAAGGTCGGATTCTGGGGGGAACCTCAACTTGAGAGTTCAAGATGATCTAAGGATCTCAAATTCATGAAACGTCAGCCAGAAAGTCAGATTCTGGGGGGGCATTAACTTGAGATTTCAGGATGATCTAAGGGTCCCGGAGTATGAAAATCTAACCAGAAGGTTGAGATTCCAGAGGGGACTCCAGATTTCACTTTCAAGGTGTTTTTAGGTCCCAGAGCCACACCATATTAGTCAGAAAAACACACACACACACACACACACACACACATTCCTAAAATGTTAAATGAAGGGGTCAGGTATGTTACACACGTCTCCACATCATCCACCATAATGCCACTTCATGTACATCAACATCATCAACCATGTGCCAATCTCATACTACCACTTGTGAATGTGTTTCCACCTGTGACCAATCTGGTACCACCACCTGTGCATCCATGTCAGAGGGTTACGTCAACAAACACCAATGTTGGGGGTTCCACTTGGGATATAGTTAAGGGTTCCACCTAACACTTGCCACATGTAACCATTTCACTGGTTAGAGAAGATCCACGTGGAATTCATGGGGGGGGGGGGGGGCTTTAACTCTATTAAATGTCATGCAAGTATGCACATAATCCACCCTTCATTTCGCAAAAACTCATCCATAACAATTTTATCTTCCTGAAGTTGTGTGAAATATAATGTCATTAAACATCACAACCTTCGATTTTGTATGAGTGCACAGATTCGTCCTGAAGATGCACGAGATTCAATAAATTTGGTGTTTTGATCCCTTTTCAAAAATGTCATTTTCAAATTAGCTTATCATTCCAAAGATTTTGACCAAGTGTAATATACTGTTGGAAAGGTATTCGAGAGGAATATCCAACCAAACCATATATATATATCATTTTAACTTCAAAAAAAATTCAATAATATTAATTCCATCATATCTTCTTGACATTAGAACACTATGTCCAATAATCTCCTTCCTTTGACATCCAATAGATCGTACTTACTTTAAAATTCCATTGTACCTCCTTTGACATCAATGAAATGAATCTAGTTGTCATCAACGACAAAACTATGCCTAATAACACACCCCTTTGTCATTTATGGAAACACACCAAACATTGATGGTAATTGGTTGTAATGGATTGAACTCCCCCTGTCAAGTTTCTGGTCCAAAATATACTTTATCTCTCATTATTCAATGTCTACTTTCTCTACCCCTTTGACATCAATGGAAAAAGGGCCCAATGAAGATGTCTGCTTATCTGGTGACTTCTTACTACTAAGCCATTGCTACACAATTTTTCTTGTATCTTCCGTTGACCTACTCCCCCTATGAATGATATTTCCCCCTGTGGATAAACTCTTCTCCTATCATGAGGATACCATCATAATCCCCTTGTTGGAAGTTATCCCTATGTTCCTTTTAAATACCATTCAAGTGATCAAAAAATCTGATCCAAAAAAAGTGCCACAATATCCAATCTATTCCGTGACTTCTCTAGATTGCTCAACTACTCTTTTTTTTATAGTTTCTCCCACTAAGGTTGGTCTCCCTTCTTTATGCATCTATCTTGTATTATCTTGGTTCTTCAAGTTTCATTTCAATCATCCATATCCTTGAAGCAACTTTCACCAATGGATTAGATCTAACTTCAAATAAGTTATCATATCTATCCTTGGATCTTCTTGCTTCCTTCTCCATTCTTTGGTGATATCTCTTGGGTTAGTAGAGAAACATTCTTCTTTGAGCCTCTCAAGTTAATCTTGTAATCATGGGATATAAGTCCTCCATTGTGGCATTTTTAGAATTCTATATTGGGATTGAATATTTGCAAAAATGGTTCACATGATATGTTGTTATAATTTGTAAATTGATTGCCTGTGTATTTGTTCCTGAAAGTTTGGAAATATCCTCTATGTCTGATATAATCATTCATAGCATAGGTTCTGCAATCCATTACTTTATGTCCAAATATTTTGCATGAGAATCAATGAAAAAAAACATATTTTGATACTCGGTTTAATAAATTTTTCTTGATGAAGTTTTCTTTTGAAATTGTTCCTTGGAGGATATTCATCTCTTTGATAAACTTTGACTCCTATTCCATTGCTGATTGTAGATGCCTCAAGAATATTTCTTTCATAGTGGTCCTTTTTCCCTCATCATGATTTATTTATTTTCTTGGACTAGTTGTATCTTGTTGATTCCTAATTCCTTTATGAGTGTCACCTAAGATGCTGAAGTGAGCATGCTTAGGCTGATCCTTTACTTGTTTGGAGTCTTAAATTGTGTTTTTTTTGGATCCTATGAATGTATCAACATAACCCTTAAGTTGTTCTCCATTTGGTGTCCTTGATGGATCTTTGTATTTGGATGTCTCAAGATCTTCCTAATAATCGAGGTCTATTTTGATGAGGGGAGATCTATGTAGGATGATGATATGATCTAATGACTTAGAACCTTTAAGGAGATTCACATTTTTATTGAGTCGATCTGAGGTGTTTTCTAATTCTTCTCTCAAAAGAACAACTTCTTCTTCGAATTTTTCATAGTGTTCTTCCTTTTTTGTTAACTGCTTTGATATAATCTCCTTTATCCTCTTAGTTTCTTCCAGTTCAATTTGCGGGAGGAAACATAATCTGCATCAAAATATTTATCTTTATATGTTGAAATTGGCAACAAGAAACATTGAAATCGGCATCCAGAAATGGAATCCAAATAATGGCACCAAGAAATGGCACCATATGAGGCTTCTGATTTAATTTTCCCTTAATTAAATTGGAATAAAAATTGTAATTTCATCTCATGACAACTTGCATTAGTTAACTGAGTCAGGAAGACTTAGTTAGCTTAGGAAATTCAGGTTAGAGGTCAAAGAGGAGGCATGTAGAGGATTTTCCTATTTTTAGGGGGTCCAGTCACAATTATTTGTAAGTTGTAATTAGTTAACTCAATTAATTTAGTTAAAATAAATTTAACTAGTTCTAACTGAGAGATGAGCTAGTGAGAGGTCTAGTGAATTAAATATGATTTAATTCACAAGTAGTGATCAATTAGTTAATTGATAATTCGCTATAAACATTTTTTACACGTCAGTTATAAGGAAGAACCAGTTGAGATTGAGGTTAAAGGGAAGAGATCTATCAGTTGTACTATTATAAAATTGTACAGGTCATGCTTGAGGTCATCGAGAAGGCTCTGAAGGATTGAAAATCCTTAATTGGTGTTTTCCTAATTAATAGGGGATCAATTAGCCCAAGAATGTGTAAGGAATTCAGGTCAGGAAGAGGCAAGCAAAAGGTTTAATACTTGACCGATTTTTCTTAGATTGCAAGCTAGATACGAGCTAGATCGAAGTGAGACAGACAAAAGAGTGCAAGAATTTTCTCAGTGGAGAAAGAGCATTGTATTTTTCCATGATATTGACTTTATGCAATATACAGATAGCTAGGTTTTGAACAGTTTCTTTCCCTAGATTCATCTTGTGTTGTGTGGTTGATTGTCTCTTTCTCTTCCATGTTATGTGATTGTGTGATCATATTTTGTTTCCGCAAATTGTAAAAGGATTCAGTATCTTGTTTTAATACATTATAAGATATAATTGAATCCCATTGGTAGATTTTATACATGGTATTAGAGTGCTAGGAATCAAAATAGAAGAAAAGAATAGAGTTTTTTTTGAACAGGTTCGAAATCGCAGATTTATTCTTCAAGGTCCAGCAATAGATCAAGATGTATTTCAATGACTTGAGACTCGAATATGCTATTGATGGAAATTCGAATTACATATCATGGAAGGAAAGGATGGATGCAATGCTTGAGGACAAAGAACTAAAGGAATTAATAGACAATGATATTCCCCATCCCGCGACAATAGATGCTCAACTTCTTGATGCATGGAAGAAGAGGGTAACAAAGGTGAGAAGGATCTTGTTAGAAGGAGTTTGAGATCATATTTTCTTGAGTTTCCATGGGAAGGAGAATCCATATGCTATGTGGAAGGCCTTAACAAATCAGTTTCAAAATAATAGTGACCACAAGAAGTTGGCGTTGAAATACAAGCTCAGAAAGATCAATATGGAGGAGGGCGAGATGATACCAAAATACTTGAAGAAGTTCACTCAATGTCGAGATGAGCTTGGAAATGTTGGTGTGACAGTAGCCTAGGATGATTGGTTGAGCCTAGATCTTCTAGGCCTTCCCAAGAGCTGGTATAATTACCAGGACTCTGTGAATGGGAGGGAGAAGTTACTAGACTAGGAGTGTTTTTGGTCTGACTTGGTAATAGATGAGATAAGGCAGAGCACCAGAGATGGGACCTCCAGAAAAGAAAAATAAGAAGATTTTTCATTGGTCGAAAAAGGAAAGAAATCCAAGGGAAAGAAGTCCCATCGTAAAGAGGGAAAGAGAAACTCATCCAATACCAAGCGTTTTCACTATCACGAGCACGCGCACTATGCCTCGAATTGTCCATAGAAGAAGGTAGGCAATAAGGAGCCTGCAGTTGCAGCAGGTGAAGTGCTAGCTTCATAATTTGAGCTTGATTTTACTGTCATTGCATGCATGGAAATCACTATAATGGGATGCATGTGGTATCTAGATAGAGGTGCCTTGTTCCATATGACGGGGAATAGAGATCTCTTCAGTGACTTGGAGGAGAAGGACCTCCAACAGAACATAGAGTTTGGAGATGATGGGAGGTATAACATGACTGACATAGGTATTGCTACCTTTCAGAGGGAGTCTGGCTCCCCTCTCAAACTGAAAAATGTTTTGTATGTTCCAGGACTAAAGAATAATATTGTCTTCGTAGCAGTATTGGAGGAGTGTGGTTATGATGTCATATTTAGAAAAGGAAAGGTGTTCCTTAGACACATCGCCATAAGGCAGGTGAAACTAGTCGGTGTAATAGTCAAGAACTTGTATGCTCTCGAGGTTGAATATGCATGCAAAGCTTTGAGGAGCAAGGCAGAGGTTAGTGACTTGGTGTTTGAGAGGGAGCACAGATTACCTCTCAACATTCAGCCTTAGAAGCAGTCTGAGAAGGTTGTGGAGCATCCACAATTGGAGAATCATAGAGGATATCGAGTGGAGGCATCCACTCAAGCAGAGACCTCTAGAAGGGGGAAATTTTGAGCCAGATGGGTAGAGGGAGCACATGCAGCCATACCTCTAGGTGAGAGGTGGGGTGATGTACAAAAATAATCCCAAGATAAGAAACTTGGGAAGGATCCATTGAGATGGCTTGTATCATGGATCAGAATTGGCTAGGACGATCCCACAATACACAATAGCAGGAAGGATTAGTAGGATTGATGCATCTAGATGTTAGGAAGAGATAAATCATAGTGAAAGATGTCAGATATTGGAGCACATATCAGATTTGGAAGTATTGCAGAGGGCACAAATGCAGAGTCTGCAACAATACAAAGTTTCTAGTATACAGTGTAGTAGCTAGCAGTAGTTAGAGAATCTGTTGAAAAATGAATCATACTGATTCAAATTTTTTTTGGAGGGTATTCAGTTTTAGGAGTTGTAGGAGAAAACAACACTAGAGAGGTGTTGCATGCAGGACATTCCAGAGGTACTGGATCATGATAGATTGAATTCCTTTCTTTGTGAGAGGGAGTGTTGAAATTGGCAACACGAAACATTGAAATTGGAAACCAAAAAATGGTACCCAGAAATGGCACCATATGAGGCTTCTGATTTAATTTTCCCTTAATCAAATTGGAAGAAAAATTGTAATTTCATCTCATGAAAACTTGTATTAGTTAACTGAGTCAGGAATAATTAGTTAGCTTAGGAAATTCGAGTTAGATTTAAAACAGAAGGCGTGTAGAGTATTTTCCTATTTTTATGGGGGTCCAATTACAGTTGTTTGTGAGTTGTAGTTAGTTAACTCAATTAATTGAGTTAAAATCAACTTTACTAGTTCTAACTGAGAGATGAGCTAGTGAGAGGTCCAGTGAATTAAATCTGATTTAATTCACAAGTAGTGATCAATCAGTTAATTGATAATTTATTATAAATAGTTGTTGCATGTCAGTTCTAAAGAAGTACCAGGTGATATAGAGGTTAAAATGAAGAGATCTATCAGTTGTACTATTAGAAAATTGTACAGGTCATCGGGAAGGCCCTGAAGGATTGCAAAATAATTAATTGGTATTTTCCTAATTAATAGGGGATCAATTAGCCCAATAATGCGTAAGGAATGAAGGCTAGGAAGAGGCAAGAAAAAGGTTAAATACTTGACAGGCTTTTCTTATATTGAAAGACAAATCCGAGCTATATCAAAGTGAGATAGTCAGCAGAGTGCAGGAAGTTTCTCAGTGGAGAAAGAGAATTGTATTGTTTCATGATCTTGACTTTATGATATATACATATAGTGGGGTTTTCAGCAACTTATTTCCCCAGATACATCTTGTGTAGTGCGGTTGATTTTCTCTTTCTCTTTCATGTTATGTGATTGTGTGATCGTCTTTTGTTTCTGCAAATTGTAGAAGGATTCAATATCTTGTTTTAGTACATTATAAGATCAGATTGAATCTCATTGGTATATTTTCTACATTATATTCTTGCAATTTTTGTTCTATTTTATCAAACTTCTTTCTTAGAGATCTTATTTCTTCCAAAGCACTTATGAGTTCTCCTTCACAGTCTACTTTTGCTTCAATCTCTTCTTTAGATATGAACAATATATCTCCTCTTTCATCGTCATACACGCGTTCATTACCTTCATAGTCACTATCTTCTTTGGAGTACATGCTTCTCCTTCTGGAATTTCGTATTATTTTATAATCATTAGACTTGAATTTTAGTTCATCATCACTATCATTTACTTTTTCATAAGGACATTTAGAAGCATAGTATCCTATTCTACCACATTTTAAATGGAAGCTTACCTTTGAAATTTCCAGTTCCCTTCTTTAGCATTCTTACAAATTTGGCCTCCTCTTCACCAGATTCATGATTCGAGTCTTCTTGAGTTCCATGCTTCCTTCTTTCCTTGGCTTTTATGTATCCTTTCTTCTCCTTTTCTGTCCTTAGCTCATATGCGGCAAGAGTTCCATAAAGGCTATCCATGTTTAACTT
The DNA here is from genome assembly GCA_034641835.2 of Pinus albicaulis. Lineage (NCBI taxonomy): Eukaryota > Viridiplantae > Streptophyta > Pinopsida > Pinales > Pinaceae > Pinus > Pinus albicaulis. The sequence continues at coordinate 250,840,833 of CM076569.1, forward strand.
TTGAATGTAAGATAACTCTTTAATTATTGAGACTTTAGGATTAAACCTTGAAGGAAGTGATATTAATATTTTATGAACAATATTAGCTTCCTTGAATGTTTTACTGAGACCTATTATAGATTTTACAATACCATCTACTTGAAGGAAATATGAAGGAATATTTTCATCTTCTTCCACTTTCAAAATTTCAAAATGACCTCTGTAAGTTTGCAACTTGGCTTCCTTTACTTTTTAATCCCCTTCATTACAAATTTTGAGCTTGTCCCATATTTATTTGGCTAACTTGCAATTCATTACTCTGACAGATTTAGTATTGATACACCACTTAAGATGTCATTTTTTCCATTACATTAAATGTATAAAGAGATTTACCAACTACATCATAGGGAGGAGTTGTAGGTACTTGGAAACAATTATCATCAGCCACCCACACATTAGTACCAAAATACATGATGTGGTTTTCCATTCTTATTTTCTAGAAAGCATAATTTGTTCCATCAAACTGAGGAGGCTTGCCTAAAGATTTGAGACTGGCCATGTTCCCTGTGATCAACCTTCCAGGGATTAATTTCTCCTAAAGGAACTTGATCTGATACCAATTGTTAGAATAATGATTACATTATTACACTATGGGGGCGGGGGGGGGGGGGGGGGGGTGTTGGAGGGCGGTGAATCATTGTAATTGAAAATTCAACCAATTCAAATAATTTTACAATTAATCATAACTGAGAATATGATAATGCATCATTAGATTAAATCATCACATCAAAACCCTTGCGAGAGAAAACCCTAAATATTCTTATCTTATTCGATCTTTAATTACATAAATTTGGAGGCACCAATCTGTTGGAGGCACTAACCCCCAAAAGTCAATTTGCAGGCACTAAATTGATATAGGCTCCAACCTAATTGAGGCACCAACCTCATATACATGCAACCCGCTTCTTCACAAAACATAGTGGACCACTTTTCATAATATTTCAAACTATATCCATAGGATCAACATAACAAATACCTCTTCCAAATTTGATCATATCAATGCAAATTCAACTAGTTCCTCAATAATCAATAGTAGCCCTATCTTCATTTCTTGTTTCAACACTAAACCTATTCATATGGCCTAGAAAATTTTGACAACAATGAAATAAATACAACTTCTTGTATTCAAAATCTATCTTCATGACTTCTCATGTCCCCCTTTTATATTACAAGAAAATTCTATCCATTTTCCCCTTTTCAAAAATCATTTTGGCTGTCAAAATAACCCATAAAAATTATAAAAGTTAATAATTCAATATAATGAACGTTTCCAATTTGTTGTCTACAAAATGAAAATTTTCAGTGTGCATTCGAAAAAATTCACTCCTTCAGTATCTCAAAAGGTTTGACAGAATTCACTTCTAAGGCCAATTTTTTTTTTTTTTGAGCTTGATAAAACTCGAACCCATGACCTCCCGTGGTGCAAAAAGACTCAATATCAACTTTGCTTCCTTGCCTTGGTTCATGCCATCCTTCAAAAATAGTTTTAATCATGAGTCAAAACATACAACCAAAGCCAACTTCCAAGGCTCAACCTCACAATAGAGTGCTACACTGCATGTCAAGTCTCAAACGAAAACCATGCCAACCAATGGGTCATGATTATACAATGTTATTTGTGATCAACCTCACAACCATGTATACCAACCATAAGTAATAGATCGACCTTATGTCGTACATAAACCATGCTGACCATAGATCTTAACCTCATAACAAATGTCCGCGTCAACTATAAGTCACAACTCATCCTCAAAACTAGTGGTGACTATAAGTCACAACTCGACCTCCTACGAAGGGACCACGTCAACCATAAGCCATGGCTTGTCCTCACAACTAGTGCTAACCATAAGTCATGGCTTAACCTTGTAATAGAGGGCCACCTCAAACATAAGTCACAACTCATCCTCAGTTAAATCATAACCAATTCTAACCATAAGTCACACCTCTACCTCGTAATAAAGGGCCATGTCAACCATAAGTCAAAACTCATTAAACCATAACTAGTGCTAACCATAAGTCATGCATCGAACTCATAACAAAGGGCCATGTAAATCATAAGTCACAAATCATCAAACCATAACCAATTCCAACCATAAGTCACACCTCAAATTCATAACAGAGGGCCACATCAACCATAATCAGTGCCAACCACAAGCCAAGTTTTGACCTCACTACTTCTTGTTTCTAGGAATGTAACACTTTATTTAAGCCCCGATGACACACTCTATTTTTTTTCACAACCCCACTATGAACTCATGTAACTACCTGCATTAGTTCATATATTTATACATGTGTAGGGTGGATGTTTATATAGGGCCAACCTTTTCATATGACCACACTATGTGACTCAATCCTTAGGTCTCCATAGTCAAAATTGGGCTAACATCAACATGATGTCATCAATGCCACGTGGAAATATCTGAGTGGTGCCATGTGTCACCTAGATTTTTCCCTATCAACAATTCAAAAGTTTTGAATAGAAATTCCACATGGAAGCTTTCCATGATGCCATATAATCTATTGTATTACCATATCATGTACATCCACATCATCACCCATGTGCCAATCTCATGTTTCCACTTGTCATTGTGTCGCAGCCACGCGTGACCCAATCTAGTGTTTCCACTTGTGCATCCATGTCAGAGGGCTATGCTATCAATCACCTAGACTAGGGGGTCCACTTCGCATCTAGCTATGGGGTCCACCTGGCACTTGCCACATGTCACGATTTCACTGGCTAGAGAATATCTATGTGGAATTTAGGGGGGTGTGTGACCTCCATTAAATGTTATGTAAGTCTTCACACAATCCACCATTCATATTCCAAAATTAATCCATATCCATTTGATCTGACTGAAGTTGCATGAAATATAATGTCGTTGAATATTGCACAAGTTTACACACCATCAACCATTGATTGTATATGAGTGCACACAACCACCCAAAAGATGCACAAGATTTAACGAATTTGGTGTTTTATTAACAAATTTGGTGTTTTGATCCCTTTTTACAAAATGCCACTTTCAAACTGGCTTATATTCTCATTCTGGAGGTGTTTGACCAAGTATAATATATCATTGGTAAGTTCTTGGAGAGGACTATCCAAATAGATGATATATATACTCATTTGATCATCACAACTTCAATAAAAACTCAATAATATTCATGCAATTATATCTTCTTGAAATCACAACACTATTCCCAACAATCTCCTTCCTTTGACATCGAAGAAATCATACTTCCTTTGACATTAAATTGTACTTTGTTTGACATCAATGACACGACATTAGTTGTCATCAATGACAAAACTATACATAACACAATTAGGACTAAAAACAAGACCTCTAAATCAAGAATATAATTAGGCTTCACAACCATCATGGGAAATCCTTCTAGGGGGGAAGACTATATTCATTTTGTTTAATTTTATTATACTAATGGGTATTGGGACTTGTTGAATATAAGCCTATTTGAAACCTTGTACAGAAGAAATGCAACACACCAGTGAGCTAGGGTAACCCAACAAAGGCAGTTGTTATTGGGTCAAAATTACTAAGAGAAATGGAAGATAAAATGATAAAGATAAAATAGAATTTAAAGACTACACAAGACAATAAAAAAGGTTATATATTAGGTGGGGGACATAGAGAATTCAAAGTGGGAAAGAATTTGTATTTTAAAGTAAAGGATAAAAAGAGCTTGTGAAATTGGGATGTTTCCAAAAGTTGGTGGTGAGATATTGTGGGTTGTATGAATACCTTGAAAGGATCGGCCTCATTGTATACATGGTTTCATTTCCTACATCTATGGGAATTCATAATATATTACTTCGATTTTATTAAAAAATTATGTGCATATTCCTAAGCATATTAATTATTGGACTACCATCTATGTGGGAAAAAAAGGGATTTTTGTGTGGATCTAATACACTTCCTAAATAAAAATTCAAAGTGCTCAATAATTGAGCCATTATATTGGTGAAGGTCTAATGGAATTTCTATGGTCCTAAAGACATGACGTGGGAGCATGATGAGGCCAGGTGGGAAGAGTTCCTAGAGTTTTTAGTAGATTTTGGAGAAATTTGAGTGTACATTTGTACATAAATGCATAAAGACTTTGTTTTAGTGTAGTTAGAATTCCCAAAGCCACAACTCTAACACTTCCTATTTGGCTTATGTTAGATACCTAGAAGGGAAGTGGAACAACCCAAGGGATCATTGTGATGCAAAGAATGGGGTACACTTCCTTGTGTTGTGAAAGATGAAGGGGAATGTGAAACTGCTAGTTGAAATTGTTGTAGGATTTATTAAACTATTTTTATTATTATTATGATGTAAAAACATGTACATGTATAAATTTACACCAATAGGGTGTTGTGCACTCAAAATATTGCAAAATTAAGGGTTAGGGAAATACAACATCCTAGTTTTGACTCATATATTTGCAATGTATATTTTTGAATATGATGAATGGTTGAGGTCCAAGCAATATAATATGTAAACAACATACACTGAAAATAATAAAACAAAATACACCACCTACTACAGGGTGGTAAGGATAGAGTCATAGGAGGCTATGACTCCACAAGAGAGAGAGTTGAAAGGGGGAGAAGGGGCTCCAAGGGGTAAACCCATATGCCTATAAATCCATGTGATTACATTAATGTAGTTATACTTATTATATAATCCTCCTTTGAATTATCAAAACCCAATCATTGAATGCATGTGTGAGGAATTTGGTAAAAGAGTCATCTTAACTAGTTACTGGAGCATGGAGGAAAGTACAATTATGTAAGAGGCTGGTGGAAAAGTAGCATGGTATGAGTACAATCAACTTGGGGAATGGTGAGATTCAACATGAATGGAAAAAGGAATTATACTAAGGTGGGTACGTATATCTTAGTCAATAAGAAAGAAGGAAAACCAAAGTTTTATGTTAAGAATGGGTGGAAGCCACAATTGATGTTAAATATGGATTATTGAAGCTAGTAATTATTCCAATAACTATGGTATGTGCATGAAGAGTTCTTGCTGATAAATTACTGAAGTGTATAATTAAAGGATGTTTTAAGAAATTATGTAATAGTTGGATTTATTGGAGCCTGTAGTTGAGATATTCCTGGATAGTCTGTGTTGGATCCTTGGAGGGGATGGAGATTGTATGAGGGGATGTTATGCAATGAATAAATTCTAATCCCTTGCATTGTGAATATTTATGGGGAATAGAGCTAGGTAGTTGGAATAGTTTTAGGATTCATGTCACTATGTTTCTACTAGGTATTGGGTTGTTAGTTTGGATAGTAGACACCCATTGGAGCATGTTCGTCCTTGTGCACTCATATCCCTAGCTTAGGGGTGGCTTGTTGTAAAGATAATCGGTGCAACGATGACTATGGTTGGATGAAAAATTAAATACCTACAATTCACTATAAAAATATTCACAAAGATAAATGATCTGATCACTATGTTATTTAATGTATGGATTTCATGCCTCGTTTATTAATTCTATGCATTTAAATGTTGTTGTGCATGTTTAATTAATTTGAATTCACAATGATAAAAAATATTTTTAGTTGCATGAACATATATATCATGCTGCACATATTCATTTAGAAAAGAAGCTGGTATCAAAATTGAATTAACAATAACATGCCCTAGGCAGAGGTTTAAGTAAATTGCAATCTTTAAATTCTTAGTGGAATTATTCTATTATGTGCATACACAACACCCCTTTTTAATCCCTAAATTTTGTAATATGTAATTAAGACTAATAGTACTAGGATGACCATCATGGATATTTTTCCAAATTTCAATTGATGTAAATATTCATATTTATCTAATATATTACTAAAGTTGAAGCAAAGAGCATCCAACACAAATCCCAATTCCTGAGGGAGGAAAGCAGTAAGGGGGATTTGGGAAAATTTCCTATCTTATATGGAATTAATTGTCCAGATCTATGGTTTGGTTGTTGAATTACCAAACTACTGGTAGTTATTAGAAGAATGGAGGAATGGTACTAAATTACTCCATAGGTATGGGATATGTATCCATTCTAGAGAGTTCTAGTTTACCACATAACCCAATAAAGGAATATTATTTCTCATAATAGTAGTGTGCATATAAGGGATCAACACTTATGGGGTTGCGAGAGTAGTACAACAGAGAAAGAAGGTAGAATATATAGATGAACATACAAAGAATAAGAACAAAGAGAGAGGAGAGAGTAGTCTAGGAATGTAAGGGAAGTGTGTGCAAGTGAACCAAAGAGAATATATGGGAACAAAAGAGAGAGCCAAATGTGGGTGTTGAGACCATGATTCTAAACAAAAGGAGACAAAAATAATTCTAACTCACAGTAGTATTATGTGGAATTATGGTTTTAACTGAATTGGATAAGGAATTCAATGAGGAATCCTTCAACTTGAGTTAGAGGACTAGGCGGAAATTCTGATTGGTTTCTTTTATTCAAGCACACAAGGCACCAAGAAAAGGAGAAGCACCAGGGGACTGGTAAATTAGTGAAGAGCTCTATTTTGTGCTGTGTACGCCATGATGGCCATACTCTGTTGTATTAATAGGTTGCGGCTCAATAATTGAAAGGAAAAATATTGATTCAAGTATATGAAGAAGAGTGGTTGTCATGTCCTATACTTTGATTTTAAATCTATAGAATCTTGTCAAGAGAAGATTTTCTTTAGGCATGGGATCTATCTCGGTGGTGGCCAACTGCAAAAAATATGCAATGTCGTTGTGCCTATGGTGGGGTGGAGAGTGGATTTCCCAAATTCGGTTTCTAGCAAATCTAAGTGAATATGATAAGTGTATATATTTTTCTTCTTGTGAAATGAAATTGCAGCTTAGTGTTTCATGATTCTTGTTATGTTGGTTGCTATGTGTGTATGTTATTATGCCACTTTAATAAACATGTATACGTGATGAGATTAATGTATTATACATTTTTTCTTGGGTGCTAACTATTACTTATTTCATGAATGAATGTTGTATGAAAAATTAATATTTAAAGCAAAGTTACATGTGATGAATATGTGATGAGTGGTTTGGTATGGTGATTGTATGATTTGACTTGAACTTTGAATCTCTTTATGTTTTCCATAATGTGAATGTCTTTTACCATGCTAGTTGTGGGATGGAATAGTTGTGAATGTATCCCTGTTTTGAATGAGAAGACTTGACATTATTTAGTTTTGCAAGACCTTGTTTCCACTAGAGGTAAGCCAAAAGGCTAGTCCCTCAGTTTGTAATATTTTGCGTTGAAAATGTGGGTTTGTAGTTTGTATTCCAAAGGAGTGTGAGAAAATCATCTCAATTGGATGAAGTTAAGAATATATAGACATTGGCCATTATGATGTGTTTTTATTGTGGAATTTTCTCGCTGAAGGTAGTGTTTGGGATGCCTTCATAGTATGTAGAATATTTCTAAGCTTTTAAAAGTATTCGGGGAAGGTATTTTCCCTATCAGAGTCGATTTCATCCTCTGAAACCATCTGAAGAATCATAGCAAAAGTTTTATAATTTTAAATTTGTTAGAAAAATTTTAGAAATTTTGGGGTTTGCAAAATTTTTCCCTAGCCCTTCGTTATATTATTCTTGGGGGGTGGGGGGTTGTGACCAATAGCTTAGATAAAATGAGATACGGTTCAGAAGGACAAGATGTCGGGTGTCACGGTATCGACTATTAGGTGTTAGTAACATATTAAATAATCTCAAAATTTGAATTCTCTATACTAATAGATACCTAATGAATTTCAAATAATAGACACAATAAATAGAGAATTTATTTTTGGTTGATGTCCATCAATCGAATATAGCAAGTGTCACGAAGCATAGTTTATTTTTTTTCTCGGTGGTTTGATCATCTAATGGAAAAAAATTCAGTTAATGGAAAGGTGGAGGTACACTACTTAATGGAAAATTATTAAGACAAGGTAATAGTGGTATTAACTATTGATACCTCTCACTATCAGCCTTCGAGATATTAGGCGTCAGGAAATCAGGTATCAGGATGTAAACGTTTTGGATGATTGAATATCATGCTATCCAATTATTGGGTATCGGGAGGTTAGGACACTGCTATTAGGTTTTCCTCCCTATACCGATGAATCCAATATTTTTCTGACATGGAAAGTTAACATGGCATGCTACCATGTCATGATGATGTGGCACAAAGGCATGTCTTTTGTGACATATCAATATGACATGTCATGGACAACATGGATCATAGTGAACAATGAAACTGAGGTGGAAGGTAGGTGGAAGACGATGTAGAGGTGATGTGGATGGAATTAAAATTTTATATAATGAAGATTGAATATTGGATGATCGGGATTTTGGATGATTGAGTACCAAGAGATTAATGTATTTGCTATTGGGTTTTCCTCCATATACCAACAAAACTTGAGAATTGTCTATTAACTATTTGAACCATTCTAATTATTTTGAAAATACTCTATCCAAATGTGAGAAGTGAAATGTAACTTATTCTGGTTGTATATGTGGCCATATGTGGTGGTGACACATGGACAAAGGGATTTATTCATGGAAATGGTACGAATGCCAACATGGCATAAAAGGAAAAATCTTCTAGTGGGCATAACTTTGGATCCAAAGCTCATATTTGGATGAAATTTATGTTGTTGGGAAGCTATTAATGAATATGAGACAATGATGGTATTAGAAAAGAGGTTTAAGATAGTTAAAAGAAGTGGTAATTTTACAGCCCCCATCTTCATAAATTAACCTTGTAGGTTGGCTCTAAATACCCTATATACTTAATCATGCAATAAGAGACCGAGTATGTTATAAAGTGGTATCAACATTGTGGTTAAAACACTAGGCGTGGAGGCCCAAATATACACTGGATAAATGAATTAGGATAAATATAGAGAGATTGTTGGTTATGTTTGAGAGTAGTATTGCTTCCTAAATTGACCTTGGTTATATGATTACATTGCTTGAGTAGCTTATTAATGAAAGAGTGCTCTATGGGAAAAGGGTGTCACATTTGGTTGTGCCTCGAAGAGGATTGTTTTAAGAAGTATGGACTCTGGTGGGGGATGGTGATTTGGGAACAACCAGGTATAGATTAAGAAAAGGAAAAATATAGTGGATACAACTGTGTGCATGTGGATATGTGTATGTTGGACACCTATCCTAGAGGGAAATGCATTGTGCCTTGGAGTGAAAAAATGTGGTTAATGAAAATAGATGATTGTTATAATAACTTGTTAATTCTAGGAAACAAATTATTTTGCATGTGTTAATAATGAGAATACTAACATAACCTTAAGCATGAATTGTAGCTATATAAAAACTTCATTTATAGGCCAACGCATATGTGGCCACAAAAATTAAATGTGATGAAAATATCATTCCTTAAAAAAAAACTAACATTAGTTTGTTGTTTCAACACATAAGAATATTTTAATAGTTGAAAAGGAGAAAATTTTATCAAGATGGTGTAGTACATTTTTGGAAATGTTTCTCAAAGGAGAGTAGATGATCCAGATGAGGGAGGAAGGATCAATACCCCTCCTGATTTGGTAGAAATATTGAGAAGCCTAAAGGTTGAATTTAAGTGTTGCAAGGACAACGATGAGAATATCATCAAAGCCCAATAAGCACAGAAGGAGGTCAATGCAATGCTATTGCAAAGTGTATAAAATATAGGGCAGTTATAACATGGACCAACTACTAGTAGTGTGAATGAGAATAAGTCAAAAAAGGTTCCTAGCCAATTTGAAATTCAAACATATGGACTAGAAACCAAGAATACAAAAATAATTTGGGTCAAAGAAAAGGCCATTGAAAAAATATGGAGAGGAGCACCTACTTCATGAATGTATTTACAAGTGATACAATAATTGGAAAATTTTCAGTGTCCAAGAGGTTAATACTATGGATGGAGTAGCGAGAAGCATGCCAAATATTTGTGCAATAGTGGAGGATCAACAAGAAAACCATAAATTTGTAATAGTGGAGATTGAAGAAAAAGAAACATGCCAAGGCTTGGCTAGTGTAAGTAGATATAGAAAGGTAATTGAGGAATTTAAAAAGGAAAATTTATCCACCAGTGGTGGTGAGGATAAGAAAATAGAGGAAACGCTAGCAAAGCCTTCTTCTAAGGTGATTAGTAATTTAAAATAAGGTCCATGATAGGGATGTGGAACCTAATGATAATTAATGTTATTTATATAATATCTATTGAGACAACTTGTATGCACATGAGTGAAAGGGGGAGGATTCCCCTAGACTATTAGGAATCATTTGGGTTTTTGAGCTTGTTGAAGACTTTAAGACAATTTTAATTAATTTTGTACATATGCTTAATGTCCTAAATTCTTGATGAACATTCCAAGTTCCTTTGATGAGTAAATGATGAAGGAACATTTGAATATTTAAGAATCAATCAAGGTGGACTTGGCTTGGCTATAAGCTAAATTAAATTGAGTCTAATAAATTTCTATTGATTGTTGATACCCAAAAAATTATTTAAAATGAATGAATGAGTAAAATGACTTGGTCGTTGATTGAATAATGTTGTAGCACATGTTTTAATTGGTTGAGTAATAGATGATATGTGATGGAGTGGTGAAATATGTAGGTTGTTCTTAGAAATTTGATATTAAAGACCACTTATTTGAAGTGAGATTCGAAGGAAGGAAGTGCCTTCAGACGTATAAGAAAACTCGAGGAAAATGTCAAGAGAATGCATGTCGAATAAGGCTAAAGAAGGAACCAGATGGACTCCTTGAGAGATCATCAACTAAAAATAAATGGTAAAGGAAATCATACAAGTGTGGAAATTATCCAGGATGCAGTAGTTGGTAAGTTGAAGGAATTAGTTAAGAATTCCTTTAGACTAAGTTGTATCTCTTTTAAAATACTTTCAATTTAATGCATATATTGAATACCCAAGAGGGGTATGGTTATGTCACAAAGCTATGAGCATAAAAATTTTGGTAAAACTCCCAGAAACCTAAATGAGTTTTCCTAATGGAAAATATTTGGATAAGTGAGTAATATACTCGGCGCAAGAAAATAGAATTTGCAATGGATAATGCATTAAAGAAATGCATAGATATGACTGATGCTCACAGAGCTTGTTGGGGTTCCTATGTTTTGGCCAGATTGGCAAGACCAAAAGATGAGACAACATCAGAACCACTTTCAGACCTCAGGATCTAGCCCTCCTAGGTCCAGAGAGGGATCTCTCTATGATATGTCAAAGGTGTATGTCTTTGAAGTTCAAATGTCGAAGATGTTAGGCTAGTTATAAGGCTCGGGGTTTGTTGTTTGATTTTTTTGTTTCGGTTGCTGGTTATCAGGAAGGAAGGGTTCAATGTAAGACAAGGATGAGAAAAGAGAGATAAGGTAGAGGTGAAATATTCCACGAAATATTCAGAACCATTGGGCAATGGAGTCAGGAAAGGATTTGCTTACTACTCAATAGGCAAGCTTTCAATTGGGCAAGTCATCTGAAACATAAGATCTTCAAGATGATTATGTGATGCAGAAGGTAGGAGGGGAGGAGATAACACAGATTCAGAGCACAAAGTTAAAGATCATCTGGTCGCCCAAGGATCCTAGTGGACAGGGCTAACCCCAATCCCCAGTGTTCCCAAAACTTCCAACTAAATCTATAACAAGAAACATCTAAGAACTGAATTCATTTAATTCATACATCAGAGAGCAGGCAATAACATCCACTACACTGGTTAAACCAACTGAAATCCTTTCTTAGATAATACATTCAGAAGAGAAACATATATGGCAAGGAGAGCAGAAACATAGGGTACCTAACAACGGTAAATCCTATGCCAATACTCTGATGCAAGCCAGTAGAAACGAAATGAAATGAATGTAACAAAAAGACAGGAAAACATCACCGCTACTTCAGATCAGGATCCAAAGAAATGTGCTTGTCATATTAAATAGCAATACCAATCGAGTACAACATGCCAATAGCTGAATACTCAGTCTGAAAACATTCCCTTCAACCTATCTTACAATCTTTACACAGAGACTGTATCTCCAAGAAACTACTTGCAGTTCTCTAATAACTGATCAACAACTATTACAATGATTTCTTCATGAATTTATAGCTCCGGAGGAGTAGAGGAGGTAGGTGGAGAACTAAATGCAGTATTAAACTTCTGAAAAGAAAGAGTGCCGAAGCCCATTATGTATAAATCCTATGCATTAATCTCTGGTGTTCTTTGGGTGAACGAATGATCTTCTTTAGACTGGGGATTACTTTGATATGACTCTGATGTGTTCTGACTGTAGTACTGTGTGGTGCTATTGGTGAATAAACAAAAGATAAAGAAATGATAAAGAAATCTGCCATACTGATGAAGTAAATGCTCTGATAGTACTGGGGTTGTTTCGGGGTAGAAAATCTCTCTAGAACACGACATAGATTGAATGTTGCATGGGCGCTCTATCCTTCATGGAGGGAAAAACATTCTGCTGCTGTATAAACCCCTGATATGCATTGATTTCTGCGTGCTGTACCTTTGCATAATCTATGGAATCATTGATCTGGTGCTTTGCCTCTAAACTGATGTATTAAAACTCAAAACCCTCAATACTGAATGCTGAAATCCTTGATCATAAGCTGGTCTTTCTCCACGGCTTCATAAATGTCTTGACCTGCAAAATCCGGGCTTTAACGACGCCGGATAGATTTCTTGCGAAGATTAAACTGTCCTTGGATAATATGCATGACGCCGCTACCATTTCCGGGCATTTCTATTGTAGTACCAGCTTTCAGATTTGATTATGTCTACATAGCACGCCGTTGAAGTGGTACATGAGAACCATGGCGTTTCTCCACCTTTGATAGCCCTGCAAAAACACGAAACCAGTTATGAAATCCATGGATGGGGGCGGATGATGTGGATGACAGTGGACCTGTGGAGAAATGGCGGAAAACGCTGTGGAATGGTGGCGAACAGAGGTGGCATGGATTGGCGGAATGCAGAAAAATACACACGAAAACCTTATAAACATCGACCTTTGAACGAATTTATGTAATGAGATGGCGGAGGTACGATGGGTACACGTGGAGGTGACGTGGTGAGACCGGGTAACGACGAAAGAGTCAACGTGGGAAGACCAAACTGGGCTGTCATATCTCAGAGGAGATCGACGGTCGAAACATGGCGGAGGGCGACGAATGGGGGGTCGAGGGTACGGAGACTATGGTTTAAACCCTTGCACGGTTTCATCGAGCGATGACCGTTGGATGAGCGAGGGAAGATCTGACGGCTGACATGAATATCGCTTCACATCCCATGCCGAACGTTAACGCGCGATGGGCAAGCAGTTTTGGAACCGTACAGGATCCACGCGTCGATCGTTGTATGGAATCGTTGGCTGAAAGGAAAATACCGCCCGACCTCCATAATCGGTGTGATGGAAACCATATGGTTTTGGAACAGTAAAAGCGGGCGGGGACCACCGTGGCGGACACACTCCGAACCGTTGATCTGGCGGTGAATGGACGGCGATGGCGCGATTGGTGGTTTGAACGGGTGAATCACGAGCGCTGCGGGGTTTAACGATCGTCGTCTGATCTATATGGATCAACAGTTGAGACAGCGCCCGATAAACATATGGGACAAGCGCCTTCGGGGCTAGCGCTTCGGTCACAGCACTGGGTTCTGTGGGAGAAAAGGTGCGGGGGCTAGGCCGAAAGGGGCTAGGCCTGGACTATGAAGGAAATATGATTTTTGGCCCATTTTAATACATTTTGAAGCCGGCCAAGGGTAACGATAGGGGGATGAGGGGAATTTTAGGCATAATCGAGGGGAGTTGGGATGTTTTAGAAGGGATTTCTGGGATGGAAAGGGGAATTAGGGGAAGAAAAAGGGACTTTGAGGAAAGGAACAGAGGGGTGAGAAAGAAGCATTTGCAAAGGTATAAGGGGCAGAATAAAGCCTTCAAGAACATAATTCTTTATCAGCAAGGCTTAGTTACTCATAACAACAGAGGGAAAAGTCACAAGGCAGGGAACATGAAAAGGCTGTAAGGATGATGTGTTTTCAAGGGAAATGCATTCCTTGCAGGCTTATAAAAAAAATTATCCCCTTGCTTGCTTATCAAGAAATTTATAAGGGGCTAACAGTGGCTCCACATGGGGATGGATTTTTCTTGAAGGAGTCAAGAATTCAGAGAATGGATCTTTGGAGTAGGCCAGTTGCCTGCTGCTTGGCACATCCCTTTCTTTCTTTGATCAACTGCCACAATATGAAAACATTACATCAGCAGAAAACTTTCTCCATTAAACTACCTACCCACACTACAACCCTAGCATATTTTCTTCTTCTAGGGTGCATTTGAGCTAGCATACCCTTTACATTTTATTATTATTATTATTATTATTTTACAAATAGAAAATAAACCTATTCTACAACTACACTTATTACTCCATGAGACCAGATTAGACTGTTGGCCTCATAGTTTCTCTACCTAAGCTACTATCTGCTAGGATTAAACTGTCTAGCAGACTTCTTCTCTACATTCTAAGACAGAAATTGAAAACAGTCAAGCCAGGATTAGACTCTCTGACTTGCTGGACTTTGCAGAAATTAACAACAACTAACTACATGCTCACAGACTGAGCTTTATTGAGCTTCCTGCCTACCCTACTCTAACTGGGAAACTCTGATGCTTTAGGTGATACAATAATGCCAATGCAACCAGTCGAGTAATAGCAAAAAAATATATGAGCACTGACTGCCTGTCAGAGATAACCACAGGGTGCTTTACATGTGGTTCTTCAAAACTGAGGTCGCCACCAGCAGTGACCATTTCTGATATGTATGGCTCTTGCAGAAAATCCATGCTTGAGGGACTGAGCCAATCAGGGCCTCCACATATTCTGCCATAGGATAAAAAAAAACATGATGTAAACCTTTTTCCTCAAAACCTCCCATGACTGGTAGGTTGTCTGCATCCTGGGCAGTTTCAATCACTGCATCTGCACTGAGGCCTTTGTAATGACTCTCCTCTTTTTCCTGATCAAGAAAAAGATGTCTGTGGGAAAGGAGATCTACCTCATCTTCTCTGCAGCCTGAGCTAGAGGGCTCATTATATTCGACTGTGTTGTCCTCTAGTAACGCAGGCTGGTTCTGCTGGAACTCTGTGAAAAAATTAACATATTCTTGAGCGAGGGTTTCTTTGATTACCTTAATCCTTTCGGGAGAAGGCTTAGGATATTCATTCCGCTCAAGAATTTCTTCATCTTTTTCCTCCTCGTCCTTTGCGCTGAAAAGCTGCTGGCTTCCGTCCTCTTGGCAAGTATAACTAATGTTCGAATATAAAGCAGATAGAAGATTCAATGAATCTTCGTCTACTATCAAGCTTTCAACGCTTTCTCCATCAGTATCATAGATGGCCTGCATCAGCTCATTGTTTTCCTGCAATTGATGGTCGTGATATTTCTCCCATGAATCTACTGATGATGGCCCAGCAAGCTCAGTTTCCCTTTGGAAAAAATTATCATCAGATAAATCATAATTATAAACACTGTCACCCATCAAATCTTCAGGACTCTCAGCAAGTCTTTCTTCAAAATAATCTGCAAGTTCATTTTTTGATTCAAGCTCTGGTTCGTCGTACATGCTTTGCATGTAACTTCAGTCTTGCAGTGATCTAATTTTCCTTTTTTGAGGACAAGGAGTAGGTCTTTTCCAATCATCCTCTCTGGTTTTGGCCTCATATTCTTCCTCTTCTGTGTTCAGCAGGTTTTTGGCAGTCTCTATCAATCTTTCCAGCTTACTTTCCAAAGAGAGTTGCCTTATTTTCCCTGCTCGATCTCTCATTGCTGCTTTTAATCTTTCCTCCTTGCATTTTATGTTGTATTCGACAGTGATTGCTATATTCTTCATTTCCTCCAGGCTCGAAGGTTCTCTTTGTCTTATATGGAATTCCACCTCGGGGTCAAAAGAACTTGGATAGTGTAATAAAGCCCATCCCAAAGGAGGTTTTATATCAGAAGGTATAGCATCATATACCTTATTAAACCTGGCTGAAAATTTTTGCACTGTCTCCCCTAGCTACCTTTTCAAACTTTGATACTCTTCTAGTATGAGAAGAACATTTTTAGGGGCTACCCATTTATCAAGGAAAACTTGAGAAAATTGATGAAAGCTGAAAATGCTTGCCACTGGAAGGCCCTTGAGCCAACTCTTAACATTTCCTTGTAATGACAAGGCAAACATTATAATGCACACATCATCTTCTTCTATTTCATACATCTCAAGTAAATCCTCAAGGTTTTGAACATGTTCTTCAGCAGTGGACCCTTTATTTTCTCCATCAAAATGAGGCAACTGGTTTATGAGTTCTGCAGGAAGGGGATGGAAGACAAGAGGTAAAACCAGAGGCTTATATCTTTCTATGACCTTTGTAAATGTAAGTGGTGTGACAATGGGCTCATGGCTGCCTAAAGCTTCTTTAAGGGTGGGGGATACAACATGAGCTTCTTGTTCTACCAGATTCTTCACAGGAGTACAGGTTTGCTTGTGGTCTGAAAAATGAGGCTTAAGATCTTCCCCATACTCATTGCGGGTCTCATCTTGGTGCACTTGATTAGGCTTGAAGTAGGACAAAACATAGTGATAGACAAAGATAATGAATTCTTTAAACCAAATCCAACCTGTATGTTCTACCCTTCTATGAGGTCTAGCCATATTTCAGGTTCTTCCTCCAGTGGAGTCTTTGAGGATTATGGAGTGTGGAGTCGCCAGGTGGATGTATATGAACATTTGAAGCAGGATGCTATCCACCATCAACAATGTGAATGCCAATCTAACCATAGATATAAGTCTATGAGAGCCTGAGAGTGTTTAAGGTGAAATGCACTCAAGTCCCCAGCGGAGTCGCCATTATGTTGGGGTTCCCATGTTTTGGCCAGATTGGCAAGACCAAAAGATGAGACAACATCAGAACCACTTTCAGACCTCAGGATCTAGCCCTCTTGGGTCCAGAGAGGGATCTATCTATGATATGTCAAAGGTGTATGTCTTTGAAGTTCAAATGTCGAAGATGTTAGGCTTGTTATAAGGCTCGGGGTTTGTTGTTTGATTTGTTTGTTTCGGTTGTTGGTTATCAGGAAGGAAGGGTTCAATGTAAGACAAGGATGAGAAAAGAGAGATAAGGTAGAGGTGAAATATTCCAGGAAATATTCAGAACCATTGGGCAATGGAGTCAGGAAAGGATTTGCTTACTACTCAATAGGCAAGCTTTCAATTGGGCTAGTCATCTGAAACATAGGATCTTCAAGATGATTATGTGATGCGAAAGGTAGGAGGGGAGGAGATAACACAGATTCAGAGTACAAAGTTAAAGATCAGCTGGTCGCACAAGGATCCTAGTGGACAGGGCTAACCCTAATCCCCAGTGTTCCCAAATCTTCCAACTAAATCTATAACAAAAAACATCTAAGAACTTAATTCATTTAATTCATACATCATAGAGCAGGAAATAACATCCACTACACTGGTTAAACCAACTAAAATCCTTTCTTAGATAATACATTCAGAAGAGAAACATAAATGGCAAGGAGAGCAGAAACATAGGGTACCTAACAACGGTAAATCCTATGCCAATATTCTGATGCAAGCCAGTAGAAACAAAATGAAATGAATGTAACACAAAGACAGGAAAACATCACCGCTGCTTCAGATCAGGATCCAAAAAATGTGCTTGTCATATTAAATAGCAATACCAATCGAGTACAACATGCCAATAGCTGAATACTCAGTCTGAAAACATTCCCTTCAACCTATCTTTCAATCTTTACACAGAGACTGTATCTCCACGAAACTACTTGTAGTTCTTTGATAACTGATCAACAACTATTACAATGAGTTCTTCATGAATTTATAGCTCCGGAGGAGCAGAGGAGGTAGGTGGAGAACTAAATGCAGTATTAAACTTCTGAAAAGAAAGAGGGCCGAAGCCCATTCTGTATAAATCCTATGCATTAATCTCTGGTGTTCTTTGGGTGAACGAATGATCTTCTTCAAACTGGGGATTACTCTGATATGACTCTGATGTGTTCTGACTGCAGTACTGTGTGGTGCTATTGGTGAATAAACAAAAGATAAATAAATGATAAAGAAATCTTCCATACTGATGAAGTAAATGCTCTGATAGTACTGGGGTTGTTTCGGGGTAGAAAATCTCTCTAGAACACAGCATAGATTGAATGTTGCATGGGCGCTCTGTCCTTCATGGAGGGAAAAAAATTCTGCTGCTGTATAAACCCCTGATATGCATTGATTTCTACATGTTGTACCTTTTCATAATCTATGGGATCATTGATCTGGTGCTTTGCCTCTAAACTGATGTATTAAAACTCAAAACCCTCAATACTGAATGCTGAAATCCTTGATCATAAGTTGGTCTTTCTCCACAGCTTCATAAATGTCTTGACCTGCAAAATCCGGGCTTTAACGGCGCCGGATAGATTTCTTGTGAGGATTAAACTGTCCTTGGATAATATTCATGACGCCGCTACCATTTCCGGGCATTTCTATTGTAGTACCAGCTTTCAGATTTGATTCTGTCTGCGCAGCATGCCGTTGAAGTGGTACATGAGAACCATGGCGTTTCTCCGCCTCTGATAGCCCTGCAAAAACACGAAACCAGTTATGAAATCCATGGATGGGGGCCGATGATGTGGATGACAGTGGACCTGCGGAGAAATGGCGGAAAACGTCGTGGAATGGTGGTGAACAGAGGTGGCACAGGTTGGCGGAATGTAGAACAATACACGCGAAAACCTTATAAACATCGAACTTTGAACGAATTTATGTAATGAGATGGAGAAGGTACGGTGGGTACACGTGGCGAGACCGGGCAACGATGGAAGAGTCAACGCGGGAAGACCAAATTGGGCCGTCAGATCTCAGAGGAGATCGACAGTCGAAACACGGCGGAGGGCGACGAACGGAGGGCCGGGGGTACGGAGACTATGGTTTAAACCCTGCGCGGTTTCGTCGAGCGATGACTGTTGGATGAGCGAGGGCAGATCTGACGGCTAACGTGAATATCACTGCGCATCCCATGCCGAACGTTAACGCGTGATGGGCAAGCGGTTTTGGAATCGTACAGGAGCCATGCATCGATCGTCGTATGGAATCGCTAGTCGAAAGGAAAATACCGCCCGACCTCCATAAGCGGTGCGATGGAAACCATATGGTTTTGGAACAGTAAAAGCGGGCAGGGACCACCATGGCAGACACACTCCGAACCGTTGATCTGGCGGTGAATGGACGGCGATGACGCGATTGGTGGTTTGAACGGGTGAATCACGAGCGCTGCGGGGTTTAACGATTGCCGTCTGATCTATATGGATCAACGGTTGAGACAGCGCCTGATAAACATATGGGACAAATGCCTTCGGGGCTAGCGCTTCGGTCACAATGCTGGGTTCTGTGGGAGAAAAGGTGCGGGGGCTAGGCCGAAAGGGGCTAGGCCTGGACTATGAAGGAAATATGATTTTTGGCCCGTTTTAATACATTTTAAAGCCGGCCAAGGGTAACGATAGGGGGATGAGGGGAATTTTAGGCATAATCGAGGGGAGTTGGGATGTTTTAGAAGGGATTTCTGGGATGGAAAGGGGAATTAGGGGAAGAAAAAGGGACTTTGAGGAAAGGAACGAAGGGGTGAGAAAGAAGCATTTGCAAAGGTATAAGGGGCAGAATAAAGCCTTCAAGAACATAATTATTTATCAGCAAGGCTTAGTTACTCATAACAGCAGAGGGAACAGTCACAAGGCAGGGAACATGAAAAGGCTACAAGGATGATGTGTTTTCAAGGGAAATGCATTCCTTGCAGGCTTATAAAACAAATTAGCCCCTTGCTTGCTTGTCAAGAAATTTATAAGGGGCTAACAGAGCTAGTAAGGCACATGAATACAAGTTGTGACTATTCTTATCTAAAAAACTAAGTTGGAGTACGTTAGACATACACAATTCTCAATATGAGAGATTGTTACATTTGACATAATCATGAATTCTAAAAAATTAGTACATATGTGTTTGATGCACTGAGTGCATGCATGCTTGTGTAGGACAAGCTTTAGACTGATTGAGTGTCACAAAATGTAATGATTGTTAATGCTTATGAGAAATTGTTAAGTGTTGAAGTGAGTGATGTGAAATCCCTCACTCCCACAGAAATCAAAGTGAGAAACTGACCGTTAATAAATTCTAAGATGGATGTCTCAGTGGAGAGAGTGAATATGAAACTATTGATCTTGAGATAATGTAATTTTCCAGTATGAAAATTATGATTTCCATATGAATTTTTCGTAATGATTAATATGATATTAAACAAAAATGTAGTGATATTATGTTCTCCTTTTGATTGTTATTGAATGCATGTAAATTGATTGAATGATAGACTACATAAGTGGTTTTGAAAAACCAATTTAGTGGATTATTGTACATTATATATCGAAAATATTTTATACATGAGAAACTAATATTATTTAGCAAAGTGAAAATGCAGATTGCAAATAGAATTCCTCAAGTATGGCATGGAATGGAAGCCCATGATGAAGGCTAGGAATATTATCATATGCACATAACTCAAAGTTACGAGAAGAGTCTCATGTTTTTCATATCTGGCTTATGTATAGAAAAGTTTGGAAAAAAAAATTATAATTGAGAATTTGTGAATGTATGTCATGAGAAGTGTATATTGTGATATAGGTGAAATGATTAACATTACATCCATATGACATGCGTTAGAAAGTGAAATTGAACTATGTTAGAGCAAGCCAAAGGGATGCCTTGGCTATAAAACTATAACAATCTCTTTGGACTTTTTGTGCAAGAAAGCCTTCATTAGGTAGATAACCCAAAGGATTGTGTAAAAAATAATGGGATTTCCTGAACCCAAAATGGTTAGTGACTACAGCAAGGAGGAGACTTGAATGAACTTGCTATGAAGTTTTTTATGTCACATGCTCACTAGGATCATGAGTGTGTATGGGTGTGTTTGATGCAAGCAGTGAGTTGAATTATTACATGTGGAGTCCCAGTGAAGCAAAGAACAACCATATAGATAAGTATTGAGTTGAAATTTCATTTATTGAAATGCCTATTTCTTTATGGAAATTAAGATCTAATATGGGTAATATTAAATGGCTATATGTGGAAATGGTCCTAACACATATGTTCTTATTTGGTTTTTCCAATGTTGATGTTGGATGGAACACTATATGTTTGGATGTAGCCAAACTATGAACAAAAATACTATTGTTGAATCAGGAGGGTAAGATAAAGGACATGAAGAATGATGTTGATATGCAAGAGCAAGGATGTTGGCACAATTGAAGAAGCATTGATAAATGTTGTTGTAGTAAAAGGGAGCACCTAAGATGGTGTTGTTGCAATCAAAGAATGCCAAGAGTTAGTGTGAACACTAAGGACAATGTTCTTTTAAAGGAGAGGGAATTGTAACACTCCTTTTTAGTCTCCAAACTTTAATGTTGGGATGAACAACATGAATAATTTTCCATATTTCAATTGATGTAAAAAAATAATTTTATTTAATATGTTGCTACAACTAAAGAAGAAAGCAACCAAAAAAGATATTGATTTCTAAGAGAGATAAGTTGTAAAGGTGTTTGGGGAATTTCCCTCTCTCACCCTAAATTAACTGTTTGTATCTTTGAATTGACAGTTGAACTATGCAACTGCCAATACTATTGTGAAGAATGATGGAGTGGTACCAAATTGCTTTAGAGGTATGGGCTATGTACCCATTCTCGAGACTTCTGGTTGACCATTCAACCAAGAAAGGAACTTGATTTCTCATACTAGAAATGTGCGTATGAGAGACTAACACTTGTGGGGGTGTGAGAGCATAGACAAACAATAGAGAGAGAAGGAAAAAAATAGACAAACAAACAAATAAGAAGAATAGAAAGAGAAGAGAGAGAAACCAAAGAATGTAAGATAAGTGTGTGCAAGTTAACTTGAGAGAATATGTGGAAATGGAAAAGAGAACCACAGACGGGTGTTGGAATCATGATTATAAACAAAAGGAGGAAGAAAGCATTCTAAGTCACAAAAATCTTGTGTGGAATTACAATTTTAATTGAATTGGATAAGGAAATCAATGAGGAAGCCTTCAACCTGAGTGAGAGGGCTAGGAGGAAATTATGTTTGGTTTGTTTTATTCAAGCATGTAAGGCACCAAGAAAATGAGAAGCAGTAAGGGACTGCTAGATTAATGAATGGACCCATTTTATGTTGTGTAGGTCATGATTGAAATACTTTGTTGTATTAACAAACCTTGGCTTAGTATTGAAAGGAAGAATCTAGATTCTTATGTGTGAAGGAGAGTGGCCTTCATTTCCTCTACCTTGATTTTAAATCTATACAATTTTGAGAGAAAATTCCCCATAGGAATTGGATTTGGCTTTGAGGTGGCTAGAAGTAAAAAATATGCAATATAGTTGGGTGGAAAGTGGGTCACCGTATTTAATTTCCAATAAGTTTAAGTGAATCAAATAAGTCTATCTATCTATGATAATGAAATGAAATTGTTGTTCAATGTCTCAGGGTTCTTGCTATGTTGGTTGTTTTGTATGTTTGTAATGATAAGTTGAGGGTTGTTATGTTGGTTTACTAAACATGTATAAGTGATAAGATGACTGTATTATATATTTTTGTTTGGATAATAACTATTAATTCTTTCATGAATGAATGTTGAATGAATATGTAATATTTAAAACAATTTTATCTGTGATCAACATGTGATGTGTGGTTTGGTATAGTGAGTGTGTAAGTTGACTTAACCTTTGAAGCTCTTTGTGTATTTTGTAATGTGAATAAAATTTATCAAGGCAGTTGTGGGTTGGAACAATTGTGACCATATTCCTATTTTGAATGAGAAGACTTAACATGTATTTAGTGATGGGAGACCTTGTTTTCTCTAGAGGCAAGTTGGAAGGATAGCCCCTCTGTTTGTAAGAGTTTTAGATGATAGTGCGATGTTCTAATTTGCAGTCCATAGTAGTGAAAGTACCTTATCTCAGCTGGGTGAAGTTGAGAAGTTTTGGTCATTATCCATTTTGATATATTTCTATCGTAGAGGTGCCTTGTTGAAGGTTGTGTTTGGGATGCCTTCATAGGTTGGAGAATATTTATGAGCCTTCAGAAGTCATTGTTAAAGATTTTTTCCATATCGGAGTTGATTTAAACCTTTGAAATTAGCTTGGAAAGCACAACAATTGTTTTATAATTTTTTGTTGTTACCATAAGCTTAGAATTTTTAGGTTTTGGATGCTTTGGCCCTAGCCCCAAGTCATATGGTTTAATAGGAATACCATGACCAAGAACTTAGTCAAAATGTGCTAAGGTATAGAAGGGAAATCTATTGGTTGTCGAGATATCAACTATTGGGTATCAATAACATATGGAAAAAATCCAAATGTGAACCCCTGATACTGATAGATCTTGATTGTTTGTCAACTATGTAAGGTAGTTAATGGGAAATTTCCCATCAATTGACATCCGTCGATCAAATCAGTCAAGAGCCATGAAGCATCGTTTATGCTTTTTCCCAGTGGGTTGATGGTCCAATGACTCGGTGGACTGAATGTCAGTGAACAAAAAGGTGGAGTTATGATAGTTGATTGTCCGTTAATTAGATTAAGAAAGAGTGGTATCAACTATTAGGACCTCTTGCTATCAACCTTTAAGATATCAAGTGTTAGGACATTGGGTAATGGGATGCAAACTTTTCATATGATCATATTTTGATCTGTTGGGTGATCGAGTATGGTGAGGTCAGACACCAACTATCAAGTTTTCCTCCCAATACTAATGGAACTCAATATTGTTTTGATGTGACATGTTGGCATGGAAGGTGAACGTGGCATGATGGCGTGTCACAAAGATAGGTATTGGGTGACATGTCATGCTAACATGGCAAGATGGCATGGCATGGGGTGATGTAGATCTGAGTTCATAGTGGCGTTGAGGTGGAAACTTTGTCGCAGATGATGTGGAGGTGATATGGATGACATAAATATTTCAGATAATGAAGATCATATATCAGATGATTGAGTATCAAGATATTGAGGTATATATCATATGATCAAGCTTTTAGATAATTGAGTATCAGGATATCAAATCGGCTTTTTGGTTTTCCTCTTAATACCTACAAAACCTGATAATGTTCTGGTAACTACCAAAACCATACTCATTATTTAACATGAAAGATTTGGAAATCCTAAATTCTAATGTGACTAGTGAAATGTAATTTGGTCTAGTTGTGGAAGTGGCCATATGTGATAGAGACTTGTGAACAAACAAATTGCCATGTGGCAACAACATGGATGTCAACATGACCCAAAAGGAAACATATTCAAGTGACAAATCTAAAGCTTGGGTTTGAATGAAATTTATATCATTGGAGAGATCTTGATAAGTAGGAGATTATGCTAGTCTCAAAAAAAGGTTTTAATAGTTATATAAGAAGTAGGAATTTGACAACCTCATGTTCATAAAGTAACCTTAAAGGTTGGGTGCGGATACCTCGTATCCTTAATCAAACATTAAGGGATTGGGTACGTTACAATGTTCCAAAGTAGTAAAAATATTGTAATACTTAACATTACCAATTGAGCCTCATAAAACCGTGACGTGCAACTAAATTATCCATACAAATTGACTCCTTGAAATAACTAATTTTGTTAACTTGTTACCATATTATAAGGAAGATGAACTCTTATCTACACTATCATCATTGTACCTACAACCAGCCTAGATCCATCTTAACTCTGGATCTATTAAGCGCCGAGAGGGATCAAATCTCTTGAGGTGCAAACCTCTTTTTTTGAGTGCAAAACTTGAGGAAAGGTTTGCACCTCGAGAGATTTGATCCCTCTCAGCGCTTAATAGATCCAGAGTTAAGATGGATCTAGGCTGGTTTCAGTCGTGTGCGGCCAAGGAAAATCTATCGAAAATATGATTAATTTTATCAATAATATGTAAATACAGATAATTTAAATATAATAATTTTATATATACTAAATATGTCTGATATTTATCTGGTCATTTTAATTTTAAAATTTTCTTAGTTACCTCAGTTTTTTGAGATGATAAATATTGTTAATAAATTTAATGACGAAATAATTTTTTTGAATGCAAAGTGATAATGTAATAGTGTTGAATGATAGAAAATGAAAATAATAAGAATGTAGTCAATTACAAATAGTCTTCATTGTGATCAATCTCAAATTATTTTCTTTTTCTATTCTTATTGTCACCCTTGTTATTTTTGTCATCTTTTCATATCAATTATATGAAAAAGACAATTGAAATAATAAACCATTTAAATATTTAGCTTGAACTATTGTACTAAACATCATACATTGTCTCTCTTGCTCTTCAATATTAATAGGTTGATTTACTATAACACAAATATTAATGTACATTGTTAATAATTTTGTGTGCTTACACTGAAATGAATGCACAATCTTAATCCAATCACTTTAAAATTAATGTACCATCAATGTACATCAAATCAGAAATCAACGTCTACATTGAAATCAATGCACCTAATGCAAAAAATCAAATAAGATTACAAAACAATATCTACACTGAGATCAATGCATCTAATGCAGGTAATCAAATAAGATTAGAAATCAACATCTATATTGAAATCAATGGATCTAGTGCAAGTAATAAAATAGGATTATAAACCAACATCTACACTAATATCAATGCATCTAGTGCAAGCAATAAAATAGGATTATAAATCACCATCTACTTCCTTATCTCCCCCCTTGAACTACATCTCTCTTTCCCTCCATCTCTCCACTCCTTCACATCCTCCCTCTTCCTTCCTCTCTCTCCATTTCTTTCCCACATATATATCTCCCTCTCTCTTCACCCTCCAACTATGTTACTCTCTCTCTCTCTCTCTCTCAACATCTACACTAAAATCAATGCATATAGCACAAGAAAAATGGGATTAGAAATCACCATCCACATTGAAATCAATGCATCGAGTGCAAGAAATCATCTTCCCTCTCTCACCCCTCCAACTACATCTCTCTTTCCCTCCATCTCTCCTCCTCTACACTGAAATCAATATCTACACTGAAATTAATGCATCTAGTGCAAGCAATCAAATAGGATTATAAATCACCATCTACTTCCCTATCTCCCCCCTTGAACTACATCTCTCTTTCCCTCCATCTCTCCACTCTCTCACATCCTCCCTATTCCTTCATCTCTCTCCATTTATTTCCCACATATATATCTCCCTCTCTCTTCACTCTCCAACTATGTTACTATATCTCTCCCTCTCTCCTTCTCTCCATATCTCCTTATTTATCTCTTTATCTCACCCCAAAACATATACACACTCTCTCCATATCTCCCTTGTCACTTCATCTCTCTCTCCACTTCTCACTCTCTATGTAATCCTTCTTCCCTCCCTCTCTCCCCCTCCAACTCCATCTCTCCATCCTTCCATCTCCCTCCCTCTCTCCTCCTCTCTCTCGTCCTTCCTCTCTCTCTCTCTCTCTCTCTCTCTCTCTCTCTCTCTTTTCCCTCCAATTTTCTCTCTTCCCCCATAACTCTCTTCCTCTCTCTCATGTCATCTCTCTTTTCCTTCCTCTCCTACCTTCCTCTATATTTTCCTCTCTCTCTCTCTCTCTCTCTCTCTCTCTCTCTTTGCCTTCCAATCCTCTTTCCTGCCCCAACACACACACACACACACACACTCTCTCAACATCTACACTAAAATCAATGCATATAGTGCAAGAAAAATAGGATTAGAAATCACCATCCACACTGAAATCAATGCATTGAGTGCAAGAAATATCTTCCCTCTCTCCCCCCTCCAAATCCATCTCTCTTTCCCTCCCTCTCTCCACTCTCTCACATCCTCTCTCTCTTACTTCCCCTCTATCCATTTCTCTCCCACATCTATCTCTCTATATATCTCCCTCTCTCTCCCTCTCTTCACCCTCCAACTATGTTACTATATCCCTCCCTCTCTCATTCTCCCCCATTACCTCCATATCTCCTTATTTTTCTCTTTATCTCACCCCCAAACATACACATACTCCTCTATTTCTCCCTTTTCACTCCCTCTCTCTCTCCACTTCTTGCTCCCTATGTAAATACATTAATCTAGATCTAGAGTTTGATATTATCTGTATTTACATTGAAATCAATGCATCTAGTGCAAGTAAGAAAATAAGATTAGAAACCAACATCTACACTGATATCAATGCATCTAGTGTAAGGAATCAAATATGATTAGAAATCATCATATTAATGTACATTTTTAATAATTTTGTGTGCTTACACTGAAATCAATGCACAATATTAATCCAGTCACTTTAAAATTAATGTACCATCAATGTACATCCAATTACATCAAATCAGAAATCAACGTCAACGCTGAAATCAATGCACCTAATGCAAACAATCAAATAAGGTTACAAAACAACATCTACACTGAGATCAATACATCTAATGCAGGTAATCAAATAAGATTAGAAATCAACATCTATATTGAAATCAATGGATCTAGTGTAAGTAATAAAATAATATTAGAAACCAACATCTACACTAATATTAATACATCTAGTGCAAGCAATAAAATAGGATTATAAATCACCATCTACTTCCTTATCTCCCCCCTCAAACTACATCTCTCTTTCCCTCCATCTATCCACTCTCTCACATCCTCCCTCTTCCTTCCTCTCTCTCCATTTCTTTCCCACATATATATCTCCCTCTCTCTTCACCCTCCAACTATGTTACTCTCTTTCTCTCTCTCTCTCAACATCTACACTAAAATCAATGCATATAGTGCAAGAAAAATAGGATTATAAATCACCATCCACACTGAAATCAAATCATCGAGTGCAAGAAATCATCTTCTCTATCTCCCCCCTCCAACTACATCTCTCTTTCCCTCCATCTCTCCACTCCCTCACATCCTCCCTCTTCCTTCTTCTCGCTTCATTTCTTTCCTACATATATATCTCCCTCTCTCTTCACCCTCCAACTATGTTACTATATGCCTCCCTCTCTCCTTCTCTTTAATTATAAAAAGATTTTATTTATTTATCATACTCCTGGTTATTAAATAAAAATATACCACAGTACATTTCAAATATTTACTTACATTAAATTTCTCACAGTACATCTACACATGTGCCTTATACACTGACATATCAAAAGTTTACATTACATAAACGAAAAGGTAGAAAAAAAATAAAATGCAAGAGCAATAGAAATGAAACCTGAAAATCAATTGCAGCTCCTCTTCCCGCAAATATTATTTTCCAAATCAATCTAAATAAGTTCATTGATGGTGAAATCATTTCCCACAAATATTATTACTACCACTTTTGAACAACTCCCGAAATCCTTTCTGACAAATATTATTTCATTGTTCGCAAAATCACAGAGATGCTTCCTCAAAAATAAAATTCGAGACTTTGTTTGTGTTAAATTTATATATGTAGGGAGAGAAGTGATTTTTCATTAGGGCCGACATTAGATTAAATTTAAAATGTTAAATATTAAACATTATTTTTACATTTACATTTATATGTTATTGTTACCTGATATAGGCAATGCATATAGTGTACTCAAATACCCACCTACGGTGATCCAAATTTATTAAATTTAATAATATTAATATTATAATATAATAATGTGAATATTAGAATTAATAATAATATTAGCGTCAATAATGTTTTTTTGGCATGGTATTAATAATAATTTGGCCCATGGTATCAAAGTGGTACATTTTTATACACTCACACATATCAAAAGTTTACATTATTTAAATTTAATAATATTAATATTATAATATAATAATGCGAATATTAAAATTAATA
Source organism: Pinus albicaulis (assembly GCA_034641835.2). Taxonomy (NCBI): domain Eukaryota; kingdom Viridiplantae; phylum Streptophyta; class Pinopsida; order Pinales; family Pinaceae; genus Pinus; species Pinus albicaulis. The sequence continues at coordinate 250,869,801 of CM076569.1, forward strand.
ATAATATTAATATTAATATTAGGGTTAATAATGTTTTTTTGGCATGTATTAATAATAATTCGGCCCATGGTATTTAGCTCAGGATTCACCTAAATAAAACCACCTTTTGATGTTCATAAATATAAATAGGATTATGGAGTAAATATAAAAAGACTTTTTATTTATTTACCATATATATGGTTTCTTTATATTTTATTTATTTACCATACCTCTTTTATAAATATGGTATTAATAATAATTTGGCCCATGGTATTAAAGTGGTACATTTTTACATTAATTAAATTTAATAATATTAATATTATAATATAATAATGTGAATATTAAAATTAATAATAATATTAAGGTTAATAATGTTTTTTGGCATGTATTAATAATAATTTGGCCCATGGTATTTAGCTCCGGATTCACCTAAATAAAACCACCTTTAGGTGTTCATAAATATAAATAGGATTATGGAGTAAAAATAAAAAGACTTTTCTTTATTTCTTTGTTGGAACACCCTAATCCTACATGGGTAGGTGTGGAATGCGAAAAATCACAATGGAGTCCAAGTGACCTTGGAATGTGAAACCAAGAGTCACACCATTGTACTATAAATGTACATCATGTATAATGGAAAAATAAGAAAGCCTCACGCTTATCCTTCATTGTGTTGAGTCTCTTGTGTGTGTGTGTTATTCTCCTCATACACCATGTGTGTGCTTCAACATGGTGTTTAACATGGTATCAGAGCGGGCGATTGCTGGCCCTGCTCCAAATTGAGTGAGCCATTTGTGTTTATGGCCTTGCATATCTGCAAAAATTCTTGACATTTTTGCAGCACTCAGAGTTTCTGCAGCAGAGTTTTTGCAGCTATTCAGAAGTGGTTTTGAAGAGGAGCAGCATTCAAAATCCTTGGCAGCATTCAGAAATTGGTTTGGAAACGCAGCCTTGTGCCTCTGAAGGTTTTCTCACTGCTTATTTTGCTTGCAATTTTTGCCTTTATTCTGCATTTTAAAAGAGTTGCTGGAAAATGCTATTTAAAGAGGGTTTTTGAAGAAGTTTTTGGTTTCACTGCAAAAGAATTCTGAGTTTCTACTGGATTTTTGCTGCTATAATATTCTGAAAAATTTTGGGGTCTTCATTGAAAAATTTCTGAGCTTCTGGACTACATATTTTTCTGCTGCTGGACTACTGGAAAATTTCTGAGTTTTCTACTACTTCTGGATTTGTTCTGCTATACATTTGAAGAAAAATTCTGGGTTTTAGAAGTAAAGATTTCTGAATTTTCTCTGCAATTATTGAAAGATTCTGTTGATGTTTTAGAGTCTCTAACTCCTCTCTGCTGTTAAAAAAAAAAAAAAAAAAACAACTCTACAATCCGCCCTCTGCATTTCACCTGCTCTCCCCACGGATTTCGACGCACACTATACGCCTTAACCCTCCACTCTGCATCTCTACTACCTCACCCACGTCTCTCCCTAACCCTGGCTCCCCTGCTAACACTCGGCCTTCGCACTGCATAATCCCCACGCCACTCAACACATCGCTCTTTCCTACCCTTACTACGCAGCCCTCAACACTCATTCTCGGGCTCCCTCCTTTCCTCACGAACCAGCACTACTCCCCTTCTCCCATCGCTCACGGCCCTATCACTCCAACACTCCTCCGCGGCACTCCAGAACGCACACTCCACAGCTCACTGCGTTTTATTCAACGTCCCTACCCCTCTCACGCCGGCGTCCAGCTCTACACTCCACCATATGCCGCCCTACCTGCAAACACACATTGAATAAAATAAAAAAAATCGCATCTTACCCACGGCCTCACGGCCCTCCTGCTCGCCTCCCTCCCTATCGCCCGACCTCTCTTACCGCCTGCACTCCGCTCATCTCCACGGCCGTCCCTCTCTTACGGCTCCTCCCCTCTTAGTCGGCCCTATTCGCTCCTCCCTCTGCTCGATTTACTATCCCACTTGCAACCCATAGCTCTCGGCTCTACGCCTTCCCCGTCCGCCTTGCAAACAGTAACGCAGCCTACCTTCTCCATTTCAAACGCTCAACGCCCTCCCTTCTCTCCCTCCTTTTAATAAAATCCATCTCCATTTAATTTCATCCGTCCCTTTTCAATTTTTTACATTACGCCCCCCTCACCTTATAATAATCCCCCCTTTTTTTCTTTTAAATTAATCCCCCTTTTAAAATAAAATAAAAAAAATTCGTTCCCACATTTCATTTTTATGTAATCTCTCTTTTAATCCCATTTTTAATTTCCATCCCACTTTTAATTCCCTCGATTTTTAATTCCCTTCTCCATTTTTAAATATTCCCATTAAATTATTTTTAATTAATTTTCAATTAATTAAAAAAAAAAAAAAACAGCAGAGAGAGAGGAAGGACATTGAAGAAAAGAGAGTTATGAACAACAGAAAATGAAGGAATTGACATATCAAGAAATGGACTGAACACATAGAGAAAATTGAAGATTTGACATTATATGATTTGTGGCATAAGGGTGATTTTTTGAAGATTTCACATTTGAAGACAAGTTTGCCATCATTGCAAACGAGTTATTTGAAGAAATTTCAGCTGCCCCAAGGACCTTTTGCACAGTTGTTTTTGCTGCACATTTTTTGCAGAGATATGTATTGAACTGACATTGTATTTTGAGTGGAATTTTCATCTTCTTCATAGTTGCAATCAGTACTTGAGTTGTTGAAAAATTGTTGATTGCCCTCCATCATTTGAGGAGCACACTTTGTACTTTGAGAATTTCTGGAGTCATTTGTATTTCTTGTTGCATCACATTGTAAACGGGTGCATTTTCGGTTGAAGCCGACACCCTTTCATTTTTTAGCCTAAGTTGTTGAAAATGACCAAAATCAATGAGGCATTAGTGTTGTTAAATAACCTCATTCATTCCAATGTTGATGACATGATAAAAATGAGCAAGGATGCTCTTTGTAAAATTCACAGTTGTTTACAAGATGCACATGAGAAGATTGAGTTTTTACAGTTGGAATCTCAGCTCCAACAAGAAGAACTTCAGCAAAAGAGTCACCATTCTGAACCTGTTTCTGTTCAGAACATTGTGAAGGACTCTCATCAGAAGAAAGAAGACAAAGTTTCAGTTGATTCACATTCAGTTCCTTGTACTAGAGCAGATGTACATGCAGATGCAGCAGTTCAACCTGCACTTCTCAAGCCCATCATCAGACCTTGGGAAGAGCTTGTCCACAACAAGCACCGAACTGGTCTTGGATATGACAAGGATGTGTCCTTTCATATTCCGGACTACACCAAGCCCATCATATTTCAGAGTGCCGGATTCATGTATGACAGTTCACCTGCAGCTGTTCCAGATCCTGTTCCACTTCCACAACAGATTGAGAAATGCCAACACTGTGATCGAGTTGGCCATATGAAAGATCACTGTTTTGATCTTCATCCATGCAAGCACTGTGGTCAGCACACTCATTCTTCAGACAGATGCTTCAGACACAAGCCTCTTGCAAGAACCAAGATTCATCTTGGATGGATCGCTTCTTGGCAATGGGCATCAGCAGCCAAGAAGATGTTTACGACACATGTTAGAACTTGTTCACGCATATTGAACAAACTTGCAGTTGAGTTTTTGCCATCATCTCACCTTGTCCCTGACAGGGGGGAAAATGGTGGTCATGTATAAGCTTCGACGACAGATCAAGCGAGCCTGAGCCACAATCTCTCATTCCATGTTCAGAGTTGTAGCCAGCAGTTCAAGCGAGCCTGAGCCACAATTCGTCATTCCGGATTCGGAGATGTAGCCAGAGACACGGATGCCCATGAGCATACCTTCGGTTGGTGGATAACCTAAAACCATCATTTTCGGTTGGTGGATAACCTAAAACCATCATCTTTGGTTGGTGGACAACCTAAAACCACCACAGGTAGTAGACCTCCCTTCTTTTAGGTCGAAGGTCTCCCTTTTTTATGAGGAACAATTCCTCTAGCAGAAGCCTTCAGCTTCTTGCCAGTTTTGGAAGAGTTCCGGGAACTGCAACAAGTTTTGCATTCCAGTGTTTGTGGTCATCCTAAAACCACCTCTTTTTTCCAACATTTCAGAGAGTTGATTCAGCCCAAGTGTTGCCATGTATACTTTGCAGATTTTTATTACAACTCTTTTCTTGGACTCACACATACCCCTTCGGATTAAGGGGGGATGTTGGAACACCTAATCCTACATGGGTAGGTGTGGAATGCAAAAAGTCACAATGGAGTCCAATTGACCTTGGAATGTGAAACCAAGAGTCACACCATTGTATTATAAATGTACATCTTTGTATAATGGAAAATAAGAAAGCCTCACGCTTATCCTTCATTGTGTTGAGTCTCTTGTGTGTGTGTGTTATTCTCCTCATACACCATGTGTGTGCTTCAACATGGTGTTTAACATTTACCATATATATGGTTTACTTATATTTTATTTATTTACCATACCTCTTTTATAAATATGGTCTTTGGCCCATGGTATTCTGGTATTAAAGTGGTAAATATATCAAAAATTTACATTACTCTCATGACATCTACACATCTATATACACTCAGACATATTAAAATTTTACATTACACACATTACATCTACACATCTCTATATATTGGGCCCGACATATCAAAAGTTTACATTACACACATTACTTCTACACATCTCTATATATTGGGCCGACATTTACATTACACACGTTACATCTACACATCCCTATATACTGGGCTGTAGAGCGCCTCTCGGCGCAATAATAAACTCATATGCCTTCAATAACATCTAATGTTATATATAAAAAAAAAAGTTTTTTTTTAAAATAAAAATCTTATTGGTCATACACTCTCCTATCCTACTATCAAAATCTATTTATATTTACTAATATTTAGTAACAAAATTTGAAATTAATAAATTATCACTAAAAAAAAATAAGAATCACAAAATTTCGAATTATAAATACCAGAAATACTTCATATTTTGAAATATGACTACCTTAACCAAAATAATAATTATACACCTATATATACTTGTAACCCAAATATATAATCACATAACAACATTAACCTATAAAATAAGCATCCTACTTGCAACAATTCCATTTAATAATCTAAGACGAGAAAGGGAACAGCAAAGGTAAACATCAACGTGCTTAACTTTGCCACACATGTACGTCCATTATCAGGATGAGAAGGTATTAAAGGATCTTTACAGAGCCTAACATCACTTTTTATTGCATATAGAAGGAATTATTTTTCTCTTCAAGAAAAATATTTTAAATGAATTTTTTTCAATTACTAAAATAATATTATATAAAATATGTAATTGATATTGAAATAATTTATTTAATATATATATTGAAATATTTTATACATATTTTACATTATTTATATTAATTTTTTTTAATGTTATATATAATAATAAAATATTATTTTTTATATATAGAGGGATATTGAAATATTTTACTTAATATACATATTGAAATATTTTATTAATAACTCTCTTAAAAATATTTTTTTAAATGTTACATATCAACTTCATATTAAAAATAATAAATTACACATCTCTTTTATTAAAAAAATTTGATTTTTTTTAGGGTGTTGAGTCCATATATACAGTCAAAAAACCAATTTTTTTGACTGTATATATGGATCCAACACCCTAAAAAACCCTTAGGGCACTTCCATTGTGCAAGGTTACCCATCAAATTTCTATTTTCAATAAATTCTTGCCGGAATTTAGAGAAATTAGACGGAAAAACTACAGTAAAAGCCTTCAAAAAATTGCATTATAAACTACTCGTAAAATTATTTTATTTAAATTGGACATTGAAATATTTAATTTAATGATCAATATTAAAATATATTTTTATCTCTACATAAAAAATTGATATTGAAATATATTAATTATCATGGATATTTAAATATTTTGTTTCAACAATATTTTAAAAAATAAACTATTACAGGTCTTCTTTATATTTAAAAATGAAAATATAGAATTCTTAAAATTTTAATTACTTTCTCTTTAATAAAATTGATATTAAATTATTTTACATAGTATGAATATTGAAATACCTTATTTATTGTTAAGAGTGAAATATTTTTTTATTATTAATATATTTTTTTAAAATCACATATTTAACTCTACATAAAACATTATGTTTTTAATTAAAAATAACCAATATGTATATTTATTTATTTATGTGAACAAAATTTTCATTAGATTTTCTCAAAGTTACATAGAATACAAGCAAGAGTTAACATGTGCACACAATGTCTGAGGAGAGTACTTTCAAGATGTCAAAACCATACTAGCTAGGCTTAATCTAAGGAGAGACCATATTCCCTTGAGAGAGAAACTAGATGGTCCCCCGATAAGTCTGATGATAGTTTTTTAGTCCATAATACAATGACAAGTATAACAGAAATATCAAAAAAGCATATGAAAAATATTGATAGGTGAACTTGGTCATCCTTGGCAGGGGAATGAAAGGGTTCATCATGGCCTTCTAGAAGCCAAGCAGGGCGCTCCTACTCAATGAACACACCATATAGATGGGTGTTAGTCTTTTGCTATGAAGTATCCCCTTTCTAAGTGGCTGCAACAGTTGTTTTGTTGGTAGCAATTTGGACATCCTCCCCTGAACCCAAGTTTGAGCTTGCCCCTTAGGTTGCCTGGTTCTTTCTCCTTTGATTTCTAAGATCCATGAATCTCAGCGTTGGGAGGTTTGGAGCCTAGAACACGAGAGTCTGAGCTATCTAACTGCACTGCCACATTGGGTGGGGTTGAAGGAGGAGGAGGTAGCTGGAATTGAATTCCCAAGTCCATTGCTAGGGTTCAAATTCCTTGTAGTTGTTTTCTTATTTAGTGAATATTTTATTCTTATTTAAAAAAGATACCTCTCAACTCCAAAACTCTATGCGAAATGTTTGTCCCAAAAGAAATATTGTTTTCTTATTTAGTGAATATTTTATTCTTATTTAAAAAAGATAGCTCTCAACTCCAAAACACTCTATGCGAAAGCTCAAATTCCCGGTGGGTGTCTACCCAAAAAAATATATATGTGATGATGGTGGTTAACGTCTACTGACCAAACTTTGGGCTATCGGACCTAAAGAAATGAATTATTTAGTTTGTTTTAAAATTGTACTCCTATGTTGAAAGAGCTTGGAGAGAAGCGTCTCGAGCTCACTATAATTTTGACATGTTAAAAGGCTAGGGAGGTCGGTGTTGCAACAAAGATTATGAAATTGAGATCCACTGTGGGTGTACGCAGGGCACTCTAAAAGGAAGTGATTTTCATCCTCAATGTTCATATTCTCATAGAGATGGCAGATCCTTTCCACCCATGGTGTTTTAGGAACTACCCAATGACCCATTTTACTATGGAGCTCATGAGAGTTCTTTCTTATCTTGGCTATATTAGTTTTTTTCTTTGAGCTAGTTAAAATAGAGAGATACTATTGATCTTCTAGAGTAGGGTTAATGACCTCCTTATAATATCTTAATTTTCTCTTAGCCTCTAAATCTTTCTCACACCACATTTTCTCTTTAAACTTAGAAGCAACAATATTTTTAATGTTATTAATATTTTGCAATGCAACATTTTCGTCGATCTCCCAATGGTTTAACCAAGCCCTGGTATATTTATACCAACCTCGTTTGAGCCTTAGGTAGTTTTGGCTGAAATTTAAAGCTAGCTTAGGAAGTCTATGGTCTCCCATGTTATTGATTTATCTTTATACCAGCCTCGTTTGAGCCTTAGGTGGTTTTGGCTGGAATTTAAAGCTAGCTTAGGAAGTCTATGGTCTCCCATGCTATTGATTTTGTGCTTGTACAACAAGAGCTTAGTCATAGCTAGGCTCTCAATAAGGGAAATACCTGCTTCTATAAGGAGAATATGATAGGGTGTATTGCTTTTATTTTGAGGTCATACGTTATAAAACACTGCTGGATTTGCTTAATCTTCCTCCGGGATTCTCTAAAGAATATCAACCTCATCCGAGGTCTAACTTAGCTTGGGGCCTTTGATTCATGGAAAGCCCCAACAGTTCGAAGAAAGGATCTAGAGCATGTTGAATTGCTATTTATTACTATATTTTTGGTTTCTATCTCAAATAACGACTTTTCTATTTCTGATAACTGCCCATTTTCCTTCCTTCCTAGCTTCTTTTACCTTTTGAACCCCCTTTCTTAATTTGCTTTATCTTCTGGAATGAGATCTTCATCTATAAATATTCCCGTTCATTTTAGACTTGAGGTTTTACTAAGTATGTCATACTTATGGTCAGTGGAGCTCACCTTTATTCGGATCAACCTTCTTTTATTCTCAGTGAATTTCCCCAACCTTGTTGCCTCTGTGAGACACATTTCAATTTGTAATCTATTATGTAATTCTGTCTTGGCTATGGCTAAAGTATCCGCATCTAGCTTCTCTTTCAAACTAAAGATTATAAGGTTCAAGGCCCTTTTGTTACGCTCATGGTCTAATTCTATCAATTTTTTCATTTCTTCTTTAATGGGTTTGATATCTAATTTACTTGCCACACTATTTGGGGTGAGATTGTTATTAACTTTTTATTCTAGTTCTTTAATCATGTACTTCATTTTAAGACTTTCTAAAGTATCAGCATCTCATTATTTGGGATGTTTGATTCGTATCTTGGGTTTGTTTTTCTATTATCTGTAATCTAATCTCCATTGTCTCCATTTTATTTTTTAATAGTTTTATTTTATTTTCTATTTGTTTTTGGATCTTGTCTTCAAGAGATGTACATTTATTTCCCAACATGACTTACATATATAAATTGAACACAGAAAAAATTACATATCACCCTCATAGTGGGTGTAAAATAAACCTCTATATATTTAAAAACTTAAAAAACATAAACACTGACGAACTTATTTAACCGAAACCAAGTCTGACCAATTTCAACCCAAAGTTCTCATTTGGCTCACCAGCTTGAACAGCAGACTTAACTCAGAGATTTGTTGAGTTATAAAAAATCCTCAACAAAGCATACACCACACCAAACTGGCATTTAAGATACACCGCCCAAACAGACATTTAAGATGCAACAAATTTACATTTAAAAAGGCATCACAAAGATAAAGACAAGCAAAGGAACCCACAAAACACATGCTCTTTTAAGTGATGCCAAAGTGCCAGAGTACGCTTTCACATCACGTTGAGAACTCCCCTCTCATAGTTTATGTCAATGTGGAAATATTTTCTCCCATGTCTTTTTTTGAAGTATGCTTTAAATATTTTTCAGTATTATGTCCACCTTCAGTACGTCACACCTATGTAGTTCCCTTGCTTTGCAAGCAAAGTTTTGATAACAAATATGTTAAATAAGTAGCAGTGTTTCAGACTGTCTCAAGGCTATACAACACCTTTCTGTATGAACAACTTTCAGCATGTGCAAAACCATCCCCGTCAAGAAAAAAACATTTTTTCCTGCATCCAGACATAGATCTTTTACAGATTTAAAATGAATTCTCCGTTTCCTGCAATACATCAACATCACCAAAGTTTTCCCCCAGTTTAACATAAGATGTCAGCATTGTTGTGAAAGGTTTTCCAACTATTATATAATTCTGTATTGCAATTCTGTATCCAGTGAGGATGCAATCAACACCATTGTTATTTCATTCATTTAAATGATGCACCAGCAAGCCTGGAATGCATCATCAACACCATTGTTATTTCATTCATTTAAACGATGCACCAGCAAGCCTGAAAGTTGAGTACAGCATGAATAATTTGTATTCCCAAAAGTATCTTTCACTATATATGTTTTAGCTTCTGAGCGGAGCCACTATTTGAAATTACGCCAATCTTGCACATTTACAATGTCCACCTCTTCATTCGCTCTCCTTCATGTGAATATTGATGAATTTAGATTTTGCAGAACAATTTACAGATATATTCTCTTGTCAAGATGTCACATCCGGAAAACAATCCTTCCATGATGTGTTCCAATAGATGTAGGAATATGGTCACTGTAATTGCTTTCAATGGATATTGCTATGCCATAGGAGTATATGCTTATTCATACCCAATTTGAGATAAGCTGCCCCATGCATCCAATTGTCTCAATGATTAGAGAGCCATCACAACTGAAGAAGTCATTGCCTTCTAAGCACTCGGAGTGAAAAGATAAGAGTGCATGGAATGATCCATAAGGGCTCTACTCTAAGATATACTGTGCAGACAAGATCCCACTATTCTTTATTTAAAAATGGAAACGTTAACACCTTTAATGTGCATGATCACATGGTAGGTTGCAACATATTTACAAAGCCTTCCGGTAAAGGTTGAGATAAATCATAACCATCTTTTCCCTGTGCTGGAACTTGCATTGTGATGTCAATAAATTAAATTTATATACTGCTATGCAGAAACTAACAGAGTTGAGAATCTGAATTTAAGAGATGCAAAAGAAAGAGTTGCTTGGAGGAAAAGGAGTAACCACATGAAAGGATGAACATAGTTTCTATTAGATAAAGAGAACGCTATAGTACCATCTGTCCAAGATCATCTATGGTCCCTCAAAAGCGCCTTTTCGAAATTTCCGGGTACAAATTCTAACATGTGAACCATACATGCCAATATCCAAAATAAAAGCAATTTTTTAGGTCTACATGAAACCGAGTATGGACATAAATATCTCATCAATCCAATGCTCGTCTGTCATCTTCAATATCAAAAATAATTTGTGAAGTTATTGCTAGTTTCAAAAACCAAGTATAATGAATAGTTTGATCTGCTACCCTTGTTTCTGATACAAAAATAGCCAAAAGTCCTTTCCAAACAGGCTGCAAAGTTTTCTTCTGATGTGTGATTTGATTTTAAAAAGGTTCTTTACAACAAAATCCTCATTAGTAATACACTGGCATTATTTCAGAACTGGTTATTGCTTGTTCAACCAAAGTTTACAAACCCTGCAAACAGGGAGTGGACCATTATGTGATCTGCTAAAAATATATCTAATGTAGTATACATGCAGGGGATTTTTCTTATATGCATGAGCTAGATGATTAGGATTGCTCTAGAACCCTTATGTTGAGGATCCCCTTTGACAACATAAAATCCCCTATTTTTTTTAAGACTCTCGTCTCAAATACTAATTTGCATGCCAAAGATTACTCTCATAGTGTCTACAAATTTAGCTCTCAAGGAAAATGGAGTTCATTATGAGCGTAGATATACAATGGGAAAATTTGTGCCAAATAACACACGCAGGGAAGTCAGAGTCTTCACTGAAACTTTTGGAGGCCCTTTATTTTACTATTGTACAATTTCTCTAGCTCTTCACGGCCTCCAACCTCTTCCAGTTCCTGTGAAACTCAAAAATCAATAAACTATCAATACATCTTCACCCAAGACCACGCATGAAGAACTCTAAACACATTTGAAATACAAAGCTACATACAGTTATAAGGGAAGAAGAAAACTCACTTTTGGTCCAAGGAAAAGACCATATGGTACACCATTAAACTTGTCTGCATGATGAAGCTGCAGTGGCATTTAAACAAATCTGTATGAGATTCGCTACTTCCTGAAAAGAAATCTATGTCTAACTCACAGATAAATGAAGCGATCTATAGAGCTATGATAAGGAATTTAGGAACAAACCTGATGTGCAGCTGCTACCTTAAGAAGATATGGAACATCAGCAATAGGCCCAACAGGAAAGCGGCGATGAACAAGACCATCGTGGACAAACATATATGCCATCCCAAAAACGGTGATACCAAGCCCCTGAGGAATTTTTCAAGATGCACGGTAGGTTGATAATAGAGTGACTAACATACTGCTGTTGAAAATCACCTTGACATAGCTGTTAAATCAAACTTGGTTTAAATTTACAGTGATCACATCATTCTTTAAAGAATAGGCCAGTACTTACAGCACCAAAACAAAGGCCTGGCACAAAGCCTTTGTTAAAGAATCCATAAGCCAGTAATGCAATGGCCGGAACAGCGTTGATAATGGCAAACACGTCATTCAACTCAAAAGCTCCCTCCCTTGGCCTGTGATGAGACTGCCCAAAGAAATTGGATTGTCAATTACAATGTAAAACTAACATCTCAACAGTCCTGTAATCAATGGAACAAAAGGGGATTGCATTGTGCAAAACATATCTGCTATGTTACAGCTGGATTGTTTTTTTAAATAATTAATTCTTGGTCCACCTTTCTGTAAACTGTAGTTATACCTCATGCATATGCCACAGCGAGGCATGCCAGAGAGCTCGGTGAGCCCAGCGAGCCCAGTATTCCATTCCAACCTATAAAAGCACATTTGGAGTCATTATTTTCTGAATATTTAGTTCCAAATCTAATACCACCAGCTCAAGTAAAGAAATTGCACATACTGTGGCTCCCACTGCTAATAAAAATGTGCCAAACATCTCTGTGTAGGGAATCTCTGCACCCTGCATACAAATTCCATCAGAGAACAAGCAAGGTAATGTACCCATGTCATCTCATACATATGAGCATAAAGACAAGAAAGTTACAGACCACTGAGAATTCATATCCAAAAGCACACACCCATCTAAATGGGTCTGATATCCACCTGGAGGTGAACTAATTAACAGTCTATTATCATAACTGTGAAGTGGAAGTATTAAAAAGATGGGAAAAGTGATAGTTGGGGCTGAGAATTGAAGTGTAAACCTGCATCTGCCAAACAAATCGATAGTAAACAGCCGCAGCAGCCATGCTCGTAATCCCAACGCTGGAAGCAATGGCAGCAAAGAAGTAGGTGTGGCGTTCGGCTTTTCTTCTGGCAGCTCTTTTATCCCACTGCTTTTCATTCTCATAAACTCTGCCGCTTAAAGAATCTTCAAATTCAGTAAAAGAATCTTCATCTTCGATGGATTCTGGTTCCGTCTCTTGCTGTTGGGCTTTTTCACTCAACGCAAAGAACAGAGGCAGCACTTTCCTTCTCCCACGGAATTCAGAAAAAGCGCGACAAAAACTCAGCCCATTTCTGTTTACTGAAGAAGCTCTGGCAAACGCAAGATCATAACGAGAAACCGCCCTGCCTGGTGGTGGAACAGCTGGATTGGTTGGCGCAAGAAGAGGTGAGAGGATCGAATCACGCATCGACAATCGGCATGGAGATGAATTACTCAACATTTCCGTTTATCCGCGTCAGTACTGCAGATGGGCTCTGTGCTCTTCCTCGAATTCGAACCTGGAACCTGTTCTGTAAGCTCGTAGACACCTGCGAAAACTTTCCCGAGATTCTAAGAGAACGATCTCAGAGAATCATGATCCCTTTTAACCACCCAGCACAATTTACCACCTCCTAACGGACTACGTTTGCCCAATATTTACTGGATAATTTTACCCCATCTTATCTTTTACCCGACAGGTATCCGCCGTTGCCGACGTGTCAATCTGAGAATCTTTCTTCACATTCCCTAATATCGCGAACATGTGTCTAACGATTTTACACGTCATGTATATAGTAATTTAAAGAATTTTATATATCATAAATATTGACCAACAAAAAGTCTTGTCACTTTCCCAAAAGCCAACTAAAACATCTCCTATGACTACAAAAATATCTCACATGACTATTAAAAAAAATTATATAGATAACGAAGTATGAAAATTATTGAAATTTATTTATTGAAAAGGAAACATTTCTTAATTGAAAATACTAAATCCATGGTATTCTTAACCCAACCACATAGTGGCACTTGGTCAAATCAAACATTGCACAAAATTGACCTAGGCATTTAACACGTGTAACAAGGACAGACATACGTGGGATATTTATTATCACTCATAAATATTGTAATTGTTAATAAAAAAAATTAGTAGAAAATCTTTCCGTAATAATCATATGTAGTGGTCGATGCGTTTCAAATCAACCAGTGTGGTTCATTATCAGGACGTTTCGAAACGTGTCGACCACATTCCATTACATGTGATTATTACCAAAATTTTTTTATATAAATTATAGATCACAGAAACTTAGATTCTAAAAATAAAATAAAAATATTAATATAGATAATTCATGTAAGATTAATAATTGGTATAGTGGAGTTCATCTAAGATTAATAATTGCTGTAGTGGGGACATAGAACAAATAGAATGTTACTAATTAATTGTCGTTATGGTAAGGGTCAATAGACCATGTTCCACCATGTTACTTGATTTTCAAAAGCGGTGGACTATTTTCCACTCATAATTTTTTTCGTAGAGACGTTCTATTTAGGGTTTGAGTTAGGTTAGTGTGTCAGCCGGAATTATAGTCATCGAGATGCACCTTTCCTTTCATTTTTAATATTTGTTCGGACAAGGTTAATTAATTAGAATTAATTATTATGATTATTATTTTATTATTTATTAATTGTAAATTTATGTTTTCAATGCATATATAGTTTAGTTTTACATTTAATTCAATATTTCTTCATGTTTGTTTGACATTCCGAGATGCATCTTTCCTTTCATTTTTAATATTGTTCGGACAAGGTTAATTAATTAGAGTTAATTATTATTATTATTATTTATATATATTGAGTGTAAATTTATGTTTTCAATGTATGCATAGTTAGTTAGTTTTACATTTAAATAAATATACAAAGTTAATTAGTTTGACATTTAATTAAATATTTTTTCATGTTTGTTTGACTTTATAATGAAGTACTTAAGTGAAATGAATTTTTTATACATTTTGAATTAAAAAAATAAAATTTAGATTTAAATTTAAATCAAACTAATTTTTATTTTAATAGTATTTGGCTTTTCAATATTAAGAATATGTTTTTTTAACTAAATGGGTAAGAGTTTTTATATTAATAAAAGATTGGATTTAAGACTAGAATTTTTAAACGGGTTTTTAATAGAATAAGCAAAAAAGTTTACTTTCTTCATAATTTATTTATTTTTTGAGACAAAAGAGATGTTTATTGTAAACTCTACAAAAAATCTGAAGAAAAAAAAAATGGAGACCAACATTACAAGACCATAGATAGATGGAACAAACAAGCCTAAATGTGGCCTCATCAGACGAGGTAATGAAAACACCGCGAACCACGATTGTTGACTTGTGTGTCTCTGACATGACGAGATCTCCTTATGTCCACGCAAGCACCAACAATGTTGCCACCAATTGTTATTCTTTCTACTTGAGATGTTGAGACTTCCAAGACTGCCACCCGAGCACTAAGCTGACAGATGTCCTCACTGAGCATATCCAAAGAGTCCTCCATATCGGTGTGGTGCACCAATAACTTGGCTTCAATAAAGGGTTGGAATGAGCTTCGTTGACACTTGATCGTGTCTTTGAGGTTAGTAATACAGGAAACCAGAGCTTGAGTGGAGTCCAAGAGTTTGTCAATTAGCTCTGAAGCGTTGATAGAACTATGAAGGTCAGAGCAGCTTGTCATCCTAATCTTGGAGCTTCAAGCGCAAAAATCTGTAGGGGAATTCCCACCAGACCGTGGAAAAGGTTGAAGGGAAGAAATGACCAGAACACCACAATCTAATGAAATAATTCCAACCATTAACTTCAAGAACCTGGAAGAGTGAATGTGGGAGCAGGAAACTTCTAAAAACCAATATATAATTGAACCTCGAACCTTGGCATGAGCCATTCTGAAAACATGGAATCTGAATCCTTACTAAATTCTCACCAAAATAGGAGGGAGATGACTTGAGCCCATCACAGGACAAAATAATTCAATCCATGATCATGCTCGCAGAGGAAGATGCCACAGCCAAGGAAGATTTCCATAAATCAAGGCATGAGGGAATTAAATAGGCAATATCGCAGTAGAGGGATAAGGCCGAAGTTTGATACCACATGTTCACCAAAATGTGCCACCAAGAAAGAGCCATGCAATATAGAGGTTAAGAAAAGGGAGGGGTCGACCAAAAAAGATGGACCTGGAATTCCATTGATGCATGTAAGATGGAGCCTTGTAATAAACTCATCAAAACCATAGCCTAGGGAAAGGAGAAATGAGATCGCTCCCCAACGATACAAGTGCTAAATACATTAAGATTCATTTAAGGGATAGGAGAAGGACTCAATCTAGAGTTTAATTCTATAATACTTTGGCTCAGGTGAGCTCCTTTTTTTGTTAGCTCATCAGCTATCGAGTTTAAATCTTTGTAATATGGAAGAAGTCCATCTTTTCAAATTGAGATATTGAGGCTTGGATTATTTGAATTAGGGGCAAGGACTTAGAAAAAATAGCCTTCTTGGCTTTGGTGAATTGACAAATTGCTAACATAGTCACCAAAGATAGTGACTCAGGTAATTCTTTGTTCATTGACAAGCTCCAAACCTTTCTAGAGGCTAAGAACTATGCTTGATTATTTGCCACCCTTCCAAGACCCCATAGAAATTGCAAGACTACTTTTCCATTAGGGCCAAAAAAGACCCCTCCCCCTCCTGCCTCCCCCAGTATTAGGAATATGATTATAGTTAGTTTACTTAAGTATTTAATGGTATTTTCACTTCATTTAATAATTATATTAAATTTTTTTATATGATAATATATTAATTTATGGCGTTGTTTAATGAGGCAAAGATATCATTCAGATGGTGAATTTCTTGTCAGAATTTGGTGATTGTTTTTCAATAAATTTGACCTTATGAATGTTTGAATATTTATTTTAATGGTGGAAATAGATTTAGCACCATCAAGAACCCTTGGGGCACCCAAAATTCCAAAGCTTGGCGGCTGCAACCCAGATTTCTAAAAAAATTCATCGGATTTTGTCAAAATCACGTTGGATTTTCCATTCTTTTCTGGCAAAAATGTTGCCTCCTTATACTAATCTTTATTTTATATGGTTAAGGAGTAATTTTTATATTTGATTGGTTGAGAGTTCATTTTTTTTATACATAAGGAAACATGTGGAATGAGTTATATCATTAGTGTAGTTTTCTTTGAATAAGGGTGAGGGTAATGAGTAAACTAGCATTCATGAATACAAAACATGATGATCGTCTTCATTATCAATTGAGAACTTAGTTATGGTATATTTTTCTACCTTAAAAAAAGTCGCTATAAAATTTATTTTATGATGATAATGATGATGATTAATGTCCACCAAGATAGATATGGTCTATTAGACTTTAAGAAGGTAATAAATTACATAGAATTCTTTAGCATTTTATTTTCTGTGCTCAAAAAACATGAAAGATGTGTTCCCAATTCACCATAGTTTTGCTACTTAAAAAGACAAAAAAATTGATAATGTGATAACTATTTTGAAAATTAGATAAAATGTGATATAAAATGGATAATTTAAAAAAAACAAATTTTCACCTTCAACTTTCTTAACATTATAAATGCAATAAACTCTTATCATATGACATTTTGAAAATTAACAATATATTTTTGTAAGAAAATATTATAAATTTTTATTATATTTATTAATTTATATTTAATAAATTATAAACTTATTTACATGTATACATAATACAAATAATAATAATAATAATTTATTTTATAAATTTTCCAAAACATTATATTTGATATTTCATAAGCTAACTATTAAAAAAATCCCAAAAGTCTAGACTAATTTTTGTAGTCATCTTTAAATATTTTCAAGTATTTTTTATCTTTGCCTATATTATATTGGTAAGTAAAAAACAATTATATTCATATATTGTTTAAGCTAGACTTTTTGGTTAAATCTCAAACATTTAGGTTAAACTTGATAATAACATCAAAACCAATCTTGTTATTTTTATTTTATTTTAATTTAATATAAAGATTAAACAAATTTTGGAAAGGTAGCTTTACCATTAAATCATTCTTTAGACCTTTCTTGCTTTGATAATGTCTTTTTAGATAGTTTGTCTACTTTATTGAATTTTTTTCCAAAAACCTCATTCTTATTTGATAATATCTTTTTAGGTAATTTGTCAACTTTATTGAATTTTTTTCTAAAAACCTCATTCTTATCTCTAAAATCTTGTTTATGATTAGAACCATAAGTTTAAAAACCTCATTCTTATTTCTAAAATCTTGTTTAGGATTAGAACCATAAGTACAAATTTCAATATGATTTCTTCCATTTTTTGTATTCATAATCACTTTTTAATCTTTCATAACTTAGAAATTATCAATTCTTTTCCTTTTTCAATTCATGCATATTTCAAAATATTCAAGAATCATAAAACTCAACTCTATGATTTGTTCTTAAGTTTGATGCATACCTGAAAGAAAAATGTTATTTTTCACTTAAATATAAAATTTTACCATCTCCATATTTATTTGGATTTTCTTGATATGAACCACCAAAAAAACCTTAGGCTTTATTTTTAATAATTTGTAGAGCCCTAAAAATTCTAAGCGGTTTCACTTTTTTAAGTTCCATGACCCTCTATAGACATATCTAATTTGATGGCATATTTGAGTAAGAGTATATTTATCTTGAAGTATTATGTTTGTTTCTAGCAAGCCAAAGCCCCCACACTATAAAACATGGAAATTCCCTATTAGATGATATTGCCTTATCATTGCAGTAGCTTTCAAAGTATGTTAATAGGGATTTTCTTCTCCAATCATTTTTTTCCATTTGATAGATTTATTGCTTCACTCCAAACATTTCTTGAATATGAGCAATGGATATATAAATGGCCCACAATTTTCTCATTGTTTTTCCACATAATGTGTCTTTTAAGTCCATGTACTTCTCTTCTAACTGTTGTAAAAATTTGGGATTTTGTTTGACATTGCCAACCACACAAAGTTCTTAGTTTTGAGTGGAATATTTAGTTTCCACATTTTTTCCACCACTATTTTTTCTTCCCCTCATCTTCCTCCTCTAGTTTAGCTACATATCCTAGTTTAGCTATGTATTCCCATGATCCTTTGTTCTTATATCACTTCAATGAATCTTCTTGATCATTGAGTTTTAGAGCATTATGTTTTAATTCAATAGTTTATTGATTATATTCTTTAACACGTTCTCCTTGTAGATTCTGATCATTTTCACTTTTCTAGATTTGTTGCCACGAGGCATTCAAACCTAAATTTTTTGCATGTACTAAACTAAAAATTTTTTATTATGAAGAGCATGTATCAAAGAGTTTGAAAGTATGTAATTCTTACAACATTCTATTTAGACATATTCACCAATCTTAACATTATTTCCTTTGCTTGCTTTCTAGGCCAACCATTTTACAACCAAAGCGAATATCTTTACCAAATCATTTCAAATTAGTGAAGCCCCTCTATAAGAATATCTCTCACTCATTTTCCAATCCTTTATTGATCCTAGTCCCATATAGTTTTTCATCGTTGCTCTCCCCCCTAGGCTTTCATTGTGAACTCCATAAACTATTTGCTACCAATACTTGACCAATTAAATAAAAAATATTAAGTCCCCATCCACCCACCTCTTTATGCCTTGAAATTTGGCTCCATTTCAACAATCAGAGCCCCTCCTTTTCTCTCTTCCTCACCCACAAAAAAGTAAAGCATTTTCTTCTAAGTTGAATTCCAATATCATTTCTAGAATGTGTGTCAAAGAAAACCAATAAATAGGGAATCCTTTTGAAAGTCATTTAACTAGTGTCAACCTACCTTCTCTAGACAATCACCTAAAACATAAATTTATCACCATATTGTAAAATGAAGTCTAATCACTGAACCTATAGTCATTTTTTTTAAATTAAAACCCAAACACTTGTCCCTTTTCTTAAAAAAAATGGTCTAAAGGGAATAATTTGTAATATCTATATGTCCATACATTCCTCCAACCCATTGAAGAAAAATAGAATATTTTTTAACATTTAATTCCCTGTTATTCGCTTTGTAGTACAAATCTAAGATGTCCCTGTATTTTATTTATTTATTGTAATGTACATGAACCAAATAACTTTACATAATCTACAAAATAACATAAGTTAATTTGGTTGAGCCTCCAACCTTTATACCTTTTGTAGAACCATGTCTCTTTGAGATTATGATCAACTTGCTCAAACCCTTTTCCACCAACAAGAAAATAATTGGGGACAATGGGCACCCTTTCCTAAATCCTCTTGAAGCATTAAAAAATCAAGAAACCATTGATAAGAATAGCAAAGGATATTGGGGAAAGGAAACCCATAATCCAATTTTTCATTTGAAAATTCACCCCTATTTGAATAAAAAACAATCTTAAGTAGAACCAGCATGCCTTATCACATGCCTTTTTGAAATAATTTTTTATTACCAATTAGTATTTTACTAACCATTATGGAGTGCATTCCCTCATGAATTGAACCAATGGCATTGGTAATTTGTCTTGAAGAGAAATTGAAATCGCTCTTCTAATATAACCATTAATAAATGGATTTGTAGTATGTGTTAGGGTCCTATAAATTTTATAGGGTCGTTTGATTATCACTGTTAATTATCATGTTTGAGATGTTGTAAATAATATTTCATGCTTCAAATTATTTCCAAAGAGAGATCAAGTATGAATATTAGGGAGATTTTGCAAAATAATTTTTGGATCAGATCAAATTGCATATTGTCATGGCAAAGTGCTCAGAAGCAGCTTTCCAACAGTATACCTGGTGCTTCAAAACGACATCTGGATCAATAGAAAGAGAAAATTGAAGTATACACCATCAAACAAAGGAAAAAGGCATAGTGAGAAATTATTTATTTGAGTTATTTAAATTAATTCAAAAATAAAAAATAAAAAATTTGAAACTCTAAAAAAATTCGACTCAATTTTAATTTCATGCGTGAGCCAAAGTCATAAATCCAAAATTCAAATGGCCCACACCACATCCTTTCATTGGTGGGGAAAGTCTCATTCAAGGGATCATCAGATTCCCAAGAACCAAACCAGGGAGACTACGCATAAGTGTCCAGAGAGGAAACTAAATGATCATTGGTTCTGGATGCAGCCTCAAAATCCATGAGAATACTTTGATACATTTTTTCAGCAGGGCTCAGAGGCATAACGTCACCAAAATTATCAAGATGGTCGGGATTGGGAACAATCCATGGATCTTGACCAGACGGTATCATATTGACAGTGGCGACATTCAGAGGCGGAAGTAGAAAAAATCTCATAAGGGATGAGTCTTTGAATAGACCCGGCCCGATGTTCTCATAGGAGGTAGCAGTATTCCCAACATAGGGAATGTTTTATGTTGAAGAATTAGAGGAAAATAAATCCAAATTATCGAAAGTCACGAGTTTTCCCTGATGAGAAAAATGGAGGACACGAAAAAGGGTGGAGACGATGCAAACCATGGCATGTGTCCAATTGAGTCCAAGAAGGAGATTATAATTCAAGTTGGCGTTTACCACCTCAACTTCTAAAGTTACCATTTTTCCCTCCAACAGGATGGCCAATGCCTTGAGAATACCATATGGCCGAGAACCTCTACCGTCGAAAGCTTCCAAGGTATTTAGGGACTGACTCAACAAAGGAGATTCGATGGCTTTCCAGCATGTGACAGACATGATGCAGGTCGAAGTGCCTTCATCAATGACAGTCCCATGAAATTTTTTTCTCATGATGGTAACTTGAATAAAAAAATCCACCTAAGATGGGAGGCGAGGAACGAAATTTTCGAGATCGAAAGTAATAAGATTAGAATCTACGGGATCAATCCTTCTAATAGAGAAGAGTAGTGCCTTCCATTGTGATGGACATGATTGAAGGACCTCTAAAGGTGACATCGCCGAAGGTGCTTGAGCTAGATCCTATACAATGTTGTAGTGTTGCGCAACTCTCGCATTCGGATTATAGGACGATTTCCGAAGAACATCGTTTGGGGGTGGTCAGATGATGGAGTCACTACTAGGTATCTCGATCTAGAGAGGACCAAAAGTAGTGGGAATGTAAGAGGAAGGGTGATCTATAACTTCCGGTTCCATAGGAGCCTTGGATGGATTGGGGTAGTCTTTCGATCTCATGGTAATAGCGATAGGTTATGTTCTAGCCATGAAAATATGAGAGTTTCCAGATGATTGAGCTTGATCTACCATTTGCGTCTACTGAGAAGGGAAAGGTTCTTTCAAGACATCTGGAGTCCCGGATGCGTCATTCAAAAGACGGGCAACTTCGGCACGCCGAGGAAAATCCTTGGTGTAATGATCATCATCACATATTAGGCAAGGATATTTATGCTTGCGCGTGGAAGAATCGTTAGTAGATGACTTTTTCGAATCCTGTTTAGGGTCGTCGGATTTTGATTTACCTTACCCTTTTTTGTTGGCATTAATATTGCATGAATTGTCCTTGATGGAAACCCACTTATAAAAGACCAAATATATTGATTCTGGATATTCTCAGAGATGGCCAGTGATGGAACAGAATGTCAGAATGATGGGACAAAATTTTTACAGATCAGAATCTGAAGATGGACAAAGCCCATATTTAATAAAATATACACAAGTTGGTCAAGGAAAAGTCGCATATACATGCGAGTAATGTTGCGATTCAACAAGATGATGAGCTTAGTGAAAATACGCGCCTTCACTAAGAAGGCCCGCAGGCTATTTTTGGCGCAAGTCTATTTTTAGACATGATGATCATATTTCAGAAGTTGCAGGATGCTATTTGTGGATGGTTGATCAAGTTGGAAAAATAGATGAAGTTCTATTTTTATAATATTGGGCGAAGTCTATTTATAGATCGTCAATCTAAAAATAGATGTATGTCGATTATTATTAGCTCTTAATAATAATCAGACTCTAAACATCAACTTATTCTCTTGGAGCACTTTAGTTCAGTGCACAGATGTGGCACAGAGGCTGACAGAAGGAATTACACTATTCCTAAGGGTTTACTAGAGCTATTGCATGGAGGACTCAGTTAGAACTCAAGTGGCAGAGTTATGACACAGTTGGAAGAAGTAGCTATGGAGTTGTATTTAATTTAACTAAGTTAGACTCAGTTGAGCTAGTTGTATCTAGTCTAACTGATTGATACACTAGTGAGAGTGGAGGGAATTAATTAGTTAATTAATTCACAAATAATAACTCATTAATCAACTGGACAATACAACAGTTAACTACAATGCATGGAAGTTTCAGTAGAGACCAGTGGAGAGTAGGTGAAATGGCAAGATAGAATATTATATGTGACTATAGTGATGCATTGATTGCATCACACACTCAGTGGAGATGCCAATGAGGATCGTGCAGTCAATCAAAGAGTAATTCGAATTCATTCAGAGCTATTCTTCAACAGATATTGCGCAGTGGAGGCAGGCTAGCAAGTGGCAAATATCGGTGCATGGATTTGCAAGATTAGGTCTGATTAGTGTATGACGATTGTACTGTACTGAGGGCTTGTGATAAGATTTGTATGTTTGTATGAGATTGTCATATGATCTCCATGTTACATAATATATAGTTAGGGTTTTCAGCTTCAGGCTTTCCCAGTTAAAAACTGTGTTATGTGTGATTGATAATTTTTGTTTATGCTTCACATGTATGTGCAAATAATTTTTCCACAAAAGATTAACAAGTGGAATAGATTCAATATCTTGCATAAAGTTAAACAGTGTGAGATCAGGTGGATCTAGGACATATGGATGCTTAGTGCATATAATTTCTACAAGTAAGAAGAATATAGGTAGTGTATGTGTTTGCACACTAAGTTTATGATACCAGTGGTCCTTACCATGGTATTAATCCACAATATTGAGCGCAGTAACGGTTAATTGATTCCATCCAAGAATACCATCGGCACTTGTGTGGTTTTGGCTCTTGGTATTGGCTAAGGCTCAAACTATATAAGAAGGTGAAGATCATAGTGAAAAAGTTGTGCATGAGAATGAGAATGGAATGAATATTTCAGTCTGAAGTATATCTGCATGGAATGGGTTATAATCAATAGATAGATCTGATATTTTGATGCACTCATGAATACAATAATGAATCAGGATCTCTAAGACCTGAAATAACTATATATTTGCATGATATGTTTATGAGTTGTTTAGATATTTGGTTTGACGCATAATTGGTGAAGTAAAATATATGATATGATAATTTTTTTTGCTTTGAAGTGTTGCGCAGTCCTGTAATATTTACAGATATATACGTTGGTTCGTCATGGTGAAAGCGCGTATACCCGCAGGTTCGTATTAGAAAAGGCGCATATGGAAGTTAGGGTTTTCCTAAAGATTGCTGAAGAAAATGTTTGATCATTTTTGTTGTGTTTATGATGTCTTTCAATGAAGTCTTCATGTAGATATGGATTGTTTGAATAACATTTATGCTGCTAGTTGATTATGTATAAAGATGATCAGTGACTGGTTGATTGAGAATGATGGATGCTACTGATTGTTTAAGGATTCTGTAAATTTAAAAAATGTCTCTGAATATATCTGATCTGTTCTGAGTCTGGATAGAACTCTATTTCTTAGTATATAAAGATATATACGTAGGTTCGTCCACAGGAAAGCTCGTTTACACGCTGGTCTTAGTAATTAAAGTAGCGTATACAATTATTTTGTGAATGATCAGGGTTGAAGTTGATTTTGCATGATAATACCGAATTTTGGGTATAATGTTGTGATTTGGTTATAGTGATCTCATTGTTCTGTTTAAAGATTGGTTGATGGTTATTAGTGTTTATCTACAAATTGTGTTGCGTTGAAGCTATTGGACCCAGTGTGAAAATTTATGAAATGTGGTCTGCAGTGGTTCTGAGGGTTGAATCCTTGAGTGTGGAAGATGAAGCTTCCTAACAGTAGGAGTTGGTGATCGGTTAAGGGGATTGTAGCTCCCTTCCACTAGTGGCTAGTAAACGAGATCAAGGGGGTTTGAAGCTCCCTTCCAGTATTAGCTAGAGAATGAGAGAAAGTTGTAGCCTTCTGTAGGTGGGTGCATGTGTGCTAGTATAAGTCTGCACCACTAAAATATTTTAAGAAGTTTTCCATATAATAAATATTGAAGACAAAGACGACGGCAACAGTGGTTTTCTCCCGACTTGGATTTCCACCTTAAAAATTTGTGTTCATGTGTGATGATTTATTATGTTATTACTGCACGTGTTTACTACTTAAATGTATGATGCATAACTGATGAATTGGGCTAAGAAAAGTGTCTGAAGATTTATCTGAACATTAATTTATTTGAGTATATGTAAGTTTCCTTTAAGAAAGTCGTGTGCATATGCTAGTTGAAATAATTAGAGTCATGTATAGAAATCAATAAGGCAAAGTAAAATATTGTGCTTATTATAAATACTGATTTAGCCCCACCTCTTAGTATTTTTTCCAACATTTTTCTTACCTTTTGAGGATTTATCTATTGCACTAGATTGGACAGCATTACCTCAAAGGTTCTATCAGGATTCTTCTGGTTATTGGAAGGAGTGGAGAGCACAATGACAATAGTGTTTTTAGACTTTGAAGAATTTTTAGGCAAGAGAATGAGACTGAGATGACACATGATTAGTTGAAGGTTGCAGCGTGTCAAGAAAGAGCTTGTATAAAGTCCCATATTTGGAATAAATTAAATCGAGGTATTGGGCTTTGGCAATGACTTCCTCCTCCATTACACATCCACCCATGGCAAGATCTTTAGTAATCCTAGGAACGAATGATTTTTTAAACCATTCAGTCAACATCTGATCAGGGATCTCGAATTTTATGAGGTGACGACGACGTTTCCATTCGTGAATGTGATCTGAAATGTGAGTAGCAATTGATTGCTTCAACGAGGTGAGGAGGTGGATGCCGGCTTCGTACTAGACAGGTAACTACAAATGAGTGAGGAAATCCATAGACAAAGAATTGAAATCGAAGAAAATTCCTTGAGGGAGCTCAATATATCACTTGGTCGTAGTATCAGTCAAAGTACACTGGAAAAGACAAAGACAAATGGAATCTTCGACCCAAGAATTAGAAGAGCACCAGAAGAGGTACGTCATGACATAGGTTTAGGGGTCTTCCTTAGAATTGCCTTCAAATTTAGGACAATCTCCCAGAATCTTAGTCAGAATTAGTGGCCAATGCAACTGATGTTGGATGGGGTCATTTGTAAGCTTTCACACATACGAAAATTCCAACGTAGCCAAAAATTAAAAGGGTGGATGATGAGGAGAAAAAGGTCGTGTGTTCCAACCTGGTTGATACAGATTTTTACCCTAATAGGGCGGATTTTGTCCTGAATACGCATATTTCCCCCATTGCTGGTAAGGAACTTGCTGCAGCGGTTGCTAAACATAGGGACCCTACTTGGGCTGTTGATAGAGCCCCTACTGGATTTTAGTTGCGGACCTTGCGGTATGTAAGGTCCTTACTGAAGATGAGGTCCAACCTGTGGTCCTTGCTGAACATGGGGTCCATCCTGTGGTCCTTGTTGAACATAAGGTCTAACCTGAGGTCCCATTTGGGCCTATTGGTAATGAGGAATATGCTGATATTGAGCACTAGAATGAGGCTCGGGCTCGGGTTGCTAGTACTAACCATGAGGAAGTGGCTGGTACTAAACACCAGGTTGACCCAAAGGGAGATTCAGACCAGTTTGGGTGTAAGGACCAAACTGAGGGTTAGTCATAATAGCATTTACAGGAAGCTGGGGCTGTTGGACACACTGCTGAGAGGCGCTTGGTCGAGGAACATGCTAATATTGTATGTTCGGTTGTTGAACATACTAATGAGGGATGTTAGGTTGCTGAATATATGAATATGGTAAGTTCGATTATTGAAGGGGCTGCTGAACCTGATAATACTGAGCATGAGGTTGGTGAAAGACTAATGCAACTGAAGTAGGTTGACCACCCGACAGAATAGCACCTATGACAACGTTCGCCTGTTGTGAAGACAATGCTCCACCTAGACTAGCATTAGGTTGTCCCGCCCCAGGAATAGGTCTAGATTTTAGTGGCCCCACACTCGAGAGGGGAGGTACGTAAAGAGGATTATATTACCCACTAGGCATGGATGAACCCATATATTTTACACTCGATGGAGGAATTGCAGTAATCGTAGATAGTGAAAAGGGGGTAGAGGATCCAATCGAAACAGTCATTTGACCAATAGTGACTGTAGATCGAACAACAAGCTGAGACACGAAAACCACATTCGAAATGAATGGGCCGGAATATGGAGGAATACCCATTAACCAAATGGGATCCATAAATAAATATTTGGTTCCGAAAGCTCTAGAAATAAGATTTCCCAAAGAGGTATACCCTTGTGGAAGTGGAGATTCAACTTGACTAAAGGATACTTCGGTCCCACTGCCTGAATCGTGAGGAGTGGAGCTGAAAAATTCACCCTCAGAGGGGAATATGGATGAGGAAGCTTCTAGAATATAGGTGCCAGTGGTTTTCTGTAGAGTGCCCTGAGGAGCACTCACGAATGGAACATCATCAACATTGGATGCCATTTCGTCAGGAAATAATTGACGAACGGTAGAGCAAGATGCTACTAGAGAAGCATGATAGAGGATTTTGGGTTTATCAAAAGTGCTATAATCCTGTTGAGGTGAGACCACAATCGGATCAAAGAGCGGATTCTCAGGAAAGACCGTAAACTATGCAGATGGTTCAGGGCTTTTCGGCTCAGAGTCTTCTGATGTCATCCAAGGAGAATCGTTAGGCTATGGTCGAGATGAGATGGGTTGTACGCTGATGACAATCCCAAGTTCGACATCTTGTGCTTCAAGGGGTCCAACTGGAAACTGAGGGACCTCAGAAGGAGGTTCTTGAGATCCGTCAGAGGAGGGAAAAGGTGAATTCGACGATTCATCCACGATTACCTTTCAAAACAAGATAAAAGAAGGAAGAGGTGAAAAAATCCACAATTTACCAAGCAATAATGAGGCTGGAGAACTGCATGGGTAAGATGTTTTCGCGGGTAGCTACTTTTAGAATTAACAATAAATAAATAAATAAGGGTGTAGTAGGCATAAAGGTTTACCAAGTATTTGTGAACTGTAATATACACCTTGGTGATAAATGATAAAAAAAATGACCAAGGAATTAACGTAATACAACCGATCTCCCCGAATTCTGTGTTAAGTGTATCACGTTTATAAGGCGGCTGACTCGGTTACCTATGGTAGGTTTGCAACCTAATGGTGTCTCCCAAAATATACGTGATGGTACGTGGGAGTCCAGTTCATAGTAGTGTTATCTAATGCGTAACCATTCGATGAGAGCGCCCCAAATATACTTAGCATACATCAACATACTTCCATATGTGGGACATGATATCACCCCCGGACTGTAATGCAAACCGTTAGTGAAAACTCCTACGTTTTATGACGTCAGAACACGTCTCTAGTCTACACTACTAAATGTTCTCGCTAGTTCCAAAGGCTCCTTAAGGTAAATTGGGTGAATTTTAATGTTGATCTTGAGTTAAGTTTCTGTTTTGGCTCAAAATCGATGTCACCTAAATCCTACGATGTAGGCTAAATGAAAAAAGCAAAACTTTCCATTTCGATGAATTCTAAACTATTTGGGGAAGAGATACAAGAAAAAGTGCAATAAAATAAGCAATAATGATGCCCCCTAAACTAGTTCAAAACTACGAAATGTAATTCTTTCCAATCGAATTCACTTTTCCCAAAAAATGCAACTTATTGAAAAAATGAAAACAATTCTCTTTTCCACTAAGATACACAAAATGATTTTTTTTTTTTTTTTTATACTTTAAAATGAAATCAAAAGTAAAATAAATGAAACAAATGAAGAAATGCAAAAACAGCCCTTTTCAATTTTCTTTTAATCGAATGGAACCAAAACCGCTTATACACGAATGACATGTTTTTCAGTCCCTTTTTCAAAATGATAAAGACAAGCCAAATCAAAAACTAAAATGAAAATCACTTTCAATTTATTTTGAATTTGGACAGAGGACACACTCTTCTAGAATTTTGAATCAAATACTTTGTGATCCTATGTTTGACACTAAATTGAAGGTAAGATCATAAATGTAGTGATGACCAGTGCATACGACAAATCACTTCAAATCAAGTCAGAATAAATGCGACAAAAGGTGTTTGAAATGGTGAAAAATCTCCAAAATTACAAACAAATCAAAGAGACAAAAACACTTGCTCAAAGAAGAAAAGTAAGTCAAACACATAGGAAGGAGGTCACTGAGACTCTATAGACATTCTTTAGGGTTCAGGACACACTAGAAAATCAAGGAGAAACCCTAACTTTTCCTAGGTCTGAGATAATCAATTTTTTGATAAGTAGAAGGGTGCTGAAAGAAAAATATGTGCGGTTGTGCTATATAGAACAGTGTTGGCAGTGCGACTGTGTAAACAGAAAACACATTGGTCACTAAAAACAAGGAAAAACACAAAGGAGCTTCAGACAAAAACTAGAACTGACACAGTGGAATGACTATCAAACCCTATGCAAACTCATAGAGACCTAAGCAAGCTTAGATTTCAATGATCAGTCAAACAGATCCAAGATCAGTATAGGAAAGGAAGGCTAAGAGGCTAAGCTCCCAGCAAATTCACCAATTTCGTTGTCAAGATAAATCCCCTTTGCTAACATAGGTGATCTCTCTAGCCCTAGAGTGGCTCTAGCAACATGAGATACTTTCCAATGCAAAGTTTTCTTAACCAACATTCAGAATGCGACAAGAAAAGAGATAGAATCACTTTTTTCCCAGCCTTACGTTTGAACCCGTTGATGATGACCTTGATCCACGATCCTTTTAGACTCGCTCCTTGCTACTGATGCCACACAAATATTGGCAGATGATGAAGATGCAACATCAAACGTAATCAAATACATAATAATCATAATTATTAGCTATCTAGAAGATCAAAGAGTACTAGAATATTTGCATAAAGGATTAGAAAAATATAGAAAGAAAACATCAGATGTTTTATTGATAAATATGAAAGGAAGAGCTTACAACCCAGGCCTTGATGTTGGAGGCCTCCCTTTGGTGAAAATCTGAGTCTTCACTGAAGATCTAAAGAATTCCTTCTCCCGAACACTTAGGAGTTATCACAATGAAATAATTTAAAGGGAACAAGAGTTTAGACTAGCCCAACAATGACCAACTAGGACTAACATTAGTGGAAAGAGGGGCATGAATTTATAGGAAGGGAGAAGATGTTGGGAGCCCATGAAAGAAGGAGGAAGGTTCACTTTCTAAGGGATAAACCCCCATGGATGAGATCAAAGCTAAAAAATCAGAGAGCTCTACTCTATCGCCATCATTTAACAACCAACTCACCGCCCTGAAGCTTCTAGAGGTCGAAGCTTCTCGTCCATTTGAGGAAACACTACCAGAAAGAAATCAGTGTGGTTATCCAGGAAATAAGGGCGTTGGAAATGCTAAGCAGAATTTTCAATCTGAAATCAGTGTGAGCATGACACCAGGAAACACACTGACCTAGGAAACTAGGATTTTGACCAAGTTTCTTCAATAATATTCCAAGGAATTTTTCTTTGAATCTTCAGGGGATGTCTTAACATATTTCTTCATGGTGGAAACATTGCACAGGGTTTGTCATGGGGCATTTCAAGATCAGGGATGGGAAATGAGCATGGTGAAAAATAACTGTGTAACATTTATATGGTCGATTCAATGCTGAGATATTCCCTGAAGGATGAGTAACACTCATGTACACTACAAAAATTGAGAGAATAATATTTAACTGGGAAGACATCCTACCATGCTATTTAGGGGAAAACATTGAAGAAACTCAAAATCCTAAATAATATTAGCACCCTCAGTTTCCAAGGCCTCATATCTCTTGGACATTGTTTATGTGAAACAAGAATTCCCAACAATGGGTTGGAAATAGAAAATTCATGAAGAACCAACCCATATATATTGCAAATTTTTGTGGAAGGATTGCTACATGTAGTCATATGCAAAAATATTCAAATAATTTTTGGTTCCACTATATGAGGTATTATTCAATGAATGTGTTCCATGTACGTCTGAGAGGGTCGGGTATGTAATGTCCTCAAGTGGTGATTGGTTTGTGGATTAAGATGGAACTTACCTAAGAATCCTTGGAGAAACCAAACTTCCCTATCGTCTACCTAATTTTTTAATAAATAAAATTTTATTTAAGAAATAACACAT
Source organism: Pinus albicaulis (assembly GCA_034641835.2). NCBI lineage: Eukaryota > Viridiplantae > Streptophyta > Pinopsida > Pinales > Pinaceae > Pinus > Pinus albicaulis. Next base: position 250,900,828 of record CM076569.1, read on the forward strand.
TAGGTTTATACAGAAGTAGGTGGAGAACTTTCATGAAACAAGAAATATCCCTGGAAAAACATGCCTTTACACCTGAAGACATATCAATTAAAGGGTATCGAGAAAGCTAAATAATATTTTGATACACTGAATATTTTAATTTTTGTAGATCTAACATTCCATAGGTATGATATGAGATTTGTAGTGATAGGTCATTGTAATTCATACAAGTATAAGTGGTATCACTAGTCATAATTTTAGGTAGTATAAGAGAAATAATTTTAGGTAGAAGAAGAGAAATAAAAGAATTCCTTAAATTTGAGAGAGAGAGAGAGAGAGAGAGAGAGAGAAGTGAGATTACTATTACTAGTAATAATTTTAGGTAGAAGAAGAGAAATAGAAGAATTCCTTAAATTTTATAGAGAGACAGAGAGAGAGTGATCTGAAAGGAGTGTATTAGTTATGTTGTGTTAAGTGTCCTTTTAGTAATATAAACATGTACAATTTGTCTCCATAGGTTTGTTTAAGGAATGAGAGTTTTAACCATGAAAATTAGATGAATTAGTGAACTTTAAGCATGTAAATAAGCCTTAAAAACACTGAATTTAATTTTGCATAACAGAGAAAAACATTCAAACATAAGTTTTACACAGTAGGCATGATGAATCAGTTCACCCCTCCTGGGCTACATATTTTGGTCCAGCTCCCAATGGCATGTCCCTCTTTGTCATTATGCTCAAAATTGTAAATTTCATATGTTTACAGACCTCTAATGGCTGTTTTCTCTGCACCAATGACTAAAGAATGCTCATTGGTTGAAAATTGACCTCCCCATATAATTTTTCCCAATGAAAGCTAGAAAAGCTCCACTAAATGTGGAGACAGGAAGTTAACTTAAGTTAAATTTAATAGAATGCCCTAAAAATAGGGGCGCGTTCCAGAATAGATAGACGGTTAAAGTTAACATTTAAATTTAGGAGGCGGGGTGGTCACATACCAACCCCGCCGTAACCTCCATTGATAACCATTTAAAACTCCGTGTAAAGGCTTGGAAAAGATGAGACATTTCCAGTTGCTCAGGTTCAAACCTATTTCGAGCACTTTCATTTTGAGCATAAGACATGATCTCCTGATCACATCTCCCCATTGGGAAGCTTTTGGACCCCAAAAGAATTTAATCACATGTTCAGAAGATGAGGGTATAAATCCCTCACCTTTTCCACTTCCGTCCATCATGCCTTACTTCGTTTGTTGCCCTTGAGCCCAATCTGAAGATAATTGACACTTCCCCTCTTAGAAGTGTGTGTCCTCCTATCAAGGATGGCATCCTCCTTGAGCTCGTCCAAAAATTCTAGCAAGAAATCTTCTATTGATGGGAGCTGAATATCACTCCCTTGATCATCAAGCAAAGGAGGCTCATACAAACGTAAATTCTCCACATTGGCAACGGAATACATTTGCATATATGAAGGCAAGTCAAGTTGAAATGCATTATTACCAACTTGTTTAATAATATTGAATGGAACATAACGAATAGGCTTGAGATTTTTACCTTCTCCTTGCATCCTTTCTTTGCTTATATGCAACCATACTTCATCTCCTTCTTGAAACTTGTGATCAACTCTATGTTTTTCATGCCTCTCCTTGTACTTTCTTTGACTCTTCTCAAGCTGTTCTTGAACTTGTTGATGAATAATCTGAATTTTCTCAATGAAATTTAGAGATTTTTCAATATCACTATGCCCATCAATTGCAACATCCTTCTCATAGATGAAGTCTAATGGCGATTTCGGAAAATACCCAAAACAGGCTTTAAAAGGTGAAGTATTTGTAGAAGAGTGCTTGGCCCGGTTGTAAGCGTGCTGCATGTAATGCAGTTGTTCATCCCACAACTTGGGATGTTTTCTACAATATCCTCTCAATAGATGCACAACAGTTCTGTTCACCACCTCAGTTTGGCCATCAGTTTGAGGATGAAAAGCAATACTCTTTTTTCAAATTTGTGTCCATCATCTTCCAAATATTGGACCAAAAATTCCCAACGAACCTGGAATCCTTGTCACTAACAATAGAAGTTGGAAAACCAAAATGAACCCATATATGTTGAAAATAAAGTTCAGCAGTTTGTTCAGCAGTAATGGTTTTCGTACATGGCATAAGTATACAAATTTTACTGAATCTATCTGCAACTACATAAAGATAATCATGTTGTTTTCTTGACATAGGTAGACCTCCAACAAAGTCCATGGAGACACTCTCCCATGGCCTTGATGGTACCGGTAGTGGCGTATACAACCAAAGCTTCCTATTTCTAGGCTTTCTTGTTGCACACATAGAACATCCTCTTATAAAACGTGACACACTATCTATCATGCGAGACCAATAACAATACCTCTGTAGATGCACCACTTTTTTGCTTACCCCAAAGTGACCAACAATAAGAGACGAATGAGCCTCTCTCATGACAGTAAGTCTCTCTCCTTGTGGTATACACAACTTTCCCAAATGAAACAACAATTTTTTATGCATGTGATAATCATTTTCCTCAACTTGATTCCCTTCACTCAAACTAGCATACATATCTTTAAAATCAGCGTCAGATGCATATTGTTCTATTTAACTCTCATGTACAATAGAATCAATTTTAAGAAAAGTAGAAGCACTTATAAGTGGCCTTGAAAGCATATCAGAAACTTTATTGAAAATACCTTTCTTGTACCTTATAACCAAGGGAAACTATTGAAGAAATCCCATCCACTTGAAATATCGTGATTGCTACAATTTTGCTTGCAAATGCAAGTACTGTAACAGTTGGTGATCGGTATGAATAATCGTCTGTTTGCCCATCAAGTAGTGTTTCCACCTCTTGACGCTTTGTACCGATGCATACAACTCTTTTCCATATGTTGGATAATTGATTACAACACCATTGAATGTTTCAGAATGAAAAGCGATAGGCTTACCATGCTGCAAAAGTACTGCGCCCATGGCATAATCACTAGCATTGGTTTGTAACTCAAATGGTTGTCTCAAATCCGGTAATGCAAGGACCAGAGCTAAACTAATCTTGTCTTTTAAAGCTTCAAAATTTTGCTACTGTTTTCCTCCCAATTGGAATCCTTTCTTCACACTTGTCACTGCATGCATAGGAGCTGCTATGGCAGAAAGTTAGCAATAAAATTTCTCCAATACTGAGCTGCGCCTAAGAAAATTCTTAAGTCGGCTATTCATTAGGGAGTGGGCCAATTCAAAATGGATTCCACTTTAGAAGGATCAATTCTCAATGCGCCACCTCCTACAATGTGTCCCAAATAAACTAAAGAAGTCTTTCCAAATTCGCACTTAGACATCTTAAGAAATAATTACTCTTTCTTCAAAACATCAAGTACCCTCTTTACATGCAAGACATGATCTTCTCTTATTTTGTTGAAAATGAGTATATCATCTAAATACACAATCACAAAGTCATCAATAAATGGATGCAAAACATTATCCATAACACAAATGAAATTCGTCGGTGCATTACACAAACCAAACGGCATAACCAACCACTCAAAGAGTCCCTGTTTGGTTTTGAATGCAGTCTTCCATATGTCACTTTCTGTAATTATTACTTGATGATATCCAATTCGTAAATCTAACTTAGTGAAATACTTTACTTCTTTCAGTTGATCTAGCAAATCATTTATCCTTGGGAGTAGGTATCGATTCTTTACCGTTATATTGTTCAAAGCTCTGAAGTCGACACACATGTGCCAAGTCCCATCTTTCTTCGGAATCAGGACTATCGGTGAACCGCATGGCGAAGTGCTTGGCCTTATGAGTCCCTTGTCTAACAAGTCCTTGATTTTCCTCTTTATTCTAGCATTCTCCATTATCGACATGTGATACATGCTGATGTTTGGAAGAGGACAATGTTGGAAATATTGTCATTGATGGCAAAAGGGATGGCAAAGGAGGAGTACCTGAACCAGCAATGAGGCAAAGTAACAAAAATGAAGCAGAGAAGCAGCAGAGAAATCAAGGACAAACTTGCTTAGAGAACTGCAGAGGCTGCGTAGACCTGTAGTAGAGACAGAGAAAGGAAAAGGGCCAAGAAATTGTAAAATTTGGTCGATATGTTGTAAGTACTTTACTGTATAAGTGTAGGATTGTTCAGTATAAGTGGTTGGATTATGTATATATAAAAATCTGTGGTTGTAGTATGTGTATATAGTCTGCTTGAACTCTCTGTGGGAGTACGAATTCATAATTCAGGACTCGTGAGCAACTGTTATTTAATTGTGGAGAATGCCTTGCGTCTTTGAGCAATTATATGAGATTTGGAATTTGGCTTGTGTATTGCAATTGAAACGCATATACCCTATAATTGGTTTAATGATGTGCTGTGCATAATTGGGGAGACTCTCTATATAGACGGAGTGAGGCTGAATTAGTGTTTGGGCACTGTCTTTATAATCTAGGAATACAGTAAAATGGTCCTATTCCTTGACTGAGTATAGAAGCGAGACTATAACTTGGCGCAGTATTGGTTCGAAACTGACTGAACCAACTGGGATGAGGAAGTGGTGAAGGTACGAATGACGACGGAACGCGAAGCTGGATGGAACCTGGAGTAAAGCAACGGAACCACGAGGAGGAACGGGGAATAGTAACGGAGGTTTCTAGTATTCATCGCACCACTCTTATATGGAAAGTGGTATTGAAAATTTTGGAGTGATTCCATAGAAGGGCCGACACGTGGCTCCAAAGGCTCGGGGAAAACCACTTCCAATGTGCGCCATCGCGCGTTAATCATCGACCAAAGACCCCGCGCGATATCGATACAAGCCGTTGATCTGGAGGCTCGATATCTAACGGTGATCGCTCGCAGGATTTGCACGAAGTTTAATTAAAGGTACGATATATGCATTCCGCGATTGTATTGTGGGCCCAGGGCCTAAGGACTATTATAAACATTTGATTTTAATGCGTCGGTAATTAAAATAAGGGTCGACGATAAAGTTGAAGTTTGTAACATATTACATATCACCAAGGATCTTAACGTTGATCGAATACAATATAGTTTAACATATGCGTCCGCCAAGGGTTAAACAAGGTATGACATTTATGCGTTATATGCCTCATTTTATAATATGGAACATGGTGGTATGTTGATAGAACATCAACATTATAAGTGCTGCTCCTACTTTAAGGCTGGACAGGTCCATATTAGCGTTGGTAACTCATTCTAAACTCCAGTTCAATGAACGGAGGTGGTACATATACCTTGAGATATTATGTGTGTATAATGTTTGAATATGAGATGTGGGTGTCATATGAATTGTGGATGGTTGAGTGCATTGGTTCCATTTTGACAAAGGACTTGCTATATTGGGAGATATAAGGGTTGCCTTTAGGCCTATGAAAATTATCAAGGTATTCATTAATCAAATTCTAGGAATTTGATAAATGGAGTGAGGAAAGGATTAAGAAAACCCTTATTGAAGAAACAAACAAGAACTGAATGTAGGAGAAAATGAAAAAGGGAGTAAGGTTAAATGAATGTGTATGGAAAAGGAAAAGAAGAGGAGAGCGTGCAGAGATGAAAGCTCGGTGAACAGAAATATCTACAGGAATGAGTTGGGCAGGTGAATAAGCACAGAAAACAGGAAATGCGCAAAAGATAGTGAACAAAAATAGGCAGGACAGTGGCATGACTACTACAGAAAAGGCGAATCTAGTAAAGCCAAAATCCAGAAAAGGAGCTAAGAGAAAATGCATTGTGTGAATGAAAATGTAAATAATTTTTGTTTATATTGTTTATGATGCAAAGGCAAGTATCCTAAGGAAAAGAAAAATCCCATTGTAGCATAGAAATTTGTACATATTTTAAAATTGAGTTGGATAAAGGAATGAGAAGATAGAAGTCAAAAAGTCAGGACTATTCACTTCAAATTCTCTGAGGAATGTAAAGAGTCATGTGATGAACTCTATAAATAATATCACACTGATATGCAAGTGGAAGAAAGAAAAAGTGAGAGAGAGGAAGAGAGTGTGAAGAATAGAGAAGGAAGAATATAAAAGATTGAGACAAAGAAGATTAAGAGAGGCAGAGCAGAAAGAGATGCTACAAAACAGAGTTGATATCTGAGGTAAATCAACAAACATTCAGTTTGATATATTGAGGAAGTTGGAGCTTCCCTATCAAGTTGCAGCTTGATAGTTTTCAGTTGTAGCTGACTAAGGTTGAAGCCTCCTATAGGTTGGTGCCTACAGAAAAATAGTGGTGAGAGGGAGTTGGAGCTTGCCTTTGCATCACAACAATAATGAGATGTGGTTTTCTCCCTTTATGGGTTTCCACTTATATCTGGTGTCTCTATGCATGATGTTTATGTGTTGATCTGATTTATATCTTCTACTTAATACCTGCTACTCTCATATTAAAGTCTGCTGTTATATTAAATTAATATTTGATGCTCACAGTCTAAGATTACTCACATATTAAGTTGGACATGAAATGAAGGTGTATGTTAGTTTTAATAAAAGGTTTAAAAAATCCATGAATGTGTTAAACTAATTCATCCCCCCCTCCTCAGTTTAACTAAGGGTTCAACAATTGGTATCAGAGCCAAGTTCCTTGTGTATCAGTCTAACAACTGAAAGGAGATCCTAAGTCCCCTAGATGGCTAGTCAAGAAGGAAGCTCAACCAATAAAGCACCTTTCTTCACTGGTGCTAATTATGCCTTCTGGAAAATCAGGATGAGAGCATACATGATGTCTTTAGGATTAGAAGTTTGGGATGCTGTGGAATTTGGATACTCCACAAAGTCAATTGATTCAGAGAAAGAAGCTAAAAAAAAATTTGTAGCTAATGCAAAAGCAATGAATGCAATCTTAAATGGACTATGTGAAGCTGAGTTTATCAAAGTAATGCACAGTAAGACTGCCAAAGATATGTGGGATACTCTAGAGAATATCCATGAGGGAAATAAAAAGGTAAAGACTGCCAAATTTCAAGTATATAGAGCCCAGTTTGAAAATTTAAAAATGAATGATGATGAAGATGTTGGCAGCTTCTTCTTAAAAGTTGCAGAAATTGTTAATAATATGAAATCTCTTGGAGAAACCATGCCAGAAAGTATAATTGTGCAAAAGATTCTAAGATCTCTTCCATCCAGATTTAATCCCAAGGTGTATGCTATAGAAGAAACAGCTGATTGGGATACCTTGACCATGAACCAACTACTTGGAAATCTAACAGCATATGAGATGAGGCTTCCACAGAAGAAACCAAGTACGAGGGAGACAACTTTTAAAACAGAAAGGAAGAAAGAAGAAAAGGAAGACATATGCTCTTGCTCTGATGAAGAAGAGCCTAAATTTGTCAAGAAACTGGATAGAGGCTCAAGTATATACAAAGGTAAACTTCCCTTCAAATGCTTTAACTGTGGAAGAGTTGGACATTATGCGGCTAAGTGTCCTCACAAGAAGGTAAGAAATCAAGCTCAAGAATCAGAGAAAAACACATCAAAGAACTGGCAGAAAGGAAAGAAATTTAGCAGAAAATCCTTCTATGCTCAACAAGACAACAGTACATCTGAAGACTCAGATGAATCCTCAGGAGAAGAGGGAACCTCTGAATTTTTACTGATGACCATAGAAGATCTTGATGGACTCTTGCTAGAAGAAGAAGAAGAAGGGGAAGTCAACCTTGAGGGGGAGCTAAGAAGTGCTCTGGAGGAGATTGACAGACTCAAACTAAAATGCAGAAAACAAAAAGAGATTCTCCTCAAATGTGTGAAAGAAGAACAAAATTCAGAAGTCCTCATGCAGCTGAAGGTAAATCTTGAAGAAGCCAAGAAGATTGAAGATATGTTACTTCAGCAAATCAAGGATAAAACTCGAGAACAAGAGAAGATGGAAGAAGAAATTGTATGTCTGAGGAAGAAATTAGAAAGTGCTCAATAGAAAGTGTCTATATACCCTTCTTAAATGACAAGCTCTGGTAAGTTGAATGAAATCTTGGATGCTCAAAGATCTCCTCTAATAAAAACTGGGATAGGCTATGAAGGAGAATCAAGTAAAGGCAAAGAAAAGGAAAACAAAAATATAATTTTTGTGAAAGCAAAGAAGGCTGATGAAGCAGCTCAAATAATTCCTACAAAGGAAGAAACATGTAATGAGAAAGACAGAGACCAGAAGAAACCTCTAATAACAAATATTGAAACAAATACTAAGACAACAGAGAAAGGATCATATACTCCTGATTATATCAAATTTGGGAACCATCAAAGGAGATTCTTGCCTCATATGAAGAATGCCACCTGTTATGTCTGCCAGAAGCTGGGACACATTGCTGCATATTGTCATGCAAGAAGGAGTAATTCAAACCAGCTAAAGATGCAAACAGTAAAGAGACTGTCTCAAATAAACAACTGGAGAAGACAAACTCACATCAGGTATGCAAGTTGTTTCTATGGTTACTATTTTTATTGTAAAGATTTTGGCCATAAAATCATTGAGTGTAGAAAGTATGGACAAAGATTGATTCTCAACACTTCAAGGAGGTTTATGAATCAAAGAAATTTTTTTCATACTCACAACTCAGCAAAAATTATGACCAAATGCTGTGTATGCAATCAAGTTGGACATACTTCTTCCAAGTGTCCTCTCAGAAGATGTAGCCCATCATCTCACAAAAGATACCAAACAAAAGGGTGCTTCCGGTGGATAAAGAAGGAGAATAAATGTGACTTGGCTCTAACTGCTCAAGACCTGAAAAGCCAATGGTACCTGGAAAGTGGCTGCTCAAAACACATGACTGGAGACAAAAGCAAGTTTATAACTCTTAATGAAAAGAAATCTGGCAATGTTACTTTTGGAAATGATAAATCAGGTAAGATCAAGGGAAAAGGCTCAGTCAACATAGACAATGGCAGAGGAAAGGCCCAAGATGTACTATTTGTAGATGGGCTAAAATAAAATTTACTGAGTATCAGTCAAATGTGTGACAAAGGTTGTGAAGTTCTTTTTAGAGCTCAAGATTGTGAAGTCAGATCAAGCACAACAGGAAAGACTCTGCTCAAAGGTGTTCGAACATAGAGTAATGTGTACATAGTGAAAGAGGAGGATGAAGCCTGCCATCTTAGCAAAATTGAGGAGTCATGGTTATGGCATAGAAGATTGGGACATCTCAGCTTTGACCATATCATCAGACTGAGCAAGAAGAAAGCTGTCAGAAATATGCCATAAATAAGAAGACCTTCAAATACCATATGCAAATCTTGTCAATTGGGGAAACAAACTCGCACATCCTTTAAATCTAAAGATGAGCTATCAACAAGAAGACCACTTCAGTTTGTGCACATGGACCTATGTGGACCTGCTAGAACTAAGACACCAAGTGGAGAATCCTACTTCATGCTAATAATAGATGATTTCTCCAGAATGACATGGGTTTCTTTTCTCAAGAACAAATCAGAAGCACTGGAAAAATTTAAGATATTCAAAGCTTTAGCCGAAAATCAAACTGGATGCAAACTTAAATGTATCAGATCAGACAGAGGAGGTGAATTCACAGATTATGACTTTGCAGACCTATGTAATGAACATGGGATAAAGCAACAATTTACCATTGCAGGGACACCTCAGCAGAATGGAGTAGCAGAGAGACAAAACAGGTCTGTACAACAAATGGCCAGAGCTATGATGCAAGACAACAACATTACTCAAACCTTTTGGGCAGAAGCTGTACACACAACAATACATATTCTAAACAAAGCTCATTTAAGACCTAATAGTGATAAGACTCCTTATGAACTATGGCATGGTAAACCAGCATCAATCAAGCACTTTAGAATTTTTGGCAGCAAGTGCTACATAAAAAATAATGATGAAAATCTGGGGAAGTTTGATGCAAGAGAAGATGAAGGAATATTCTTAGGATATGCATCCAAGAGTAAAGGATATAGATGCTACAACAAGACTCTTCGAAAAATTGTAGAAAGTATTGATGTAAGATTTGATGAAGAACTCCCAAACAAGACAAGAGATATAGACTGCAGTAGCTATTCAGAAAATCATGAAGAAGAGGACCAAGATGATGATGAAACAAGCAAGACATCAGAAGATACTGAAATGAACTCGAAAACCCCCTCGAGGTACACTCAAAAGAGCCATCCAGAAGATCAAATCATTGGAGACAAGAGTGTAGGAGTGCAGACAATAAGGAAGCTAACTGAACAGACATAAGAGGTATACATAGCCATGTTGTCACAAATAGAGCCAAATAAATTTGAAGAAGCCAGCAAGGACAAGTCTTGGGTGAATGCAATGAATGAAGAATTGGACCAAATTGAGAAGAACAATACCTGAGAACTAGTTCCTAGACCTGCTGAGAAGAATGTCATAGGCTCAAAATGGGTATTCAAAAATAAAATGAATGAGGAAGGACAAGTAATTAGAATAAAGCCAGACTTGTCTGCAAAGGATACTCACAAATTGAAGGACTTGATTACGATGAAACATTTTCCCCTGTAGCCAGAATGGAAGCGATCAGAATGTTCCTGGCATTTGCATACTATCAAAACTTCAAAGTATATCAAATGGATGTAAAATTTGCATTTCTGAATGGAGACTTAGAAGAAGAAGTCTACATGGAACAACTAGAAGGTTTCTCATTGACAGACAAAGAAGACTATGTGTGCAAACTGAAGAAGGCCTTATATGGACTGAAACAGGCTCCCCGTGCTTGGTATTCAAGACTGGATAAATATTTGCAAAAACAAGGCTTTAAGAGAGGTGGAGTAGACAACAATCTATACATAAAAGCCCATGAAAATGAACTCCTGATTGTGGTAGTGTATGTTGATGACATTATGTTTGGAAGCAATAGAGAAGAACTAGAAAAAGAGTTTGTTGATGAGATGAAAACAGAGTTTGAAATGTCCATGATTGGAGAGCTCAGTTTCTACTTGGGACTGCAAATTCAGCAAAAGAACACAGGTACATTCATCTCACAAGAAAAATACTTAAAGGAAATGCTGAAAAAGTTCAAAATGGAGGACTGCAAACCTGTGTCAACCCCCATGACCACAGGTTGCAAGCTGTGTGTTGATGATGGGTTTGCTGATATAGATCAAAAACTCTACAGATCCATGATTTGAAGTCTATTTTATCTGACTGCATCAAGACCAGACATCATGCTAGCAGTAGGACTAGTGGCTAGATATCAAGCAGCACCTAAACAAAATCACCTTCTTGCAGTCAAAATAATATTCAGATACCTACAAGGAACAACACAATATGGACTTTGGTATCCTAAAAGCAAAAACTTCACTTTATCAGCATACACAGATTCAGATTGGGCCAGCTGTGTGGATGACAAGAAGAGTACAAGTGGAGGTGCATTCTATCTAGGAGAAAGTCTGGTGGCATGGTTAAGCAAGAAACAAACATCTATCTCCCTATCTACAGCAGAAGCAGAATATATTGCAGCAGCAGCATGTTGTACACAAGTCATGTGGATGAAGCAAACTCTTCAAGACATGAAGGTAAACATTGATGAACCTATCTCAATTAAATGTGATAATACAAGTGCTATAAGTATATCTAAAAATCCTGTGCTTCACTCAAAAACTAAACATATTCCAATCAAGTATCATTTCCTTCGAGAACAAGTGGCTCAGAAGATAGTAAAATTGGAGTACGTATCAACAAAAGAACATACAACAGATATATTTACTAAACCACTTTCCAGAGAACCATTTCAATATTTGAGAGATAAACTAGGGGTAGTATCTGGAGATGCTACTCTCTGATAAAAGGAGAAAGCACAATTTCAGGGGGAGAACATGAATGAAAATAGAATTCCAGGGGGAGATTAGCCAAGCAAGGAAAACTTGAAACAGGTCCTCAGGGTCAAAGGATTATGGAAAGAATACAAGTTCAAACAGTCTCAAAAGTGTTCTCTCAACAACTCTTTTACACCAGCTTGGAGTAGCAAGGTACACAGTCAGAAGAAGAAGACCTAAACACGTCTCAGAGAGAAGAAATGCAAAGACAGAATCTACACTAAGAAACGTGCAACCCTTTGCCATTGATGTCAAAGGGGGAGACTAGAAAAGCAGGTAATAGAAGAAAGGGTCTTCTAAGAGAAGCAAGAACAGAGGAAGACTTGGAGGAAGCATTGGATTATTGGTGGATGTGTTGCCATCAATGCCAAAGGGGGAGACTGTTGGAAATATTGTCATTGATGGAAAAAGGGATGGAAAAGGAGGAGTACCTGAACCAAAAATGAGGCAAAGTAACAAACATGAAGCAGAGAGGCAGCAGAGAAATCAAGGATAGACCTGCTTAGAGAATTGCAGAGGTTGTGTAGACCTGTCGTAGAGACAGAGAAAGGAAAAGGGCCAAGAAATTGTAAAATCTGGTTGATATGTTGTAAGTACTTTACTGTATAAGTGTAGGATTGTTCAGTATAAGTGGTTGGATTATGTATATATAAAAATCCGTGGTTGGAGTATGTGTATATAGTCCGCTTGAACTCTCTGTGGGAGTACGGATTCATAATTCAGGACTCGTGAGCAACTGTTATTTAATTGTGGAGAATGCCTTGCGTCTTTGAGAAATTATATGAGATTTGGAATTTGGCTTGTGTATGGCAATTGAAACGCATATACCCTGTAATTGGTTTAATGATGTGTTGTGCATAATTGGGGAGACTCTCTGTATAGATGGAGTGAGGTTGAATTAGTGTTCGGGCACTGTCTTTATAATCTAGGAATACAGTAAAATGGTCCTATTCCTTGACTGAGTATAGAAGCGAGACTATAACTTGGCGCAGTATTGGTTCGAAACTGACTGAACCAACTGGGCTGAGGAAGTGGTGAAGGTACGAATGACGATGGAACGCGAAGCTGGATGGAACCTGGAGTAAAGCAACAGAACCACGAGGAGGAACGGGGAACAGTAATGGAGGTTTCTGGTATTCATCGCACCACTCTTATACGGAAAGTGGTATTGAAAATATCGGAGCGATTCCATATAAGGGCCGACACGTGGCTCCAAAGGCTCGGGGAAAACCACTTCCAATGTGCGCCATCGCGCGTTAATCATCGACCAAAGACCCCGCGCGATATCGATACAAGCCGTTGATCTGGAGGCTCGATATCTAACGGTGATCACTCGCAGGATTTGCACGAAGTTTAATTAAAGGTACGGTGTATGCATTCCGCGATTGTATTGTGGGCCCAGGGCCTAAGGACTATTATAAACATTTGATTTTAATGCGTCAGTTATTAAAATAAGGGTCAACGATAAAGTTGAAGTTTGTAACATATTACATATCACCAAGGATATTAACGTTGATCGAATACAATATAGTTTAACATATGCGTCCGCCGAGGGTTAAACAAGGTATGACATTTATGCGTTATATGCCTCATTTTATAATATGGAACATGGTGGTATGTTGATAGAACGCCAACGATATAAGAGCTGCTCCTACTTTAAGGCTGGACAGGTCCGTATTAGCGTTGGTAACTCATTCTAAACTCCAGTTCAATGAACGGAGGCGGTACATATACCTTGAGATATTATGTGCATATAATGTTTGAATATGAGACGTGGGTGTCATATGAATTGTGGATGGTTGAGTGCGTTGGTTCCATTTTGACAAAGGACTTGCTATATTGGGAGATATAAGGGTTGCCTTTAGGCCTATGAAAATTATCAAGGTATTCATTAATCAAATTCTAGGAATTTGATAAATGGATTGAGGAAAGGATTAAGAAAACCCTTATTGAAGAAACAGACAGGAACTGAATGTAGGAGAAAATGAAAAAGGGAGTAAGGTTAAATGAATGTGTATGGAAAAGGAAAAGAAGAGGAGAGCGTGCAAAGATGAAAGATCGGTGAACAGAAATATCTACAGGAATGAGTTGGACAGGTGAATAAGCACAGAAAATAGGAAATGCACAAAAGACAGTGAACAAAAATAGGCAGGACAGTGGCATGACTACTACAGAAAAGATGAATCTAGTAAAGCCAAAATCCAAAAAAGGAGCTAAGAGAAAATGCATTGTGTAACTGAATATGTAAATAATTTTTGTTTATATTGTTTATGATGCAAAGGAAAGTATCCTAAGGAAAAGAAAAATCCCATTGTAGCATAGAAATTTGTACATTTTTTAAAATTGAGTTGGATAAAGGAACGAGAAGATAGAAGTCAAAAAGTCAGGACTATTCACTTCAAATTCTCTGAGGAATGTAAAGAGTCATGTGATGAACTCTATAAATAATATCACACTGATATGCAAGTGGAAGAAAGAAAAAGTGAGAGAGAGGAAGAGAGTGTGAAGAATAGAGAAGGCTAAATATAAAAGATTGAGACAGAGAAGATTAAGAGAGGTAGAGCAGAACGAGATGCTAGAAAACAGAGCTGATATCTGAGGTAAATAAGCAAACATTCAGTTTGATATATTGAGGAAGTTGGAGCTTCCCTATCAAGTTGTAGCTTGATAGTTGTCAGTTGTAGCTGACTGAGGTTGAAGCCTCCTGTAGGTTGGTGCCTGCAGAAAAACAGTGGTGAGAGGGAGTTGGAGCTTGCCTTTGCATCACAACAATAATGAGATGTGGTTTTCTCCCTTTATGGGTTTCCACTTATATCTGGTGTCTCTGTGCATGATGTTTATGTGTTGATCTGATTTATATCTTCTACTTAATACCTGCTACTCTCATATTAAAGTCTGCTGTTATATTAAATTAATATTTGCTGCTCACAATCTAAGATTACTCACATATTAAGTTGGACATGAAATGAAGGTGTATGTTAGTTTTAATAAAAGGTTTAAAAAATCCATGAATGTTTTAAACTGATTCACCCCCCCCCTATCAGTTTAACTAAGGGTTCAACATACAATCTTGTTGAAACTGGAGCTCATGTTGAATCTCCCTTTTAGAAGGCAATCTTGTTGGCTCCTGAAACATCTCATGATGTGCATCAACTACATCATATAAATCTGATTTCAACTTAGGATCAAAATCTTCAAATGACTCATGATTA
Source organism: Pinus albicaulis (assembly GCA_034641835.2). NCBI lineage: Eukaryota > Viridiplantae > Streptophyta > Pinopsida > Pinales > Pinaceae > Pinus > Pinus albicaulis. Next base: position 250,915,854 of record CM076569.1, read on the forward strand.
ACATCAGCTTTAGGCTTAATCATTAGAAGAACAAAAATTTTACTTAATTCACCAACCTTTCTACCTGTCCAACATTTACCATTGCAATATTTGTCTTCTTGCGATGTGCTCTAACAATGTAATCCTTGCCATATTTTAATAAATGGTATTTTTTCTCATGGAAATAGAAGATAGATTTCCTATCATACAAGTAAGGACTGCCCAACACAACACCTGTAATATCAAGTGGAACCACATCTAATTCAACTGTGTCAACAAAATGTGTAGTTATTGCAAAGCGCAATATGCACTTCTTTGAAACCTGTAAATTTGCATCCTTACAAATCCACACCCAAGTGGATATGGTTTTGGATGTGGAATGGTCTCAAGATTAAGTTTCTTGACCAAGTCTTCAAATATTAAATTCGCTTGTGAACCAATTTCAAACAATGTATCAATCTTGGTATGTTTGGATATGACCCTCGCATGAAACAATTCAATTCTCTCTTCTTCATTTGGAGCTTCTATGTGACAGTTTGAAGTACTAGTACTGGGTTTTGTTTCAATTTATTTCCCCTTCATGTTCTTCAATCCCATAGCTGTAATTTTAGTTTCATCACCTAAATCCTCTCCTAAGTCATGTTGATTTGTAGCTGCAGTTTTCTGCTTCCATTTGTTTTTGTTAAATTTGGGTCTCTTTTTAGGATGTAGTTTCCAACAATTTTTCTTTTCATGGCCTTCTCTTGAAAAATGTTTACAAACCAATTTCTCTCCCTCTTTCTTGACAAATGCATTCTTTTTTCCTTTTCCTTTTGAGGTATTCTCTTTGTTTTTCCCCTTAAAAGGTTTGTTTCTACCCTCTTCAAAAGTATCTTTCCCTCTACCTTCTAGATGTGTGGCTCGAACACATACCTCATCTAGAATTGTAGGATTAAACATGAGGATAGTATGTCTAACGTAGCTATGTAAGCCCCCTATGTACTTGAGAATAGTATCTCCACTCTGAAAATATACCCCTAATAAGAGAAGCTCTTCTCCTAAATTCTTGGGTGTATCTTGTATATTTTGTCCTTTCAATTGTCTAAATTTTTTCCAGTTCATTATGGATTTCTGCATGTGAGCTAATGGATAAAACTATTGTTTTATTGCAGTAATGAAATCAGTCCATGATAGAATAATCTTACCATGCTTTTTGATCTCCTCCTTTGTCTTGGCTTCCCACCAAATAAGAGCTGCATCTTCCATCCTCAATGAAGCTAGTTGGATTTTGGTTTCATCATCATGAAGGTTCTGAATTCTCAAATAAAACTCCAATTGCCTAATCCAATTATCAAGCTTTTCTGCATTTACTTCCCCATTAAACATTGGAAATTCAAAATTAACATCAAGTTTTAGAAAAGGAATTTTACCAGTGTTATTTGACTTAGATGGATGGTGTACTGAAGATGAAGTAGAGGATGATGAGGATGAAGATGAGAGTGATGATGGTGAATTTCCATTGCCTCCATTTCCTCCATTTCCCTTCTTTGATTTATCTTCATCATTGTGACCTCCTGATGATCCCTGACCTTCCTTGTGAAGTTTGGATCCTTCTCCTTCTACTCTTTCATTCCTTTCTTGATAAAGGACTCTCACCATTTCAGTCATGTCAATGAATGCTTTCCTGAACACTCTTTCTTCCTCTTTGGGATCCGTCTCTTCACGGGTTTCTTCTTCTCCTAGAGGCATGATTGATGTTGCTTTTGCTTCTCTTGGAGGTGAACTAGGTGGTGGAGAATGTGGCAATATTTCCCTCCTTTGTTGTGGCTCACTTTGAGAACCTCTTACTTCCACCAATTTGCCTTCTCCTCTCTTAAGCTTGAGCCTAGTAAGCATGAAAACCCTTGCAAACAGTTAAAAAATCCTTGCACATAAAAACACCAAAGATAAAACTCTAGCTCTGATACCAACTTGATCTGAAATGAGTGTATTAGTTATGTTGTGCTAAGTGTCCTTTTAGTAATATAAACATCTAAAATTTGTCTCCATATGTTTTCTTAAGGAATGAGAGTCTTAACCATGAAAATTAGATGAATTAGTGAACTTTAAGCATGTAAATAAGCCTTAAAAACACTAAACGGTAGTGCATAACATGGAAAAACATTCACACATAAGTTTTACACGGTGGGCATGATGAAGTAGTTCACCCCTCCTGGGCTACATCTGCTGGTCCAACTCCCAATGGCATGTCCCTCTTTGTCATTATGCTCAAAATTGTAAATTATATATGTTTACATGCCTCTAATGGTTGTTTTCTCTACACCAATGGCTCCAGAATGCTCAAATTAGTCTAAGTAGACTCTTTTTTCACCAGAATTGGTCATAAATTGACCTCCCCATGCATTTTTCCCAATGACAGCTCGAAAAGCTCCACTAAATGTGGAGACATGCAGTTAACTTAAGTTGAATTTAATAGAATGCCCTAAAAATAGGGGTGCACTCCTGGGCACATACCAACCCTGCCGTAACCTCCATTGATAACCATTTACAACTCTATGTAAAGGCTTGGAACCCGAAGTGTCATTATTCCGCAACCGTAACAATTAAAAATTTGAAACCCCCCCATGTGACAGGTCAACACCACCCGCCGGAGGTTACGGTGAACTCGAATCGTTAACTGTAACTACTAATCAAACTCTGTGATGTGAACTGAAAAATCACTAAAATTTGAGTTTACTACTGTGGTTAAAGCAGAGGCCCACGTTTCTGGGCGCAAGGCCACATGAGAGGGGGGTTAGCCCTTCCGGGCTGGCCTCCCAAGCCCCCAATGCAAAACTTTACAAACCATAAAATTAAGCGGTTATCGTATATGGTTAAGTCACATTGTGTAGCGGAGTTGGTAACGGATATTTTCTGCAGGCAGGAGGTCGCGGGGTCGACCTCCCCCCCCCCCCGAATACATAAAATTTTAATCAAACCTCCTGAGGACACATGGCGGCCTCTGAGCTGGCCACGTGTTGCTCATCCATTGGCCAATCATAAACCCATCAAACGGTGCAAATTCCTCCGTACCACCAACATCCAACGGCCTAGATTGAGCCACATGGCATGATCCTGTTGGATAGGTAAAACTAGAATATTACAAGTATATACTTGCTGACTGTACTTGCATGCTGACTAGGCAAGTCACAAAATTTTTCTTTTTGGGAAAACGGAAAGAACGCGATATCTTCCTCATACGATATCAGTTTTTCGAACCGTTCATGGCGTCGAAATCGCAACAACGAGACCTTTATGGTCGCTCAGGTTCAGACCTGTTTCTAGCATTTTCATTTTTTAGCATAAGACATGATCTCCTGAGAGAGAGAGAGAGAGAGAGAGAGAGAGAGAGAGAGAGAGAGAGAGAGATGGGATTACTAGTCACATATTTGGGTAGAAGAAGAGAAACAAAAGAATTCCTTAAATTTCTCAGAGTTTATTGAGAGAGAGTGAGAGAGAAATGGGATTACTAGTTATAGACTTGGGTAGGAGAAGAGAAAAAAAATAATTACTTGAGATAGAGAGAGAGAGGAAGAAAATATTAGAGGAAAAAATAAGAAGAATGGATGATGAAGAAAATATAAAAATGAGGAAGGAAGAAAGGATGTGTGTTCAGAGAGAGAGATAGATAGAAAGAGAGAGAGAGAAACCAACTATAGAACTATGTTCAAATTCCATGGATGTTGATCGAGTCCAACAAGAAGCTCACATGATCACAGGAGACCACTTTCCAATGAAATAAATGGGCATCACACCAACTAAAAGTAAGGAATCATAAAACCTTGGTAGATTTAGGTTCAATCACAATTGTTAGAAAATTATATATTACAGAGCAATGCAACACATAAAATATGCGGAAAACACTAGCACACAAAAACACATAAAACCAGAGAGACACAGATATATATGATTCACCTAGCTTGGGCTACGTCCACCCTGAACAGCTAGTCCTTAATTTTTATTATCCAGAAAAATGAAGAGACACAACCTATAGAAGATCCATTGTAATATCCTTTGTTCTCTCACACAGTCTCCCTATATGTTTCTTGCTCTAAGAATACACATACAATACATAACCGTAATACAATACCCTCATACAAGCGAGGGGTTGCCTTCTAGGGAAAAAAACCCTAAACTAAACATAACTTCTACCGTCAAATCATTCGCCTAATGAACGGCCCAGATTGACTAGAAATTACTATACTTTTACAAGGAAATTATACATCTATTTTTAGCTTTGGGGCCGCTACCCCCGAAACCCCTGCTGGGGGACCGCTGGCCCCCAGACCCCCTAATCGGGGGTGAAGCCCCCCCTCCCCCCCGGGACCCCGTGGGGGGGGAAAGCCCCCCCCCGCACCCCCCCACTGCAGGGGTGTACAGTTTTCCTGGGGTATAATCCCGTTGAAAATAAGTATCTTTGAATCAGGACGAAAATCAATCTCCACACCCAACAACAACCTAAACATGATAGTGGAACATAAATAAAAAATAATGTCTACACAAATATTTCTATAGTTCAAGTCACTACTAAATGACATATTGTGCCTAACATCAAAAATGATCCAGGTGGATATTTGTGGCCTCCCACCTATTCCATTTGGACCCCCACTATCGTTTTTTCAGTCTTTCACTTTCAGCACAACTTACTATTTTTAGCAGGTTTTCCAAGTGGATATTGGTGGCCACCAACCTACACCATTTGAACCCCCACCATCAGTTCTTTTAGTTTTCAGTTTCAACACAACTTACTATTTATAGTAGTTTTTCGGGCCTTGAACTTCGAGAGCCGTTTTGAGGCACTAAGCGACGTTTTTTGGGAAAACCGGGAGAAAAAAGGGTCATGGATTGATGTTTCTCACATAAATAGTTGTATTCCTCAGATAGATATTTCTAATGAGGTATGGTGTGCGTCAAACGAAGATCGTATGCCAAAGTTACGTCCCCGGGAAGTTGAAACACCAATTTACCCAAACGGGGCCCATAGTTTTGGCACTTCATCTCCTAGGGTTAGGTTTTTGGATGTTTAGTGTTTTCCACTGTTTCTAAATAATAAATAGGCCCTCAAGCCTCATTGTAACACATTTTAGAGGCATGTAGCCGCCACATCTCTTCTCAGAGATAAGCTACCATCACCCTAACTAGTTTATTTCCATTATGTTTGTAAACATATTTTAGTTATTTGATATTAATGAAATGAAGTTGTATTTCCATTGCATCTCTATGTTTATGTCTATTTCTGTATTTTATTGCATTCCTACATAAATACGGCTCAGTGGTATCAGAGCGGGTTTTCTCTTTCTCTGTTTTTCTTTGCATGCCACCAACAAGGTCAGGGTATAAGGAATTAGGGCTCAATTTGGTTGAACCCCTACAAGATCAACCTCGCAAACCTCGATGACCTTCCATGGCAGAAGAAAAGAAAGACAAGGGAGTAGGAAAGCCTTTTAAAATATTATTTGAGGAGGCCCTCGAGAAACAAATGAACGTGATGATGGATAAATTTACTCAGATCCTTCAACGGATGCCCACCTACGACACATCTGCATCCAACAACCACTCTGGAGGCGCCACTCCCTTCAAGGTACAGGTAAACTTTTACATTCCTGTATTTGAAGGCTAGATAGATGTAGATGCCATAGATAGATGGTTGAATTTTCTAGAAGGGTGTTTCTCAGTCCACTATTTCTCCGATCGAGAAAAGACTATTTTTTCACTCCTCAAAGTTTCCCCCCATGTCAAAGACTAGTGGGAAACCTACTGTGAGAAAAAGGACGAGGGGGAACCCTCTATGTTCTCGGTCGCACCCACTTGGAATTCATTATGAGACGACATCAAGGAACAATATTACCCCATGGGGAGCTATGAAGACAAGTACATCCAATGGACCACGCTGCGGCAGCAAAGGGATCAAGATGTGCACGAACTAACGAATTTGTTCCATACCCTGCGCACAAATTTGGGTATTAAAGATTAGGAGAGACATTTGGTGATCAAGTATCGCAGCTGTATGCACATATACTTTCAGGAGGAAATGGATTTCCTGGACATTACCTCACTTGGCATAGAATATTTCTATGCCGCCAAGATTGAGAAAAAATTTAAGCAGAAGAAGCAAGACTTTGGTGTTGAATCTTTGGTCAAACTGAGAGGGGGGGGGGGGGGGGGTGAATCAGTTTAACACATGCATTAAATTTTTAAATTTTCATCAAACTTATTTACAGCTTAATATGTGAACAGTCTTAAAATGTTGCAGCAAGTATTAAATTAATGTGACATCAACCTTATTGTGAGAGCAGCAAAACAATAAACAGATTGAGTGGATCATATCAACATATAAGCAACACACATAGAGACAACAGATGTAAGTGGAAACCCATAAAGGGATAAAACCACATCTTATTATTGTTGTGATGCAAAGGCAAGCTCAAACTTCCTTCTCACCACTGTTTTTCTGCAGGCACCAACCTACAGGAGGCTCCAACCTTAGTCAGCTACAACTGACAGCTATCAAGCTTCAACTTGATAGGGAGGCTCCAACTTCCTCAAATTATCTAAAGAAATGTTTGATGATTTATCTCAGATATCAGCTCTATTATGTAGCATCTCTTTCTGCTCCTCTCTTCCTTATCTTCTCTGCCTCAATCTTCTATACTCAGCAATCTCTATCCTTCCTCTCTCTCTCTCTCTTCTCTATGCATATCAAGTTGATATTATATATAGAGTTCATCACATGACTGTTTGTGTAGAAATTTTCTGAATAAAAAAGATTTATCCACCGAGATTATCCTGATCACATATCAATTCGAATTCATATGCAACACATAATCTCTTCCACTCAGATCATCACACATGCAGAAATAAAACAAGCGGTATGCGATCAAAAGATCATCAAAACATCACACACATTACACAGTATGTATGGGGAAAGCTTATAGCTGAAAACCCCTCAGCTATTCTATATATTATAATGGAGAAAACATGTAACAGTACATAGCACAATACTCCTCACAAGTACTCAGTACTATCTCATAAATTTACACACAAACTAGCTTGGTTTTGAACAAGTCACAGGTTCAAAACACATCCACTAATTGCCTGCCTCTATTGCGCAATCAAGGCTGGTCTAATGAGAGATCCAAGGTTCGAATCTCCTTGGCTTGACAGCGCAATCATCATGGGCAATTCCTCCAAGTGTGGTGAAAATCTCATGCACAACTGATGTCGCCACTGATAGCTAACTCAACCCTTTCATCTACCTCTTTCACTGGTCTCCACTGAACTGTCCATGCACTGTAGTGAACTGATGTGTTCTTGAGTTGAATAATGAGTTACTAATTAATGAATTAAATAAAATTTAATTCACTCCACTCATTACTAGTTGATTAGCTAGTTAAACTAATCTCAACTAGTTCAACTAAGTTAAACCGAACACAACTCCACCAACTGTCTCATCAACTCCACCAAACTTCTGCCACTGAAGTCCTAACTGATGTCAACCATGCATGAGCTCACCAAACCCCTAGGAATAGCATAATTCCTCTGTCAGATGCATGAGCCACTTCTGTAGCTCGAACTGAAGTGCTCCAAGAGAGTAAACTGAAGTTTAGAGTCCAAATATTATTAAGGGTAAATAATATTTGACTTTCTATTTTTAGGATAGGCAGTCTAAAAATAGACTTCGACCTAAATGTCTAAAAATAGAGGTCCATCTATTTTTACCAACATGACCAATACTCCAAGAATAACATACTGCAATCCTCGGACCATGCTCCATATGTCTAAAAATAGACATAGTCTAAAAATAGATTTTGCGCCAGAATTTGCCTGCGGGCCCACTTAGTGAAGGCGACTTCATTTCACTAAGCTCCATCATCTTGCTGCATTTTCAACAGTTTGTATTCCACAAGAAATTTGGAGTGAACAGCCGTGACTCTTTGGCTTCTGCCTTTTCATTCCTTTGTCCAACTCTTTAAAAAATTATAACAATATGTACAAATTTCAATGTTACAGTGGGATTTTTCTTTTCCTTCGGACACTTGCCTTTGAATCACAAACAATATAAACAATTAAAACATTTACATTTTCAGTTTCAAAATATAAACTTCACTCATTCCTTGGCTTGTTGGTTTTTTCCTTTCTGTAGCAGTCATGCAACTACCCTGCATACTTTGTTCACTGTCTTCTGCATATTCCACCTGTTCACTGCACTTTTGAATCCCTTTGCTGCACATCTCTTCAGCTTTGCAATCTTTGTTTACCTCTGTCAGGTCCATATTCTCCAAGTTCACTGTAGTTGTGTATCTGATGCATATATACTTGTTTTATAGTTTTAGTTCCCCAATAACTCTCAAACTCTCATTATATAAAAATTCCAGCTTCTTCTAATTTTCTGTTGGCAAATTAAATCAATGTATGCAAAGGCTTTTCTTTTCACATCTGATGGTTATCAAAACCACATTCCCCAGATTTCAAATATGATTCGATGTAACTCAAATTTTGGAAAATATATAATTATGTAAGTCTTAACCTTAAGACTATAAAACTCATGTATCTTCCGGCTTAAGCTCTTAATACTCTAACAAATGGTTTGATGCCTTTAAACCAATGCATAAGCACTTATAACATTACAATCTGGCAACCTCAACATACTCTACTTCCTTTTAACTAACAAATTAATTACATCTGTGTATATTAATATCTCAATCTGAGATGGAGATATTAGATAAAAATCCTCTTTTAGTTAAGAAACCACACACCTCCTATCCGGCGTAAAAATGCGGAAGCTCAAGGGTTATAAAACCATACAATACACTCTCTTATAATTCTTTTGCAGGTGGGAGCTCTATTTTTCGTTGGCCTAAGGTTAAACCTCGTATTGCATATAACCCATCGATCTCCACCTGTGCAGTCCTCACGTCATATCAACCCCCTTCTCAATCTCGACTTAGAGTCAATCTACATGTATACGTGACCCTAATTAAATGTTCATAGAACATTTCAATTGCAACTGTCCTTCGACCTTTTCACACAATTCATATTGCGCCAACTTCGCATATACAACCATTATATGTGCACTACAATATATCCATATATATATTACGACCTTCTTCAATTTTGGAAGCGTTATAACAAAACTCAACCACATCGGACATACCTTGGTTAAACTCACAACCGCAGTTTGAACAATCCTGATCAATATAAATTAGAACTAGGCCCCGCACTAACGACCCTTCCACATCCAACGGTGGACAGCACGTCGCACTGCTTCAGATGATCTGACGTCCTCAATAAAATCTCGCGTGACTTAGATGCATGAGATTTTAACTCGCGATGAGAGAGGTATCTCAAAACCGCTTAAGGCCACGTGTCAGCCTATGGAATTGATCGCGTTCAAATTGGAAATATAGCTTACCGTACAAAGGCGGTGCGATATGGGTGGAGTTGGTTTCGCAAACCCGCTGTCACTGTTCACAGCATTTGTGGTTCCTCTCCTTTTCCCTCAGGGTTCTGTCACGCTTATATATATATGAACTCTGCCTTTCAAGTGCAATTCCTCAACATAGTTTCTTGGTCCATACTACAGGCCTAGACCACTGTTACGTGGAGAATGATAACTCCTCAATGCACCATGCCTTTCCATCGATTCTGTTCTCGCTTTCATATTCAAGCTGTGCTCATACTTTGTTATACCATAACACTTCCATTTCGAAATACTCACACAAGCTTATATTAGTATCACTTTCCATGCAGAGACTAGGATTTCGACTTTCTCCACACTATAGTAGCTCATGAACTTAAGGGAATCACGCCTCCTTTAACCGTGATTACATAAAAATCGACCTCCACCTTTTGCGCAGAGTATTACAACTATTTTTCTTTGATTAAAAGTTCCAACAGAAATGTCTCCTTTGCCTTTATTTTGCTATCTCTCTTTGTCTTTGTTTCCTCTGATGTCTCTGTTTCAGGTGCTCCTCTTTTGTCATCTCATTTTCCATCAATGACAACATTTCCAATAGTCTGCCCCTTTGGCATTGATGGCAATACCTTCACCAATAATCCAATGCTTCCTCCAAGTCTTCCTCTGCCTGGCTTCTTTTAGAAGATCCTATCTTCTGTTACTTGCTTTTCCTCCCCCTTTGACATAAATGGCAAAGGGTTGCACATTTCCTAGTGTGCTTTCTATCTCTTCATTTCCTCTCTCTGAGATGTGTTTAGACCTTCTTCTTTTGACTTTGTACCCTGCTGCTCCAACTGGTGTACACGAGTTGTTGAGAGAACACTTTTGAGAATATTTGAACTTGTCTATACATAGGTGATGACAACCACAGATAATTAGATTCGTATAATCAAGGATGCATCATTGGATCAATACTAAAGAATTGTGAATGCTCCATGTGACATATAAAGCTTGCTTCAGCTATACTTCTGTCTATATTATAATCTTCATTTGAAATCCATATCTGTTGAGGAAGTTGTAGTTGGAGTATGTCTTCTTCTGCAATACACATCTGCAGTACCACACCTGTTAAATTATGACGGTCTTCCACACAACTTAAAGTTGTTTGATTTAAGTCTCAGCAACCAAACTTCACACACTTTATGAATAATCCTAAGTCAGATGCCTTGAAGATATATAAGTACTGACTTACGAAAGGCATTCAATTATAGAGAAAAAGATATTGCTTCAATGCTCAATATAATGTTTCAAGAGTAAACAAAAATACTGATCCTTTAGCCTTTTCATTGACTCTTTTATGCTGGATGTACTCTTGCCATAATCCTTTGATCTTGAGGACCTATTTTATGCTTCCCTTGCTAGCTGATCTCCCCCTGGAATGATATTTTCGTTTCTATTCTCCCCCTGAAACTGTGCTTTCTCTTCATATCAAAGAGTAGCATCTACAGATACTACCCCTATTCTATCTCTCAAATATTCAAATGTTTCTCTAGCAAGATGTTTGGTAAATATATCTGCGGTCTGTTCTTTTGTTGGTACAGACTCTAGCTTTACTACCTTCTGAGCCACTTTTTCTCGGAGAAAATGATACTTGATTGGGATATGTTTAGTTTTTGAATGAAGCACACGATTTTTTGATATGCTTATAGCACTTGTATTATCACATTTGATTGAGATAGGTTCATCAATTCTTACCTTCATGTCTTGGAGGATTTGCTTCATCCACATGACTTGTGTACAACATGCTGCTACTGCTATGTATTCTGCTTCTGTTGTAGATAGAGAAGTAGATGTTTGTTTCTTACTTAGCCATGCCACCAGACTTTCTCCTAGATATAATTCACCTCCACTTGTGCTTTTCCTGTCATCCACACAGCTGGCCCAATCTGCATCTGTGTACGCTGTCAAAGTGAAGCTTTTGCCTTTTGGATACCAAAGTCCATATTGTGCAGCTCCTTGTAGATATCTGAATATTATTTTGACTACTAGAAGGTGATTTTGTTTAGGTGTTGCTTGATATCTAGCCACAAGTCCTACTGCTAGCATGATGTCTGGTCTTGATGCTGTCAGGTACAACAGACTTCCTATCATGGATCTGTAGAGTCTTTGATCTATATCAGCAGATCCATCATCAACACATAGCTTGCATCCCGTGATCATGGGAGTTGACACAGGTTTGCAGTCTTCCATTTTGAACTTTTTCAACATTTCTTTTAAGTATTTTTCCTGTGAGATGGATGTACCTATGTTCTTTTGCTAAATTTTAATCCTAAATAGAAACTGAGCTCTCCAATCATAGACATCTCAAACTCTGATTTCCTCTCCTCAGCAAACCCTTTTGCTAGCTCATCTCTGTTTCTTCCAAACATAATGTCATCAACATATACTACAACAATCAGGAGTTCATTTTCATGGGCTTTTATGTATAGATTGTTGTCTACTCCTCCTCTCTTAAAGCCTTGTTTTTGCAAGTATTTATCCAGCCTTGAGTACCAAGCACGAGGAGCTTGTTTTAGTCCATATAGAGCCTTCTTTAGTCTGCATACATAGTCTTCTTTGTTTGTTAATGAGAAGCCTTTTGGTTGTTCCATGTAGACTTCTTCTTCTAGATCTCCATTCAGAAATGCAGATTTCACATCCATTTGATATACCTTGAAGTCTTGGTAGCATGCAAAGGCCAAAAACATTCTGATAGCTTCCATTCTGGCTACAGGAGCAAATGTTTCATCATAATCAAGTCCTTCGATTTGTGAATATCCTTTGTAGACAAGTCTGGCTTTATTCCTGATTACTTGTCCTTGCTCATTCATTTTATTTTTGAATACCCATTTTGAGCCTATGACATTTTTCTCAGTAGGTCTAGGAACTAGTTCCCAGGTATTGTTCTTCTCAATTTGGTCCAATTCTTCATTCATAGCATTCACCCAATACTTGTCCTTACTGGCTTCTTCAAACTTCTTTGGCTCTATTTGTGATAGCATGGCTATGTATACCTATTCTGTCTGTTCAGTTAGCTACCTTCTTGTCTGGACCCCTACTCTCTTGTCTCCAATGATCTGATCTTCTGGATGGTTCTTCTGAGTGTATCTTGAGGGGGCTTTCGATCTCAGTTCAGCATCTTCTGTTGTCTTGCTTGTTTCATCATCATCTTGGTTTTCTTCTTCATGGTTGTTTGATGGACTGCTGCAGTCTGTATCTCTTGTATTCTTTGGAAGTTGTTAATCAAATCTCACGTCAATTATTTCTACTATTTTTCGAAGAGTCTTGTTGTAGCACCTGTACCCTTTACTTTTGGATGCATATCCTAGAAATATCCCTTCATCTGCTCTTGCATCAAATTTCCCAAGATTTTCATCATTATTATTTATATAACACTTGCTTCCAAAGATTCTAAAGTGTTTGATTGAAGCTGGTTTACCATGCCATAGTTCATAGGGAGTCTTGTCACTGCTTGGCCTTAAATGGGCCTTTTTTAATATATGCACAGCTATGTGTACTGCTTTTGCCCAGAAGGTTTGAGGAATATTACTCTCTTGCATCATGGCTCTGGCAATTTGTTGTACAGATCTGTTTTGTCTCTCTGCTACTCCATTCTGCTGAGGTGTCCCTGCAATAGTAAATTGTTGCTTTATGCCCTGTTCATTGCATAGGTCTACAAAGTCATAATCTGTGAATTCACCTCCTCTGTCTGATCTGATGCATTTTAGCTTGCATCCTGTCTGATTTTCTGCGAAAGCTTTGAATATTTTGAATTTTTCCAGAGCTTCCAATTTATTCTTGAGAAATGCAACCCATGTCATTCTGGAGAAATCATCTATTATCAGCATGAAGTAGGATTCTCCACTTGGTGTTTTGGTTCTTGCAGGTCCACACAGGTCCATGTGCACAAGCTGGAGTGGTCTTCTTGTTGATGACTCATCTTTGGCTTTAAAGGATGTGTGGGTCTGTTTGCCTAATTGACATGATTTTCATATGGTATTAGAAGGCCTTTTTATTTCTGGCATGTCTCTGACAACTTTCTTCTTGCTTAGTCTGATGATATGATCGAAGTTGAGATGTCCAATCTCCTATGCCATAACCATGACTCCTCAAGTTTTCTAAGATGGCATGCTTCATATTCCTCTTTCACTATGTAAACATTACTTTTTGTTCGAACACCTTTGAGCAGAGTCTTACCTGTGGTGGTTGATCTGACTTCACAATCTTGTGCTCTAAAAAGAACTTCACAGCCTTTATCACACATTTGACTGACACTCAGCAAATTTGCTTTCAACCCATCTACAAATAGTACATCTTGGGCCTTTCCTCTGCCATTATCTAGGCTAACTGAGCCTTTTCCTTTTATTTTTCCTGATTTATCATTGCTAAAGGAAACATTGCTAGATTTCTTTTCATCAAAAGTTATAAACTTGCTTCTGTCTCCAGTCATGTGTTTTGAACAACCACTGTCCAAATACCATTGGATTTTCAGGTCTTGAGCAGTTAGAGCCAGGTCACATTTATTCACCTTCTTTTTCCACTGGAAGCATCCTTTTGTTTGGTGTCTTTTGTGAGATGATGAACTACATCTTCTGAGAGGACATTTGGAAGGCATATGTCCAATTTTATTACATACACAACATTTGATTATGATTTTTGCAAAATTGTGAGTATGAGTAAAATTTCCTTGATTCATACACCTCCTTGAGGTGTTGAGCATCAATATTTGTCCATATTTTCTGCATTCAATGATTTTGTGGCCAAAATATTTACAATAAAAACAGTAACCATAGAAACAATCTGCATACCTGATGTGAAGTTGTCTTCTCCATTTGTTTTCTTTAGGCAGTCTCTTCACTGTTTGTATCTTTTGCTGGTTTAAATTAATCCTCCTTGTATGACAGTATGCAGCAATGTGTCCCAGCTTGTGGCAGACATAACAGGTAGCATTTTTCATAGGAGGGAAGAATCTCCTTTGATGGCTTCCAAATTTGACATACTCAGGGGTATATGAATCTTTTTCTGTTGTCTGAGAATTTCTTTCATTATTTTTTATTAGAGGATTATTTTGGGTTATGTCTCCCTCCTTACATGTTTCTTCTTTTGTAGAAATTATTTGAGCTGCTTCATCATCCTTCTTTGCTTTTACAAAAATAATCTCTATGTTTTCTTTTTCTTTGCTTTTACTTGATTCTCCTTCATATCCTATTCCAGTTTTTATCACAGGAGATCTTTGAGCATCTAGAATTTCGTTCAACTTACCAGAGCTTGTTGTTTGAGAAGAATTTATAGCCACTTTCCTTTGAGCATTTTCTAATTTCTTCCTGAGACATACTATTTCTTCTTCCAACTTCTCTTGTTCCTGAGTTTTCTCCTTGATTTGCTTAAGTAACATGTCTTCTATCTTCTTGGCTTCTTCAAGCTCTATCTTTAGTTGCATGAGGACTTTTGAATTCTGTTCTTCTTGTACATACTTGAGGAGAATGTCCTTTTGTTTTCTGCACTTCAGTTTGAGTCTATCAATATCTTCCAGAGCACTTCTTAGCTCCTCTTCAAGGTCGAATTCACCTTCTTCTTCTTCATCTTCTAGTAGGAGTCCTTCAAGTTCTTCTATGGCCATTAACAAAAATTCAGAGGTTACCTCTTTACTTGAGGGTTCATCTGAGTCTTCAAATGCACTGCTATCTTGTTGAGCATAGAAGGATTTTCTACTAAATTTCTTTCCTTTCTGCTAGTTCTTTGATGTATTTTTTTCTGATTCTTGAGCCTGATTCTTTACTTTCTTGTGAGGAAACTTAGCAGCATAGTGTCCAACTCTTCCACCATTAAAGCATTTGAAGGGAAGTTTACCTTTGTATTTACCTGAGTCTCTATCCAGTTTCTTGACAAATTTAGCCTCTTCTTCATCCGAGCAAGAGCATATGTCTTCCTTTTCTTCTTTCTTCTTTTCTGTTTTAAAAGTTGCCTCCCTCGTACTTGGCTTCTTCTGTGGGAGCCTCATCTCATATGCTGTTAGATTTCCAAGTAGTTGGTTCATGGTTAAGGTTTCCCAATAAGCTGTTTCTTCTATTGCAGACACCTTGGGGTTAAAACTGGGTGGAAGAGATCTTAGAATCTTTTGTACAATTACAACTTCTTTTATGGTTTCTCCTAGAGCCTTCATGTTATTTATTAGTTCTGCAACCCTTAAAAAGAAGTTGGCAATGTCTTCATCATCATTCATTTTTAAGTTCTCAAACTGGGCTCTATAGACTTGAAGTTTGGCAGTCTTTACCTTCTTGTCTCCCTCATGCATGTTCTCTAGGGTATCCCACATCTCTTTGGCAGTGTCTTTGTGCATTACTTTGATAAAATATGCCTCACAAAATCCATTTAAGATGACATTCATGGCTTTTGCGTTAGCTACAAAATCTTGTTTAGTTTCTCTTTCTGAGTCAGTTGCCTTTGGGGCATATCCTAATTCCACAACAACCCAAACTTCTATTCCTAGAGACATTATGTATGTCCTCATTTTGATTTTCCAAAGGCATAATTTGCACGAGTGAAAAAATGGGCTTTATTGGTTGAGCATCCTTCTTTACTAGCCATCCTGGGAACCTAGGATCTCCTTTCAGTCGTTAAACTGATACAAAAGGAACCTGCTCTGATACCAATTGTTGAATCTTTGGTTAAACTGAGAGGGGGGGGGGTGAATCATTTTAACACATGCATTAGCTTTTTAAATTTTCATCAAACTTATTTAAAGCTTAATATGTGAGCAGTCTTAAAATGTTGCAGCAAGTATTAAATTAATGTGACATCAACCTTATTGTGAGAGCAACAAACAAATAAACAGATTGAGTGGATCATATCAACATATAAGCAACACACATAGAGACAGCAGATGTAAGTGGAAACCCATAAAGGGAGAAAACCACATCTTATTATTGTTGTGATGCAAAGGCAAGCTCCAACTCCCTTCTCACCACTGTTTTTCTGCAGGCACCAACCTATAGGAGGCTCCAACCTCAGTCAGCTACAACTGACAACTATCAAGCTTCAACTTAATAGGGAAGCTCCAAATTCCTCAAATTATCTAAAGAAATGTTTGCTGATTTATATTAGATATCAGCTCTGTTCTGTAGCATCTCTTTCTGCTCCTCTCTTCCTTATCTTCTCTGCCTCAATCTTCTATACTCAGAAATCTCTATCCTTCCTCTCTCTCTCTCTTCTCTATGCATATTAAGTTGATATTATATATAGAGTTCATCACATGACTGTTTGTATTCCACAAGGAATTTGGAGTGAAGAACCATGACTCTTTGTCTTCTGCCTTCTCATTCCTTTGTCCAACTCTTTAAAAAATTATAACAGTATGTACAAATTTCAATGTTACAGTGGGATTTTTCTTTTCCTTCGGACACTTGCCTTTGCATCACAAACAATATAAACAATTAAAACATTTACATTTTCAGTTTCAAAATATAAACTTCACTCAATCCTTGGCTTGTTGGTTTTTTCCTTTCTGTAGCAGTCATGCAACTGTCCTGCATACTTTGTTCACTGTCTTCTGCATATTCCACCCATTCACTGCACTTTTGAATCCCTTTACTGCACATCTCTTCAGCTTTGAAATCTATTTTTACCTCTGTCAGGTCCATATTCTCCAATTTCACTGTAGTTGTGTATATGCTGCATATATACCTATTTTATAGTTTTAGTTCCCCAATAACTCTCAAACTCTCATTATATAAAAATTGCAGCTTCTTCTAATTTTCTGCTGGAAAATTAAATCAATGTATGCGAAGGATTTTCTTTTCACATCTGATGGTTATCAAAACCACATTCCCCAGATTTAAAATATGATTCGATGTAACTCACATTTTGGCAAATATAGAATTATGTAAGTCTTAACCTTAAGACTATAAAACTCATGTATCTTCCGACTTAAGCTCTTAATACTCTAACAAATGGTTCGATGCCTTTAAACCAATGCGCAAGCACTTATAACATTACAATCTGGCAACCTCAACATACTCTTCTTCCTTTTAACTAACAAATTAATTACATCTGTGTATATTAATATCTCAATCTGAGATGGAGATATTAGATAAAAATCCTCTTTTAGTTAAGAAACCACACACCTCCTATCCGGCTTAAAAATGCGGAAGCTCAAGGGTTATAAAACCATACAATACACTCTCTTATAATTCTTTTGCAGGTGGGAGCTCTATTTTTCGTTGGCCTAAGGTTAAACTCTGTATTGCATATAACCCATCGATCTCCACATGTGGATTCCTCACGTCATGTCAACCCCCTTCTCAATCTCGACTTAGAGTCAATCTACATGTATACGTGACTATAATTAAATGTTCATAGAACATTTCAATTGCAACTGTCCTTCGACCTTTTCACACAATTCATATTGCGCCAACTTCGCATATACAACCATTATATGTGCACTACAATATATCCATATATATTATACGGACTTCTTCAATTTTGGAAGCGTTATAACAAAACTCAACCACATCGGACATACCTCGGTTAAACTCGCAACCGTAGTTTGAACAGTCTCGATCAATATAAATTAGAACTGGGCCCCGCACTAACGACCCTTCCACATCCAACGGCGGACAGCACGTCGCACTGCTTCAGATGATCTGATGTCCTCAATCAAATCTCGCGTGACTTAGATGCATGAGATTTTAACTCGCGATGAGAGAGGTATCTAAAAACCGCTTAAGGCCACGTGTCAGCCTATGGCATTGATCGCGTTCGAATTGGAAATACAGCTTACCATACAAAGGCAGTGCGATATGGGTGGGGTTGGTTTCGCAAACCCGCTGTCACTGTTCACATCGTTCGTGGTTCCTCTCCTTTTCCCTCAGGGTTCCGTCACGCTTATATATATATATATATATGAACTCTTCCTTTCAAGTTCAATTCCTCAACACAGTTTCTTGGTCCATACTGCAATTACTAATGAATCATCTCTACGGGCCTAGACAATTGTTATGTGGAGAATGATAACTCCTCAATGCACCATGCCTTTCCATCGATTCTGTTCTCGCTTTCATATTCAAGCTACGCTCATACTTTTTTATACCATAACAATTCCATTTCACAATACTCACACAGGCTTATATTAGTATCACTTTCCACGCAGAGACTAGGATTTCGACTTTCTCCACACTATAGTAGCTCAGGAACTTAAGGGAATCGTGCCTCCTTTAACCGTGATTACATAAAAATCGACCTCCACCTTTTGCGCAGAGTATTACAACTATTTTTCTTTGATTACAGGTTCCAATAGAACTGTCTCCTCTGCCTTTCTTTTGCTATCTCTTTTTGTCTCTGTTTCCTCTGATGTCTCTGTTTCAGGTGCTCCTCTTTTGTCATCTCCTTTGCCATCAATGACAACATTTCCAACATTTGGATCCATGAATCCAAAGCAAGGTAAAGGCGCCCCCGAACCAAAAAACAAGGGGTAGAAACAAAGCGGGGTGACTCAGAACAACACCAAAAATAAAAATAAGGACACAGGGAAGTGGTCTGAATTTCATACCAGCCCCACTCACAACACAAATGAGTGTTTGGCCAAACAATCGCTGGTGCCCAAACTGAAGGCATATGAATCAGATGCATGTTCTAATTTTGAGCCAGAACCAGATAAGGGAGATGAAAAAGGGAAGAAGATCATTGATGTGGACCCCAGTGCCATTGTTTCCACCACCAAGCTCCAGAGGGAGGATCCAGAGGAGGGGGAGAGCTTCTTCCATTCGCAGATGCGGGTGAAGGGTTCTCCACTGCAGTTTCTTGTCGATAGCGAAAGCCAAAAGAACCTCATTTCAGTAGAGGTCATGAATCGGCTCGGCCTATTGACCATAGCATACCCATAGCTGTATACCATCGGGTGGCTTCACCCAAGGATAAATCTCCACGTCCGCTATCAGTGCCGCCTTCCGTACAATATCAAGCCATTCACAGATGAGGTATTATGTGATGTTGCTCCTCTTGATGTAGCTGATGTATTATTGGGCCAACCATACTTGTGGATGTGACATGATGTGTATGAATCTATGCCTCGTGTTGTTATTACTACTTTGGGAAATAACTTGTACAGGATACCGGAGGTAGTACCGCCTCTTGCAATCTCTTTGACTACTACAAAACAACGTAGTAAGATTGTTTCCCAAACAAGGAAATTTATTTGCATTACCATTCGCCCACAAGGAAAGAAGAATATTGTGGCCACAACCTCAAATTAGGGCTCCCCTGCACAGCAGCAACAGAAGGAAAAGGCATGGAGGAATATGAGGAAATCTTCTCCTCACCCACAGAGGTTTCTCCACGATGTCAGGTCAAGCACTCCATTGATCTAACCCAAGGCGTACTTCCGCCTGATATTTCCATACCTCATGCGACCACAGAGAAAAAATCCACACATGTACTCTTTGAGTCTGATAAAGAAACCAAATTTATTGAACACATCCAACATGTATGCCCACAAGTCCATGACATCTTCGACAAATCCAATAACCAGTTCAGCAAAATTTTCCTCATCTCATGGAGGATATCAATGCAATGGGTACCATTGCTTACTAAGGGGGAGGAATGATCTAGGTGGATATTTATGGCCACCCACCTATTCCATTTGGACCCCCACCATCGGTTCTTGTAGAAATTTGCTGAATAATGAAGATTTATCCACTAAGATTATCCTGATCATACATTAATTCGAATTCATGTATAACACATAACCTCTTCTACAATCAATCATCAATTTGCGGAAATAGAAACAGTCGCATGCGCACATAAACACAATATGTAATGGGGAAAGCTTATAGCTGAAAACCCCCAGCTATTTGTATATTATAATAGAAGAGAAACATGTAACAATCTCGGTACAATACTCCTCACAAGTACTCAGTACTGTCTCCAAAAGTTACACACAAACTAGCTTGGTTTTGAACAAGTCACAGGTTCAAAACTCATCCACTAATT
The DNA here is from genome assembly GCA_034641835.2 of Pinus albicaulis. Taxonomy (NCBI): domain Eukaryota; kingdom Viridiplantae; phylum Streptophyta; class Pinopsida; order Pinales; family Pinaceae; genus Pinus; species Pinus albicaulis. Next base: position 250,936,273 of record CM076569.1, read on the forward strand.
GCCTGCCTCTATTGCGCAATCAAGGCTGGTGTAATGAGAGATCCAAGTTCGAATCTCACTGGCTCCAACTGCGCAATCATCATTGGCAATCTCCTCCAATGCTTGTGCAAATCTCATGCACAACTGCTGTCGCAACTAATAGCAAACTCACCCTTTCATCTACCTCTTCCACTGGTCTCCACTGAACTGTCGATGCACTGTAGTGAACTGATGTGTTCTTGAGTTGAATAATGAGTTAATAATTAGTGAATTAAATAATATTTAATTCACTCCACTCATTACTAGTTGATTAGCTAGTTAAACTAATCTCAACTAGTTCAACTAAGTTAAACCGAACACAACTCCACCAGCTGTCTCATCAACTCCACCAAACTTCTGCCACTGAAGTCCTAACTGAAGTCAACCATGCATGAGCTCACCAAACCCCTAGGAATAGTGTAATTCCTCTGTCAGATGCATGAGCCACTTCTGTAGCTCGAACTGAAGTGCTCCAAGAGAGTAAATTGAAGTTTAGAGTCCAAATATTATTAAGGGTAAATAATATTTGACTTCCCTATTTTTAGGATAGGCAATCTAAAAATAGACTTCGACCTATAGGTCCAAAAAATAGAGGTCCATCTATTTTTACCAACATGACCAATACTCCAAGAATAACATACTGCAACCCCTGGACCATGCTCCATATGTCTAAAAATAGACATATTCTAAAAATAGACTTTGCGCCAGAATTTGCCTGCGGGCCCACTTAGTGAAGGCGACTTCATTTCACTAAGCTCCATCATCTTGCTGCATTTTCAACACTCCCTCTCAGCAAGATATGGATTATCTGCAACCCCTATCCTGCCCTTGTGGAATTCGAACTTGCTCCTGGTGAGCGCCTTCGTCAAGATGTCAGCATCCTGATCCTCCGTGGGAACATATGAAAGCATCATGATTCTCCGCTGAACACAATCTCTGATATGATGGTACCTGATGTCGATGTGTTTGGATCTATCATGAAATATTGGATTAGCCAAGAGTTTAATGCAACTCTGGTTATCACAATAAATCACTGTAGGCTCCAAATGCATCCCGAACAATCCAACGAGGATCTTCCTCATCCAAATAGCCTCGCATGCAGCCAAGCTTGCTGCCATGTACTCGGCCTCTGCTGAACTGAGTGCCACAGATCTCTGCTTCCTGTTGTACCAGGAAACTGTTGTTGACCCGATGCTGAAAATACCTCCAGATGTGCTCTTACGATCCGTTGGGCTCCCTGCCCAATCTGCATCAGTGAAGCCGGAAAGCTTCGCTCCATCCTCCTGTCTGTACCATAGACCATATCCCGATGTGCCACTAAGATAACGCAATACATGCTTGCCTGCCTTCCAGAAGAGCTTGGTAGGCTTAACCATAGCTTGCGAAAGTTGGTTAACAGCATAGCATATATCGGGTCGTGTATTGACCAGATACATAAGCGACCCCACCAACTGTCGATAGACAGTGGCATCCACTACCTTCGCTGAAGTAGCATCCTCCTTCCTCCAACCACCAGGAAGAGAAGTGTCAACAAGCTTGCATCCATGCATGCTGAACCTCTCCAGAATCTCTCGGGCATACTTACCCTGAGAAACAAACAGTCCTCCACTGCGTTGCCAAATCTCCAATCCCAGGAAATAATGAAGGAGGCCCAAGTCCTTCATCTCGAACTCTCTAGCAAGGTCCTCCTTGCATGAAAGTATCAACAGCTCATCACCCGTCAAAATCAGATCATCTACATACAGTACAATGATCAGCAGCTTCCCCTCCTCCATAATTTGGTACAGGTTAGGATCCGCCTCACTCTTGGAAAATCCAAGCCCGATGAAATAACTGTCTATCCGTGTGTACCAAGCACGAGGTGCTTGCTTCAGCCCGTACATTTCTCTCTTGAGTCGGCAAACATGCGACTCACTGCTGAAGATCTCGAAACCTTCAGGCTGCTCTATGTACACCTCCTCCTCAATGAATCCGTTGAGGAACGCAGTCTTCACATCCATCTGATGGATGTGCCATCCCATCTGCGCTGAGAGAGCTAGGATCGTCTGTATGGAAGAGTACCTTGCGACAGGTGCAAAGGTCTCCTCATAATCGATCCCCTCGATCTGTGAGAAGCCACGGGCGACAAATCTCGCCTTGTAATTCTCCACACTCCTTTCAGCCGCCTGCTTCACTTTGTAGATCCATCGTGAACCCACCACTGATTTCCCTTCCGGTCTTGGGACAATCTCCCATGCACTGTTTCTGACGATCGAATCATATTCTTCGATCATGGCATCTACCCATGTGGGTTCCTCCACAACTTCCTCAAAAGAGGATGGCTCCGTCACGACACATTGACTCATAAGAGCCATGTATCCAGTGTACCGATCCGGTGACTGTCTCTGTCTGCGCTGTGCTATAGGTGGTCCTACAACCTTCTCTGCATCTCGAGCCAGTCGCTCAGCTTCTGTAGTGCGCTTGCGCCCTCTGATGGTTGGCGCTGCATGGGTGGTTTCTTCCACCTCCTGAACTTCCTCTTGTGGCTGATCCACATCCGGAAGCTCCTCCTTAGGAACTAATAGCTCCTCATCTGCATGCAAGTGTGGCTCTCTCTCAAGCGAACACTGCATGGCTTTCTCCTCCTGAAACTTGATATCCCGTCGCACAACAGTCTTGCGACTGTCTGGAAAATACACCCGATAGTTGTGAGGTGTATCAGTGTACCCCAAAAATATTCCAACCTCTGCGGTCGGATCCAGCTTCTTTCTGGCATCCTTCGTCACATGCATGTAGACAGGTGAGCCAAAAATTCTCAGATGAGAAATATCAGGCCTCTTGCCAGAAAACGCCTCCTCCGGTGTACTCATGCCAAGAATCTTGTGAGGACAATGGTTCTGCACATATATTGTTGTATTGCATGCCTCAGCCCACAAGTGAAGGGGTAGGCCCTGATCATGCAACATCGCCCGTGCAGCACCCACGATCCTTCTGTTCTTCCGCTCGGCTACCCCGTTCTGCTGTGGGTTATGGGGTGCGATGAGCTCTCTCCGAATCCCTTTTGCACTGCAAAAGTCCTTGAATTCAGTAGAGATGAATTCACCATCATTGTCGCTCCTAAGAGCCTTCACATGCTTCCCCGATTCCTTCTCAACCATCGCCTTGAATTCACAGAAATTTGAATATGTCTCGCTCTTCTTCTGCATGAAGAAGATCCAGCACTTTCGAGAGAAATCATCAACAAAGATCACATAGTACTTGTGCTTTGCTATCGAAGCTACAGAGAAAGGACCACACACGTCTGTGTGAACTCTCTCAAGGATCGTCGTGGCGCGACTATCCTTCTTGTGAAAGGTGGCTTTCACATACTTTCCCAAGGTACACCCCTTGCATTGATCTGACTGCACAAGAGTGCCCTTAGGAAGCCCAGTAGAAATCTGCTGCAGTATCTTCAAAGCTCCATGGTGAAGGTGGCCCAATCTCCTGTGCCACAGTTCGCCCTCATCATCCTGGCTCACCACTTCTCCCGCCTTGCATGCCATTGCTACGCAGCCATCTACTTGCAACTGATAAAGGTTCTTGACTCAAACCCTTATCTTCCGGGTCTCTCCAGTTGTCTTACTACGCAAGAAAGCTTTTCCTTCGCTGAAGACCACATCATACCCCTTGTCTTCCAACATCGCCACAGAGATCAGGTTCTTCATCAATCTTGGAACATGCAAAAATTCCTTCAATATGAAAGGTTTACCAGACTCCCTCTCAAAGGAAATGGTACCGATACCAGTCGCACTGTATCTACCATCATCGCCCATCTCGATGTGCACTCCAAGATCTCTTTCCTCCAGATCTGAAAACAGATCTCGATCTCCGGTCATGTGAAATGACGCACCACTGTCCAAGAACCAAACTGATCCCACCACACTTGAAACCAAGCATGCGATCAGTGAAAAATCCAGTTCGAATTGAGAAGCCAATGCCTCTCCCGCTGCAGATCCAGCAGCCTTCTTATTTTTCTTCTTCTGCGGACAATTTGTGGCATAGTGTCTGTGCTGGTGACAGTGAAAACACTTCACCTTGGACATGTCTTGCTTCTTGCCTTTCACACCAGACTGAGAAGCTTTCTTGCTCTTCCCCTTCTTTGCTTTGGCAGCCAAAGTGCAATTTTCTTCATCAGATACCTTTGATGAAGATCTTTCCATGGTAGTCCTCCTTATCTCCTCTTGCATGAGATCCGCCCAAAGTCGCTCCCATCCCGGCAACTTCTCCCGACCATTGACACTATCTTGATATGCATGCCAACTTTTCGAAAGACCAAGGAGAGCCAGGTCTACCATATCCTCTTCTTCGACAGTCAACCCCACACTTCCCAGCTCATCTCTGCATTGAGTGAACTTCGTGAGGTACTTGGTGATACTGTCGCATTTCTCCATCTTAATGTTTCTGAGCTTATCCTTGAGCGCCATCTTCCTTTGGTCGCTCTTACTCTGGAATAGATCTGTCAACTCTTTCCACATAAAATATGGAGAATATTTTCCATGCAGGATGGATACAATGTGATCCTTCACGCCCTCCAACAGAATCCTTCGACATTTTGCCATCTTCTTTTGCCGAGCCTCGACTTCAACAGGATCAGTGGGCTTTTGGACATCCGTATCTACGAACTCCTTCAGTCCATTATCTTCTAATACTACCTCCATCCGATCTTTCCATGCAACATAATTCGAACTGCCTTCAAGGGCATATTCGAGTCGCAAACCGTTGAAAGACATTTTCAACTCTGGCACCAAGAAAACAAACTACTGCAAAATTCGAATTCCAAATTCAAAAACTCAACTGCTTCTGGATCTGTGAGAACAAATTATTTCTAGCACAGAGATCGACTGTAAGGGCATTTACTGAATATATCACCTTTCAGAGAAAGGATGGATCCAGAGGCTACCTGGCCCGTTACAGACTCTGTCTACCAAAATAAAATTGTAATCACTGTAATAGATCCCGATGATCAATTCGCTCTGATACCATGTAGAAATTTGCTGAATAATGAATATTTATCCACTGAGATTATCCTGATCATACATTAATTCGAATTCATGTATAACACATAACCTCTTCTACAATCAATCATCAATTTGCGGAAATAGAAACAGTCGCATGCACACATAAACACAATATGTAATGGGGAAAGCTTATAGCTGAAAACCCCCAGCTATTTGTATATTATAATAGAAGAGAAACATGTAACAATCTCAATACAATACTCCTCACAAGTACTCAGTACTGTCTCCAAAAGTTACACACAAACTAGCTTGGTTTTGAACAAGTCACAGGTTCAAAACTCATCCACTAATTGCCTACCTCTATTGCGCAATCGAGGCTGGTCTAATGAGAGATCCAAGTTCGAATCTCACTGGCTCCAACTGCGCAATCATCATTGGCAATCTCCTCCAATGCTTGTGAAAATCTCATGCACAACTGCTGTCGCAACTAATAGCAAACTCACCCTTTCATCTACCTCTTCCACTGGTCTCCACTGAACTGTCCATGCACTGTAGTGAACTGATGTGTTCTTGAGTTGAATAATGAGTTAATAATTAATTAATTAAATAATATTTAATTCACTCCACTCATTACTAGTTGATTAGCTAGTTAAACTAATCACAACTAGTTCAACTAAGTTAAACCGAACACAACTCCACCAATTGTCTCATCAACTCCACCAAACTCTGCCACTGAAGTCCTAACTGAAGTCAATCATGCATGAGCTCACCAAACCCCAAGGAATAGCGTAATTCCTTCTGTCAGATGCATGAGCCACATCCGTAGCTCCAACTGAAGTGCTGTAAGAGAATAAACTGAAGTTTAGAGTCCAAATATTATTAAGGGCTAATAATATTTGACTGACCTATTTTTAGACAGGCAGTCTAAAAATAGACTTCGACCTGTATGTCTAAAAATACAGGTCCATCTATTTTTACCAACTCGACCAATCATCCAAGAATAGCATACTGCAACTCCTAGACCATGCTCCATATGTCTAAAAATAGACATAGTCTAAAAATAGACTTTGCGCCAAAAATAGCCTGCGGGCCCACTTAGTGAAGGCGATTTCATTTCACTAAGCTCCATCATCTTGTTGCATTTTCAACAGTTCTTTCAGTTTTTCACTTTCAACACAACTTACTATTTTTGGCAGGTTTTCGGGTCTTGAACTTCCGGAGCTGTTTTGGGGCCATAATGATCCAAGTGGATATTAGTGACCACCTAGCTACTCCATTTGAACCCCCACCATCAGTTCTTTCAGTTTTTCAGTTTCAACAAAACTTACTATTTTTAGTAGTTTTTTGGGTCCTGAACTTCTGGAGCCGTTTTGAGGCCCTAAACAACGTTTCTTGGGAAAATTGGGAGTAACTTGTGTCCATGGACTAATATTTATCACATAAAAAGTTTTAGTCCTCAGATAGATATTTATAACGAGGTATGGTGTGTGTCAAATAGAGATCGTATGCCAAAGTGACGTCCATGGGAAGTTGAAACACCAATTTACCCAAACGAGGCCCATAGTTTTGGCGCTTCATCTACTAGGGTTAGGTTTTTGGATGTTTAGTGTTTTACATTGTTTCTAAATAATAAATAGGCCCTCGAGCCTCATTGTAACATAGTTCAGAGGCATGTAGCCGCCACATATATTCTCAGAGATAAGCTACCATCGCCCTAGATAGTTTATTTCCATTTTGGCTGTAAACATATTTCAGTTATTTGATATTAATGAAATGAAGTATTATTTATGCTGCATCTTTGTGTTTATGTCTATTTATGTGTTTTATTGTGTTCCTACATAAATCCGGATAAAAAAAAGATATGCTTGTTATGACTTCAACAATAATAACATTCTCTCAATCCATAGAGAGAAAGGTGCAAGGCCTCCAAGATAAACTAAAGTGAAAGGATGATCATATAGTTGAGCTTGAACAACAATTCAATTAGTTGAAAGATAACACCAAGACCATGAAGCAGACAAACACAAGGATGGAGGATTATCAGGAATGTTCTTTCAAGGTACGTGAATCCTACAAGTATATGGTAAAATAAGTGTACCCATGCCTCTAGATATTGCAAAATATTTCAATTAAGTTGTTGTTACTTGAGGAACTAGCCTAGGAATGAGGTACTCAACTTCAAGGAGTACTAAATGTTGTAAACCAATTGGAGAAATTTCCCAAGAAATACCCTCAGGCCACACCAAAATTTCCTAGAATAAATTTGAATAATTGACATATGATTATGTCGTTGTCAATTTGGCTATAAATACCTATGAGAAAATTGAGAAATACATCTCTTGATATATGGAAGAATACCAACAACGTTATTTCTTGGTTAACAAAATAATCAAGATGAACTAACTACCATCCACTGGGAAATAAGGAGAGGCCAGACTGAATGAATAAGTAAAGAGAGAAATGGATGAGTTGTTAAATTCTAAAGAATTTTCCTTAGTGTCTTCACCAACAAGCCCACTAAAGACAATCTTGAGCAACACCTTATGGAGCCCACATAGCAGCAAACATTATTAATTTTCCTTATTGATCTCCTTGAATAAATCAATATTAACACTCTCTCAAAATGCTTTAGAAGACCACATGATGATGAAGAGTTCATTACCTAACAAGATTAAAATGATTACGTCATATTATGGAATATGGCTAATCTATCTTCAAGAAGTCCTTAACGTCTCAGTTGGAGATCCAATCACATTAAAGTATATAACAACTCAATTTCAAATAATTTTATAGATATTTTCCTTTAATTTTATATGGAAATCATGAGAATTTGAAGAGTTGTAACCTCCCTAGATAAGCCCGACAATCTCAAGAGGCAATTACTAACATAATCTATAGATATTGTAAAACTCCAAGTGAGAAGGACTTCTGTATTTTTTGGGAATATTTGTAGACCAGAGCTAGGAAGGTGGTTTATCTGATATTCAAAGATATATAATATCAAGAATCCTTAAAGGCCATTGTTGGAATCATAACTTGGCATATATTATGTTTTGTTTTGAATAATCTTTAGAAAATTCATTTATGTGTGCATTTTGTGATTTATTGTTGTTAGTTAACAAAATATTCTGTGAACTAGGTAGTTATTTCTCACATGGTTATTGTGTCTATACTTAAGGTTTCTTTAATAAGCACTTATTAGATAAGAAATTGACTATTTTTCATTTTTTCTTGAGTAAACTAAACATTCATGTCTAGGATATTAGTGAACTGTTTCCTTGAATTTTCATTTATGGGTTTATTCACTCATTGGTTCCTATTCTCACCTATCACTCAACTCTTGTTTAAGTTAGCTTATTTTAATTTTTTCAATTAGATATTTGTTGGCTTAGTCATTGAATATTTATGTTGTGATGATTGTTCAATATTTCATAGCATTCAAAAATAAAACAAACATCATCACTGGGCCAAAATACAGATGGGTCGCTCACCCCAAATGGTGTGAGGTCTAATTGGGACCTTACATCAAAGAGAACAAATTGACTATTGATGGGTTATTCATCCTCGTCAACAATTTTTTCCTCTTGATAGAGTTTCACTGTAGTCTTTTGATACTAAATATTTCATCTTGCAACACCTTTGTTGCAATTGACCAATGGTTCCTGCAATGAACTCACACACAAATTAGTGATCAATTCACCATTCAACTATTAGTAATAACATTTTCATAAACATTTTGTATATACTTGCATTAACTTCTATAGTCATCCAAGATTGCAAATGTATTCGTATACGTGTTAGCATAGCTATGTGCATGCTTGTGATTTGCACACTTTATACTTACTATTGTATATATATTCAATGCATTTATGGATTTTTTTTCTTTTCAACATACCATTTCAAAGGTATGAATATCACCCTAGTGAATTTGGAAGGCCTATCCAATACTCTTACACCTCATCCACACACTTCCATACCACTTGTTTAATTATTTTTATTACTTCATTTTCAACCTAAACACAACACCAAGGACAATCATCCTTTGGTGCCCTTTAGTGTTGGAAAAAATATTTCAACCCAATATATCAATTACAAGTAGTGACTTCTTTGAATATTTGTGTAGTGCTATGGCTATTCCATATCCATTCACCTGTAGCTTCATAAAAGTTCAAATTTCTTGATATCCATTTCCGTCGTTTCTCACATTAACCATGGATAATCAAGTATTTATGCATACAATACCATTTTATATCACTCAACACTAGTTGTAAAAGACATTTTATTTTGATTATAAGCCTTTGGTAAATACTCATGGGCTTATGCACACAATGCAAACCTTGCATTTACTTCATGCATCACAGACACCCATGCTTTCCCTCAATGCATTTTCAAACATAAATTTTCTTTAACCTATGAGTGTATTACACACTTATCCAATTGTTTTCCACTATGACAACTCTCACATGCATAGATCTTTAATATTTGTATAATATCCCATTTATTGGCAGCTCCGTACATTAAACAAACCCCTCTTGGGTATCCATGCATTATAAGCATTCAAATTCTAGCATAAAAAAAAAGTTATAAGTTATCCTAAAGGAACCTTTACCTAATTCCTTCAACTTACTTGTCGATGTATAATGGCTTATTTCTATACCTACCCGACTCCTTGTTTATATTTCATTGACAAGTATTTTCTTGTCAATTTCCTTGGCATTTATTTCCCCCCCAAGAAGGGAGTTTTTAATGTCAATTTTCATATGAATAGACTACATATTTACCTGATGTATAAAATCATCACTCATACGCTATTAACCAATCAATGGAAACATGTTCTATATAACTTCTAAATTAGCATCCAAATAAAAAATAAGTTTCAAGGGAAACTCCATTTTCTAATATTTCCCACAACTTAAGGACTCCATGGTCCAACTTTTCTTATCAACCAAGTCAAGCCTTCCTTGACTGATTTCTATTCAAAACTACCCTCTTATGAAATTCTCCAATTAGTTCAATGGTGAAATTTACTAGTTTATTTGAACTTCAGTATATTAAGCATATGAAACATTTTTTTATCAAAATTTCTTGTACCTTTCAACAAGAGCTTTCACCCAATTTTTTCTTCTTAAGAGATTAGGAGACCCCTCCTCCTTGCACTCGTGTGAATAATGTTTGTCTTAACATTCACTACATTGATATCATTATCCCTTAGTTTAACAATAATTTATGACACAATTATGTTTATTTAAACATTCATTACTTTTATTATTTACATCACTTTATCATCCTAGAGAATTATTTCCATAGTCCACACAAGGGACCATTTTCCAAGCAACCTCACTTTGTTGTATTTTTCTTGATCCAACATGATCAAAATAGTTAGTCTCTTGTTTTGAACAACACTTAGTTTGCCTTCATATTAATCCTCCATGTAAATTTTCACTTCATAAGAGGTTCATTCAACTTTAAAATCTTATGGCATACCCTTTTTTTCCAACGATGACAAAAATGTGTCCATTTTAATTATTTAAATGGTTGGACATTAGTCCTTAGATACTTATCATAGGATAATAAAAAATTATCTTCTCTCCCAAGATATTATTTCTTGCTCTTGTCATCACACAACATGAGGGCATCCGACCTTAGCCTTTCCAACACTTACTCTAATGTTCTTCTTTATCATTCATGCACAATTCTAGTAACCATGAAATAACCCATTTCACATTATTATTATTTCATGTTATTTATCATATCAAGGATAGCACTAACATGTCCCTCCAATATCTAACATCACGCTCACAACCTGTCATGGAATATCCTTTTTAATTTCAAATCATCTGCAAGGCCTTGCCATTTCCTTCATGGAAATCCACATAGGCTCTCACTCCAAGAGGCCTTTTCCTTCCATGGAGATACCTAATATACATACTTGAATTTCAGTCACTTCCAAGTGAGCACTTGTACCAACTTATCTGATGTCCTTAACTCCATTTGGCATAAGTCTTAACAAAGTCAGTGTTCCAAAATCTAATCTTTTTGGTGGAAGGTATTCCTAATACTTCCTACTCACTTCACCACTCATATCATTTCTATGTATTCATGTTAAGAATCATGCAAGACACTCAATGGTACTTGTAGGTACAATTTGAATACACCCATATGAATATACATATATATCTAGGTGCATCACTTTACCCATTATCTCTTTTACTCAAATTCCAACGCTAATATGATATGTATGACTTTACATTCCTACTCATACACTCAAAAATACCCAACTACACTCTTCAATAATATGGCTCTATTTCACCAAGAGAGTATTTTCTTGCACCCTGGATCTTATGAGTGTTAAGTGCCATAGAACCTCTTATTGTGGAAACTAGGTAGTGTTCAGTCTACCCAAAACATAACAAGCAAGCCTTACTCTTACTTATTAACTCAGATAATCTATGCATGTATCCTTTGTAGAAATTATACAAACAATATGTATACCAATGGATTCAATCCGATCATGCAATATGCTAAAGAAAGATACTGAATCCTTCTACAAATTAATTGTGGAAAATAAACACGATCGCACAATCACACCAAGTAAAAGAAAGAAGAAAATCAATCCACAACACAGATATTTTTCCTGGGGAAATCTTGCTTCTCAACACCCCTCTATATTTTATTTTATATTCAATCAAGGAATCATGAAACAATACAATGCACTCTTCTCACAAGAGTCTGCTGCACTCTACCAACTATCTCGCACTGATCTGGACAAAATCGACCAATACTTAGCCAATTTCCTACCTCCACTCAACTTGTGTTTCTTGCAAAAGTCTAAGATAATTAAATCCCTATTATTTAGAAATTTCAGCCTTCCAAAAATGCACAATGCTCATGGGAAATCCTATGGGTGTATTACTACATCTAGGCAGTTTCCTAATAATACAACTAATAGTTAACATCCCTTTAACCTCTGTCTCAACTGGGTCTTCATGAGAAATGAAATGCATGCAGCTATTAATGGTAAATCATCAGTTACTTGAAAGATCACTGCATGTGAATTAAATCTGATTTAATTCACTTCACCTCCCACTAGTGCAACAATCAGTCACAACTAGTCAAACTGATTTTAACTCAATTAATTGAGTTAACTGATTTCTCATGCATTAAACTAATACACCAACTGCAACTTGGACTCTAAAACAAATAGAATCACTCTACATTCCTCACCAACCATCCTCAACTCGAATTTCATGATCTAACTGAGTCTATAACACTTAGTTAACTATTACAAGTGATTATGAGATAAGATTAAAATTTATTGTCCAATTTAATTAAGGGAAAATTAAATTAGACACACATTTCTTGTTGACCTTTTAACACTCCCTCTCAATAAGAAAGGGATTATTAGCTACCCCAATCTTGCCTCTATGGTATTCAAATTTTCTCTTGGCGAGCGCCTACGTCGGTATATCTGCATCTTGATCCTCCGTGGGAATGTATTGAACTAACATAATGCATCTCTGAACACAATCTCTAAGATGGTGGTACTGGATGTCAATATGCTTGGACCTGTCATGGAATACTGGAATAACTGAGAGTTTTATGCAACTTTGGTTATCACAATGTATCACCTTTGGATCCATTTGATGACCAAACAAACCAAAAAGTATCTTCCTCATCCAAATGGCCTCACATGCTGCCTGACTAGTTTCCATGTACTCTGCCTCGGCTGAACTAAGTGCAACTGATCTCTGCTTCCTTTTGTACCAAGAAATTGTTGTCGATCCTATGTTGAAGATCCCTCCTGATGTTCTCTTCCTGTCTGATGGACTGCCTGCCCAATCTGCATTGGTGAAGCCTTGAAGCTTCACTCCCTCTATCCGTCTGTACCATAATCCATACTCTGTAGTGCCCCTGAGATATCTCAAGACATGCTTCCCCGCCTTCCAAAAGATCTTGGTCGGATTAACCATAGCTTGACTAAGCTGGTTAACTGCGTAGAATATGTTTGGTTGTGTGTTCACCAAGTACACGAGTGGACCCACAAGCTGCTTGTAAACAGTAGCATCCACTACCTCACCTGAAGTAGCATCCTCCTTCCTCCAGTTTCCTGCAAGAGGAGTCTCCATGGGTTTACAGATCTCCATGTGGAACTTCCTCAAAATCTCTTTGGCATACTTTCCTTGAGAAACAAATATCTCCCCATCTCACTGCCATATCTCCAAACCAAGGAAATAGTGAAGGATTCCCATGTCCTTCATCTCAAAATCTCTTGCAAGATCCTCTTTTCAAGAAGTTATGAGCTGCTCATCACCTGTCAGAATAAGATCATCAATATAAAGTACGATAATCAAAATCTTACCATCAACCACAATATGGTACAGGTACACATTCGATTTAGTCTTTTTGAAGCCCAACCTAGTGAAATAGTTATCAATCTTGGTGTACCAAGCACAAGGTGCTTGCTTCAGCCCATACAGTTCTCTCTTGAGTCTGAACACATGTGACTCACTATCAAAGGTCTCAAAACCTTCTGAATTCTCAATGTACACTTCTTCCTCAATAACTCCATTGAGAAATTCATTCTTCACATCCATCTGATGTATCTTCCACCCCATCTACGCTGAGAGTGCAAGGATAGATCTAATCGATGAGTACCTCACAACCGGTGCAAAAGTCTCATCATAGTCAATACCCTCAACTTGTGAGAATCCCTGGGCTACAAATCTAGCCTTGTACTTCTCCACACTCCCATATTCTGCTTGCTTCACCTTATAGATCCATCTTGATCCAATCACTGACTTCCCAACTGGTCTTGGGACAACTTCCCATGCATTTTTCCTGACGATGGAGTCATACTCCTCAACCATGGCGTCAACTCAAGTTGGTTGCTTCATTTCTTCCTCAAAAGAGGATGGTTCTGTCACAATACACTTGATCATAAGAGCCATGTATCCAGTAAACCTTTCTGGTGACAGTCTTTGTCTGCGTAGTGATGTAGGTTCTCCTACATGTTCTACCACATCAAGTCTCAATATGTCAGCTTCTATGGTGTGCCGCCTACCATGTCTGGTGGATGGATCTGCATGAGTGGTTTCTGCCACTCCATGATCCTCTGCATGTTGCTTCTACACATCTTGAGGTTCATCCTTTGGAACCAAGAGTTCCTCATCTACATGAAAATCAAGCTCCTTCTCAAGGGACAATCGCATGGCTTTCTCATCATCAAATTTTACATCTCGTCTGACAATTGTCATCCTGTTGTTTGGAAAATACACCCGATATTTGTGTGGAGTATTAGTGTACCCCACAAATATCCCAATATTTGTTGCTGGTTCTAGCTTCTTTCTGGAATCTTTGGTCAAATGGAAATAGACATATGAGCCGAAAATTTTAAAATATGAAACATCAGGCTTCTTACCAGAAAAAGCCTCCTTTGGTGTACTCATGCCAAGTATCCGATGAGGACTATGGTTCTACACAAATACCGTTGTGTTGCATGCCTCTGTCCAGAGATGTAGTAGTAGGACCTGATCATGTAACATCGCTAGTGCCACACCCACAATTGTTCTGTTCTTTATTTTTGCAACCCCATTTTGTTGTGGGTTATGAGGTGCAATCAACTCTCTCTAAATTCATTCTTTGGCACAGAAGTTCTTGAATTCATTGGAGATGTACTCACCACCATTTTTTCTCCTCAGAGCCTTCACATGCTTCCCTGTCTCTTTCTCAACTAGTGCTTTGAACTCACAAAATTTTGAGAATGTCTGATATTTCTTCTGCATGAAGTAGATCCAACACTTTCTAGGAAAATCATCAACAAAAATAACATAATACATGTGCTTTGTTGTAGAACTGTAGAGAATGGTCCACACACGTCTGCGTGAACTCTCTCAAGGATTTCCGCTGCTCGGTTCTCCTTCTCGTGAAAAGTGGCCTTTGTATACTTCCCCATGGTACATCCCTTTCATGTGTTTATCTAAGCAAGAGTACCCTTTGGAAGTTTGTAGAAATCTGCTACATGACCTTCAAGGAACTGTGGTGTATATGGCCCAATCTCCTGTGCCATAACTCACCCTCATCCCAGCTCACCACTCTGTCTTCTTTACTCATCAATGTTGCACATCCATATACATCAAGTTTTTAGAGGTTCTTCACACGAACCCCAATATTCTTAACTTGTCCCTGTGGCTTTGTGATGAAGGAATGCTTTCCCTTCACTAAAAACCGCATCACATCCTTTATCCTCCAACATAGCAACTGAAACTAAATTATTTTTAAAGCCTGATACATGCATGACATATTTTAATAATAAAGGTTTACCTGACTGTCTCTAGAAAGAAACTTTACCAATCTCAGTAGCACTATACCTCTCGTCATCACCCATATTGATGTGCATCTGAACATCCTTCTCCTCCAATATACTAAAGAGTTCTTTGTCTCCAATCATGTGGAAAGATGCACCACTATCCAAGTACCACACTGCTCCCATCACACTAGAAACCATGCATCTGATGAGTGAGAATTACAACTCGAACTGTGAAGCCAAAGCATCACCCATTGCAAATATTGAAGCCTTCTTGTTGTTCTTCTTCTTCTGTGGACAATTAGTGGCATAATTTCCATGCTCGTGACAGTGAAAACATTTCACTTTGGACATGTCATGCTTCTTGCCTTCTTTTTCGGTCTCAGATTTGGAATAGGATTTCTTTCCCTTCCCCATCTTTGCCTTACCAGCCTAGGCGCAATTTTCCTCATCATATGTCTTGGATGAGGATCCATCCCTGGTATTCCGCCTGAATTATTCTTGTACCAAATCTGACCAAATTCGCTCCCAATATGGTAGCTTCTCCCTCCCATTGACAGAATCCTGATAACTATGATAGCTCTTGGGAAGGCCTAGAAGTGCTAGGCTCACCAAGTCACCATTTGCTACAGTAATTCCGACACTTCCAACCTCATCTCGACATTGGATGAACTTGGTCAAGTATTTCGTAATAGTGTCCCCTTTCTCCATTTTGATTTTCCTGAGCTTGTCCTTCAGTGCCAATTTTCTGTGGTCACTGCTTTTCTGAAATAGATCTGCCAAGACCTTCCACATTACATATGGATTCGCCTTGCCATGTGTTAGTCATAAGTAATTTTTACTATCTATAGATGACTAAAAATTGGTTCTAGATTTCTAAAAACAAAATTCCATGAATATTGTGAGTTTTAGAAATCTCACTGCCTTCATTATCCTTGTAGAAATATTTTCACTATTCCACTAGCTTGCCATTCCATGGTCACCCTGCTGCTCCTAAAGGACTTCTTATGTGCTTTTAACTACCTTTGTTAGACTCCTTTCATGATTATAACTTCATTGCCTAATTTTCCCCTATCCTTAATATACCTTCCTAAATGTTTCCCATCACTCCTATCCCTCAAACTCATCATTTTTCTACAAAACCTAGCCTATTGCTACAATTTGACACTTTTCGAGACTAAGCCTGTGTTTTTCCCTTTTGGACCCCTTCCCCTCACTCAATCCTTGAAATTGCACTTTCCCCTACTCTCTAACATCTATCCCTATCCCCAAAAATTTCCCCAAGAATTTAGACAACCCTTAACCCCTTCATTCCCCTCCATCTACAAGGTAGTCCTAAATCCCCTATTTTGCCTACACCAAACCTTAATTTCCTCTTCCAACTAAGCTAGGGTTTGCTATGGAAAATAGGAATAGGAGCAGAGGATTCACATGATATGTCATATCAGCAAGAATAAATCCATACCAACTCATAAACATCATGCCTCCATCATTTTCCAAGAATTCATTCCAAGAGTCAAGCCATTTGTTACTCATAAGTCCAGTTTCGCTTAAAATTATGTTTTCGAACAAAAAAAGATGAATTTGACAAATGTGAGAGAGTTTTTTTTCCACCATATGTCCAAGACAAAAAACCTCCTTCAAATTTTACATAGGTGTCATGGTTTTAGAGAAATGTCAAAAATATAGGTGTCACGGGAGAATTTATGCACTTATGGAGTGACCTTGGGAAAATCAAGTTTTCTCATAGATGGAGTGTCCAAATGACTTTCTTGATTAGTCAAATGACAACTAGACTAGAATATCTTTCCAATGTGCTATCATGAGCTCAATTTGGAGTTGAAGAAGACATCCAAACTTTGTCTGCACCAACACTCTGCATTTTTGCACCATCATTCAACAATTTTTGACCAGTCTTGGGAGAATAAACGTTTGACAGGTCAAATCAACTTAAATCAGAGAAAAAAAGGTATAATTGGAAATCATACTGGATAAGATTTCCAAATAGCTATCATGGGCCCAATTTGGACACCAGGAAGGCCTCCAAATTCCCTCTTCAAAAAGGCGCTACATCTTCAGAAACTGGTGCTGCGCCTTCAGAAACTGGCGCTGCGCCTTCATAAAACTTGGTAGATTTTATTCTTTAACAAGTTAATGGAATCCAATCAGAAAAACAAGGGAATTTTTGGAAGTTAGACTTGATAGGCTTTCCAACGAGCCATCACAGAGCCAATTCCGACATCGGGAAGGCCTTCAAAACTTGGCTGCAAGATGACTCAATTTTCCTGTGCAGGCGCTGGGCCTTCAAACCTCTAAACCTACCCCCTTGAAAAAAATTCAACAAAACACACTGAAGGATATTTTCGAGATTTTTTGGGTAAATAATTTCAGAGTTGGTTGAGGAGTTATGTTTAGGTTATCTTTCATTTATTACATTGGATATTTTATGCCTTGGGCCTTGCATGGTCTTAATGGACAAATTTGGCATTTATGATGCATTTATGGTTTGTAGAAGCCTCTTAGGGTCTCCACGTCCTCATTTTCTGGTTAAATAGAGCCTTGAGGCTTCATTTTAATTGTTGGATGTTTATCGAGAGTAATATACAGACTTTGAGATTGAAGAGAAATTGGCTTTGGTGCTTGATGATGGCTTTGGAATGTGCATCTGTGGATTGAGCTCACTCTTAGGATTCATTAAGCTTGGTTATATGGTGATGTATTCTATATTTGTGTTTGTTTTCTTTAGTTATTAATTATGTTTATGGTTCATTTAGTCATAGGACAAAAATAGAGAATAGGATTTTCCTTCTTGGCACCCTACTTCTACCTGCTTCCTTGATTTCTATGTTTTCTTCTTCAAAGTTTTGCTAAAGAATCCTTGAATGCTCTTTAGTGTTACTAAGATGTTATGTTAAATTTCTATTTTTTTTTCAAGCAAGTCTTAGAGAATCCTTCACTGCTCTCTTAGCTTACTTATCTGTTGTTTTTAAGGTCTGCTTAGTATTGTTTGGTTTAAGAATCCTTTATTGTTCTTCAAGTTTATTATGCTATCATCTTAGAATATTTTTCTTGTTTATTAGTTTGTTAAAGGATCCTTGATTGCCCCTTAATATACTGTATTCACACCTCCATGTTCATTTCATTCTCCCTAGAGATCCATTTTGGCCTTGTCAACTTTCCCTTTGAACTATCCTTGACTCATTTTTATACTTTTCAAAACCTTTGCAGACTCCATAGCCCAATGGATTGATCCTCTCTTACTCTACCTATTTCCCTTGACAACCTACCCAACCAAAACAACAAACAAACCCTAATCCCTATAACTAGCCTAAAATCAAAACCTAAAAGCTATCAAGTTAAACAATTTTACAAGCAAACATTAGAGAGAGCCCTCTCTAAGTCCATGAAGGCTAGGTCCTAGGACTCCAAAGATTGGTTTTATGTTACCCCTGTTACACCATTTTTTGGTCATCTCACCTTTTCTTATTAGATGGACCCAAGTACACCATGTAAGACCAGTTTTACCCCAAGTAAAACTGCTTTCACTATGTTAATTAAGGAAACCCCAAAAGGAATAATTAATTAAACCACAATTTAATTATTATTCCCAGTCATGTTTAACCCAAAAACAAATAAATTAATGAGATACACCCATAGTTATCTTATTATTTTCTAGGAATAATTATTTAAATAATATTCCTTGTTAAATATGACAAAATCAACCACTATTAATTAAATAAATCATTATTTATTTGATTATATCTCAACCACTTCCTTAAAAGGATAAATAAATCATTTATTTATTTATTCTTCACTAATCAAGGGATTTTGACCCAAGTCAAAGTCCCTTTCCCTCCAACAAATAATAATAAAATATTCCATAGGGGTGGATCTAGATTTGGTTAACATTATTTTAATCATGCACCAAGATCTAGAATGACCCAATATTTTGTTATAAATAGGAGGGTTTTCCCCTTCATTCTTCACCTTTTGTTGCATATTAGATCACTCTGGATCTATACACTTGGTCTATTTTTCCGCCATTTTGCTCCCATTGAGCTCTACCTTCTACATTAGGTTTTCTACATCTACAAGAGAGAGAAAGCTTAGATCTGAAGTGCTGAGGACTACAAAGAACCCATCCCATTGAGGAGATCTGGATACACCTTCTTGTTTCCTCCCGGGTGCCCTGTAATATAAAAATTCATTCAAAAATCGTGTTCTTGTCTTGTCTGTTGGATGCATGGAGCAAACTCTTTACTTTACTGCTTAATGTCTTTCCATTTATAGATCTGTTTGTTGCAGCACTTTAACTACTAATTGCAGATCTGAAGATGTTTTGCAGCCATTATTGTTGTTAGGGCTACTAGTTATGCGTAGCTAAAGTGGTTCTTTTTCGTACACTTCGACGAAGAATTCATACTAACAAATGGCGACTCCACACGGGTTTTAAATTACGACCGCTGTCGTTTTTCATATTCCTGCATATCCAGCTACTTCAGGCCCTAGGGCTTCTTTTTTAGCTGCTTAGTTTTCTCTTTTCATGTCATTTTTCTCACATAAAACCCTAAAAACCTAAAATTTCTAACTTCCGTGTGTTTCTGGCCCTATTGCGCAGGTAAGCGACACCAGCCGCACCTGAGACGGCAATTTTTCAGAAAATCTGCCGCCGAAACAGCCGGAATGGGGGGGTCGCACCTTTTGGCCCAAAACCTACGACCTGGACGCACCTTTTGGCCTGTTTCCTGCGACCTCAACTCAGATCAGGTCAGAACCTGCGACCTGCCTTTTTTCCAGCATTTTTTCTGTAATT
The DNA here is from genome assembly GCA_034641835.2 of Pinus albicaulis. Lineage (NCBI taxonomy): Eukaryota > Viridiplantae > Streptophyta > Pinopsida > Pinales > Pinaceae > Pinus > Pinus albicaulis. The sequence continues at coordinate 250,956,383 of CM076569.1, forward strand.
TTTCTGGGTTCTGCTGCAGCCTCTGCCAGGGTTTTCCAGCCTCTGTCTCAGCCCGCCTTGACCAAGATCTGATCTGTTTTTACTCATCTAAGTGGGAACCCAGCCCCTTGGGGCTTTAGTACCCTCCACTTTTTGTGGAAGAGTTTCAGCTGTTTCAGCCGTCGGTTTCAGAGCTTCAGCCCCCTCTTTTTCCAGATCTGTGACCTCACTTCCAGATCCTTTGAAATCAACCTCTTTTCCTTTCAAATCACCTCTTGTCGTTTTGTTTGGACCTCCTCTAAAGGCCTCTGCCTTGCCCCCCCCCGGTTTTTTGCTGATTTCCCCTTTTCCAGCCACCTTGCCTCTGTCTCTTGGCTGTGATCTGCACCCCTTATCTGCAGCTTTATCCTCCGGATCTCTGTCCCCTTTGACCCTAGATCTGTTGAGCTTCCTTTGTGTGTGTTTCCATAGTTTTTCCCTTTCTTTTCGGCATAGTTTTGAGAGACCCACTTTCTTGGGTTTGATAGATGCATATGTAGCTGTTATTTTTCTGTTATTTCAGCATTTTTATTCTGTTCTCTGTAGGTTTATTTTCAGCTACGTTGCACACTTTTTTGCTCTCAACAACGGAAAGGGTTTAAAAAATTAAAATTAACGCACACCACACACTGACCTTAAGTGAAGAAGCGCCTGGTTTACACCGCCTGGCAAAGACTCTAAAATCAATCATCACTGCACCTTATCTGCCCTTGACCTTCTTGATTTTGTCCCTTTCTGCCCTTGTCGGTTTCCTTCTTCCTGTCATCATTGCGCCCCCAAGGCGCCGTTCCCGGAGACTTCTTGGCCTTCATCCTCAGTTTCCGGTTGATCGACCTGCTCCGCACCGTCGTCGTCGAGCCAGTCCACCTTCGAGTCCGCACTCCGACTCCTCTCCTGATTCATCGGGTCCCCCTTCTCCTTCCGGTTCTCCCCCTTTTACCTTCACCATGTCCGGATCAGGGCCTAATGCTAGCGGATCTCCCGGCCCCAATGCTGGCCCTACTTCTAGCGGAACCGTCACAACCACTACTCCGGCCACCCCTGTGCTGCCGTACATTGCAGGCCTCAGCCTCCCCGATTTCCATCAGTTGATTAACGACCCCATTCACCATAATACTACCTGGCCCACTATGCCCACCAAGTTACCCTCCGATATCCCTAAGTTCGAGGGCCTTAATGGCGAAGACCCAACCAATCACGTCCGGTCTTTCCACATGTGGTGTTCCTCCAACTCCATTACCGATGACTCCATCCGTCTTCGTTTGTTCCAACGCACGCTTACCGGCGAAGCTTCTAAATGGTATGTCGAACGGGCCACTTCCTCCCATACCACGTTCGAGACTCTTGCCCAAGCCTTCTTGTCGTACTTCCAGCTCCCTCTCCGATACGACACTGGTACGGAGCTCTTGACTTCATTTAAGCAATCCTCTTCCACACGCCTTTCGGCCCATGTTCAGGAATGGCGACGAAGACGGAGCTTATGTCGAGCCCCTCCCTTTGAAGATCGGGTTTACATGGACTGGTTCCTTCGCACTCTCCCGTCTCCCATCGGCAAAGATGTCGCCTCTCACTTTCCTCAATCTGAAGAAGCCTCCCTCCAAATAGCTTTAAAATATGACCTGATCTACGCTCAATCTGGTTATGTTTATACCGTTCTTCCTGACATCCCCAGGCCCGGTGGCGCTAACGCCCCGGGGGCATCTCATTCCGCCCACGGTATTGTTGGATCTCTTTCCCACCCCTCTGCTCACCCTCCTATGAGCCATGGCCTTCCTCAGGGGGGGGCCAGCACCTCTAGCACTCTGCCCCCTCCCGGCAACATGTATCTAGGATACGGCATGCCTCCTCCTTTTGCCCAACCTCCTGCTTACCTCAATGCTGCCCAACCCAACCCTTACTTTTATCCGCAGCCTGGTGCGCCAGCTCCTCCAGCATATGCGCTTCCGCCTCCCTTGCCTCCTCACCACCTGCAACAGCCCTTACAACCCCCTCCCGGGCAAGTATTTGCGCAGCAGGGTGCGTTTAATCCCCCTTCTTCTCAAAGAAGGCGGAGAGGCAACCAGAACCCATCTGCCCCCGGTAACCGAGGTCCCAATCCTGGTCCAGACCCTAACACTAGCAACCAGCCTCAGGGCATTCCGCCCAGGCCGGACAGGCCGCTTCGCACAAACAAGCCATGTTCGTGTTGCGGTGTTTACGGTCACTACACTCACGATTGCCCTCTCTTACCCCAGATGCGACAGATGTGGGAGTCTCAAGCCACATTGCGCGGACAACACGCCTCCCCTCACGCTCCTCCTAATGTGACCACTACCCAGCCAGCTGTGTTCACTGATCCTTTCCCTCAACAGGGATTCGTGGCTACCCAACCCCCTGACAGCCATGCAGCCACACCCTCGTCCATTTCCGGTTCCTCTGACTACCAGATCCTCATGATGCACTCCGATCCGTCCCCTTTCGTCGACCTTCACCTTCAAACTCGGTCTCGCCAGTACCCCAAGCCCCCTGCTCAGTCTGCTCCCGAGCCTCCATCTTCAGGTTCTACAGAGCCTCTTTCGACATCCAGTGGCCCCTTACACATCCCTCAACCCAAAGTTGAGGTTCACCCAAAGATTCCAAAGGGTCCCTTACGCCGAAATGCTGCCTCCGGTCGAGCCGCTCAATCGTACAGTATAGTAGATGATTTGGCACAATCCCCTGCTACCATTTCCACACTGGAACTCCTCCAGTCGTGCCCTTCTCAAAGGAAGGCTCTACTATCTGCCGTGGGCGTTGTTGATCCTGCTGATGACCAAATGATTGTTTTCGACGCCACTCAATCGGACCACCCTCCTCTTCCTCCTTCCGTTGCTTTCCAAATCCCAGTCAAAATCCGGAACGCCACTGTATCCCGGTGTATAATTGATGAGGGGGCATCCACCTGTGTGATGTCCGCTTCGGTTTGGAAGCAACTCGGATCCCCTGAGTTGGCCCCTTCCACTATCACCCTTCGAGCGTGGGATGGTCATGCCTCCCAGCCTATTGGCCTGTTTCGTAACTGTCCCATCACCCTCGCCGGTAAGACTGTTTGCGTTGATGTCGAAGTCATTGACGCCCCTCTAGACTACAACATTCTATTGGGGCGAAGCTACACCTATGCCATGTCTGCTGTCCCATCCGCGGTCTTCCGCAAGATGTCTTTTCCCCATAATGGAAGGATAGTCACCATTGACCAGCTATCGTATCATGAGCCGCCGTCTCCATCCGCCTCCGAAACGACCATCTCTTCTGTAGCCAACAAGCAAACCGTCGATTCTTTGACCAGTGTCTCCCCCGGCGTCTATAAAGATTCCACCCTGCTTGGTACCTTTCCTCACCTTCCTCCCCCTCCTGTTACTGATCCCAGCTTGTCGAATGTTTGCATGATGCAATCGTCTCAGGCTGCCCATAAACGGCCTGCCTCGGCTAGCCCGCACCCTCCTCCCCGCCCTCCGCAACCCGCTTCTAGCCATCCATCTCAGCCAGCCGGACCTCCTCTTTCTAGCCCTCCCCCTACAGCTGGCACCCCCGAACCTCTTTATCCTCCAGGCTCGGTCCCCCCTGGCCTTAACCATCTTGGAGCCGTTCCTCCTGGTCATTACCCTGCTGGACAGATCCCCTTCTTGGCTCCCCCTCCCGGAGTATATTCCGTCCCCGTCATGGCCACTCTTTCTCTCCCTAACTTGACCTTGGGTATTCCGGTTTGGTACCTTGACCCCCCAGCCGCCACCCCCCCTGGTCACCCAAAACCTTACATGGCTTTGACACCGGTTCAACCGGTCCCCCTCGCTTCCTCCATAGCCACTGTGCCCCCAGCACCTCCACAGGACCCTTCTCCTGTTGAGTCGGCTCCCAGGAAGAAAGGAAAAGCCCGCAAGGGGGCAACCAAAGACCAAACCACCACAACCACCTCGGCTCCTCCCCCACCCTCGAAGCCTTGTGCCTTATGTGATATCATCGGTCATGCCACCCATGCTTGTCCCGAGTTACCCCGTATTCGCCCCATGGTAAAAGTCGCGTTCCCAGACACTACGGTCCCTGAAACTCCCACTCCTGCTTCGACCGTCTCCAAGAACCCCAAGACTCTCCGCACCAACAAGCCTTGTGCTTTGTGCGATGTCCATGGCCACTACTCCCATCATTGTCCTCACCTGACGCATTACCGTGCCTCCCTTGAGGTGATCCGCGAGTATGAGGTTGAACAGAATCAATCCGCCTCTCCCATTCTCGCGCAGTATGCTGCAGCCCAGCCTGAGGATTCCACCGCTCCCATCCACATCCCCCCCCCTGATGTCCAGATGACGGAGTCTACAGTCACCATTCTTTACCTATCCTCCTCTGCACGACACTTGGAGTCTAACCCATCTGCCGCCTCCCCCGTTGTGTCCCTTGATACTCGAGATCACTCCACTTATGTCTCTGTTGACCTTCGCAGCCCGAGTCCTCGCCATGTTTACGATAGCTCTCATACATCACCTTGTTTGAGTTTTGCTCATCCTGCCCCTTCCCCCCGCCATTACCGCTCGATGACTTCTGCCCCCTCACGCTGCCGTCCTTTCCTTTCATCCCCTCATGTGTTGTCTTGTCACACCACCTTGCGCATCCCCCCGTCCACATCCTTTATCGGTTACGCCGATGGTGCAAGTCGCTACTCCAGGAATCTTGCCTCGGCAGGGAGGGCCATCTTCACCCCCTTGCATGACCTCGTTCTGTCTAACGGGGTATGCATTGGTTCTGCCACCAACAATCAGGCCGAATACGATGCAGTGCGTGGCCTACTAGCTGATGCTTTGCTGCATCGCATTCGCCATCTGCCCGTTCGTTTGGATTCCTTGCTTCTTGTCATGCAACTAAATGGTGTTTATCGTGTGCGTAACCCTGTGCTGTTTAGACGCTATTTACGAGTAAAAGTCTTAATACGTGTGTTTGAAACCATAACTTTCAACCATGTACCCAGAGACCAGAATCACTACGTAGATAGTATTGCAAACCATGTTCTAGATTGGCATTTATCACACACAATTCATACAAGACAATAACATTAAATCAACCATCAAAAGACGATGCATATCCATAATATGTGTCGGAAACCATATATTGATGAGTCCATCTACTCTGATACATACGACATGCCCATAGCATGTTCCAAAAAACTGGGGGCACCATACGCCCCCCATACATATACATACGACATGCCCATAGCATGTTACAAACAAAAACTGGGGGCACCATATGCCCCTCCATACATTCTAGGGGGCACCACCTGCCCCTACATACATCAGAAGGGGTACCATATGCCCCTAATCACTATCTGGAGGCTCCCGGGCCAATGGCTCTGCCCCAGCAGCATGTAGATCCCGCATAGTTTGACCGGCCATCGCCATGCGCCGCATGATGCCTCGCCACTCCGAGGGGAGACCAACACATGGCTCTATGTACTGGTCGTCTAAATCCTGCCACCGGCGCTCTGATACTCCGGTCAACAGCTGCTCACATCTACGGCGGATGTCCTCCAGTAGGGCGGTTGCACCATCATTTTGCGCTGCTCTCGATCCACTCGGACCCGTAGCTCCAGACGCTGCCGGTCGTCCCATATACCCGGCCGGTTTTACCGGTGCTATATCTGCATACCAAAAGTCCCTGAATCAGTATCAGTATTTACTATTCAAAAACTTTAAACATGCCCATATAAGAATAGCAATTTGTCACTTACCATCGGGCCCCCAAACTCGCCCAGCCGGAAGTGGCAGATCCGGATCCCCACAGTAGCTCATCCCACTATAAGGGTAGTCGTCTATGTACAACGACATCTGATCCCAATGGGCAAAAAACTCCGGTCGAAATGTTCGCCCGACCGCCCCTCCTCCTCCTTTGCAGAGTAGTCGTCCCCAACGACGCATCCTGGGCTCTCTCGGGCCCCCATCTGGAAGCTGCACGCGAGGCCTCAAGGTCGGGATCTTCTCAAAGAAGAAGGCGCACAACAAAGTCCCATATGAGCAATCATGATTCACCTGCCGCTTGCATAGCGACAACTGTCGCTTTAGCGACACCAACATCATTTGGGCCCACCCAAAGTAGGTCCCACTCAACACACTCTCCACTATCATCATATGCCCACCGGTGATGTGATGGAACGCCTGGGTGCCCAGGATTCGCAGCACAGCTGCGGCCACTGCACGGGTTTCTAGCCTCTCTAGATCCCCGATCGATATCTGAGTCCCCTTGACTTGGAAACCCGGTCGACAATGGCGTTCCACAAACTCCATGATATGCCGCCCCCGCGGCAGCACTGGCTGCGTGTCTCCCACTATCCCCAATGGTGGGAGGCCGGTCAGGAAGTACACATCCTGGACCGTCAGTTCGATCCTGTGCCCCTGCACTACAAAGATCTCCTGATCTGGATCCCAGTAACTGATAATCCGGGCCAGTAATGGTTCCCCTGCTCTCATCAACGGGTTCTCCACAAACTTGAGAACCCCGAATCTGGCCAATACACGACGGACGCCCTGATCCGCCTGGATCTCTGCCCGAAGTGTTCCCAGATCCCTCTCTCTCCAGTTGACCCGTAACTCTGCCATACCTACACAAACACATTCTCTTTGTCAGGGTACAGATCGGGCAAACCATAACCACACACAAAAACCCAACTCCCAACCATCAAACAGCACCAAGCCCCCCTCCCCTCCCAGGTCGCAGTTTTCTGCCCATTTCTGGACTAGGTCGCACTTTTTGCCCTCAAACCTGCGTCCTGGGTCGCACTTTTTGCCCCAAAAAGTGCGACCCGGCCGTAGAGAGGAGGGAGGGGCTGTTTCTGGGGTGTTGGGCCCTAAACTACAAATCTAATCCATCAAAATGCAAGAGCAAGGTTAGGCCTCTTACCTCCAACTGACAGATCTCGAATCCAACGGTCGGTTTGTCCGCTACGTTCGCCGCAAGATTTAGGGCCTTCTATCCTCTCCACATTCACCACAGCAACAATAGCAAATGAATGATTTTGGAGGGAAAACAACCTCATTAAAAGAGAACCCCTGTTTCTTCTTTCGACTGCTGCGACCACACCGTAGCCCCGTTCGACGAACCGTCAGCACCGCTGGATAGATCTCACCGAGCTCTCAAATGGGTTTTACTTAGTTTTGGTGATTTGATACTTCACCCGGACACATTTTTTCCACGAAGGGTCACTTCACCACTCCTTAAAATCGAATTTCCTCACTTACGACACTTGTACTTGGGGCACCACATCGCCCCCTTACTTTTCCATGTTCGTGTTGATTTTCGTCATGAGTGCCCACTTTGTACTCATGTTTCTATGACCCCCCATTGGGGCCTTTACTGTGTGGCAGCACTCTACAGTTGCCCTTGTTTAGAGCATCCAAGTCGAGTCATCATTGCATTCATGGAGTCTATCCTACGTCCTTTTGCACCCCACTATAGCCCTCCATCCTTCTTTGCTTGGTTCCTCCCTTGTGTCGCATATCATGACCTTCAGTCCCACTGTCCCCTATCCCTTTCGATATTGTGTCAGTCGCTGCCATGTCATTCATGCCCTTTATGCTCTAACAAGGGAAGTTGTCCATTCGCCACTCCATCCTCCCCCTTTCCACTATCATCATTGGTGTCAGTCTGTCTGTCGCTCTATTGTTCTTCTCTCGTGCCTTAGTTGAGGGTCTCTTATTGCCTCACCTACGGCAGACCTCCTTCTGTCGACATCGGCGCATTTATTCCAGAAGCAAGGTCTAGAGGGCGGTGTACCTTGGTTCCAGCTTCCACTCTTGTTCGGTGCCTCGGATCAGGCAGGGGGATCTCTCACTTCTCTTTGACTTGATTACTTCTCCAGCTCCTTTCAGCATGATCGAGATGAGTATACTGGACAGTCCAGTGACCCAGCAGCAGCTCTTGATGATTCCCGGGCGTGTGTGAGATGTCTCAGCCCTCATGAGGGGGTGGCCCTGCAGGTAGCCCCCCACATGCCCGGATGACCTCTTCATTGCAGCCTTTGATGCCGCTCCAGATTTTGATGATGTTGGCCTTAGCCACCTGCAGCGCCTCCATGATTTGCATGTATCAGTCAGATTTTGTGAGCCCTTCCCCATTTACAGGGGGCATTTGGGTTGTATTTATCTCATGTACTGAGATATTATTGTACTAGTCCTGGCTGTTATCCCAGGCACAGCATGTATGTGAGACTCTTCATTGTATTTTTATCTGGCCTTTGTTTATGCCAGCTGTACTCTATGGTTCGGTCCCTTGTTTACTGGACACACTACTCTTTTGTACTTTGTCACAGCGGGCATAGGTATGCCTCCCCCGCCGCCTTCAGCACAGGTACCCTCTCATAAAAAGAGACTTGTTGCACCTGCGAGTCTCGTCTCCTTAGGGTCTAGTCCTTCAGCACACTATCTACCTCACACTTCTCTCTCTGACATCCCCTTTCGTTGTCTAGTGATTGTATTCTTACAACGTACTTCGGTCATACGATTTGCTCCTGACACTCGCACGCTGGGGGGCAATCTGTTACACCATTTTTTGGTCATCTCATCTTTTCTTATTAGATGGACCCAAGTACACCATGTAAGACCAGTTTTACCCCAAGTAAAACTGCTTTCACTATGTTAATTAAGGAAACCCCAAAAGGAATAATTAATTAAACCACAATTTAATTATTATTCCCAGTCATGTTTAACCCAAAAACAAAGAAATTAATGAGATACACCCATGGTTATCTTATTATTTTCTAGGAATAATTATTTAAATAATATTCCTTGTTAAATATGACCAAATCAACCACTATTAATTAAATAAATCATTATTTATTTGATTATATCTCAACCACTTCCTTAAAAGGATAAATAAATCATTTAGTTATTTATTCTTCACTAATCAAGGGATTTTGACCCAAGTCAAAGTCCCTTTCCCTCCAACAAATAATAATAAAATATTCCATAGAGGTGGATCTAGATTTGGTTAACATTATTTTAATCATGCACCAAGATCTAGAATGACCCAATATTTTGTTATAAATAGGAGGGTTTTCCCTTCATTCTTCACCTTTTGTTGCATACTAGATCACTCTGGATCTATACACTCGGTCTCATTTTCTGCCATTGTTGCTCCCATTGAGCTCTACCTTCTACATTGGGTTTTCTACATCTACAAGAGAGAGAAAGCTTAGATCTGAAGTGCTGAGGACTACAAATAACCCATCCCATTGAGGAGATCTGGATACACCTTCTTGTTTCCTCCCAGGTGCCCTGTAATATAAAAATTCATTCAAAAATCGTGTTCTTGCCTTGTCTTTTGGATGCATGGAGCAAACTCTTTACTTTACTGCTTAATGTCTTTCTATTTATAGATCTGTTTGTTGCAGCGCTTTAACTACTAATTGCAGATCTGAAGATGTTTTGCAGCCATTATTGTTGTTAGGGCTACTAGTTATGCGTAGCTAAAGTGGTTCTTTTTCGTACACTTCGACGAAGAATTCATACTAACAGGTTACACAACATATTTGGCCCCTTTCACACTTGGAGACCCCTTCTAAACTGTGCAGTCCATCAAGGAGGTTCAATGAACCTAGACAGTGCTGGTTGACTTGGTCAAATAGGACCTCCTTTGGTGGTCTTGACCCCTTTCACACCTGCAAGTTTTATTCAAGTAGCTCAAATATGCCTCTTTTCACATAGGCACTGATTTATTCTTGATTTTAGGAGTTTTTCATGTCCTCATTTACATTTTATTCATCAATACACAAAATTAAGACAAAATGAAATGTTCCAATTAGCTTGGGATAATTAGGAACATTACAATATTTCAACCCACAATGGAATATTGCCCCTCCCTTGGGTCACTATCCACCATGTACCAAGCCAGGGAAGGAGGTTTGAAAGCTCACCTATATAAACCCTCAAAGAGATGAACAATATGTGAGCACAAGGTGATGATGGCCAAAGTTGCCCAAGCAACACCAGCTGTTTGTGTGAACCAAGGAGCAGGAGCTGAAGAAGAGGACTCAATTGTTGGCCACCCAACAATTTCAGTCCATTGCAATAGAGAGAGAGAGAGTTGAACTGTGTCAGAAGGCAGAACTTGAAGGAAAAACATCCTTGTGCCAAGTCCTACAGCCTTTGCCTAGGCCCTTAGGCAAGTGGGTAAGATTTGTATTCATTCCAAGCATTCGATGAGAAGAAGGCCATCGAGCCATTGTTTACCTTGTTATTGTTTAGAACTCTCTATTTAGCTTGTTTTTTTGTTTTTTTTTTACTTTTTAATAGAGCATATTTAAGTGTATTACTTCATTTTAAGTCTTATACTTCTGAATTCCCCCCAGGTACTGCTTGTTACTTATGGTTTAGAGAAAAGACCACATTCTCTAGATGCGTGTGATTTCGTACACCCATGTGTCGAATCCACCACAACAGGGACCATTGCTTCCTAAGGGGGGAGGAATGATCCAGGTGGATATTGGTGGCCACCCGCCTATTCCACTTAGGGCCCCACCATTGTCTCTTTCAGTTTTTCACAACTTATTTTTTTTAGCATTTTTTCAGGTCCTGAACTTCCGGAGCCATTTTGAGGCCCTAAACGACATTTTTTGGGCATCGTTTGTCCAGCAAATATGATTTCGTTCCATAATTGATATTCATGGTGGCAATTGTAGTCCTCGGATAGATTTTTCTAATGATGTATCATGTGCGTCAAACAGAGATAGTTTGCCGAAGTTATGTCCCCGGGAAGTTGAAACACTAATTTACCCAAACGGGGCCCATAGTTTTTGCGCTTCATCTCCTAGGGTTAGGTTTTTGGATGTTTGGAGTTCTCCATAATAAATAGGCCCTCAAGCCTCATTGTAACATAGTTTAGAGGTCTGTAGCCACCACATCTCTTCTCAGAAATTCGCTACCAGCACCCTAGCTATTTTATTTCCATTATGTTAGTAAGCATATTTCTGTTATTTGATATTAATGAAATAAAGACTTATTTCCGCTGCATCTATATGTTTATGGTTATTTCTGTATTCTGTTGCGTTCCTGCATAAATCCAGATCAGCTGGTACCATATGTGGGACTATGACCCACCTCCTCTTGTTCAAATTTCTATTTCTGTAATTGTAATTTTGCTTCCATACATGGATGATGTACTTGTCCTGTTTTTTGATTTGTATGGAGGAAGAATAGGAGGCATGTGTGTACCACATGGGATGGAGAATCTCTTTGTATACTTTGCTACATATTTCAGGGAGAGCAGGGGTTCAGCCATGTTTGTTTCAGTAAAATTCTTGACTCTTTGTGGGATGGATTATGTACATCTCATAATGACTAACACTCAGCCTATGCAGAGAGCTGGATCCTTGATGGTGTCACTAATGGGGAAGGAGAAGTTTTGCAGCACTCACCCTATCAGTTGCTTGAGGACAAGAAACATTTTGGAGGGGAGGACTGTAATATTCCCAATTAGTCAAGCTAATGGGAATATACAATTTTGTTTTAACTTTTCTATCTCATGAATAAAATTGTGAAGGAGGATCAATCAAACTCCTAAACAGCAAAATAAATCAATGCTCAATGTGCACAAAGCTAAATCTGAGCTATTTTCATAAACACACTTAAGTGGAAAAGAGGTTGGATCAATTGACTGGGTCAACAGGACCAAATCAACAGTGTTTTCTAGATGCAATGTATCTCCTAGAGGCACAACACAGTTCATGTTGGAGGCCACTCATGTGAATGAAGCTAATTCATCAAGATGGTTTAGGGTTTGACAAGATTTCCACATTATAAAAGAAAGAGGAGGACACCAATGAGAGGGTTTATGATTTGATATTTCTGAAGGTATTTTCTATTTAGACATCCCTCATTCTCTGGCCATTTAGCTGAGAATAGTGCTGTTTAGCACTAGGGTGTTCCCGGTTGAGAATCCCACCTCTTCCATTGAGAAGCTCCTGGAGGAGTCTTGTTACATCTTGTACACTATCAGGCAGTTGGCCAAGCTTCATATTCCAACCACAACAAAGATCCTGTTGAGGATTTGGTTGTCTTTGTAAGCTGCAACAACTAGAGGCTAGATCTACTCATATCTAGGCAAATCCAGAGGCTCTTTTTAGTGAGAAAGCCTTCTATCCCATTGGAAAGAGGATTCTGGATCCTTGGAGCTACAACTTCAGATCTTAGCATCAGGCCAACCCAGAGCTAGAGCCTACAATGTAGTTTTCCTTCCATAACTGCGTTATTTGCAAGTATTCAGTTGCAGGGTGTTTTGACCACATTTTGGAGGAGAGATCTTTGGTGATAGGATTCTCCCTTTCACTGTGGTGATCCATGGATTAGATATCTCATCCATGTTCCAATCAGATCTGATTTACTTATGATTCTTGTTACACCATTTTTTGGTCATCTAACCTATTATCATTAGATGGACCCAAGTACACCATGTAAGACCAATTTTACCCTAAGTAAAATTGCCTTCACTATGTTAAATAACTTAATAAACCACATTTATTAGGTTGTTTATGGTCTAAATAGGAAACCCTAAAAGGAAATATTAAACAAACCTATATTTGTTTGATTTTCCTCATGGAATAATTAATTAAACCATAATTTAATTATTATTCCCAGTCATGTTTAACCCAAAAACAAAGAAATTAATTAGATAAACCTTTATTTACCTTATTATTTTCTAGGAATAATTATTTAAATCTTATTTAGATAATATTCCTTGTTAAATATGACCAAATCACCCACAAATAATTAAATAAATCATTATTTATTTGATTATCTGTCAACCACTTCCTTAAAAAGATAAATAAATCATTTATTTATTTATTTTTGACAAATAAAAGGATTTGACCCAAGTCAAATACTTTTTCCCTCCAACAAATATAATAAAATATTCCATAAAAGGTGGATCTAGATTTGGTTAACATTATTTTAATCATGCACCAAGATCTAGAATGACCCAATATTTTGTTATAAATAGGAGGGTTTTTCCTACCATTCGACACCTTTTGTTGCCTATTAGATCACTCTGGATCTATACACTTGGTCACATTTTTCCATTATTTGCTGTGTGAGCTCCCTTTGAGCTCTATTCTTTGCATGGGTTTTCTACACCAACAAGAGAGAGAGATTCTAGATCTGAAGTGCTGAGGACTCCCAAGAACCCATCCCATTGAGGAGAATTGGATACGCCTTCTTGTTTTCCTCCCAGTTGCCCTTAATACAAAAATTCTTTCAAAAATTGTTCTTGTCTTGTCTATTGGTATATGGAGCAAACCCTTCTTTCTACTGCTTATGTCTTTCTATGCATAGATTTGGTTTTTTGCAGCTCTTTTCTTGATCAACTAACTGTAGATCTGAAGATATTGGCAGCCACATTTGTTGTTAGGGCTATTAGTTATGCGTAGCTAAAGTGGTCCTTTTTCGTACACTTCGACAAAGGATTCATACTAACAAATGGCGACTCCACACGGGTTTTAAATTACGACCGCTGTTGTTTTTCATATTCTTGCATATCCAGCTACTTCAGACCCTAGGGTTTCTTTTCAGATTTTTGTTTTTCTTATTTTCATGTTGTTTTTCTCCTATTAAACCCTAAAACATTAAAATTTCTAACTTCCGTGTGTTTCTGGCCCTATTGCGCAGGTAAGTGACATCAGCCGCAATTGAGACGACAACTTTTCTGGAAATCTACCGCTGAGACACCCAGAGCTTCAGGTCGCACTTTTCAGCCCATAAACTACGACATGGACCTCCAGGTCGCACTTTTCTACCCATTTTCTGTGACCTGCACTGAAAACAGGTCAGAACCTGCGACCTGCCAATTTTTTAGCTGTTTTTCTGCAATTTTTCTGGGTTTTTCTGAAGCTTCTGTCAGGGTTTTCCAGCCTCTGCCTCAGCCCATTTCAACATGTTCCTGATCTGTTTTTATCATCTAAGTGGGAACCTAGCCCCCTAGAGCTTCAGTACCCTCCACTTTTGGTGGAAGAGTTTTATCTGCTTCAGGTGTCTGATTTTTCAGAGTTTCAGCATCCCCTTTTCCAGATCTGATACCTCCTTTTCAGATCCCTTTAAATCAGCTTTTCTTCCTTTCAAATCCCCTCTTGTCATTTTTTTTGGACCTCCCTTTAGGACCTCCTCCCCGTCCTTTCCGCTTTTTGCTGATTTCCTCCTTTTTTCTAGCCACCTTGCCTCTGCCTCTTGGCTGTGATCTGCACCTCTTTTCAGCAGCTTTTCCCTTTAGATCCCTGTCCCTCCCGACATTAGATCTATTGGCCTCTCTTTAGTGTGTTTTGACTAGATGTTTTCCCCTTTTTTAGACTAGTTTTGAGGGACCCGCCTTCTTGGGTTAGATAGATGCAATAGTAGCTGTTATTTTTTTATTATTTCAGCATTATATACTGTTCTCTGCAGATTTATTTTCAGTTACGCAGCACACTTTTTTCTCTTGCTCTCAAAACGAAAAGGGTTTAAAAATTAAAAGTAACGCACGCCACACACTCACCCTAAGCGAAGAAGAGCCTGGTTTACACCGCCAGGCAAAGACTTTAAAATCAATTGACACTGCACCTATCTGCCCTTGTTTCGACATTGTAATCACTTAATTCTGCACCTCCTTGCCCTTGTGGTCATTCTTCTTCCCCTTGTGCCGTGTTTGTGTTGTCATCATTGTGCCCCCAAGGCGCACTTCCCGGAGACTTCTTGGCCTTCACCCTCAGTTTCCAGTCGATCGACCTGCTCCGTCCCGCCGTCATCGAGCCAGTCCTCCTCCGAGTCCGCACTCCGACTCCTCTTCTGATTCATTAGGTTCTCCTTCTCCTTCTGGTTCTCCCCCTGTCACCTTCACTATGTCTGGTCCAGGGCCTAACGCTAGCGGTGCTCCCGGCCCTAATGCCGGAACTACTACTAGCGAAACCGCCACAGGATCTACCTCGGCCATACCCTTGCTGCCGTACATCGCAGGCCTCAGCCTCCCCGATTTCAATCAGTTGATCAATGACCCTATCTGCCATGATGTTGGTTGGCCTGCTATGCCAACCAAGCTCCCCTCCGACATCCTTAAGTTAGAAGGCCTTGCTGGAGAAGATCCAACCAATCATGTCCGATCTTTCCACATGTGGTGTTCCTCCAATTCAATTACTAATGACTCCATCTGTCTTCGATTGTTCCAACGCACGCTTACCGGCGAAGCTTATAAATGGTATGTCAACCAAGCCACCTCTTACCATACCACCTTTGCGACCATTGCCCAAGCCTTTTTATCTTACTTCCATCTCCCTCTCTGATACGATACTGGTACGGAGCTTTTGACTTCTTTCAAGCAAACCTCTTCAACCCGCCTTTCCGCTCATGTATAGGAATGGCGACGAAGACGAAGCTTATGTCGAGCTCCCCCCTTCAAAGACCGGATCTATATGGACTGGTTCCTTCGCTCTCTCTTAGCTCCCATTGGCAAGATGTCGCCTCCCATTTTCCTCAAATCGAAGAAGGCGCCCTCCAAATAGCCTTGAAATATGACCTGATCTACGCCCAGTCTGGTTATGTTTATACCGTTCTTCCCGACCTCCCCAGGCCCGGCGGCGCTAACGCCCTGGGTGCATCTCTTTCCGCCGATGGTATCATTGGAGCCCTTTCCCATCCATATGCTCAACCTCCTATGGGCTATGGTCTCCCTCAAGGAGGGGCAAGCACCTCTAGCACTCTTCCCCCTCCCGATAGCATGTATCCAGGATACGGCATGCCTCCTCCTTTTGCCCAACCTCCTGCTTACCTCAATGTTGCCCAACCTAACCCTTATCTGTAGCCTGGTGCACCAGCTCCTCCAGCATATGCGCTTCCAACTCCCTTGCCTCCTCAACCCTAGCAACAGCACCTACAGCCCCCTCCAGGGAAAGTATTTGCACAGCAAGGCGCGACTAATCCCCCTTCTTCTCAAAGAAGGTAGAGAGGCAATCCAAATCAATCTACCCGTGGTACTCGTGGACCCAATCCTCAAGGTCTTGACCCTAACACTGCTCACCAGCAACAGGGCACTCAGCCCAAGCCGGACAGGCCTCTTCGCACCAATAAGCCTTGTTCGTGTTGCGGTGTTTATGGTCATTACACCCACGATTGTCCCCTTTTACCACAAATGCAGCAGATGTGGGAGTCTCAAGCCACATTGCGAGGAAAACATGCCTCCCCTCATGCTCCCCCTAATGTGGCCACTACTCAACCAGCTGTGTTTATTGATCCTTTCCCTCAGCAAGGATTCGTGGCTTCCCAACCACCTGACGGGCAGGTCACCACTCCACCTTCCATTTCTGGTTCCTCCGATTACCAGATCCTCATGATGAACTATGATCCATCCCCAACCGTCGACCTTCACCTTCAAACTCGGTCTTGCCAGTACCCCAAGCCTCCCGCTCAGTCTGCCCCCGAGCCTCCTTCTTAAGGTTCTACAGAGCCTCTTTCGACATCCAGTGGCCCCTTACATATCCCTCAACCCAAAGTTGAGGTTCATACCAAGATTCCTAAGGGACCATTACGTCAAAACACTGCTTCTGGTCGAGCTGCTCATTCGTATAGCATAGTAGATGATTTGGCGCAATCTCCCCTTGCCATTTCCACACTAGAACTCCTCCAGTCCTGCCCTTCCCAAAAGAAGGCTCTACTATCTACCGTGGGCGTTGTAGATCCTGCTGATGACCAAATGATTTTTTTCGACACCCATCAATCATAACATCCTCCTCTTCCTGCTTCCATCGCCTTCCAAATCCCAGTCAAAATCTAGAACGCCAACATTTCTCGATGTATAATTGATGAGGGGGCATCCACCTGTGTGATGTCTGCTTTGGTTTGGAAGCAACTCGGATCCCCTGAGTTGGCCCCTTCCAACGTCATCATTCGAGCGTGGGACGGCCACGCCTCCCAGCCCATTGGCCTGTTTCGTAATTGTCCTATCACCCTTGCCGGTAAGACTGTTTGCGTTGACGTCGAAGTCATCGATGCCTCGCTAGACTACAACATTCTATTGGGGCAAAGCTACACCTATGCTATGTCCGCTGTCCCATCCATGGTTTTTCGCAAGATGTCTTTCCCTCATAATGGAAAGATAGTCACCATTGACCAGTTGACATATCATGAGCCAAAATCTCAGACCTCACCTGAGACGACCATCTCTTCTATAGCCAACAAGTAAACCATCGATTCCTTTACCAGTGTCTGTCCTGGCGTCTACAAAGACTCCTCTTTTCTCGGAACCTTCCCTGGTCTTCCTCCTCCTCCTATCTCTGACCCCAGCTCATCGAATGTTTGCATGATGCAATCGTCTCAGGCTGCTCTCAAGAAACCTGCTTTGGCTAGCCAGCAACCATGCTCTCCACAACCTGCTCCTAGCCCTTCACCTATAGTTGGTAGTCATGAGCCTCTTTATCCTCCTGGCACAGTTCCTCCAAGCCTTAGCCATTTAGGAGCCGTCCCACCTGGCCATTACCCCTCTGGTCAGATAACGTTCCTAGCTCCCCCACCAAGAGTGTACAAGGTACCAGTCATGGCCACCCTCTCTCTCCCTAACCTAACCTTGGGCATACCCGTCTGGTACATTGACCCTCCAGCCGCTACCCCACCTGGTCACCCCAAACCCTACCTTGCTTTGACACCGGTTCAACCGGTCCCCCTCGCTTCCTCCGCCCCCCCCACACCTCCCCAGGACCCTGCCCCTGTGGTGACAGCCCTGGGAAAGAAAGGCAAAGCTCGTAAGGGGGCAACCAATCAGGACCAAGCCACCTTGACAAACCCTACCCCTCCGCGACCGCCAAAGCTAGCTATCCAGTGCGCTTTGTGCGATATTGTCGGTCACGCCACCCATATGTGTCCTGAATTGCCGCACCTCAAGATCCTGGTCAACGAGACGTTTCCTGACTCTGATATCAACGACGTCTACGTCACTATCCCAGATTCTATCCCGAAACTCAAAACCTTGCGCACAAATCACCCTTGTGCTTTGTGCGATTTCCACGGCCATTACACCCACCTCTGTCCCTGCCTTGACGAGTATCGTTCCTCCTTAGACACGTACCGCCAATTCAAGGCTACGTATGACAAGATACCTTCTCACTTGTCTGCGAGTTCTACTTCAATAGGACCTGAGGATATTCCTACTCCCATTCACATTCCTCCTCTCACTATCGAACCAACAGAGCCTTCAACCACCATTTTGTACCTCTCATCATCCTTGAGAGATAGTTCACCTAACCTTCGACCTGCAGACACTCTCGGTTCCCCCTCAGTTGACCTTGGATCTGTTGACGTTGCGCATCTGAGCCCTTCTCCACAAGATGACCCGTCACACATCTCTACCTCATCGGGTGATCCTTCTTCCCCCAGTCTTCCCATCTTCCAGTCCGATGAAGACATTATGGAAGCCATGACCAACCCTAACTTTCCATGGGATGATATGCACCATCGTGCATACTTCCTCCCACAGTAGTCCCGTGACCAATATGATGTGGAAACCAAAGACTTCATTCCCAATGCAGTCGATTGGTTCAAAAATCCCATCCCTTCACCTGATGCTTTCGAAGAAGGAAACATGGTCAATATCTCTCCTACCATCAAAATTGACATTTCAGTCGAACCAGGAATTGAAGAATATGTCACCTTGGGTGCCCAATGCACCCCAGAAGAAATTGAAGCTTACACCAATATTTTCAAAGAATTCCATGATATTTTCGCCTAGTCCTATTCTGAAATGCCCGGACTCGATCCCGCCATCGTCGAACACCATATCGACACATGGCCTGATGCCAATCCGGTCCGTCAAAAGTTGAGACCCATTCATCCTTCCATATGTGACGCTATCAAAGCCAAAATCGATAAGCTCAAGCAGGCTGGTTTCATTTACCCCATTGAATACACCACTTGGGTGTCCAACCCAGTTCCTGTTCTCAAGAAGCAAGGCACCATCCGTGTCTGCACAGACTTTCATGACTTGAACAAAGCTTGTCCCAAAGACAACTTCCCCACACCATTCATTGACCAAATCATTGACGAGTGTGCGGGGCATGAGTTTCTGTCCTTTATGGATGGTTTCTCCGGATACAACCAAATTGTTATCCGTCATGCTGATCAACTAAAAACCGCGTTCATTAGTCCGTGGGGAACTTTTGCTTACCGGGTCATGCCTTTCGGCCTTAAAAACGCCGTCACCACTTTTCAACGGGCCATGTCTTATTGTTTCCATGACTTAGCTCATATTATCCTTGCTTATTTAGACGACCTCACTGCGCGTTCTAAGCATCGGGCGCAGCACCTACATGATCTGCGTACCATTTTTCTCTGATGTCGCAAGTATAATATCTGCCTTAACCCATTGAGATGCGTCTTTTGCATTCCCGCCGGCCGTCTCTTAGGCTTCATAGTGTCTAAGGATGGTATCACTCTTGACCCTTTGAAAGTTCAAGCCATTCTTGAACTTCCCATTCCGCGTACCCTACGCCAGCTCCAAAGTCTCCAAGGCAAAGCTAATTTTCTTCGTTGGTTCGTCCCTGACTATGCCACCACCGCACATGGGTTCCTTAGACTCCTCCAATCCAATATCCCATTTTTTTTGGATACCTATGCTCATGAGTCTTTCGATGCCCTCAAGCAGGCTCTCACATCCGCTCCCTTGATCCGCCCTCCCGACTTTGATTGGGACTTCATCCTGTACATCTCCGCTTCCACCTATTCAGTCGCTGGAGTCCTTATCCAAGAATATGACAATGGTATCGAGCATGTGATTTACTACGTCAGTAAGAACCTTGTAGGGCCTCCTGTTTCCTACTCGTATGAATAAAAATTAGTGCTGGCTGTTGTGTTCTCAGTCCAAAAACTTCGTCATTATATCCTCATGCGCTCCACCAACGTTGTGACTAATTCCAACCCCATGGCCTTCCTATTGAGTCGTCGTATCCTCACTGGGAAGTACGCCCATTGGGTCATTATTCTTCAGGAATTCGACCTCGAATTTGTCACACCAAAGAGTAAGAAAGGCTTAGCCCTCGCTGAGCTCATTTCTGAATTACCTACCCGATCACAAGACCCCCCAGTTAATGATGATTTTCTTGATGAACACTTATTTTCCATTACTTCCGACGACCCGTGGTATGGCGATATTCTTACTTACTTGTGAACCCAAAAGTTCGCCCTCCACCTTGATCGTGAGGCTCGCCGACGTATCTGACACCAGGCTCCCCGATACCTCCTTATCGGTGACGACCTCTATCGTCGCAGGATTGATACTGTCCTTCGTCGTTGTCTCACACACGCTGAAGCTGAACAGGTCCTTAATGCCTGCCATAGAGGCGCTTGCGGTGGCCACCTCTCCGGTCTTGCTACTGCCTAGAAAGTCATGTGCGCTGGGTATTTTTGGCCTTCCCTCTTCAGTGATTGCATTGAGGCAGTCAAACACTGTCCCAATTGCCAACATTTCGCCCCTAAGGTGCGAGCTCCCCCAGCTCCCCTCCATCCGGTCGTCTCAACTGGTCCCTTTTGTAAATGGGCCATCGACTCTATGGAGTGTCGCCCGCCATCCACTGGTAACCACAAATATATCATCGTGGCGGTCGAGTATTTCACAAAATGGGCCGAGGCCATGCCAACATTTAACAACACGACAGCTACCGCAGCCCTCTTTTTCTTTAACCACATTATCGCTCGATTCAGGGTTCCGAAACAAGTGGTCTTCGACCATGGCAGACATTTTGAAGATGAGATATGGCGTGAGCTATCCTCACTATTGGGTTTTGAGCACCAATATTCCTCATCCTATTACCCCAAAGGTAATGGCCAAGTTGAAGCAGTCAAAAAAATCCTCAAGACTATGCTTCAATGAATGGTGAATAAGCACAGAACCAACTGGCATCTTATGCTCTTCCCTGCTTTGTGGGCCTATCGAACTTCTGTTAAAACCGCCACCGGGTTTATTCCTTTCCACCTCGTTTTTGGAGAGGAGGCAGTCTTACCGATCGAGTGTGAAATTCCTTCCCTGCATCTGGCCGTTGAACTTCTCCCTGACACCCAACCTCTAGAACAACGACTTATCATGCTTGAGCGCGCTTTCGAAGACCGTTGTGTTGCCTTGCAAACCATGGAAGCGGCCAAGAAACGCAGCAAAGCTCAGTATGACAGAAAAGTCCAGCCTCGCACTTTTCACGAAGGTGACCTTGTTCTAGTGTATGACCAGGCCCATGATGTCCTTGGTCATGGGAAGTTTGACTCATTATGGCTAGGCCCTTACCTCATCAGTAAGGATCTCGGTAAGGGGGCATACCTCTTAGAGGGTTTTGAAGGCAATCCCCTTCCTAATCCTCGCAATGCACTCTACCTTAAGAAATATTACCCTTAGCATTTTCCTTCTGAAATGCATGTTTTATTTTCTTTTAGATAGCCAGCATCTTTTTTCGTTTTTGTGATTTGCTACTTCACCCAGACCAATTTTGTCCACGAAGGGTCACTTCACCTCCCCTTTAAATTGAATTTCCTCACTTACAACACTTGTACTTGGGGCACCACTTCGCCTCCATACTTGTCCATGTTCGTGTCGATTTTCGTCATGAGTTTCCACCTTGTACTCATGTTTTCATGGTCCCCCATTGGGCCTTTACTGTGTGGCAGCACCATCGAGTCGCCCTTGTTTAGAGCATCCAAGTTGAGTCATCATCGCATTCATGGAGTCTATCCCGAGTCCCTCTGTACCCCGCTATAGCCCTCCATCCTTCATTGCTTGGTCTCTCTCTTGTGTCGCACATTATGACCTTCAGTCCCACTGTCCCCTATCCCTTATGATATTGTGTCAGTCGCTGCCATGTCATTCATGCCCTTTATGCTTTAGCAAGGGAAGTCGTCCATTCGCTACTCAGTCCCTTCCATTTCACCATCATCATTAGTGTCAGTCTGTCCGTCGCTCTACTATTTTCTCTCGTGCCTTAGCTGAGGATCTCTCATTGCCTCACCTATGGCAGACCTCCTTCTGTCAACATCAGCTCATTCATTCTAGAAGCCAGGTCTAGAGGGCGGTGTACCTTGGTTCCAGCTTCCACTCTTGTTCGGTGCCTCGGATCAGGCAAAGGGATCTCTCATTTCCCTTTGACTTGATTGTTTCTCCACTCTAGCTCCTTTCAGCATGACCGAGATCCGTATACTTGATGGTTCAGTGATACAGCAGCAACTCTTGATGATTCTCGAGTGTGTGTGAGATGTCTCAACCCTCATGAGGGGGTGGCCCTGCAGGTAGCCCCCCACATGCCCGGATGACCTCCTCCTTGCAGCCTTCGATGCAGCTCCAGATATTTGATGATGTTGGCCTTAGCCACTTGCAGCGCCTCTTTGATTTGCATGTATCAGTTAGATTTTGTGAGCCCTTCCCCATTTACAGGGGGCATTTGGGTTGTATTTGTATCTCATGTACTCAGATATTATTGTATACGTCTTGGATGTTATCCCAGGCACAACATGTATGTGGGATTCCTCATTGTATTTTTATCTGGCTCATGATTATGCCGACTGTACTTTATGGTTCGGTCCCTTGTTTACTGGACACACTATTCTTTTGTACTTTGTCTCGACGGGCATAGGTATGCCTCCCCCGTCGCCTTTAGCACAGGTACCCTCTCATAAAAAGAGACTTGTTGCACCTGTAAGTCTCGTCTCCTCAGGGTCTAGTTCTTCAGCACCTTAGTCTACCTCACATTTCTCTCTCTGACTTCCCTTTTGTTGTCTGGTGATTGAGTTCTTACAACGTACTTTAGTCATACGATTTGCTCCTAACACTCGCACGCTAGGGGGCAATCTGTTACACCATTTTTTGGTCATCTAACCTATTATCATTAGATGGACCCAAGTACACCATGTAAGACCAATTTTACCCTAAGTAAAATTGCCTTCACTATGTTAAAATAACTTAATAAACCACATTTATTAGGTTGTTTATGATCTAAACAGGAAACCCCAAAAGGAAATATTAAACAAACCTATATTTGTTTGATTTTCCTCATGGAATAATTAATTAAACCATAATTTAATTATTATTCCGAGTCATGTTTAACCCAAAAACAAAGAAATTAATTAGATAAACCTTTATTTATCTTATTATTTTCTAGGAATAATTATTTAAATCCTATTTAGATAATATTCCTTGTTAAATATGACCAAATCACCCACAAATAATTAAATAAATCATTATTTATTTGATTATCTTTCAACCACTTCCTTAAAAAGATAAATAAATCATTTATTTATTTATTTTTGACAAATAAAGGATTTGACCCAAGTCAAATACTTTTTCCCTCCAACAAATATAATAAAATATTCCATAAAAGGTGGATCTAGATTTGGTTAACATTATTTTAATCACGCACCAAGATCTAGAATGACCCAATATTTTGTTATAAATAGGAGGGTTTTTCCTACCATTCTTCACCTTTTGTTGCCTATTAGATCACTCTGGATCTATACACTTGGTCACATTTTTCGATTATTTGCTGTGTGAGCTCCCTTTGAGCTCTATTCTTTGCATGGGTTTTCTACACCAACAAGAGAGAGAGATTCTAGATCTGAAGTGTTGAGGACTCCCAAGAACCCATCCCATTGAGGAGAATTGGATACGCCTGCTTGTTTTCCTCCCAGGTGCCCTTAATACAAAAATTCTTTCAAAAATTGTTATTGTCTTGTCTATTGGTATATGGAGAAAACCCTTCTTTCTACTGCTTAATGTCTTTCTATGCATAGATCTGGTTTTTTGCAGCTCTTTTCTTGATCAACTAACTACAGATCTGAAGATATTGCCAGCCACATTTGTTGTTAGGGCTATTAGTTATGCGTAGCTAAAGTGGTCCTTTTTCATACACTTCGACAAAGGATTCATACTAACAATTCTATTTACTGTAGAATTCCTGAATATTGCTACAGATTTGTAATTCTAGATCTCATATCTACTCTTGTACTTTCATGTTTTGCTCAAAACCCCAAGGGGAATCTGTAGAGGAACTCATCTAGTGTACAAATCTGATGTAGATCTAATATTTTGTACATAGATCTGTTCTACATTTGAAATGTAATATACAGCTACTTCAGCCCATAAAATAACACTGTCAAGCTTTACAGTCTAAATATGTTGTTGCAACACCTCAATATTGAGGGTTTCTTCTTGTACATATTCTAATTTTCTCTTGTATACTATATGGGATACATTATAGATCTGTTTTACTGATGTACATGTAATTATTCAGCCTCCATATTTTTCTTCTACTTTAACTTAGTGGAACTGCATTATTTCTGAATCAAAATTGTTTTGCATGACTGTAGCCCCATTCTTTGGGTGTTTTTCAGCCATACTAGGTGGTGGGAGGCCTGTTTACCTCACCTAGTTTTATTTTTGTTTTCTCTCCTTTTGGATTTAGACACTAGATCCACTGATATAAGGGATCCAGGAGCTGAAAACTCATTTTATTTCACCAATTTGCGAAGAGTGCGTTATTCTAGCAGGCATTGTTGTGCATTCCCATTTTGGGATATTACAGTGGTATCAGAGCATCTTTCTTGGCACAACCTGTGCTTTTCTTGTAGAGCCAATATGTCTCTAGAAGGAGAAGAACCTCTCACTGATAGAGAGGAGAGATACCAAAGAATAAGACATAAGAAATATTACACAGAGGACAAAGAGAAGAAGGGTGAAACCCATTTATCTAGAAGGATTAAAAGAGAAGAGTTTTCTAACACTCTTTCTCAAGCTATGCATGAGCTAAAGGAAGAAATCCAGGGAATCAGGAGGGAAAGACATGCAAATCCATCAAGGATATTTTCACATCAAGGGAGCCCCAATACTTCTTATGTGTGTGATCATTCAGCCAAACAACCTGATCTACAACGATGTAACAGGCCCACTTTCTTGTCAAAGGAAGAAGGAGAAGAAGGAACACCAAAGGAGTAAACTCTTGGTGAATATCCCCAAGAGTATGAATCTCAGTCAAGGAGATTCAAAGAGAATCTCAGTTTCCCAAATTTCTGTCAGCTTAAAGAAGAAAGGAGATCCTACAGCTATAGTAGAAGAAGAGGGTGCATGTAGCCCACTTTTGGTAGATTTTCTCTACCTATTTTTGATGGATCACCTAAGAGCTCAGCCCAATCTTGGGTAGGGCAGCTTGACACATATTTGCAGCTACATCAAGTCTCAGAAGAATAATCCATGAAGGTAGCAGCGCTGCATCTTCAAGGGAAGGCTTATGCCTGGTGGCTATTTGAGTCATTCTCCTTGAAAAATGTCAACATTTCTTCTTATGCAAGGTTTACTAGGAGGCTAGTGAAAATATTTGATGTACATACTGAAACTTCTTTGAGGAATCAAATCAAGTTAAAGGAGTCTAAATATTTTCATGAATTGGAGAAATCCATGGAGCCTCCTCCATTTCTGAATATTGTTGAAGGGGTTAAAGATCTGCAACATGATTTGTCAAGGGCAAAGGCCCCACTTTAGCAAGAACATTCTTCTCGAGAAGAATACATGAGTGTACTTTCCTCAAGGAGAGATCAAGAAAAATGATCTCTTATTGATGAGGCATACTCCATTGATGAGGAGAAGAAAGAAGAGGAACTGAAAGGTTACTCCAGTGCTGTGACAGCAGGAGGAGGCATATTTCTATTGAGAGATGGAGATGAAGCCATTGCTTCCACTAAGAGGGCTCTTGTATCTTTGCAAGAAGGCCCCAAGGATCCTATACATGAAGAGGATGAGAAACAAGTGTATATGCTATTATACAATAAGACAGAAAAAATGAGGGGTCACAACGCTGTCATAGCAAGAGATGATCCAATAGTGCACCAAATTGTGAAGAGTGTGTTATTCGAGCAGGCATTTTTGTGAATTCCCATTTTTGAATATTACATAAATTAAGGGTTGATCCCCTCAAAGGAAACATAACTCCTCCAACTAGGGCAATAAACCCACTGTTGCACCTACTCCAAAATCAACGCATTCGTTGAGGGAAACTATGATGTACCTAATGGTAGCTACTTGGCCGCCTGCCAAATATGGAAATGATGCTCCAAGGACTTCCTCAAAAGCCTCATGGATGAAAGGATGATCCCTCCAATGGAAAAATAGCTTAGAAATGGGGTTTTACAACCCTCCACTACTACACCCCTGCAACACAACACCGATATCGAATAGACCGTGTTTTATATGAGACTGAAGCTTGGACAAATTCCAAATAGTGGTAATGTAGCTAAAGATAACCTCTGCTAAATAGGCACTCGAATTCCCCCAAGGATGAGGGTGGGATTTCCGCTTGGAAACACCCTTGCGCGAAATAGCACTGTAGACCCTGCTAAACAACAAAATCATGCATAGATATGTCACATGACAAATCCAGATCTAAAAAGATCAAAATCAATAATATAAATCCATGTCCTCTAATGCTTCCATCCTCTTCCTTTTATGCTTGGTGAGCTTACTCACCCTGGGCCCCACTCATTGAAGGAGCTACTCTCATGCATACACTCCTCCTAAATGACTGCGTTCTCCTCCAATAAACCTCCACTAGTTCCATAACAGCGTTGTTGATCTGGTCAACATTGACCTAGTCCACATGCTTTAGCCCCTGTTCACACCTTAGAGTGCTTTATTAAGCCGATAAAATGAGCCACATTCACATGAGAAGTGGTCTTATTATTTATAAAGAGATTTATGGGTCTCCCTCCCCAATTATTCACCTATGTAAGTGACAAAACGAAACTTTAATATTCCAATTAATTTTGGAATATTATAGAGGGACCCGTAAATCCCTTTAGTAGGAATAAAACCACTTATTAATGTGAATTTGGATCAATGCATATAGATGAGTTCAAGATGAATAAACAACTTCTTGGTGTGAATGTGGGTGAATGCATGTGGATGGGTTCAATTTGAACAAATCAACAGTGCAGTCATGGAGGTAGTGGAGACAATAGAGGGTGTCATAGTCATAATGGAGGTTAGTGGCCATGTGTGTAGCATCATTATTATGTGGGGCTAGAGGGTGAGGGATCACAAGAATATAAGGAAGGGGATGGAAACCATAGAGAGAATTCTAAATAATTTTTATGAATTGTCTTTTATGACTTTCTACACACTTCAGCTGTTTAGCGAAGTTTGTTGTGCTTTTTAGCACATGGGTGTTTTCGAGTGGAAATCCCACCCTTGTCCTCGGGGGACTTCGAGTGCCCACTCAAGAAAGGTTCTTGAGTTGCATTTCATCATCAGGCATTAGGCTAATCTTCAACCCCTATCAGTAGCATAGTCCCCTTTAGGAAGTATGTAATCCAAGAGGGCAGATCTATTGGGGGAGAAATAGCCCAAGTTTCTAATCTTGGCATCTAATGAGGGGGGGAGCCCTTCATCCAGGAAGTTGATTGGGAGGAGAAACATCAGATTTCTCATCAATTCAGCCACCCCTATGTAGTCTCCCAGCCGCAGGGCTTAAATCATCCCTAGGGCAGCAGTTTCAGTTATTGTCATTTCTGGAAATCCTTTCTAGGTTTTTCTGGGTTTTCATCATAGAGTCTGGATTCCAAATCAAGGCATTTTCCGAGCACCAGAACAGCCTTATCTACGTACCCATTTTCAGCTAGCAGTTACATTTCCAACATTTTTAATAGGGGAAGTGCATTAGGGTCTCCAACAGAGCAGTAGTTATGCCTCAGTGGGAGGACTTGAGGGCCACTCTAGCCATCTCTGTCATCTTGAGTGCTACTATTTTGTAATATTCCCAAATTTTCACATCAAATTTGGAATATTAGAGTCCTTGATTTTCTTAATGAATTATGTAAATAAAAGGGTGGAGGGACCCACAATCCTCAATAAGAATAAATATCTGCTTTTTGTGTGTGAATGTGGATTAATCTAGAAGAGATCTGCAAAAAGGGGTAGTTGAGCAACTACTAATGTGGATGAGATTGGAGATCCTGACTCATTTAATGAGAAGATCATGGAGAGTTGATTCATTCAACTAAGATCTTGAAGATCTCAAACAAAGGGTCATTGAGCATTAATGATCAAGTGGTGGAGGATCATGTGCAAATGAAGCACACATGATGGAAGAGGTGTGCATTACACCTAGACTATTTGGTTGATTTGGTCAAACAACGCTATTCCACTTGGAGGATCTTGTCCACATGAGGCAGCGTAGTTGAGATTAGGGCCAAGGCTTGGGATGGCTCAATCATTATAAAGGAGATGAGGGAAAAGGTGAAAGGCATCTTGGATTATTTTGATGTATGATCTTTTAGATCTGGAATTGTCAAGTGACATTCCACTTCATTCTTGGGCTGTTTAGCAGAGATTGTAGGTGTTGTTTAGCACAGGGTGTTCCCGGGTGGGAATCCCTCCTCTTTCTTTGAGTGATCTCTAAGGAAGAGGTTTGTAATTCATTATACATCAGGCTTTGAGTGCCATTTCCTTTTCCTACTTTCTGCAGAACATTCATATTCAGAAAACTACGTTTTTCTGAAAATCAATTTGGAAGGTGGAAGTTTTCTTTAGTACTTCAGCTGGAGCACAAGGTGAGGGATTATTCCCATCACTTGGGCTTATATTTCCATATTCCCAGAGCCACATTGCAGATCTGGCATCAGGCCAAAAGTTATTAACCTCCTAGTAGCAGTATTCTATCCAAGAATAACGCTGTCCATTTTCCAGATCTGAAAGGAGGAAGGAAGTTGCTAGTACTTCGGCTAGAAATCTAGTGGAGGATCATTCCTTCACATTCCCATCGATCTTACCATTAGCACGGAGCTTATTGCAGCATTTTTCAACAGGAATAAGGCCTCTCTTTCCCTCACAGCATAGTTTTCAGAGGCGGTTGTGTTGCAGCAGCTGCAATCATCTTTTCGAGGATTGAGAAGCTAGATCTAGAGCTTCTAGCTCATAGATCTGAGGAAGGGATCAACCCTTCAAGCATAGATCTGATCTGAGCACACATTTCAGCCATCTATTCCTTAGATATAGCTGCAGATCTATATTTCCCATTAGATCAAGGATCAAACCTTGGGGAGGTGATTTTTCCAAAGTTGCAGATTTGGAAAATCCTTTCTGGGTTATCTTGGGAATCCATCACAGTGGCCAGATCTTGAATATTGGCATCATCAGAGCTCCAGTTTTGAGTAGATATGCATTTATCTTTTTAGCCTGCAACTTAATGTTTATATTCTGCTGAAGATATAACGCATTATTTGCTGCAGAGCCTCATCATTTACGTTGTACCTACTTCACACATGTTCTCTAGGTGATCCTAGCTCATCGTTTTGGCTAGATCTACCTATATCTTGTACTTGTGTAACTAATTCATCTCCAGTATAATAAAATGGCTCTGCTCTTCTTGCATATTCTGATTTGTACTTAGGTTTATTTTTTATCTTGTTGTAAGTTCTTATATGTGTGAAGTATTGCTGCATTCTCCCTTCTGGGATATTACAGTGGTATCGGAGCATGATATTTGGATCAGCTTGTGGACACTTCATATTTTTACATTGAAGAAGAACAGATAAATGAGATCTATCATGGAGAATGAGAAATCTGTCACTCCTTTCTTCAGATCCATGCAAGATCTCTCGAAGGAGGTCAATTAAACGAAGGAGGAAGAACAGAGAGAAGATCCAAGAAGAAGATCTGATGAGGAAATCACTTCCTATCAGCAGCAAATAAGACCGGAGAATCCTAGATCTCCTCATAGATCCACTATGCCCACTTTCTTTGAAAAAGGCGAGAGGTATAGAAGTGAAGAAAGGCATGAACCTGAGACTCATGAGACTCTCTATCTATATCTTGAAGAGTACAAAGCACAGTCTAGAGCTTTCAAGGAAAAGCTAACTCTCCAAAAATTCTTCCATATTAGAGAAGAAAGAGGATCCTATAACATCAATAGAAGAAAGAGGCACAATAGATTCTATTTGCCTACATTTGATGGATCTTCCTTAAGCAATGAAAAGGCTTGTAGGAGGGAGTTAGATTCATTCTTCAAGCTACATCCTGTGGCTGAAGAGGAGGCTGTTCAAATTTCACCACTTCATCTCTTAGATGAAGCAAAAGATTGTTGGTTTGGGCACCTAGAGCATGCAAAGGTGATCAAGTATTCAGATTTCTTTCACAAGTTGAGGAAGAAGTTTGATATGGAGAAGATAGAGTTGTGCTACAAAGAGGCATCTCCTAAGGAAACCAAGGAGGATGTCAATCTTGTCACTCTGGACAAGAGGTTACTATTTTTACCACCTGCTGCAGAAGTACTTGCATCTAGAGAAGAGTCCCTTGCATCTTTGCAAGGAAGTCTTGAGATCTTGACATATGGAGTCCCATGCATGAATCAGAAGATGCATGAGGAGGAGGATACCAGCGCTGGTATACTTGAGGAAGAGAGACCATAACTCTTACTAGCAGTTGGAGATACTATTGTCCCAGATGGAGGAACTCTTATGTTCTGTCAAGAGATTCCCACATATCAGTTGGTCCAGGGTATGCATAAAATTTCAACACATATTGTTTCAAGATAAATGCATGACCAAGGATTAGAACAAAATGTTGATTTGAAGCAGAAACACATCACAGCATAGAGGACCCTTGATCTAATCAAGGAGGAGACTGAAAATTATCCTTGTCCATCATTGTTGAGCTACATTCAACCCCTTGAGTTGAGATGTAGAGTTTCAGGAAATGGGATTAGCATTATCCTATGTACTATGACTGATTGTGAGATCAGTGTTGTAACTTGCTTTGAGACAGTGCATGTATCACCCTGTAGATCTACAGCTGTGTCACTTAGTAGTTGTGACAAATAAAGGGCTTCATCATTCTTGGAGCATTCTGGAGATAGCTTCACTCATGAAGTAATGGAAGAAAATATGACAAATGGTAGACATCTTGAAATGAGAAACCTTTTCTCCTTTCTAGATGACCCTTTCTCAATGAGCCTCTCACTGCTCAAAGAGAAACTTCTACTTGCATTAAATCCAAAAATTCTTTGGTTTTGGAGGGCCTTTGATGGATAGAGAATATCACTAAGAGATCTCATTAGAGATGCTTTTCAACATTTCATGGAATGCAAAGCTCTTCAACAGTTTGGGAAGGATGGCATTCTACAAAGGGAGGATGCCATGATTATGCAGTACCTCATCCGTCATCCCCATGGGAGTGAATGGGTAAGGATGATAAGCAAGAGGTTGCAAAGCCACTTGTAGATTTTTATGGGCCAGCATGCTTGGTTACGTTGGTTGCAATTGGGAGATTTCTGTCACTCTCCAAAGGCACCTATTTTTCTGATGCATACCTTGAAAATCATGTATGAAATGAAGAAGGAGGCATGGCTGCACTGGCTTCTCTTGGGTGAGTATGGATACCACCCAATAGCTCATCATTTTTTGAATCATGCCTTGTTTCCTAGTGATAAATTGCATAAAGAGAAGGCATGTTCATTTTTGTTTCACTTGAGGAATTTTGGCCACCACATGACATCTCCTATGTCTATGTGTTTTGTATTATGTAAAACTTGGCATAATGATCTCATGATGTGCATTGATGATGTTTCTTTGTATGGGGCTGATGTGATATCTCACATGTCCATTAGTATGCTTTTTCTTCATAATGCACATGAGGAGGATAGGAAGCAGCAAGATCTCTTGTTGCTTGGATTGCTTTTGGGGGACTTTGGCTTGTCCATCTTACATAGAGGATATGGAGGATGACAGTAAAGGGCCTTACTCCGGTGGTTATTGTTAGGAGAATATGGTTTGACATCTTTGTCTACCCATATTACTTCCTCCCTTCTTCTTTTGCATAACCTTGGAATGATGGAGTTTGGGTCCAAAAAGGCCAACAAGGCTAAGTATGGGAGCATATCAATACTTAATCTAGCTCATGAAACATGGGATGAAGGAGTGGATTATATGATGGATCTTTTCCTTTGTGGAAAGAGCGACATTATCTTATGTCTCTCATGTATTGTTGATAATTTTGGACATCATATGGTTTTCACTTGGTGCTTCATGATGGGAGGATGACATCTAACCAAACAGTTGGAGTTCATTCTTTATGTTTTTGAAATACAACTTTGGAACCAAACATACGTAACCTATTGTAGCAAATGAAGGAAGCCTTCCTTATGTGGATGCCATATTGAGGGGAATAGATGGCCTTGCATCTACTTTTGGAGTTGCTTGGGGACAAGCAACATTTGTCCTGGGGGGGGCCTGTAATATTCCCAAATTTTCACATCACATTTGGAATATTAGATTCCTTGATTTTCTTAATGAATTAAGCAAATAAAAGGGTGGAGGGACCCACAATCCACAATAAGAATAAATATCCACTTTGTGTGTGTGAATGTGGATTAATCTAGAATAGATCTGCAAAAATGGGTAGTTGAGCAACTACTAATGTGGATGAGATTGGAGATCCTGTCTCATTTAATGAGAAGATCATGGAGGGTTGATTCAGTAAACGAAGATCTTGAAGATGTCAAACAAACGGTCATTTAGCATTAATGATCAAATGGTGGAGGTGTTAGGGTCCCGTGATTTGGCTGATTGGCAAGCCAAATGACAGTGTAACATCAAACCAGTCTTTGGAGCCCAAGGACATAGCCTTCCTGGACTCAAAGAGGGCTCTCTCTATTTATGTAAGGGATATCTGTGTGTTTGCTTATTGTGTTCTGATTTTAGGCTAGTTATGAAGTAGGTTTTTGGTTTTGGTTTTTAGGTTGTGAGGGATGAACTGATCAAAGATATAAGATAGGTAAAAAGATGTCAGATCAACTGGGCTATGGGGTCGAAAACGTCAAAGAAGCTATCAGATGGTGATACAAGGTTGTTGAAGGGCCGATTTGATTCGAGGTAGAATGGATCTTTGGGGAAAATTGAGTAATATGGACATCAAGTTTGTGAATAACAAAGGATTTCAAGCATAACTAGTTTAATAGATGACATAAACATGGTAGGGAAAACCATTAATCATGAGAAATATAACTATAAGGTAATCAATACATAGAAATAAACATTCAAGCCATGCATAGAGATATATAACTCTCTAACTTTGGGAAATGTCTATCAGACTTTGGGGAAATACACTTAAGATAGAAAAACAACTCAAAACACTATGCCAAAATTCCTAAACACAGTACTTCAAGCTATTGGGCACTTTGAAAACAAGATTTGCATAGTCTTAGACAAAGGGCAAGATCGGAACAAGACCTCCTTGGTTCAACAAATGACAATTTAATCATTCAAAGAGAGATTTCATGGATGGAGCTATGGCTAGCCATGAGTAAGTAGGGCATACCGTAAATCATACTTAGCATGCATAAAACCATGAATGAAACAAGCAACAATATCCTTAAGTCATTAAAGAGCAATCAAGAATTCTTTAATGTGACTAAGAATGAAGAAAACATGGAAGCTATGAAGAAACAAGAAATTTGAGGTACCTCCAAGGGCATGTCTCAAATTTGTTCTCTACTGTTCTATAGCAAGCAAGAAACATGGATTTATGAATGAAAAATAGGAAACAAAACAAAGAGAGAGACACTATACCATTCTACCAAGTCATGGAATCCAACAACAATCCTCTTTCATCATCCAAGAACATCCAAGAGACTATCCAAAAGCATGAGACAAGTATTTCTTCCAAAGATTATATGACTATATATTTCTTCTATTCATCAAGTTCAGCCTTGTTTACAATGAAAGCCTTTGGAATAAATAGGCCAAAGTGAGGAAATCCGCTTGGTTCAACTTGCAATCTCATTGGCCTATCCAAAATATCTAGATTTGTCCTTGAGGCTTAGCAAAGCCCAAGGCACAAAATATCTCATAAAATATCTAAAAAATGATAAAAGAGGGAAATAAATTGACTTTTCATAACTTTTCATGTGCAAAAATAGCTAAACGCACATGATGAAAAAGCAGTTTTTAAAGGTTCAATTTTTGCAAAAATACTCAAAAAATACATCAGCAAAAGGTCCCCTGAATTTCCGGCAACTTTTGGCAGCCTTCCCGATGTCAAAATAAGGCTCATGATAGCTCGTTGGAAAGCTTTGAGTGTCTAAATTCTAGAAAAACTTGAATTTTCCCAATCTGATACCTGAAAGACCTCCAAAAATAGGCTTGTGTGTAAAAAGCCAAAAAATAAGGCTTGCTGACAGACCGGGCAGAGTGTAGAAAAAGAGGGCATTTTTCGCCATTTTGGGGGAGAAAATGATCTTCAAATGTCCTGAAAATCACTAAGTATGTGCTCCTAAAATTATGGCATCCAATGATACTATACTCATCCTTTGATGATGCCCCAAACTGAAATGGCGAAACCCATGAGTTTTGGCCAAAACCCCAAAAATGACAAAAAACCAAAATATGTCGAAATTTGCCCAAAATTGGTGAGCATGACCCTAAAGGGTTCTCAGCAACATTTTTTGAAGCAGAGGAAAAAATCTAAAGTCCTGAGGTGTCTTTCCTTAATTTTCGTGCCGGGCGCTTCCCTTTATCCTCCTTAAGCTTTTCTTGAGCAGCCTTCAACTTGCACCGGGCAAATTGATTTAACTTTTTATAATGCCTTGTCATTCTCCTTTGAAGGTCTAAATCCCTGTTTTCCTTCTCCAATTTCTTCTCCAAGTAGTCATTTACTCTCTCAAGCCATGCCTCCCTATTTTTCTCTATCTCTTGTTCGAACAATGCAGTGAGAGGGGTAGATTGGAGAAGGGCTTTTTCCTCTTCTTTTTGCTTCTCAAGGGCCTTTTTAAGCCCCATGGTTCTTGGCCTCTTTCACCTAGGCTGGTCTTTGCCACCACTTTCATTAAACTCACCCATGAGTTCTTCCAACCTTTCTTGGGCTTTGGAGGCCTCCTTCTTGTATTTGGTCGCTCGTGTCTCATAAACAGCCATATGGACACTCATTTGCTTATTTTGGATTTACAAAAATTGATTGAAATTCCTAGCTCTATGAAGATCATCCTTCAGTGCATCAATTTGGCTTTCTATGTGGATCAAGAGACTTTCTAGAATCCGAGCCTCATCATCACTATCATCGTTTTGGATTTGGATGATGTCGAATGCACTCTCTTGTTCATGACTGCCTTCTTCCTTGCCCTTCCCTTTGCTTTGGGTGGCTATTCTAGTGCTCTTCCTCCTAGGCAAATCAATCACGGGCTTCTTTGGCAATTTTCCGGAGGGCCCTTGTCATATTTGGAGTGACAACTCTAGGCACTCTTTTCTTTGTTGTCCGGGGCTTGGCCTTTTTAGGAGAAGAGGGCATGGCCCCTTTACCTTTATCACCTTGCTTCTCTTCTTTTTTAGTTTCATGTTCTTCTTGAAGAGGTTGATGTTCTTGAGGAGGTTGTTGTTCTTGAGGAGGCTACTGTGTATCATATTTTGGCTGCCCTTGCTCATCACTATCATGCTGCCCTTGCTGCTCTGTCTCACCCTCACTGTCATGCTGCTATTCAACACTTTCTTCTTTCTGCTCATGTCCTTCTTCCTCTTGCTGGTGTTCATCATCACTGTGATGTTTCTATGTGTCATCATAAGGCTGTTGTTCACCCTCATCATGAGTCTGTTGTGTGTGATCATAAGGCTGTTGTTCACCCTCATCATGAGTCTGCTATTCTTCATCACTGTCATGCTGCTGTTCAGCACTTTCTTCCTGCTGCTCCTATTTAGCACTATCATGCTGCCCCTGTTTGGTCTCCTTTGGCTGCCCTTAATCGTCCTCATGGTCACTTTCTTCTCCTTCTTCATGCTCTTCTGCTTGCTTTGTGGTGAACTTGAGTTTTTTAGGAGTAGGTCTGCTAGAGGAAGGTGAAGGATGATGAGTAGGAGGTGTAGGGGATGTATGGACTGGAGGGACAGTGGAGAAATCCGGATGAGTGATGAAAGTATCCCAAGATACCTCTTTCTTTTAAAGCTGATGAAGGATGATGACTTTGATGAGAGAGTGATGGAAGAGGCAAGCGATTTGCTGTGAAGGAGGCTTCTTCTGAAAAGTGGAAGCCATTTTCTCAATGCTCTTGTGTAAGAATAAAGGAAGATTTAGCAATCTGGCCCTAGTGAAATGCATGAGTAGTCGAATGTGATATGCATAAACTCAGGAGAATATTCCCTCACAAGTAAAGTACTTCATGATAATCTTCATGAGGGGGGCATAGCTGGCTAAAAGATATGAGAAAGGGAAAATAGAAGGACTTGACTCTCTGTGCTCAGGCTTTAGAAATGGCTTGTAATCATCTAAGTCCAAATGGCTTTGTTTAAACCATTTCCCACCAATATAGGGAATTTTAGTGGCCTTGGAGATGGATCTTGGAGAAAATTTGAAGTCAAGGCCTGCCAACTGGAAATGATTGTTTTGAAACCTCAGAGTGCAAAGGTGTGTCAAAGGAGAAAAACTCTTCACCTCTTGCACCCTTTGACAAAAATTTAAACATCCCACCTCATGGAAATTGAATAAGACTAATGGGTGGGAATTCACTTCTTCAGTGGAAGTAGGCTCAAATCACTTATGTAAACCACTCCTACTGTCCTGGCTGGGAGGCATCTTGTTCTAGATGCTCTCTGCAAAACCAAACTACCTCAAAAGTTTTTTTGAAAATTCTTTTCAAACACAACTTTGTCTCACCTATCAATCACTGTTTGATAAGGCAAATTTGTTTCAAATGCTGTGTGAGATGACTTTTTTAACAAAAAATTCTCCGCTCTTTCCAAAACACTTTGTTTTCCTTTGTATGCCACTCAACAAATAATTTTAATGATAAGCACACAGTCAAATAAAATGCATACACAGTCAAGTGATTTTATGTGCTTGGATAAGGCCACAGAGCTCCTGGTGTTTTTATAAGACAACCTTGCATTTAGACAAAGGCAAAAACTCCTCTCAATCAAAAACACCCTCCTTGTGTTTACTATTTCTCACACACAGTTAGATAGAAACACCTCCAAACTTGATTTAATAGTTTCACTCATTAAAGCCTGTTTCATGGACAAAGATGGCAACACAAATTTTTCTCTTTACCACACCGAGGAAAACTTTGAAATGACAAAACACTTGTAGAATGATTACTGCTGTTTGAAATCAGGCCCACTATTTTCACTTTTCAAACCCTGTTTTTCCTCCCTTTAAACACTGCCTCCACCTTTCAACTTGTTTTGAGGGCCGTTTGTTAGGTTTTTTGACAGTAATAAGAAATTCACTATTTTCACTATGTGAGTGTTGAGCAAATATAGCCACTGCAATTTCGAGTTTTTTAAACATAAAAAAAACTCTCCTTACCATTGTTTTCTTCACTGCATGAGGCTGACAGAGTTTATTTTGCTCTATCACAGTTAGGGTACTTCCACCAACTATCACCTTTTTAGAAATTTCACAATACCAAGGAGGCACATAAATACCTTGAAAATTCGATGGCAGCCCTTGTTGACAAGTTTGAGCAACTTTCAAGGCTTTTGGAAGGCGTTTGGACCATTAATATGTGCGCGACACGTTGACAAGGGAAGGCGCCGTGCAATAAGAACGGTGTCAGGTCGGCCTTCGTGCTGTTGTGACCGCACCTACAGGCGTGCCGCGCACCGCTACAGGCGCACCGCGTAGCAGTGCAACTCTGTGTTAAAATTCCACCTGAACACACCACGCAACCCTACAGGCACACCGCAAGGCCTAAAAGCCCCGAAAACTCTGTTTTTTAGCTTGGAATGCCTCTTAGGTCCAGCGAGCAGCTAGGAGGAGGTGTTGTGTGCATTTTGGAATTTCAAAATAACACTTGGCAATGGTCGTTACCTCCTTTTAAAAATGGAAAAGTCAAAGTCCCTTTCACACTTGTTTGGTGAGGTTTTTTGAAACCTTTGAAAATATTTTAACAACTCTTTGCACCAATATTTCGACAAAAAGTGGAGTTGGACCTTTGAAAAAGAAGCATAGTGAGGACTTTTGTTTAGATGAAAAAGGCATTGTTTAGGACTTTCAAAACTCCTCTACTACATTTTCACTGTGCTTTATTAAACAAGAAACTCTGCAACTGATGTCTTTTTAATGACATTTTCAACTTGGAAAATCCGCTCAAAAACATACCAATGACTGGTGAAGCATTGTTTTGCCATTTGCAAGGAGATGACTTATCTCCTTAAACTTGGTTGAGAATTTCTACTTCTAGGTGTTTTTTAAGCTCCTCTTCTGACTGTGAGTGCCAAAAACTTAGTTGCATTCACTCATGCTTTACCATTCTCTGTTCATCAAAAGGGGACCTCTTTTAGACCTCTCCTTTACTTGGAATGCAACAGTGAGGTTCCTTTGACCTTTTCATAAGGAAAATGCCTTCATTTGAAATGGTGACATGCCTTATTGGCTTTGAATGTTGTTCCAGAATTTTGAAACTCATGCCATAATCCTTCTTACATTTTTATGAGCTTGTATGTTCAGTTGTACTACCTTTTTTGGGAGAATTAAACTCAAATTGCCTTCTGTCCACTATGATGAGTCATTTGAAATAAAATTCTTTATGAATAGGAAGAACAGTACCCTTTGAAAATCAATCATCACTCTTAGGCCTATGTCATGACCCATCTCTTAACCACTTATCGACTCTGTGTTGTTTAAAAGAATAGAGACTAAATGTTAATCCTGTTCATCAAGGAGATGAGTTTTTTGTAACCTTTAATGAATTTATACCCCTCATCCAGGTTTGTTCATTTCTTGGCTTCAGACTGTCTTTGAAAGAGAATCTATATTCAGCTTCTTTAATATTTTATAGCGCCCATGCTTTTCCTTTGTTTTTGACATGATTGCCTTGTTCAGAAGCTTTCAACTGTCTTATGTTGCTCTTACCATTTGTCTCTTAATCAGTCAAACCCTAAAATCAATCACTGTTCTAGCCCTCTGCTTATAGATGAAGGAGGCCTATTTTGACAAAATGCCTGATGTCCTTTCAACCTCTGTCTCAATCAAAGAAGAATGTTTGATGAACCCACTGATATTGGTTTCCCTTACATATGTTGGCAAAAGTTAGTTAGAGGCTAAGACTATTGGATTCCTTTGGCCATCTGCTCAATAATATTTCTCCATTGACGATCAACTCATTAGCTTCATATTGTAACTCAATAACAATGGAGCTTATGCAAACAATCTTAAAGCCTACTGCTTTACCTCTGCCTTTAATCATCATTTTCATGCAGAGACCTTCAGTTGTTGTCTCACTGTACTTCAAAATTTTCCTACAGTCAGTGCAATCCTTAAAATCAAACTTTGTCCATTGGCCCTCTGCTTATAGATGAAGGAGGCGCTCTTAACCCTCTACTTATAAGATGAGGGAGGTTCTTCAGTCTTCAAACCTTTCTTCTTATATATGAAGGAGGTTTTTTAGTCATGCCATCTTATCAGCCTTTAACAGTATTGTTTTTCCTTTCACTATCTTTCCATGCTTTGACTGTGATCGGAGGAGCTTAATGAGAGAATTCCTTGCTCTGTAGCTGCATTCCAGGCTCAAAACCACATGAGAAGCAACTGTCTTCTCATGTGGAGCCAAATATTGTCTTCTAGGATGCTGGTATACTTATGTTCTTGAAAAATCCATTAAAACACTGTAAAAACACCTGAAATCAGTTTGACCTATGGGACATGTATTGCTGAGACTTGAGGATTTATTAGTGGCGCGACCTAGAGTTGTAACCAACTTTATTTGCAGAATGGGAAGGTCTATTATGACTGGTCTATATCAGTTAGGGATTCTTTGGCTTTAGAGTGGTTTGCCAAGGGAGAAATGCCTAAAGCGCCACTACCTAACTTAGGGGAAACTTCTTTGGACATATTTGGATTGTTTCTTTGGAGCTGATGGGAAAACTAGTATGGCTGAAGGCTAGATAGGGCTTGATAATGAGGTTTCATCTCGTCATGGGCAGA
This sequence comes from Pinus albicaulis, assembly GCA_034641835.2. Lineage (NCBI taxonomy): Eukaryota > Viridiplantae > Streptophyta > Pinopsida > Pinales > Pinaceae > Pinus > Pinus albicaulis. The sequence goes on from CM076569.1 coordinate 250,996,316, forward strand.
CTGAAAGGTAAGAGGGAAAAAATTTCATGGGTGTTTTCTAGCTGGCAAATTTGACAATTTTTAGATTAGTTGCTAGAAAACTTGGCTGTTAAAACTAGTCATCACCAACGAGTGAAAAATATTTATGACTAACAGTGGCTCCATTTGGGGAGGGCAGCTCCTTTTCAGGAAGTGTCTAGAATCTCAGATATTTGGCTCATGAAGGCCAGTGCATTATCCATTGGCGTAATTTTCACTCTTCCTTGATGCTACTTCTGAAAAATGACAACATGATTAGCATCAATGATATTTCTACCTACCCCACTATCTTTCCTAACATTTTTTCTTCCTTTGGGTGCATTTGGACTAGCAACCCTTTTGACAATATATATATATATATATATATTTTTGAAAAATGAACCTACCTAGTTCTACACTTATATCCGCCAGGAGTTCAGATTAAGCAGATGAACTCCTTCATTACTCTACCTACGCTAGATCAACTGTCAAGGTTAAGCTGTTTGACGGGATTTTGTTCTCTAATCTAAAACATGAAATTTAAAATGATCAAATCAAGGTTAAACAGTCTGATTTGTCATGTACTTACGGCATGAAAGGACAAATTGCACACAAATATTATTTTGCAAAAAGGAAATCTAGAAAAACGGGGCTAAGATGCACAATTTTTTTTTCATCCCCGCTTCTTTCTTTGGTTTTGTTTTAGGCATGTGGAACCAATATCTTTTCCTAATCTACTCTCTTTGATAAGTCAAGCTTACACAATGTTGACCATTCACTCACTAACTTATCAGCAATTAAATTTAAAACATGTTCAGCTATGATTAGGCTAGATAGCTGAACAATACATTTGAGCATTAGTAGCGGCATTTAGGCTTGCGTGCTTTCCGAATGACTATTTTTTTTATTTATTTTTTTAACATGGGGCCTTCTTTCTATTTTTAAAACTGCCCTCTTTTTCTATTTTCTATTGTTTTTTTAATTTTTTGTTTTATCTATTTTTTAAATAGTGGTATAGACAATGATTGAAAATGTTTTAAAATTGGAGCTCTTGAAAAAAATAATGCTTTAATGTCCTGCCATTCATAGGACCTCCAAAAGTTTCGGTCCCATCAGGTTCTTGTAGGAAGAAGGCATTGTTTCCGCTGACTGAGCTGATGATGAAAGGCCCTTTCCATAAATTTTCAAACTTGCCATGTTTACCTTTGTCTTCTCTTCTAGAATCCCATTTTAGCACTTTGTCCCCAATCTAAAAATCATTTTCCTTAGTCCTTCTGTCAAAAATCTGTTTTATTTTGTCTTGCACTAACTGAGCCTTTTGGTAACCTTCTTCTCTTGTTTGTCGTAAATGGATAGTCTGATTTACTCTCCTTTGCATGTCATTTTCTTCTATTTGAACTTCTTGTAATAGCTTCATCACTGGAACCCCTAAAGATGTTGGGAAAATGGCATCTATGCCATAAAATAGTTGGTAAGGAGACATACCTATGGATTTTTTGGTGGTTAGTATATCAGCCCATAGGGCGTGTACTAGTTTTCCATGCCATGCCTTTTGATTTTGTTCAAGAAGTTTTTTTATGATGTTGACTAGGATTTTGTTAGAGGAATCGACCAAACCATTAGCTTGAGGGTGATAAGTTGTGGAATGTCCTAACGAAATGTGATATTTGTAACAGAAGTCAACCATTCTTTTGGAGGAGAAGGCAACAGCGTTATCTATAATGATCTTTCGGGGACAACCAAATCTAGATAGAATATTGTTTTCTAGGAACTTGATGATGACTGAATCGGTGGCGTTTCTGGAAGGTATGGCTTCTATCCATTTGGTAAAGTAATCAGTGGCTGTAAGGATCCACTTATGTTGAGCAGATGATGAAGGGCGAATTTCCCCAATAAAATCTAGACCCCATTGCTGAAAGGGTCCTTCGACTATGATGGGGTGTAATGGAAAAGATAAAAGCTTTTTCTTGACATCAAAAATTTGACACTTATGGCATGTCATAACTAGCTTGTGAGTGTCAGGAAATAAGGTAGGCCAATAATAACCGGCTCTAAGGATTTTTTTTGCTGTGGTTTTCCAGTAGAGATGGCCCCCACATTCCCCTTCATGCATTTCGTGCATAATTTTCTCTGCATCAGACTCAAGCAAACATTTAAGCAGCATACCAGTGGGATTTTTCCAATACAGAATACCATCTATAATGCAAAACTTTAAATACTTTTGTTTAAGAAATCTTGCTTTTGTCTTTGATAAACTTGGAGGAGCATTTAGGTAAAATAATACATAAAGAATATCTGCATACCAAGGTGAATCTAGAAACATTTGTTCAACATGAGGAGATGTGCATTCTTCTTGTTCTTCTAAGGTATCAACAAAATTTATATCTATAGCTTGGAGGTTGGTTTCATCCATTAGTCTTGCAAGTCCTTGACCTTTAATCAGTTTGGTAGGTCGGATTTCTAAGTCATATTCTAGGATGATAGCGATCCATTTTCCCCTTTTACCATCAAGATCCTGATTTAGTATGTCTTTAACGACGGTATTAGGAACAAAAGTGATGACATGAGAATGTAAGATGTAAACTCGGAAATATTTCAGTGCTTTTACCAATGCAAATGCATGTTTTTCCATGATGTTATATTTCAAGGGATCATCTCTCATGGATTTGCTGAAAAAGGCAATGGGTTGCTCCTGCCCTGCTGTGTTTTTTTGTAACAGCACGACAGCTATCGTGTGTTCTGAGGCAAATGAAAAAATGTAAAAATCTTTGGTGAAATCAAGACTTATCAATACTGGTGTTTCAGTTAGGGCCTTTTTAGCTAGTTCAAAATATTTTTTGGCTTCTATGGTCCATTTAACCCCGACCCCTTTTTTCAACATGTTTGTGATATCTCTCAGAAGTTCGGCAAGATTTGGGATGAATCTTCTTAAGAAATTAATTTTTCCGATAAAGGATTGCAGCGCCTTTATGTTTCTAGGGTGACTTATTTGCAATATGCCTTCGATTCTCTGGGGGTCTATTTTTATTCCCTCTTCTGAAAATATGTGACCTAGGAGTTTTCCTTCTTCTAGACCGAAAAGTGTTTTCTTAGGGTTTAGGGATAAACCATATTTTCTACATTTGTTAAAAACCTTTCTTAAGTGTACCAGGTGTTCTTCATCTGATTTGGAATATACCATAATATCATCCAGATATATGACTATGAAAAAACCTATGTCTTTCGAGAAAGCTATGTCCATTGCTCTTTGGAATGTGGCACCAGCATTCATCAACCCAAAATGCATTTTAACGTACATAAAAGTCCCCCAAGGTGTGGTGAAAGCTGTTTTGTGTTGATCAGTGGGGTAAACCAGCACTTGGTTATAACCAGAAAAACCATCAAGTAATGAGATCCTTTTGGCACCTACTACCTTCTGGAGTATGTGGTCCATTTTGGGCAAAGGATAGTTGTCCTTTAAACAGGCTCTATTTAGGTTTCGGAAATCGATACAGAGCCTGATTTCACCAGTTTTTTTTCTAACAGATACCAGATTTGAGACCTACTCAGAGTACCTAAGGGACACTATTATCCCAGCATCATACATCTTTTTGATTTCCTTTTCAACCAAAGGTAGTAACACTGGGTTTATTCTTCTTAACTTTTGTTTGAAAGGCTTCTGGTTTTCTTTAAGGGGGATCTTATGTTGAATGATGCTCGTGTCATATGATTTCAAATCTTGGTATCCCCATGTGAAAACATCTTTAAATTCTTTAAACAGATTGATGTACTTCTGTTTTATGTGAGGCGGAAGGGTTTTGGATAGTTTTATTTTTTTAGGCTCTTCTGGGCTTCCTATGTTATATTATTTTATGTCGTCCTCAGTAGATTCCATTTTTGGCTTTTTGGCTACATCGTTAAAGTCAAACAATTCCTCTAAAGGCGCAAGCCCTCTAGGTATGGTGTCATTTTCATAGTGTAAGACTTTGAGTTCTCTTTGCTCAATGTCTTCTCCTACCTCAGTTCCATATGAATGGTCTACCAATTTTAGATTTGTCCAAGAAGGTGGATTTGGCTCTTGGTCTTGACTTTGGCTGGATTTCTTTTCTTCGTTCTCTAAGTCTGTTTTGGTTACTTCAAATTCGTTCCTAGATTTTAAGAAATCATCAATTTGATCATCATCTTTGAATATTTTCCAATGGTTAATATTATCCGGTACTGTAGGGCGATGTTTGACCTAACTAATATATTGCTCACTCAAACAAGGTATTTGGCCATTACTTGCAGCAAAGGCGAGCTCATTTGCTAGGCTATTTTGAATCCTAGGAATGTAGGTGAGTTCATATTTCTCGAAATTTTTGAGGATGTCCAAAGTTGCATTCCTGTATTCTCTTAGTCTTGGGTTTTTTGCCGAATATTCAACTTTGATTTGCCTGATTACAAGTTCTGAATCTCCCTGGGCTGATACTTTCTTGGTGCCTAAGTCCTTAAGTATGTGCAGACCAAGGATAAGGGCTTCATATTCGGCAATGTTGTTAGTACATTGGAATTCTAATCTAAAAGAATAACCTTCATTAGTATTGTGTATCCAGATGCCGGCCCCCGAACCAGTTTTTCCACAAGAACCATCAAAGCTTATACTCCAAAGAGCTTCCTTTTCATACATGGTACTAAGCTGTTTCTCAGGTTTCTTGGGGCTTTGGTCATCAATCTCTTCATTTTCTTTTATCTGCTTGTTTATATCACTTTCATTGTATAAGATAAAGGAATCTAAATCAGAATGAATGGAATAAATGTGTGTGTTGTTTGGCTTATCACGGTTGCTAACCATGTATTTCATGTGAGTTTCTCGGTATAATCTCCTAGTCTGGTTGCAAACTGGGATGGTAGCGAATGACATATCCTTTTGAAGGTTACCTTGTATTTTGGCAGCCCACGCCCTTGATAGTAGAATTCCATACTTAGGAGGAATATCGACCACTACTACATGAATGACTAGGTTTTTTGCTGGTAGTTGTGTTAAAGCAAAATGCAGGTTCTTTATTAGACCTAAACATTTGACCTGACTTGAGTCAAAGGAGTACAGGTTTTTGTAAGGTTGAGTTACCTCTAGTCCCAAGTTTTCCATGATTGCTTTAGGCATGAGATTATGGGAGGCACCAGAATCTAACATGGCATTATGTAATATCTTGTCCTGTATGTTCAAGCTTACATAAAAAGGGGAAACAGTTCCTTCTTGGTATTTGCCTTCTATTTTGGGGCCAAACAAGAGCTCGGGTCTGTCATCTGTTAGATTTAAAGTATCCGCCTCATTTCCTATGTCAAAAACTTTGAAGATTTGAGATCGGTACCTATCTACAGTTATTAGCTCAGTAAGAGGTATAGTTATTTTTATTTTGAAATTTCCCCTTCGAAACTAAAAGGAGTTTGTAGCTTGGACAGATTTGTTTCAGCTTTTTCGGACATGAATTTCTCTATGTTCTTAATTTTTTGACTCTGGTTCGTGGCTTGGTTTGACATAGCCATCTTGGGAGTCTTGGTGGAGGTACTAGAAGCATCTGAGCCAAGACTTGTTTGAATAGCTTTATCTTTGTTTTGGTCAATTTTCTTGACATCGATTTTGTTGCTATCCATGGCCTTTTTGAGGATGGTATCAAGGGTTTTAACAGTGTCAGGGTTACTTTTCTAGGAGTTGTCTTGGTTTTTTCTGCTTCTAAGGTTATATTTCCTGTGAGCTTCTACTATGTCATTCTAAAAATCTATGGCAGGATCTCCGGGATCTTCATAGTTGGTTTCATCCTGACTCGGAGAGAAGAACTCTTGCTCTTCTTCTGTGAGGTAAACCTCACTCTCGTTATCAGAACCTATGAGGTTCCAATGATTTTCATCAATGGTTTTAGTATCCCTATCCTCTTCATCAACATAATTTTCACTGAAAGATGGCCTGACTTGTTGGTCTTTTCCTCTTGTTTTATTTTGATATTGATCTCTTCTAAAGTTTCGGTTGTGGTTTTGAGGGTTTGGATAGTTTTCCTTAAGAGGTGATTTCTCACCATTTTTTCCCACATCTTTGTCATGGATTTGACCAGGCCATCTATTCTAGGATCTGAGAACAATATCAAGGGGGCATATTCATTATGGCAAGTGACTCCATTTTCTGCTCTTATCCTAGCTCTTTTTTTGGCTAAGTTGGCTTCTGCATTTATAGCTACTTTTTTCATTTCTTCTAAGGTAGGGGGGTCCTTGTCTCTCAATTTAGAAGTCATGTCTGGGTCAAAGCCCTCGGGGAATTTTTCCAAGGCTGAGATAAGTAGGGGTTTGAAGTGAGGTGGGAGAGCGTTATACACATTGTTGAACCTAGTCCAGTATCCCTGGACACTTTCCCCATTTTCTCGTTTTAGATTGTTATACTCTGATAGGATTTGAATGGGGTTATTTCGTATTTCCCACTTGTTTATGAAGACTTGGTAGAGTTCTGGGAGGTTGTGGATGTTGTTTGGATTTAAGCTCTTAAACCATTTATTGGGTTCCCCGCCCAGGCTTTGGGCGAACATTCTCATTCTGATGGTCTCGTCTTCTATTTCCATGTATTCAAAGGCATCACTAATCTTATCTACATGCTGTTGAGCTATGGTAGCCTCAACTCCGGTAAAGTGTGGGATTTGGATTGATAGTCATTTTGTAAGGGAGCCAAAGGTTGTGGTAGCACCAAAGGTGTGTACCAGGCTGCCATGACGGGAGCTAATGGATGATGTACAAAATGAGGGCTTGCAGGATGAGCTGAGGTGGTTTGAACAGTAGTGGTTTGGATAGGTGTGGCAGATGTACTTGGACTAGTGATCTAATTTTGAGCATATCTGGGATGGTAGGAGCCAAAGTGATGGAGAAGCTGAACGTCAGGAGGTGTAGTAGGCGAGGCTTCTCTACTAGGACTCTGTGGCAGATCTAGGGGCTCAAGATCATAAAAGTCTATCTTACTTTGTGACTTGCTTCTAAAAAGGGTTTTTACTAATTTTAAGTCAAAGGGGGAATCCTACAAGGCAGTTAGATGTTCACGTACTGATCTTGCTTTACGGATGGACCTATCGGTAGCTAGATTGCCAGTTTCAGAAGATTGCCACAGAATCTTCTCTGGATCATCTACTATGATAGGGGGATTTGGGTCTGGATGAGATATGGTGTTGATTCTTCGTGAAGCTAGATTTCGAACCTAGAGTTTAGAGAGGATGGTATTTGTGAATGTTTCAGATGAATGGCCTCTCTAAGGTTTTACTAATGTGAAGAATGATCAAAAACAAAAAGGATGGACTAGTGGAGTCGCCAGGTGGATTTCTATGAGAACTATGGTCTACCACTGATACTTATCAAAGATGCTAATGGAAAAAAATTTATAGCACACTTTGAGATGGAGAACTTGCAAAGAAGAGTGATTCACTTGGTTTAACAGTTTGCTAGGCTGTATGGGCAAGCTAATGGTTCTCTTGGCAAGAAGACTTCTGCTTATCTCCTATGTTTTAGGTGAGGTTTTCTGAATCGCTAAGTTATACTTAGTTTGTCACTGATTACAGGGTTTCCAACCTAAGCTTAAGTTTTTGGAAGGACGAGTTAGTAGAAAGGTGTGGTTTATGAATTTTTTGGTATTTTATGGAGTTTTTGGCCTACTGGAGGCTAGTGGAGTTGCCAGGTGGAACTTGTTTTTTTTTGTAAAGATGTAGCTATGGTCCACCAGCAATAGCAAGGGAAAAGCCAATCTGGGAATGTTTTTGGGGTTTTTTGAGTTTTATGTAGTCCTAAGGTTTGGAAGAGTTTCCTATAACTGAATCATCATTTTGCTAACATGGTGAAAGATCTAGCTTCTACTCTTCAAACAACACTTAAGGTTTCTAAGCTTGATTGAGACTTCGGGAGTTACTAAGGAGTACTTAGATTGTCACTAAATCGGAAGGTCCCACCATGATTGCCACTATGTTAGTGAGTGGTGGGATAAGTCAATCAGATAGTATTCTTAAGGCTGCTGGAATGTTTAGGGAATCTAAGTTTGTTTATCACTCAGAGTCCCACCGTGATCACCATTATGTTAGTGTGGCGATGAGGTGGCTCAATCAGATAGTAGCCTAGAGTTTAGTAAATTAGTAAGGCCTACTGGAGGCTAGTGGAGTCGCCAGGTGGATTTTTTAATTTTTTTGAGGTATATGTGTATGGTCCACCACCAGTACTGTCAAACACCAATCTAAGGGAGTCTTTTGCGGTTTTTCTGAGTTATTTATGTGCCGCCTAGTTTGTAAGAGTGTTCTAAACCTGATTCATCACTTTGCTAAGATGGTGAAGCAAAGAGTTTACTCTAAATGATTCTAAAGGCTGATGGTCTGAGTTTAATGTTGAAGGACTAAAGAGTCTATAAAATTTCGTTGGACTGTCATGTACTCAGAGTCCCACCATGATCACCATTATGTTAGTGAGAAGTGGGATAAGTCAACAAGATAGTATTTTCAAAGGTCTCTAAATGTTTAGGGAAACTAAGTTTGTTTATCACTCAGAGTCCCACCGTGATCGCCATTATGTTAGGGTCCCGTGATTTGGCTGATTGGCAAGCCAAATGACAGTGTAACATCAAACCAGTCTTTGGAGCCCAAGGACCTAGCCTTCCTGGACTCAGAGAGGGCTCTCTCTATTTGTGTAAGGGATATCTGTGTGTTTGCTTATTGTGTTTTGATTTTAGGCTAGTTATGAAGTATGTTTTTGGTTTTGGTTTTTAGGATGTGAGGGATTAAATGATCAAAGATATAAGATATGTAAGAATATGTCATATGCTACGGGGTCGAAAAGGTAAAAGAAGCTATCAGATGGTGATACAAGGCTGTTGAAGGGCCGATTTGATTCAAGGTAGAATGGATCTTTGGGAAAATTGGAGTAAGATGGACATCAATTTTGTGAATAACAAAGGATTTCAAGCATAACTAGTTTAATAACTGACATAAACATGGTAGGGAAAACCATTAATCATGAGAAATGTAACTATAAGCTAATCAATACATACAAATAAACATTCAAGCCAGGCATAGAGATATATAACTCTCTAACTTTGGGAAATGGCTATCAGACTATGGGGAAATACACTTAAGATAGACAAAAAACTCAAAACACTATGCCGGAACGCCTAAACACAATACTTCAAGCTATTGGGCACTTTGAAAACAAGATTTTCATAGTCTTAGACAAAAGGCAAGATCGGAACAAGACCTCCTTGGTTCAAAAAATGACAATATAATCATTCAAAGAGAGATTTCATGGATGAAGCTATGGCTAGCCATGAGTAAGCAGAGCATACCATAAATCATACTTAGCATGCATAAAACCATGAATGAAACAAGCAACAATGTCCTTAAGTTATTAAATAGCAATCAAGAATTCTTTAATGTGACTAAGAATGAATAAAACATGGAAGCTATGAAGAAACAGGAAATTTGAGGTGCCTCCAAGGGCATGTCTCAAATTTGTTCTCTATTGTTCTATAGCAAGCAAGAAACATGGATTTATGAATGAAAACTAGGAAACAAAACAAAGAGAGAGACATTATACCATTCTACCAAGTCATGGAATTCAACAACAATCCTCTTTCATCATCCAAGAACATCCAAGAGACTATCCAAAAGCATGAGACAAGTATTTATTCCAAAGCTTATATGACCATATATTGCTTCTATTCATCAATTTCAGCCTTGTTTACAATGAAAGCCTTTGGAATAAATAGGCCAAAGTGAGGAAAACCTCTTGGTTCAACTTGCAATCTCATTGGCCTATCCAAAATATCTAGATTTGTCCTTGAGGCTTAGCAAAGCCCAAGGCACAAAATATCTCATAAAATATCTAAAAAATGCTAAAAGAGGGAAATAAATTGACTCTTTATAACTTTTCATGTGCAAAAATAGCTAAACGCACATGAGAAAAAAGAAGTTTTTAAAGGTTGAATTTTTACAAAAATACTCAAAAAATACATCAGCGAAAGGTCTCCTGACTTGCCGACAACTTTTGGCAGCCTTCCCGATCTCGAAATAAGGCTCATGATATCTCGTTGGAAAGATCTGAGTGTTTAATTTCTAGGAAAACTTTAATTTTCCAATCTGATGCTTGGAAGTCCTCCAAAAACAGGCCTGTGTGTAAAAAGCCAAAAAATAATGCTTGCTGATAGACCGGGCAGAGTGTAGAAAAAGAAATCATTTTTCACCATTTTGGGGGAGAAAATGATCTTCAAATGTCCTGAAAATCGCTGAGTATGTGCTCCTGAAATTATGGCATCCAATGATACCATCCTCATCCTTTGATGATGCCCCAAACTGAAATGGCGAAGCCCATGAGTTTTGGCCAAAAACCCAAAAATGACAAAAAACCAAAATATGTCAAAATTTGCCCAAAATTGGTGAGCATGACCCTCAAGGGTTCTCAGCAACATGTTGTGAAGTAGAGGCAAAAATCTGAAGTCTTGAGGTGTCTTTCCTTAATTTTCATGCCGAGCACTTCCCTTTAGCCTCCCTGAGCTTTTCTTGAGTAGCCTTCAACTTGCACCGGGCAAACTGATTTAACTTTTTATAATGCCTCGTCATTCTCCTTTGAAGGTCTAAATCCTTGTTTGCCTTCTCCAATTTCTTCTCCAAGTGGTCATTTACTCTCTCAAGCCATGCCTCCCTATTGTTCTCTATCTCTTGTTCGAACAATGCAGTGAGAGGGGTAGATTGGAGAAGGGCTTTTTCCTCTTCTTTTTGCTTCTCAAGGGCCTTTTTAAGCCCCATGGTTCCTAGCCTCTTTCGCCTAGGCTGATCTTTGCCTCCACTTTCATCGAACTCACCCATGAGTTCTTCCAACCTTGCTTGGGCTTTGGAGGCCTCCTTCTTGTATTTGGTCACCCATGTCTCATAAACAGCCATATGGACACTCATTTGCTTATTTTGGATTTGCAAAAATTGATTGAAATTTCGAGCTCTATGAAGATCATCCTTCAGTGCATCAATTTTGCTTTCTCTGTGGATCAAGAGGCTTTATAGAATCTGGGCCTCATTATCACTATCATCACTTTGGATTTGGATGATGTCGAATGCACTATCTTGTTCATGATTTCCTTCTTCCTTGCCCTTCCCTTTGCTTTGGGTGGCTATTCTAGTGCTCTTCCTCCTAGGCAAATCAATCAGGGGCTTCTTTGGAAATTTTCCTTTACTTCGGAGGGCCCTTATCACATTTGGAGTGACAACTCTAGGCACTCTTTTCTTTGTTGTCCGGGGCTTGGCCTTTTTAGGAGAAGAGGGCATGGCCCCTTTACCTTTGTCACCTTGCTTCTCTTCTTTTTGAGTTTGTTGTTCTTCTTGAAGAGGTTGCTCTTCTTGAGGAGGCTACTGTGTATCATATTTTGGCTGCCCTTGCTGCTCTGTCTCACCCTCACTGTCATGCTGTTGTTCAACACTTTCTTCTTTCTGCTCATGTCCATCTTCCTCTTGTTGGTGTTCATCATCACTGTGATGTTGCTGTGTGTCATCATAAGGTTTTTTTTCACCCTCATCATGAGTCTGCTATGTGTCATCATAAGGCTGTTGTTCACCCTCATCATGAGTCTGCTATTCTTCATCACTGTCATGCTGTTGTTCAGCACTTTCTTCCTGTTGCTCCCATTTAGCACTATCATGTTGCCCCTGTTTGGTCTCCTTTGGCTGCCCTTCATCATCCTCATGGTAACTTTCTTCTCCTTCTTCATGCTCTTTTGCTTGCTCTGTGGTGAACTTGAGTTTTTTAGTAGTAGGTCTGCTAGAGGAAGGTGAAGGATGATGAGTAGGAGGTGTAGGGGATGTATGGACTGGAGGGACAGTGGAGAAATCCGGATGAGTGATGAAAGTATCCCAAGATACCTATTTCTTTTCAAGCTGATGAAGGATGATGACTTTGATGAGAGAGTGATGGAAGAGGCAGATGATTTGTTGTGAAGGAGGCTTCTTCTGAATAGTGGAAGCCATTTTCTCAATGCTCTTGTGTAAGAAGTGTTAGTCATCAGTATTTTTCACATGTTAGTGATGACTATTTCCATAGCTGAAGTTATCTAGAAGCTGATTTCCATATGTCAATTTGTCATCTAGAAAACCCTCATAAAACTTTTTTTCGCCCTCTTACTTTTCAGTCCGCCCATGTCAAAGTTAAAACCCATTATCACTATCTTTTCTAGCTTTAGCCCTACTGGTCTGCCCATCAGCTCTAAAAGGAAAGATCCAAGTCTGTTTCAAAGCCTCCCCTAAGTTAGGAAGTGGCGCTTTAAGACATTTTACCCTTGGCAACCATCAAAAGGCAAAAAAACCTCCATCTGCTACAGAACAATCATGACAGACCTCCCACTCTGCAAATCAAGTTGATCATAGCTCTAAGTCGCGCCACTTACACACCCCTAGGTCTCATCACTGCATAAACCACAGTCTCAAGCTGATTATTAGGTGTTTCACAGTGTTTTATGGATTCTACAAAGACAGGAAATATAATTTCATATCAAGAGAAAATTCTTGAATCTACATTTAGAAGAACAGCTGCTTCTCAATGTAAACATGAGCCTGAGATATATCTGCAAGACAGAGAGTTACTCATCAAGACCTTGCAGCTTCCTTTCAGCATGAAAATCACAGTAAGAGAAAGACACCACTGTCACAACAAACTGGTAATTTGTCATGGCCAAGAACCTCCTTCATTTACAAGCAAAGGGTTAGGGCGCCTCCTTCATCCACAAGCAGAGGGCGCTGGCCATTATTGACTTTAAGGATTGCAAAAGCCCAGGTTTTCTTTTTACTAAACAGTGAAACAGTGACTCTAGGTTTTCTGAGTGTAAGTGATGATCATAACAGGGCTACGATCTGAAGTGTGCAAGAAAAGAAGAGACAGAGTGTGTGGTTTTGTAAAGAAAATCAGTTGAGTTTTCAGTCATCATCAGGGAGCATAACAAGAGACTCTTCAAATCAAAACTATCATAACAAATATCTCTGCAGGGGTGTTAAGATGCATAGTTTCAATTAGTCTTACACAGGAAGATGCTTCAGTAAAAAGACCCCTGTGTGTTCTTCTGTTCTTGTTGAAATGTCAAAACACAGTCCATAGTTTCTGAATGAACATAAAGAAAAGGCAGGAAAGCAACATATAGTCCCAGACCTAAGACATCTTGCTATCAGTCAAAGCACCGGTGTAAGTCCAGCTGTTGCAAAGCTACACTCCATTACAAAGACAGGGCAGCAGTTATTCCACATCTTATGTACAGAAGCTGGTTATGATTTGAGTGCTAAAAACCCTAGGACAGACATGCAAAGCTAATCAAAGAATGGCATTATTGGAAGTAACTCCATTTATGGAACAAGTGCCTTTTCAAAATAAGTTTGTCCTAAGTTGACAGTAAAATCTGAGCCTGGTTTTCCAAAGAGATACTGCAGCTAGTATATAGGGTTATAAAGTACAAAAGGATTTTTGGCATACTCTCAGATTTCGAAGAGGTTTTCAAAACAAGTACAAAGTTGTCATTATAAAGATCAGAGATATCACATCAGCACTGGGAGCAGAGGAAAGATTGTAAAAGAAAGCACCTTCTTAGAAAAATGATGATCAAGCCTGGGTGGGTACCACTACAGTTTACACCTTAGTCAAATTTCAGCCACAGTGGGCATCATTTAGTTCCAAAAAGGCATTAAGAGTAAGATGTTAGTTTGTGTTGAAGCAAGGGAAAAGAATCTCTGTCAAAAGGTCAAAGAATACCCCGCAACGCGAAATGCCCTTTACAGGTATCCTCTTTTCATAGCAAAGCACCAGAATTTTTTAAAAAGGGAAAGGTTATTGAGATGATAGTTCACTGTTACTAAGGAAGGTAGTTTTCCCCATGAAACAATTCAAAACACCCTGCTATTTCATTTTCAATAAAGGAAAACTCTTGGAAGAAAATGCCCTTCTTATTAAACAGAAAATAGTAGGAGCTCAGACAATATCACTAGGTCTCACCCACAGTTAGAAAGGAGCATCAGTTGGAGACATGCAACTACAGTCCTAAGGAAGATTTGATCCATTTTTTCTCTAGAAAATAGGTGGAGGTATATAGAGCAGAAAAATGCCAAATCAAATTTTAAAGTGACACGTCATTTCGTTGCAGATGTCAAAGGACGCCCCATAAATCATTGGTGTATTGCTAAGTGAACCTTCCATGTTGAAAATATCACCAAAAGGGGCTAGCAATAGCAGAGGTTATTCCCTAAGGTTAAAACACAGTGAAAGAAATCTAATCCTGGAGGTTTGTTATTATGAAGGATCATACTCACCAAAATAGCCAGAATGTATGCCACTTTTGCCAACAATATTTAAAGGTCTCGAGCTATGTTGTGAAAAACTGAAGGTTCGACTGTTGTTTATAAAACAAACCTTTTTCAAACTTTCGAAAAGAACCCTCTCAAGTCAAAAAATCAAAGAAGACCATTGGTTTCATTACTTCAAACAAGGATCAGAGCCGTTTTCATCCATTTTGAAATTCATCAAGCCCGAGCAGAGCCTTTTTGCTACCCTCAAAGACCAAACAAGGAGGTTTCGAGCGGTTTGAAGGAGTTTCTGGCTGTTTGTAACTGCGCGACGCGCCTGGAAAATTGCGCGATGCGCTCAGGTGGACTTTTACACGGGCGTTCAACTGCCGCGCGACGCGCCTGTACATGTGCGCGACGCGCCTGTACACGGCGCCCGGCCGACCCGACAGAGCCACCCAGCAGTTTGTTTCGGCGCGGCACTCTGAAAGCCCAGCACGTCGCGCATCTGTATGACCCTTTTAAGTTATTCAAAACACCTCCGGAGTTGGCCTAAACGCATCAATCAGTTTCTCCATCATATTCTCAAGGTATTTCCATATACCTTCTCAGTTTGTTAAACAAAGTGCTAAGTGATATGAAGGTTAAAAGCCCTGTTTTCAAGCTGTGGTGTGAGAGAAAAATAGTTTTTCCTGATTAAAACTGGTGAAATATCTAACACCTGTGAGCCATATTTTTATTAAAAATATCATCAAAACACCCTCACTACCGGGGTGAAGCAAAGTTAAAACTGTCCATATACAGTTAGGGTATACAGTTCAAATAACTGCAAAGAATGAAAGGGTTAGAACAAAATTGTTGAGTTTGACCTAGTTTACATATCATCATATATTTTGAGAAGCTGCCTATCAGGGTTAAGGGTCAAATCAAAAGAGGGCTTATCCTTGTTTATCTTGCTACATCACCATATCTGTCAACTAGTTTTGCTGTGAAAATATCCATGGGTTTAAGCTATGCTTGAATGGTAAATACACTGCTTGAAGGGCCTATAGAGAAAATAGTGTGTTGAACTTCTACAATTTTCTCATACCATAGCATACAAAACTTTCAAACTTTGTCAACACATCTGGGAAAACAGTGTTTTGATTGTGCGGTGATCCGAGGTGGAAAACTGTGGTGAAATGTTGAATGTGTTATTAAAGGCACCTACAGGAAAGAAGTTGTGCTCAACTAGGAGCTGTATGTTTTCACCTTCTTTAATCGAAGGACCAAAGATCCTATACCTTCAAAGCATCAAAGGGCAAAAGTTAACCCTATAGACCACAGAAGGGGCAGTTTTTCCTGAGTTTGCCACTTGACTGTTTTGTTCTTCAAGCTTATTTTGACAAGATGATATTCAGATGAGGTAGAGGTTTTTTCTACAAAGGGCAGAGTTTCCATATTAAAACAGGATTTTTTGATTGTGGGAAAGAGATAAACTCCTACAGGCTTGGTTGAACTTGTAAAACATTCTTCAAAATTCTGTCACCTTGTTCCATAATAGTGAGTCTGGCTGTATGCTCACACTGGGGGTTAACTTTGTATTTGTATGATTCTGTTTAATGAAGTGACATACAAATAGATAATAGTGAAATATAATTAGAAAAAAGGGTTTTTGTCAAAGAGCAGTTTTTAGGTTGAAAGCTACAGGGGAAAGTTGCTCACACTTCTCACAGAAAAGACAGTGTTCACTGTGTTGGTTGCTTGACTGTCTTTTGTTTTTCGAGCTTATTGATAAGTGGATGTTCATATAGAGTAGAGGTTTTTTCTGGAAAGCCAAGGGTTACATTGATAAGGGGCCACTGATTATTTTGAAAGAAATAAGCTGCTACAGCCTCTATTGAAACTTTCTAGCTTGTTTAACTCTGTCACCTCTGTTCTCTAAACTGTGAATTTGACTGTATACTTGCACTGAGGGTTGATTGCATAAGCCATAAGTCTATTGATTCATTTGCACACTAGAAAGGCAGGTTTGTAATGATTGGAGAGTCTACTTTGGACAAAGATTAAAATGTGTTGTTAACCTCCAAAACTTCACAAAAACAAGGTGATTTCTTGACACTTTGCACAGGGAATTTACCTAGCAGTCTGTCTCATTTTCACTGTATGGTATCCTATTGAAAATTCTGTTGACAGAGATACATTCAAGGTAGAAGACCACTTTTAAGGGAGCAGGGGTTCTTTATATTGTGAGGGAACAGTGTGCAGTCATCCAAAGACATTCTTCACTATCAAAACAATGAATTGACATAGTTTGGCTCCAAGAAGGCAGTTTACACACAGTGAGGCAGTTGGTTTCTTCAAAAGCACAGTTAGGTCAAAATTCCTCCAAGGCAAGATAGCAGGAGTGGCCCACATAAAAGATATGAGCCAATCTCTACAGAGGAGGTAAATGATCATCCATCCATCCTTTTCAACTTCCATGAAGTAGGTTGTCTAGACTTCTGCCAGAAGATACAGGAGGTCAAAAGTTTTTCGCCATTAACACACCTATGTGCCCTGAGGTTCCAGAACAAGCATTTCAGGGTAGCGGACCTTGATTTCAATTTTTCTCCAAGATCAGTGTCCAAGGCCACCAAGATTCCATATCATGGCGAAAAATGGTTCAAACATGCCCATCTTGACTTAGAAGATTACAAGCCTTTCATCAAGCCTGAGCATAGAGATGCTTTCACTGCTATTTTCCCTTTTTCATATCTTCTTGACAGCTATGCTCCTCTTATGAAATTCATAATGAAATATTTTACTTGTGAAGGGAGGTTTGATCGATTTTATGCCTACCATGTCCGCCTATTGATGAATTTCACTAGAAACAGGCAACTAAATCTCCCTTAATTTTTATTCAAGAGCATCGAGAAGATGGCATCTACAGTCCAGAAGAAGGCCCCACCTCTGCAAATACCTTCCCTTTTCCATCATTCTCTAATCAAAATTATCATCTTACATCAGCTAGAGAAGAAGGAAGTTCCATGGGATGTGTTCATCAGTCAGCCGGATTTCTCTACTGTTCCTCCTGTCCATGTGTCTCCCACTCAGCCTATTCATCGCCCTATACCTCTGTCCAGCAGGCCTACTCCTAGAAGGCTCAAAGTTACCACTGAATATTCAAGGCAGCAGCAAGAAGGAGAAGGGAGTAGACAGCAAGAAGAGAAAGGTCATGAGCAAGAGGAAAAGGATGAACAGCAGCAAACAGAAGATGAGGAACAGCAGTAGGATAGTGGTGAAGGTCAACAGTGAACAGAAGATGATGAACAGCAGCAGGACAATGGTGAAGGTCAGCAGCGAACAGAAGATGATGAACAACAGGTACAAGAAGAAGAGTAGCAGCTTGTTGTTGAAGGACAGGAACAGCAGCTTGGGCAGGAAATTGAGCCACATATTGAGCCACAAAATGAGCAGGAAATCCAAGCATAGCAGCAGCTTGATTTTGATGAAAAGGGGCAGCAAGTTGAAGCACAAAATGAACAAGGCATTGAAGCAGAACAGCAAATTGAGGTTGGCGAACAAGGGCAGCAAAGTGAACAGCCAGAGGAAGACATCCAGTAGCCTCAAGGAGAGCAACAGTTTCAAGAAGATTTCAAGGGTAAAGCAGTTGTATCTCCTCCTCCCAAAAGAACAAAACCTAGCACAGCAAGCAAGAAAGGGCCTAAGGCTGCCACTCCAAAAATGACAAAGGTTGTTCCTAGCAAAATAAAATCGCCCAAAAGGAAACCTACTAGCATGCCAAGGAGGAAAAGTGCAAGATTTGCCTTCAAAGGGAAAAGCAAGGTTGGAGAAAGTACAAAGCATGGAGGTGCATTAGCTGTCATCCCAATTCAAAGCGATGACAGTGATAACGAGGCCCGCCTTCTTGAAAACCTCCTAATCCATAAAGAGGGTCAAATTGAGACATTGGAGAATGATCTTCAACGGGCAAGGAACTTCAACTATTTCTTGGAAACCCAAAACAAACAGATGAGTGTTCACACAGCTGTTCATGAAGCACGGGCGATCAAATACAAAAATGAAGCAGCTAAGGCACAAGCAAGGATAGAAGAACTCATTGGTGATTTTGATGAGGAAGAAGAGAGAGACCAGCCTAGGCGGAAGAGGCCTAGGACCATAGGGCTTAAAAGAGCCTTGGAAAAGCAGAAAGAAGAAGAACAAGCCCATCTCCAAGCCTTTCCTCTCACTGCACTCCTTGAGCAGGAAATTGAAGAAAACAAAGAGGCATGTCTTGAAAGAGCAAACAAACACTTGGAGATGAAGCTTGAAAGAGCAAACAGAGATCTAGAGCTGCAAAGGAAGAGGACACATCACTTTCAAAATTTGAATCAGTTTGCCCGGCGCAAACTAAAGGCAGCCCAAGAAAAATTGAAGAAGGCAAAGGGGAAGTGCCCGGCATGGAAAGAGGAGAAAAGCACATCAGCTCTTGACATTTTGGCCTCAGATTCAGAGCATGTTGCTAGGGACCCCTGAGGGTCATGCATGCCAATTTTGGGCCCATTTCGACAACTTTTTGTTTTTTGGCATTTTTTGGGTTTTTGGTCGAAAACTCATAATTTCGCCATTTCAGTTTGAGGATTTTTCAAGGGAGAAGGATGATACCAGTTGATGCCATAATTCTATGAGCAAGTCCTCAGCAATTTTCAGAGCATTTGGAGATCATTCGCCCCCTCAAAACGGCGAAAAATGCTCACTTTTTGCACATTCTGCCCGTCATATCAGCAGTCTGCTATTTCCTGGCTTTTTACACACAGGTACAGATTTGGAGAACTTCTAGGCATTATATTGAGGTGATTTTAGTTGCGCCGGAAATTAGACACAGAAATCTTTCCAACGAGCTATCATGAGCCTCGTTTCGACACCGGGAAGGCTGCCAATTGTCTCCAGCAAGTCAGGGGACCTTTTTCTGATATAAATTTTAAGTATTTTTGCAATTTTTGAACCTCAAAAATCTGCTTTTTCCAAATGTGCGTTTAGCTATTTTTACACTTGGAAAATGATGCAAAGTCAATATAATTTCCGTTTTTAGCATTTTTTTAGATATTTTATGGGATATTTTGTGCCTTGGGCTTTGCAAAGCCTCAAGGACAAGATTAGATATTTTGATTAGGCCAATGGGATAGCTAGTTGCACCATGAGGTTTTCCTCACTTGAGCCTATTTATTCCACAAGGCTTCATTGTAAAACAAGGCTGAACTTGAGAGAAGAAGTAATATATTGGTCATATGAGCTTTGAAAAACATACTTGTGTTATGATTTTGGACTGCCTCTTGGATGCTTTTGATGAATGATGAAGGATTGTTGATGGATTCCATGACATGGTAGAATGGT
Organism: Pinus albicaulis; assembly: GCA_034641835.2. Classification (NCBI taxonomy): domain Eukaryota; kingdom Viridiplantae; phylum Streptophyta; class Pinopsida; order Pinales; family Pinaceae; genus Pinus; species Pinus albicaulis. The sequence continues at coordinate 251,015,935 of CM076569.1, forward strand.
ATAGTGTTTCTTGCTTTGTTGTTGTCTTCTAGTTTTCATTCATGATACATGCTTCTTTCTTGCTATAGATCAGTAGAGATTAAGTTTGAGATATGCCCATGGAGGCACCTCAAATTTCCTGAATCTTCATAGCTTTGTGTTTTTCTTAACTGCTCTTTAGTAACTTAAGGATATTGTTGCTAGTTTTATTCATAAGTTCTATGCATGTTGAGTAGGATGTATGGTGTGCCCTGCTTACCTATGGCTGTCCATAGTTCTGTCTATGAAACTATCTCTTTGACTGATTAGATTATCATCTTGTTGAACCAAAGAGGCCTAGTCCCGATCTAGCCCTTTGCCTAAAACTATGAAACCTTGTTTGTCAAAGTGCCCAATAACTTAAAGACTGTGTTTAGGCGTTCCGGCATAGTTTTTGAGTTGTTAGTCCGTCTTATGTGTTTTCCCCAAAGTCTGATAGCCATTTCCCAAAGTTAGAGGGTCTTATACTTCTATGCATGGCTTGAATGTTTGTTTCGATGTGTTGATTAGTTTATAGTTACATTTTGCATGATTAAGGGTTTTCTTTACCATTTTTATGTCTGCTATCAAACTAGTTATGCTTGAAATCCTTCGTCTTTCACAAACTTGATGTCCATTTACTCCATTTTGCCCAAAGATCTTTTCTACCTTGAATCAAATCGGCCCTACAGCAGCCTTATATCATCATCTGATAGCTTCCTTGACCTTTTTGACCCCATAGCCCAGTTGATCTAACTTCTTGTTACCCATTTTATATCTTTGATCAGTTTTATCCCTCACAAACTTAAAAAACCAAAAATCAAAAAACTCACTTCATAACTAGCCTAATATCAGAACACCATAAGTAAACACACCGACATCTTTTACATTTATAGAGAGAGCCCTCTCTGAGTCCAGGAAGGCTAGGTCCTCGGGCTCCAAAGCTTGGTTTGATGTTACATCGTCATTTGGCTTACCAATCGGCCAAATCACGGGACCCTAACATAATGGCGATCACGGTGGGACCTACTGAGTACATGACAGTCTAGCGAACTCTTATAGACTCTTTAGTCCTTCAAATCCTAAACTCAGACCATCAGCCTTTAGAATCATTTAGTGTAAACTCTCTGTTTCACCATCTTAGCAAAGTGATGAATCAGGTTTATAACACTCTTACATCCTAGGCTGCACATAAAACTCAGAAAAAACCACAAAAAACTCCCTTAGATTGGCTTTTGACATTACTGGTGGTGGACCATACAAATATACCTCAAGACAATTGACATTCCACCTGGAGACTCCACTAACCTCTAGTAGGCCTTACTATTTTACCAAACTCTAGGTTACTATCCAATAGACCTACCCCATCGCTCACTAACATAGCGAGAGATGGTGGAACACTTAGTACATAATAGTCTAGCAAACTCTTATAGACTTTTTGGTCTTTTAGATACTTAAACAAGCAAGCAGTCCATAGACCCATTTAGAGTAAACTCTTTTTGTTCTCATCACCCTAGCGAAGTGTTGAAACAAGTCTAGGATACTTTAAACCATAGGCTGCACATAAAACTCAGAAAATCCAAAAACATTCCCAGATTAGTTACTGGTGGTGGACCATAGCTATCTTCACAAAAACAACCCAGTTCCACCTGGCGACTCCACTAATCCATCCCTTTTATTTTTGACCACCCTTCACCTTAGTAGAACTTTAGAGAGACCACTCATCCAGAACATTCATCAATACCATTCTCTCTAAACTCTAGATCCAAAATCTGGCTTCACGAAGAATCAACACCAGATCCCATCCAGACCCAAATCCCCCTATCATAGTAGATGACCCAGAGAAGATTCTGTGGCAAGCTTCCGAAACTGATCATCTAGCTTCTGGTAGATCCATCCGTAAAACAAGATCAGTACCTAAACATCTCAGTATCCTACCAGATTCACCTTTTGAATTAGAGTCATCACAAACTCTTCCCAGAAGAAAATCATATAGTAAGATAAACTTTGACGATCTTGAACCCCTAGACCCACCACAGAGTCCTAGTAGAGAAGCTTCACCAACCACTCCTCCTGACTTCCAGCTTCTCTATCAGTTTGGCTCCTACCATCCCAGATCCACCCAAAACCAGATCACTAGTCCAAGTTCATCCGCCACACCTGGTCAAACCACCACTGTTCAAACCACCTCATCTCAGCCTACTAGTCCTCATCTTGTACATCATCCATTAGCTCCCGTCATGGCAGCCTGGTACGCACCTTTGGTGTTTCCACCGCCTTTGGCTCCTCTCCCAAACAAGTATCAAGACAAAATCCCACACTTTACTGGAGAAGACACCACTACACCTCAACAGCATATAAGTAGAATGACTGATGCTTATGAATACCTGGAGGTACAAGACGAGACCGTCAGAATGAGAATATTCGCCCAAAGTCTTGGTGGTGAACCCAAAACATGGTTCAAAATCTTAACTCCAAACAGCATCCACAATATCCCAGAACTACATCAAGTCTTCAGAAATAGGTGGGAAATCCGAAGAAACCCCATTCAAATCCTGTCAGAATATAACAACCTAAAACGAGAAAATGGGGAAAGTGTCCAGGCTTACTGCACTAGGTTCAACAGTGTATATAACTCCCTCCCACCTCATTTCAAACCCCCACTTGGTTTAGCCTTGGCAAAATTCCCTGAGGGTTTCGATCCGGACATGAAATATCATCTGAGAGACAAGGATCCCCCTACCTTAGAGGAAATGCAACAAATAGCCATAAAAGCATATGCCAACTTAGCAGAAAAAAGGGCTAGGACTAGATCAGAAAGAAAGGTCACATATAAAGATGAGGTCTCCACTTCATCTCCTTCCCTAGATCCTAGAATAGATGACTTAGTCAAAACCATGGCCAAAATGTGGGAAAGGATAAATGAAAAGGCTCCTGTTAGGGACAACCAGCCAAACCCTCCAAACAGAAACCGAAACCAAAACTTTAGGAGGGAACAGCCCCAAAACAGACCAAGAGAAAATGACCAACAAATTAGGCCACCATTCAATGAAAACTATGTGGAAGAAGATGACAGGGATACAGAAACTCTTGATGAACATCATTTAAACCTCATAGGATCTGATAATGAGAGTGAGGTGTACCTCACAGAAGAAGAACAAGCGTTCTTTTCTCCTAATCAAGATGAGACCAACTATGAAGATCTCGACGACCCTGCCATAGATTTTCAAAATGCCATAATAGAAGCTCACAGGAAATATGACCTTAGAAGCAAAAGAAACCAAGATAATTCCAAGAAAGGTAACTCAGATACTGCTAAAACCCCTGATACCATCCTCAAAAAAGCAGTAAGCAGTGACAAAATCAAGGTCGAGAAAAGTGACCAAAACAAAGCTAAAGTTACCCAAACTAGTCCTAACTCAGCTATTCCGAGCACTTCCACAAAAGTTACCGAAACAACTATGGCAAACAAAATCCCGAAACAAAGCCAACAAACTCAGAACATAGAGAAGGTCGTGGCTGAAAAAACTGAAACAAGCATATCTAAACTTCAGCTGCCTTTCAGCTTTGAAGGCGAAATCGCCAAGATCAAGATCACCATGCCTCTTATTGAACTCATTGCCCAAAACTCTTATAAATCCCAAGTACTAAAAGTCCTAAATCTAGGGAATGATGCAAACACTGTTAATCTGGCTGATGACACTCCTTAAGTGTTGTTTGGTCTGAAGATAGAGGGAAAATTCCAAGAAGGAACTACTCTTCCATTTTACATTAGCCTAAACATCCACGACCAAATCCTCCACAATGCCATGCTAGACTCTAGCGCCTTGCATAATCTTATGCCGAAGGTAGTAATGGAAAGACTAGGCCTAGAAATCACAAGACCATACAAAGACTTGTATTCATTTGATTCAAGTAGAGTCAAATGCCTGGGTTTGATCAAAGACCTTTGTTTTAGTCTGGCCCAAATACCTGCGAAACATCTAATCATGGATATAGTAGTGGCATACATCCCTCCCAAGTACGGGATGCTTCTATCCAGATCTTGGGGAGCCAAACTCCAAGGGAATATTCAACTGGACATGTCATACGCCACCATTCCTGTGTTCGGCCAGACCAGAATACTCTACCGAGAATCACACATGAAATACATGATTAGTAGTCAAGATAGGCCAGACAACATTCCAATGTGTTCCTTGCGTTCCGACCTGAACTCTTTCATTATGCATATTGATGAAAACATGGAGGAAGAGTCAGAAGAAACTGATATAAACTTAGATCCACCACATCAGCTGTCCCTGGTGCCTTATGATGAACTAGACACTCAAAACTACCATGATCATGAACAACTGTGTCTTGAGGAAAGTAAGTTTTCCCTTTCCGAAGTAGGATTAGAGCAAGAAGCGCAAACCCTTATGTACTATCAAGCAAATTGCTCTAGCTTTAGTCAAACACCAACAGTAACTTGTGGAAATTTTTTCTGGGTAAAGGCTTTAGAAGACCTACACATCATAAACCTGTTTGGAACCCGGGAGCAAGGGAGTTTAATGTTTCTACCATACCTCAAAGATTTACCATCATGTGACCCTCCTACTGCAAATGAAACTTTGACTATAGCCTCAGCAGCTCAAAATCTAGAGAAAATGCCAGATCAACTTCTCATAAGTAAGAATGATAGTGGAAATCCCAGCATACCTGAACTACTGAAATTGGCTCATTTTCTGTCTTTTCATGAAGAACTCAGAAATGATAAAACCAGAAACCTCATGCAGAATACTAATTTCTACAGGAAAAACAAGGAAAAATACTGTGTCACTACCTTTCCCTCAAAGAACAACTTTGACAAGAGAAAACACAACAATCTGAAACAAACTGAAATAATCAGGGATAAAACAGATGGTCATAGAATCTGCTTTGATTTTAGAAATAACACTGCATATCCCTATAACAGAAATCATGTTTTTTCTACCCAAGACCATGATTCACCAATTAAAAGTGCTTTTAATCATGTATTTTCGCAAGATGGTGTTTCAGGTCATGTTCAAAAGATTCCCTTGCAAAGTAGACAGCTTAAAGATTTTTTCCAGTTTGTGGGAGGTAGATCTAATTTCAGAACCAAAATTGCAAAACCACCCAATATCAGAAATCTGTTCATGAAGGCCATGTTCCCAGTTTTAAATTTCTGCATTTTTGCATACCTTGATGATGTCATTATCTATTTCAAGAATGACCAAGAGTACATGCATTACTTAAGGAAAATGCACAGTAAGGAAAGGAGTGGAAATCAGATATTCAAAGAGGTACAGCGGGAATATACCGGTCTGTTCAGAGATTCTTGCATGAATCCCTATGTCATGTTAGAGAGAGAAAACTTTCCAAATTTCTCTTTTCAGGAGTTGAGTGGGCCAAGGGTGAGAGGAGATCCTTACAAGGATAAGATGCTTAAATTCCGTCATTTCCAAGATTTCTGAGTTTGAAACACTTTTCATTCATTGTACATACCATTGTCTGAAATATTGAAAAATAGAAAAGTCAAAAACAGTAAAAGATAGAAAAGTCAAAAACAGTAAAAAACAGAAAAGAGGGCGAGTGAAGATAGAACAAAGGCCCCATGTTCCAAAAAATAGTCTTTCAGAAAGCGAGCAAGCCTAAATGCCGCTACTAGTACTTCAATGTCTTGTTCAGCTATCTAGCCTAATCATAGCTGAGCATGTTTAAATTTATTTGCTGATAAGTTAGTGAGTGCAAAGATAGTCAACATTGTGTAAGATTGACTTATCACAAAGTTTAGATTAGGGAGAGATTCTGGTTCCACATGCCTAAAACAGAACCAAAGAGAGAAGTGAGGGATGAAAAATACATTGTACATCTTAGCCTCGCTTGTCTAGTTTTCCTTTTGTTGCAAAATAATATTTGTGTGTAGCTTGTCTTTTATGCCGCAAATGCATGACAAATCAGACTGTCTAATCCTGATTTGATCATTTTAAATTTCATGTTTTAGATTAGAGAACAAAATCATGTCAAACTGCTTAATCTTGACAGTTGATCTAGTATAGGTAGAGTAATGAAGGAGTTCATCAGTTTAATCTGAACTCCCGGCAAATATAAGAGTAGAAATAGATAGGTTCATTTTGCAAAAAGAAAAATATACATTGTCAAAAGGCTGCTAGTTCAAATGCGCCAAAGAGAAGAAAAATGTTAGGAAAGATAGTGGGGTAGGTAGAAGTATCATTGATGTTAACCATGCTGTCACTTTTCAGAAATAGCATCAAAGAAGGGTGAAATTTTGCGCCAATGGATAAGGCACTGGTCTTCATAAGCCAAAGATCTGAATTCTGGACACCTCCTGACGAGGAGCTGCCCTCCCCAAATGGAGCCACTGTTAGTCATCAGTATTTTTCACATGTTAGTGATGACTATATCCATAGCTGAGTTTTCTAGAAGTTGATTTCCATATGTCAATTTGTCATCTAGAAAACCCTCATAAAACTTTTTTCGCCCTCTTACTTTTCAGTCCGCCCATGTCAAAGTTAAAACCCATTATCACTATCTTTTCTAGCTTTAGCCCTACTGGTCTGCCCATCAGCTCTAAAAGGAAAAATCCAAGTCTGTTTCAAAAGCCTCCCCTAAGTTAGGAAGTGGCGCTTTAAGACATTTTACCCTTGGAAACCATCAAAAGGCCAAAAGAAACCTCCATCTGCTACAGACCAATCATGACAGACCTCCCACTCTGCAAATCAAGTTGATCACAGCTCTAAGTCGTGCCACTTACACACCCCTAAGTCTCAGCACTGCATAGACCACAGTCTCAAGCTGATTATTAGGTGTTTCACAGTGTTTTATGGATTCTACAAAGATAGGAAATATAACTTCATCTCAGGAGAAAATTCTTGAATCTACATTTAGAAGAACAACTGCTTCTCAATGTAAACATGAGCCTGAGATATATCTGCAAGACAGAGAGTCACTCATCAAGACCTTGCAGCTTCCTTTCAGCATGAAAATCACAGTAAGAGAAAGACACCACTGTCACAGCAAACTGGTAATTTTTCATGGCCAAGAACCTCCTTCATTTACAAGCAGAGGGTTAGGGCGCCTCCTTCATCTACAAGCAGAGGGCGCTAGCCAATATTGACTTTAAGGATTGCAAAAGCCCAGGTTTGCGTTTTACTAGACAGTAAAACAATGACTCTAGGTTTTTTTGAGTGTAAGTGATGATCATAACAGGGCTAGGAGCTGAAGTGTGCAAGAAAAGGGAAAACAGAGTTTTGGTCTTGTAAAGGGAGTCATTTGAAGTTTTCAAATCATATGAATTATTAAACCCTTGGAGAGACATATCATTTGTGAAAACAATTCTAATTATAAGCAGCCTGCTGTTTCAACAAGACCAATTTGAAGAAAGGTTGACAAGTCATGTCATTACACAGGCAGAAGAAAAGATGGTTGTTTTTCAAGGGTGCTAACCTCCCTACTCACAGAAATTATCTTTCAAAAGACTTGTCATAAGTTGATCTAGGCAAATGGTGACATTTCAGTTTCCCCTCAGCAAGGAGCAGTGCAATGAGACAGTGAAAACCCCTTGCATAGGAAACAAAAAGGGCAACTCTCTTTGTTTCACTTTCTAACTCTGATACATCATCCCCTGTTTTGTCTTCTACCCACAGTCAAAGAAGAAAGCTCAAAGACACCTAACAGTTGCATCTACAGTCAAGCAAAACCTGTCACCTGACTAGATTTACATTGAAGGCAAAATTATGGCATAATACCTAGAGAAAAAATGTATTTGATCTAGTTTGTCTCTTACAAACAGGTATGCAAGCTCATTAAGCACAAAAAGAGCTTTGGCACAGTGTTCCAGGTTCTGGAAAGCATCAAAGGCAAAATATAAATACCACTGCTCCAAAAAGAGACATTTCCTCCTCTAAGTAAGAACAGTCAAAGTTTCAAAAGACATCTTATCCACAAGTTATGATCTGAGTTTTGAAAACTTTGAAAAGCATGGAAAGAAAATCAGCTGACAAAGGAAATTTGAGTTTTATCACCAAGAGACATCACCATTGGAACTATTGTTCATCATAGGCAAAGGAGTTGTTTTGATATACTGTCAATGTTTTAGAGAGTTCAAGGTAAAAATAAGTTTTCATTATTCAATGAACAGAGGTATTATATGATATGTTTTGAGAAGGGAAGTATTTTGAAAAGGGGCGCCTTTCTTAAATCAAAGAACCATGACCAAATCCGAATAATGTCAGAAAATTGGGGCACCTGCAGTGAGAAAGAAGTTGAAGAAGCAAGTGAAGACAGAAACTGTCAAAGCAAGTGAAGATAGAAACTGTCAAAGCAAGGTGAAAGATAAACCCTATCCTTTCAAATAACCAAGTAGTCTTCAGTATTTTCTTGACAGTTTTAAAGTGGGGTTACATAACAAATGTCATCAACAGTGTTAAAGACAAAGTGGCAAAAGATGGTCTGAAGGTCATCAGGGTATCATTCAAAATTGGAGTTGCTATGTTAGATGGTCACCAAAGGGACAATGATAGCAGAAAAACACTTTTGTCAAGTCATTAATGTTATAAAAGTGGTTCATGTTGACTTGGTTTAAAAACATGAAAGCCTCCGTTACCTACACTATTTCGGAGCCCGAGCTTCATAATGTACCAAAGAAAATGTTGAAGTCCGAAGGCAACGCTTAAAGGTTTTGGTTTGAAAACAAACACCCCATTCAGTGCAGCCAACAAAGTAACCGTTGGGGTTTTTTTGGTTTCAAAAGGGTAATGTGGATTGACCAACTTCATTTATGAAATCTCCGAGCAAGAGTATCGAGTAAAGCCTCTCTGTTGTCCTCAATACCAAACAAAGAAGATTGGAACATTTAGAAGTTTGGAACAGCTTTGAAAAAAATTTGTGGCAAAGCTTAAAACAAAGGCGACGTCACTGCAAGTCATGCCACGTGTCGTAAGCCGTTTTTGTGACCGACCGATAACAAATGCGTGACGCGCTCGAGATGTGTGCGACGCGCTCCCGTACAGCCGTGCCCGACGGTGACCCGACCACAACCGGATAGGCCGCCGGGTTGGTTTTTCGCGTGGTGCTCTTCCTCTGCAAAGTGCCGCGCAAGTTCAAACCCTCCAACACACCTCCAGTTCGCGTGCAAAGCTGCTCCAACTCTCCACAAAGGGTTTTCATCAAGTTATAAAGGTTTTTATCACATGCCCCCTTGAGTTTTCAAACTGAAAAATGCTGTAAGAGGTTAAGAAAACACATTTTGAGTTTATGACAAAACGAGGTTGTGCTATGAAAACAAGGCTAGAAATAAAATGTCAAAGGGATTGAATTTGCACTAGTATAAAAACAATTGCAGAATACCCTTAAAGCTGTGGTAAAACAAAGTTGAAACGTGCCAAGATGTGTGCATTTGTTGAAAACATAAAAGAAGGATAATGTGCTTTAGGGTTAGAGCAGTGAGTCACTTGTCTAAATGATCATTAGATGAAACATTGGTGACCTTCCAAAAATGTCATCTGTATATTAACGGGACCAAAAACAGTGTTTTGGCTGTGTGGTAATCCGAGGTGTAAAACTGTGGTGAAATGCTGAATGTGTTATTAAAGGCACCTACAGGAAAGAAATTGTGCTGAAGTAGGAGCTGTGTGTTTTCACCTTCATTAATCAAAGGACCAGAGATCCTATACCTTCAAAGCATCAAAGGGCAAAAGTTAACCCTATAGACCACAGAAGGGGTAGTTTTTTCTTGAGTTTGCCACTTGACTGTTTTGTTCTTCAAGCTTATTTTGACAAGTTGATATTCAGATGGGGTAGAGGTTTTTTCTACAAAGGTCAGGGTTTCCATATTAAAACAGGAGTTTTGATTGTGGGAAAGAGATAAACTCCTACAGGCTTGGTTGAACTTGTAAAGCATTCTTTAAAATTCTGTCAACTTGTTCCATAATAGTGAGTCTGGCTGTATGCTCACACTGGGGGTTAACTTTGTATGTGTATGATTCTGTTTGATGAAGTGACATACAAATAGATAATAGTGAAATATAATAAGAAAAAGGGTTTGTTAAAGAGCAGTTTGTTGGTTGAAAGCTACAGGGCAAAGTGACTTCTATTTCTCACAGAAAAATACAGTTTTCACTGTGTAGTTGCTTGACTGACTTTTGGTCTTCGAGCTTGTTTGATAAGTGGATGTTCAGGTAGAGAAAATGATTTTTCCTACAAAGGCAAGGTGTTACATTGATAAGAGGTCCTGGTTATTTTGAAAAGATAAGACTAGTGCAGGCTTGGTTGAACTTTTTGGAGCATTCTAAACTCTGTTACCTTTGTTCCAGGACTGTGACAGTGACTGTCTGATTACACTAAGGATTGATTGCATAAGACATAAATTTGTTGAGAAACTGGCACAATAGGAAAGGCAGGTTTGTAATGATTGGAGAGTCTACTTTGGACAAAGATTAAAATGTGTTGTTAACCTCCAAAACTTCACAAAAGCAAGGTGATGTCTTAACACTTTACATAGAAAATTCATCTAACAGTTTGTCTCCTTTTCACTGTATGGTACCTTATTGAAGAGTCTGTTGGCTAAGATACTTTCAAGGTGGAAGGCCACTTTTTAAGTGAGCAGGGGTTCTATATTTTGTGAGGGGACAGTGTGCAGTCATCCAAAGACATTGTTCACTATCTAAACAGTGAATTGACACAGTTTGACTCCAAGAAGGCAGCTTACACACAGTAAGGCAGTTTGTTTCTTCAAAAGCACATTTAGGTCAAAATGCCTCCAAGGCAGGACAGCATAAGTGGTCCACATAAAAGATATGAGCCAATCTCTACAGAAGAGGTTAATGCTCATCCATCCATCCTTTTCAACTTCCATGAAGTAGGTTGCCTAGATTTCTGCCAGAAGATACAGGAGGTCAAAAGTTTTTCGCCATTAACACACCTATGCGCCCTGAGATTCAAAGAAAAACATTTCCAAGTGGCAGGTCTTGATTTCAAGATCTCTCCAAGGTATGTGTCCAAGGCAACTAAAATTCCATATCATGGCGAGAAATGGTTCAAGCAGGCCCATCTAGATTTGAGTGACTATAAGCCTTTCATCAAGCCCGAGTACAGAGATACATGCACTGCCACTTTTCCTTTCTCTTATCTTCTTGACAGCTATGCTCCTCTAATGAAAGTCATAATGAAGTATTTTACTTGTGAAGGGAGATTTTCTCGAGTTTATGCCTATCATGTCAGACTATTGATGCATTTCACTAGAACTAGGCAGCTCAATCTCCCTTACTTTTTATGCAAAAGCATCGAGAAGATGGCATCCACAGTCCAGAAGAAGGCTCCATCTCTGCAAATACCTTCCCTTTTCCATCATTCTCTTATCAAGATTATCTTCCTACACCAGCTAGAGAAGAAAGAGGTTCCATGGGATGTATTCATCAGTCACCTAGATTTCTCTACTGTTCCTCCTGTCCATATATCTCCCACTCAGCCTGTTCATCGCCCTGTGCCTTTGTCCAGCAGGCCCACTCCTAGGAGGCTCAAAATGACTACAGAATAGCCAGGACAACAGGAAGAAGGAGAGGGGAGTAGACAGCAAGAAGAGAAGGGTCATGAGCAAGAGGAAAAGGATGTAGAGCAGCAAACAACAGATGAGGAACAACAGCAGGACAGTGGTGAAAGTCAGCAACAAACAGAAGGTGATGAACAGCAGGTACAAGATGAAGAACAACAGCTTGATATTGGAGGACAGGAACAGCAGCTTGGGCAAGAAGTTGAGAAACAACTTGAGCCACAAAATGAGCAGGAAATCCAAGCACAGCAGCAGCTTGATTTTAGTGAAAAAGGGCAGCAGGTTGAAACACAAATTGAACAAGGCATTGAAGTAGGACAGAAAATTGAAAAGCAAGAAGAAGACACCCAGTAGCCTCAAGGAGAGCAGCAGTTTCAAGAATATTTCAAAGGTAAAGCAGTTGTGTCTCCTCCTCCCAAAAGAACAAAGCTCAGCACAAAAAGGAAGAAAGGGTCTAAGGCTGCCACTCCAAAAGTGACAAAAGTTGTCCCTAGCAAAAGAAAATTGCCCAAGAGGTCTCCCACTAGCATGCCAAGAAGGAAAAGTGCAAGATTGGCCTTCAAAGGGAAAAGAAAGGTTGGAAAAAGTCAAGAACATGAAGGTGCATCAGCTGTCATTCCAATCCAAAGTGATGACAGCGATAATGAAGCCCGCCTTCTTGAAAACCTCCTAATCCATAAAGAGGGGCAAATTGAGACATTGGAGAATGATCTTCAACGGGCAAGGAACTTCAACTATTTCTTGGAAACCCAAAACAAACAGATGAGTGTTCACACAGCAGTTCATGAAGCACGGGCGATCAAATATAAGAATGAGGCAGCTAAGGTGCAAGCAAGGATAGAAGAACTCATTGGTGATTTTGATGAGGAAGAAGAGGGAGACCAGCCTAGGTGGAAGAGACCTAGGACCATAGGACTTAAAAGAGCCTTGGAAAAGTAGAAAGAAGAAGAACAAGCCCATCTCCAAGCCTTTCCTCTCACTGCACTCCTTGAGCAGGAAATTGAAGAAAACAAAGAGGCATGGCTTGAAAGAGCCAACAAACACTTGGAGATGAAGCTTGAAAGAGAAAACAGAGATCTAGAGCTGCAAAGGAAGAGGACACATCACTTTCAAAAGTTGAATCAGTTCGCCCGGCGCAAGCTAAAGGCCACCCAGGAGAAACTGAAGGAAGAAAAGAGGAAGTGCCCGGCACGGAAAGAAGAGAAAGGCATATCAGCACTTGATATTTTGGCCTCAGCTTCGGAGCATGTTGCTAGGGACCCTTGAGGGTCATGCGTGCCAATTTTGGGCCCATTTCGACAACTTTTTGTTTTTTGGCATTTTTTGAGTTTTTGGTCGAAAACTCATTATTTCGCCATTTCAGTTTGAGGTTTTTTCAAGGGAGGAGGATGACACCATTTGATGCCATAATTTCATGATCAGGTCCTCAGCGATTTTCAGAGCATTTGGAGATCATTCGCCCCCTCAAATTGGCGAAAAATGCTCACTTTTTGCACATTCTGCCCGGCATATGAGCAGTCTGCAATTTCCTGGCTTTTTACACACAGGTACAGATTTGGAAGACTTCCAGGCATCAGATTGAGGTGATTTCAGTTGAGACGGAAAGTAGACACAGAGAGCTTTCCAACGGGCCATCATGAGCCTCGTTTCGACACCGGGAAGGCTGCCAAATGTTTCCGGCAAGTCAGGGGACCTTTTTCTGATATAAATTTGAAGTATTTTTGTAATTTTTGAACCTCAAAAATTTGCTTTTTCCAAATGTGCGTTTAGCTATTTTTGCACTTGGAAAATGATGCAAAGTCAATATAATTTCCATTTTTAGCATTTTTTTAGATATTTTATGGGATATTTTGTGCCTTGGGATTTGCAAAGCCTCAAGGACAAGTTTAGATATTTTGATTAGGCCAATGGGATAGCTAGTTGCACCATGAGGTTTTCCTCACTTGAGCCTATTTATTCCACAAGGCTTCATTGTAAAACAAGGCTAAACTTGAGAGAAGAATCAATATATTGGTCATATGAGCTTTGAAGAACATACTTGTGTTATGATTTTTGGACTGCCTCTTGGATGCTTTTGATGAATGATGAAGGATTGGTGATGGATTCCATGACATGGTAGAATGGTATAGTGTTTCTTGCTTTTTTGTTGTCTTCTAGTTTTCATTCATGATACATGCTTCTTGCTGCTATATATCAGTAGAGATTAAGTTTGAGATATGCCCATGGAGGCACCTCAAAATTCCTGAATCTTCATAGCTTTGATGTTTTCTTCTTCCTTAGTTGCACTAAAGAATTCTTAACTGCTCTTTAGTAACTTAAGGATATTGTTGCTAGTTTTATTCATAAGTTCTATGCATGTTGAGTAGGATGTATGGTGTGCCCTGCTTACCTATGATTGTCCATAGTTCTGTCCATGAAGCTATCTCTTTGACTAATTAAGATTATCATTTTGTTTGAACCAAGGAGGCCTAGTCCCAATCTAGCCCTTTGCCTAAAAACTATGAAAGCTTGTTTGTCAAAGTGCCCAATAACTTAAAGACTGTGTTTAGGCGTTCCGGCATAGTATTTTGAGTTGTTAGTCCTTCTTATGTGTTTTCCCCAAAGTCTGATAGCCATTTCCCGAAGTTAGAAGGTCTTATACTTCTATGCATGGCTGGAATGTTTGATTTCTATGTATTAATTAGCTCGTAGTTACATTTAGCATGATTAATGGCTTGCTATAACATGTTTATGTCTGCTATCAACTAGTTACACTTGAAATCCCTTGTCTTTCACAAGCTTGATGTCCATTTACTCCATTCTGCCCAAAGATCCCTTCTACCGTGAATCAAATCGGCCCTACAACAACCTTCCATCATCATCTCATAGCTTCCTTGACCTGTTTGACCCCATAGCCCAATTGATCTGACTTCTTGTTATCCATTTTTACATCTTTGATCAGTTTTATCCCTCACAAACTTAAAAACCAAAAATCAAAAAACTCATTTCATAACTAGCCTAATAGCAGAACACCATAAGCGAACACACCGATATCTTTTACACATATAGAGAGAGCCCTCTCTGAGTCCAGGAAGGCTAGGTCCTTGGGCTCCAAAGCTTGGTTTGATGTTACATCGTCATTTGGCTCGCCAATCAGCCAAATCATCAAATCAATGGGAACCCCAAGTAGTACTAAGGAGTTTGAAAATTAAAGGGGCTCAAGGCATTTCCTTGACTTTCGGAGGGACCGGACCCTCGGCCTAATAATTGAAAAGCCCTTAGTACTTGAAGTCATCCATCATTGCACTCATTCACTTTTAATCTTTTCCTAAGTAAAATCCCATTTTACTTAGGAAAATCATGCAATATTTCATAAAAGCCCCTCAAAATTACTTGCTATTCTAAATCTAAGTGTTGAAGTTGATATAATGTAAATTTGCTTCAGAAATCTTCACTTTCTTAGTTGTGTAAAGTATTTTGAGTTTTCCTTGTCCCTTTGTCATATTAACATCTGATTTATTTATTAAATCCTTAATAAAAGACCTTATCCTATTATATTTAACTCCCTCTTAGGTAATAACCCAAAAAAACCCCCTTACTATAAGTTTTAGCTAAAGTATTTAATTCTATACATTTGAAACAAAAACCCCAATATATATGCCCTTTGGCTAAAAATGTATCCTTATAAACTATTCCCACCCCTATGGTTAATAGATTTCATTAATTTATTACCATATAATAAAAATATTGAAAAGAGTTTAAAACATACGTTTTTTATGTTTTAAATAGAAAAATAAATAAAACCCGAAGTTTTAATTTAAACCAAAACTTCGAAAAAACACCATTCGTAACCCCGACCTGTCATTGGGATTAATTAATCATCTGGGTTAATTAATAACCTCCCCCTCTGCCAATCAAAAGCTTCCTGGAATGATTAACTTATAATTAATCACTTCGGGCCCGCACATTAACTCCCATGCCATTTCCTCGTCCCGTCATCCGTTGGATCATTCCATCGAAATCCACGGCGTGCATCTTTTCCGCTGCCCATCCTCCGTCTGAGATTTAACGCGCGAAATCGCGATGGTTTCGAAACAGTGCCATGGCCACGTGTTAAACGTTGAATGGATTTGTTGCTCGTTCGACCGATACTGCCAACTCTCGAAAGCTGGGCATGGAATAAAACCGTTTACCGCCTCGTCCCTCGGTGACGTGTCCTCCCGTACACCGATGACGTCTCAAAAAAAATAATAAAAAAATCAAGTGACTTTGTAAATAAAACAAAATTTCACATTTTCATTGCCATTATTCTGTCTCGTTGAAAGCGATCGCGCCTTTTATCGAGAAATTTAAAAATCCACCGCCAAATCGCTGTCAACTAAAATTGCTAGATGCCATTGTTAAACCAAGACACAAGCATTCATCTGGCCAAGTTGATCAAGGTTTGCTAATTTTGACATTCTTCATAAAATGTGTATTTATCTCTGGATTTCGTCGAAACTCGTGAAAATCCTCATTCCAAGAGCACCCACGACATAACTGAAAAGGAAGTTTAACATTCTGGGCCTGCTTTAGTTCCCGCAACCGAAATAATACTTCTCCAAACTGAAATTGTGCCTGTTTCCGTGAAAAACCCCCGAAATTTCCACTTTGAATACACAAGAACCAAAATGGAAGTTCCTGTAGCGTTGAATGTAGCTCCATTGAATGCCCCCCATAGAGTTTTGGATTACTTATCATTAGTGGACAAAGATTTTCAAATAAAGGACTTGAAATTTACTGAAAATCCCCTTCGAATTTATTGTCACTACAGAGACAATTATTTGAAAGGCTCAGATATTATTGGGTTATGGGAGTCTGGTCTTCCTAGGTACCTTTTCCCCTCAGTCCATATCTTTCCTGAAATTATCCATTATTGCCATGCTAATTATGATCCATATCAAAGAGCAGTATTATCCCCAAGCCAGAACATCCTTTTTCCTATTACTGCTCAATCCATCAATGATATGTTACATTTTCAGCCTAGTGAAGCCCTTACTCCTTTGTTAATGGAAGAATTATTAGATAAATCCACTAAATTATCCTAGGATGAGTTAACTCACATTTGCCAAACCTTCATGTGGTCAAAGCATCAGCCTACGGGCCCTCCCCCTTATGCTAGTGTTTATTTTACTTAAGAAGGGAAAAACATTTTGAGTATGATATCTTTCATAATGGGTTTTAATACCAGTGAGTATGTTGATCATTTAACCCTGGTGTTATTTTCTATGTTCACCCTTGGACAGCCTCCTGCTGTCAGGTATGACTTTACATCTTTCATTGCAGATAAAATGCATGACCAATTCATGAAATTAGAGAACGAGAAAGTATTCAAATATTCTGCTGAAATTTACCATCTCATGCTTTATTACCAGTCTGAAACTTTCTCTTTCCATATCAAAAAACTTGATGCCCAAGGGAATCCAAGATCTGTTATCTTTTGGTCAGCCATTACTCATTATTCCATAGATTCTCCCTATTCTTATAATGAGTTCATTGACCTTTTCATACATCCTGCAACTACATTGTTGACAGGAGTTTCCCCTCTAAGACTCAGCAATGAAATCAGGAAAATCCTTCAGCTTTCAAAATAGTATAAGATAGGTGACTGGTACTTCTATCAGAATCATACTGAAATTAGAATTTATGGATGTGAATTGAGCCCTTTCAAGTTACCGAGATATGTTCCAATGAGACTTTTTGCACTTGAGTATTTTAGAAAAATGAACAATTCAGATATAATTCACTTCTGTAATGCCAAGAAAAAGGTTCAACTCAGGATAAAGAGCCAACTAGGTCCATTTATCTACAATTCTAGGGATGGAGGGGAAGAAGCTCAAAAGATATTAGAGGAAAATTACAGATTGCAGAAAATTTTCCATTGGGTACCCTATGACCCATTCAACTTTATTTGTGACAAAAGGATGAAAAACAAATCAGCACCCTACATGCATCGAAGAATCCCTGAAATTGAAAAGTATGCTAATACAAATGAGTGGGTAGAAGGAACTTTGATAGAGCAGGATAGTGAGTAGGTTGATATAAATAATGTTATGAAAGATCTTGCAAAAATACTTGACTTGGATTATTTTACACAGGTACAAATACCAAAGGTTGGTACTTCTTCTGTTGGTATTATTCAGCAGAATTTATAGGAAAACATTCCATCAATTGTAGTTGAATCCAAAGGCAAAGAGAAAGAACCAGAAACACAAGTCATTGAAACATTCACCATGACAGAAAAACCTCAAACTTACAAGGTACAAGATCAAGCACAGGTTTCTCCTGTTCAAGTCAATCAGCCTGAAGTTTCAAATTTACAGACTCCGTCTAATGAGGAAAAAGGCAAGAAAAGACAAGTTAAAGATCCTACTCCTCCTAAGGAATATTCACAACAACTTCAAGCTAAAAGGCAGAAACTAAATCCACTTCCAGAAGTGAATTATCGATGAAACATTAAGAAACTCCAACGAACCAAAATAGCGTAAGACAAATGGTAGACCATAGAGATTTTGTAAATCACTTTATGTACTTTTTACTATTGTGTGAAAGATAAAGGATGAACAAAGGTTAAAGAGTATCGCCTGGCATGAAAGTATCGCAGAAATGAAGAGTATCATGAAGTTAGGCAAATAAAGAATTACCAAAGTTGACAAGACGAGTCGCATTGTAGGACCTGCCTCCAGCACATGCATAAAAGGAGGAAACAACACACCAGCAGTTGCCTTTTATCCTATCTACGAAACCATCTGTATCCCTTTTTGTTGTAACTTATTCATTAGTCACCCTTGTATAAATAAACCCTCGAATGGAGTATTGAGGGTGGATTCTACTACTTTGCTGTGACATTGATTTTTTTGGAATAAAAGTGCTTTGGAGAAATTTATTTGTGGCTTGTTGGATGATAATTTGAAGCTCGGGACTTTTTGTAGGATTCATGTGTCAGACTGCAGTTCAATAAGTCTTTCTATCCTATGTCTTAAGTTTTATATCTGTTTATAATATCATTATGTTCAATTTCTGAATAATTGACATAAAATAATAAATCAGAACTTACTTAAGTGTACTCTGATTTTCAATTGCGGTTATTCCAAATGTTTTCTTCCAAACTGGTTATAAGCAACGAATTCTTAACTGCTCTTGTTTCGCTGGTTTGAACATTTTGATTACTATAGTAAAGAATTCTTAACTTCTCTTTATTTGTAATCATTCATTTTCTTTCTTTGAATATGTTGAAAGATTCTTGATTTCCTTTCATCCCTTCAAAACCCATTCCATCCACTTTAATTCCTTAAAATTGTTCTCTGTTTGGCTATCTTTCCCTGTAAAGCCATCTTGTGTGTAGAAGATTAATCCAGTAAAGCCATCCCTTTGACTCCATAGCCCAATGGCCTGAAAATATTCAACCTTGCCCTTAGTTGGCGAATTCCACCATTTTCAAACAAACTCTTGGACTTATAACTAGCCTAAAATTTTCTAAGAATAAAGATAAATAATAAAGAGAGAGCCCTCTCTGGATACAGATTGGCTAGATTCTGTATCCGAAGGTTGGTTTGTGGTTACCTCGGGTATACTTTCCTTTTCCACAACTTCAAGGAAAACCTGAGTGCTAACATAGTGGCGACCATACTGGGGACCTGAAACATTTTATTGTTATTATTGTTTGCTTATAAGCTATGGACAGAGTCTGAAGATCAGCCAGGTAGCTTTTGAAATGCTTTTTCTCTGCAACTGCATAGTAAATAAATGTTGCTTCAGTCTATCTCTGGTTTAGCTTATAAACTGAACTTTAGTTTCAAACATTCAATCAGACTCTCTAGTTCAATAAATATTTGAGAAGATCTTAATCCAAAATCTTAAATTTCTTGAAGAGTTTGCTGAAGTTGTATTTTCATTTCATTTTAAAAACAAAAAATCAAAAACACATAGTCTAGGAAAACTGGCTTCAGAAAGGATTCGTCATACCAGGTCAAATCCTGACCCTAATCCACCACCGATATTTGAAAATCCAAATCTGATTCCTAGGAGTCTTAGAAGACAAGGAAGTCAAGAAAGTTCTGAAAGAGGAAGTCAGGAGAGTTCTGGAAGTTCCAGACCTCTTTCTAGATCACAGTCCTGTCATGTGAAGATTATATATTTTGACGCAATCCCTTTTGATGAGCGATTTGAAACATCTCTGTTTTTTAATTTTTCTGAATCTGAATTGTCTAAGCTCATCCTAGACCCACTATTTCTAGAAGATTTACAATTGAGATTCGTTTCATATCATCTTGACAGACAGTTACAAAACTCCGTTCAATCTGAACAGACCTTTGAAGAAAGTTCAAACATTTCTATAATTACTGAAGCTTCCCCAAGCTCAGCTACCTTTCCTCAAACTTCTCAAAACCAAGTCACTCCTTCTACTCCTCCACCCCCTCCTACCAGACCATCAACTCCTGTTATTCCACTATACCTTCCAATGGCCAATAGATATGCCCCGTTAAGGTTGCCCAACAACCCTGCTGCTTTGCCTCAGGATTATCAGAGTAAGATCACCCCTTTTGACTGTTCAGGTACTTACACAGCTCAACAACACACCAAAAGGATGACTGATTACTTTGAATTTTATGAAATTTATGCTGATGACGTTAGAATGAGAATTTTTGTCCAGAGTCTTACTAGGGAAGTCAGGACATGGTTTAGGGCTCTTGCTCCAAACAGTATCGCTGACTTACCAGCCTTGTATAGGTCATTTTTAAATAGATGGGAGAAGAAGAAAGACCCTCTTCAGATCTTATCTGACTTTGGAAAATTAAAAAGAGGACCTAATGAGACAGTACAAGATTACATCATCAGATTTAATGAAGCCTACAACGCAGTTCCTCAAAACCTTAGACCACCTCCGGACTCAGTATTGGTTAAATTTCCTGATGGTTTTGACTCAGACATAGCATATTCACTTAGGGAAAGAGCCCCCAAAACCCTAGAAGAGATGCAAAGCATAGTGGTTAGTGTGGAAGCAAACATCATAGAAAAACGAGCCAGAGCTAGGGCCGAAAGAAGAATGCCTATGAATGAAGAACCTTCAGCTTTTGAAAGAAAGTTGGATGTAATCATCAAAGGTATGGAAAGACTGAGAGACAGAGTGGAGACAATTGAAAGAAAGTCTTCTGGTGATAATCAAAATGTTGTGAGAAACCCAAACTTTAGAAGAAATCAGAACCAAAATACTGGGAAAAATGTCCCTGACCAAAACATCAGGCCACCATTCCAAGAAAATTTTGTTGAAGGTTCAACTTCTGAAGAGCCTACTGAGGATGTTGAAATAAATAATGTAACTCAAAAACAAAAGGAACCAGAAGTTTTCCTATCTCAAGATGATCAAGAAAATCATATTATTGAGACATTTCAAACTCATTGAGGAGAAACTTTTGATTTTAAAGAAGGCTATGACACAGCAATTTATGAAGTTCATAAACAATACAATTTAAGAAGCAGACGGATTGATGTGCCAGAGAATAGCAAACAGAAAGCTGTAAAACAAAACTTCAAAGGTAAAACTAACATTCCTCCTGTACAAAACACTCCTCATGTACAAATTTTGTCTAGGACAAGTCCTAACCCCGCACACCCAATAATTGAAGATGTGTCTGACAATCAATGTTAGCACTCAAATCTACCTCAGGCTGAAATGAAGTAAAACTCAAGGCTACATCAAACCACGCTCAGCCTCGTAGCTAGCCCTACGAGGACAGGAGAGGGCTCTCTCCGTCAATCTCGAGAAAATAAACAATCGGATGCGAGATGACTTACAATAAGAACTGATTTTAGGCTAGTAAAGAGATAGGTATGTTTGATTTTTGGTTTTTTGGGTTTTCGCTGGAGTAATGGGAAAATAAAATTTTGGGTTCGGGGATAAGGTCAGACCTTTGCAGAGTTCAAGCTGGGGCGAGGTAGGTGATGATCTTGATGTTTTGAATTGGATTTATGGAGAGATTAGACCGACGAGGAGCTGAAGAGGGCAAAACAGAACTTGGATCCTCTCCAAACAGCTGAAAACATATAGAACTAACTGAATTCAAAGGCTAAGCACTGTAAACAATGGATTCAACCTTAATCACTCATTCAAACTTAGTTCAGAAGCATAATGAAAGGATGGCAACATCAAACATGAAGAAACTTACAGTAAACAAAGGAGAAACATCATCAAGAACAGAACACCACAAGGATCCCAACAAGTGCCGCAAAACCCCTGATCTTTCCTTAGCCAAAATATGAAAAGTATGTACAATGGTATCAAAAGTATCCCAAGAGTCCAACCTCTCCAACCCCTCAAAATGATTGAGAAATTACAATATATAGATCACTCTAACACCTTTCCCCACCTCTAGGGGTCGAATTCCCTCTTCAGGGATCAGTTTCAACCAATTCTAATCATGGAACTACAATCTAGGCAGCTAACCACTTGCCTCTAAAAGAGTGGAAATTGATCCATTACATGATTTTTTACTCATTTGAGAGTGAATCTTCTAGAAGAGATAAAAACAAGCCAAAGTTACCTATCAAACATGAATTTACATCATAAAAACCCAAGAATTCTATCCATAAGCAAAACTGGTCCATAATAGGCGAAATACTGAGCTGGCAGCTGAAAACTCAGAAAAATTCCTAGGTGGGTCGCTCCTGAACTGCGTGGGTCGCTCATGTTCCAGGATGATGTTAAGGTAGCTCCCGACATCCAAATTGAGCTCATGATAGCTCGTTGGAAAGCCCTGGATGTCTACTTTCCAACCCAAGTGGAATTTCTGAATTTGGAGTTGATTTGACCCTCCAAAACCTCATTCTCCCAGAGGTACTTCCTGCTGGTGCAAAAGGTGGCAGCAAAGTGGTTTTCATGGTGTTTTTGAGCTGTTTGACCATCCAGATTTTGTTGAAATGATAAGTTGACTTCAGAGGATGCATAATTAACCATGAAAAATCCAAAAATGTAAAAATCTCCTCCAGCAAGTGTCTCAAAAAAATGCGAGCGCATGAGCGCGCGACCCACGTAGCTGCAAAACCTGTTTTTTAGACCAAAAATTTGGAAATGAAAAAATCTTCTCCGAATTTGCCCAAATTCGGAGCGGAGGTCCTCCATCATGTGTCTTGCCCATTCAATAAAGCTTCGGCCAAAATCCGAAGTGGATTAGGCCTTTTCCGCCGTCGAAGTGCCTTGCGCAACCTCCTCTTCATGATCCTCATTCTCGCTTTGCAAACATGCATGCGAGCCCAATAATGGCTTTTCATGTGGCG